>OX422208.1:480948363-482434613 GCA_949130495.1 Sambucus nigra | reverse complement strand
GATCACATAAAATACATAAATGTTAATATTTGAGAATTTTTTGTAGATTTTATTATTAATTGATGTTACCATGTGATGATAAGAAATTGTTTATATCGTAACATTATAGCACATGGACATCACGACTTTGATGAGGTCAGCATTCCCTTTAATGAAACCGCTTTTATTATATAGGCACTATTGGATTAAATATATCCATCTTTCTCATATTCTCTCTCATGCCTATTTATTTTATAAAATAATGGAGCTTACAAAACTTCTTTTAAAAGTGACAACAAAATTCTCTGTTAATAAGGTACGTACCACAAAAATATCCTAATTGTGTAATTTTTGTAAGAATTTTTCTGAATTATTTTTAATCTAATAGAATGCAAAAATTATCATTACAAATTCCATTAACACGTGATTTTGTAAGTATATCTATATTCATGTTGCTCATTTAATTATTTTATTTTGGTTTCTAAAACACATATTTAGTCTATGTCTAATAGGTCTCCAAAATCCTTCACCAACTTCATCACGGATCATTATCGCCAACACCTGAAGAAACACTTAAGAAAAGGTATAATTTGACTAGATGACTTAAAATCATTTTCACCATTAAATGTTTTCATTAAAAGGAAAATAATTCTGAAATTTAACTTTGTGAATGTTATTGTGAAAATGTCAAATACATGATGAAATATATTGTTCTTACATAAATCTATATTATTAGAAAATTCAGGTTCAAATGTATTTTAAAATATATGTTTTTCTTGTTTGGAAACCACATATTTTAGAGTTTTGATAAAAATATTTTCATACTTTAGACGCAAAACTTGACAGTTTTTTTTCCCGGACTATGGCGCGACCTAACTCACTATAGGTTGGCTATAGAGAAGTTATGCTTCATTTTATCGAAGATAAGTGCATCCCAAGTGTAAAAAGTGTGTCCCATATCGTTACATGTTTCGCCTCATATTTCACTACAGCGAGCTTACAGCAAACACACAAATACATTTTCGTAGATTGAACTTTTTAGAAGATATTTCCATAAGGTCTCTTTGAAAAATGTGTCATGGATTATCAACAATAGATTCGATCCATGAAGCTTTATGTGTTTGACACAAGAATTATAAAATAGCCTAGTGTCCCCCAACTTGGCTATATAACTCATGTGCCCAACACACTTCCATCAAATTTATCAATTAACTTTTTAGAAAAAAAATTATTTACAAAACCTTCATTCTTGACTTTAAGTTTTTTTCAAAAAAGCTTGAAAATATTTTGTGAGATTTAAAGAACCATACTCTTCTTTACACCCCTTTCAAACTTTAGAGTAAACTTATACATCCTAGGTATAGTGTTGATGGTTGCTTTACATTCCATCACTTGGAACAAAATTTCCTTTAACTTAAATTGTTTTTTATCAAGCCAAGGATTTTAATATATTCGTTGCTACAAAAAATTATAGCAGTTGTGTAGCTTACTCCGTTTTTTAGTGATATCCCCGGAGAATATGGTGTGAAAGAGATATTAATTATTTAAAGCATTATTTTATTGTAAGTTTTTTATTTCTATTTGTAAATCTAAACCATATTACATTTATCTTTCATCTCAGTTTAAGATTTTTTTTCCATCATGGTTTTTTCTTGTGCATCCGCGATTGGGTGACTGTTTTGCTTTTTGCATTTTTAAACTTATTTATCTTAATTAAGAAGATAAAATTTGTTTGATTCTAAACTTGATAAATTTTTATCCAAATATAACTTGAGGGTGAAGAAACTTCGAAGTTATGGAACAAATCAATGGAACAACTGTTTAAGAGGTCATTATCAATACGGTTTATCTCAGATTAGATGGTCTAGATTAATACCACAAAAATGGCGAAATAGGGTCAATCAACGTTGTACGACTCAAACTAAAGATTTAAATAAATGGGATTCAAATGAAAAAGACCAAATACTTCATTACTCTTTATTTTTTTAACACCATTAAATTTCAAAATAATTTAAATTGGTGTATGTAAGGACATGCTTTACACTCTCTAAGATGAGTTTGTATTGTCTTTATTTAGAAACATAATATATTTTTCATAGTATGTTTTCATTTTATTTTATTAAGTTGTAAAGAGAATATCATTGAAGAAAGAGAGGCACAGAACTGTGACATAGACTATCATACGCAACCCAATTTTTATATAACCCTTTTCTTGATTTTGAGAGGGTCCTTTAAGAGTATGACATCTTCCATGCTTTCAAGGTAACCATTAATTTTAGAATCATATTTGAATCTATTATATGAGAAGAAGAATTTCATGAAAGATCATGTGGGTGGACTACGTCTAGGAAGATCGTCTTCAACTTAAGATCGTTCCATATCGAAGCCTTAAATATTGTGCAGTTGATTCCTAGTCTAGAACGAATATTTCTAGTACGGTATGTTTGGAGAAGCTTTATGGCGGATATCTTTATTTTATATGTAATTCAATTCTTAGTTCTTCTAGGACCTGTAAACATATTCAATATTAGTGGACTTGTGTGGGTTATGGTGATAACGGTTTTTCACATGAGGATTTCTACTCTAAATCCTTGTGTGCTAGTGTGATAGCTTTTATTTGTTTTCATTTGCTCATAGTCACTTGCGTGAAAATTTAGACTAATTAATTTTATTTAATAAAATTAAAATTTATTCAAATAAAAAAGGATATATTTTTTCTTGACACACTAATTGATTAATTAAGTAATTAATTAATAGGATATAGACCCCTAGACAAATAAGTATTAGAGCATGCTTTATCATGAATTTGGGAGGTATGTCCCTTGAGGGTTGGTCGCTCACAAGTCCACCTAATTTTTATGCTGGTAACTATGTATACTTGAAGGTGCATATGATATTTTCCCTTAATTCACAAGATAAGATGGTTTGATTAACCATAGTAAGGGAGTGGAAACACCCAATAATTTATTTAGGAGAAATTGTAGTCCCTAAACCTGAGGAGTCATGGTTAGAGAATAAAAATAGGCTAGCTAACTAAAACTCTAGGGGGTTAATGTGATCTTCTAGCAAGTCACCTCTATGTGTAATATGTCCAAGGAGGCGTAGGACACCCTACAATTCATGCATGATGGTACTAATAACGTTTGGACCTGGAAGCTCCAACAACTTGCCACCTGGTTTGAGTTGTTAAAGATTCTTCAGTATGAGACCTTTGATGACTTTTACACAAAACACTCTGACAACGTAAAATTTCACTTTTATTTAAATGAGAAGATCCCGAACTCTAGGGTCATTAGGAAAATCCTTAGGCTATTACCGCTTAGGTACCTTCCCCGCATCTCAACTCTTAACATCATAGGTGGAATAGAAAACATAAATGTAAAATATTCGATAGGATGCATCCCCTCATCCCAGTAATTAATATTACGTGTAAAATAGACAATATGGAGGTAGAATATCTTAAAGGATCCATCCATACGCTTGAGTTCGAAGAGTGTTTGCCACCTAAGAAATAGAAAGGCATCACATTTAAGGTACATATGAGTGCTCCCTCAATCTTGGATCACGATTCTAATGAGAATGAGGTTGAGTTTGCCATGTTAACCAAACGATTAAAAAATGTTTCCCAAATCCAATCCTCAAAAGTTCAAATTTAATAAGAAAGGAGGAGAACAATCAGGTCAACATGGTAGAGAAGTCTTTTGGTAGATGTGATTGTAAGTCTCAAGTAGAAAAAAAAAACAAATATGACCCTAGGAGGTTCTTTGAGTGCCAAGATTTTGGGAATTTTTCATGTGAGTGTCCTACTAGGCTGATGAGGATAATTAATGATAAAATGTCAATGAATGTCACCTTTAGCGATAATGGCAATGACTTAAAATAATGAGTCTCTCGTTGAACATAACTTTACTGCGTTCACCACTATCAAGCATACGATTGGGCCTCAAAAGTGCCTTAATGTAGAGAAGGTTGAGAAAGACAACGTTGAGTCTGAAACTAATAGGGACCAAATGGTAGAGGAGAAATTTTTTTGTCAATGAGACAAAAAAAACAACTAGAAGTTAAGTTCAATGAACTTCATAAGTTAAGTCGAGGAATGGATAAGGTGAATAATATTCTTACTGAGAAGCTTGGTTTGTATGAGAATGAGCTAAGTACTTTGGGGTATATTAAAGCACATATGATTAGTGGAAATGATCGAGAATTTACTCTCATTGAGAAGTCAAAAATGGGGGAAAAATAAATTGTTCCCTTACATGAAAAGGTTGGTACAGCTCTTGTGCGGATCAGTCCGCATTTTTAGAATGCGGACCGGACATGTGTCACTTGGTGGTGAGCCCAAAAAAGAGAGGGTGTGTGCTTATAATTTAGCCGATAATTTTTAGGCTCGCCGTCAGGTGACACATGTTTGGTTAGCACTCTTAAAATGCGGAGTGATCAGCACAAGAGCAGTACTTGAGTCGTAGAACGCACATGAGGTGTAGAGGAGAAATAAGGTAAGATAAAAAAAAACTTTTAAAACCCTAAAAAGGTGAAAGTTGAGCTCAAAATGCGTTTTGAGAAGTTAGGGATGATGCTCTTTGCACTATCTAAATCCTCGGAGGACAAAATCGATTTAGGCTATGAAAGTATATGATATTCTAACCCGAATTAAGAGCTCATATTTGTCAAAGGGTAAACAAACACACCGTCTTATCCTCCTCAAACAATTTCTCTTAAGTTGCAGAAGCTAGATCTTTTCATCCATTAAAAGTAAAAGGGTCACCTTAGAAACTATGCCACCAACTTGTGGAAAGTGGGTATGCTTCTCCATGTTAAAACAGATATTTCTATGACCTCCAAGAATGTATTGACTACATGGTTTGAACATAAAAATTACTTATGGGATAATTCATAAAAATAATTATTTCACTTCCTAGTGCTCCAGTTAAGAAGAATAAAATGAATAAGAACAAAAAGGTAGATAAATTAGTGGACGAGGGTGCCTACTCTCGACCATCTCACCCTTTCGAGTGAGTCACCGTATTACCTCTACATTAGGATTTCCTTCATCACATTAGTATAGGTTATTGTTCCTAGATTATATCATTTTTTTTGTTTTTGTTTTCAGTTTTATAATTTTTGAAAAATACAAAAAGATTTTTGCTTTTAAAAAATTTGAAGAAAAACCAAAAATATTTTGATTTCATTAAAAAAAAGCATAAAAATCCAAATTGATTTTTTTTTGTGTGTGTGGAAATTTATGTATATTATGATAGACGATGTAAGAACAACACCGCTGGGCCTATTTTTTTCTTTTTCAAGATTTTAGACTTTCAAAGGATAATGTGAGATTATAATATATTTCACTTAATCATTATATTTGGAGGTTTCTTACGAATAGCCTGAAGCAATCGTGTCTTAGTCTTTACCATATCGTACACATATATACAAGAGTTGTAATATGATGTATCATCGATGTTGATTTGAAAATCTTTCATGCCATGCGTTTTCACTCAATTGGGTTATGTTTTTTCCCCTGATTTTTTTAACTCTCATCCTCCACATGAACGAGCCATTTGGACTATCCCATATGAACTAAATAAGAGGGGAGTTGTGTAAGAGGCACCCTGGTACATGCCCCTTTTCGTTAGGATCTACTTGTAAAAACTATTGCTTATGAGGTGAAGTAAAAAAGTTAAGAAAATCTTTCATAAGTGCTACCTAAAGGGATGTTAAAAACCATTGACAAATGACTTAAAATATTTGTGCAATTGAGAGAAATAAAATTCAAAATAATGCAAGGTCATACTCTCAAATGAAGAAAATATATAATTTTGAAAACAACAAATTGACGGTGATATAAGTCAAAGAACAATGAGTTTTCATACTTTCGTCTAGTGTGTGATTTTATTTTTGGCATTATTAAACTTTTTAACGCACGCAACTAGCTTTGTGTTCCTATGGACATGAATCCAAAATAACTCAACCTGTTTTAGTATGATTAACTCATGTCATCATTTGATTAACTTTGTGAGTTTTAGGGTTCGTGTAGAATTTTTATGGGAGTCATTATTTTTTCGGGTTCTTTAGACCATTCCCATTCCATTTTAGGTTACATATGTGGAGTTGTTGTGTCTAACGTTGTTCATTCATTGTGCCACTTGTGTTTTATATTTTTTTAATTTTATTTTGCTTCATGATATGTTAGTGTTCCATGGTTCATTTTGTTATTTGGAAGAGAATTTATTTTCTCGTTTGAACGAGATCCACCTCGTACGAATGAGAGATCATATGAGCGAGAACTTCGTGGTTTGAACAATATACCTATTTAAAAGACCTTCGGTATCTCACGACGTCTCTTTACCCCAAATCCAGTTATTTTCCATTGATCTTTTCTCCCATCATTGCTCTCACCATCATGAAGATTTAAACTTAGATGTTTTGGGTTTTTAAGTATTTGGATTGAGTTGCTTGCATCTTATCCAAATTTTAGGGTTATTTGGTAAGTTTCCCCTCCTCTTACCTTTTCTCTTTGTTAAATATGTATACATTGTTATATCTATCTATACACATGTGATTTCAGGACTTATTATACTCATTAGCATTGTTTAAGGTTTATACATAGTATTTATGTGTGAAAAAACAATATTCATTCTCTGGTTATATAGGTATATATGTGCGATTTAATAAAAATAAAAATTATGATATGTTTTTTTATACTTAGTTAACACAGATTCCCATCCTCTGTTAATTCTGATACTTGTTTGGGTTGTTAAATTTGTTATAGCTTTTCAGTGGTTGGATTTGTTGTTGGTTTGTTTGGGGGTGATACCTACTTAGGTTCCTATATTTTTTCTTAAACCCATTCTTTAGGTGCTTGTTTTTACCATGGGAAAGAAAGCCAAGGAAGTTCCTCATAAACCATACCCATGTTATATATCACTTGTTGAGGTTGAGTCATATCTCCTTATACTTATACAGATGAGGAGACCTTTTGGGATGAGTCACATCATGTCCCTAAAGCTCGTGTTTCTGCCTCTAGTATTTCCTATCTTATACTTAGTGATCAACCACCATGGCAACATTAATCTAAAAAAATTACTGCAGAGTTACTTGAGCAAGAGAAGATTTGAGCTTCGCAAGAGGACACCAAGTACTAACATTGAATATAGTAGCAGCGTGACAGAGAGAATAGAGGTGGAGAAGGCTCTTCATGTGCCCCAGGAGATGACATGGTATATTGATTTTTGTGTCCTATTATGGAATAGAATGTACTTTTTGTTTGAATGTATATTTAGAGAGATTTATTTTTGACATTTATCATTTATATTACTTTCTAGTACTCTATTGATTCATAGTGAGGATCTATTATGAATTTTGATATCTATTCATTTATGACACATCTATGGATTAGTAAACTTATTTTGCAATCTTATCACTCTATTTTTAGCACATTTTGAGTTATCATGCCTACCATGTTGAATTTTGGTAGTATAGATGATGTTGGTGATGTTATTTGTCATGTTGATATATGGATATTTATATTGTATTGATATATTTATTATATTCGTAATTCCATATTAACATGTCACTCACTTAAGTCATTATCCATATTTTATAATCATATGATGATTTTATTTGCTTAAGTTGATTGACTCGTGATATGTTTCCAACTTATTTCCTTGGTCTATTCCAAACCAAAATGAGGAGAGCTTTTCGATTTATAAGGAGTATATACTGATGGGGAGTAGTTTAGTGTAAGCATAGCATTTTTTTAATTCCTATCGATTTTATATTCCTCTCGTATATCCTTTGTCCATCACTTGGTAATTTTTTTAATGTGAAAGACTTATAAGGACCGTGATGTTCGTTTATCTTGGACAAGAAAGTAGTACAACACAATCGAGTATATCTCATGAGGATCGGTGATGGGTAGATTGGCATATAAGTATTTGATTTGTTTTTTTTATGTTTTTCATTATATTTAGTTTTGTCACGAAATAGTTAAAGGGGAAGATTTATAAGGACATGTTTTACAATCCCAAGATTTGTATTTCTTTTATTTTGGAACAAATGTTCTTGTGCCATATTATGTTTGTATCAAGTATATTGAGTTATAAAGAGTACATCATTAAAAACACTAAGACAAAGAACCGTGACATAGACTGTCTTACTGGACCAGAATTTTCATACGAAAGAATATTTGAGGTTGTATAAGGTTTTCAGATTTTGTATTCCCCTTATTCCATCTTGTAAAATATGGAATTGACAGGACAAAATTTATTTTTGAAAAATAATGTAAAAGGTTTTTGAAATAGTTTTTAGTTGGAAAGAATCCTAAAAATGAGGTTCTCGTTCTAACGAGATTCCCTCGATAAAAAGAAGTTTGGTTGAGGTCACTATTTTCCAAGCAAGGGATCCCGTAAGATACACTGCTTCAAACTGAGAGCACCTCAAAAGAAGAAGGTTTCTAACAAGGACCTTGATTTTCAATTAATGATCTTCGTAAGATAAGAACTTCATTTGATAGAACCTCGGCCTAAAGTGACCACGTTCCAATGCAGGTTGTATTTTTTGAAAAAGTGTTTTAGTCAAGTTCTTTTACTGCTAAATTATAAATAACTTCATAAATTCGACTTCCAAAGTAAGAAGTCTAATTTTTATAAAATATTTTTCATGACTTTGAGAGAGTCCTTTCAGAGTGTGAGAGATTGATAACTTCCATGCTTTCTAGATAGACTTTAGTTTTATAATCCCCTTCAAATGTTTTATATCAAAAGAAGAATTGCACGAGATATCGTGTGGGTGATTAGCATAATGGAATACATGTGAGAAGATCATCATCAACCAAAGATTGGGGGATATCGAGGCCTAAAAGGTTGTGTAGCAGATTCCTAGACTATAATGACTATCATTAGTATAACAAGAGGTAAAGGATTAGAACATTATAGAGCAGCTTTGCAGAAATTATCTTTGTCATCTATGTAAGTCATGTATGAGTCCTTCTATAACATGTAAACATATTCCGTACTAGTGGACTTATGTAGATTAGGCGATATTGGTTTCTCCCACTAAGGTTTCCACTTATATTACTTGTGTGCTTATGTGATTGCATTTATTTATTCACTTTTGTTGATAATCACTTGCATGCAAATTTGTACTCATTTTTTATTCGGTAAAAAAAACTCCACAACTTAAAAGGGAATTAATTTTTCTTGACATGGTAATTAATTATGTGATTAATTAAAGGATCAAATACAAAAAAGTCCCTCAAACACTTTTTAATACACATTTAGTCCAAGCTTTTTATTTTGTATCAAAAAGTCCCTTATTTTCTTATCTTAAAAAAAGGGTTGGACTAAGCATGTATTAAAAAAAAGTCCAAGGGACTATTTTGTATATAATCCTTAATTAAATGTAGGCCCTTAAGAGCATACCTATTTCAATAGTGTATCTCCGTTAATCATCGCACAGAGAGTGCTCTCAGATTTTAAATAAAATTATAATTAATAAAATATGAACATTATATTTTCAGAGTAGCCAAATACCCCATAATTGTTGCATGTACGGATATAAATTGATCAGTGGCAATAACAAAAGTGATATATTGCAGTACCTGCCATGTCCACTCTGCGAGCCCGTGTGGATCTGGATGATTATCTAGATCAAAACATTTCGCATTCCCTGTGTAATTGTAATAGATGTTAGCTGCATCATACAACTTCGCAAAAGTGTCATTCCCAAGCGTTGGGTCATCAATGGCCTTACACATCTACAATCAACAAAAGTTTGAACACGGTTACTTGCGTAAAGAGTGATATTGTGAAAAATTCTGTAAGTCCATACATGCAAAGTAATTGATGAGTTGAGGACTTAGTATCAGTGTAGTTGTAATATATGCATGTGGTGAGATGGACGTATTTCTAAAATTAAATGTTATACATAACATATTATATAAATTACATGTGCAATTCATAAATATATTGTCTCATTTTTAAAATTATTTATAACAATGATACATTTTAGTGTTGTTTAGTATAGTACTTGGCTATGTGATTACAGGTTCACTATACCACTTTTGAATGTTTAGGAGTCATTCACTTGTTCTTATATGAAGGCAGAAGAAATCCAAAAATTTGCATTGCTTAATCTTTTCTCTCAAATCAAACAACGATGAATTTAGAAAAATAGGACCCCAGTGATAAAAATTCGGGAGAATTTTAAGGATTTAAGCTGTATGAAGTTATTGTCCTTAAATGTTATTTGTTCCTATTCAAAACAAGTATGGTAATGGGGGTATGTAGTCAAATCATGTGCGTTTAATTTTGAATCGTCTCATTTGTGTGCCTTTAAAATGACCCTTCAAACATGCACATGTGCAAATGTTTTGTTTTGGAGCATTGTTGTTGCTAGTGTGCACACTAAAGCTTACTCCTTGATACACACAAAAAAACCTTTATGATACACGTTTCTCTTTTAACTCTCTCAACTTTTCATCATTTTCCTGTGGGGACTTAACTTTTGCACTTTCTTTTGACTTTACACATTTCACACACTTTGCTCTTCAAATTTCAAATTTTCTTGTATATGTAATTCAATCAATATTACAATATCTCAATCAAAACTTCTTACAAGGATATTTTAGTTTTAAAAACTAAATGACTCACAACAATTGAAGTTATTTTTTAAATGTATTTAAAGAATTTGCATATAGATCTAAGATCACTCCTACATATAACCATTTGTAGTTCAACTCTATTTGTTTAAGTCAAAATTATATTCCCTAAATAGTATGTATAATAATATTTATACCGTGGTGTATAACTAGCCCTTGAATAAATGAAAATAGTTGTTTTGGCAGTGATGGATACAGTCCGATTGTTCTCAATATTTAAAAAGAAAAACTAATTATTGTGAAACATAAAGTTTTTACTCGTGCAGTATGTTATTTCAAAAAGTTTGGAGAAATGTTTTTACATAAAGGTCGTTAAAGTGAAATAGTATGGATATTTTTATTTTTTATTTTCGATCTAGTAGTATTGATATCTTTGGCAATGTAACATGGTGGATCCACTTTAGTCAAATTAAATTGATAACTATTATCATGGTTAAGCCCTGGGGCTTGGGGGAAATTTTGGTAGGTTTAGGCCTTGCAATTCCAAAATCTATACCATTTCTTGTAAAGAAGATGTGTTGATAGTAAAAAAATTCATCATTTCAAGAATAAAGTTGTTATACTCATTGGACTTAGTAAAATGGATAGGAATGATATTTTTTTTCTTATGTCATAATATATTAATAACAAAATAAAAATGTATGGATGAACAGAACCCAAAAAAACATCCCAAGACAAACATGCCATACATATACCACTAGAAACAAAGCCAAAAAATTCCCAAATCCAACTCTATTGCGCCTAGTAGCTCTATTTAGAGATGAAAGCGGATCATTTCGAGTTGTATTCATGTTTATTTTTAATGTGTTCGGGTTTTATTGTGCTCGTGTTTTGTGTGAAAAAATCACATACAAACTTGAATCGTTATCTTAACGTGTCATGTTATGTTTACTCGTTATTACCCATCAAGAAAAGAATTTTTGATTCATATATAGGTTGACACATTAGCTCAATATTAAACACAATTAGTCCCATTGATTGATCAGCGATACTAAAACTCTCATTTAGTAAAATTCATTATGATTATATTAACATTAAGCCACATAAAATCTTTGGAAGAATCAACAATATTTCTTATTAACTCAAATTAATGAATTTTAATGGATCTTAGCAGGTATAAACTGGTGAAAGAGTTGCAACCCTTATCCATTAACTATTATTTCTTATTTAGTTAGCAATGATATGACTCAAAATCATTAAGGGTTCATCCATTAAATAATATTTATATGTCGGTTCCACCGTTAAATTTACTTTGTCACTATACTCACACACACACACACACACACACACACACACATATATAATATGTGTGTATGTGTGTGTGAGTGGGGGATTGAGTCCCCACTGAGCCACTATAATATGCCATAGTTTTTTGGTATTTACTTAATATTTATTAATTGTGAGAATAAATTAATAATTTTGAATTAATTATTACTTCAGTGACTTGGTAATAATAAAAATGCATATTTAGATGATGATTAAATTCGCATGTTATGTGATTTATTTGTACCGCATGTTATATTTAATTAACGGGTGCAATTAATTAATTTTGAACTATATTCAGTTACATGTAAAATAAATAGGAAAAATTACACGAAACCCTCTAAGCTATACCAGTTGTACAAATAGCCCTCTAATCTTAAAGAAAACACAAAGAGCCCATAAACTATTAAATTTTGACATCTAACACATTTTCATTCAAAATAAGTTGATAAAAACATGACTTTATGCATAAAAATTGTTAATTTTTTATGCCTATTTTCTAGTTCCCAATTTCAATAGTTTAGGGGACTCGTTGTCGAGATTCATAGATCAGGAGGATATATGTAAAATCGCTATAGGTTAGAGTGGTTTAGTGTAATTTACCCAAATAAATATCTATTTATTTTATTTTACGTTAAGACGTATTACCGTGAGTTATGAAGTACTACCATTTGGAGCGAACTCTAGAGTGATACGGAGGCTCGGATATGTATTTTTATTGTTCTAAGTTGGGCCCAGAGGTCGATATAGTCTTAGACTATGTTTTGGACTATTCTGGGTAGTATTTTGGACTTTTTTGAGTCCCAAAAATAGGCCTAATATAGACTAACAAATTTAAGGATTAGTTGTAAAAGTTTAACCTAATTAATCAAACACTTCACACAAGAGAAACAAACCTTAGCGGCCTTAAACCTTTGGGATAGCTTAAGGAAGATTTTGGAAAAAGAAGAACTAGGATCGTTGTGCAACGATTCATTATTCATACACTCGGACAAGAAATATCTTGCTTTATCACGTATAATCTGTAATTCATTTATAATTCATGTTATGTAGTTAAATCTAGAATTTAGACGCATGTTTGGGATTGTAATATGGTATCTCGGTCATGTTTTGTTAATGGACAAATCGGGATTAATGTTAATTAATTCTGATTTGAAAGACTTAAATTATATCATTTTAATATATAATTCTGTGATTAGAGCTCATGTTTACAATTTAATTTTTTTCGTGTATAAGTTGAATCCCCGTGTTAATTTGATGTTTGGATCTAAAATCATAGGTGTATTAGACTCCATTTTATGCAAAAGAGGAACTAGATTTAATTTTGTGGACTTTGTGGAATCAAAACCTTAGTTGATTTGTTTAGACTATCATCGTTGCAGAATTTATGTAGGATTGTGAACCCGTGATTTTATATATATATATATATATATATATATATATATATATATATATATATATATATATATATATATATATAATCAAGATGTATAAATCATACCTTTGGATGAAAAACAATGGTGGGTTTTTGACCTAAGAGAGAAAGGCAATCGAGTTAATGAGAGAGGGAATGGAAAGTGTGTTTTTTGGGGGAAATGGGAGGTTTTAGGGATGGAATCCCAATTTTTTCGTCACGGTCCTGATCGTGATTAGACCTTGACATAAAAAAAGAACCTTAAGTATTTAGTCTCATTTGTAAAAATTTACTTGTGAGCACTCTCAAATTTTTATTTTTTAATTGTTGGTCCTATTATAATAAATATGGGATAATTGTCACTCTCAACAAAAAGAAAAATGGGTGGTTATAGGGAATTTATAGTGGTTATGGGACATTTTACAATTTTAAAAATACATGGGATTGGAGCCTGATAAATCTTTGTAGATAGGACTAAATGAAAAAAATAAAAATAAAAAATGTATCATGTGTTGTCATGATCTTCTCTTGGTCAATGACCATGCCAACACGTGTGTTTTTTGTCAAGTTCAAGGACTGTGACGAGGATTGCCCGAAAATGGTGACAATATTTCTCTTTTAATGTAGTGACTTATTGGAAGCTTTTTCGGTTAACAATCGAGATTTAGTTTAGAACTTGCATTTTTGCGGATAGAGGCATCTGTGCCTATATCATTCGAATGCGATTGGTGTCTCGTTCAAACGAGAAAGGGGGTTTCGTTCAAACGGCCTTGAGGTCTCATTTGAACCAGCTTACGCTGTTAGCAGCGCCTGGGGCAGCAAAAAGGGCGATTTTAGTTTTTCTTAGGGCATAATTACTTTGGGGTAACCGTTATGATTTTTAATGCAGTTTAAGATGAGGTTTAAACTAGAATATCACGAGAATATATTTTAACATAGACTTGAAGAATTATTAACCTTAATTTAGTTAATATAATCCAGCATTACGGGATTAAGATAATTATTGGGTATACGCGTGAGTGAAGCAATATCCTATAGTTGTTGTTGTTGTTGTTGTTGTTGTTGTTGTTGTTGTTGTTGTTGTTATTGTTGTGTGTGTGTGTATATATATATACAGAGAGAGAAAAAGAGAGGCAGGCTCCGGTGCACACGTATTGACGCACAATAATTTTTTTAAAATAGTAATTAAAAAAAAAAAATTGAGATGATTTTTTTTATATGATATTTAAACATTTCAACGGACTCATATAAAAAAATTCAATTCAAAAAAACTTTTTTGATATTTTTAAAAAATCAGTCAAACTTCCGCAGCTTTTAAAGTACTTAAAAGCAACGAAAGTTTGACCGATTTTTTAAAAATAGCAAAAAAAGTTTTTTTGAGCTTATTTTTTTTTATATGGGTCCCTTAAAATATTTAAATATCACACAAAATAAATCAGCTCAAAAATATATTTTTTACTATTTTTAAAAAATGATGTGCAAACTTAGTGTGCGCAGGAGCCTATATATATATATATATATATATATATATATATATATATATATATGGGGATCTTCCTATTAAGTCCTGTTTAAAGGGGATATTTCCTACTATGTCCTATCACAATATTTTTTCCTTAATAGGTCCTATTTATACATACAGTGAATATTCACTGTATGTTTACAAATAGAAACTATTGGAACAAAAATCTTATTTCATGGGACCAGATGGAGCAAAAAAAAAATATTAGGACCTATTGAACTACATAATTAGTAAACGAGACTAATTGGTAAAAAACCCTATGTATATTGTGTTATATATATATATGTATTGCTTGCTTGTGTGACCATATTGTTACTCCTGGGGAATATATCGGTCGAGGTTACTTTAATGGTTGTTACCGTGTACTGCAGACCTGGTTGCTGACGCATGTCATTATGGAGGTCGTTATGTTTGATCATACGTTCAAGATGGTCACCTCTTCACAATTAAAGAATGCAAATAGACTTAATTCATTGAACGGGTTTAAGTATGGGAACATCAAGTGGTATTATTGCGTAGTGACCTCTGATAAGCACCCAAAACTGTACAATTTATACCCCAAATAGACGTACTTTAGTTGCTAATTCTCGGCAATACGGGTCTTATGTGCTTAAATATTTATTTTGTAGACTGAATGCACGTTGCGGTGTTCAAACGCATATTTCAAGACAATTGTGCGTTTTGTGGAGCTAATTACCCTTGTCCCGTATCCTAGCCTACTCTAAACCTAGCCTAAACCTACCCCAAAGCCCGTATGTGTTAGTTTTTGCCCTTATATTAATTTTTAGATTTTTTGTTTTGAGTCATTTTTATTTTTAGGATTTATTTTATATTTATTTGGAATTTCTAGAATTTATTTTCTATTTTTTTCATATTTCTTTTTATTTAGTATAATTTTATTTTATTTTGATTTTTATTTTATTAGTTTTTAGTTTTAGTTTTTACTTTATTTTATCTTATTTTATTAAGATGAGTTTTTAAGAGTTTGTTTTTAGTTTATTATATTTTATAAATTATTTTAGGAATTTAATTTTCATTTAGATTTTAAGTTTTTATTTCTTTTGTTTTATTTTAGTTTTTAATAGCTTAGGATTTTATTTTCTTAAGTTTTAATATTTTTATTTTTTTAGTTAGCGTTAATTTTTTTAGTTAGTGTTACTTTATTTAAGGACCATAAGTAAAACACACACACAAACTATCCTACACCTAAACTAAACACCTCACCCTCACACTTATTTTCCTACACCCTCGTACATCCAAACACCCCCTACTTCATCTTCCCCAACAACTCACCCTCTCCTCTCTCCAAAACACGAAACCCACCATAACCATACTCACACACCCATCTCTCTCTCCCTCACCCTCAGCTTAACCCAGCTAACCCCGCCGGACCTTAACCCAATCTACCTCCGGCGAGGAACTCAAACTGCCATCTCCGGCGACCCAACTCTCCACCTTATACCGTCCCAAACCCGAATGCCCTGTCCGAACCCGGACATCCAACCATTCAAATACCCATCCATTCCACCCATACACCTTTCAAACCCAAACCCATTTCCATGTTTCTCCCAAGCCACGATTTGTGTCACCTACCAAACCAAATCCAAAAAGCCCGATGTGCCTAATTAACCACTTATTCCCATTTATCCATTTTACCCCCCCAACCACCTCTTTTTCCCAATACCCTTGTAACAAATCAGATTTTTTTTCCCTCTACCATTTATCCTCACACCTCACCATTCCCATGCACACTCAAGCCAATTCTCAAAAATACCCCACGCTCCACGTGCCTACTATAAATGAAGATGAAGACCCCATTTGAGAGAATCTCTAACTTAGTTTTTTTTTACTCTTGTGTGATAAATTTCTCTACACTCCTCATTAAATAGAGTATTTGTATTTTTAGCAAATATCTCAATAAAGAGGTGTGTAGTGAAATTTATCTCTACGATGAATTCCACCCCACCCATCTATAATGAATCTTGGCATTTTTAGCTATTAATTCATTATAGATTAATGTAGTTGAATTCATCCATAATAAAGCTTTTAGAAAAAAGCTTTTAGATAGGAATTTCTAGAGAGAGAATTGTAGAGAGATAAATACCATTTTGTAAATAGTTTTTGTTTTTATTTTTTTAGAGATTTGGTGAGATTTAATTGTGAGTAATTGAATTGTATGGAAGAGGATAGAGTTCAAATTGCCAATTTCAAGGAGACTTGTTGAAGATTTGTTCTCTTACTCTACTCTTTTATTATATATGCCTTTGATTATTTGTTCATCATGTTTAATACCATGTTAAGCTAATCCCCTTTCAAGGGGTGGGGGAAACCCTTATTTGATGTTATTTTAGTTTAATTAGTTTGATTGCCTGAAATTTCCCATTTGAATGTTAATTTTGATCCCTCACACTTAGATTTACGCCTCGAGAGAGGGTAAATGATTTTCGAGAGAAAATCGAAATTCTAGTTATGATACCCATTTTAGATTCGAACTAGAGATAGGGGTTTCTTAAGTGGGATATTATGACTTGAATTTCAACTCTAAATTTGTTTTCTAAGATTTACATAAATTTTAATTGATCGATCTTAGCGGGTGATTAATTAAGAGGAGAGTAGATCTATTTTTCTAGAGTTGTGGGGTGTTAAACATAATTTTTTAAAAGATTACTATTATAATTACACTTGCAATGAGAGTTGGTTTGTAATTTTGATATTGATTTGGGAGAATTCAAATAATTAAATTAATTAATTAGAATAACTAAAATTTGTGGTGTAATCCCATTCCTTGATTGTTCTCACAATTATTTGCCTCACTTTATCTCTTATTTTTAGTGTTAGACTTTATTTTTCATTTTAGTAACTTTCTAGTTAGTTGTTTTCATCTCACATTTAGTTTAGTTTAGTTTAAATCATCACCTCACCTCACCCATTTGTTTTAATATTTGAAAAAACTAAAAAAAGTAGAAAAATTAAAGAGCCCAAAAAGAAAATAAAAAGTGAATTACAATTGAATTTGTCTCTAGCTTACTCCCTTGGAAGTGGATTGATACTCTTACTTACCTCTACACTTGAGATTGTTATATATTGTAGGTAATTTGAGGATTTTGATTAGAAAGATTTTTCAAGCAACGAAAAATATACACACAAAAGTCTTTTATATCAAATGGCATCGTTGTCATTCTTGGGAGCGTGAAGCACTTGAAGCGGATTTCAACTTGTAGTTCATTTTTCGTACTTTGTTATTTTTTTAGTACCATTTTTTTCTTTATTTTAGAAGGCTCGTATTAGGACTTTATTATCTTGGCTTGTATTGTGGGGCATAGAGACACCATTTACTTTTCATTTAAATTTGTAATAAAAAGAAGACAAGCGTGATAGGAAAACCGGACAAGGTAGAGAAAGGGCGTCCAAAGCGAGGATTTAGAAGCCTCTCTACCTTAGGTCGGTAGGACTCCCGGGAACGACTGAGATAGGCGTAATCTCCCCCCGGTCGACTCAAATTTTTTGGCGCCCCACGACCTATAAATTGTGGGAGGTACATTTCTCAAACACTCGCGCCTCTCCTGTTAGCGAGTCAATTATTGTGTGTACTCTTATTTGATTTTATTCTCGCATTTATTTTCGAATGGTGTGATGAATTAATTGATTACATCCGGTCACTCACGAGAAGGGATTTCATCACCCGACTCACTCGCTTACCATTGTGTGCTACCCTAGCCATCATTAAATTTAAAATCAATTAACTAGGTAGCCCACTAGGAAAATATTTTTGCAAAGGCGATCACTCAGATTATTCCGTGATTTTTTATCACCCACGGACTTAATTAAAATTTGACTACCCTCTCACTAATTTTGAAGATAAAAATTGGCTATGTGCTATTTAGGAGTTCTCCTTGACTTGTGTGTGTGTCCAACTCATTTTTCGGTAGTCGATTTTAGTTGGTTCGTCCAAAATTAAGAGTCCATATTTTTCCCCACATTTTCTTCTAAAAATTCAAAAATATTTTCTTTTTTTTATTTTTATAAAAAAATTCAAAAATATTTTCTTTCTTTCATTTTAGAAAAATTCAAAAATATTTTCTTCCTTTAATTTTTTCTAAAAATTCAAAAATATTTTCTTTCTTTCATTTTTAGAACAAAATCCAAAAATATTTTCTTTCCTTTTGAAAAAATTAAAAATCAAAAAATATTTCTCTCCTCATGGCCGAAGAACGTCATTTACGGGACTACTTTGGTCATTTTTCATTGTCACCCGACACATGTGAGAGTGATCCCGAGCCGTCTCTTTATGATATTTTTAGTGGTTTCACCTCTCTCACGACTACCTTTGATACTCTTGACCCGTCCATGCACGCACCTCATTCTCCATCACCCTCGGTGTCAAGTGTCGATGTGTCTCATCCTTTGTTGTGCCCCCATTGTTATTATGCCGATCACATGTCCCATGAGTGCCCTTACATTCCTTATCCATCCGAACCCACCGTGGAACATGTGTATCCATATGACACTGTTTCGGAACCCACCTCGGCCTATTATCCTGATATACCTAATCCCGAGTTGTGTGAGTACCCGAGTTATTCGTGGAGGCCTAATCACCCTCCCACGCAATACGAATCCCAAACCGTTGTTGTGGACCCTCACACGTTCCCACAGTTGTCATGGTAACCTTGTGCACCCATTCACGATCAGTTTTCTCACTTTGCACCCACTGAATATCAATTATTTGTCCATCACGAAAGCGATCCTTTAGTGTATGATGAACTTGGCCCCAGCCCACACACTTCATTTGAGTATTCTCCATATACTCATGATAGTAGCTAGTTGTGTTCACCTTAACTACCGCCACCACCCGTCACCCCACCACCATCCTCCCCCTCCGCTCTCGAAAGCCTCTTGCAAAAGTTCATACTCGAGCAAGAGCAAGCCACTCAAATTCAAACTCAAGCTCTCCAAAGGCTTGAACAAAGGTTAAATGAATTGGAGTGTGCGAGAGAGTCGGACATTTCCATAGATCCACCCATCATTGCAACCGAGCGTGATGATGTTGTGTCCTCTTGTGGCACGAATTTTGAGTGTGACCAACTCTGCCACCCCGAGAATCTCAAAGTTGAGACCATTCCATGGTTCGGGCTCCAAGTTGACAATTGTGTTGACTTACCTTTCGATAGTGAGCCTGATCCAATCCCACCATGTCCACATGAACCCACACTTGAGGTTCCCACTCCCGAGATATCCAACAATATGCCTGAGCTTTTACCTTATGCCCCAATTGCATATGTATCTGACATGCCCATATCTTTTAGGTTAGCTCCAGCTATGAGTGCTCACCATTTTCCCGAGATAGAATTCGTGATAGTTCCTAACTATCCGGATATGGATGATGTCCCACAATGCTTGGCTCCCTTTGAGACCGATTTTTCTAGTGATCCCTCTATCTCTTCCCTTAATGCCTCGTCTTACTCACCCACCACATCCCCCGATATTCTTGTGGAGAATTTTATCACTCCATCTTTAGAAACCACACTCCCTTGTGAGTATTCCTTTACTCCTCCAAATGAGTATGTGTCCCCCACTCTTGAGTTCGCTCATCTTCCTCCACCATTTATCCCACCTGATCCACCATTTATCCCACCCGACCCACCCTTTGTCCTATCACCTAGTTTGGATCTAGATCTTATACCTTACATGTTCCCAACCATATATTTAGATCCCAACCTCAAATTTAGATCCCAACCTCAAAACACCCACCCACTCATGAGAGTATTTGTTATGGTACTCTCCTATTTCGTGACACCGAGCTGGTTACCCTATGCCCTCCACACTCTTATGGTGTTGATTTTTCCCATCGACATCTCCCTGGCGTGTCACGGCGCGACCATTGTCATCGCCCATTCATAGAATGGTCGTGTGATTTTTATGAGGCCCGCCCCATTCCACTTACCAAACCATTTTGCCTCCCTCACCAACTAGAGCACCATGCTTATAGGGCCCTAGTTTCCCTCACCTTCCGGCTCAATAAAGCCCGAGATCAATACCTCATAACCCTCACCCTTTCCCTAATACCCACCCGCCCATGGTCCACCGATGCTTTGCATCGTGTGATGCACTTCTCCATACAAGTGCATTGACCACTTTAGCCTGTTTCCAACAAGACTGTCGCTTCAGTCTTCTCATCACCCATTTTTTTGCCACCCCGCGCTTTCATAGATCTTATCTTTAGGGTGAGTATCCTTCGATCTGGCTGAAGATATTAAACTTAGCGCTACCGGGAGGCAGCCCGCATTTCTTGTACTAGTCTCACCCTGTTTGGGGGTGGTGTTTCACACCACCCACTGCTCTATCATGCTTATAGACTTGTACAAATTTTGTTATCTTATCACTTCTTATTCCGGTTTATTCTTGGCTACCTCTGTCCACTTCATTAGCGGTTGATTCTGGTAATCTCTTTCCTACCTTATGCTCTCAATTTTAAAAAATTATTTTACTTAACATCGAGGACGATGTTCCTTTTTGTTTGGGGTGGGGAATTTTATCAAAGTCGTACCTCTTTTGAATTTTTTTTATTTTTGAACCTGATTTTTAAAATTTTCATGCAGTTTCTTTCATCTCACTCATTGATGTGAATTTTCAATCATCCATCTTTTTAAGTCTAGGAATCAAGCTAGAGAATATGTTTTTTAAAATAGCTTATGTAATACGTAACAAATCATGTTGCACCATGAATTTCTAGACTCAATAAAATTTTCGCACTTATCACGCCACTATGGTTAGAGTTAAAGAGTACTACAATTCTAAAGAGAACCTTAAGGATCACTAGTAGAGACTTTAACTTGTGAGATTTGTGCCTTTCACCTTTCATAGAGTTTTACGCAATCTCCGAGTCACAAGTTGATTCAACTTCGTTTGGGTCCGCACTTAAATTATTGCATGATCTCATTATCCTTCATTAAAATTTGGCTTGATCACTGAGAATGACATCTTTTTCGAGTTGTAATAAACATGTGTCTTGAAATTTGTCCCGAATACTAGATTCTCATTCATACACATACCATTTACCATTCACTTCACCCATATTATTCCATATTACCCACACCATCACCTATCATCTCTGTATCATCTTTCATTTTCAAATAAAAGAGTATTTTTTCCAAATGTAAATGTCTTCATTGTTGGTTTGAAAAGTGAGAGAAAAAAAAAGAAAAAAAAATAGCAAATTAGAGGAAAAAAAAGAGATAAAAGAAAAGAAAGAGAGTTTGTAGTTAGTTTTATGTAATAAAGACATTTGTGCCTAAAAGTTCTTTACACTCTCTCATATCGCATATCCATCCATTTTACATCCAGCATTTCACACACCCATCATATCCCACCTACATCATATCATCCTTCCCATTTCATTTTCCCCTCACCCATTATCATCCATTTTTTGCTAGGTGTTAGGGCAAATGAAAGTCAACGTGGTGAATAACTCGACGTTCTCACTATAGTGATTAACATTTCTTTCATGAGATCACTTTTCTTTCAAATGTTCGTTCTTTCCTATGTGTGTATGAGACGTTTGAACTTGCTTACATTTACTCACCTCCTCACACACAAGAGCGATACACTAACCCATATCTCGAGAGTTCGTTTGAGAGAGATATATCCGTGAGAATTTGAAGTTGAAGCGTTGATTCCGACAAGGCAATCTAGGAATTACTTTTGTGATACTCGACCCATTTTGACTGATTCACACTACACATGTTGAGTTCTAGGAAGGATGTGCCTTGTGTATTCACTTAGCTAAACTTTTTACGCTTCTAGCTTGTATTTTTGAAAATATTTTTCTTGTGATGGATTATGCGATTATTCTATGTCTAATAAGAGATTGACTGCCTTTCAATAAATTTTTACAAATAAGAATTTTGTGGGTATATTCCCTGCAAACCCTCACGAGACACAACTCGTCCTGTAGGGCAACCTATAGGTTTAAAGGCTTGTTGCACATGCTAAGTGCAAATGCAAGTGCCCGTGAAAGTGGTACACTTTTGGTTACTTATCTTTCTCTTTCTCTCTATCTTATTGCTCGAGAACTAGCAACACTCTGTTTGGGGGTGGTGTGATAAGCACCAAAAACTGTACAATTTATACCCCGAATAGACGTACTTTAGTTGCTAATTCTCGGCAATACAGGTCTTATGTGCTTAAATATTTATTTTGTAGACCGAATGCACGTTGCGGTGTTCAAACGTGTATTTCAAGGCAATTGTGCGTTTTGTGGAGCTAATTACCCTTGTCTCGTATCCTAGCCTACCCTAAACCTAGCCTAAACCTACCCCAAAGCCCGTATGTGTTAGTTTGTGCCCTTTTATTAATTTTTAGATTTTCTGTTTTGAGTCATTTTTATTTTTAGGATTTATTTTATATTTATTTGGAACTTCTAGAATTTATTTTCTATTTTTTTCATATTTCATTTTATTTAGTATAATTTTATTTTATTTTGATTTTTATTTTTATTTTATTAGTTTTTAGTTTTAGTTTTTACTTTATTGTATCTTATTTTATTAAGATGAGTTTTTAAGAGTTTGTTTTTAGTTTTTTATATTTTATATTTTTTTTAGGAATTTAATTTTTATTTAGATTTTAAGTTTTTATTTCTTTTGTTTTATTTTAGTTTTTAATAGCTTAGGATTTTATTTTCTTAAGTTTTAATATTTTATTTTTTTAGTTAAAGTTAATTTTTTTAGTTAGTGTAATTTTATTTAAGGGTCACAAATAAAACACACATACACAAATATCCTACAAACTATCCTACACCTAAACTAAACCCCTCACCCTCACACTTATTTTCCTACACCCTTGTACACCCAAACACCCCCTACTTCATCTTCCCCAACAACTCACCCTCTCTCCTCTCTCCAAAACACAAAACCCACCATAACCAAACTCACACACCCATCTCTCTCTCTCACCCTCAACTTAACCCAGCTAACCCCGTCGGACCTTAACCCAACATACCTCCGGCGAGGAACTCAAACTGCCATCTCCGGCGACCCAACTCTCCACCTTATACCGTCCCAAACCCGTATGCCCTGTCCGAACCCGGACATCCAACCATTCGAATACCCATCCATTCCACCCATACACCTTTCAAACCCAAACCCATTTCCATGTTTCTCCCAAGCCACGATTTGTATCACCTGCCAAACCAAATCCAAAAAGCCCCATGTTCCTAATTAACCACTTATTCCCATTTATCCATTTTACCCCCCAACCACCTCTTTTTCCCACTACCCAAAAATACCCTTGTAACAAATCATATTTTTTTTCCTTTACCATTTATCATCACACCTCACCATTCCCATGCACACTCAAGCCAATTCTCAAAAATACCCCCATACTCCATGTGCCTACTATAAATGAAGATGAAGACCCCATTTGAGAGAATCTCTAACTTAGTTTTTTTTACTCTTGTGTGATAAATTTCTCTACATTCCTCTTTAGAGAGTATTTGCATTTTTAGCAAATATCTCAATAAAAAGGTGTGTAGTGAAATTTATCTCTAGGATGAATTCCACCCCACCATCTATAATGAATCTTGGCATTTTTAGCCATTAATTCATTATAGATTGATGTAGTTGAATCCATCCATAATAAAGCTTTTAGAAAAAATCTTTTAGATAGGAATTTCTAGAGAGACAATTATAGAGAGATAAATACTATTTTGTAAATAGTTTTTGTTTTTATTTTTTTTTAGATTTGGTGAGATTTAATTGTGAGTAATTGAATTGTATGGAAGAGGATAGAGTTCAAATTTCCAATTTCAAGGAGACTTGTTGAAGATTTGTTCTCTTACTCTACTCTTTTATTATATATGCCTTTGATTATTTGTTCATCATGTTTAATACCATGTTAGGCTAATCCCCTTTCAAGGGGTGGGGAGAAACCCTTATTTGATGTTATTTTAGTTTAATTAGTTTGATTACTTAAAATTTCTCTTTGAATGTTAATTTTGATCCCTCACCCTTAGATTTACGCCTCGAGAGAGGGTAAATGATTTTCGAGAGAAAATCGAAATTCTAGTTATAATACCCATTTTAGATTCGAACTAGAGATAGAGGTTTCTTAAGTGGGATATTATAACTTGAATTTCAACTCTAAATTTGTTTTTAAAGATTTACATAAATTTTAATTGATCGATCCTAGCGGGTGAATAATTAAAATGAGTGTAGATCTATTTTTCTAGAGTTATGGGGTGTTAAACTTAATTTTCTAAAAGATTACTATTATAATTACACTTGCAACGAGAGTTGGTTTGTAATTTTGATATTAATTTGGGAGAATTCAAATAATTAAATTAATTAATTAGAATAACTAAAATTTGTGGTGTAATCCTATTCTTGGATTGTTCTCACAATTATTTACCTCACGTTATCTCTTATTTTTAGTGTTAGACTTTCTTTTTAATTTTAGTAACTTTCTAGTTAGTTATTTTCATCTCACATTTAGTTTAGTTTAGTTTAAATCATCACCTCACCTCACCCATTTGTTTTAATATTTGAAAAGGCTAAAAAAAGTAAAAAAAGTAAAAAGCCCAAAAAGAAAATAAAAAATGAATTACAATTGAATTTGTCTCTAGCTTACTCCCTTGGAAGTGGATTGATACCCTTACTTACCTCTACACTTGAGATTATTATATTTTGTAGGTATTTTAAGGTTTTGACTAACTTGGCTTTCAACAACGACACACAAAAAACAAAGTTATCAAACTCCCCGTTGTTTAACTGTGAGTTTGTTTAAGTCCATTAAGCGAAGGACTCCTATGAATTTACCAATAGGAGCACAAGAAGTTCCCCAAAGGTAGTTTCATTCATGTGATATTAATAAGATTATTAAAAGAGATATTTTATTCTAGTGATGGACATTTTATTAAAATGAACCATATGTCACATATATGTGTGTTGTTATTATGAGATCAAGTATATTTTACTTTATGGGTGGCATTATGGGGGTGATATTTGGAATTGTATTCTTTATACGTGTAGTGAGTTACATCCCGATTGTATCTATTTCGTTTTGGTCATTTATTAGTTTAATGATAGAGACTTTTAATGTTACTTATGTATTGGGTTGGGACATACGTCAGTATTTCACGTACGATGAGGGGTGAGGTATTTATTACATGTGAGTGTCGATGGGATGACACGTTTATTGTAAATTAGACGCGTGATTATTTATTTTGATATTGAAGATATTCCTTGCAACTTTAGGGCATTAACCCAAATCATATAAAATTGTTTTATTGGCATTCACAAACAGGATCCGAGGGGCTAAGGAGATTCAGACTTGTAGCTTTATTTGCTTTTCAGTTTACACTCGAGTTGATTTTTAGCATATATTGATATTCATTTCAATATTTCAGTTTAGTCTTTTATTTCTGAAATTTTATGGACCTTTAGTCCCAGTATTTTATTTCAGTCAGTTTATTTGGGAGTTTAGACTATTTCAGTTTTTATCTTGAATGTTGAGATATAAGTCATTTCAAGTTTTATTTATCATTTAGTTATCGCACGTTGTTGATGGATTTAGTTTCACTTCAACTATTTTTAATTGTATGTGGATGTTGAGAATGATATAAATTGTTTAACACGCCTTATCTTTGGCGTATTGTAATGACCAACCAGTATATAAAAAATAGGGGGTTGTTAAAATTTGTATAAGAGCATCCCAAGTTCTAGTTTTATTTATTTGTTAATTAGATTACCGCTACGTTCTGTATTGTGTTCTTTGATTTGTTAGATCGATGTGAATAGGATTCAGTATTAGCTAATAAGAATTTTGTTTACTTTGATATGGCAAACACCCAATGCAGTAGAGCACGACAGACTGCCAACAGGGCTGCAGATAGGGATGCTCAGCAAGAGCACGAGACACAATCACAGCAGGCACCACTAGTATCATCGGTAGCATATTTAGCTTTTATTGTTACTCAGACAGTCACCACAGTGATGGAAACCATGTTATAGCACTTCCATCTGCCATGACAATGTGACGGTCACAGCAGTAGGTGGTGGTACCTGATGATGCTGGAATCAGCACCACCAGGTTAGGTGTTTCCAAGCTCAATATAAGAATAACAATGGCAGCACAGCTACGCAAAGAGATAAGAGAAAGTGGTGAGGAGAAGAGGAGAATACACCGGTATATAAGTGGTTCAGCCAATCTGGCCTACGTCCACTGTGAGTGTGTGTGAGTAATATCATTGAAAGAAGGCACTAATGGCCATGGATACAATCTCTCAAGCTTTCTCTCTCTACAATAGATTTAGACAGAGTTTTAGCTAGGGTTGAATAACTGGGATCCTTTTGGAAGGTAGGGGATGATCCCTATATATAGTTCCTAGGGGGTGTAATGTACCCCCCATGCATGTAATGTGCATGTGTGTGGCAGCCTCACCAATGTGGGAGTGCCATCCGTCACTGTCACATGTAAGTAATGATGATGAAATATTCTCCCCACATGTGGAGAATAATCTTGTTACAACTGATTTGTGCCTAGGTGTCCTTATCCAAATGTTCAACAGATGCTCGGCAGCCATATTGGTGGATGACCTCGGCCTGAGAGAGGCCGAGCTGTAAAGGCTTGATGTTCGTTCAATCCGAGATGTGTCATAGGGAGTCTCGGCCTGATCTCAGTCGAGACATTATGTTGGGGTCGACCCCAGTCGAGGTTGGACTAATGTCATGCTGACGATTACTAAGGCTTCTTGTGACCTCGGCCCAAGCCGAGGTTGGACTGGTTCCATGTTGAAGGTTAACAAGGCTCCCTGTCACCTCGGCCTACCCTCGGCCGAGGTTGCCATACCCAGGTATATGAGAATGCTGTTGATGCCTGTGATGCGCGTAGTGTCCATTGGAAATGTAGATGGTAGTGTCGGCCTGGGCTGACCCTGGTCTGGCCGAGGGATGATATCGTGGGCCCATGGACTATTTAGGGTCGATCAATATCTCGGCCATCATCTCGGCCGAGGTTGGTGTCACTGGGCCGAGGTTGGTGTCACTGGGCTGAGGTTGGTGTCACTGGGCATATCAATCACCCCCCAGCCCTTAGTCATATGCGAGAGCGAGTGACTAGGGGATTGCTACACCTCCGAGGCCTGTCTGTCCCAAGCTAATACCTGCATGACACCTGTCCCAAGCTAGAGCGTGCGTACTTGACTGGCGTGTGCTGTCAGCCATCCTTTGAGTTTCCCAAGGCAATGATGGGCCTTGAGAAACGTGCCCAAGTACTTAAGGGTTTAAACCCTTCTTTTTCTTCCTTCTTCTTCATTTCTTCTCCTGTGCGCGCGTTGTTCTTGCGATTCTCTCTCTCTAAGCTCCTCCACTCAACGTTCTTCTGCAGAGGATTTCCCCTGGTTTTCTCGCGAGTTTTCATCGTTTTCCCTCATCGTTCCATTTCCAGGTACTTCTTTCTTTCCATTTCCTCTATTTCTGGTATTTGGTTTGCATTTTCCGGCGACTTTTTAAGTTTTCCGGCGAGCTCCATTGTCTTAGGCGAACTGGGTTTGCTTCAAACTTCCAAGTTTGATCTTTAAACTCCTTTATTTTACAAGTCAATCGTGTTCGTAGTTTTAGGAGTTTTTCCTAAGTTTAGGGTTGTCCTCTGATGCTCAGGCCTTTATACCAGCTTCTTGAGGATTTCCCTTCTCTTAGAGAGAAGCCCCTAGAAAAGATTAGGCAAATAGAGAGAGCTCAGGAGGAAGCTCGTAGGTCACAAGAGTTCCCTATTAGACCTATCTTTCCCCCACCTCTCAAGGTGGTATATCCTGATCCCCCTGAGAACTTCTATCAGACAGAGGTCTCTGCCAACCCATTACCGATGTCTGAGTCTGAGTCTTCTACCTCAGACCCCATGTCTGTGTACTCTTTCCAAGAAGCCATGGATTTTACACCTCGGCCTGGTCAGGCCCCTGACCAGGCCGAGGTCTCCAGCCGAGCTTCTTCCCAAAATGGCTCAAGCACCTCAGATTCTTCTTCAGAGGTTGAAATTATTGAGCCGAGTGTGGCTGTGCCACCCATTCTTGATGCCATCCCTCTGTCGGTCGTCACAGGGGTAGAGTTCATTCAGAGATTCCCTAGTCACCCATCTACATCTGCTCCAGCCGACGTTGAGCTTGATGATGATGAAGATGCTGAAAGTGATGTTGACATCTCTGAGGCAGCCGAGTTCGAGAGCACAGTCACTGAAGTGGAACTTTTGCAATTCAGATATTTATACTCCATTAGTCCCTCCATCAAATTAAGGAGACCTCTGAGGGAAGAGAGGGCCTATCATGGCCGAGATGGAGAAATCTGCATGTATGAGAAGATGTTTAAGTTAGGGTTTCGCCTACCCATTCATCCCATCATTAAATCCATTCTCTCTTACATCAACTTGGCCCCCTCACAGCTATCTCCCAATGCCTGGAGAGTCATCATAGGGGCCATTATCTTGTGGAGGGCAGTCCACCACTCTGACCTCCCAGTTCAGGTCTTTGTTGGTTGTTATGTCCCAACCTCGGCCAAAAACCATCCGAGCTACTATCATTTCGTGGCTCGGAGGCCTGAGAAGAAAATGCTCCAGGTGACTCAGACCTCAAATCATAATTGGAGGCCCCTCTATTTTTTCACTTCCGGATCATGGGAATTTGGCTCATCTGTTACCTCTTCCACTCTTGGGCCGAGGATACCCCTCAGATGGGGTAAGGTCACCATGTCTGGAAGGGCCGATCCTGGTCTAAGTCTTCAGAATATCGAAAAGGTGAAGGCCCTGCAAGACCAAGGGGCACATGGTCTGTTTGTCAAGTTCGAACATTTGCTGACCCCCCAGTATCTCTCGGGGACGAGCCTAGGTGGAAGTCCCCTTGCTGATTTTGGTAAGGATTTTCTTTTTCAAGTTTAACCTCTGAACTCATTCGTATCTGATCTCTAACCCTTATCTTTTAACTTTTGCAGAGCGACCTCTAGGTATCACAGACGAACTGTGGGAGATGGCTTCAACGAGCTTGGCGAGGCTCGCCAAGAAGGATGGTCTGAATGCTCCTCCCCCAGCTCCCACTACATCCAAATCCAAGGCCCCAAAGAAGAGGGCCCCAGAGGCCCCTACTTCTGAGGACCAGAGGCCGACCTCGAGACAAAAGAAGGCCTCAGACGCTGCCATTCCAATCTCTTCGGCCGACATCCTGTCGGCACGTCTTGAGCAGTTAAAGTTAACTGATAGTGTGGTCGGCCACAGCAGGCAGGCCATGGACGCACTCGCCTCTGTAATGACCGAGGCAGACAAGCGTTTCTACAGAACAATGGACACCTCCCTGCTGGTAGAGTTCGGCCTTCACAGAGCCGTCCAGGTATGAATTGTTCTTTTGTCAAAATTTTGTAAGTGCAACATCTGACTTTTCTCCCACTTAACCTCTTCATTAAATGTGCAGGGATTGACTGCCATGTATCAATTATCTAACTGGGCTATGAGGAAATTGCCCCTCATCCAGAAGGGGCAGGAGGCCGAGAAGGTTGAGTGTGCCCTGAATGCTGAGGTTGACCGTCTGAAGTCCGAACTGCAGAACTCTGAAAACAAGGCCAAGGAGTTGGAAAAAGACATCTCTGTGCTCGTAAAAGACCATGCCAAGGCCCTGAAGGCCAAAGATGATGTCCTGCAGTAGAAGGTCAGCTCGGCTGTCAAAGCTGCCCTTGAAGATGCCACGCCCAAAATAATTTCTGACTACAAGACCTCGGACGAGTTCATGGGTTTTGGCTTTGAATACCTCGAAAGAGGTGTCAAGGCAACAACCAAATGGACTGAAGTCCGAGAGAAGGAGGTCGGCACTCTAAAGGCCTCTGACTTTGTGGGTCTCGGCTTTGCCAACCCTCAGTTCGCACATGCCCTTCAAGAGGTAGAAGACGAGGCTGCTGCCCCTGCTAAGACTGCAACCCTGGGAGGGACTGAGGTCGGAGGGGAAGAACCTGCTGATGATGTGGCCGATGTGACTAACGCTGATCAAGTCAACCCAGCCGAGACTGTTAATGTTCCCCCCTCAGACCCTTAGTCTTTTTTATTAACTTGTAACTTGTAACTGAACTTGTAATTTGTAATTTGTAACACCTCTGAATGCTATATGATCTCTTCCTTTTTCTGAATGCCAATCTCTTCTCTTATTTTGTTGTAGTGTTCTTGTTTATACTTAGTCAATAATTCTGACCTCACCACTGAATTGTTATTAGGCTCTGAAGTCATTACCTAATATGTTGTTCTCATAACCAACTTCACCAAATTAATGATGTTAAGGGTCTGAGGTCATCTAGGAAGGTGTCTGAGCTCAGACCTCGTCACCACCGAGTGATGTTATGAGGGTCTGAGGTCATCACCTATGATGTTAGCCTCATAATAAATTTCACCAAATTAATGATGTTAAGGGTCTGAGGTCATCTAGGAAGGTGTCTGAGCTCAGACCTCGTCACCACAGAGTGATGTTATGGGGGTCTGAGGTCATCACCTATGATGTTAGCCTCATAATAAATTTCACCAAATTAATGATGTTAAGGGTCTGAGGTCATCTAGGAAGGTGTCTGAGCTCAGACCTCGTCACCACCGAGTGATGTTATGAGGGTCTGAGGTCACCCCCTATGATGTTAGCCTCATAATAAATTTCACCAAATTAATGATGTTAAGGGTCTGAGGTCATCTAGGAAGGTGTTTGAGCTCAGACCTCGTCACCACCGAGTGATGTTATGAGGGTCTGAGGTCACCCCCTATGATGTTAGCCTCATAATAAATTTCACCAAATTAATGATGTTAAGGGTCTGAGGTCATCTAGGAAGGTGTCTGAGCTCAGACCTCGTCACCACCGAGTGATGTTATGAGGGTCTGAGGTCACCCCCTATGATGTTAGCCTCATAATAAATTTCACCAAATTAATGATGTTAAGGGTCTGAGGTCATCTAGGAAGGTGTCTGAGTTCAGACCTCGTCACCACCGAGTGATGTTATGAGGGTCTGAGGTCATCACCTATGATGTTAGCCTCATAATAAATTTCACCAAATTAATGATGGTAAGGTTCTGAGGTCATCTAGGAAGGTGTCTGAGCTCAGACCTCATCACCACCGAGTGATGTTATGAGGGTCTGAGGTCATCACCTATGATGTTAGCCTCATAATAAATTTCACCAAATTAATGATGTTAAGGGTCTGAGGTCATCTAGGAAGGTGTCTGAGCTCAGACCTCGTCACCACCGAGTGATGTTATGAGGGTCTGAGGTCACCCCCTATGATGTTAGCCTCATAATAAATTTCACCAAATTAATGATGTTAAGGGTCTGAGGTCATCTAGGAAGGTGTCTGAGCTCAGACCTCGTCACCACCGAGTGATGTTATGAGGGTCTGAGGTCATCACCTATGATGTTAGCCTCATAATAAATTTCACCAAATTAATGATGTTAAGGGTCTGAGGTCATCTAGGAAGGTGTCTGAGCTCAGACCTTGTCACCACCGAGTGATGTTATGAGGGTCTGAGGTCACCCCCTATGATGTTAGCCTCATAATAAATTTCACCAAATTAATGATGTTAAGGGTCTGAGGTCATCTAGGAAGGTGTCTGAGCTCAGACCTCGTCACCGCCTAGTGATGTTATGAGGGTCTGAGGTCACCCCCTATGATGTTATCCCCATGTGATATCTCTGATCTAAGAATGGAGCAAGAACTTGTCAAGAAAACTGATCTTTATTAATAACCTCTTCTCAATAAGATGGTACATTTACAAATTACACATTCTATGCAACATCATATGTAATATCTCTTCAGGTGGTCAGCATTCCATGGGTTAGTGAAAGGTTCTCCTTCTAGGTTTTCTAGTCTGTAAGTGCCGGGCACAACCTCTTCTGTTACTTTGTAGGGGCCATGACAGTTTGGGTGTAGCTTGTTTGTCTTCTGTAGGGTCTTCTTTAGCACTAGGTCTCCCACTGCAATGGGTCCTGACTTCACCCTCTGGTTGTAAAATCTTGTTGCCCTCTGCTGGTAGGCTGCTTTCCTGACCTCTGCGTCTTCTCTTCTCTCTTCAATAAGATCCAGGTCTAGCCTCCTCTTTTCCCCATTGCTGTCAGGGTCGTAGGTCTGAATCCGATGAGTTGGTAGTCCTACTTTCGTTGGTATGACGGCCTCTGAGCCATGTGCTAGCATAAATGGGGTTTCCCCTGTTGGTGTCCTTGCCGTGGTTTTGTAGGCCCACAACACTGCGTAGACCTCTTCTGTCCATCTCCTCTTCGCGTCTTCTAACCTCTTCTTGATTCCATCCAAGCTGGTCCTATTTGTGACCTCGGTCTGGCCATTTTCCTGAGGTCGACCAGGAGATGAGAAGAATTGTTTAATCCCCACACTTTGGCAATACTTCTCTAAGGAGGAGTTCTTGAACTGGGTTCCATTATCCGAGATGAGCGTGTTTGGGAGGCCATATCTACATATGATGTTCTTCCAGATGAACTGGAAGGTCTTCTGCTCTGTAATTGTTATCATCGGTTCTGCCTCCACCCACTTTGAAAAGTAGTCAATGGCAACTATCAAGAATCTATAGTTGTTGACAGCTCTTGGCAAAGGTCCTACCAAGTCAATTCCCCACACCGCAAATGGCCATGGAGAAGAGATTGACGTCATAGGCTGATGGGGTTGATGAGGGATAGTGGCGAACCTCTGACATTTGTCGCACCTCTTCACATAGTCTGCAACGTCCTTAGACAAGGTAGGCCACCAGTATCCTTGAGTGATGATCCTCTTGGCTAAGGGTCTTCCCCCTATGTGGCTAGAGCAAGAACCCTCATGAACCTCTTCCAAGACCCGGGGTACTTCCATGGGATGCACACATCTGAGGAGAGGCAATAGAAACCCCTTCTTGTACAAGACATCTCCTACTATTGAGAACTTGGCAGCCCTGTATCTCAACTTTCTTCTTTCTATCTTGGACTCAGGCAGCTCTCCCTCTCTTAGGTATCTGACGAGAGGGTTGATCCATGAGTCTCCTAGGTTCACATTGTGACAAGGGCTACATACCTCGTCCTCCTCGATGCTTGCTTTTCCTAAGACCTCGATTGGAATGGTCCTTCCCAAATCTGTCTTCATTGCCGAGGCCAGCCTTGCCAATGCATCAGCGTGATTGTTGCTCAGTCGAGGCACTCTCTTCAACTTTGCTTCTTCAAAATACTCTAACAACCTTCTTACCTTATTTAAGTACTTGGTCATCCTTTCGTCTTTGGCCTCATATACCCCCAACACTTGATTGACAACCAACCTTGAGTCGCTATGGAGCAGGAGTCGCTTTACTCGAAGAGTTGTTGCTAATAAGAGACCTGCTATCATGGCCTCATACTCGGACTCGTTATTTGAAGCCTGGAAGTTGAATCTCAAGGCGTATTCAATGTTGGCGCCATCTGGAGCCGAGAGTATTAGCCCCGCGCCCACTGTCACAGGAAGAGCCATCAACGAAGAGGCTCCACACGTCCACATCTGATGAGAAGACCCCTTCTCTCATAACCCCTTTCTCGAAGAGGTATCGATCATCTTCATTCTCTTCTACTCTGCACCGGGTTTTGCCTGAGATGACCTCTTCTCGGCCTCGGAAGACGTTCGGTGCAGACTCTTTCGAATCTCGGAAGACACTACGATTCGTCTCTTCGCCGTCATCTAAGCCTTTCTCTGTCTCGATCTCTTCCCAGGTGAACTCTACGACAAAGTCTGCGAGGGCCTGCCCCTTGATGGCTGTCCTGGGCTGGTAGGTAAGGTCATACTCTCCTATCTCGATGGCCCAGGTCATCAATCTTCCGGACTTCTCTGGCTTGTGCAGAACCTGCCTTAGTGGGGAGTCAGTAAGGACTACCATGGAGTGAGCTTGAAAGTAAGGCTTCATTTTCCTTGAGGCATGGATAAGGGCATAAGCCAACTTCTCCATTCGGGGATAGTTTTGTTCAGACCCTTGAAGGGCCTTACTGTTTAAGTACACAGGCCTCTGAATTCCATCCTCTTCCCGTATGATGGCTTCGCTGATGGCTGATTCAGAGACTGCCAGATACACAAACAACCTTTCCCCCGTGATGGGCGGAGATAGCAACAAGGGAGACCCCAAGTAGGACTTGAGTTGGTCAAAGGCTTTTTCACACTCTTCGTCCCATTGGAAGGCCTTTCTCAAAACTTTAACGAAAGGAAGACACTTGTCCGTTGCCCTAGAAACAAACCTGTTAAGGGCAGCCACTCTTCCTGTGAGTCTCTGCACATCCTTGATACTCCTAGGAGTCTTCATATCGAGTAATGCCTTGATTTTCTCAGGGTTTGCTTCAATCCCCCTCTGATTAACGATGAACCCCGGGAACTTCCCGGCTCTTACCCCGAAGACACACTTCGCTGGGTTGAGCTTCATTCTGTACGAGTCCATGACATCAAAGGTCCGCTACGTGGGTACAGGCTTTCAAGCTCTTCGTTAGCATATCGTCCACATACACCTCCATGGTCTTACCTATTTGCTCCTCGAACATCTTATTGACAAGACGTTGATACGTTGCCCCCGTATTTTTCAGACCGAAGGGCATCACCTTGTAGCAGTACGTCCCTTTGTCAGTAATGAAGGCTGTCTTCTCAGAGTCTTCAGCATCCATAAAGATTTGGTTATAACCCGAATAAGCATCCATGAAGCTCATGAGCTCGTGCCCTGCCGTTGCGTCCACCATCTGGTCTATCCTAGGTAAAGGATAGCTGTCCTTCGGGCAAGACCTGTTCAGGTCAGTGAAATCTACACACATTCGCCACTTCCCATTGGCCTTAGGCACGATGACTGCATTTGAGAGCCACTCCGAATAGGTAACCTCTCTTATGAACTCGGCCTCCTCCAACTTTTTCACCTCTTCCCGGATGACATCATACTTTTCTCTGGAGTAGACTCTTCGTCTCTGCTTTATTGGCCTGGCATCTCTGTCCACATTGAGCTTGTGGCTCATGACCTCAGGATCGATACCAGGCATGTCTGCGTGACTCCATGCGAAGACACTCTGCCTCCTCCTGAGGAAGCTTATCAACTCTTCTTTGATTCCTTGCTCTAGGGCCTTGCCGACCTGGACGGTTTTTTCCGGCTCATCCTCATTGAGGACGATGGATTCTACCTCTTCCGCGGCCTCGCCCTTCTTCAATTTTGTTTCGTCTCTTGGGTCAAGAGTGTCGATGTTGTAAGTGGTGGTTGCTCTCTTATGGGCCTCTCTCTCTTCGGCCGAGTTGAAGTAACACTCCCACGCCGTGGTCTGGTCCCCTTGCACTTCCCCTACTCCATAAGGAGTCGGGAATTTTAGCATATGATGGACCGTCGACGGCACGGCTTCAAACTCTTTGAGGGCCACCCTTCCTACGATGAGGTTGTAGGCCGAGAAAACATTTTCATCCATAACAAAAAAGTTTATCCTCTTGGTCAGCCTCTTAGGCCACTCATCCTCCATCCGTACATCCATTTCATACATGCCTAAGGGGTGCACCTTTTCACCACTGAAGCCTATCAATGGGTGATGGTAGGGCACCAGCCTTGCCCTGCTAAGACCCAGGCTCTTGAAACACGGCCAAAACATCACGTCTGCTGAGCTTCCCCCGTCTATGAGGATCCTCCCTACCTCGCACCCATGCACCCTGGTTGTTATGACCAAAGGGTCATCATGGGGGGCTAAGATACCCTTGAAGTCGAGTCTGGAGAACCCCACCACGAGGGTGTCCATGTCTACCTTCTTCCTCTTCTGCACTGCGTCAGAAGACGTTAGATTCATAACTTCAGGCTTGGTCACTAACCTGGCCTCTGCTACATGAGCCTTCCTGTCGGCTACCTCAGAGCCACCTCCTGCAAATCCCCCACATATGGTGCTAACACCAAAGGAGATCATACCGACCCTCTTCACCGGGGTATTGTCATCCTTTGGCGGAAGATCCGGGTCGTCTTCATCATCTCCCTCTGAATCATCGTCCCTTCTGGCCAGGACATCGCCACGGCATCTGTCGTTTCTTATTTTCTTAGGGTCTTCTCTTCCACCCTTTGGAGCTTTACCATCCACATACTTCCTCAGCTTTCCGGACTTCAGCATCTTCTCAATCTAATCCTTTAAAGCGAAGCATCTATCTGCGACGTGGCCATGATCCTGATGGAACTCACACCAGAGGTTTTTGTTCCTCTTATGTGGTGGGGCCTTCAGCTTCTCTGGCCACCTCAGAGTCCGATCAGTCTTAATCTCATTAAGGATGTGCTCACAGCTCACAGTCAGAGGAGTGTAATGAGCAAACTTATCATCTCCTGACCTCTTCTTCCCCTCTTTCTTGCCCTGGGACCTCCCAGTGCTACCGCGGTTCTCCTCCTCATACTTGGCTGCCATTGCCTCTTCCGCGTTCATCACTTTCCCTGCGGTTTCTAGCATCTCCGCCATAGACCTAGGGAGTTCTTTCGCCAGCTTCCACAATAGCTTCCCCTTCTGGAGACCTCCTATAAGGGCGGTCATGGCTATGCTTTCTTCATAATCCTCCACCTCTAATTTCTCTTTGTTGAACCTTGATATGTAGTCTCTTAGGCTCTCACCCTTGGCCTGTTTGACATACAGCAGGTGGGTAGTCTTCTTTTGAGGTCTTACGCCAAAGCAGAAGTTGTGGATGAACCGCTCAGCCAGGCCTTTGAAGTTCTTAATTGAGTTCTTCGGAAGAGATGTGAACCAGCTGTGCGCTGCCCCTGTCAAGGTTCCCGAGAAGGCCCTACACTTCATCTCATCGGGTATCGAGTAGATATCTGCCGCCGATTGGTACATCTTGATATGGTGCACAGGGTTAGTGCTGCCATCATATTTGGGAGTCATTGTAGGAGGTTTGAACTTAGCTGGGGTCGGGAACCCCACTATCCTAGCCACAAATGGGGAACCTTTTGAGTAACCCCTTTGTAATGGGTCCCTGCTCTTTATGAGATCCCCTATCTTCTCCTCAAGGCGCTGGATTGAATCATTCCAGGGTCTTCTTTCATCAATTTGGCCGAGGTTATCCCCTGCCACCTCCCTGCGATGGACAGAAGGTTCCCCATCCACGACCCGTTGGCTGTTGACCTCGGCCAAATCCCTACTTTTTAAATCGGTTGTTCAAGCCATCCCTACTTACATTATGTCTTGCATGCTCCTCCCCAAATCCATCTACAATAAGATTAACTCTATGGTTAGCAACTACTAGTGGTGAGGTTGATATGAGAGATTCAAAATTCACTGGATTAAATGGTCTAAACTTACCCTCCCCATCAACATTGACCTCTTCCTGCTCCCTGGCTCTCCTCTCACAGGGTCGGCCTTAGTCTGGCCGAGCCTGCCTATTCCCTCTTTGGGAGCCTGCTGCGCTCCTTGACCTCGATAGTCTCTGTCTTAGGTCATTCACTGGGCCCAGTCTCTCGAAGGCCGACCCTCTGCTCAACCTGTCAAAGGCCGACCCTCTTTGTTGGGCCTCTTCTCTTCTTCGGCCGACACGTCCTTGACTCTGCCTAAGAGGTCGTATAGTGTCATTTGACACCTCATACAGCTCCCAGCAGTCTTCTGGGGCCTCTTCAGCTCCTAGGTCATCATACCCGTCCTCTGGGCAAGGGTTTCCCTGCCTCCCCAGGCGCAAGCGCCTAGGGTCAACAACGTCCCTTCTCCGCTGGGGTGCAGGATGGTCCTTCATTGGCGCCTGGGGTGGTCCCCTGGCGTCAGGATGAGGCTGAATTGCCGCCGGAGTGATCATATCCGGTGAGAATCCCGGTGGCCTCATCATCACGGTTTGACTAAGCTGGGAAAATTGCTCCTTCATGGCTTGTTGTGTTGCAGCTAAAGATTTCAAGGCTGTTGCTACCTCCGCCATTTCGGACTGGGGGGGAGCCTGAATAGAACTAGCCCCTCCACCCCCGGGCGGCGGAAGAGGCGGTGGTAAGTCTGGTGCCATATGTTAACTGTATAGAGCTTGAGTAGCAAGTGAGCTTAATACCTTAAAGGACCTCTGTCAATGGTGAAAAAGCTCCACGCTAGGGGGAGGCCTGGTTCACCACCAGAGTCTCCGGTGAGGTTAAGCAGAAAAGGAGGAAGAGATAGCTTCTCGTTTCCCACAGACGGCGCCAAAATGATGATGCTGGAATCAGCACCACCAGGTTAGGTGTTTCCAAGCTCAATATAAGAATAACAATGGCAGCACAGCTACGCAAAGAGATAAGAGAAAGTGGTGAGGAGAAGAGGAGAATACACCGGTATATAAGTGGTTCAGCCAATCTGGCCTACGTCCACTGTGAGTGTGTGTGAGTAATATCACTGAAAGAAGGCACTAATGGCCATGGATACAATCTCTCAAGCTTTCTCTCTCTACAGTAGATTTAGACAGAGTTTTAGCTAGGGTTGAATAACTGGGATCCTTTTGCAAGGTAGGGGATGATCCCTATATATAGTGCCTAGGGGGTGTAATGTACCCCCCATGCATGTAATGTGCATGTGTGTGGCAGCCTCACCAATGTGGGAGTGCCATCCGTCACTGTCACATGTAAGTAATGATGATGAAATATTCTCCCCACATGTGGAGAATAATCTTGTTACAACTGATTTGTGCCTAGGTGTCCTTATCCAAATGTTCAACAGATGCTCATCAGCCATATTGGTGGATGACCTCGGCCTGGGAGAGGCCGAGCTGTAAAGGCTTGATGTTCGTTCAATCCGAGATGTGTCATAGGGAGTCTCGGCCTGATCTCAGCCGAGACATTATGCTGGGGTCGGCCCCAGCCGAGGTTGGACTAATGCCATGCTGACGATTACTAAGGCTTCTTGTGACCTCGACCCAAGCCGAGGTTGGATTGGTTCCATGTTGAAGGTTACCAAGGCTCCCTGTCACCTTGGCTTAACCTCGGCCGAGGTTGCCATACCCAGGTATATGAGAATGTTGTTGATGCCTGTGATGCGCGTAGTGTCCATTGGAAATGTAGATGGTAGTGTCGGCCTAGGCCGACCCTGGTCTGGCCGAGGGATGATATCGTGGGCCCATGGCCTATCTAGGGTCGATCAATATCTCGGCCATCATCTCGGCCGAGGTTGGTGTCACTGGGCCGAGGTTGGTGTCACTGGGCATATCAGTACCCATTCAACTGCAAACTTCTGTGAGGGAGAGAATGGGGACTTTGTAAAAATCAACCCACCTAATTTTTATGAGAGTACAGGCATTCTTGTGGTGCACCAGTGGAGGAACTACATCCAAAGAAACTTTCAAATGGTAGAGTGCACAAAGGTCCAAAAGAATATGTTGGTCAGCTTCAAGCTGGTAAAAGCAGCTTTGTGGTGGTGCGAGTCAATAACCATGATTGAGGAGAGGGATACAATGACCATTACTAATTTATGGGTCAGATTTGATGACAATTACTTACCACCAGCTATTAGGGATGAGAAGAATAGACAGTTTATGAGTCTGAAGTAGGAGAATTACACCGTGGTAGAATATGAGGAGAAGTTTACCACAATTTCATTTTGTCTCCCAGATGAGGTAAAAAACGGAGGAGAGGAAGATGGAAAAGTTCATCTTCAGTTTGACGTGGCATATTAGACAAGATATTTTGGCGAACTCGACTTTTACCACTTATACACAAGTGGTAAATGTCGTTTTTCTTCACTGTAGAGATCACAGGGAGTTTCAGAAGGGGAAAGGCAAGAAGAGGCGCAATGCAGACTCTTTTACCATCAGCGAAAGACAAATAGATGTGTTACTCAAGGGGGACAACATCCTAAGGGACCTCGGTCTGGAGATTAGCACCACAAGAAGCATAAGAGGTAGCAGTATCAGTAGGACTGGTTACAACAGACTCGAGGTCAGCAAGGCCAAAAGATAGTATACTGGAGGCCCCCACTCGTCAATCTCACGTTATCAAACTCGTCACATAGATTGGAACACCTACACTCGAATACACAAAGATATGAAATATAGGAATGTACACGCAAGGATCAAAACATGCCTAAAATATCTGACCCGGTTCATCGTACAAAATTCATCATTGCCTTCAAAACAAGTTTGATTATAACGGGTTTGAAGGTTTTGGATGATGATGGGTAGGAGTTTTTTACGGAACTCGGAAATGGGGGAGTATATTCTTGCTTAAGATTTTCAACTACTTTTTATGAAACCCACTATGGGATTTAAAAGAATCAATTCACCATGGGATTTTATGAAAATCGGCTCGTCTTGAAAGAACCATTTCGACTAACTTAAGCTCAAATGGTGCTAGGAGTTACCACACGTAATTTTATTTTCTAGTTTTGAAATGTTTGTTTATGTTTTTCAGCATTCTTCAAAAAAATTGTTTTTCTTTCATTTCCTAAATTTTAAAGTTTATTTTATATCATTTAGATTTTTCAAAAAGTTGTTTATATAATCCCAAATGTTTGCATGTTATTTTTAGATTCGTAAATGTTATTTCAGTATTTTACAATATTTGGAATTTTTTTAGAATTTTAAATGTTTTTATGTATATCCCAAACTTTCTAAATATTTTTTCTTTCATGCCCATATTTTTAAAGCTTATTCAGTATTTTCTCAAATGTTTTTCGATACTTTCCAAAAAAATTTAAATATGTTATTGTAAGTTTAGAAAAATTAATGTCTTGTATTATTTTGGGTTTTAGGGTCACTAACTTATATTATTTTACTCGACAACCCACACTCTTAAGTTTTGACCAGTTTCAAGTGTTAACCCTTCTACTCATTAATTTAGAAATTAAAATATATTAGTTTAATATGTTAAATTAAATCACCCCCACCCCTCAACTCGCAAAATAAAAGAAGCAACCTCATCTACTACATCCACCACTAGCTCCATTCATCACCCACCTCCTCTGTCAGGACCGCCATCACCGACCAAAAAAATAATTTTTACTAAATGGTCTTGTTTGCGACGTATGTAGTAAAATAGGTCCTGTAATTTTTTTTCTACAACAGTTTCCTTGAATATATATATATTTGCTCTAATTGGTCCTATTAGAAAACATGTAGTGAATATTTATTAAATGTATAAATAAAACCTACTGATGAAAATTTATTTTGATAAAAACAATGAGAAAATATCTTACATAAACTCAACTTGTTTCTGAGGCTCCAAAAAAGGAAAAAGAAAATAACAACATTGAAAATCAGCTAAGCTTGCTCCGCCACGCGCCACTACCAAATCAAAAAGGAAAAAAACAATACCCAAATCAAGAACTACAATGCTCTTTGTACTCTCTGTGAAACGAAGATCCTAGGTTCGCTTTGCAACGAAAATGAAAAACAACTGTAAGGAAAATTTTTGTAATGCATGTAATGAACATTAAACAATTTACAATTGGCTTTATCTATTAGCCAAAACTGTTTTGAGTCATTGGTCAGGTTGATTTATGTTTGTACCTTTAAACTATGCATTGAAGGCTTGAAGTAACCCTCGAAAAGCAACATGAATTTTAGGTCAATATTGCGTCTGCATCCTTGGGATCTCGAAAAGATACAAGTGTTAATATTTTGATCCCTGTATTTTTATAAAGGTGTTTTAATTTTAGTTGAGGTTATTTTTCAAAAAAAAATTGAAGAAAAATATCTTTTTGATTTTCGAAAGACATTCTAACGAGATGTGTATTCTCGTTCGAACGAGTTTGACCTGTGGTTTGAACGAGGTCATATTTTCGTTCGAGCGGGCTTCAAATGAGATCTTTATGTTTGAATTTACAAATTGCGATTAGAAGCTCATTTGATCGGCATTCTAATGCCTTAGGGGTTGTCGTTCGAATTACTTGGTCTCATTCAAACTAGATGTCATTGTCGTTCATGCAAAACCTTAATTTCGTTCAAACGAGATTCAAAATCGTGTTTCTAGTTTTTCACATTTTTTAGCATAAAAGTTGGCTGTAGTTTTTAGTTTTTGTAGAGACAAAAATTCCAAGCCTCTAAACACCCTTTGTACACTATTTTGAGATCCAATAATCAATATACTAATATTTTGTAAGGATCTCATGTTATAAACCCTCAAAATGTTTCACTCTTCACTTGTTTTAGAGTTTTGGCACAGTGAATTTCATGTTGTTGATTGTCAGAGACTTGTTCAGATTGTTAGACATCGAGGCACGATTGGAATGCGTTGTGCATCTTTAATGGATTCCTACGGTGGTTGTGATCAAGGCGAATGAGCAAAGATTGTAGTAGGCTTGAAGGGAGTTGAGTAGGTGAGTAAGTATATATGTCATCCTATATAAACCCTATATCATAGTGGACTTTTGTAGGTTAATTCGCCCGAGAGTTTTTTCGTTGTAGGTTTTCCTCATATATTACTTGGTTGTGTGATTGTTTGTTTACTTCACTTATTTTATTCTTACATACTCATATAGTAATTGTTAGTCAAGATGAAATGGGGTAAATTTTACACAATTCTTATTTAAACTGTATTTTTTTAAATTGGTATAATTTCTCACTTGGTAATTAATTTTTTTAAAATTAAAATTTGAATTCACAATCTTGTTTATAAAGAACCCTTAAAACACCCACTTTTTAAATTTGTTTTAGAGCGGGTTGCTCTAAGTTATTAAGTCGATCCGTATTTTAGTGTATTAATAGGATCTCTTAATGGATTTAAATTATGAGGGTAGTTGCATTACCTGGTATCCTATGTTTAATGGGTCAAATTATTCTCATTGGAATGAGCAAATGAGATTTTTCTTAAAATAAATTGATGAAATATTTAAAACTGTATTGAGAATGGGTGATCTCCTCCTATAGAAGGAGGTTTGCGCAAATCTTACTCTCTTTGGACTAAGGAAAAATAAGACGCCTCAACTTTTTAATTTCAAAGGCGTAAGTATTATTTTTTGTGTTGTCAGGGCTGAGGAGTTTAGGCATATGATGACTTGTGAGAAAAGAAGTTTAGGATATTTTAAAATCTACGCATGATGGTGTGGATACCGTGAGTATCTAAGTTACAAAATCTAACAACTAAGTTTGAAGTGATTAGAATTGAAGATCATGAGACGTTTTATGAATTTTACGCTAGACTGTCACATATTATAAATTTCTCTTTAACCTTTGTGATCCTATCCTTGAGCCTAAAGGTGTTAGAAAAATTTTAAAGTCTTTTCCTGAAAGATTTATTGCTAAGGTTACGGTCCTAGATTCTCTTGGTGGTGGTGATACTCTTAGAGTCTAAGATGATCTCCAAATCTTTGAGATGGACATGTGTCCCTAAGAAGAAGGAGAAGAGTTTAGCTTTGAAAACTCACGAGGACAACCTGTCAGATTCTGAGAGTGAGTGTGAGTTGGAACCCGAAGAGAGAGCTAGGTTCGCGAAAAAGCTCATTAAATTTCTTAAGCTTAAGGAAGAAAATAACTCTTATAACAAATCTATATATTTTTTAAATACTACTTTTTCTTTAAATTTATATAATTTTCGACAACCGTTGGCAAGATAAAACAGCTCATTGAAGTAGTTTGTTACAATCAGAATCGGGCGTTTTAGGGACAATCTACTGATTTTTCAAACAAACCGGTCAATAATCTAGCCCTAGTTTTGACATTTGGTTTCCATGATGCTACACTTTCGAAGTGGGAGAAGAGGATGGGGTGGGGACAAAGGAGGGGGTCATAGGGCCCTTGATGGTGGTGGTGGAGGAACCTAGGAAATGGTGGAGGAGTGGCTGTTGATGTTGGTTGAATTTTCTACCCATAAATAATATTTTGATTTTTTAATAAATTTTAACAAAAATATGAGTTAAAGTAAAGTTTTTTATTTTTTTAGGTAATTATTCATTAATTAATTTTTGACCCACATAGCACTCACTTATTGTTATAATTTATAAATTATGTCATATAGTTTTCCATCTAGAATGCCCGGTCACCATTTTGTTAGTCCCTTAACAAAGTTGTGAAGAAGAGTTAAAACTAGATCATTTAATGTACATTAGGATTGATATTGCAACTTTTAAAATAAAGAGTGTGGATATCAAACTCACCACAAATCTTGGAGTTAGATTTTTTAAATTTTTGTTGAATTGTATGAGAAGTGGACATATAATCTCAATCAACCAAGTGAGTTGCAATTATTTAATAAAAAATAGTGGGATGAGATAAAATTTTGTCAAAATATGAATGATGTGATGATCTTTTACACGCATTGAAAAGTATGATTTGACTTAGTTATATGTTTCGTGCAATATTCCTGTTAATAATTATTTTGTATCAAATTCCATTGTCATCCTAAGTTAAAATGTTCTACTTAATGCATTTATTAGGAAAAATTGCATGCGGAATTTTTAAGAAACCTCTTGGTTAATACAAGCATCTTATAAAGTATGTAATTTTCTTATGAAGATTTTTCTTAACAAGACATATGGAGGTCTTTACAATAAGAGTGGTGATAAGGAGATCCACTTTTGAGATTCAATTTTGAAACTCACACATAAAATAAAAATGGGTACAAATTTTTAATGCTCATTTTGATGTCCTGGCGGGACTCACAACAATAAAGTATAAGCTTTTACTGCAGTGGGTTTCAAAATTAAATTTTTTTCTGGGTCTCCCTTGATTTATTCTTACAACAAAGTGCATAGCTCACGAGGCTTTTAAAAATTGCTTAAGAGTTTCTTACAAAAATAATAGTTCGGAAGGTGTAATTGCATTACACAATGCTACCAAGAATATTACATAGTTTGGAGATTAAATATTTAACTTTGAAGATCACAATAATTCCCAAACTATATAATTTTATTGTGAATACACACTTTTGTCAACTTTTTAGTGACGCTTTATTTTATTGGCATTTTATAGACACTTAAATGTTTCATGCATAAAAAATAATCTGGGATTTTATGGTGTGTGTGTGTGTGTGTGTGTGTGTGTGTGTGTGTGTGTGAGAGAGAGAGAGAGAGAGAGAGAGAGAGACTAGGTGAGACTCTTTTAGAGCATTTTTATAATAGGCATACACAAAGATTGAATTATAAACAAAAAATAATTTTATGGAGTATCTTTTGTTGACATAGTATTTAGTTCCATTCGTGCAGATTTATTTGTGGTCGCTCGCATATTTTTATTTTTTTAATTATTGATCATATTATAATAAATATGGGACAAGTGTCATTCTCTGTAAAAAGAAATATGGGTGGTTACAAAGAAATTATAGATGATTTTAGATGATTATGGGGATTTTTATAATTTTAAAAATATATGAGGGTGGAACCAAACAAACTTTGTAGATGAGACTAAATGCAAGAAAAAAAAAATTATAAATAGTGGATAACTCACACATTCATCAGTGCATTAAAGACACGTTAGGGTAGTAGGGTGCTTGTAAAAATGTGTCCATTATGGGTACTAATCACAACGAATAATTCTTCCTTGGTGATATACTTTTCGTTGAATTGTCTTGGGAAAGAATCTTCTAGCTTAATTGACTTGTTATGATACATGCATTATGAAAGTAGTACCTGTTTGACTGGGTATGCTGGCAAGGGATTAAGAAAATTGGAAGGAGTTGGATAATCCGTCATTGCTGCTTAAATAAAAGCTGTGCCAAGCCAATTCTCAATAGAATCCGGAACAATATCATTCCTATAGAAAAGGGAGGGGGGTATCAAAATATCATTAAGAATATTCATACGGAAAGGATAATTACTTCTTAAAGCTTAAATTAAGAACCTACTTGCATATTTTGAATGCTTTTCCCAGCAATTCAACCCCCCCGGGCTGATTCGCAGTGTCTTCGATTTGTTTCCACGACCCTTTGATCACTTTGTAACAGTTCTCACTCTCACTCTAAAATATCAGATAAGAAAATTGGAATTACTCATAAATTTATTCTACACATTATTCTTGTTTTAGTTATTAATTGATTACAAAGTTAGTCTCTATAAATACTATGATTATGATTACATAATTATTCAAATAAGAGTACATGTGGGAGGCCCTAGCAATCTTAAATTATCCCCAAATTATAAATCAAATGATTTTCTTATGAATCCTTGGATGCTAGTAAGACTTTACTTCTGTATCTACAATGTATAAATGAGACGTCTACTTTTGTATCTATAATGTTTCAAATGTGAAGTCTTATTTTCAGCCTCATGTGTAAAGTCTATAGGCTTGGTAAACAAGAGAGAAAAAGAGAGAGACCCTGAAATCATTCGTGATGATGTTGTTGAAACTATACGGAGATGTTATGTTGTCAAAATTGAGGATAGGTGAAGAAGATGACAATGCTCCAATAGCCACATGTGGGTACTTCAACCTAAACCATGCTGCAAGCACTGCAAAACCCCGTAATTCAATGCTAAATTATATATCCATTAAAAATCACATTTTAAAATATGTCACCAGTCAACCTAACACGTATTTTGGCATGTCCAATTAAAATTCTCTATTATAAAAATAACCATAAAAATTTATAACATTATATCACCCATATTCAACTTTAAAAACTATACCTTGGCTTGTACATGTAAAAAAGACTTGAATAGCACCATAAACACAAACAGGCGTGTGTGCCCCAAGAAAAGCCAACCATGGGTCATCTAGGTCCCCACTTTCACAAGAACACATATTTTAATTTTCATACATAGATAAATTACTATAATAAGTACTCTACTTTGTTAAAAAATTGGCCAACATTGTTTTCAAGAAATCTTTATTTTTCGATGATCTTTATTGATAAAATTATGTGACTATTGTTTCATTTTAATATTTTTTTTCTTTGATCTAGGGACCCTTAAATTTCATGGCATCTCTTGCGGGCCATGCGGGATGTGTCTATGGAGAGAGAGAGAGAGAGAGAGAGAGAGAGAGAGAGAGAGAGAGCTCATATGTACTTCCACCATAGGAACCTCCAAAGACTACGACCGGGGATTCAGTTGCTGATAAATTCTTCTTGAGATCAATGATCAAAGTAGCATAATCAGCCAATGCCTGTGTTGAACTCAAATACCCAAGTGTACTTGAATTCTTATAAGCTTCTTCTTTATCCCCTCCAAACGGAATAGATTTTCCATAGAACCTGTGCTGCAATTACAAAACCCAATAATTAATCACCTATATATAGTTCAATTAGCATAGTTTGTAATGAAAAATGAATCAAAATTACCTCGATGAAAACTAAGAGAGCTTTGAAATGGGGTGCTGTCTCAAACATAAAACCAGTATTCTGTGCAAACCAGTCGATGTGTCCTTCATTTCCAGTGTAAACGAAAATGGGAGAATTGTTTTTGGGACCACCCCAATAGGTGTCATTGATCAAATATCTTTGTTGGAAAGTTTGATAACTCTGTGGGTGGTAATTGAAGTGATCAAGTATTTGGGTGAAGTATTTTGTGTGGTAGAGCTCATTTTTGGTTGAATGAGAAAAACTTTCAGGCCTAATTATGGATGATGGGAACCTAGATGTAAACTTTGCACAAGATGGTAAGACAAAAATGAGTAAATACAACACATAAATAAATCTAATTCCCATTATCTTCCTCTAGGTGATTTCTGTGGTTTCCAATGAGAGACGGACTGAGGGAAAAGGAGACCTGCTTTATATATATTACTTGTGTAATATAAGAGAGAGAGAGAGAGAGAGAGAGAGAGAGAGAGAGAGGGTGAAACTGTTAGCTAAGGTTAGATAAGCTTTTTTGTTATCTTGTTCAGTGGAATTTGGAAAAGGCTGGCAAAGAATCATATGCCTAGGCTCATTTCCATCCTAGCCATGCCAGTATGATTTCTCCAAATATTTCAATTTTTAAAAGCCTTTTAGCTTATATGTAATAGGAGAATATTTTTACATAACATATGGATCATATTATGGTCGTAGGTGTCACAAAAATAAGTCTCATAAAAAAATTAGGGTCATTACTTAATAAATTATTTTAAAGTTTATTTATATACAATTACTTCACGTGGCAATCTTGCTCGTATCTTAAATTTATAAATTTTTCAGTTAATTAACGATAAGTCCAAACGATACAATAGTCTTATTAATGTATATACAATTACACTTATCAATCCAGATACAATTGCAGTTGAGTGTAATTATATATTGATAATTGCTACATACTTGCGCTTATTGAAAAGCATAAAACGCATGTCTTTAACGTTAATTTTGATAGAGTTAAGGAACTTTTCACCATTTTTTTGAAAAATGTATGTAAAAAATTACAAACATAAACCCCCACAATGTCATATATGGCAAGAGATAGAAAACTATCGTGAGAGAAGGTATTTTATATTTTGCATTTTTATTATATGAATTAGTATAGATTTCAAATCACATCCAATAGTTCAACTATTAGCTAGAAATAAGTTGTATTATGCACGTCGTGAATTATAGGGTTAATTACACTTAGGCCTCTCAATCTTTACTTCGCTTTTCATTTTACCACTCAAACTTTCAGTTTCAACGCCTAACCCCTTGAACTTCCAACACGATTTCAAGTAGAGTGCTGCTAGAGCGACACAGAAGGAACAACACATAGAGTAGACACACACTCCAAAAGACAAAAATAGCCCTTTCAATAAATCATAACCCTTTAAATGCACACACATTATTTTACTCAATAATTTCAATCCACACAGCTCTCCCCTTTTAAGATAACTTCATTATCAACTGCCAACCCCCTCTAACTCCCCTAAAGTGTTGTTAGCCATGTATTTCTCATAATAAAAAAAACAGTTTTAACATAAAAAATAACATAAAAAGTTGTTTTAAAATAACATTAAAAATAACATACAAAAAATAAACTACCAACCCCTTGTATGTAGAAATAGCATCCTAACATCCAAAAAAATAACATCCAATAGTTTTAAAATTAAAATTGCAGTTTTCATTCATCCTTCCAAACTCCATGTATTCGTTGGAAAATTGTTACAGAATGTTGTAGTTCGGTATCTGAGTAAATAAGTTTGCACCATAAATCACGTTAAGGAAGCCCGCTAAATGTGGTACATAGGTTGCTCCATTGAAGGGTTGTTCTCAAACATGTAAAAATAATTTAAAATTTTTACCTTATTAGTTCCTTATTATGACTCTATAACTTTCCTTTTTTATGCCCTCTTTCTCTTCGTAACATATTGCTAAACATACGATTGTTTTCTCTTAAATGGTGGTCGGCCCTTATAACGAACGACTAATGGACTACGAATAATTGCATGACTTCGCGACAATGATGCATGGATTGGGCTTATTTCCAGTGGAGATGACGTATGGGAAGGTTAAACGGGTAAAGCCGACTGGTTTTCCTCACATTTCTTGACTTCATTAATTAATCCTGTAATCCATTTCATAACAACTCTTGGTTTACCTTCATCGTTGGTAACCAAGTTTGCTACCTCATAAAATGCATTACACATTCTATCAAAACATTCATTCTCTAGGTGTAAAGTCCAATCTGAGTATATAATTTTAACCTTTGTGTAGGATCTCTTCACATCCTTCCTCCATCTCCGAAGAATGAATTTTTCTAGGATAGTTTGAATATTTTTGTAATGAAAATTGTAATAGCATGCCGACATAGGATTCCTCTAAACTCGAATAATAGATAACTACACTTAATGTCATAATCAGTCTCATTGAACAAAATAGTAAAATTGGCTTTTCGATTGGTCCCTCTAACCATATCGTTTAAAACATTAAACACATAGTAGCCACAATTCTCTCTAACGGAAGAAACTACACAATAAATTTTACCCGTTATCTCCTCTTGAATCTCCTTAAACATGGTGGTTGTGTAAAGCTCTTGAAATTGTTTCTCCGTCCTATAATGAGTAACCCATGGGATCTAAGAGTTAAAAGAGTTAAAATCTTCTTGATTTTTCTTTTTCACCTTACTTCTTAATACATTATCATATTGTTCAAAAAACTGCTTTAAAGGGGTCTTAGAGTTGACATAGCAAACAAAAAATGAATCCATACTCTCATTTCATTAAGTTGAGGAGATTCCCGCCCAAAAGGTATCTTTTAAAAATGCGGGAACCCAACATCTCCTCTCATTAAACAACCCATTCAACCAAACATTTAAATTTTTCAATGAACATATTCCAACTTGTTTCAAACTCTTCACTAGTCAACGAATCGTAAACTGAGTGTTGCATTGCAAACTTTAACTATTCATAATATCTATGGCCTCGTAATTTTTCAAGGATTTTTTTCATAATATGCCATAAGAACCATCTACGACGTGTTTTTGGGAATACATTATCAATAGCTTTCTTCATTGTTTTATCTTGGTCAGTAATAATAGCGGGAGGAGCATACCCACCCATACAAGTAAGCCATGTCTTAAAAAGCTAAGTAAAAGTCTCGACATCCTCATTGGAGATTAACCCACAACCTAACAATATTGATTGCGCGTGATGGTTGACACCAACAAAAGGTGAAAAAGGCATATCATACTTATTCGTAAGGTAAGTTGTGTCAAATGTAATCGCATATCCAAACTATTCACACGCAGCCCGACTTTTTACATCCGCACAAAATAAATTTTCTAACCTTCCATCATTATCCAAATCCATTAAATAAAATATATTTGAGTTGTTGGCTTGCATTTTCATGTAATAGTTTTTTGAAGTGCTTCTGCATCTCCTTCTCAAAGTCTTAAGCGCTTGGCCTTAGCGATGTAGTTATAATTAATCCTTTTTGGAAAATGGAACGTTCTCATGGCCATCCGATTCCACAACAAATGTATTAAAAAAATTATTTGGTCGAATACCCGCCGTGTCATTCAACACTAACCTCCTCTTGACACTGATTCTTCGTATAAAATCGAGACTTTGTTGGCCTTAGGATATCATTGTGATTAATGACTACTTTTGCAGCATATAACTTTCCATCGTCACCTATTTTAGCTTTTACCCGAGCTTGACATTCAGTTTTGGAAACTTGATGTTTTTTAATGCATTTTTTGCGATACTTATCTATTTGCCCGACCGAGAGCATGCAACTACTATCCATTTAATATCTACATTCGGTCCCTTTGATGATGATCATTTTTTCACCGAAAACCCCTTTTTATTACCATAATATTGGTAATAGTATAATAGGTCATCATAGCTATCGAAAACCATTCATATTTCAGGATCACCATTCTCCTCTGAAAATGCACCCCCCACCATTTCATCCCCGGCATCACCAAAATCTCCATTTAAGTTAACATCTAGTTCATCTAATTCATCATTAAACGCCTCGTAATCCGTAGCGCGATCCTGACTAGAATAATTATCTTCAAAATCCATCTGATAAATATAGTTGATAAAGAAAATTACTCCATTAAAAAATAACGAGTTGCAAAGTAAAGCATTAACACAAGTAGCAAACAAGATTCAAACCCAAAAAAATCATGAATTGCAAAATACATCATTAACTAGATTATATACAGTTAAGTAAACAATTTTACAGATAATAAAAAAAAATACATCCAACATATTTCTATTTATGCCTTTCATGAAAATAAAATGATGCAAAAATATGTATTAGATTAAGAAAACTTTGAACCTTTGGTGTTAATGGGTATGTGAGGAGAGAGAATCGGTTGGGTTTCTTTTTGGTGGCAAACTATTCTCATGTTTTAGTGGGAATTTCTTTTGCTGAATGAAAGAGGTTTGGTTATTTTTTGTCGTTTAGTGACCGTGTCTAAAGTATGTGTCTACTTTAATGGGTCGGCGTAGAGATATCCTTTCAAGTTACTCCCTATTGTTAACACCGTTAACTTTTTGGACGAAAAGTTTAGTCATTCTTCACAAGAACACTTTAGAGGATTTTTTTTGTCCAAACCAATATAATACTTTAAATAAATGAAAATTCCAGAATATTCATTTAAAATATATCTAAAACTATGAGAATTATAGAAAAATCAATTCAAAAAATATTTGCAATTTAAAAAAAAATCCAATTAAAAAAATACATTTCCAATTAAAATTAGGAAAATACTAAAAAATCTAGTTAAAAATCTGGAAAATACAAGAATTTTTTTAATACAGATGGAAATTGCAAAAAACTACATAAAACATATATATATATGTGTGTGTGTGTGTGTGTGTGTGTGTGTGTGTGTGACCGAAAATATTAAAAATCCAAATGTACATTAAAAAATTGAAAAATTAAAGAAAAAATAAAAAAAATGGGAAAAGTGAATAAATATTTTTTTTAAAACTACAAAAAAATTGAATAAGTATTTTAAAAAATCAAGGAAACAATTAAAAATTGTTAAAATTACAAAAAACATTGAAAACACTAAAATATTTTTATAACATTAGAGGCAAATCGAAAAAACTTTTACAAAATATGGAAATGATCCAAAAAATATTTAAAACATTTGAAAAAATATGCTTAAATAATTTAAAATTAAAGAAAAAATATATTTCTAGAGAAAAAAACATTTTTGAAAATCGTGTATTGATTGGTGTACTTAGAAGAAAAATTCCTGCAAATAACCAAAAAAACAAATTTCCAACCATTGAACCTCAAAAAACTTATTTTCAAAAATAAATAAATAAACGACTTCCATATCTGGATCCGATGGATTTGGATCCAGTGAGATTGTAGCCCCAACATCCTCCTCATCATCATCACATCCAAATAATAAGAAGACACGGTTGCAAAATCCATCGTTTGAACCCTATAACAAATGAGATTTGGGGTTAAAAGGAAAAATTCACCAATAAGAAATGAAGATAAGGATCTTGTGTGTGTACATTTTATCTCTGTGTGTTAGTGTGTGTGTGTGTGTGTCTGTGTGTGTGAGACTAAGTTTTCATGCATGTGTTTCGTCTCTGTGTTCATTTTCATGTGGGTGAGAAAGACAAAGATGCAGATTTGGTGGGGTTATCGGTGGGGAAAGAAGGAGGTGGCGGTGGTAAGGGAAGTGGGAGGGAGAGAGGGAGGGGCAATGGTAGGTGGGGGATGGGGAGGTGGATGGGGGAAGCCATGGTTACAACCATGGTTATTGGGTTTGGGTTTTTAGGATGTGAGAGTGAGATAGATAATAATGTATAAATGTGTTTAGTTGGTACTTACAAAATGATCCTCTAAGTTGAAATGGACCAAAATACCCTCAAAAGTGATCATGTGCAGTGCACGTGATTCAAATTTTCATCCAAAAAGTTAACGGTGTTAATAGTAGGGGGTTACTTGAAGTCGTGTTGAAAGTTCAAGGGGTGGGTGTAGAAACTAAAAGTTTGGGTCGTACAGTGAAAGGGGATAAAGTTTGGAGGGAGTGTAATAAACCCTTAATTATATATAAAATTCAAAAATTAACTAATAAGTCATTTAAAAATTAAATATAAAGTACCTTTTTGTAAATTATTTTTTTATAGAATTCGGTTTTTCATTTATTAGACATGTGATGATCGTTGACAATTTTTCCTTGAATTTTTATGAAAATTAATAAGAATACTTCATAAATTAATGTTAATATTTTCATACAGATTGGTGATTATATTTTTTTTTATAAGGCAATTGTAATGAATTCAGATATACTTCATTATGTAACAAAATGTATATATGTAACACCCCACGATTTTTGGAGACTGAGAAATTATATTTTTGGGAAAATAAAATTTAATTAAATTGGAGAATTTTAAATTTGGGTATTGAAGCCCAAAAATAGAGTACATTTTAAAGTATTCTGGATGATGATTTTGAGGGTACCATCGATCCCGAAAGGGTCGAGATAGTCAAAATGACTGTCGTTGAATTTTATTTCGGCTCCGGAATATTTTTAAGTCGGTTGACTCTGATTGGAGTAAACGAGTCATTTAAAGTGTGTATTAACATTTAAAATTGGGTTTACAGTTTTAAGGGATTTAAGGCTTACGGATGAAGCCTTCTCATCTTGAGAAAGAGAGAAGTAAAAAAGAAGAGAGAAAAAGAAGAGAAAGAAGAAGAAAGGAAGAGGGAGAGGAAGAAAGCTTGGAGATTTTCGGCCCCAAACGTGACATCGAGGACGATTCAACCTCTACAAATTGAGGAAAGTGTTTAATCTTGCTAAATAAGTCATTTGTGTATTTGATTTCATAATTTGTGGGTTAAAGAAATGGTTTTTGGGTATTAATATCAAAACCTAGATTTTTGGATTTAAATCTTGAAATCAATGTTTAAATATGGGTTTAATGGAATAGAAATGGTTGGGATCAACTTTGGGTTGATTTGTTAACTTAGAATCATGATTTGATGAAGGTTTGGGGGATAGAATAAAAATTTTAGGGTTTAAAATTCGTGGGTTCATTGAAGAAGAAGAACCCTTCAAAATCTGCAGGCCCGAATCGATTCGCCCCCTAGGCGAATCGATTCGGTTTAGGGAAATTGGCAGGACTGCATTGACCGAATCGATTCGGACCCAAGCCGAATCGATTCGGCCTGTGGTAGAAGCCCAGGTCTTTGGACCCGAATCTATTCGCCTGGGAGGCCGAATCAAATTCGGGAACAGGGCATTTTGAGGTATTTTATCCATAGTGATTTCAAACCTTTTTGGTTGAGTTTATTGATTTGGGATCCTTCTCTTATAATGTAAGAGATATGTTCTTGGAGACATATAAGGAGTTTCTCACATATTAAGATTTTGGGGACTCCTTAAGGTAATTTGGGAGAAATGTATCCATGTATGTATTGGAGTTGCATATGGAGATTTTGGGGAAACCTCATTGCCAGGATCACAACTTCCATCTGCAAGGAAGCAAGCGAGCAGGAGAGTTCGGCCAGCAGGGCAGGACAGGGGGTAGTGGCGCTAGTGGAGCACCGACATCCCAGGGACAGACTCGTCAGCATGAGCAGAGTTCCCATCAGGGGGACCCTGCCAAGTGCTTCCGATCAGGTGATTCCAGGCAGGGATTTGGGGGTTATATGCAGGGTCAGCAGGGCCATCCTAATCATCTGGGCCAGCAAGGCCAACACCGTCAGCAACAGGGTCAGCATCAGGGCTAACAGGGCCAACAGCGTTTCCATCAGGGCCAGTGGCGGAGCGATAACGGCCACCAGGGCCGTGGTCAACAGGGTCAGAGGGCAGGTAATTTCAAAGGTCGATGCTTCGGGTGCGGCAAGAATGGCCATAGGCGCCAGGATTGTCCAAAGGGAGAGAGGGCCCCACAGCAGTAGGGTGCCCGTAATGAGCCACAGAGGCCACTTTTTCTAGCCGCCCTCCCAGCACCAGCCCTACCAGCCATTCCAACAGCTCCAGTGCAGCAGGGGCAGTTACAGTATGGACGTGTCTATAACGTCCACCAGGCAGCATCTCCACAGGCACCACCCACGATTGAGGGTATGTTTCCTATCCATGGTACTATGGGTCGAGTTTTATTTGATACTGGGGCGACGCACTATTTTATAGCCACTCATTTTGCGAAGGCCTTAGGGTTATTAGCCACAGCAGAGAGCACTGTGACGTGTGTAGACTCACCACTGGGGAGTGGTTCACTTATTTTCTTTATATGTCGGGGTGTGGGGGTAGAGATTGGTAGCTTGGTATTACCTGCAGACATGTTAGTCTTAGATATGCATGAGCATGACGTTATTATCGGTATGGATTGGCTCACTGCCTACAGGGCCATAATATATTGTTTTGGTGGGAGTATTTTTTTTGCCATTCCGGGGCAAGAGATGTTTGTAGTGGCGATGCCTCGCCCAGAGGGAGGCTCGACCGCTCATTTGTATTACATAGAGGAGGATACCTTTAAGGAGGTTGTGATTCCCTTAGACTCGATCCCAGTTGTTCGTGAGTATTCCGATGTATTTCACGAGATACCAGGCCTACCCCCCAGTCAAGAGATAGACTTTGTCATAGATTTATTACCGGGTACTAGACCTATAGCACGCGCTCCACACCGTATGGCTCCGACGGAGATGCAAGAGTTATGAGATCAGATAGAGCAGCTGATAGGTCAGGGTTCATTCGCAGGAGTACCTCACCTTGGGGCGCTCCAGTCTTGTTTGTAAAGAAGAGAGATGGTTCACTGAGGCTATGTGTGGACTACCGGGAGTTGAACAAGGTCACGATACGAAACAAGTATCCGTTGCCTCGAATCGATGATCTGTTCAACCAGCTGAGGGGAGCAACTTTCTTTTCGAAGATAGATCTGAGGTCGGTGCACCATCAGCTACGTATTAGGGAGCATGATGTTTCAAAGACTGCCTTCTTGACGAGATATGGGTCCTATGAGTTCAGAGTGATGCCATTTGGCCTCACAAATGCTCCAGCCGTATTCATGGACTTGATGAACCGGGTGTTCAGAGAGTTCTTGGATCAGTTCCTCATTGTCTTCATAGATGACATTCTGATATATTCACACTCCGAGGAGGAGCATGCCGAGAACTTGAGGCAGGTTCTTCAGACTTTACGAGAGCATCAGTTGTATGCTAAGAACAAAAAGGGCGAATTCTGATTGCGAGAAATACAGTTCTTGGGGCATGTTGTTTCTGAGCAGGGGATAGCAGTTGACCCGAGTAAAGTGTTAGCGGTGAGGGAGTGGGGACAGCCCACGACACCGATCGAAGTGCGTAGTTTCTTGGGGTTAGCCGGATACTATAGGAGATTCATTCGGGGATTCTCCAAAATAGCGGGTCCATTGACGAACCTGACTTGCAAAGGGGTACCATATATTTGGGACGATGCTTGTCAATTGGATTTCGACGAGCTGAAAGACAAGCTTACTTCAGCACCAGTCCTTGCTTTACCGAAGCCGGGTGTGGAGTACCTGGTTTACACCGATGCCTCTTTACGGGGACTTGGGGGAGTACTTCAGCAGGAAGAGAACGCTATAGCTTTTGCTTCCTGCAAGCTTAAGCCGCATGAGAAGAATTACCCCACCCACGACCTGGAGTTAGCAGCCATCGTTTTTACATTGAGGATATGGAGTAACTATTTATTAGGGGATGAAGTTTCGCTTGTTCACAGACCACAAGTCACTGCAGTACCTGTTCACTCAGCGAGAGCTGAATATGCGCCATCGCAGATGGCTAGAGTTTGTGAAGGACTATCAGTTCGACATATAGTACCATCCGGGAAAGGCCAACGTAGTTACCGATGCGTTGAGCCGTAAACCGATAGACAATGTAGCGGACATCTGGAAAGCAAAGTGGAAAGAGTTGGGTCACCAGGACGCAGTAGCCCGTTCTTTCGTATCTGTCATGACAGTGACACCCGAGATTATTACGAGGGTGATACAGGCACAGACCACAAACCCATTTTTCCCGGAGCAGATTGTACGACTTTTAGCTGAGGGTGCTGAGTCTTATTCTGTTAGTTCTGATGGGGTTTTGAGATTTAATGGGAGATTGGTGGTCCCAGAAGGATCAGAATTACGTCATGCAGTGATGACCCAGTCTCCCGGGTCCCGATTTGCAGTACATCCTGGAGGAGATAAGATGTACCAGGATATGAGGCGGCAATACTGGTGGAGTGGGATGAAGAAGGACATTGCTGAGTTCGTGTTCAAGTGTGCTACCTGCCAACTGGTAAAGGTGGACCATCAGAGACCGTCAGGGTTGCTTCAGCCATTAGAAATAATCGTGTGGAAGTAGAGGAGTGTTTCCATGGACTTTATTACAGGGTTGCCTACATCACAGTGGGTCCACGACTCTATCTGGGTGATTGTAGACCGTTTGACCAAGGTGGCTCATTTCTGCTGGTGCGGACAGACTATACCACGGGTCAGTATGCTCAGTTGTTCATTGCTGAGATTGTCAGATTACATGGGATGCTCCTGAATATTGTGTCAGATAGAGACAAGATTTTCGTATCTCATTTCTGGGATAGCTTTCAGGAGGCTATGGGTACAGAGTTGAGGTTGAGTTCAGCTTATCACCCGCAGACAGATGGACAGACAGAGCGTACTAATCAGATGTTGGAGGATATGATACGCATGTGTGTTCTTGATTTTGGAGGAGGTTGGGATCCACATCCTCCACTGGTAGAGTTCGCTTATAATAACTCTTATCAGTTCACGATTGGCATGGCTCCATTCGAGGCTTTGTATGGCAAACCTTGTCGTTCCCCAACTTGTTGGCTAGAGGTGGGGGATAACAAGTTGCTAGGACCATAGGTGATTCAAGAAACCTCCGCGAGGATTGAGATGATCAGGGGTCGTATCCGAGTAGCCCAGGACAGGCAGAAAAGCTACGCCGATGCGAAACGGTTCTTCCAAGAGTTTAATGTGGGGTACCAAGTGTTACTACGTGTATCTCCTATGAAAGGAGTGATGAGGTTGGGGAAGAAAGGGAAATTGGCCCCGAGGTACGTGGAACCATTTCCCATTATTGAGAGGATTGGGCCGGTGGCATACAGATTGGGTTTGTCAGAGCATTTGCATCGCATCCATGACGTATTCCACATCTCTTCATTGAGACAATATCTTCGGGATGACATGGCTCACACCCACATCGTGATAGAGGAGATAGACTTACATCCTGATAGCTCTTACGAGGAGAGATCGGTGGCTATCCTAGACCGTAGAGAGAGGAGATTGAGGTCGAATGTAGTTCCACTTGTACGGGTCCAATGAGAGCATCATAATGTGGAGGAATCCACTTGGCAGCGCGTGGCAGATATGCGCGAGAGATATCCAGATTTATTCTTACCAGGTATGCCTTATTTTCTGAATTTCGGGATGAAATTCAGTTATTAGGGGGGAAGTATGTAATACCCCATATTTTTATGCTTTATAAATTTGGGGATTTATTAAATTTAATGTGAGTTATTAATTTAATATAAATCCGAAAATTAATTATGTTATAATTATTAACGTAATGAGAGTTAGTAATTATGGGAAATTTGTTGAATATTGCAAATGAGTAAAGTAATATAATATTGGTTCTATGAAATGTCACGAGTGAATAAAATGACAATTTTGGAAATTTGAGTCAGGACGCGCCCGTGTCGCGTCGGGACTAAATACTGATTAATAAAAGTGAATTTTTTTTAAGTTATCCGTATGGTCATTTTGTGTGCGCCAACATGTTCGGAAGGGTCGAGATATTCAGAAAAGTATACCTGGGGGTTTAGTTTGGGTCTCGGGACATTTTTAGGCCAATTTAACACCCCGGGAGGGCATTTTGGACATTTTGTAATTTTGGGTAATTAAACCCACGAAATTTCAAGGGTTATATCAGATGTCTAAGGTTGACTTATAGGGTTAATACAACCAAAGACAAGTGACGGCCATAGGAGAGGGAAGGAGAGAGCTTTCAAAGCATATTCTAGACCGAAAATTCATTTGGTTGCACTGCCACCACCAGCAACGCGTAGATCGCGCGACGGGGAACGCAACCACACCAAATTCGTCATCAAATCAGAACTTTGAAATTTCCAGGAAAGTATTTATCTTGCTTATTTCCGTTAATGCATCGTTCATGTTAGTCTAGGGTGATTAGGATGGGTTTGGTAGTAGAAAATCCATGTTGGAGATAGGAAAAATCGCATGTAGTAATGATTTGAATGATAATATTGAAACCCCTTCATATGTAGAGACTTAACCACGAATTTGTGATGAATTAGGAGTAGAAATTTCTTGAAAAAGACTGATTAGAACCATGTTAAAGAAATTCTAGCGTTCTTGAGATTTATATGAGTTTTGGCCTACTAATCTATGGTTATTGATGGAAAATTGCATGCTTTACGTTGAAGATGTATAATATGGGTTCATACTGGTTGTAGTACGAATTTTAGGGAGTTTGTGTATGAAAAATCTGGATTTGATTGAGGTTAGATTATGAAACCCGTAACTGTTAATCAACAGAATTCGCATACATGTTTGATCGATCGATCGACGCATCGATCGATTGAGCCCTGCCCTCGATCGATCGAACCCTTCTGGCAGACTCACATTTCCCATTTTAAATTGTTAAATTCAAAGTAAATGAGTGAAAATCTTTGGGCATCCTTATTAAAATACTTTGGAAGATAAAGGAGACCAGTAGGACTTATTAACAACTATGAGACCTTTAATCTAAGACGAAATTTACATTTTTTGGATGCTTACACATAATGGACGATGGGGTTGTGTATTAAAGGGAGGGACGCATAAAATAGTTATGTTGGAAAAATAGATGAGTACCTACTGAATTTTACACTTGGGAGGATAGAGTTCATGAGTGTTACGTAGTAAGTTGGATTAATCCCTCAATTAAAGTAAGAGACGAACCGTTATACGTGATGACTAAAGATTGAGAAATAAGGATAAATATTATATTATGGGTGATGAAAGATACCTAAAGAGATATGGTGGTAGTAGTATATTTATATGATTGTGTTTATGCATATACTATATACGTGTGAAAATCATGCCCGCGCTACTTGATATCCCTGAGGTTACCGCGCTGGGACAGTCTTATCTCGATGGGACCTTTATAGGGGATATTGACTCGTACCCTAAAAGATAGATATCCTTGGTACAGGCTATCTGATCGATGGTCAGATGGTCCTACGAGACATGAGGGTATGTACTGACCTCTTAGAGACTTGGAATCTATGCTTCGCCTCAATATTGTTTGTGTAGGTGTTAATACAGTTCAAGAGTGATTCTGAACTTGTATTTCCCTTAGTACGAGTGAGACGGGGATTGGATAGCAGAGTATGCCCGCGCCATAATTTTTATGTGGGGTACTGTTAGAATATATATATTATACGAGTATTTAATATATATATTTAATTCTTAAATTGAGAACTTTCTACTGTGTTTATGGTAAGTAAGATATGAATAATGATTTCAATTTGGAAATACTTGTTTTGAAAAGTATAATATGATACTGGGAAACTTTATTAGCGAATAAAGTTAAAATGAGAGTTTTGTTATTAAATGAAATTTACTCCTTAAACAGTTGAATCACCAGTTTAAATCTTACGAGCAAACTAAGATAAGATAAGTTAAACCGTTGGGAAGGTTAGTGCGATAGGTGTGCACATTAGAGGAGAGGTGAGAATTTCTCAAGGGAGTGTCGCACTAATATGTTGTTGCATTGGCCTGTAAACATCTTAAATACTTGCTAAACAAATTTTAAATCATTTACACTATCGGGCTCTGACCCGTTGCTATTTCCTTTTTTTTCTTGTATATATATGTATATATTTCAGGTGCCCAGCCACAGGGGCGTCTTGAATAGGATCCTTTGGAAGGAACGTGCTGCAGCTTAGGTGGGAGTTGCAGGCCTCTTGCTTAGATGACCTCATTCATTTGATTCCACTCTTAGCACTATTTATTTCAGTTGGGCTCGTGTCGCCCTGTCCATTATTCAGTTGTTTTATTGGATATTATAATCCATTTATTTCCAGTACTTGCACTTTGGGATTTATTATTGCCAGGATGTTTTCATTTGAAGTATTAAATGTTGGATTCAACTAGTTGAATGTTTGATTATTTGGATTGTATGTTCCAGGATAGTTGTGGTGTGACTATTAAATTGTGTATTATGCAAAGTTTTAAATGTTGGTTTATTAAATAAAATTTGGAAAGTAATGTCTAAAATGGTTTTGACACTTAGCTTAATTAATTAGGGTGTTTAAATTGGAAAAATTATTTCCCCGACAGTGATGCTAAGAATGATCCAATTGTTCACCTTGATTTTAATTTAATATAGGAGTGAGCTCCCGGTATTTAATTTGGCTGGGTGTCACAACCCCACGCACGAAACGTAGTGCAGTGTTGAGATTAGAGAGAAGTTCTATCAATAATTAGTTATGGCATAATGGATCTCCAGGATCGACGTTGATAAGGAGTAGTGTAAACGCAGCGCAGCGTTGAAATCGGAGAGAAGTTTTGTCAGTAATAATGTTGTATGCCTATTATTTAGCAATTAAATTATATATTTCAACCCAAATGCAGACTGGGAACTTATTAAATTTATAATTGGTTAAATTATAAACCGGAATCCATTAAGCCTAATAAGGCATATATGTGTGAATATAAATACTTAAGTGTGTTTAGAAAGAGTGGATTCTTAGGTTATCGTAGGGAGGCAAATCTCATGGGTATAGGCTGGGCCTATGATAAGTTAGGTTGTCCTTACAATTTGGGTAATTTAACAAAAAAAATTTGATGACGCGAATAGGTGCGCGCCGTTAGATGAAAGGTGACTTGGGGGTTCCACGAGAGCGCGATTCTACTTTAATTATGAAATAAGTGCACCGATATTTATTATGCACGGTTAACACACTTGCTAAATATTTTCCACACTCGGGCTCTGGCCCATTTACTTTTCTCTCCTGCCTGTATATATATTACTACAGGCGTCCTACCGCATGGATGCCGGATGACCTTCTATCCAGAGTCTTGGGAGCCGTGACAGGTGCGGACTGTTCCGGGATGCTGAATGTAGTCCCTTCCCATCTTTAAAATTCTAGGTAGGATTCATGTCGTATATCGGGTTTGTACCCAAGGGATATTTATATACATGTTATACTTATTTCATTTCAGTTATTGTATTGGCTGTGACCCGACAGCTTATTCGGGTTTACTTCCTTGTGGTATATTCAATTGTAGTTGTTTATTTCAGTTTATTCTAGCATTTCTTTTCTCATAGTTCTTTCATGCATCTTTCTTTCCTTTATTAATATTGTTAGTTTGTTGTATGTTGCATATTTTATTTAATTTTAACATCTCGCTTATATGATATCGGGTAGTTAGTCCTATATTATATAGTACCGACAGTTGATGTTGAAACTGGACCACCTGAAACTCCTAATTTAATGTAGTATAGGGCTGGCCACCCGTTATTATCTTAAGCGGGGTGTTGCAATATAATTGTAACAGGTATAAATCAAAATTCATAAGTTGCCTTCCATTAAATATGGGAGCATCATTTTTCTAATAATATATGTAGTGCACCAAGTGTATTTATGGCACGCTTACATAGAGCAATGACTAAATCAGTGATAAATATGTAAGTTGAATTAATTAGATCCATATGTAGTTTTCCAAAACAACATAAACTTTATTCAAAATCAAGGTATTTTACATGTGATGTTTTGAGCTACAGACCGGACTGTAGTGACTTGAATCTGATCATGACTCAAAAAAGGAAATAAAAAACTAGGTATAGACCTAAAAATCGTAAACTCGAAATGATTCGACACAGACATAGCAGTAAGAACATAGACACATGCATAGCTTCACGAAAACACAAACATGGGTTGACATGGTGGAAACACTGGACGACGTCATGGTTGGCCTTTGTCAAATCCCCGTGGGCTGAATGCTGGGCTATGGTCCTGGAAATCATGTGGAACACAAATTGACAGTTTGTTTCTATTTTAATAAATTTTATTCTTGTATGAAAAGCTAATTCAAGTCCCATTTTTAATGCCCAAGGGTCGACATTTAATGATGACACATAACCAATATTGCATGTAAACCCTAAAAGAATGTCGCCATGGTGGTTTCGAATAAGCCCTCCAATGGACGCGAGGATCGTAATACGAGATTTTTCTTCGTTAGTATTACACTTAAAAAATGATTGCCAGAAGGCGATCAGGCAATATGGAATTGTGTAGCAACCACCACTAGTTGGGATGACGATGCATTATCGGCAGTGATAAACTGAACAATCTGATCAGAGACCGAATGTACGATTAGAGATTTAACAATTGGCTTATGTCGAATGAGGACTTCATTATGAGTGAGCCAGAAGGCCCAGAGGGGGAAAACGTATGACTGTCTGATAGGTAAGCGATGAGATCCCGCATTGCACTGATAATTTCATGAGGATGGAGATCGGTGAATAATCAGTGTCGTTATAAAGCGTGAAAATCTGAAAAACGTCGGACATTCCGTAAAAATGTGGGTATTGGAGTCCAACAAGTCACAATAAGGGCAAGTAGGAGAGGGGAGTTTGTGATAGTAGTTGAGCTGATCATCGGTGGATAAAGCCTGGTGCATGAAAAATCACATAAAGATCTTTAATTTAGGCGGAAGTCTATACCTCCAAAGCCACATCCATGGAAGATATGGCGTGTGTTGATGAATGAATTTCTTATTCAATGAGCGATAGGTGTCCTTCATCGAAAATGTTCCCAAATTGCTCGGTCACCAGTATGGCTTATCACATCCTGTCATAGGCGAGATATAAACGGCTTGGATATAAAGTAAGAAATCTAAGGTCAAATATTAGGATAGCAGGGGAAGATTCCAATGGTGGTTACGAATAAAATACGAGATTAGCGTCTTAATAACTCTCGAAGGGATGGTAGGAAATCGCTACGTTAACGTTTTCTGAAGAACCCAAATATGTTAACCGAATGATTTATTCCCAGGACCAATTAGCCATTTAATTCCCTGGTAAAATAGTGGAATGAGATGCGCTACTTTAGTCCAAAACCAGGAAGCTCGATGAGTCCAAACTGGGACTGGTTTCGTTTATGTTGGTCGTCAGAATTATAAGTTGGATCATGAGGATTTTGTGGTGCAATCATTTTCTCCTTGATTATCATGGGTTTTAAAGCCAACGTGTATGGTTGAGTCACATGCACGTCGGTTGTATTATATGGCTCCTTGTTCCACGTAGAGGATGGACTAGAAATGGCACCGAAACCGTTTCTCCCTCACCGTCGTAATTATTTACCAAGGTCGCCGCCTCATGAGTTAGCATGGAATCATTGGACGAACCAACGATTGGTTCTTTGTCTTGACCTACAAACGCCTTACTTGGGGTCCACTGGGCTATCATCTACTCGAGTACTAGAAAGCAGTGGGTTCCCATATTAATAATTCCCGTAGTAACTTTCCTTGTTCCTAGCTTTTTCCCTACCATGCAACCCTAATCCATTAATCCCACCCTTATTTATTAAGGTGTGACACCCCGCCTAGTTAAATACCGGGTGATCAGTACTTTATAAAATTATAACCAAGGTGAACGGTTGGTTCATTCTCAGCATCACTATCGCAAAATAACTTTTCCAATTAAACACCCTAATTAATTAAGCTAAGTGACAAAACCATTTTTAGACTTCAATTTCCCAATTTAATTTAAAACCAATATTTAAAACCTTTGATAATTAACAGTTTAAGAGTCACACAATAATAACAAGGATATAAATGATCATTCAAGAATTTAACTATAAATAGTAAATCCCAACTCCAAACCAATAAAGAAAACATTCTGACAGTAATAAATCCCAAAGTAAAACTACTAAAAGTAAATGAATTACAATCCATCACAACAACCAACTGAATAATAAAAAGGGCGACACATGCCCAACTGGATAAAGTAGAACTAGAAGTGGAATCAACAATGAGGTCGTCTAAGCAAGAGGCCTGCAACTCCCACCTTAGCTGCAGCGCGTTCCCTACGGAGGATCCTACGAAAGACGCCCATGTGGCTAGGCACCTGTAATATATACATATATATACAAGAGAGAAGAGAAAATAGAAAACGGGTCAGAGCCTGATTGTAAAAACAGTTTAAAATTAGTTTAGCAAGTATTTAAAGTCCTACCGGCTAATGCAACCAACATATTAGTGCGACACTCCCTTGAGAAATTCTCACCTCTCTTCTAATGTGAACACCTATCGCACTAATTCTTCCCAACAGTTTAACTTATCTTATCTTAAGTTGCTCGTGAGGTTTCAAACCGACAAATTCAAATGTTTGGTAGGTTAAGTTTATTTAAAAGCAAAGTTCTCAATTAAACTTATTTAATAATAAAGTTTCTCAGTAATATATTATGCTTTTCAAACACTTACACCCAAGTTGAATTAATTATTCATTTCATACATACCATAATCACATCAGGTAGTTCCCAATTTCCAGATTTAAATATATATATTAAATACTCATATAATATATATATATATATTCTAACACCACCCCACATAAAATCTATGGTGCGGGCATACTCTGCTATCCAGTCCCCGTATCACTCGTACTAAGGGAAATACTAGTTCGGAATCACTCTCGAACAGTATTAACACAAAACACATACAAAATGAGGCGAAGCATAGTTCCAAGTCACTAAGAGGATAGCACATACCCTCACGTCTCTTAGGATCGTCTGACTATCGACCTGATAGCCCATACAAAGGATTTCTATCTTCTAGGGCACGAGTCAATATCCCCATAAAGGTCCCATCGAGATAAGACTGTCCCAGCGCGGTAACCTCAGAGATAGCAAGTAGCGTGGGCATGATTTTTACACGTATAAAGTTTATGCATAAACACAGTTATATATATATATATATATATATATATATATATATATATATATATATATATATATATATATACTACTATTACCTTATCAAATTTAGGTACACTCTCACGACCCATAATTATGATATTTATCCTTATTACTCGTTAATTAGTTATCACGTATAACGGTTTGTCTCCTATTCAAATTTGTGGGATTATTTCAACTTATTAAGTGACACTCGCGGATTTCTATCCTCTTAAGTGTAATTTCAGTAGGTACTCATTTATTTTACTACATAACTTCCTTACGAGTCTCCCCCTATAACACATATCCCCATTGTCCCTTATGGGTAAAACATCCCTGTGAAAGATTAATCTCGCCTTACGTTAAAGGTTCCATATTTTTAATAAGTCCTACTGGTCTTCTTTATATGCTAAAATGCTCTAACATTAATATCCAAGAATGTCTAATCATTTAAGTTGGAACAACGTATAAAAAGGGGAATATGAGTTATGCGGGAGGGGTCGATCGATCTATGGCAGGTGTTCGATCGATCGATCGATGCCCTAAAGTCGATCGATCAATCAAGTAGGTATGGCAGACCAGCAGATTTTCCAAATTACGGGTTTCCTCTTCCAAAATCATCCAAAATGATATCTTTGATTACCAAACTCCAAATAGTTTATACTACAAGTATTATAACCTCAAATAAATGATTTCCTACGTCAAGCATGCGGATTTTCATCATGAAAAACGAATTAAAAGGGGTATAATCTATAAAGTTATCTAGAACCCTAATATTTATTTTGTCTAGTTCTTTCCCATTCTTTTACTAGATTTCATACTCTTTATTTACTGTAATTTCGTGTTTCAATCTCTACATATGAATTGAGTTTCCAGAATACATCTAATACTCATACAACATGCGAATTTAATTCTCCAAAATGGGTTCTTCTTTCACAAAAACTAGTCCTAATCCATCCTAGGCTAATATGATTGGAGCACTAACTGAAATAGAGAAAGATAGATACTTGTCTGGGAATTTTTGTTTCTGATTTGTGGATGAAATCAGTGTGGTAGTGATCCTCGTTGCGTGGTCTAACTTTTGGCGGTGACAACGGTGCAAACGGAGGAGTTCTTGGCCTAGAACTCCTTGGTAAGCTCTTCCTTTCCTTATCCAATGGCCGTCTTTTATTTTTGGTTGTGTTAACCCTAGAAGGAAACCCTAAGCATCTGATATAATCTAGAAAATTCGTAGGTTTCCAAGCCCAAAAATACAAAATGCCTAAAACGCCCTCCTGTGGTGTTAATTAAGCCTAAAAACGCCCCGAGATCCAAACTAAACCCCCGGGTACATTATTTTGATTATCTCGACACTTCCGGACACTTTGGCGTACTCAAAATGACCATACAGGTGACTTATAATTTATTCACTTTTATTAATCAAAATTTAGTCCCGACACGACATGGGCGCGTCCCGACTTAAATTTTCAAAATTGTCATTTTATTCACTCGTGACATTTAATAGAACCAATTTTATATATTACTTTTCTCATTAGTATCATTAGTAATATTCAACAAGTTTCCAATAATTACTAACTCTCGTCACGTTAGTAATTAAAAATAATTAATTTCCGGATATATATTAAATTAATAACTCACATCAAATTTAATAAATCCCCAAATTTATAAAGCATTAAAATACGGGGTATTACATACTTCCCCCCTAATAACGGAATTTCATCCCGAAATTCAGAAAATAAGGCCTACCTGGTAAAACACATTTTGGATACCTTAACAGTACGCAACCTATCCACATAGTAAGGCGCTCAATCACTATAGCCCCCGCCTCACAGCAAGCTGGTTTAACACTCTTCATTAAAGATACTTCACATTGTGCTCCTATCCGACAACATTCACATAAGACACGCATATACACTATTAATTCCCATTATTTTAGTCATTGGGAGGCCGCACCTCACCACATGACAACTTCTCGGATTTATCTAAACACAAAACTCCCGTTTTGGGAGGAACCATACGAATATCTGACCACTCTTGTTCACCTAAAACAATCGTGGAATTCCATTATAGTCAACGGATTATTCTCGACCGATTCAAAATTCTGATTATCCTCTCACCTCTAAACATACGCAAAGGGAGAATAGTTAAGGTTTTTCCGCACCAAAACTTAAATAAGCATCTCGTTCACGACAGACAGGTACGAGTGCTTCCACGGAACTCTACCATACTATACTTCACGTTCTAGTTATATCCGTTGTGGAAATGCAATGATCACCAAGATTCCAAAATTACATTCGCGCGGCCCCACTAATCTTTAATCACCGTGCGCCTGCTCCTCGGCTATGGGTGATACCTCCCACTCATAACGAAACGTTATCTCCGTTGTTTTCCTGAAATCCCATATTGAAGGTGGGATTCAAAAATCTCATCCCGATTCATAAAATAATACCGTGTAGGACCACTCACCGGCGCGATCCCTTCCTTTCAAAGGAAGACTGGGGCACATTAGTTAATATTGTAAATCACCCCAAAGGAATGTCAATCACTTCCTTCCTGGAGATTTGTTTCACACGTTCGGATGAACCCTTGATCTTGACTTGAAGATGGTAAACCCATCCGAGAAATTTTACCGACTCTACCGGCCTATCCCATTATAGGAATTGTCGATAGCCACACAATTCTATGGTTTATCTTCTTATTTCAATCGATCTCTATCTATGAGTGGTCCATGCAGAGACTACTCACTAGGTCCTGCTAAACATCGTGTTTTCCTAGAAATGTCTCACATTAGGTGACACTTAATACTCCCTTCTTTCCTTGGCCTGTACCAAAAGTTCTGACCCGTGCACTTTTCTCCACGAAGTTCACTTCTGGACCTTTTAGACCATACTAACATCATCACTCTTTGTATGCACAAGTCCTTTCACATTTGACTGATTATAACTCCGCTCCGAGCGTTCTTCATAATGATTGAATTCTACCATTCTCAAGGAATACTCCTTTTTAAATGGCTTTCCACAGCCTTCCAACAAAATTCGGGTGAGCTACTCTAATCACACCCGTATATGTATATATATATGGATTATCGTTCTTCATGCGACGTTTAATCCCCTCTACTACTTCCGTCTCGTTATGCTAGTCCCACAAACATACATTCCCACGTCCCTTCCATTCGGACGATTTTAACATCAGCTAACCAGGATGCCCACCTTTGTACACCCCGACCGCCCGAGGAGAGCGAACGGAGCGCTACTCTTCGATAAAATCTCCTAAATCACACAAAATACAAGGTATAGATCATCTAAATCCCACAATCAACAAAAGAGGGACTACAAATCTCAAATCTCTTCATATAAGTACAACAATTCTCTCGAATAAATACAATAATTAAAATAAATCACTAATGATCTATACATCCAAAAAAATACAAGTCTCGTCTCTTGTATTAAAAAAATTTCCCAGATAATCCACACTAAAAATCATCTAAACTCCTTATTCCCCTTGTGTTCCGAACGTATTTACAACACTTGGGGTACTCTCAATCACCCCAGAAATCAAAAAAATTTAAATCCTCCTATCACCGTTCCACCCTTCAACTCATGGCGATAAAACAAAACTTTCAATGAATTCTTACCACACAATCGGTTTTACTGGACTTAAATCAAAATTCAACTTCCATCTTACATATACAATTACATGTTCCTTGTACGACCGAGGTACTGAACTCATGGAATACTGACCAGACATCTCCATATTTCCAACCTTACGCTAAGTTTCATGCGTGGGATGTCTCGCAAAGGGAAATCCAAACAACGAACCCCCCGATACACTACTACCTAGCATGTCGGTTATCAAAATCTGTTAGGCCCTTCGTCCATATCATGTACCCCTTTACTCCGTCTCTTGACAGAAAAGTTTCATCATTTCCTTTAATTACACCTACACCAAAAACATTTTGTGAATCCACTATCATCCAGTATTGGTGGTAATCACTATTTGCGAACCTCTTACACATACAATCAGGACTCTCAAAATTCTGATCTCAAACATAGGAGTCTAACTCTTAAATATTACATCTCTAAAGCGTAGATATATCATTGTTCTCTACCTATCACCAAGTCCTGAGCGCTCCACATGATAATGAGTCAAATCTTTTCGCTCAACAGTAAACCCAATATATACTGAATCATAACAACAAAGTCACTACGCACACCGGTATCGAATATCTCGATCCCACTATCCCTTCCGAAGTCCCGAGGATAGGTAATATAAGTGCGAGTCTAACCCTCTTGCAGGTGAGGCCTCGCCAGAACAATACATGTTGCACTAATGCAACCACTCCGATAGCCTTGCACTAACTACCTACTATCGTTCTGACCATTTCTATAAAGTTGTAATCAATACCATATTATACTCATATATCACATCACTAAAACGAGTAACCTCAATAAAGTATATAACACTATTAATATACTCACTCATCTTCCGCGGATAGCACTAAGGAAAATCCTTCTACACTAGGGAAAAATATTCACATAATAATATCGGTTGTCGTTATACACATTAAACTTGTCTCACATGCTAATCTAGCAATGAACAAAATATAATGGCTCGCTTGTGTCACATGAAACATGCCTCATCCTTCGAGGATAACAGTCATACATCTACCTTTCCATTTGTATTGGAAAATCCTTCCTCTGGGCGAGGCATTACAGCCAAACACCTTTCCCACCCCGAAATGGCGAGGATAAAACTCCTACTGAAACTCTAGCTTGCCAATAGAGACCTTATACTCATGCATATCTAACATCATTATTGATCGCGGTTAAAAAATGAAGTTATCAATTTCTATATCCGCGCCCCTTCAAATAAAGAAAATCAAAGACTCTTTCCCCCAAATGATGAGTCTACGCATGACACCTTACTCGTCGTCGTGGCTAATATCCCTAAGGATTATGAAAAATGAATAGCCATAAAAAAGTGCGGTGCCCCGGTACCAATTAAAACTCAACCCATAGCACCCAGTATAAGGAACGTACCTTGTATCTCGGTTGGGGCCTTAGGTGGTGCTATCTGGTGGACGTTACATATACGTCCATACTCTAATTGCCTCTGCTGAACTGAGGCTACCGGAATGGTCGGTGTAGCTGGCTTCGGTGGTTTATTACTGGCGTCCTTCTGCCACGGGGCCCCATTCCTCTCTGGGAAAACCTGACGCCCATGGCCCACCATTTCTGCCACATTGTAAGCATTTCCCTCAAAACCGTCTCACTTCACTACATTGTTGACCAGTTTCTCTTTTTCCTTCGTCTTGCTGGCCTTGATAAGAAATTTACGAAAAAACGATGTCAGGTTGAGGGCAATCCCTACACTTGTGACCCGATTGCACACATTTATAGCAGAGTCCCGAAATTCCTTGCTGGTTGGGTTGTAGTTTCTCCCCAATCTGATTCGGATAAGATTGGCGTTTATGACCGTCCATTCCACATTTTAAACACCTCTTTGTGACTTCATTCTGACCCCAACCTTGTTAGCCCTGACACTTTTGACCCTCTACATAAATTTTGTTACCTCTGGAACTGTCTTGGTCTTGAGGGGTTTGTCGCCATAATTTCAGGGTCTTCTCATAATTGTCAACTCTAGTCACATGAATTTGACTAACCTCTCTAGGTCTTTTGCCTCCTTTGAGCTGCATGCTGCGTTCGTGGTACTGTAAGACTGCAGTGGTAACTGCTTGATCAATAATGCCCGCAAATTCGGTGATTGGTACCCTTTTCGGAGACACCTGAGGTGTGAGTTATTCTTGCTCATTAACTTCCCCAATGGACTTTTCTTGTTCGTCCTGACGGGCCATCTGAAAGTTTAAAATTTTAATCTGGATAAGTTCAACATTCACATCGACAAATCACAAAAGCACAAATTTTCAACGCATAAACATGAATACAACATTCCTAATGTTAGGGATCTAAATCAAGAACGCTAAGCTGGAAACGAGATAAGTCGTACATATCCTAAAGGACACAAGAACCTGATGCTCTGATACCACCTGTGACACCCCGCCTAATTAAATACCGGGTGATCAGTCCTTTAAAAAATTATAACCAAGGTGAACGGTTGGTTCATTCTCAGCATCACTATCGCAAAATAACTTTTCCAATTAAACACCCTAATTAATTAAGCTAAGTGACAAAACCATTTTTAGACTTCAATTTCCCAATTTAATTTAAAACGAATATTTAAAACCTTTGATAATTAACAGTTTAAGAGTCACATAATAATAACAAGAATATAAATGATCATTCAAGAATTTAACTATCAATAGTAAATCCCAACTCCAAACCAACAAACAAAACATTCTGACAGTAATAAATCCCAAAGTAAAACTACTGAAAGTAAATGAATTACAATCCATCACAAAAACCAACTGAATAATAAAAAGGGCGACACATGCCCAACTGGATAAAGTAGAACTAGAAGTGAAATCAACAATGAGGTCGTCTAAGCAAGAGGCCTGCAACTCCCCCCTAAGCTGCAGCGCGTTCCCTACGGAGGATCCTACGCAAGACCCCCCTGTGGCTGGGCACCTGTAATATATACATATATATACAAGAGAGAAGAGAAAATAGGAAACGGGTCAGATCCCGATTGTAAAAACAGTTTAAAATTAGTTTAGCAGGTATTTAAAGTGCTACCGGCTAATGCAACCAACATATTAGTGCGACACTCCCTTGAGAAATTCTCACCTCTCTTCTAATGTGAACACCTATCGCACTAATTCTTCCCAACAGTTTAACTTATCTTATCTTAAGTTGCTCGTGAGGTTTCAAACCGACAAATTCAAATGTTTGAGAGGTTAAGTTTATTTAAAAGCAAAGTTCTCAATTAAACTTATTTAATAATAAAGTTTCTCAGTAATATATTATGCTTTTCAAACACTTACACCCAAGTTGAATTAATTATTCATTTCATACATACCATAATCACAGTAGGTAGTTCCCAATTTCCAGATTTAAATATATATATTAAATACTCATATAATATATATATATATATATATTCTAATAGCACCCCATATAAAATCTATGGTACGGGCATACTCTGCTATCCAGTCCCCGTATCACTCGTACTAAGGGAAATACTAGTTCGGAATCACTCTCGAACAGTATTAACACAAAACACATACAAAATGAGGCGAAGCATAGTTCCAAGTCACTAAGAGGATAGCACATACCCTAACGTCTCTTAGGACCGTCTGACTATCGATCCGATAGCGTGTACCAACGATTTTTATCTTCTAGTGTACGAGTCAATATCCCCCATAAAGGTCGCATCAAAATAAGACTGTCCCAGCGTGGTAACCTCAGAGATAGCAAGTAGCGTGGGCATGATTTTTACACGTATATAGTATATGCATAAACACAGTCATATATATATACTACTATTACCATATCAAATTTAGGTACACTCTCACTACCCATAATTATGATATTTATCCTTATTACACATTAATTAGTTATCACGTATAACGGTTTGTCTCTTATTCAAATTTTTGGGATTATTTCAACTTATTAAGTGACACTCGCGGATTTCTATCCTCCTAAGTATAATTTCAGTAGGTACTCATTTATTTTACAACGTAACTTCCTTACAAGTCTCCCCCTTTAACACATATCCCCATTGTCCCTTATGTGTAAAACATCTCCGTGAAAGATTAATCTCGCCTTATGTTAAAGGTTCCATATTTTTAATAAGTCCTACTGGTCTTCTTTGTATGCTAAAATGCTCTAACATTAATATCTAAGAATGTCTAATCATTTAAGTTGGAACAACGTATAAAAAGGGGAATATGATTTATGCGGGAGGGGTCGATCGATCTATGGCAGGTGTTCGATCGATCGATCGATCGATGCTCTAAAGTCGATCGATTAATCAAGTAGGTATGGCAGACCAGCAGATTTTCCAAATTACGGGTTTCCTCTTCCAAAATCATCCAAAATGATATCTTTGATTACCAAACTCCCAATAGTTTATACTAGAAGTATTATAACCTCAAATAAATGATTTCCTACGTCAAGCATGCGGATTTTCATCATGAAAAACGAATTAAAAGGGGTCTAATCCATAAAGTTATCAAGAACCCTAATATTTATTTTGTCTAGTTCTTTCCCATTCTTTTACCAGATTTCATACTCTTTATTTACAGTAATTTTGTGGTTCAATCTCTATATATGAATTGAGTTTCCAGAATACATCTAATACTCATACAACATGCGAATTTAATTCTCCAAAATGGGTTCTTCTTTCACAAAAACTAGTCCTAATCCATCCTAGGCTAATATGATTGGAGCATTAGCTGAAATAGAGCAAGATAGATACTTGCCTGGGAATTTTTGTTTCTGATTTGTGGAGGAAATCAGTGTGTTGGTGATCCTCGTTGCGTGATCTAACGTTTGGCGGTGACGGCGGTGCAAACAGAGGAGTTCTTGGCCTAGAACTCCTTTGTAAGATCTTCCTTTCCTTATCCAATGGTCGTCTTTTGTTTTTGGTTGTGTTAACCCTAGAAGGCAACCCTAAGCATCTGATATAACCTAGAAAATTCGTAGGTTTCAAAGCCCAAAAATACAAAATGCCTGAAACGCCCTCCCGGGGTGCTAATTAAGCCTAAAAATGCCCCGAGACCCAAACTAAACTCCCGGGTACATTATTTTGACTATCTCGACCCTCCCGGACACTTTGACGTACTCGAAATGACCATACGAGTGACTTATAATTTATTCACTTTTATTAATCAAAATTTAGTCCCGACACGACACGGGTGCGTCCCGACTTAAATTTCCAAGATTGTCATTTTATTCACTCGTGACATTTAATAGAACCAATTTTATATATCACTTTTCTCATTAGTATCATTAGTAATATTCAACAAATTTCCAATAATTACTAACTCTCGTCACGTTAGTAATTAAAAATAATTAATTTTCGGATATATATTAAATTAATAACTCACCTCAAATTTAATAAATCCCCCAATTTATAAAGCATTAAAATACGGGGTATTACATAAGGTCCCATGCATGACCGAAGCAGTACCATTTTTTCAGCTTTATGAAGCATTTTCCGGTGAGGTGGTTTACGTGCGACTACCTGCCAAGTTGCACTGCTCTCATTTGTATCCACGCCTTGCATTTCTTTTTCATACATGATCGAGGTATTTTTTTACATTTTTCTTTTGTGTGTCCGACAATGCCATATTGAAAACATATGTCCATTTTTAGCTCAAAAACAAGACAACGGAGAATTCGACCTATTTTGATTTTTCGGTAACGGCTTTTTTATATTAAATTCCATGCAAATGCGTGCATACCTAGCCCGTCCCATGGATTCCATGTGTAAGTCAATTTTTAGAGGATTTCCTAACATCATCCCAATGCGTTGAAGAATATACCAAGAATAATATTCGATGGGGGGGGTCTTGTATTTGAATCCACAAACTCACGTGTTTAATATTTTCTGACGATAGTCGAAATTTTTTCGCCACCTTTGCACTAACAGATACTGACCTTCTAGAAACCATGGTCCTCCTATAATTATCGCTAAATATTCTTCTAAAGAGGATAGGTTTACGAGATAAAAATTATTACCCAAATCAGTGATAAAAATATCTTATTTTATTTTCCAGAGCCTCCTTAAGTGGAGTGCTAATTTTTGGAACAACAACAATTTTCCCAGTAATTTCATGATGAGATATTTTTTTTCATTTTTATAGGACCTTATGTAACTCCTGTGTTCCTAATTCAATAATCAGGGTTTCATCGGAGAGGTCATTAACCGCTTTAGCTTCATCCTCAGAATCATACTCCTCCTGATTGAGTTCCATGTCCCAGGACGTAAAAGTGTATGCATAGATGTTGTTGGTTTAAATAGGAGATCATGTGGTATGTTGTTTAAATTGTATGATGGTGTCTGTGCTGACTTGCTTAGCACCGTGTATTTTTAAGGCATTTTTTATGTCATACAAATAGCAGCCTTGGGAGATATGGTCTCGGGTACAATCGTATCCATTTCTACCTCGATTGGTGATGGGTTGTTTGGGTTTGGAGGTTTTGGTAGGGGAAGATTATCCAATAAGGTTGGTAAGGGAAATATCCATAGAGGAGAGAAAGAAGAGAGGTTTGTCAATATGTCAATATTCCCATATGTAGTGGTTTATTATAAGGTAGTGGTACTAGTGGGTGACTCTTTTTTTATATCTTGCATTTAGGGGTGCAAGTGAACCATGTAAGTGTAATGCCCCAATCTAGATATCATGTCACCCGTTAATCGACCAGAATCGAACCAGGCACATTGGTGAAAGTTATTGTTTGACATCTTATGTTTATACTTTATTTTATCATTTAATCAATTACATATTAATCATGTTGGTTCAATCATATATAACAAGGAAAACTTTTATGTGAGCATGAGGAAATCCTGAAGTTCTCTGTGAATCAAAGTAACTAAACGTAAATACATACTTTGCATAATTGAACCTCCCATAATGGAATCCATGTGATCCCCATGGGATTCTAATATGAACGTGGATTTACTGTACCAAAAAAAAAAACTTAAGTATATGTATACCATAATCCTCTAATATTGAAAACCTTGGGTTATTATTTTTCCTTCGATGCAAACAAAACATTATTTTTTATATACATTAGTTACCTATTATTACAATAACAACTCATAAATAGTTCATTTAGTTATTTTACCTTTCACCACTTGACTACTTTGTATTTTGTTCCATAGTATTATTTGTTCCTTAATCTATGCCAAAGTTATCATTATTTAGTTTATCAGATAATGATCATTCCTAGGTTATTTATCTTAACTTCATTTCTTACGGATATGGACTGAAATCCCACTCAACTTATTATAGCTACCACACACCCCAGCTTAATTAATATCATCATATTCCATAGGAATACACCCCACTTTTTCATATGATTAACACATGAACCTCAGAGCATTGCGCTCCACTTATGTTTTACTACTACCATTATTAGATATTTTTGAAGCACCAACCTTCGAAATTAATCCCCATTCTTCTTCATTATTGATTATTCCTGGAGCACTAACCTCCTTCAGACATCTTTTGTTATTCCTTACCTCATCTTGGAGTTAAACAATTCCATATATATTCATATGCTTACACCATTTGTATAATATATCGCAATTGACTACTAATAAGGGCGGGGGTTTAGAATCCAAATCTAACACACTCAAGGGCTCCAAGCCCTTATAAAGAAATCATAAAAAATAACAGAGATGTCACATGAATTTAACATGCTTCGGATGCCAGAATATCAACCTATTGCACGAGAGAAGAGAGGGGAAGATGTTTTATTCATAGTGTTTCAATGGAGACCACAGCAACAATATACATAGTTACGATTGTCTTAAAAACACTACTTAATAGCTTCCACAAAACACTCCTTAATAGATGACATAAATTTAGAAAATGTGATACCCATAATCTTTATCCTCTCAATCAACACTCCCCTTCAAGTTGGCGCAAATATATTAATAGAGCCCAACTTGCACAAAATGTCGCTAAACTTGAAAGATGGAAGTCCTTTCATAAAAATATCAACCAATTTGTTGATTGCTACGAACAAACGAAGTGCTAATGATGTTGGCTTGAACATTTTCTCGTACAAATTGACAGTCAACCTCAATGAGTTTCATATGCTCGTGAAATACTAGATTGGAAGCAATATGCAATATTCATCCATTTTAAATACAACTCTGTAAATAGAGCATCCACCTAGATTGTGACATCTCGTAACATATGCACATTAAAAGTGAACAAGACAATAAGTTACAAAAGAAAATATTTTGAGTTCTTGTCATGGACCTTTATACGTCAATCATAGATATGCTTCCACCTAGTTAGCCACAAGAAAATTTTCATAAATTTTTAAAAACCAATACAAATTGGATGGAAATCAGACGCATTGAGTATGTTTTAAAAGTTGTTGAAAAGACGTATACATATATATAGTCATAGACCTGACCATCGTACGTTCATCGCTATTTTTTTAATTATTGGTAATATTGAACAGGAATGGAGATAATTAAACAGACAACGGAACACCTCCAACTCGATCCTCTACTATACCTAACCTCAATTCTCATCACACAAGGGTTGGAAATACTCTACTATGCCTCTGGTTCAGTCAACCAAACCATCTACTTTGTCTCCGAGTCATCAAACTCAAAAATGCATTTAATCTAACACCCCCACCTCCCTCTACTGAGGAATCCCAAGCATATAATAAGAATCACATTGGGTTCTTTGATTTTACGAATCCTATCGACAAAAAATAGCATCCAGACTTTTAAATCCCATTGTTTGTCTTTAAAAAAGATGATTATGGGTGTCGGGGTCACAGGAAACTAGAAGAAGATTGATCCTACCATAAAAGATGATGTGTGGGATCAACTTTCGAAGAGTTTTACATTCACATTCGGTTCAAGGCAAGAGTTCTTTCCAGAGTAGGTGAACATATTAAAACATATTGGAAGAACCTTCAAAAGAAATTTTTTCCCTAAGGTGGCATCAAGTTTTGATATTTTGGGGTTGAAAGACAAAGTTTCCCAAAATGTTCAAATACTCGTCGACCAATGGAACAACTTCTTAGAGAATGCGGCCAAGGAGTGAAAATAGGCTTAACAGGGTAAATCTAAATAGAACGGGGCAAAGAAATTTCATGCCCACAAACTTGGGGAAAAATTATATGATGATTTTAAGGATGAATTTGCAGATAGGAGCAAAGGGACTCCAGAAGAATGTAAAGCCCCTAATTGGATTAACTTGTACTTGCATGCCTAGTGGGATAAAAGGAATAATAAATTAAGAGATAATTTAGCTCTGACTTTGGTGAGTTTGAATTTAATTATTATTTATATACAAACTATAATAAAATAATGTTTAAATCATAGTCCTTAATGATATGCCCAAAGTGTACCTGACAGCTCGAAAGCACCAACCTCGGCCAGCATGACGGCCGAGGTAAAAAGGGCTCAAGACTGATGATCAGTGCTCTCGTATAGCATAAGGTTGGCTACGGCCGACGTTCCTAGTTATCCTTCAAATAGGCAACAACCAAGGTCTGCATAACTCATGGGGTCAGTTATCCATCAGGTCATCCACAGCCGACATCACATCTACCTCATACATCAACCTCAGTTGGGCATCAGCGGAGGTCTGCAAGGACTCGCGGGATCAACCACCCTCTAATAGCAGTATCGGCTTCAACCGATGTTATAGTCAACGACTGGGATCAGTAGTGTTACATGGACGAACCAACTGGAAGCCCTATCATCGACCCAGGCCAATGTTACCACTCTTTCGACCTAACCTCGGCCATCTTACCTGGCCGAGGTCATCATGAATAACCTCGAATGAGGTAACAGTCAGACTTCATTAACCTCGTACTCTTTCAGGACGAGGTTGTACCAGTCAAGGGCAAGGTCGAGCATTTATAAGCATATGGAAGGATAAGAACACGTGGGCGAAATCAGTTATAACTAAATCAATCCCCTCATGGGAGAATATTTCATCATTATTCACTACATATGACAGAGACAGATGTCTTCATTTGATTGACTAGATCAACACACACATGCTCATTGCATGCATGGGGGGTACATTACACCCCCTAAACACTATATATACTTGTCTTCTCCTACCTTGAGAAGGGATCCGAAATTACAACCCTAGCTAAACTCTGTCAAATTATATAGTAGAGAGAGAAAGATTGAGAGATTGTATCAGTGGCCATTAGTGCCCTATTTTTGTGACCTTATTCACTCACTTGCAGAGTGGACGTAGGCCTAATTGGCTGAACCACTTATATATTGGTGTTCACCCTCTTCTCCTCATCTCAATCTCTTATATTTAGTATATACTTGAGCTGCGATTATTATCACTAATTTGAGCTTACAAACACCTTGAAGGGTGGTGCTATTTCCAGCATCATCACTTAATGTAATATTATGTTATAAGAAATGATAGAAAGCACGATGAGCAGTCACTCCGAGTGCAATCCCTCTGACATTGAATGAGATGCTCTACCCAAGGTATTTGGGAAGGACAAAAGAAGGAGGACAAGAGGTATGGTCTCACATATGCCAAGTACTAAATTACAACACACTTTGCCTTTATTATATGAGATGTCTTCAGTGAATAGTCATATATCAAGCAAGGCAAAAAAAAAAGAGGGCAAAAGTAGTCAGAGCTTAAGAAGATCATGGGAGATTATACCAATACCTTAGGAATGGGAAGACATAACTCTTCCTTTCCTAGCTAGGGCTTGGCTGAATAGTTCATTAACGATTTCTATTTTGGGTTAAGACCTAAAAAGAAGACCACCCATCTGTTGTATGTCAAGTAAGGCAAGAACAAGAGCATAAGAGACTACATTGCTAGATTCAACAAAGAAAAATTAGAGGTTGAAGATTATGAAGAGAATATAGCCATGACGGCCCTCATTAGAGGACTCCAAAATGGAAAATTGCTCTAGAAGCTTGCAGAAGACCCTCCTAAGTCCATAGTAGAGCTATTGGCAACTGCAAGAAAAGTCATGAGCGCTGAAGAGGCTATGGCCGCAAAATATGAGGATGAGAACGGGAGTGGCAGCGAGAAGTTCCAAAAAAAGAAAGATGGAAAAAAGAGGTCTATAGATGACAAGTTTGCAATTATAATCCTCTAACTGTGAGCTACGGACACATCCTCAATGAGATCAAGAATGATCGGTCTCTGAGATGGTCGGAGAAACTGAATGCTCCTCCGTATAAGAGGAATAAGAACCTGTGGTGTGAGTTCCACCAAGACCACGGCCATGTGACAAATAATGCTTCTCGTTGAAGGATGAAATCGAGAAGATGCTGATTTCCTAAAAATTAAGGAAGTATGTCGATGGAAAGGCTCCTAAAAAGGGAAGAGAAGACCCTAAAAACAAGTGGAACGATAGGTGTCGAGATGAAACCCCAGTGAGAAGAGACGAGAATATGATGGTTATGAGGAGGACAATCCTATCCTCCCACTAAAATATGACAATGCCCAAGTAAAGAGGATTGGTATGATCTCCTTCGGTGTTAACACCATATATGGGAGACTAGAAGAGGGTGGCTCTGAAGGTGCCGACCGTAAATCTCATTTGGCAGAGGCTAAGGCAGTGACCAAAGTGGAGGTTGTGAATCTGGCGTCTTCAGAGGCTAAGCAGAAGAGGAAGAAGGTAGATATGGATACTCTTATAGTTGGATTCTCCCGACTCGACTTCAAAGGTATCTTAGCTCTGCGTGATGACCCTTTGGTAATAACAATAAGAGTACATGGATGTGAGGTACAGAGAATCCTCATAGATGGAGGAAGTTCAGCAGACGTAATGTTTTGCCCATGTTTTAAGAGACTAGGCCTCAGCAGAGCAAGACTGGTACCCAATCATCATCCGTTAATGGGCTTCAGCGGTGAAAAGGTCCATCCATTGGGCATGTATGAGATGGATGTACGAATGGGAGACTAGTGGCGTAAGAGGTTGATCAGGAAGATCAATTTTTTCGTTATGGATGAAAACGTCTTCTTGGCCTATAACCTCATTATAGGAATAGTATCCCTTAAGGAGTTTGAGGCCGTACCATCGACGGTCCACCAAATGCTAAAATTCTCGACCCCCTATGGGGTAGGGGAAGTGCAGGGTGACCAGACCATAGCACCATAATGCTACTTCAACTCGGCAGAAGAGAGAGAGGCACATAAGAGGGAAACAATAATGTATAACATTGATACACTTGATCCTAGGGATGAACCAAAATTAAAGAAAGGAAAGGCCACAGAAGAGGTAGAATCCATCATCCTCAATGAGGAAGAACCAGAAAAAACCGTCCAAATTGGCATGACCTTAAAACCAGGGATCAAGAAAGAGATGATAATATTTTTTAAGAAGAGGCAGAGTGTCTTCACTTGGAGCCACGTAGACATGCCAGGCATCGACCCGAAGGTTTTGTGCCATAAACTTAAGGTGGCAGAGGATGCTAAGCTAATCAAGCAAAGATGAAGAATTTACTCTAGGGAAAATATGATGTTATTAGGGAATAGGTCAGAAAGTTAGAAGAGGCAGAATTCATCAGGGAGGTCATATAGCCAGAATGGTTATCAAACGTCGTCATTGTGCCTAAAGACAATGAAAAATGGAGGATGTGCGTAGACTTCACCGACCTGAACAAGTCTTTCCCGAAAGACAACTATCCCTTACCTCGGATTGATCAGATGGTAGATGCCACGACAGGGCATGAACTTATAAGCTTTATGGATGCGTATTTAAGCTACAATTAGATCTTCGTGGATGTTGAATACTTAGAGAAGACATCATTCATCACAGACAAGGGGACCTATTGCTATAAGGTCATTCCCTTCGACTTAAAAAATGTAGGGGCCACATATCAATGTCTTGTAAATAAGATGTTTGATGATCCGATTGGCAAAACCATGGAGATATATATAGATGACATTTTGACGAAGAGCTTGAAGGCATGCACTTATGTAGCCGACCTGGAGAGAACTTTTAACACCATGGACTTATATAGGATTAAACTCAATCCTGCCAAGTGTGTCTTCGAAGTAGGAGCGGGGAAGTTTCTTGGATTCATAATCAATCAGAGGGGAATAGAAGCCAATCCTGAGAAAATCAAAGATTTGCTCGATATGAGGACACCAATAAGTATAAAAGAAGTTCAAAGGCTCACTGGAAGAGTCGCAGCACTTAACAGATTTGTTTCCAGAGCTACGGACAAGTGTCTTCCATTTTTTAAGGTGCTTAGAAAGGCCTTCGAATGGGACGAAGAGTGTGACAAGGCCTTTAAACAGCTCAAGTCCTACCTCGAAGCCCCACTGATTTTATCTCGGCCCATTCTGGGAGAGAAGTTGTATGTCTATCTAGTAGTTTTAGAGTTAGCTATAAGCACAGCCATAGTAGGAGAAGACGATGGGGGTACAGAGGCCTGTATACTTCAATAGTAAGGCCCTTCAAGGGTATGAATAGAACTATCCTCAGATGGAGAAGTTGGCCTACGCTTTGATACACGCATCCCTGAAGATGAAACCCTATTTCCAAGCCCACTATATGGTCATCCTCACTAACTCCCCACTAAGGCAAGTCCTCCACAAGCCTAAAAAGTCAGGTAGATTGATGATCTGAGCCGTCGAGTTAGGAGAGTATGACCTTATTTATCAACCCAGATTGGCCATTAAAGGGCAAGCACACGCAGACTTTGTTGCTGATTTCACATGTGAAGAGGCTGAGGTTGAGAATAATCCAGAGATTACAGAGGGATCAAACAGTAACATCTTCTGAAACCCGAAAGAGGTTATGTCCGGTAAAGCTAGAAAAGGAGTAGCTGAGAATGAGGAGGACAGGTACCTTTTCAAGCAAGGAAACCTATCATATGGTCACTCCTCTTTAGAAGAAGATATGTAGAAACTATTCATTGACGGGTCTTCTTGTAAAAGTGGAAGCGATGCAGGGCTGATACTGTCAGCTCCTGATGGAACCGACGTTGAATATGCACTAAGGTTCAACTTCAAAGCATTGACTAATGAGTCAGAATATGAGGCCTTGATAGAAGGCCTATTTTAAGCAAAAGCCTTTAGAGTTGGCTGACTCCTACTTCACAGAGACTCGAGGTTGGTTGTCAACCAGATACGTGAAGTGTATGAGGCTAAAGACGATAAGATGGCGAAATACCTGAAGAGGGTAAGAATTATTCTAGAAGGATTTGAAGAGGTAAAGATGAAGAGGGTCCCTCGATAAGACATCAGTCATGCATATGCATTAGCAAGGTTGGCTTCATCAACAAGGACTGGCGCCAGAAGGACAGTACCAGTCAAAATCCTGCTCAAACCGACCATTGAGGATAATGAGGTTGACATCTATTATCTCAACTTGAACATAGGAGACTCATGGATGGACCCCCTCATCAGATATATCAGAGAGGGAAAGCTGTCAGAATCGAAGCTAGAAAGGAGGAAATTGAGGTACAGAGCTGTAAAGTTCTCTATAATAGGAGATGTCTTATATAAGAAACTACTTCTACTGCCTCTTCTCAGATGTTCCCATCCCACAGAGGTCCCCCGCATCCTACAAGATATACACGAGGGTTCTTGCTCCAGTCACATAGGAGGAAGACCTTTAGTTAAGAGGATAATTACGCAGGGATACTGGTGGCCGACCTTGGCTAAAGACGGTATAGCCTACATGAAGAGGTGTGACAAGTGCTAGAGATTCTCCACTATCCCTCATCAACCTATGACATCGATTAGATCCCCTTGGCTGAATAGTTCATTAACGATTTCTGTTTTGAGTTAAGACCTAAAAAGAAGACCACCCATCTGTTGTATGTCAAGTAAGGCAAGAACGAGAGCATAAGAGACTACATTGCTAGATTCAACAAAGAAAAATTGGAGGTTGAAGATTATGAAGAGAATATAGCCATGACGGCCCTCATTAGAGGACTCCAGAATGGAAAATTGCTTTGGAAGCTTGCAGAAGACCCTCCTAAGTCCATAGTAGAGCTATTGGCAACTGCAAGAAAAGTCATGAGCGCTGAAGAGGCTATGGCCGCAAAATATGAGGATGAGAACGGGAGTGGCAGCGAGAAGTTCCAAAAAAAAGAAAGATGGAAAAAAGAGGTCTATAGATGACAAGTTTGCAATTATAATCCTCTAACTGTGAGCTACGGACACATCCTCAATGAGATCAAGAATGATCGGTCTCTGAGATGGTCGGAGAAACTGAATGCTCCTCCGTATAAGAGGAATAAGAACCTGTGGTGTGAGTTCCACCAAGACCACGGCCATGTGACAAATAATGCTTCGCTTTGAAGGATGAAATCGAGAAGATGTTGATTTCCTAAAAATTAAGGAAGTATGTCGATGGAAAGGCTCCTAAGAAGGTAAGAGATGACCCTAAAAACAAGTGGAACGATAGGTGTCGAGATGAAACCCCAGAGAGAAGAGACGAGAATATGACGGTTATGAGGAGGATAATCCTATCCTCCCACCAAAAGATGACAATGCCCAAGTAAAGAGGGTTAGTATGATCTCCTTCGGTGTTAACACCATATATGGGAGACTAGAAGAGGGTGGCTCTGAAGGTGCCGACCGTAAATCTCATTTGGCAGAGGCTAAGGCAGTGACCAAAGTGGAGGTTGTGAATCTGGCGTCTTCAGAGGCTAAGCAGAAGAGGAAGAAGGTAGATATGGATACTCTTATAGTTGGATTCTCCCGACTCGACTTCAAAGGTATCTTAGCTCCGCATGATGACCCTTTGGTAATAACAATAAGAGTACATGGATGTGAGGTACAGAGAATCCTCATAGATGGAGGAAGTTCAGCAGACGTAATGTTTTGCCCATGTTTTAAGAGCCTAGGCCTCAGCAGAGCAAGACTGGTACCCTATCATCATCCGTTGATGGGCTTCAGCAGTGAAAAGGTCCATCCATTGGGCATGTATGAGATTGATGTACGAATGGGAGACTAGTGGCGTAAGAGGTTGACCAGGAAGATCAATTTTTTCGTTATTGATGAAAATGTCTTCTTGGCCTATAACCTCATTATAGGAATAGTAGCCCTTAAGGAGTTTGAGGCCGTACCATCGACGGTCCACCAAATGCTAAAATTCCCAACCCCCTATGGGGTAGGGGAAGTGCAGGGTGACCAGACGAGAGCACCATAATGCTACTTCAACTCGGCAGAAGAGAGAGAGGCACATAAGAGGGCAACAACAACGTATAGCATTGATACACTTGATCCTAGGGATGAAACAAAATTAATGAAAAGAAAGGCCGCAGAAGAGGTAGAATCCATCATCCTCAATGAGGAAGAACCAGAAAAAACCGTCCAAATTGGCATGACCTTAAAACCAGGGATCAAGAAAGAGCTAATAATAGTTTTTAAGAAGAGGTAGAGTGTCTTCACTTGGAGCCACGTAGACATGCCAGGCATCGACCCGAAGGTTTTGTGCCATAAACTTAAGGTGGCAGAGGATGCTAAGCCAATCAAGAAAAGATGAAGAATTTACACTAGGGAAAATATGATGTCATTAGGGAACAGGTCAGAAAGTTAGAAGAGACAGAATTCATCAGGGAGGTCATATAGCCAGAATGGTTATCAAACGTCGTCATTGTGCCTAAAGACAATAAAAAATGGAGGATGTGCATAGAATTCACCGACCTGAATAAGTCTTTCCCGAAAGACAACTATCCCTTACCTCGGATTGATCAGATGGTAGATGCCACGACAGGGCATGAACTTATAAGCTTTATGGATGCGTATTTAAGCTACAATCAGATCTTCGTGGATGTTGAAGACTCAGAGAAGACAGCATTCATCACAGACAAGGGGACCTATTGCTATAAGGTCATTCCCTTAGGCTTAAAAATGTAGGGGCCACGTATCAACGTCTTGTAAATAAGATGTTTGATGATCCGATTGGCAAAACCATGGAGATATATATAGATGACATTTTAACGAAGAGCTTAAAGGCCTGCACTCATGTAGCCGACCTGGAGAGAACTTTTAACACCATGGACTTATATAGGATGAAACTCAATCCTGCCAAGTGTGTCTTCGGAGTAGGAGCGGGGAAGTTTCTTGGATTCATAATCAATCAGAGGGGAATAAAAGCAAATCATAAGAAGATCAAAGATTTGCTCGATATGAGGACACCAATAAGTATAAAAGACGTTCAAAGGCTCACTGGAAGAGTCGCAGCACTCAACAGATTTGTTTCCAGAGCTACGGACAAGTGTCTTCCATTTTTTAAGGTGCTTAGAAAGGCCTTCGAATGGGACGAAGAGTGTGACAAGGCCTTTAAACAGCTCAAGTCCTACCTCGAAGCCCCACTGATCTTATCTCGGCCCATTCTGGGAGAGAAGTTGTATGTCTATCTAGCAGTTTTAGAGTTAGCTATAAGCACAGCCATAGTACGAGAAGACGATGGGGTACAGAGACCTGTATACTTCAATAGTAAGGCCCTTCAAGGGTATGAATAGAACTATCCTCAGATGGAGAAGTTGGCCTACGCTTTGATACACGCATCCCTGAAGATGAAACCTTATTTCCAAGCTCACTATATGGTCATCCTCACTAACTCCCCACTAAGGCAAGTCCTCCACAAGCCTAAAAAGTCAGGTAGATTGATGATTTGAGCCGTCGAGTTAGGAGAGTATGACCTTATTTATCAACCCAGATTGGCCATTAAAGGGCAAGCACTCGCAGATTTTGTTGTTGAGTTCTCATGGGAAGAGGCTGAGGTTGAGAATAATCCAGAGATTACAGAGGGATCAAACAGTAACATCTTCTGAAACCCGAAAGAGGTTATGTCCGGTAAAGCTAGAAAAGGAGTAGCTGAGAATGAGGAGGACAGGTACCTTTTCAAGCAAGGAACCCTGTCATATGGTCACTTCTCTTTAGATGAAGATATGTGGAAACTCTTCATTGACGGGTCTTCTTGTAAAATTGGAAGCGATGCAGGGCTAATACTGTCAGCTCCTGATGGAACCGACGTTGAATATGCACTAAGGTTCAACTTCAAAGCATCGAATAATGAGTCAGAATATGAGGCCTTGATAGCAGGCCTCTTTTTAGCAAAAGCCTTTAGAGTTGGCTGACTCCTACATCACAGAGACTCGAGGTTGGTTGTTAACTAGATACGTGGAGTGTATGAGGATAAAGACGATAAGATTGTAAAATACCTGAAGAGGGTAAGAATGATTCTAGAAGGATTTGAAGAGGTAAAGATGAAGAGGGTCCCTCGATAAGACATCAGTCATGCATATGCATTAGCAAGGTTGGCTTCAGCAACAAGGACAGGCGTCAGAAGGACAGTACCAGTCAAAATCCTGCTCAAACCGGCCATTAAGGATAATGAGGTTGACATCTCTTATCTCAACTTGAACATAGGAGACTCATGGATGGACCCCCTCATCAGATATATCAGAGAGGGAAAGCTGTCAGAATCGAAGCTAGAAAGGAGGAAATTGAGGTACAGAGCTGTAAAGTTCTCAATAATAGGAGATGTATTATATAAGAAACTACTTCTACTGCCTCTTCTCAGATGTTCCCATCCCACAGAGCCCCCGCATCCTACAAGATATACACGAGGGTTCTTGCTCCAGTCACATAGGAGGAAGACCTTTAGTTAAGAGGATAATTACGCAGGGATACTGGTGGCCGACCTTGGCTAAAGACGCTACAGCCTACATGAAGAGGTGTGACAAGTGCCAGAGATTCTCCACTATCCTTCATCAACCTATGACATCGATTAGTTCCCCTTGGCTATTTACGGTATAGGGGATTGACTTGGTGGGACCATTGCCAAGGGCTGCGAATAATTACCAATTTCTGATACTAACGATTGATTACTTCTCCAAGTTAGTAGAGGCTGAATCGATGATCACGATTACGGAGTAGAAGACCTTCTAGATTATCTGGAAGAGCATCATATGCAGGCATGGTCTTTCGAACACCCTCATCTCAGACAACGAAACACAGTTTAAGAATTATTCCTTGGAGAAATACTATGAGAGAGTCGAGATCCGGTAATTTTTCTCTTCTCGTGGCCGACCCTAGGATAATAGGCAAACTGAGGTCACGAACCGAATGATCCTCAATGGGATTAAGAAGAGGTTTGAAGAGGCCAAAGGGAGATGGACGGAAGAGGTTTATGCAGTGTTATGGACCTACACAACAACGGTAAGGACACCAATGGGGGAGTCCCCATTTATGTTAGCACGTGGCTTAGAAGCCATCATACCTACAGAAGTAGGACTCCCCACTCATAGAGTTCAGGCCTATAACACCGAGAAGAATGGAGAAGAGAGAAGACTTGACCTATATTTGATTGAGGAAAGAAGAGAAGATACTGAGATCAGACAGCCAGCCTACCAGTAGAGAACAACAAAGTTCTACAATCAAAAGGTGAAATCAAGACCTATAACTATAGGAGACCTGGTGCTAAAGAAGACGTTGCAAAAGATAAACAAGCTTCACTCGAATTGACATGGTCCCTACAAAGTTATCGATGAGGTTGTACCCAGTACCTACCGGCTAAAAAATCTCGAGGGGGAACCTTTCTCCAATCAATGGAATAATGATTACCTAAAGAAGTACTAAATATGATGTTGCAGTTGTTTCTATGTAAATGTATCATGTTATGGAGAGAATATTAATGAGAAGAGCAGTTCCTGTGACAATACTTTGTTTGGGTTACTTTAATGGTAAAATTATGAGGTAACTTCATTATAGGGTGACCTCAGACCTTAAACATCATAATTTGGTGACAAGGTCTGAGGTGAAAATCATATTTTGATGACCTCAGACCTTAAACATCATTAATTTGGTGAAATTTATGAGGGTAACATCTTTGTTTGATGATCTCAGACCTTAAAACATCATAATTTGGTGACAAGGTCTGAGGTGAAACATCATATTTGGATGACCTCAGACCTTAAACATCATTAATTTAGTGAAATTTATGAGGGTAACATCTTAGTTTGATGACCTCGGACCTTAAAACATCATAGTCTGGTGACAAGGTATGAGGTGAAACATCATATCTGGATGACCTCGAACCTAAAATATCATTAATTTAGTGAAATTTATGAGGGTAGCATCTTAGTTTGATGACGTCAAACCTTAACCCATCATAATTTGGTGACAAGGTCTGAGGTGAAACATCATATTTGGATGACCTCAGACCTTAAACATCATTAATTTGGTGAAATTTATGAGGTTAACATCTTAGTTTGATGACCTCGGACCTTAAAACATCATAATTTGGTGACAATGTCTGAGGTGAAACATCATATTTGGATGACCTTAGACTTTAAACATCATTAATTTGGTGAACTAAATGAGGGTAACATCTTAGTTTGATGACCTTGGACCTTAAAACATCATAATTTGGTGATAAGGTCTTAGGTGAAACATCATATTTGGATGACCTCGGACCTTAAACATCATTAATTTGGTGAAATTTATGAGGGTAACATCTTAGTTTGATGACCTCAGACCTTAAAATATCATAATCTGATGACAAGATATGAGGTGAAACATCATATTTGGATGACCTCGGACCTTAAACACCATTAATTTGGTGAAATTTATGATGGTAACATCTTAGTTTGATGACCTCTGACCTTTAAACATCATAATTTGGTGATAAGGTCTAAGGTGAAACATCATATTTGGATGACTTCAGACCTTAAACATCATTAATTTGGTGAAATTTATGAGGATAATATCTTAATTTGATGACCTCCGACCTTATAACCATTAATTTGGTGATAAATTACAAGGGTAACATCATAGTTTAGTGATGAAGACACCATTATATTGAGACTTTAGACCTTAATACAAACACCATTGCATGACATATAAAACTATTCAAAGGAGCATTCATCAAAAGAAGCAAAATCCTCTAAAGAGGATGATATAACATGAATAAGTTAGAATTACAAGTTAAATTGTGCAAGATAATGTTATCAGCGGTTACAAATAATTACAGATTAGATATAAATATTACAAGTGTAAAAGCTTCATAAATCATGGCCTAAGAGTCTGCAGTAATAGGGTTGGTAACCTCGGCCCCATCTTCTTGGCCGACGTTAGTAACCTCAGCCCCATCATCTTGAGGGTTGGCATCCTCAGTCTAGGTAACCTCCAGTGGTGCGGTGTCGGCCAGAGAAACAGCTTCCTCCTCAACCTCTTGTAAGGCCTGAGCAAACTGAGGGTTAGCAAAACCCAAACCAATAAAGTCTGAGGCCGTTAGGCTCCCTGATTCTTTTTCCTTGAAGGCTTCCCATTTACCAATAGCTTTAACACCTCTTTAAAGGTATTCAAAGACAAAGCTAATAACTTGTTCAGAGACCTTGTACTCGGCCAAAATCTTCTCAGAGGCATCTTCAAGGGCAGCTTTCACTACAGCATCAACCTTTTATTGAAGAACGTCGTCCTTGGCCTTCAGGGCAGAGGTATGGTCCTTCTAGATCTTAGCAATGTCCCCATCCCTCTGCTTGACTTTATTCTCAAATTTAGCCAAGGCTTTCTTCAGACGTTCCACCTCAGCATTTAAAAAGGCCTCCACCTTCTAGGCCTCTTTTCCCTTCTTAATTAAGGGCAGCTTCCTTAGGGTCCAATCAACAAACTGGTGTATGGAAAGGATACCCTACAATATAAAGTCAGATGTGTGAATGCGAACCTTAATCTAATAAAAGCCGAGGTTAGACTTGGAATAAAAAAGCAAAATCTTTTACCTAGATAGACCTGTGAAGGCAAAACTCGACCAGCAGAGGGGTATCAATGGAGCGTAGAAAATGCTTATTTGCACTAGTCATCGCAGAGCCGATGGCATCCATTGACTTCAGACCATGACCTATTAGGTTGTCACTTCAAACGCTCCAGACGAGCAGCTAATGTGTCATCATAAGAGATTGGGATGGCTTTTTGGTGCTTACTCGAAATTTGATCCTCTGAGGCAGCAGCGGTGGATTTCCTCTTTTTTTTAGCGTCGGCCTTATTGTGTGAGCATACCCGGCACATGCTATCATGGGAGGTTGCACGATGAGGGTGAGCCCCTAGCTTGAGGAGTAGGGTGCAGATAGTCCCCAGGTCATAGTCGTCCATTATTATTTGTGTGATTTTATTTTTGGGGGTGAGAAGTCTTGGGTATGAGTCCTTCTCACTTTTCGATTAGGAACAATGATCGCTTCCCATACGTTAGGATTGATTTTGTTGCCATGGCGATGTGATAATAGTTTGATATGTGGTGACCCCGGGAGAAAGTGAGTAATTCCTGGAAGATGATAGTATGGTGCAGTATTTTGGTATCCTATAACCGTTTATGTTATGTGTATTGCAAAGTGTACATTATGTGTGTTATGTATACGTGGTTATAGTAATGAATGATTTCTTATATATTTAGAGTAAGATATATATAAATATCCTATAGGTGAAGGTGATATGAATTTTCTAGTATGTACATCCTGGGTGATTTTGGGGCACTAGTTTATCAGGGTCGAAGGATCGTACTTTGAGACAATTACGGTTATATCGACACCAAGGATTTAAATAGAGATTCAATTGTGTATTCATGGATGGTATTCAATAATTAGGTAGTGCAGTAGATTTGTATCCTATAACCGTATATTGGTATGAGTATTCCAAAGTGCGTATTGTTGTATGGTATGTGTGCATGGTTATAGGATTGAATATTTGTGTTATATACTTAAAGTAATAATTCATACCCTAGAGGTGAACGTGATATAGGTGTTATAAGATGTACATTTTATGTGTTAGGTGTACATTCTTGATAGAGTTGAATAATCGTGTGTATATAACTATTATAATGTTATATAGACCCTAAGGATTTTAGGTGACTTCTTACTTATATACTTGGAGATATGTGTTCATAGTAAATAGATGGAATTATAGGATGTGGGTTGAAGGCACAATGGATCTCAACGATCAATATTGTCAAGGAGTAGTGTATCGGGGGGTTCCTTGTTTGGATTTCGCTTTTCGAGATGCCCCACGCACGAAACGTAGTGCAATGTTAGGAGTGGAGAAAAGTTTTATCCTTAGAAATCAAACGTATGTCATTTGGAGAATAAATTCTTTACGCTAACTTATGATAATGTGTGTCATGCTAAGACTAATAATTTGTTTAATCAAATAACTAGAATCAATAAAGCCTGGTAAGGCGTATATATATATATATATATATATATATATATATATATATATATATATATATATATATATATGTGTGTGTGTGTGTGTGTGTGTGTGTGTGTGTATTTATGTGGGGTTAGAATGGAATGGATTTTTGGGTTATGTTAGGATGGTGGGTTATGCGGTTATAAGCCATGCGAATAGTTAGGTAGGTTGTCCTTAAACGTGTCGGGTAGCGTAATTAAGGTTCCAGGACACGATTAGGTGCGCGCTGTAGACGAGAGGTGAGTTTGGGGTTTCACAAGAGTGCGACTCCACTTTAATTATGAAATATTGCATTTATATTTATTATGCATGGTTAACACACTTGCTGCAAACATATTTACACCTCAGGCTCTGACTCGTTTATATTTCTCTTTTGCTATATCTATAGAGATATTATACTATAGGTGTCCCACCGCATGGATACCGGATGATTTTCTATCCAGAGTCTTGGGAGCTGTAGAAGTTGCGGACTGTTGCGGGATTTATATTGTAGTCGCTTTCTATTCCTTTGAAAATATAGATAGGATTCATGTTGTGTATCGGGTTTATACCCAAGAGTTATATGTAGATGTTTATATATCTTCCTTATGGTTATTGTATTGTCTCTGACATGATAGCTTATTCCGGTATATGTCCTTTTGTGCGCTTATTTTATTTTAATTCTAGCACTTTCTTTTATCATGGTACTTGTGTGCATTCTACCTTTTTAGTAGTTCGATATTGTTGGGTGGAGATCCATTGTATGTTTTAAATGAATTTTGGCATCCGCTTTTATAGTTTTGGTAGTTAGCCTTAGCTACTTTTTTGTATCGTCAGTAGATGCTGAGGATGATCCATCTGAGATTCCTGATTAAATGTAGTATAGGGATGGCCACCCATTATTATTTTAAGCAGGGTGTCACAGATGGTATCAGAGCATCAGGTTCTAGTGCCTTTTGGATCTGTGCAAGTTTTCTGCGTTATTCCGTTAGCATTCTTGATGTAGAGCCCTACTATTAGGATTGTTGTATTCTCTAGGTCTATTTTCTTCTGCGAGGTGTACTCACTTGAACGACGTTCTGACACAGTTGTCCTCGTCTCAGACGTCGCCATGAAGAATCATCCAGGAAGGGGCAAGATGAGAGATGCAACACCCATAACAGATTTTGGGTAAGCTTTGATTGGAGTATTTTTCTTTCTACGATTCAGGTGGAGATAAGGAGGAGATTTCTAGCAGTGATTCAAGGTGATCTGACAGTGATCGAGTGAGAAGGAGAATTGACTCGAATGGATAATTTTGTGATCGATAAGGTAAGTACTGAGGAAAAGCGTATAGTGAAGACCTTGGGAGGTTTAGATTGAGAAACTCGTCAACATTTATTAGGAAACCTGGTGTTGCTGACTTTTACCGGTGAAAGGTATGTGGCATTGTCCCATTTTCAGGAGTACCGTCTTCATTTAAGAAGGGAGTAAGAAATTTGGAGACTTGGGTCCATTGAGTAGGACTGAAGGAGTTGTCAGGGGTCGTAATAGCGCCTTATCCTTCAGGATGGTTAGGAAGGATTTTTGGGAGGATGTTTCTTTAAGGAAAATTAGGCCTTAGGAAGAAGGTCTTGTCCTGGAAGGAGTAGAAAGACTCAGGAATGAAGTGAAACAACTGGATTATGGAAGTATAAGGTAGAATACCTTTCTTTGGGTTTAGGTCACGCTTTGTGCGGTATTGGGAGCATCGCATGTAAGGTATAACGAGTGGTTAACCGCTATAACCATAGTGTGTACAAAATTTCCTTTGAGTAAGGAGTGAGAAAGTGTGGTCTTTATATGGCATCTTTTAGGATAATAGACCATCTCGTGAGGAGGTAGTAGAGAGTTATGCTATTGATTTCCTCTTTTATAGTTTTGGGTAGTTAGCCTTAGCTATTTTTTTGTATCGTCAGTAGATGCTGAGGATGATCCATCTGAGATTCCTGATGAAATGTAGTATAGGGTTGGCCACCCGTTATTATTTTAAGCGGGGTGTCACACATTTCAGGAGGAGATCATGTTGTGCGAGTACAGGCACCACCATGCTTTCGGGAGCATTATTCTCACATTCTCATGGTAAACTTTTTTTCTCGCTTTTCTATGTATGTCAATTTTTTTGGATTATTTTCTAGGTTTTTTATTGAGTTACTTTGATGTTAACATAGATGTTAAATTAATTGGACCACCATTAAAATTTTTAGGAACGTGTGATCTTTTTTATAGATTTCAAAATTGTTTGGGTGCTTATCTTAGGATTTACAAAAGTGAAGGGCCTTGATTGACCTAGATATTTTTTAGTTAACTTGAGTATTATATTTAAAACTAATTAGGGTGTATATCCTAGCTAATACCATATAAATAAATCCTTAAATTAATTTGATGATAAAGTTATAGAATTTATAATACGGGTTGGACTCACTTGACTATGGTATATTTAATTTAACTTGATCATTAAATTTAAAAAGAGTATATCCTGAATGATCCTAGGAAAATAAATCTCTAAATTAATCTGGTGATCAATTTTTAGAATTTATAAGATGCATGGGTTCTGGTTATGTCGGGTACCCTTAATTTAAATTGACCAATTAAATTAAAAAATGAGGTGGATCTTGATCAAATAAATCCTTAAATTATTCAATTTTAAGAATTTATAACACGAGTGGGTCCTTGTTGACCCAGGTCTTTTTAATTTAACTTGATCATTAAAATATAAAAGGAGTGGATCCTGAATGATCCTGGGAAAATAAATATTTAAATCAATATGATGATCAATTTTTAAAATTTATCAGATATTTGGAACCTGGTTGTTCTGGGTATCCTTAATTTAAATTGAGAAATTAAATTAAAAGGATGGTTGATCCTGGTCAAATAAATTCTTAAATTATTCAATTTTAATAATTTATAAGATAGGTGGGTGGGTCTTGGTTGACCCGTGTCTCTTTAATTTAACTTTAATAATTAAATTAAAAAAGGTAGTGCCTAGTTGATCTTGGGCAAAGAAATCCTTAAATTAATCTAGTGGTCAATTTTTAGAATTTATAATACAAGTGGGTCTTGGTTTACCCGTGTATATTTAGTTTAACCTAAGCATTAAATTAAAAAGGAGGTGGATCCTAGTTGATACTCGGCAAATAAATCCTTAAATTAATCTGGTGATCATTCTTTTAGAATTTATATGATGGGTATGAAAATAAATCATTAAATTAACCAGGTGGTCAATATTAAAATTTACAAGATGAGTGGATCCTAGTTGATCGAGTGTATTTAATTTGACTTTATAAATATATTAAAAAAGGGGTCAATCAGGGTTGATCCTCGAAAAAATAATCCGTAAATTAATCTGGTGATTATTTTTAAAATTAATTAGATGGGTTGGTCCTGGTTGACCCCCGGTATCTTAAATTTAAGTTGAACATTAGATTAAAAGAAATTATGGAACTTGGTTGATCATTGGTAAATTAATTAAAGGATTCATTTAAGTTGAACATTAGATTAAAAGAAATTATGGAACTTGGTTGATCATTGGTAAATGAATCCTTTAATTAATTTGGTGATCAATTTTTAAATTTATAATATGAGTGGGTTCTGGTTGACCTAATTGTTTTTAATTTTACTAGAGAATAAAATTAAAGAAATATTTTTCTTGTCATATTAATGCATTTTACACTTTAGCAATGATCTTACTTTCATATTCTCTTCTTCTATTCTTTAAGGAAATGGGGTGATGTGGGTAGGGTCAGAGTATCCACTTTTGGTGAGAGATTATGTGTATGCAAGCAGGTTTCGCTTCTTTATGGATTGATTATTAGTGATCTATATCGATGGTTGTGGTGATAATTATTATTCAACACAAACAAATAAGAGAAGCACAATCACCAAGCAGAATAAGCAATACAAAATGCCAATCACACAACAAAAGATGTACGTGGTTTAGCAAAGCTGCCTACGTCCACGGTGGTGTGGTCAGTATTATTTCTATATACTCCGGAGAGTGATTACAGAGAATACAGTGTGTCCTATGTCCCGGACCTAGGGTTTATTATATACATGTTCATTTTCAGGGTGTGGGGGTGTTGGACTCCCCCACGTTTTCTATCTTCTCCTAGAACCCCTCTTAACGAGAACATGGGAGAAGACTAAATCATAACCGATTAAGATAGGGAGGGTCTGGACTTTGGGCAGCTATAATTGGGCTACTCGTCTAAGCCCATCTTTCTAATTTCGGGTACCCATAATTGCCCCTAAGTTTGTTGGGCCATGCTTTGGGCTCAATAAATTTAAATGATTTGTCATAATGGCTCCTTTGTGCAACTCTTCCCAAAGTTTGAGGATTGATTTAGGCGGCACCTGCTTCGTGGTTTGTGCACTATGATTAGTTACACTCAAAAGTTATTCAAAGCAGTCGTTTCCCCATTGTCGCTTCAATCTTCTTAGTACTCTTCCATTTTCTGCGAGTTCTAGCGATTCACGTTCTCTTCTCCCGATCTTCATTCTTATTGCTTTCGATCTTCCTCGTCATTTAGGCTTGTGATTCTTCATCGTTTAAGTCGAACTTTCATCTTGTAAATCCCTTGTGCCTTGTATTTTCTCTTTGAATTTGTAGCTTTTTAGGGTTTTCCAATGGCAAAGACTGGTAATAGATCAGTGTATGAGTTTAGGAAGTTTTACAATGTCCCAGAGTGGGTAGAGATTGAGTGCGCCTCTCCCCCTAGAAATGTTAGAGAGATGAAGGGTGCCCATTAGATCCATGTCTTGTTGCTTTCCCAAGGGGGACTTACTTTTCCTCCCAACAATCTATTCTTTCACTTCTTTGGTTATTTCAATATTGTTCCTGCACAGTGTTCGCCCAATGTGTGGAAGATAATCAATGGTGTCCGTAGAATAAATCAACTCTATGGTACCAAGTTAGGGATCGCCGAAGTCTGCTTTTGCTATTCTTTTTCTCAAACTAGATCTAGTGTTCTCTATCTCAAAGCCAGGAGTCCTGACAGGGTATTGGTGGTAAACCTACCTGATTCCCATAAGGACTATTGGCAAGATGGTTTCCTTGCTAAAAATTGGCAGTTTTCCCCCCAAACTGAGGGTTCGAAGTCTGATAAGTTCTATGTTCCCTTTTATGGGGAAGAATATATAGGTAGTCTTTGCTCTGTTCTTTTAATTTCTTTATTGATTTGTGATCTTTATGACTTTTCCTGTTTTTTCTATAGTGAGATCGAAGAACTTGGAACCTGCTCTCAGTGAGGTTCGTCTTTCTGAATTGGTTAAGTCCTGGAATATCAGGGAACCCTTAGCCGACGGCGAGCATCCCCGATCTGCTGCTTTCTTTCTCGAGTACAAAAATGTTGTTTCTAGTTTTATAATGAGGCCAGTAGATAGTATTCCTGAATTTGATACCTCTAAAGAGACTGTTTCTGATCCCATTCACTTGGACGAGGAGGAGAGCAGTTCAGAGAGTGATATCGTAGGAGGTTCTGAAGGAAATTTTGGCGAGGGGAGTTCTAGTGGTGATAGTTCTTCTGACTCAGAGGAGGTTTCTGAAGCCCGAGAAACTTCGAGCACGTCCAGCAGTTCAAGCGAGGAGATGGTTCCTCCAACAAAAAATTTAATTCGGGATGATGATGATGATGATTATGTGCTCCTTGCTTAGAGGTCAAAGAAGCAGAAGTCCTGCTCTAGGGATGTAGCTACTGGCTCTCGGTCTTCTGCTCAGGAGCAGGAGAGGAAGAGGAAAGAAGAAGAACAGATGAGAGAGAGAGAGAGAGAGAGAGAGAGAGAAGGAAGAGGAAAGAAAGAAGATGGAGGAGAAGAAGAGGATGGAGGAGAAGAGGATAATGGAGAAAGAGAAAGAGGAGGAGAGGAGAAATATGGAATCGAGGATGAAGGCTGGGCAGGCCTTAGTCCCGGTGTCTGCATTGCCCGAGGGGGCCTCAGTTCCCATTTCTCCTCAATTGGCCCCTATGCTGCTCGAGAGGGCAGTTCTTCCTGTAGATCGCCAAAGGGCACTGGGGTCTGATCAATTGGCCCTACAAGCTATCCAGAGACGATCCTTGGTATGACTTTTTCCTTTCTCTAATGCTTTAATAAGTTTTAGTTGTTTTCTTTTCCTGATGTCTTCTTCATTTTTGCAGTTTGTGACTGACTTCGTCATGCTTTATCGCTCTCGCGAAGAGCTGGTGAGCAGGAACAGTGAGCTGGAGCAGCAGGATGTTGCCTTGAAAGTGAGGGGCACTCAACTGGAGGCTGATCTGAAGACTGTTGACGCTGCCCGAGCTTCTTCTGACCTGGCCCTCATTAATTCCAACCGAGACAGGGATGTGGTGGTTAAAGAGCTGAACGAGATGAGGCAGGCTTATGACCTGGTCTGCTCGAGCAAGTTGGCCATCGTAGAGGAGAATAGGTTGCTGACCGAGCAGCTGAAAGAAAAGGATTCTCAGGCAGCTACCATCTAGGAGGACTCTTATAACTCCGAGTGGGCTGCTGCATATAAAGATGCCGAGGTTCAGATAGGCTATATCAGCCGTTTAAACTTTAAGAAAGGTTGGAACAAGGCCCTCATAGCCGCTGGTGTCGATGTCGCCTCTCCTCTGTTCTACGAGCATGACCCAGGTCCGAAGCCAATTATGGAGGAAGCCCTTTCCCCAGCCATCGAAGGTGTTGACCCTGCCTCCCAGATGATTCCTGCCGATGTTCTCCCTGCCCAGGAAATAGAGGTTATCCCTACCGAGGGGGATGCTTCTACTGCTGCTGACAAGGGGAAGCATCCAGCTACTTCTGGGCAGCCTGAGGTTGCTAGTTAATTTTACTTCTAGGACTAATTTGTATCTTTGCTTGTAATTTTCCTTTTTGCTTCTCGATGTACTTTGACCCTTCTTAATAAAATGAAAAGGTTTCTTTTCCCCAGTGAACTGATTTATTTTTCTTTCCATTGCCCTTTTATTGCTTGTAGTCGATTGATGTTCATGATTATATACCAGCCACTTCTCAATTGGGAATAATGCTTGGACTTGATGTGAGCTCTGAAGTTTGTCATACCTTTGTGAGTATTTGCAAATCACTGTGATTAAGGAACAAGCACTTCATAGATTAGACTGAGCTTATTGTTAAATTGAAGGACAGGCTCCAAGAGATGGAGGAAGTTGGTGCCTCAGTCCAAGAGGAGGTGAATACATTAAGAGCGAAGCTTCTAAATGCTTTTGAGATCAACCAGGTTGGAGCGGTTCTTCAGCAAGAGAATGAAGATTTGATGAGAGAGCTCTCGTGACTTAGGGAGCATGCACTGAGCACTGCACCTGTAGTATTACGAGGTTCTTCCTCGTCGCGAGCTAAAACTGGCTCGAGCGACATTCCTCCTGTGCTGCGAGGCTCTACCCACCCAACCGTTCCACGAGCTGGAAGGAGCACCAGGGGTTCAGCTAGGGAGATCGAAGAGCTTCGTGGTGATTTTTAGCTAGCGTACGTGATTGCTGCTGGGCTTCAGAGAGATGTCACTCGATTAAGGCATTTGTTTAAGAAAGGACCTCGACGAGTATGGGCCGATGGTTACAATCAGGGTTGGCTAGATGCTCCAACGAGGCTGATAGAGTTTAAAGAGCTTGCCTTCATCAGGGGGTGGTTGAGTTCCTTGAGGGAGATGCAAGTTCCAAGGAACACAATGCTCTGGTATCGTCATGAAATATCCCCTTCCACTCGAATGCCTAACCCCTTCCGAAGAGATGATCAGTGGATGCCCATTGATGCCATCCCTCGGCAGCTATTGGAGTCGGATGCGAACGAAGTCGAGGAAGAGTTAGTTCCCCCTCCCTATGATGGTCTAAGAGCTCAAGTGGCTAATTATCTCGTTCAGAGGCTTCCAACTCATTGAGATTTTGCCAGTAGCGACTCTGTATATATATATATATATATATATATATATATATATATATATATATATATATATATATATATATATATATATATATGTAATGAAGCAGCGTAATGTTGATGTTTTGGGCGAGCTCGCGGACTAAACATGTATTGTATTTGTTGTAAATGTGATGAATTAATATAAAATTTATGTTTTGGGAAAATTTATCGACTAAACAAGTGTCTTTATATTCTCCACATCTTTACTCAAAAATCTTGAGCCTATCTTGGCTGACTAGATTTGTATGCTCGCATTATCAAGTAAGTGTCCTTCCAGTCCAGTATGCCAACGAGATACCATTATTCCTCACTTTACCTTTTAGTTTGTGTCGTCACACTCCCTTAGGCCTAAGTGGGGCAATTGGAGAGGACACACCTGGTGTTGGATGCTCTATCCGATTAGGATTTTATTCAACCAAACATTATTTGGTGACCAATTTTGACTTGGACATATTGCCTAAGGATCTCCTGTAGGGCTTCATATATTGCCAGGGGCAATGCTAAGAGGTCTTTCATATTTTATAACGAAAACCTGAGGAGGGTCGTTTCCCTGCTGTAGTTTAATGATCAGTGTGCCTGTTACTTGGGAAGGGTGTGTGGGTTTTAAAGTTTATATGTTGACACCTTGTAAATTAGTTAACTGATACTTAGTAAAATGCAACTGCCAAATAACTTTTTGTTAATGACAAGGAAAATGAACTTCCAGTTCCATAACTAAAGAACAAAAGAAGAATCTAAAAATAGAATTTCTTGAGATTGGCTGCGTTCCATGCTCGGGGTATCTCTCTGCCTTCCAGCGTTTCTAAGTGATAGGCACCTTGCAGATTATCTCTTGTTATCTTGAATAGTCCTTCCCAGTTTGGCCCTAGCTTGCCGTATGATGGTTTTACTGTGCTGCCCATGACTTTTCTTAGGACATAGTCCCCAACTCGAAATGCCCTTGGGTTGACCTTCTTGTTGTAGTGCCTTGCGAGCTGTTGCTGATAGCTCGCTAGTTTCACTAGGGCTAGCTCTCAGCGCTCATTGGTTAGGACGAGATCAGTGAGTAATGATGCATCATTATGTCCCTGGTCGATAAGGCTGGACCTCATTATTGGCAAGCCTGCTTTTAATGGGATGAATGCCTCCATTCCATACGTCAATGAGAATGGGGTTTCCCCCGTTTCTCGTCGTGGAGTGGTACGGTAGGCCCATAGAATATGTGGTAGTTTATTTACCCAAGTGCCCTTGGCTCGCTCTAATCATTTCTTTAATCCGTCGATCACTATTTTGTTGGAAGCCTCAGCTTAGCCATTGCTCTGAGGATAGGCCATCGAGATGTAATGGTGTCGGATTCCATGCTCATCACAGAAACTCTTGAAGGAGCCACTCTCGAACTACGTTCCATTGTCAGTGATGATGGTTCTAGGGATGCCAAAATGGGTGATTATATTTTTCCATATGAATCTTATCATATCTGCATCTCGGATGTTTGCCAGGGGTTCTGGCTCGATCCATTTGGTGAAGTACTGAGTTGCGACCAATAGATACTTGCGATTCCCGGCAGCGGTAGGAAGTGGTCCTATAATGTCCATTCCCCATTGGGTGAATGGCCATGGGATGGAAAGTGATTTTAGGTCGCTAGCAGGTTGGTGGACCATAGGAGCATAAAGTTGGCATTTCTCGCACTTGCGAACATATGTCGTAGAGTCCCTTTGCATAAATGGCCACCAATAGCCTTCCTTTATTGCTCAGAAAGCCAGAGATCGTCCTCCAATATGGCTTCCACAGATTCCCTCATAAAGTTCATGTAGAACTTGCTCGACATCCCTTGGGTGAACACATTGAAGGTAGGGACCGAAAAATGATATTTTGTATAGCTTTCCCTCAGGGGATAAGTAAAATAAAGCGGCTTTGACTCTTATCTGGTGTGCAGTCTTCTTATCAATCGGAAGTATACCATCCTTCAAATAGTCCCTTATAGGATCGATACAACTGGGTGTTGATTCAATTTGGAGCACATGTTCCACGGTTGGCAGTTTATTTCCACGATTAATGCTCGAATGAGCGAGGAAGTCAATGGGGATTATCCTTTTTAAATCGGAATCGATTACCGAACTCGGGGCCACTAGGGCGTCAGCATGGCTGTTCTGCCCTCTTGGAAACTGATGGACGCTGACTTCCTCGAATCCATCCATTAGCCTTTTTGCCAAGGTGAGGTAGGCTTCCATTTTTCATCCTTTGCATTGCAGTCTCCACTTATCTGATTGGAGACCAATTGTGAATCGCCGAACACATGTAAGTGTTTTGCCCTCAAAGTGTGTGCCTTCAGGAGGCCGACTATTAAAGCCTCATATTCTACTTCGTTGTTGGAGGCTGCAAATCCACGCTTGATACCCTGTTCGAGGATTGTATTCTCCGGGGTGATGAGGACAATGCCTACTCCTGCTCCCTTTGAGTTAGAGGCGCCATCAACAAATAATTTCTAGATTCCCTCCATTGCGTATTTCTCTCCTTGCTTCCCTGGTTAAGGTTAGTCGAGGGGTTGTTCGCTTGTCAATTCGGCTATAAAATCGGTAAGGACCTGCCCCTTAATTCCGTTCCTTGGTTGAAATTGGATATCAAATTGTTCGAGCTCGACTGACCATTTAGACAGTCTGCCCGAAAAATCCGCCTTCCTTAGGATTGCTTTAAGGGGGTGCGATGTAAGGACGATGATAGTGTGGGCTTCGAAGTAGTGCTTCAGCTTTTTTAAGCCACTACTGCTCGGCGTCTAGTAAAGTCCTGCTCGCGTAGTAAATGGGGTGCTGGATCCCTGCGATTTTGCACATTAATGGGGAACTAACAGTGTGGTTGGAAACGGAGAGGTATAAGTACAAAGAATCTGTTTGCTGTGGTATGACGAGCAGTGGTGGGGAGCTAAGGTAAGCCTTGAGCTCATCTAATGCCTACGAGCAATCTGGGTTCCATTCTACCATTTTATTTCCCTTTAGAATCTAGAAGAAAGGCTTGCACTTCTCGGAGGACTTAGAGATAAAGCGGTTTAAGGAAGCGAGCATACCAGTGAGCTTATGTACGTCCCGGATTATTCGAGGAGGTTGTACCCTGTTTATTGCATCGATCTGGTCTGGGTTAGCCTCGATGCCTCTCTTAATGACCAAGTACCCAAGATATTTTCCTGACTGGACACCGAAAGAACACTTGCTCGCGTTAAGTTTCATTCGGTATTTCCTACTTTTGATGAGCATATCGTCAATATAAACTTCCATGGTGTCTCCCATTTGATCTTTGAACATCTTGGTGACCAGCCGCTGATAGGTTGCCCCAGCATTTTTGAGCCCGAAGGGCATGATCTTATAACAATACAATCCAATGGTGGTGATGAATGTTGTCTTATCCTGGTCTGGAGCGCATAATAGGATCTGATGATACCCTGAGTATGCATCCAGAAAACCATTCTCTCGTGAGCTACTGTGGCGTCCACTAGCTGATCAATTTTTGGAAGAGGGAAGTTGTCTTTAGGGCATGCTCTATTGAGATCAGTGAAGTCGATGCAAACTCTCCACTTCCCGTTGCTTTTTGGAACTACTATTGGGTTGGATAACCATTTGGGGAATTGTACCTCCCATGTGGATCCTGTATTCAGCAGTTTTTCCACTTCTTTTTCCACGGCTTTTGCCTTCTCGGGTGCAGTTCGCCGTGCCTTCTGCGCGATTGGTTTGAAGGTGGGATCGACTTGCAGCTGATGACAAACCATACTAGGATCAATTCTGGGCAGCTCGTATGGTTCCCACACAAATACGTCTATATTGTTCCTTAGTAGGGTTGTCAATTCCTTCTTCTCCTGATCTGTAAGAGAAGCTCCAATCAAGACGATCCGGCTGTCATCGCAATCTCCAACTGTGATTTCCTCCAAGTCCTCGATGACACGTTCAGAGGGGAGGATCCTGGTCTCCTCTACTCCGGGCCTTCCATATTTTAATTGTTATTTTGAAGGTATCAGACCTCCTTATTCTTCAACCATCTCGCTGGACTTGTCGGCCTTCTTCTCTGGTTTTGGGCGAACGGCTGCTATGAAGCATCTTCTCACCATCGTTTGATTGCCATAGATCTCCATTACTCCTCGCTCGGTCACATACTTGAGTTTATGATGGTAGGTCGAGGAGACTGCCTTCATTGCGTGTAGCCACCCTCTGCCGAGGATAGCCTGATATGGCGAGTCAATGTCGACCACCAAAAATTCGATCATTTTAGAAACATTTCCTGCCCTTACTGGCAGCACGATCTTTCCTAAGGGTATAGTAATCTTTCCAGTGAAGCCAACCAAAGGGACAGTAGCTTCCTTCAGGTCAGCGATGCTTAATTTCAATTTTCTGAACAGGTCGATATACATTACCTCAGACGAGCTTCCTTGGTCGACGAGCAACTTGTCGATGTCATAGTTTGCTATCTTGAGAGTAATGATTAAAGCATCATGATGTGGGGTTCTCACTCCCACCAGATCCTCATCTATAAATACGATATGCTTACTATAGTTGACATCATCTTCTCGTCGATGCTTTCCTGACTGTGTTTTCGTTGGATCGATCTGAAAAGATTGCATCACTGCTATAAGCTTTTATACCTCCATTCGAGCTGAATTTCCCTGAATCTGCTTCACGTCAGATACCCCATGAATTACTGTGAATTCATGGTTGGCATCGTCTTCAAGTATGTTATCGGTCCTTGCTTCTCTATGGGAAGTAACTTTCTCTGCTTTCTTTTCCACGAATTCGTTCAGATGCCCGGACTGAGCCAGCTCTTCGAGATGGGACTTAAGATCCTTGCAATGCTCGGTTTTATGTCCTCCCTCTTTGTGAAAAGCGCATCTCAACACATTGTTTCTCTCCTAGGGATCTCCTCCCATCTTCCTAGGCCACTTGATGAATGGCTCGTCTTTGATTTTTATGAGAATTTTGTAAATTGGTTCTCTGAAGACTTTTTTAACCGCCTAAAATGCTTTCGACACATCATTATTGCCTCCGTTCTTGGATCTATTCTTGCCCCCAATCTTTCCCCCTTTCTTCTGGTTCCCTATTTTGTCACTGCCCTTGGCAGCGAGCTTAGCTTGATCGTTTTCCCTTATGTTGGGGCGGGTCACATCTTCCACCTTGGCATATTTCTCGATACGGGCCATTAGGTTGTCGATGGTCATGGATTCTTTCTTCGTCAGGGACTGGTACAAAAGGGAAGAGCAGGGCAACCCAATTTTGAAAGAGACCACTGCCACTTTCTCCGAGCAGTCCTCGACCTCGTTGAATAACTCCCAGTACCTCTTCGAGGGTCTCTTGAGGTGTCTTTTTCATTGTCAGCAAAGTATCCATCCTTTTGGGATGGGAGCTACTGGTAATGAATCGGGCTGCAAAAAGCTTGGCCAGGGACTTCAAACTCCTGATGGACCGGTGGGGGAGCCTTTCGAACCATTTTTGTGACACGTCATGTAGGCTCGAGGGAAAAATTTATCACATTAGTGTGTCTCGATTATTCCAGAGAGTCATGGCCTGCCGGTACTGCCTGACGTGATCAATGGGATCAGTTTTACCATCATAAATCTTGAACCTTGGAATAGCAAACTTCTTAGGGGCTTCCTCTTCTTCTATTTCCCTCGAGAAAGGTGATTTCATCTGAGTTTTGAGAGCTCGCCTAGAGAGTTCTCGGGTCGATCTGGTACCGTGATGTGCAGGGTGTTGGTCTATCTCCTTTCGGACCAGACTTTGTATGTTTTCATTGCTGCGATCTGGGATCCTGTTATTGCGAGCTAGTCGCAGTTGCTCGAGCAGGTCGTCCTCTGACTCGTTTCCCTTAGTTTTCTAGGATCCGCGCCTGGGGCTCCTTCCTCGACTGCAAGACTTGCTCGCCTGAGGGCTAGGAGTGCAGTATGGACGTCTCTTGGTACCACAATAGAGTTCTCTATCCATTCTTTCTAATCTTATTTTGAGGCGAGCATTCTCAGCTTCGTGCTTGCGAGAAGACTCCCTTTGCTCATGGATCCTCACCTCATATGCATCAATTATCCTGGATATCTGTGTGGACCTCACTGGTCCTTGTCTTTCTTCTGAGGCTGGCCTTTCTAAGCGAGCCCTCTGATCTGAACGCCGAACTTCAGATCTAATCCTGCGAGGAGTAGGTGGTTCTTGGATATCCCCTTCCTGGGGAGCATTACTACTGTGACTAGACATTTCGAACTCTTTTCTAGGTGTGGGATTTCTCAGGGAAGATATACGTTCCCACAGACAGCGCCAATTGTGGTGACAATTATTATTCAACACAAACAGATAAGAGAAGCACAATCACCAAGCAGAATAAGGAATACAAAATGCCAATCACACAACAAAAGATATACGTGGTTCAACAACGATTCCTACGTCCACGGTGGTGCAGTCACTATTATTTATATATACTCCGGAGAGTGATTATAGAGAATACAGTGTGTCCTATGCCCCGGACCTAGGGTTTATTATATCATGTTCATTTTCAGGGAGTGGGGGGGGGTTAGACTCCCCCACGTTTTCCATCTTCTCCTAGAACCCCTCTTAATGAGAACATGGGAGAATACTAAATCATAACTGATTAAGATAGGGAGGGTCTGGACTTTGGGCTGCTATAATTGGGCTACTCGTCTAAGCCCATCTTTCTAATTTGGTTACCCACAATGGTCCTTCAAGATTTTGATGGTAGGACTTGGGAGAGCATTGGTGGGATACCAGTAACAACTTCCCCAACTCTCGGTTTTTGGCGCTAATAAACCATTTCTTTCGTGCTAAGCTTGTTTGGTTGGACTTTTCGATTATGATGACTATTATCGGCTTTGTTCAGGCTCTGGGGGTTCAAATACGTGTTACTCGGGAAACAAAAGGATGTTTCCCATTTGAATCCACCCTTATATCTTATGGTGGATTGAAAGAAGGATTTAGCAAATTGTCACTACGCGCGGTGCCCTTTTTATAGGTGATATGGGATCTCTTGTCCCCTAGGATGGTAGTGCGGGTGTACTCCTAATGATTTCCCTTCCTGATTATTTTTTTGCGGATCCGATGGTTGGATTTGGATAGGTTAGGGATGAAGAATATGTATCATTCAATGTATTTTTTCTCACGGTGGAGGACTAACATCCTCACCGATTGTTCTTATATGTGGGAGGTACGGGTTATTTTGGCTACATCAAGTATTTTTAGTTTTGCAGTTTGTTTTCCTCTTTCCCTCACTTATAGTACTGTTTTTCCTATCTTTATTACAATCATGGTTCTTTGGTTATATCACTTCAGTGACTGAGATATCGTTCATTGTAGAGACTATGGAGGATGGCTTTCCGCTGATGTGCAAGTATGTATTCTCTAATCTTAAGGAGGGAGATAGTATGTCTCTGGATTCTACAAGTAGTCTATTGATGTCTATGTGGGTGGATATGGTATATTCTTTTCTAATTTTTTTCCCCTTGATCCCTCTCTTTTATCTTTTCTCTAACATGCTTCTTGTTCTTAGGTTCCTTATATTTTTACTCGCACTACGGAGGTGCACCTCTTTTTTGTAACTGGGGCCGCGTGACCACCCTACTGCGACTGATTGAGTGAAAACCGAGCATCGCGTAAATATGCTTGTCATTGTCATCGATTTTGCACCTCAAAACAAAAACCTAAACTTTAATTACACATATTAATGTGTATAATGACGAGTTCGGGTATCGAATCCACAGAGAATGTCGTTTAAAAGTTAATTGATTTATTACTCAAAAAGAAAGTGAAAAAGATTATTTTTATTTTTTTAATATTTTAAATTATAATTAATTTCGGAGAATATTAAAACTAAATTAATTTACAAATATAAAAACTACACGTTTAGAATTAAATCTCTCACCTCGGAATATGTAGTATAAATGATTATATGGTTAGACATAATTCTTAAACATGATTAATACTCATTTAAATAATTATTTAAACCCGGAGTGTCACTCCTCAAATTTTCGTAGAAGTTTTAATACGATCTTAGCATCAACAACATTACCAAAATTATACATGCAATGTCATAAATATGTTGCATACCTGATATACCCCATTAAGGTCCCATGCCTAATTTTGGGAACAATCAACCCGTAAAAGTCGGTATATTCCATTATACCATAGCGAAGCAACTACATACTCAAGATGAGTTCATTAATATCAACCTAAGTAAAATTAGCTAGAAATCATTTTTAAATAATTAAATAAAGCACTATGTAAGAAGAAATGATTTTTAAAAGAAAGAAAATATTTTTTTATGAGAGAAACTAATTATGAAAGCATTTAACCAAAAATAATTAACTGAAAGAAACAATTAACTAAAGAGGGGGATTTGAATTAATTATTAAACATAATTACCAATTAAATTACAACTAGTCCTAAGAATGGTAGCTCCTAGCCTAAAAATTCGGTCCTCTTAACAATGAAACTCAATGACCCTTTTATGGGTGGAAAGAAATAGCTTGGGGGCATAATTGGAATTTCAAAAAATGATGGGTAATATTATAAAACACTAAAAAGGTGGTCGGTGGAAAAGGTAGTTGAATGAGAACATGGGAAAGTTGGGGAATAAGTCAAAAGGAGAAATCTTGGAAAAGGATAAATGACTTCGGCAGGGGAATTAAGTATGGGCAATGGGTAAAAAACATTTATTTAATCTTTTTTTTTATTTGTTTGGAAAACATATGAAGACTAATTCAGAAAGAATTCATATGGGAATAAGGATTATGGGGAAAAAAAATCTAGGTGCAAAATTCAAAGGAAAAGGCACTGGGACCCATGCGTGGAAAGACGAAGGGAAGGGGGCAGGTGCAAGTGAATGTGCTGGGTTGGGGAAGGGGGTGTTGCTCATGGCACACGATGGTTCTGAGCATGAATGGGGACGGTTCTATCGCTACCACGTGCCGTCCATGTGGTGCGCCCAAAAAATTTAACAACCCCCCCCCCCCCCCCTTCGTTGAGACTCGACCTTATGAAAGCTCCTTCCCCTCTTCAACCATCAAGCCAAGGTTTATATTAATTAATAATATGCACCCATATATATATATATATATATATATATCCTAATTCTATCCAAGTTTCCATAATTATAATTTAAACCCCAAATCTTCATACGACTTCGGATTCACACATCGCAAGAACCGTCGTGACCCATATTTCGGGGCCAACAATATTTCAACAATGCTCAGGTTACGGGGCCTAACTACGGATTTGACTCAATACTTTGGCTTTTGACTTTCCTTGGATTTTTATTTTACACGGTCATAATTTCTTCGTTTGAGATCGTATTGACATGTTGTCTAAATCCAAATGTTCCTTAATTCGAGGCGGACAACTTCTAAGAACGAGTCTGAAATTAGTACTATAAATTTCCTATTTTTCCCCTGAAGGTGCATATGTGAACTTTTCTTGCTCTAATTTCACTCAAATAAACCTTGAAAAAGCAATTATCCATGAATATTTAAGTTTATACAGTAAATAAGTATAAAACGTTAGCTTAACAAGCATGGGATTGTAATATTGATTAGTGGAAGGGGTAATAAAATGCAATATTTGACACTAATCAGTGACACCTTTATGTTTTGGTGTAATGATGGTTTTGGTAGTTTGGCAAGATGCCACCAGCATATTGGCGCTTAGAGACTCTTCGGGTTGGTTTTATATTTGGGGGACAAGGTGACGAGACTAGTACTTTGGTACATGTCACTAAGAGTACCATCCTCGCATTCTTTTACAAGGATCATTTCTCTTATAATTGGGATGGATATCAAGATTAATTGTAGGGCATACCGATGGGGGACTTCATCAACACGACTTATATTATAAGGAATTTTCTTATTCGTATCTAATAATGATGTCCTGACATATATGCTTAAGGAATTAATAGGCTCATGCGGTGGCTGGTCTCAAGGTTGATGGCGAGCCTTATGTGGAAATGTTAGGTACAGAGGTACCCTTGGGTGAGATGCAGAAAATAGGGAGTTTGATGATCAGGAGGGAGAGGAGCTTGAGATGGGGGAATAAGGAAGAGGTGGGATATTATGAGCTTATTAGGTAGGAGGAGGAGGTTGTTAATAAGGAACAACCTTTTCATGATGTTGGGTGATATCTCACAAAGTTCTTTAAGACTCGGAGTGATAGGATGAAGAAACACTTATTTGATCCAAGAAGTAGTTCCTAAGGTAACGGGGCCTCGGGAGAAATTATGGGACGTTTTTTTGGAGTCTATGGGGTAGGTTACGCTGTCATAGGCATACCTCTTGAAGGTGGTTCTTATGTCTACGTACCTTATGAAAACACATATGGAGTCAGAGAGGCTCATAGAGGTAGAAAGGGACGGGAGTGAGGTAGAGGAAGTGCATTAGGCAAAGTGATCTGGAGAGGCTCTCGTGAGGAATGAGTAGTCCCTGATGAGGATAGTGGAGGTGTATATGGAAGAGACGAGGTACACAGTTCTTAGGTCTATAGAGGTAGAGAGTGAGGCAAGGGTGGATAAGGCTAGGGCTTAGGAGGTCAAAAGTGTTATGATTACCATGGTTAAGGAGACCAAGAAAGTGTATTATGAGAGATTCAAAGTGATCGGGGATCTTTCGGTAGAGTAAGTGACCTTTCATGTCCTCCCGAATACTTTTGCATGTGGATTAGGATGGGAAAATGAGTTTGTTCCCATCCAGCGCTCAGTGATATTTTTTCATACCCATGTCGGATATTAATTGACGTCCTTTCTAGGTCGTGAGGCTGTGACAACCCGCTAACCAAAATAAGCGGTGGCCAGCCCAATACTCCAATATAACGGAATCATAGATGGAATCATTCTTAGCATCACCATAAAAATATAGAGTATCCAGGATAACCACCCAATATTTCAGAAAACGGGTTGCCAAAATTTTGAATTTAAAGTAAATAAAGGAAAACAAGCAACCCATTTCCTGAAAATATAGGGAAAAACCCCAAGATATACACAAATAATAATAACCAGATTACACTAAAAGGCCGAATATGTTACCGGTCAACAAACTTATAACAGCATTTAAACAAACTCATTAATTTACATAATACATTTCATTAGACATTTAGAAAAGCTTGGGCCCTTTGCCCGAATAAAAAACTTGATCTTAACTAGAATGCAAAAATGAAAACGTCTATACCAAATGTGTCCCGTAATACCCGCAATGCATCACGGATCGCCGAGGACATCGAAATAGGGATTCAAATCAGGCATCCTTGCGGAGGAGTACCTGAGCGGAGACAAGGTGCATATGCAATAAGAAATTTAAACTGGTCAGGATCCGGTTCTATATGATTACCAAATGAATAAAGAGTATGACAGTTATGAATGATGAATCATGATAAGAGAAATAAGAAGCTACCTACACAATTTAAAATAGCAGCTAAGAAGGAACAATAAGATAAGTAACATTAAACTAAAATCTTCATCGAATGTACCAATTATCTCATATATCTCTTCCTTAGCAGGAAGTATATATATCTATAATCACAATCTTTTGCTCTTTATGGCAAATTTTATCTCAATTTTACCTTTTGTAAAAATCCTTTCCTTCTCAGGAAAATAATCATTTTTAAATGCTCTTTGTGGCATTTATATGTGCTCTTTGTGGCACTTCAGTATTCTCTTTATGGCATATAATCCATCAAGTCTCACTTGATGATGACAAGTTATATTTATATACATATAAAGATTCTAAAACCGCCCGTCCGGGTTTCCCCACTGTGCGCGCCCCTAAATGACCATCATCTTCCAGGGCCTATCATAAGACAACCTGTGCACCTATATCGTAAGACGTCGGGAAGCGGCCATGTGCCTGCGGGCTAGTCAAGACTACACCCGGAATCTTCTACCCATCGCAGAAAAATATACAACAATAAACGCTCACATGGCCTATGGACTCTATCCACCCTGCGTTAATTTGTCAGGGGGCATCACCTCGCGCGCGAACTTTCCTTATGATGTCATTTAGAGAGGTGTGTTTAAACCATTTATTTACCATTTTCAAAATCAAGTAAATTATCATTTACCAGTTTCATGATTAAGTAAATTATCATTTACTAAAATCAGTACCATTTCCATTTCATTTCATTTCCATGTATAAGTTTCATTTTATCCGAAACCATTACCATTTACTTTTTGTAAATAATATAACTTATTATCTGGAGCCATACGATAAAGTATATCGTTGCTACAACCTCAAAGGAGTAATTGAAACTCTTAATTACCTCCAAACATTTTAGGGTGTTATTTTAAAACCCCAATACTATCATACCTCAAAGGAATGAATGAACTTTCAAATTTATTATCCAAACACACCTTTATGGTGTTATTATGAACCACCAAGGTTAACATAGCTCAATTGAGCTTCTAAAATCTCCCAAACATAACACTATATCTCCTAGTTTTATAATAATTAACTAGAAGAGAAGAATGCCCTATCATCAATAGGCATAACCCCGGAAAAGTCCCCACATAACCCATTCCTAATGTAGGGTAGACATCTAACTCATCTCACACTCTAGGACTCATAGTTTACTTCATTCAAGAGGGTTCCTAGGTCCTATCCCTAAAGAAAAAGGGTGAAAATTGAGTTATAAAAACAACTTAAAAACAGCAGGAAAACGAATCGATTCGCCCAAAAAGCGAATCGGTTCGGACAGCAAAATCAACTTTCTGCAATTAACCGAATCGATTCGGCTTTAACCTGAATCGATTCGGGTTATGCAGACATGGAAATTTCCCTTAGCGAATCGATTTGTCCAAAGGGCCGAATCGATTCGGACCTGCAAATTTTCCAAAAAATGGCTACGAAGGGTTTTAAACCCAAATGTCTCCAAACCTCAAATCCCTTCCATTTTATACACATCCAACAACAGAAAACTACCCCAAACTAATCTATATGATTATTAACCATCAAATCCCACATTTTCTTCAACATAAATCAAGATTAGGGTTTAAATCCCACAAATTCTACATTTAAACCATAATGTCAAATACATAACTAACACACAATTTATTCAACTTAAATCACATATTAGCAAGTAGAAAACTTGCCTTAGGGTTGATATCTCAGATTTATTTGGAGAAGAAGCAATCCCAAATCCTCCATCTTCAAATCTCTCCCTTTTCTTCTTTTTCTCCATTTCTCTCTCTTTCTCTCTAACTCTCTTGTTTGGTAAGACACAAATGAGAAAAAGAAATAAGGGGCAAGACTAAAATCGGGTCTTAAGTCTAAAGTCTCCAACTTAAGTGGTTAATACCACATTAAAATGACTCGCTAATACGCGTTTAAGCTAAAACCAGGTAAAAGTGCCCGAAACCCAAAAATACAATATGACACTTATTTTGACTATCTCGGACATTCCGAGACTAACTACACCCTCTAAACTGGCATCCGAAAATTTTTATAAATTATTTCGAGCTCTAATATCATTTAAACTATCGTGCCATTTAATATATGACACTACAAATCACACCACATTAGGATATTTACCTACATATACGGTAAATATACAACATCCCAGTAAATATTAACTTCTAAACTTAATATTTACCCTAGTACCAACATTTTATATAATTACCTTATGCGGTAAATTAATATAAAATGAGCCTCCTAAAATTGAGGGTTGTTACATACTCCCCCCCTTATGAGGGAATTTTTCCCCCAAAATTCGGGCATACCCAAATCTCATAAAGGGTATACTACTCTTAATTAGGATTCTACCATCCTAAACAAACCCCTCGTTATCGCAATCGTCCAGAATGGACCCGGACTAAGGTCGACTTTATCGATCTCAGTCTACATCATTTGTGCTCTAGCATAGCACAAGGCACTCTTCACTAACTATCGATTCTAGCTTCCTACGGCGGAAGACGGTGCCCACATGACTTGGCACAATTATCCTAACCTCCAGAATCATGTTACATCCCACCTAGTGCACCCATACCAACTCTAAGTGGATTAACCCCAACGCTACGCAACTTTCCCTCGCAGTGACGTATCTCATCAAGGCGTATGTCTCAAAAGCCAAATCTTTAAAGAAATGTTCCGAGGCCACTCCAAGTCCAAGGAACATATTACCCGTTGGTTCCATCTAGCGAGTATGCAAATTACTCAACCGACTACGCTAGGCCACTCACGATGCCAATGCCTTAGGAAATGATCCATAAGTCCATTCAAAAGCCTAATGGTTGTACGGAAATCTCTATCCATATAATTACCTCTCCCATCAGCTATGTATTCTATGGCGCCCGCTTGAGATATGCTTTTCAGTCATAAGTCAATTTCCTCCCATTCATCCATCCACTTTAGGGTGGTAGGATATAAGCCATTTCCATACGGTTCCCATTCCTTCATGGAAACTTTTACCAACTCTTCGACACGAATATCTAGTCTCGGTGCACCATTTTTATAATAGGCACCTCCCACGGTTCTACCATTCCTCCATGGAGAGCGGGGCGTACTCTTCTACACCTAGTCCTCCCATAATGGCCGAAAAAGCAATGATTGGGTCGAACGATCAACAATTTTCTTAAATGAGACTATGACCAGTTCGATGTCGGCAGTTCAATGCAGACGTCTATGAATACCCTTCTTCGTTCCACCACTACTCTTCTTCACGCGAGTAGGTGAAATGGTCAATCATAGACCGGAATGTTCTTGCTACATAGCTTCCCTAGTCATGTTCATTTCATCTGGCTTTCTATTCCATCTCTAATTTCTTCGACGGGTTTTCTACTCGACACACCTACTACCCCAATCGCATTCCCTTAGCAAGAGGGAATGTCCACTCGATAATTCTTTCGAACTCTAAACACCAACTATATTTCTTTTACGACCATTTGCAACAACTTGTAGCTCGCGAGAAGGACCAAATTTCCTGCCCAGAAAGTAGTGCCTTATCCAATTAAGGTGATCACTACTACAATGAATTTCAATTCAAACATGAAATAATACTTCCCGTAAGTTTAAGCTTGTGAGACGCATAGACAATGGGTCTATGCTCCAGTATTATTACTCCCCAACCTGGAAGAAACTTATTCATTAAACCCACTCTCGAGCTCACTATTATAGACTCAGGAGTGAAGGTCAGCCCGTCCATTAACTCCCCGTAATTGAAATCGCCACGTAACACCATATCTAAGAAAGTCCTCATCTCCTTCGGCCTAAACTACCAAACCTCTCTAGACCCCATAAATCTCGTTCCTAGGGATCTAATCCCTCATAGAGTTAACCCACAACTTATTCGTGGTCAACTCCTATCAACAATCATAAACTAACGTCACCTACCTTATAGGCCTTACGTCCTAATAATCTAAGGTCAATCTATATATATGCCCTATCTAAGTCATAGATATATAATACTAAGTATATCCCTAGTGTCCAAGACCTATCTCAACTTCCGACATTCGCTCGGGTTCGTGCGTGGGACGTCTCGCCGAAGAAAAATCCAAACAAGGAACCCTCCCGTTACACTACTATCTCGCATCGTCGATCATTAAGATGTGACGGTCTAAGACACATGATCGGGATCGATAAATGTCTAACTTACAATTTTACTAACAATATTTTACTTCTGTGTTTTACCATTGCATCTTTAAAGATTCAATTAACCAGACATTCACTTTTTGTGAAGTCTTACAAACTTTATCCTATAACACATATACATATTTTCAAATAGCCTTCTTATCAAGGCATAACCCGAAGCCTCAATTTGACTTCATATCTCAGTCTCCCTCACATCGATCAGAGGAGAGAACTATATATAGTGCTTCTATCTAGCACTTTAATAGCCCTTAATCACTCTTCTACGTGATTCTCAGCTAATCCTACCAATCCCACTTTTAACAGCAAAATAAGTAAAGTAAAATAGAAAGAAAAGGATAGCGTCTCTCCAATCACAACATCGTTAAGTGTTCATGTGGTGGAGTGTCTCGCCGAAGCGAAAACCAAACAAGGAACCCCTCCGACACATGCCTACTTAACTAGTTGATCATGGAGATAAGCATAACATGCATAAAAAAAACAAATAATCAAACACTCACACAAGGTAACTAAACGATTAATAAAATCTCCTACCTACCTCTATAAAGTCTCAACCTCTATTCAGGAGAGAAATCATAGAACAACTAGTTCCATTTTGAACTAGAAGTAAGATAGCCTTACAATTTTATTTGCTTTCTATCATCCCAAACCAACCAAAATATCTTTACTCGCATAATATACATAAAATAAGAGAAATGGCATCTCTCCACTCCCAACGTCGTTAAGGTTCACGTGTGGAGCATCCCATAAAAGCGGAATCCAAATAAGGAACCCCTCTTATGCATTACTACTTAACTTTGTTGGTCGTGGAGATAAGTCATAACATCCACATACAATGCAACCAAGCAATCAAACACACATGCCAAATATCACATATAACACATATACATTTAAGATATCATCACTCACTTCATAACGAGTGACGAAAAGATGGAACTTCCATACCATGAAAGTCACATCATTACCCTTTTATAATAGCGTTAATACAACTATAAGCTCGATACACACACCCAAATCGACAGCAACCACAATACTACTCTATCATATTATAGGGGAATGCACCACCCACTACTAAGGTGGAACTCCCACCAAAAATTTATGCCAATCACTCCGGGTCAATACCAATGGTTCTCAGACTCCATATTCGAGCCTTATACGAACCAACATTACTTCCATCAACTCCCCAACTAGGCACTTTATTTTTGCCCTTATTCTCAAATCAGCGTAATGAAAACGCATGGTTCTTCCACGTCACTATATCTCACGTAGTTCCTTTTACTTTCTCAATAAAAGGGAACACGCTCTCGTCCTCCTCGTCGTCAGTTCAATGAAACCTTCCCAGGCGGATGTCCAACAATGCGGTTTCATGATCACTGCCCCATCAGAAGTGTTAGCGACACTTATTCTGGAGCCTATCATTCCATTGGGGAGGGGGCTCTTCCTTATACCTACCTTTCTTCAGTGCACTATCTCCCTAATCGCACAACTCTTCTTCACATGTCGGCCTCTAACTGAGCTTCGCGTGAACATTTGAGGATCTTACCTTCTCCTCCTTCCAGTTATCCCAAAGAAACTTACGATAGGAAGTATCTACTGGGTTACTCCATGGGCAGAACTTCCAGCACCCACAAATAAGGTGACTACGTTCCCACCATTTCCACACTACTCCTAAGGGTGAAGGATTCTCCTCCATCCTACTTTTAGGCACTTCTCTAATTTAATTTAACATCACTTGAAATCTCAAGCTTAGTACCACTTTCTACTTCTAGCGGTACTTGGAAACTACATCAACTGTAATTAGTAGTCGTAGTAGAAAGATAAGAAAATTCCACAAAAAGAAAGCGACCACCAAGGCAGTCCTCATCTCTAACCACAACTTACAGTTCCTAGCAGTCCCATCTCACAACGCCTTCCCAACAACCTTCTCTGGTATCCTTCAATCGACCTACAAATCTCACACGAATGCGCAAAAGATTCTATAGATTCTACCTCATGGCAGAAGAACGAAATCTCACAAGAGAATTTAACGATCTTAATCCTAAGGCTCTAAGTCAAGTCAAAAGCAACGTTGAAACTTAAGGCGTTTACACAGATTCCTAAGGACTCTAGAACCTGATGCTCTGATACCATCTGTGATAACCCGCTCACCAAAATAAGGGGTGGCCATCTCAATACTCCAATATAACGGAATCATAGATGGAATCATTCTTAGCATCACCATAAAAATATAGAGTATCCAGGATAACCACCCAATATTTCAGAAAACGGGTTGCCAAAATTTTTGAATTTAAAGTAAATAAAGGAAAACAAACAACCTATTTACTAAAAAGATAGGGGAAAACCCCAAGATATACACAAATAATAATAACCAGATTACACTAAAAGACCGAATATGTTACCGGTCAACAAACTTATAACAGCATTTAAACAAACTCATTAATTTACATAATACATTTCATTAGACATTTACAAAAGCTTGGGCCCTTTGCCCGAATAAAATACTTGATCTTAACTAGAATGCAAAAATGAAAACGTCTATACCAAATGTGTCCCGTAATACCCGCAATGCATCACGGATCGCCGAGGACATCAGAATAGGGATTCAAATCAGGCATCCTTGCGGAGGAGTACCTGAGCGGAGACAAGGTGCATATGCAATAAGAAATTTAAACTGGTCAGGACCCGATTCTATATGATTACCAGATGAATAAAGAGTATGACAGTTATAAATGATGAATCACGATAAGAGAAATAAGAAGCTACCTACACAATTTAAAACATAAGCAAAGCAGGAACAATAAGATAAGTAACATTAAACTAAAATCTTCATCGAATGTACCAATTATCTCATATATCTCTTCCTTAGCAGGAAGTATATATATATATATAATCACAATCTTTTGCTCTTTATGGCAAATTTTATCTCAATTTTACCTTTTGTAAAAATCCTTTCCTTATCAGGAACATAATCATTTTTAAATGCTCTTTGTGGAATTTATATGTACTCTTTGTGGCACTTTAGTATGCGCTTTATGGCATATAATCCATCAAGTCCCACTTGATGATGAATAGTTATATTTATATACATATAACGATTCTAAGACCGCCCGTCCGGGTTTCCCCACTGTGCGCGCCCCTAAATGACCATCATCTTCCAGGGCCTATCATAAGACAACCTGGGCACCTATATCCTAAGCCGTCGGGAAGTGGCCATGTGCCTGCGGGGTAGTCAAGACTACACCCGTAATCTCCTACCCATCGCAGAAAAATATACAACAATAAATGCTCACATGGCCTATGGACTATATCCACCCTGCGTTAATTTGTCAGGGGGCATCACCTCGCGCGCGAACTTCCCTTATGATGTCATTTAGAGAGGTATGTTTAAACCATTTATTTACCATTTTCAAAATCAAGTAAATTATCATTTACCAGTTTCATGATTAAGTAAATTATCATTTACTAAAATCAGTACCATTTCCATTTCATTTCATTTCCATGTATAAGTTTCATTTTATCCGAAACCATTACCATTTACTTTTTGTAAATAATATAACTTATTATCCAGAGCCATACGATAAATTATATCGTTGCTATAACCTCAAAAGAGTAATTGAAACTCTTAATTACCTCCAAATATTTTAGGGTGTTATTTTAAAACCCCAATACTATCATACCACAAAGGAATTAATGAACTTTCAAATTTATTCTCCAAACACACCTTTATGGTGTTATTATGAACCACCAAGGTTACCATAGCTCAATTGAGCTTCTAAAATCTCCCAAACATAACACTACATCTCCTAGTTTTATAATAATTAACTAGAAGAGAAGAATGCCCTATCATCAATAGGCATAAAGTCCCCACATAACCCATTCCTAATGTAGGGTAGACATCTAACTCATCTCACACTCTAGGGCTCTAAGTTTACTTCATTCAAGAGGGTTACTAGGTCATATCCCTTAAGAAAAAGGGTAAAAATTGAGTTATAAAAACAACTCAAAAACAGCAGGAAAACGAATCGATTCGCCCAAAAAGCGAATCGGTTCGGACAGCAAAATCAACTTTCTGCAATTAACCGAATCGATTCGACTTTAACCCGAATCGATTCGGGTTATGCAGACCTGGAAATTTCCCTTAGCGAATCGATTCGCCCATAGGGCCGAATCGATTCGGACCTGCAAATTTTCCAAAAAATGGCTACGAAGGGTTTTAAACCCAAATGTCTCCAAACCTCAAATCCCTTCCATTTTATACACATCCAACAACAGAAAACTACCCCAAACTAACCTATATGATTATTAACCATCAAATCCCACATTTTCTTCAACATAAATCAAGATTAGGGTTTAAATCCCACGAATTCTACATTTAAACCATAATTTCAAATACATAACTAACACACAATTTATTCAACTTAAATCACATATTAGCAAGTAGAAAACTTGCCTTATTGTTGATATCTCAGATTTATTTGGAGAAGAAGCAATCCCAAATCCTCCATCTTCAAATCTCTCCCTTTTCTTCTTTTTCTCCATTTCTCTCTCTTTCTCTCTAACTCTCTTGTTTGGTAAGACACAAATGAGAAAAAGAAATAAGGGGCAAGACTAAAATCGGGTCTTAAGTCTAAAGTCTCCAACTTAAGTGGTTAATACCACATTAAAATGACTCGCAAATAGCGTTTAAGCTAAAACCAGGTAAAAGTGCCTGAAACCCAAAAATACAATATGGCACTTATTTTGATTGTCTCGGACATTCCGAGACTAACTATACCCTCTAAACTGGCATCCGGAAATTTTTATAAATTATTTTGAGTTCTAATATCATTTAAACTATTGTACCATTTAATATATGACACTATAAATCATACCACATTAGGATATTTACCTACATATAAGGTAAATATACAACATCCCAGTAAATATTAACTTCTAAAATTAATATTTACCCTAGTACCAACATTTTATATAATTACCTTATGCGGTAAATTAATATAAAATGAGCCTCCTAAAATTGAGGGTTGTTATATAGGCATACCTTATGTTTTTTATTTCCTCTAATATATTCTTCTTTTTTGAGATCTACTAATAATAACTTTTTCTCTCTTATTTCCTAGTGGGTGATCATGAACACAATCCATCTAATGGATATACTTGCACAATGGTCATCTTATTAATGATAATTATGTCAATAGATCATCATTTATAGAACTATGGGGACTCTCGCGTCTTGATCTCATTCACGAGTGTCTCGCTCATATACTAAGACTTGGACTTCACGGTGGATGAATTCAAAGTTTGAGGCCATATTGGTGTCTCGCCCTACTCTTTTCTAGGTACATCGACCAGCGACTCAACAGACACATAGTGTACGGGAGTAGGTGGGCACCAGTGGTGGTGACAGTGATGGTGGAGGGGGTTGGTAAAGACTTATACTAATGCTCTCAAATAGGTACAAACATGTATATAGATGTTATTGACCATTTATGATGGGGTGATTTATTTTTCAATGCACGGTGGAGGGAGAATGGCTAAAACCACATCATGTGGCATGTCACGTGGATGGTGTATATTAGGAGACCAGGATTCAGGGAGACATTAATCTAAATGGAGATGAAGTCAATTCTTAGAGGATCATATTAACGGATTGGAAGACCAATCCCAATTGGACTCTATGACTTTCAATTAAGATGAACATTAGGAGAGTTAGATGAGTAGGATCCGTAAGCTTCTAAAAAAATGGCAATCTAACCCATTATATAATGATTGATTGCAACCTTCATGTGGTAACTTAGACTCTCAACTAGCGACATTAGCATTTCAATTATCATTATTCTTCCTGGTTAATGAACTAGTCTACCCCCTTTCCCCATGGACGTGGGCATATCTCTGCTGAATAATGTAAGTCTAGTATCCTTTGTTCTTTTTTTGCACTCATAATTATTTAGGGCCTAACCTCTAAATGATTACTTTTATTATGGTTCATACCCCTATAATTTGGAACCATGTGTGGAAAACTCAAAGTTCTCTCCACTATTAAATAAATTAACTTATCCCAACAATCATCATGAGTGCAAATCAATCTCACCACATGCATATGAGAAGCCACATCCAGTCTAAAATATGTATCGTAAGGAGGGACCACGCTCCCATTAGGCTCCTTTCTCTTCTGTGACATTTTAGGTCCAGAGGGTTCTCCAAGGAGATCGGGATCCAATTGGTGATAACACACACTATCGATCAACTGACCATAAGGAAGGGTTGTTAATGAGGATATATTGGACGATCATGATCAATAGATCACCCTTTTAAGGAGGTAATTAACTCGACAATCAAAAGATCGCAGGTCCAACTCCCGTACTCAGGAGCATCGTAGGAAAGGACCTTACTCTGTACGAAATCGCGAATCATATCAGACTAGGAGGGCTTCTCATTGAAAAGGCCCTCACATAACACTCCACAACTAATGGCGTGACAATCATTCCCCTAGAAGGAATTCCATCAACCGTAGCCACCATAAATTTCATTCCACTAATTCAGCACAAAGTAGTAAACATGCCCGTCTAGAGATGCACTGAATAGAGTAAGGAGCGATGAACTGAGAGGAATCATTCTAAAAGAGTTGGAAGGGAGGATGAACCCAAATCTTTCCCATACTCCCAAGGATAAAGCTAGAAGCGCATTGGGGTACGAATCTGCATCCCCCTTTATTAAGAAAATAGATTCCTTTGAGTCACCTAATAAGTTCTCTATGCCAAAGGTTATAACATACGATGAAAAGGAATACCTTGTCCACGACATCAGGCACTATCAGCAAACTATGTCTCTTTGGAGCCATCAAGATTCCCGAATTTATCAAGTTTTATCATCTACTCTAGGAGAGATCGGTCTGAAGTAATTTGAGAAATTATCCCCCAGATCAATCTTCTCTTTTAGAGACCTGGTCGAGCAATTCAAAATCCGATTTATCACAAGCAGTAAGGTAATCAAGGAGGTTAATTCACTAATCTCTCTTAAGGAAAGGAAGAAAGAGTCTCTCAAGAAGTATGCTCAACATTATTGGGAGCTATACAATGAATGGACGATTGTAACAATAAACTAGCGATCTCTTCATTCAAGTTTGGTTTGGAGCGGTCAGATAATCTCTACCAGTCACTAACGAAGAAGTTGGCTTTTACACTGGACTATCTCATGCCCCGTATTGAGAAATATGGTCTTGACTGACCAACCAAAAGAAGAATGAACCTAAAAAGGCCCTTAAAGGGGGAAATCAACCCCCTTCAAACAAGAAGGAGTTCGGGAATGAAGCCTTAAAGGGTCGCCCATGAGAACATCTATAAGGCACTAGAGATAGTCTTTAAAGAACTCATCTACAAGTTTATTTTGCAGATCAAAGACAAGCCCTACTTCAAGAGGCCTCCCAAGATGACCAGCAATCTAGATGATACGAATGCCAACCTCAAATGAACTTATCACCAGGAGAACGAACACCTCATGGAGACATTCAAAATGTTCAAAAATTATTTGGAATAGCTCATACAAGTAGGGCACCTCAAGGATAATATTAGTAAGACAAAGTTAAAAGCTATAACAAAGAATAATGTAGTTCGAAAGGTAAACAAGAATCTTCCACTAGTTGGGCTAGTTACATCCATTCACGGATATATCTACCCAACTCAACAAACTAGTAAAAATCTTAAAGAAAAGGTGAGAATTGCGAGCAATATCCAATAGACTTTTCAAGTGGACTTATTCAAACCTGTCCTTTCAAAGAGGGGGAGAAAAACTTGGGCATTGATCGTGTTAATGTATTCACTTATGATAATTTGGTCGGCGTGAATTCGCTGTATTAGGATGCCCTAGTCCTCACTTTGCGAATTGTAAACTTTGACGTAAGGAGAGTATTGCTAGACCAAGGAAGATCTCAGAGATCATCTACCTGACATTACTCTATAAGATTGGCTTTAGCATCAAGGACTTTGATACTAATGTAGGCCCACTGATCGATTTTAATGGAGATATAGAAATCCCTCTGGGAAAGATTAAGATATTAGTTAAGGTTAGCTCAACTAATAAAGAGGTTGAGTTCCACATCATCCAGTCAGAGTCACCTTATAACGCCATAGTGGGCAGAGGATGGCTTCATGAGCTGAAATTTTCCCCCTCATCGCTCCACTAGAATCTCAAGTAATTGATCGACCAGGGATGATAACGGTTAAGGGAGATCGATAAGAAGCTTAGAGTTATTTCATCTCAGCCATCAAAACATAATAGAACCATCCCAAGAGAATTCAGGATGATGACAATTCAGAGGACAACCAGCTTAAGTAGAAACCAAAGGGCATTCATCTAGGAGTGGAAGAAACTCAACTGACTCCTACCGAATATGTGTTGTAGTACCCCATCTCCATTACTCTAGATCAATCACAGATGAAAAGGAATTTTCTTATTGGATCAGAACTACCCAAGGATGAAGTAGAATAACTCGCTCATTTCCTTAGAGCCAATGCAAACGTGTCTGCATGGAAGTCGTATGATTTCTTGGGAATAGATCTATAAATTAATTGTCACCGAATGCACTTAGATTCGACTATCAAGACAATCAATCAGAAGCTCAAAAAGTCAGCCCCAGAGAAGGTAAAAGCCGTGAAGATAGAAGTGGAGAACCTACATCAAGCTACCTCCATCAAAGAAGTCCAATTCCCATACTAGGTCTCTAACACTGTTGTTGTCAAGAAAAAAATGGCAAGTGGAGAGTTTTCATAAACTTCACCAGCCTCAACAGGCACTGCCTCAAAGATAGCTTTTCATTACCACGGATAGACCAACTCATAGATTTTATGGCATAACATCAATGCATGAACTTTATGGATGCAAATTTAGGCTACCACCATATACCTATGTTTAGCCCAAATTGGGAAAAAAAACCACATTCATCATAACCTTTAGATTTTACTACTACAAAGTAAGGCCCTTCGATTTGAAGAATACAAGGGAAACCTATTAGCAGTTCATAACCAAGATGTTTAAGAAGTTGGTTGTATCAATCATAGAAGTATATATCGATGATATGCTTGCTTTTCAGCTAACTAGATAAGGGATCTCGTGAAGACTTTCAAAATTCCCAGAGAATATATTTTGAAGCTCAACGCCTCAAAATTTGTATTTGGAGATAGGTCTGGTAAATTCCTTACATATTTATTTATCCAGAGATGTATAAAGATAAATCTGTATTATATTAAGTCTTTGTAACACATCAAAAGACCGACTACTATTAGGGACATCCAGGTCATCACTGGAATGCTAGCTTCTCTATATCGCTTCATTTCAATATCTGTAGATAAATTTCGACCGTCCTTCTAGGAATTGAAGAAATCAAGCCCGACCATCTAGACAGACGAGTGTAATCAAGCTTTAGAAGAAATTTGACAGTGCTTAGGCTCTCCTCCCTTGATGTCAACACACAAGGACGAGGAAGATTTATACCTGTACTTAGTCATCTCAAGGCTCACGACTAGTGTTGCACAGGTTTGTTTACATAATGGAAAACAAAAGTCATTCTACTACCTGAACCATACTCTCCTTGAGGTAAAAACTAGATACGTGACTATTGACAAGTTGGTTCTGGCATTGGTGATCGCCATCAGGAAACTGAGGCACTACTTTGATGTTCATACCATAATCATCCCCACAACCTATCCTCTAAAGGATGAACTCAAGAAGTTCGGTCTCTCAAATGAAATGACCAAGCGGTCCTTTAAACTAGATCGGTTTGACATTATGTATGAACCTAAGACAACGATCAAGGGTCAAGTCTTGGCAGACTTTGTAGTAGAATTTTCAACATCACCAAGAGGCAAGGATGAACAGCCAATTCCCATCCTGAAATCATTGGCGGTCAGAGAGGACAAACATTCTTGGACGATCTTCATGGATGGCATGTCAAATAAGAGGGTCACGAGAGTTGGGATAGTTTTTGTGACATCGCAAGGCGATCTTATTAATAAATCCATCAGATTGGGATTTAAGGGCTCAAATAATAAGGTAGAGTATTAGGTTATGGTATACGATCTCCGTAGGGCGATTAGTTTGGGTTTTCTCCACATTACTATTTATTATGACTCTAGAATAATCACGAACCAACTTAACGAAGAATACGAAGTAAGGGACTCTAAAATTATTTCTTATAAGAAGAAATCAAGAAGTCTTCTATAAGAGCTCAAGTCTTCCTCAGTTGAGCTGCATCAAAGGAATGACAATAGCCATGCAGACGCCCTTACCACTCTGGAATTTGCCATCGACAATGATCTGAAAAGGATGACTAAAGTGGAATACATAGACCCACCAATCATTGAAGAGTTAAAATAGTATCTCTGCATTCTCCAAGTGGATTTAGCTCCGTCCTGGATGGATCCCATCATTTCTTATTTGAGAACCGATGATTTAACCCCATATGCTAAAGAGGCACACAAGTTAAGGATCAGGTCGGACAGGTTATGCCTTAACTTTAATGGAAAACTGTATCAATGATCATTTATCGACCCTCTACTAAAGTGTATTTACCCAGATTAAATCTCAAGGATATTGGTGGTCATTCATGTAAAAGGATGTTGCGAATTTCGTTCGAGAGTGCCCCAAGTTTCAGTTATTTTTACCATTAATCAAGCAGCCTGTGGGAAGTCTAAATCCCCTCACCAATCCATGGCCTTTCTCCTAATGGAGCATGGAATTAGTGGTCTGACTGCGTGTCGCACTAGGAATTGTAGATATCTAATAACAGCGATCGACTACTTCAAAAAGTGGTTGAGGCTGAACCATTCACCCAATTTAGAGAGTCGAATGCTAGAAGATTCATTTGGAGGAACCTCATCACACGATTTCGAATCCTAATAGTGTGGGTTACAAACAATGGAACACAGTTAGATAATGACTCCTTCTGTCATTTCTGAGTAGAACATGGAATCAGAATCCACTATACATCAGTAGTCTTTCCCCAGTGCAACGGACCGGCAAAGATAACCAACAAAACCCTTTTGTCAAGAATTAGGCATCGATTAGAGAATGCCAAAGGACGATGGGTGGATGATCTTCCCTTCATTCTTTGGTCATACTTGATAACCCCTAGAATCTAATAAAAGAGACTTTATAATCCCTTGCCTATAGTATAGAAGTTTTCATCCCTTTAGGGATCGGACTCCCAATGCTCAGATCAGAGATCTTTGAAGATGTCCACAATGATGACCAAATACATCACGAATTGGATCTATCTAAGTAAAGAAGGGAACAAGATCTGATATACTTAGCCGCCAACTAATAAGAGTTAGCAAAACAAAATGACAAAAGGGTCAAGGTCAGGAAATTTCAGGTCAGAAAGTTGATCCTCAAAAAGATTTTCCTTGCTCCAAAGATGTCGTCAGATGGGAAACTTGCATCGAACTGGCATGTACCCTACCAAGTAGTCTTAAAGGGAGAAGAGGATCATACCATTTAAAATGGTTCGATGGAAGAGCAGTCCCACGGCTATGGAATTCCATGAACCTTAGAAAGATTTATCATTAGATAGGAAGTACGATGGTTTTCTTATTTTTTTATGCATAATAAAATGATCGACCATTGGTTATCTAAATTATTCAAAATCTTTGTCTCAAACCCACTCAAGCAGGTAAGAAGGTCAAAAACCCACGTAAAAACTGCGTGGTAACTCAAATGTGAGTTGGTCGCCCACGTTTGGCACCGAAAACCCACTTAAGAAGTGGTATGATCTAAAGAATATCGTACTAGAGGAGGCAAAAATCCACGTAAGAACTGTATGGTACAACTCATACGTGAGTTGGTCACCTACGTTTGGTACCAAAAATCCACTTAAAAAGTGGTATGATCTAAAGTAGATCGGCCTATAAGAGGAAAAAATCCACGTAAGAATTACATGGCACAACTAGTGCGTGAGGTGGTGACCTATGTTTGGCACCAAAAACCACTTGAGAAGTGGGCCTAAAAGAGGCAAAAACCGACATGAGCTATGTCGTACAACTCAGATATCAGTTGATCACTTACCTTTAGCACTAAAACCCACATGTAAGGTGGTACAATCACCCTAAAAGAGATAAAAAGTCCACTTAAGGTATATCATCTTGAATTAAGCATTTCATTTACTTATGGTTGACCTCAAAGGAGCCTAAAATCGAAAATGCCATCACAAGATCAAATCCAAGTGACAAAGGCCGACGATGTTGAAATCACAAACAAACTATTTGTTTTTTAGTTAAGAAAAAAGAAATCTTAGGGGAAAAAGTAACACAAGGAATACGCCAGACATGGTCTCAAAAGACCAAATTATGATATCATGATCAAAACATCAAATAGCCTGGTTGTGTAACAAAAACTAAACAAGTGCATAGCAAAGAAATCAAACGAAATGATAACATAGTTTTTCATTAATAGATTGAAATGGCCAGAGGCCTATAAAAATGACCACTATTGGTTAAAAATCATATTACATAAGATAAAAACTAGGGGTTGGAGATATGCTAGTCAGTGGTAGTAGGCAGGCTGGATTGCTCAGTACCAACCCCATCACCCTGAGCTAGTGCATAAGGGTGGTCCACTCAAGAATAGAATGGGGAGGAGTAGAGTGGTCGGTGGAGATCTGGGATGGAGTATTAGCAACATGAGGGGATTCCATAAGGTTCACTAAAGGAGAATGTTCGGTATAAGTAGGATCACCTTCGTAAATGTTCCCTCATTATAGGTCGGCCACCCATCACTTACTGAAGGAACAGATACATTATAGTCCAGCTGAGAGTCGACCTCCTGGACGTCCACCTCATATACTTCATTATATGCCTTCTCAAGGTCAAACTCCTGGGTTCGCTCCATTGTATATTTTTATTTATAAAGGATATTTTTTTCTAGTACCTTGTGTTAAAAGGAGGTCTTTAGCTTGGACAGTTCGATGTCTACTCTGCTGAACTAATTTTGAGATCGCTTGGTTTCTTCCATCGCCTTTGTTTTAGCGTACGCCTTAGCTTTCAACTTGTTATTAAGATCGTTCAGCTCCCTACATTGGGTGGCGATCTGGCCTTTTAGAGTAGTGTTTCCCTTCGTTAATTGATCACCACTCTTACAATAAACATCTTCTCAGCAAGTAAGCTCCGGGTCAACCTGCATGCTTTGCAATTAAAAAAAAAGGGAAAAGTTAAAAACAAACTATGGCGCATGACTCAATATAATAAATGGAAAGTTATGTACTAGAATGTAATGCCACAAACCCTTCCTTTCCAATGATAATCCTATCGGGTCAAGCATATCAAACGGCAACATCGTCGACTGAGTGATTGAGAAAGACACCTCCTAATCCTTATGGGCCTAATTGGACTCAGTCGTCGTCTCCTTCCCCTAAGAAAGGAGATCTCCCAAGGGCGAGCACAACTCCCTTAGGGGGAGGAATCCTTGATCATTACCCTTGTCGTTGTTTGGGTTCATTGATCGTAATATGTCGATTGGAGATGGTAGGGGCAGGTGGAACACCAATCTGAGTTTTGTCAGTCTTCCTTTTCTTTGCTCGTTCGGCCTCTTGATGCTAGTGATCCATATCAAGGCATCTTTCTCCCTGAGGGAGATCAACTTCTTTCGCTTAGTAACAACAGCATTCTATTCATCATGGCTGTTGTCGATCGTTTACCTTTTTATTTTCGTCCCTGGAAGTTCCCAGATCATTTGGTATTTTCTATTTGTTAGCTATGTCTTCTAGCTTGCTGGGACCTAGAGAGAATAAGAAATATTTCACCAAAAATTCCTCACCATATTCACCCTCTTCCTCAGGACGACCAAAAATGCTGGCGTCATAAGAAAAATGCGGATTAAGATCATCCAAGAATGATTCAAGATCCTCTTATCCCTGGTTAGAGTCTGACTCGGTTGAGATGATGTGTGGGGAAGGTTCCCTAAAATAAATCTCCCTGGCAATCTCATTGGGAATGGGGGTGGCAGTTTGAATAGAGTTATCAGCAACCATAGAGTAATCGATAACCTGAACTTCAGGAACGGTTATGAAGTTGGTGAGCGACTGAACGGACAAATCATAGCCGAGCAAAATATGAGTTTCCCTCTAATGTGGACGAACACCTTATGGAGTTTGAAGTATCCAAACTCTTTCCAAATCCTTAAGATTGACCTGATAATTCAACGTCATAAAACTATCTGCATAAAGATCAGGTCGATTAGCAAAAAATTTCAAATACTTGGGAAAACCAAAATAACTAGATGACCTACCAGGTGTAACCTTAGTGGCAAGAACCCTAAGACCATCATATTTGTAAGGACATTGCCCATCACAATTAATTGTGTCGTATGTCGCTACAAGTCGTCGAAGAATTGAGGAAACTAACATCTACAAAAGACGATCTGAATTTCAGGAAGACTTCAACATTCATGCCCAACAAGATAAATTTTGGTAAAATTATGTTTACGTTCCATTTACATTTCACATTAAAAGTGTTGGGATATTTTATAATTTTTTTATAAATGGTTTTTATAAAAACATTTTCTCATAAAAGACTTTTTATATAAAACTTTTCTAATCCCGTAACAGTTTTTGCCTTTTGAGGTTTCCAACTATTTTCAAAGTCTGAAGGCTTTTTGGGATCAGTGCCACTATCGTTCAAATGATAGTGTATCTCGTTCGAACGATATGCTGCCTCACTCAAATGACATCGTATGTCATTCGAACGACGGGTCTTTTAGTTCGACACGGCACCGCCTCAATTTTTCTATACATTAGGTGTCCTTTGAGTGTTTATTTTCTTCTCCAACAATTTAAAGGGTTCAAAGATTTTGTTTTACAATTCACAAATCCCAATTAATTTTGTACGAGTTATGTTGTGGAACCCAAGACATATTTGCTGGGAGTTTATGCTGCTACACTAGGTGCCTTGGAAGCTATTAAGCTGATAATAGGTATCACTTGCGGGAGTTACTGGGCTGATCTACTGCGTGTCATAGGGAGTGTTGTGGTATTCCTAGGCTGACGACTACGAACCGACACCTGCGGGTATTTCGTATGTCAATTGTATTTTCATTATAATACGTGTAAACCGTCTTTTACAAATTATAGTGGAAATAAAAAGTTTTTTTCCCGAAAGGGATTTTTTCTTGAAATCTATGTTTGCCAGCTTAATCATTATATGGTTTAATTTATTGATTTGATTTGACAAGTAAATGCATGTTTAGGGGTTGAATAAAATTGGAGTTAGGTTTGAGAAAATTTAGACATCCAATTAAATAAGTTCGATTTGAAAATTTGTGAATCCATTTGAATCAGTATCACACACGGTATTTTAAAATTGGTATTAAAGCAGGTTACACTAATTTATCGTGTATTCCTATTTTTCGCATAAATTATGTGATATTGATTTTTTTTTAAATCAGTTTTTGAAATATCACAACTTTTCGATGGATCACTTATATAATCGAATGCCTATTTTTAACGGGTCCAATTATGCCTATTGGAAATCCCAAATGAAATCACATTTAAAATCCATTGACGAACGTGTTTGGTTGCTTTATGAAAGTGGGTGGACTCCTCCTAGTGTCACTGCTAATAATATCACCTCTTTGAAACCTGTATCCGATTGGACTGAATAAGATTATAAATTCTCGAATACCCGTGGTTTGAGTGCTATTTCTAGAGACATCACCCCTGACGAGTTCTGCAAAATTATGACGTACACCATGTCTAAAGTGGCATGGGGTGTCCTCCAATGGAACATGAGGGTACAAACGCGGTTAAAGAATCAAAATTATAAAATTTGGCCACCCAGTTTGAGACTATCACCATGTTTGAGTTCGAATTTTGAGAGAAGTGTACATAGACCTGTTTATGTTTGCTCCCATTGCAAAAAGAGAAAATACCTTAGGGAGTTTTGTTTTAAGCTGGGTAATGCGTCATGCTTTGCTTCTGCACATGCATCCACTCATGATACCTTACTTGCACATAATGATAGAGAGTTTTCACATATTAGAGAGCAAGTAAAGTTTTTGGTCAAGACCTCACATCATTTAATGGAAGTTTTTCATAGGATGTTGCCATCTTTGAAAAACTCCCCCACTCCTAATGGATGGGGTTTAGACTATTTGCTAGCATAGGATGATTCACATGATAACATTTTTATCTATTTCTAGTATGTATCATTTTGTAGTTTATTCTATTTTCTTATTTTTTTTCTATTATTTTGGATCTGTTTGCCCATTCCAGGAACTTTTTTCACAAAAAAAAAATCACTGGACAAACCTGCATGACAATCTAGGAAGTTTGTGGAAAAAAAATCTCGTTCAAACAAGATGAGTTTTCGTTCGAGCGACGCCTGATTTCGCGCGAAACAGCTTCTCACTAGAGCCCTTCTCATTCGAGCGACATGTCTCTTCATTCGAGCAACCCCTAAAAAATTTTGTCTCTACTGTTTGAAGTCCCCTGGTTCATGTTGCTATATTTTTTTGTACTGTTGGGTTGATTCTGAACAGTGTTTGAAAAATACAAAAAGATTTTTATTTTTTTATAAAATTTTTGAAAAATCCAAAAAGAGATTTGTATTTTGTTTACACCATATATGAATGAACACTTAGGCTGACCGCGTCACAATTTCATTCCATATCCATGTGACTATTTGATAGTGTTTTGAGTCAATATGCTATGTCATTCATGTGATTTACAAAGTTTGGAGTCTTTGAGATAATATATTGTGTTGCTACCTACATGTTTGAATCATTTGTCCTTTATTTCACACATGCACGAATTTTGTTGACTTTTGTGCTTCTCTATCACATATTGGTTGAGTGTTTCCATCTCAATTCTATCTATACAACGAACCAAATGCGATAAAACTTGACAAAATGTAGTGCATGATATAAATTGTTTGTGAGTTTGTGTGATTTATTTTGAAAAACGGAAAAGGGATGCGAACGATATTTCATTTTCATCTTTGCGATAAAGTCTCCATTTAAGTGGACCAAAAAAAGGGAGGAATTGAAAATTATTCGGGGTCCAATGAGGATTAAAAAAGCTCGAAAAAAATTGAAAGGAAATAAAAAGAAAATTATGCCAAAAATGGGCCAATATATTTTAGTTTCATCATCTCATAACAAAAATAAAAAACATTATCTTTTAATGAGGGAGTTTTTGATGGAATTTAATATGGTTTGCACGTCCTTGCAAGTCATGAAAAAAAATTACATAATTTTGGACGTTATTGGTGTGTAAATCATTTATACTTTGATTTGTTGATATGATTTAGACGATATCATCTAAATTCAACGATTTTACACCTAATGACTATTTTGATGTTCATTTGTTAGGAGTGCACTTATGCATCTTGCACACGTGTCATGATTGAGTCGTTTTTTCTATCGAAAATGTTCACACCCATTCATTCCATTTCCTTGATTTGGTTATCTTAGTAAAAATTCATGGTGTGTGATTTTTGTAACATTATTTTTTTTTTTTTTTATCTGAAAAATAAAAAATAGCTTATTTTCCTTGGTTTACCGTGACACCCCGATTTGATTTATATGATTTATTATTTTTCTTGTCTATTTTGAACAAATAAAAAGGGGGAGAACAAATTATGATTTTATGGGGGAGTTTAGGTATGGGGGAGAATTGATTATACTTTCATGATTATGCTTATATCTTTTCAAACTCGATACGTCACGACGTATTTACTTTGTCTCATGTGTGTATGTACAATTGAAGACTTTTGGATTGCACACCCTCATGGGAAAAGCTTGAAGTTTTGAAAAGATTATTATTGAAGCAAAGTTTGAAGATTTGTCATTTTATCTTTCCACTTTTATTTTTGGGAGGGTAGATTTGTATAAGACATTTTTTGAGTTTGATAATTCGGATATTTTTATTTTGTACTGATATAGACATAGGGTGAGATTTGTAAGGACATTGTTCATCATAATTAATTATGTTGTATTTCGCTACAAGTCGTCGAAGAATTGAGGAAACTAACATCTACAAAAGATTATCTGAATTTCAAGAAGACTTCAACATTAATGCCCAACAAGATAAATTTTGGTAAAATTATGTTTAAGTTCCATTTACATTTCACATTTAAAGTGTTGGCATATTTTATGATTTTTTATAAATGGTTTTTATAAAAACATTTTCTCATAAAAGACTTTTATATAAAACTTTTCTAATCCCGTAACAGGTTTTGCCTTTTGAGGTTTCCAACTATTTTCAAAGTCTGAAGGCTTTTTGGGATCAGTACCACTGTCGTTCAAATGACAACGTATCTCGTTCGAACGAGATGCTGCCTCACTCAAATGACATCGTATGTCGTTCGAACCACAAGTCTTTTAGTTTGACATGTCACCGCCTCAATTTTGCTAAATATTGGGTGTCAGACTACTAGTTTTATTCGTGGAGAAACACTGCCTTCAACATAATACATCTTTGAGTGTTTGTTTTCTTCTCCAACAATTTAAAGGGTTCAAAGCTTTTGTTTTACAATTCACAAATCCCAATTACGTTTGTGTGAGCTATTTTGTGGAACCCAAGACATATTTGGTGGGATTTTATGCTACTACACTAGGTGCCTTGGAAGGTACTGGGTTGACAATAGGTATAACTTGCGGGAGGTACTGGGATGATCGATTGCATGTCATAGGGAGTATTACGGTATTCCTGGGCTGACGACTACGAACCGACACCTATGGGTATTTCGTATGTCAATTGTATTTTCATTATAATCCGTGTAAACCGTCTTTTATAAATTATAGTGGAAATAAAAAGGTTTTTACCCAAAAGGGTTTCTTTCCTGGAATCTATGTTTGTCAGCTTAATCATCATATGGTTTAATTTATTGATTTGATTTGACACGTAGATGCATGTTTAGGGGCTGAATAAAATTGGAGTTTGGTGTGAGCAAATTTAGACATCCAATTAAATAAGTTCGATTTGGAAATTTGCAAATCCATTTGAATCAGTATCGAACATGGTATTTTATAATAGTCTTCTCCATAAAGATCATCAGTGACCTCTAGGATATTTTTCTCAGTATCCTTTTGTGATCGGGGCAAATATGTGACCAAATTATGGGACTTTTCCCTCCCTTGGAAGTGTTAGAGATATTATCTTGGGGAAGACCTCAAGTCCTAACAATACCTAATCTCCTCAAAGGTTGGGTTCATCCCACAAATATGGTTAATGAAAATTGTACCCATCATAATCCAGTAGAAGCTACCATTTGCTTGAGCTAGGAATATTCCATAATAACAGAATAACCACACCAGAATTGGGTGGAAGGGGAAACGAACCCACCTTCTAATATGGCAATTGTCATAAAAGCTACCTCACCGGAGGGAAGATCCATGATATCTTCTTCCTATGGGGATATATTTATGTTAACATTATCAAGAATTTCGTATTTATTACGAAAGCCCCAAAAATTGGCATTCACATAAACCTCATATTTTATACCATGCATAGACATGGAAAGAAGATGGAGAAGAAGAATAAGAGGAAGATAAAAAAAATTCTTTATTGGTATCTAGAATTTTAGAGAGATAAAGTCAAGTTAGAATACCTTAATGGACACAAGAATGGTAAGGTATAAGGCTGTGAAGGCCTTATACCTTCTACCCATATCATGGCAGCCGATGTTCGCCACTTGCGATAAACACCAAGCGCTCCTGCACCATCATTACTTTGGAAAATGATACTGGGCTACATGGCCCAAGGATGGAAGTACGTGCAAAATGGTTACACAAGAAATGATTAGAATTCCGTTGTGTGGGACAAGAAACGGATGCGTGCAAACTTGAGGATACGGTCCAATAACTATTTTGGGACACATGGTAAGAAAATTATATATTAAGTTGGGACGACCAACGTGTTGGCCGATTACCCCAATTTTGGGGTCAATTGAAGGGAGAATGGACGAAATCACGTCATGTGGCATGTCACGTGGATGGTGTATATTTGGAGAGCACAGTTCAGGAAGACTATGGTTCAGGGAGACCATGGTTTAGGGAGACCGTTAATCCAAAGGAAGATAGAGTCAAATCTTTGAGGACCATACTAATGGGTTGGAAGAGCAATCCCTATAGGATTCTATTATTTGTGATTAAGATGAACATAAAGAGACATGGAGGTGTAGGATCCTTAAGCTTATAAATAAGGGTGATCCCACACATTAGTAGAATAGACTTGGACTGAGCCTAAGATTGGGGTATAGGGAAAATGAGATAAATGTAATAATAATAATAATAATAATAATAATAATAATAATAATAATAATAATAATAATAATAATAATAATAATAATAATAATAATAAAAATAATGATGATGATGATGATGATGATGATGATGATGATGATGATGATGATGATGATGATGATGATGATGATGATGATGATGATGATGATGATGATGATAATAATAATAATAATAATAATAATAATAATAATAATAATAATAATAATAATAATAATAATAATAATAATAATAATAATAATAATAATAATAATAATAATAATAATAATAATAATAATAGCAAAAACATTGGCTCCCAATGTCTCCAGAATGAGTGCGTTCGATGAAGGGGTAATAGAGAGGTCCAATCCATCCTAATGTGTTTTGATTGAGGCTTATGGGTGTTGTACCACTTTCGGACACCTTGATTTGGCATGGACTTGGTCTCAAGGATTGGGTCCCTCTTCTTAGAGTGCCATTTTTTACTACTTGTTCATGTTGTTCCTTGCATTTGTCTGGGTGGGGGGATGGTGTGTAGGGAAAAGGATCATTACCATGATGAATATTTAAAGAGGGGTATTTTCACAAGAATACTTATCTTTAAAGTGCATAAATAGGACAATCTAAAACGGGTGGGGCACATGAGAATACATATATTCTTACAATCTCTCCCTCTTTTTATTTCGTGATAAAAATTACAAGCAACGGAATTAAAATTATAACCTAAGACAAGAATTGAATAACCAAAAGTATATAAGATAGACTAAGTACAAATACAAGTAATTTAAACCCAAGATGCTCAAGTATTTCTCTAACAACCTTCTTGTACCTATTTTCATATCACGCAGTAGCAAATTTATCAAATATCAGTGTGTAATTTGAAAAGAAAAAAAATATGAGAGTAATAAGATGAAACATGTGAATATACTTAGTCTCGTCACTCTCACTCAAAGCAAGAAATTTTAAGATCATGTTTAAACTCAAAGAATATCACAACAATAGAAAGTTACATCACTCAACCTTCAACTCTAATAAGATCACATCAAGCATAGTTCTCAATCAAAGTCTCAACAAATATCATAAAATCTTCATCAACATCAACATTCTTCAAGAGGAATTTAAGTGACATGGGATTAACTGTAAATATTATTCTTTTATCTTGCTCACTCCATCAGCTCAATCACACACAATCACTTTTCATACAAACAAAACAAAGTTTCGAAAAACATCAATTTGCTCTAACAAAGTCGACACAACTAGGTTAATATTTTAGACTCAATTTAGAAAAAACTCTGGGAGGTTGAGTCGACTACATCTTAATATTAAAATGATTCAACTAGATAGGGTAAATAAAATCCCAACGGATAGTTCATTTGAATTTCAAAATAAAACTTTTCTCAACTACCTCATAAATATTTTCCAAGCACTTCGAACAGCTATTTTCTTTTTCCTCTCTAGAAATACACATCCAAACAACATTTCTAAACACACAAGATATTATTGAAAATATTACAACATCAAAGTTCCATATATACTTGTGTCACAAAGTCCCATTGACATTTCAAAAGAGAAAGAAAGAAAAAGTCCCCCGCTACTCATTAAGCCCTGAGTTTTTTTAATAGATAAGTTTTAAACTTTTAGAGAGAGAACTTGTAATTGATTCAAAAGATCGGCATAGCGCCATAAAGTTCTTGTGATCTATTTTCTACATATACTTTACTATTTAACTTCGTTATATCTTGAGGGTCGGTAGTGGCTTTGTGCGCGAAGATAATGAAGGACCCTAGATCTTTTTTTCATGTCTGCTTGAGGAAAAGAATAAAGTCTTGTTGAATGCGGTTGAAAGGTGTATTTTATCCTTATTAGGTGATTATTCTACGTTACTGGGAGGAATATAGTAAAGTTCCTGAATGCCATCTCAACGTCGATGTAAGCAAGGCCGAACACGTAAAACATCGATTTGCAACGTCACGAAACTCTTCATTTCTTCTATATATAATTGCCATCTTAAGTTGTTGACGTTAAGTTAGATTAATATATTTCAAGCAAGCTTAGCGAAAATTTTTACTTTTTCATTATTTTCATTAATATCCATTTTATCTGTTTTGGATAATTATTTTCAGGCCAACAGGTCCTTTAGTGCATGTAGCCGTCCTGATCTTTCGTTTATTGACCCATGGTCTTTCAACTTAATACACCCAACATTCAATATGTCGCGTGTCACAAATTCCCCTCATTAATAACCATCTAAATCACATGTATATTAGTTTATATTTATTGTATTCAATATCATTATGAATTTTAATTTCTTACATTTTGTGGTTGGTACCCTAATTTTAGTTGGGTTTTGTGTTTAATTAAAATTATTTAAAATGAGAGACACATTTCTTTGAGTTGTTATCTTGTGGCGAAAGTTTTTTCACCGCATTAAAATTTTCCACTAAAAGTAATAGTTAGAGAAGAAAGAGTAAAGCCATCACTAAATCCCACTCACATAGTAGCAAATCATAATATTGTTACGATTGCTCATATGTAAATTACGCTTGAAACATTGATTTCATTTCATCCTAATTATGTTTCCAATTTCTAACAATGATAAACTTTGTTAGAAATATCTGAAATAATAATTCTCCATAATGTGTTCCATAATAATAATATTAATACAAAGTGTCGCTTTGGTTAATAAAAGGGCACTCCAAATACCAAGAGTCAAAAGGACTCTTGGGTATCTATGTTGATGGATGGTTGAGATTAAGTGACTGATGGAGATTTAGGTCTTGTCCCTGCCTATAAATAAGTGGAAAATGACTGGATTCTTGAATTCTAAGAGGGGTTTAAGGCAAGGAGATCCTCTATCTCCTAGCCTTTTATTATTGAAGTTGAAGTTCTTAGAATAAGCCTCCAAAAACATATGGAATTTTAGGTAATTACTCCATTATATCATCCTCCTAATTGTCCTCTAATCTATCATCTAAGTTTTGCAGATGATATCATCATCTTCGCAAATGGAAGTAGAAGAAGCTTAAAGAAGTTAATGGATTTGCTCAGAAATTATGAGGAGATGTCAGGTCAGCTTATAAACTCTAAGAAAAGCTCCTTTACAGATGATCCTAAGCTTTCAAAAGAGAGAAGATCTTCCATTAAACCTTTGCTAAAGCTCAAAGAAGCAAAATTCCCAATCAAATACTTGGGTTGCCCTCTATATAGGGGTATAAGGAAGATAGCATTCTATGAAGGCCTTGTAGCTAGCATCAGATCTAAAATACAAGGATGGAATTCCAAATATCTATCTCAAGGGGGAAGGCTTATCCTTATTAAACATCTGTTATCATCTATACCTTTATATCTGCTTCCAGCTTTATCTCCTCCTAAGGCCATCATTAGAAGGCTTCAAAGCTTGTTTGCAAAATTATTTTGGGGTTGCAGGAACATGGAGGATAGCAAATATCAATGGATTAAGTGGGATTCAATTTGTAGACCACCAAAAGAAGGGGGATTAGGTGTTCAAAATCTTAAAGACATTGTCAAGGCAGGTAGTTGCAAACTTTACTGGAAATTGAGGAATGTAGAACGTTTATGGGGATCTTTTTTATCTCAAAAGTACAAATCAAATATATGGTATGGTACTAATGGATCCCAAACAATCAAGAGAATAAGGTGAGTACATGAAATTTCATATGACCAAATTATTGAGTGTAATAATTCTTTGGTTTGGAAACTATCTGTCACTGGGGATTTTAATTTTTCTTCTGCAGTGGAGCTTTGTAGGAAAAATGATCCAGCTTCTCAATCATCCAAATTCATCCGGTGTAAGTTTTGTCCTGAGAAAATTTCCATATTTGCTTGGAAATTGATTCACAATGCTATTCGTCTTGATATAGAAGTTCAAAAGATAGGTATATACCTAGCTTCTAGATGTAGGTGTTGTATGAATCATGAGGAATCAATTGATCACTATTTTCTTAATGGCCCCGTAGCAAGCTCAATTTGGCAATGGTTGGGCAGAGTGTTTGATATTAATCTCAACTTCAATTCTTCTAAAGCAATGATATTATCATGGTGGATGAAGAATTATAAAAAGGATTTTCTCAAATGTATCATCAACATAGTCCCCCTTATCACCTTTTGGGTTTTATGGAAATCGAGAAATGAAGCTTTCTTTGATGCGGTGGAAATCAATGTTCAAAGAATAATTTCCCAAATAATGGCAGATACTAATGAAATTGCTAGTGGTATTACTTTCAAGAGCGGGCCTAATAAGGAAGATCTGGGGATTATTCAAACATTCAATATCAAGATTAAGCTGCAGCATCCCTCTTTCAAGATTCTAAGGTGGTTAAGACTTGCTTCAAATTTTCTCAAATTAAATGTGGATGGTGCTTCCAAAGGTAATCCTGGGCATAGTGGAGTAGGAGGAATAATTTAAGATAAACATGGAAGATTTATAGGAGGTTTCTATGGGATGTTGGATGGTGCAGAGATTGAAGCTCTTATAAGAGGCATTAATCTTTGTATCAATAGTGTCTATGATAAAGTGATTATAGAATCTGATTCTAAGGCTTCGATCCAGTATAGTCTTAATCAATGGAAGCCTCCATGGAGATTGAGAGACCAAATTAAAGAAATTCAGAATCTCTTAAGAACACTGGGTTTTGAAATTCAACATATATAGAGGGAGCGAAACTCAGCAACAGATTGCGTAGCTAATTATGCAATTTCATCTAAGTCTACAGGTTTTTTCCTCAATTTTAAGGATCTACACATATTAGTTAAAGGCAGTATAAATTTAGATAGATTAGGTGTTCCTAATGTTAGACTTTATCATTAATTATTGTAATGGGGTTTCTTATAAAATCCTAAATTTTTGCTTTCTCTCAAATCGATCCATTGGGCTCAACGATCAATTCATTTTTATTTTATTTTTAGAGCTTGTGCATGCCATCTAAGAGAGGTTTTTTCCTAAATAATTTCTAATAAAACGTGCGGTATTCCGTCCCTCTTCCCTAAAAAAATCCATTATTCAGACACACTAAAAGAAAACATAATGAAATCATATGATAAGAGAGAGAAATCTAAATTCTCAATGAGAGTAAGTTTCATAATAATATTTTGACTATAGAGGAATATATAACCGTTGGAATGCATTGATACTGGAACATGGTTTCGTCAAAGATAAGATGAAGTGGTAATCGAAAGATCATCCCAACCGGACATCGTTGAGATCTATTGCTCCGTTAATCATACTGTTTTGACATGATTATTGATGTAAAAAACTAGATTTCATCTAATTATTAATCACAAATAAATATGAAATAAAAAATAAGAAAAAGGATTTTTAAAGTGGTTTAGCCTTATGAAAATGGCCTACGTCCACTATTTTGTATTGCTGGATGTTCTAGCCTTAATCTTGATCACAATTGCTAATGATCAATTACCCCGTTATGGAGGGTGTTACAATGTATTTATAGGCTTGGGGTTGTTAGTATGAATAGATGATATGTCGTTATCTAATAGACATATACATCTGTACAATAAGAATGTTCATTAAATCCGATGTTCATTGAATGTGTAATTGTCACTTGATCTTCCTGGCCAGATGCTCTGGACGTTTAGTAGCTCGGCACGCTAAATAGCTCGAGGTGATGAATAGCTCGGTGCTGCGAGTTGCTCGGTGAGTATAAACATTTGCCACGTAAGATGACACATGTCTTCATATGATTGGTCCACATCAGCTGACTAATTTTCATATCAATAGAAGCCCCCAATGTTTCACAGTTAAGTTTTGATATGAGAGTGTGGAATATTTTACTCGAAAGTTGCTCGGGCACCTTTTTATGTCTTGATTGATTACAGATCTCCAATATTTAGGAATGTTCCCCTTACTCATGTCATTTGAGCGCAAAATGGCAAACTTGTAAATATTTTGAATCTGCGACAGACACTTGGGTATTTGCGTCTTTTTCATCATTTAACCGCCAGAAACGCAATCGTCTTTTCTAGTAATCATTTATTTTCCTACTTCCCGATGCAAGGCATTTAAAAGTGATAGATATGGATTGTCATCTACTTTTCACCTCCAGATTTCTAAACTCTTTGTCTTCTCGTTCTATCTTTGTATTGTCATTCTTTCTGTCATCCGCCTTAGCATATTTCTCAATCCCTCTATAAGAACTTTTTCTTTCTTCTTTCTTTGCTTTAGCCACCATGGTTTATCTTATAGAATCGTTGGATAAGTTCTGAGATGATTTTATGATTCCCTCTTGGATTATTCTAGAAGAACCTCCTTTCCCTTCTGATTTATATTCTTTAGCTAAGGGACACTGCTTTCCTTCCCTTTTTGTAGCGAAATGTGGCTTTTCTTTTTCGCCTAATCCCTTGTGTTTGGAGTTTCGCCAATATTTCGATATTGTTCCTACAAGAGTAGCTCCAAATACATGGAGGGTAATTAATGGCGTACATAGGTTAAACTAGATTCATGGGACTCATTTAGGGATCCCTGAAATTATGTTTTGTTATGAATGGGTTACTAGTGATACCACATTTTATCTAAAAACTAGGTTTTCCAATAGAGCTTTAGTGGTCAATCTTCCCGATCCTAATAGGGACTATTTTGATTATGGAGTTGTGATGAAAAATTGGCAACGCTCCCAATTAAAAGGAAATGATGTTCACCAAGGTTCCAGATGTCCATTATATGGCAATGGGATAGGTTGTTTTTAATTCTTCGATTTAGCTCCATTTATATTTGATGAAATGCGTCACTGATATTTTTTTATTTTTTTGCAGTTGATAACAAAAGAAATCCCCCAAAAGAGAGTGACATTAATATAAAAGCTTTGAAACTCATCTGGGGTTTGCATCAATCAGTTGACGGGGAGCACGTTAGAGATTTTTCTTATTTATTGAGATACAAAAATACTACTTCCTCGTTTATTGCTCGTCCTCTTGCCCCTCCTGTGATAATTCATCTTGATCAAGTTCCTTCATCTCAAGCCGTCGTAGAAGAATCTTCTTTTGATTTAGGTACCTCTATTGCTGACTTGATGATGAAGAAGAGGAGAATGCATGAATTCTTTGCCAAATATGCTCCTGGCACAGATGGGGTAAAGAAGAGCAAAGGGGATGTACCAGATGAAGGGACGAAGAAAATGGATAGTACTCCCTCCAAAGGAATAATTCCACCTGTCAAGGAGGTCGACAGGAAACGACCTGCTGTCCCAAAAGAGGCATCGCCTTTGATTTAAGGTGTTGTTACTACGCAAGAAGAGGTAGAACCTTTGATTGAAGGTACTCCTTTAAGGAGATTGAGGAGAGGTCTTGAAGAAAGACCTATAAAAACAACTACTCAGCCTTCTGATGCTGAGGATCCTCTTTTGAGAGTGAAGACTCCAGCCCTCATTGCTCCGAGCCCAGCCAAAGGTTTGATCAAGTCTTGGACCATTACTGAATATCGAGCTACTGAGGGTTCCCTTTCTCGGGATAAGGTCATGGACTTAGCAGCCCAATATATTGCGTCAATGAGTATCACCATCCTTACTACTTTACCTCCATATACCGTATTCATATTCTGATCTGAGATTCTTTTCTTTTTCAATTTATGACGTGTTTTAATAGTATCTTGGAGAAAGATGAGGCTATCAAATCTTCAACTTCCTCTAGTGGGGTGGAAGAAGCTTTTACTGGGTTATCGCAATCTTTAAAGAGCTCCCAGCGGAAGTACAAGGAAGATAAAGCTGCTTGGGAGAAGAAACTTATATCTGCAGAGACATCTCGCCAACAAGCTGATAAAACTCGGGACCAAGCTGTAAATGCCTCCAAGGAGTTGGAGGAAAAATTGAAGGTTAAAATTTCTAGCAAAGAAGAAGTTGATGACAATCTTGAATAGGTTGAACGATGTAAGAAAGACCTGGAGGATAAAGTGAAGCTTGATGAGGGACATGCTTCTTTTGAGAAAGCGAAGAGAAAAGTTACTGTGAAGAAGTCCTTCAGCTCTGGCTGGGATAAAGGATGGAATAAAGCCATAACTGCTATTACTTGCCAGATGGAGTATGCAAGTTTGAAGTACTTCAGAGACAGATGGGTCACAGCGTTGAAGGAGTTGAATGTTGTAGAGGATTCTAAATTATTTCGAAAACACACTCATGGCCCTCCTCTTACTATTGACGAAGAAGAAGAGGATGAAGCTACATCTGATGAGTCTTCTATGATGATAGTAGAATAAGTACCTGTTGTTAATGTTCCTCAACCTGCCGAGCAAGTTCAATAGGCAATAACTTTTACCGAACAAAACTAAATGCCTTTCGAGCAACCAACTCTTTCGTCCAAGCTGATTGATGATGTTATAGGAAATAAGGAGAAGGTGTAGAGTTGTTCGGCTCTTTATTTATGTTGCTCTTCTGTTTTTCCTTTCTTCGTTGTAACTTTGTTTATAATCTCTCTTCTTATGATCAATAAAAAGGATTTTGTTATCTAGTCTAAATTTCTCCTTGACTTACTCTGTCTATATCGTTATTGATGCATTTTTATTTTCCCTTGCTAGTTTGTCGCAAGAATTGAACTTTTATTAGCTCATGACACAGAGTTGATGAAAAAATGTAATGATTACTTCAAATCTGGTCACACAGACTTTACTGAAGCTCAGATAATTGATATCCTCAAACCTGGCGCTTCTGAGCGAACAGTGGATGCGTACCAATATTTGAAATGTTTACATGATCGCGTTGTAGACAATAATGTGGCTTATTATAAAATGATTGAAGATCTCCAAGGAGTAATCGAGGAGCTCCAAATTCAACACAAAGAAACCACTATACTCCTACATGAAGGTTATGAGAAAAAGTACCAACAGTTGAGTGTTGATCAGGGCTATGCCAAATATATCTCAGCCCGTGAAAAGAGGGAAAGTGTGTTGAAACTTTAGATCGAGGAGTATAGAAATATTGCCAAGCTGTTGGAGGAAGAGAATATTGCCTTACAAGAAGAAATGAAACAACTCAAATCTACTGCCTCGACCTCTTTGGGAACTTTAGTCCCAGTTAATGATGAAGGTTTTTCCTTTTTGGAAATTGAAATTACTGCCTTGAGAGAAGAGTTGGAGACTTTGAAATGAACCGGACCTACCTCGTCTGCTCGTGGACGAGTAAGGGCTGGTCGAATTAATATTGAAAAGATGAGGACTCAACTAGCCTTAGAAAATCAAGTCGTTCAATTGATGGCAAAAAGTCAAGCCCTGGCAGAAATGTCTAGAAAAGTTCAAAGTCTTACCGATCAACTTTCCAAGCAAATCTCTGCCTTGGAGAGTAAAGAAAATTTTGAAAAGAAGCTTCATCAAAATATTGAGAGGTTGACATATCAATTCCACAAACAGCCTAGGGAGTTTTAAATGCGAGATACAATGAAGATTTGTGCCATCTCGATGCTCGGTTGAGACAATCAAACAATGAAGGGTACAAGCAAGGATGGTTTAATGCTCTTGGTGTTATCCGTCTTGAGGAAGGAAATTCCCTGTGGGATTGGTATGAACCTAGGTTTCTCGACTTACCAGTACCTCCTTTCAACTTAGACGTTAGTTGGATTCCAGCTCGTGCCATACCTCAAAGTTTGATCTCCAAGTACCTTTGGTGATTACAATCTTCATGAAGACTATAAGATATCTAGACCTCCTCATCTGCTTGAGCGACCAAGTTCAAGCAACACTAGGATGCTACGAGATATGAATTTTACCAATTCTCTTTATGATTTAGATGATCCTCCTGCTGGAATAGAACTTGTGCCAAAATCAAAAGGAAAAAAGCCAATAGAATAGGAAATTTGTATTGAATGAAGAAAACTTCATCTTTTGTAATTTGTTTTCCTCTGTTTAATGAATAAAAATATTATTTTTATACACTCTTCTTTCCTTGGAAATAGTGTTTAAGATATCTTTCTTATGCATATCTATCTATAGAGGGACGATTTGTCCTATTTTGTTTTATTTGCCTAGACAATGGAGCTTGCCCCACTTGTTGCCTAGTGTAGTGACTTATCACCCATAAATGCCTAAGCAATGGAATGATTTTTATCCCATGATCCTGCTTAGTTATAGTAATCTTTTTAGGATTACCTTGGTGCCAAGACAGTGGATGCCCCGTGAGGTCACCCATCTTCTTGCCTAGTTTGGAATGCCCCTTGAGGTCACCCGTGATCAAACAGGCTTTGCCTTGTATGATTGTTATGCCAACATTATTGGTAAAATTTATTGATGATGACCAACCGTGGATGGTGGTTGTTGATATGCCAACCAATCGTAGTTGGTGGTTGCTGATATGCTGACCAACCATACTTAGTGGTTTAGTGCGTAGCACGAGTACTCCAAAAGAATGAACAAAAGGAATATGGAGAAAATCTCATCTTTATTCATACTAAAAAAAACTGAAGTACATGTGAATTTGTGTTACTGATAATATTTACGCAGATGTTCCGCATTCCATGCATTTTTTAATTATTCTCCCTCCATGGTCTTTATTCTGTATGTCCCAGGTCGAACAACTATAGTTACTCGGTAGGGCCCATGCCAGTTGGCCTATAACTTGTTATGCTTCTGAATCACCTTCTTGAGAATATAATCTCCCTCTTTGAGATCCTATTTCTTGGCTCTTTTGTTGTAGAACATGGCAGTTCGTTGCTGGTAAACTCTGTTCCTGAGTGCCGCATCTTCTCTTACTTCTTCGAGCATATCCAAGTCTAAACGTCTCATCAAATCTCTTACAGGAGAGTTAAAATTAAGCACCCCGTGTCTGGGTAAGCCTAGTTCAGCTGGTATGACTGCTTCACTTCTAAAGGCTAGCATGTAGGGAGATTCTCCAGTTGTTGTTCGGGGTGTTGTGCGATAAGCCCATAACACAGAATGTAGCTCATTAATCCAACTGCCTTTTACATCATACAGATATTTCTTCAACCCGTTTACCAGAGTTCTATTTGTTACTTCAGTTTGTCCATTGCTCTAGGATGACCTGGTGCAGAATGGATTTTCTAGACATTGGATTGATGATAATATGCTACGAACTCCTCATTATCAAATTGGGTACCGTGATCAGTGATGAAAGCATGTGGCAGACCATATCGACAGATAATATTCTTCCAAATAAACTGGTAAACTCTTTCATAGGACATGTTAATGAGAGGCTCTGCTTCAACTACTTGGTGAAATAATCAACAGCGACTACTAAATACTTAAACCTCCCTTTGGTAGTCGGAAGAGGCCCGACCAAATCTATGCCCCACATGGCAAATGGCCAAGGGGATGTAATGGGCATTAATAATGCCTGGGGAGTTCTTTAAATGGAAGAGAAACGTTGGCACTTATCACACTTCTCAGCGTAAGCTGTACAATCAGCTCTCATCGTTGCCCAATAATATCCCTGTGTCGTTATCCTCTCCAGGAGAGTCTGACCTGTTACATGAGCTCCACAAGAGCCTTCGTGAATTTCTTCTATCAAACCGTTAGCTTTTAAAGGATGCACACATCTCTGTAGACCTGTTATGATACCCATTTTACACAAAACACTATGGTTCAGTACATACTGAGCATCATTATACTTCAGGCTCTTGGCTGCAAGGTGGTCAGTTGGTACAACTCCTTCTTCGATATATGCCCTGATGGGGTCTATCCAAGATGGTCCCATATCAAGGGTGATAAATCTCACCATTAAATCTTCATCTATGCTTCGGTCTATCAGAATCTTAATAGGAATTATTCTTCATAGCTCGGTACGAGTAGCTGAGGCTAACTGAGCTAGTGCGTCAGCTCTCGCATTTTCTAATCTTGGTATTCTGATCAACTAAATTGCAGCAAGAGTGGACACAATATCCATAGCCTTGGAGTGATACCATGACATCAAGTCTCCCTTCACTGCATACAATCCAAGAATCTGATTTACGATTAACTGTGAGTCACTAAACACAACAACTTGCTTTGCATTCAGTGTTTTGGCTAAACTGAGGCCCATAATTTTAGCTTCATATTCAGCTTTATTGTTAGAATCTTTAAACTGTAAATGCAACGCATATTCCATATCCAATCCATTTGGGCTGTGAAGAATTATACCGGCTCCGCTGCCTGTGGTACACGAAGAGCCATAAACATACAAATTCCATATGGGGATGTCATTATCAAACTCTTGATCTGACAAAGTTCCCTAATGGGATATTTGGTACTTCCTTTTACCCTCTTCTAATATTGGGTTGTTGTCTAATGGTTCTTGTTGCTCGATGCTTGTCCTCTTCATTATATCTGTTGATAGGAGTTGATCAGGAGTAGTCTTTGATGATTCCCTAACATCCACTGGTTGTTCTGTATTAGACCCTTGTTGGTCGGCAGTATCTAGGTAAGTGAATTCTGCAATGAAATCTGCTAGCATTCTGCGATAAAATCTGCTACCGCCTGCCCTTTGAGTTAGGTCCTTGGCTCATAAACAATATCATACTCTCCTAGCTCGACTGCCCAATACATCAGTCTTCCATATTTTTCTGGCTTTTGCAAAGCCTGTCTGAGTGTCATATCAGTGTACACCACTATGGTATGGGCCTGGAAATAAGGTTTCATCCTCTTACTTGCCTCTATTAAAGCTAATACCAGGTTTTCCTACCTGGGATATCTTACCTCTGCTCCTCAGAAAGCTTTTCTCGTATAATACACAGGTTTTTATACTTTATCTTCAACTCTTATCAATGCTGAACTGACTGCGCTCTCAGAGACATCCAGATATAAGTATAATCTTTCTCCCATCACCGGCCTGGAAAGAAGGGGTGGCGTCCCCAAGTATTTCTTCAAAGCTAGAAATGCTTGCTCGCACTCGTCATTCCACTCAAAAGTCTTTCTAAGCACCTTAAAGAATGGGAGGCATTTATTCGATGCTCTAGAAATGAACCTGTTTAGAGCTGCAACACGCCCCATAAGGCTCTGCACTTCTTTCTTAGTGGTTGGAAATTTCAGTTCTAACAAAGCCTTGATTTTATCAGGATTTGCCTCTATGCCGTGCTGATTTACAATGTATTCGAGGAACATGCCTTCTCGTACACCAAAAACACACTTAGTCGAGTTAAGCCTCATCTGATATTTCTCTAGTTGATCAAAGGTTTGGCTCAGATCAGCTATGTGGTCTGCGGCTTTCTTGCTCTTCGTCAGCATATCATCGACATAAACCTCCATGTTGTTGCTAATTTGTTCTGTGAATACCTTATTCATCAATCACTGGTACGTTGCACCTGGATTTTTTAGACCAAATGGCATAACATTATAACAGTATGTACCCCTTGGGGTGATAAGAAGTACTTTCCCCGTCTTCTGGTTTCATCTTAATCTGATTATAGCCAGAATAAGCATCCATAAAGCTCAGCAATTCATGCCTCGAAGTAGCATCCACCAGCTGATCAATTCGGGGCAAGGGAAAATGATCTTTTGGGCAGGCTTTATTGAGATCTGTGAAATCTATGCACATTCTCCATTTGTTATTCTTCTTTTTTACCATCACCACATTAGCTAGCCAATCAGGATATTTGACATCATAAATAAAGGAAGCCTTTTGTATCTTTTTAACCTCCTCCTGGATAGCTTGGTTCTTTTCGGGGCTAAATACCCTTCTATATTATTTCACTGGATTGATATCTTTATTAACATTTAGCTCGTGGCACAAGAAGGTTGGATCTATCCCTGGCATATCTTCATGACTCCACGCAAAAGCTTGCTTTTATGCCTCAAAAATGCCACTAATTCATGCTTTATTGACGGGTCCAGCGAGGCGCCAATTTGAGTTATTCGTTCTGGACGTTCGTCATCCAGAATGATGTTCTTCGTGGTTTCCATAACCTGACCCTTCACAAGTTTGGACTCATCTCTGGGGACCAGAGTCTCGATTTCTGCATCTTCAGACTCCTCCACTTGGTACGTGGTGGTCTTTTTCTTAGCTTCCTCTAATTCTTCCTATTTAGTAGATGAATAGTAACATTCATGAGTTACTTTCTAGTCACCCTTCACAACTCCAACTCTTAAGTTGGACAGAAACTTCAGGCATTGATGTACCATGGATGGCACTGCCTCAAACTTTTTCAAGCCGACCCTCCCCGTGATTATGTTATAGGCAGATTGGATATTTTTATCCATTACAAAAAAGCATACTTTTTATATTCTGTAAGCAGGCCAGGTACCAATTAGGATATCCAACTTGATCGTCCTAAGTGGAAATACTTTCTCCCCAGTGAAGCCAATGAGGGGCCTATGATATGGATCCAATTGGGATAACTTCAAATTCAAGTTGTCAAAGCATGGGTAGAACATGATGTCTGCAGATCTACCATTATCTACCAATACTCATGAGATCACCACATCCTTCATCCTCATCTTGACAACCAAGGGATCATCTTGAGGATATAAGACACCTTACAGGTCATTTTTAAAAAAACAAATGACTAGTTTATCCTTGTTCACCTTCCTCAGGTGATCATCTTCAGTCAGATTTATGCGTTATATATAAGAATAAGCTTGGGCCTCATTGAGGTAAGCTTTTCTTTCAGTCGTGCGATCCCCACCTCCTTCATCTCCACCTGTAATCACATTACATTCAAATGATCCAAAATGGATTGAAAATACCTCGCGTTCGGGTTGCCTTGGCCTTTTGGGAAGGTCGGGGTCATCTTCTGGATCATCTTCATGGTCTCTTTTCTTATTATCTTTTGCTCGACGAGGAGATTTGGACCTTTGCCTTTTATTTTCATTATCCATTTCATCATTTTGACGATCAACGAACCTACTCAATTTTCCCCGTCAAATAAGTGCTTCGATCTCATTCTGGAGAGCTATACACGCTTGGTCGTCTAGACATGATCTCTATGGAACTCATAATATTTGAACTTATCCCTCTTGTCCGGGGCCATCCTCATTTTCTCCGGCCAGTTTAATTCCTCGATGTTCTTGATCTCCTCCAGAATGTGGTTGATGTCCACCTTAAAGGAGTATAATTCCCATACTTCTTCAACTACTCTAGAGTTTCCTTGCCTTTTGGCTTCTTACTGCCCCCATTATGCTTTTGGTCTTTTCTCTCAGTTTTAACTGTGGCTTTCGTCTCTGCTTTTGCATCAGTATTCTTCTTCGCATCCATGGCCTCTTCGGCGTTCATGATCTTAGCTGCAATCAGTTCTGCCATGGTCTTAGGGGGATCTTTAGCCAGTGTATAGTACAACTTATTGGGTAACAGACCACTCATCAGATCTGTAATAGATGTCTTTACCTCGTAGTCGATTACCTCAAGTTTCTTATTATTAAAACGAGTGATATAATCCCTCGTGCTCTCTCCTATTTTTTTCCTTACACTCAATAGATGTGCTACTCTCTTTACTGGCTTTGCTCTAAAATAGAAATTCCCTATGAAGAGCTCTGCTAGCTGATATAATTTAGCAATCTGCCCCCGAGGAAGGTTGTTATACCATATTTGGGTTGACCCGGTGATAGTTCCCGAAAATGCTTTGCACCGCATCTCATCAGGAACGACGTAGATATCAGCAGCATCTTGGTATCGCTCTATGTGAAGGATGGGATCAGTTTTTCCATCGTACTTAGGCGTTACTACGGGAGCTTTAAATTTTGATGGTGTGGGAAAATCCACAATTTCCTGGACAAAGGGTGATCCCGCGATGAAAGTTCTTTAGAGAGGGTTCTTGGCCTTAGCCATTTCCCCTAACCTGTCCTCCAACCTTTGAATGAAGCCCTTCCAAGCCTTATTTCTAGGTTCGGACCTATTCGTCCGAGCAACAAATCGCACTGAATTCTCCTCTTGGGATCTTTCATTACGAGTTATTGGTCGTGATTGGGTAAAACCTTCCCGTAGATCATCTGGTCATTGAGAATTTCTCGACGCAATCCTAAGAGGGTTTCTATTCCTCCTAGGGCCCAAATGATCAAAGGGAGAGGCTCTGCTTAACCTCTCCAGAGTGCTTGTTCATTCTGTGGCTAGAGTAACATTTCGTTGAGAATTTGTAGCTCTTATAGAAGAGGTCCGGCCAGGTTGATAAGTGGGATTATTGGTCCCCTCAGTATGATGAGACCCAGTACGTCAGGACTGAGAAGCATCTAGAAATAGTGTATGACTGGTTCTTGAAGACGGTAGATAGGTAGGTATCTGGAGGCTTCGTTGACCTGACTGGGCAGGTGTGCCGTTACGCACGGTCTGAAGGAGTTGACGCATGGTCTCTTGCATATCTATTTTCCCCTGGGCTAAATTGGCTACCATTCCAGTGAGATCCTAAAGAGTTAGGGGAGCAGCTGGATTGAGGGGAACTCGGTCATTATTTCGGTCACTAGATTCTGGGATTTCAGCCATTTGCGATGAATATATTAGTGAAAATGGTACGTATAGTCATTCCCACAGACGGCGCCAATCTGTTGATATAAAAAACTAGATTTGATCTAATTAATTAATCACATATAAATATGAAGTAAAAAATAAGACAAAGGATTTTTAAAGTGGTTCAGCCTTATGAAAATGGCCTACGTCCACTGTTTTGTATTGCTGGATGTTCTTGCCTTAATTTTGATCACAATTGCTAATGATCAATTACCCCGTTATGGAGGGTGTTACAATGTATTTATAGCCGTAGGGCTGTCAGTATGAATAGACGATATGTCGTTATCTAATAGATATATACATCTGTACAATAAGAATGTTCATTAAATCCGATGTTCATTGACTGTGCAATTGTCGCTTGATCTTCCTGGTCAGATGCTCTGCACGTTGAGTAGCTCGGCACGCTAAATAGCTCGACGTGATGTGTAGCTCAGTGCTGCGAGTTGCTCGGTGAGTATAAGCATTTGCCATATAAGATGACACATGTCTTCATATGATTGGTCCACGTCAGCTGACTAATTTTCGTATCAACAATGATGGAGGTATGTAATTATAATATCTTTTTATATTCAACAAAATGATTATATGTGATAATCATATTTATCTAAGATCCTAACATTAAATATAAAATATGTAAGGACATATTTTACTAAGTCCTAGTTACATTAGAGTATATCGTATATTGCTACAACCGTCGAAGAAAAGTTCAAGCCCAATCATGCATCAAGGCGGATCCGAATATCAACATTCTTCAACAATCAAGCCTTAGCGAGATGGATTTTGGTAAGGTTGTATTTAAATTCCCTTATTGTTTTATTTAAAGTGTTGGGATAATTTTTCTGAAATGTTTTAAAACATTTGAGGTGTCATTTTGCGTCAAAAGAATTTTTTCTAAGTCCTGAGGCGGAGTTTTAATAAAAATTATTTTAAACTAATGTCGTTCAAACGACATGTCTATGTCGTTTAAAAGACAGGACAAAGTCATTCAAATGACTTCTTCAAGCGACAACGAATCTCGCGAGAGAACCTCGCTTGAAGTGTTTCATCAAACAAAATGCTATTGTTTTAGTTTTCTTACCTCATTTGATAGGTTATGTGAAGTCTCTTCAAGCGACATCATATGTCGTTCGAGCGACATGATCTTGTCGTTAGAGCGAAGTCACCGACTCAATTTTTTTATAAATAGATCATTTTTTAGTCCTTTGTGCTTCAGATTACGTGAGTGTTTCATTGTACAAAAACTGCTAATGCAGAATTTTTGTCTTCTAACTTTTAGAGGTGTTTTAACTTTGTTTTGATTCATAAATCCTTCCAATAGCTTTAATGAATCATTTTGGAACCCAAGATATAATTTTGCTGGATTTTTTCTTGTAGGGAAGATTTCTCTACTGATGATTTGGTACCACTTGAGGGAGGTGTTGGTTGACTACGACTACAGTCATTGGGAGTGCTTGAGGATGTTCCTTGCTGAGGACAAAACTGAGGTTCTTGTAGGTTTGTTGCGGTTGATCCATTAATGATTATAGGTCGAGGCCTATGTGAGTATTCTACAGAATAGTCATTGCAGATTTCATTGTTTATGTAAGTTGCGATTTACCTCTTCATAGTGAAATAAAAGGTTTTACCCGAATGGTTTTTTTCCTGAAATCTGTGAATTAGCAATTTTATGATGGCATGATTTATTCCACATAGATGTAACAATTAATGAAATAAGTGCTTAATTAGGAATTTGAAAATCCACATACAATCGATATCACACAACATTCTTAAATTGGTATCAAAGCAGTTTACTCTAAATTATCGAGTGGTCATTTTTCCCGCAAAATTTTTGTGATGTTAATTTTTTTGAAAAATCTGATTATGATATTTCGCAATGTTTTCGAATGAAAACTTATATAATCGGTTGCCAATTTTTTACGGGAGTAATTATGCCTATTGAAAAGCCTGCATGAAATTTTCCTTAGAAGAAATCAATAAGTGTGTTTGGGTTGTTTGTGAAAAAGGGTGGACTACTCCCACTGTCACCACTAATATTGTCACTAATCTTAAACATATGACCAACTGGACTAAGGATGAATTTAAATGGAGTACTTTTAATTCTCATGGGCTGAGTGTAATTTCTGGAGCCGTCACCTATGACGAATTTCATCGTATCATAATGTGCACCATGTCAAAAGAAGCATGGGATGTTCTACAACTTACCCATGAAGGCACGACTGCAGTAAAAGAGTCGAAATTGCAAAATTTAATTTTGGAACTATTACACTTCTTGAATATTAGTGTTTTGATGAGTTCTATGTACGTTTGTCTGATATTGTCAACCCTAGTTTCAATCTTGGTGAGCACATTCCTGATGCACGAGTAGTTAAAAAGATTTTGAGATTATTGTCGAAATATTTTATCCCGAAAGTGACTGTTTTAAATTCCTTAGGAAATTTGAGCAATCTTAAGTTAGAAGAACTGGTAGGAGGCGTTCGGATTCATGAAATTGACATGTGATAGCACTTAAAGCCCAGACTAGGAAGAGCGAGAAAGGGTCCAAGAGAGAGGAGAAAAAGAAAGTGAGAGTTTGTGATTTCTTGTCTGAGGGCGAGTTTGATTTTGATGATGTGACCATGCTTGCTAAAAAACTTAAAAAGTTTCTCAAATTTTTCAAAGATAATTCTTCCAATATTTTTTAACAAAAATAAAAAGAAAGATGAGGCCAAAGAGTGCATTGAGAAAGAGAAAGAGAAAGAGGAAAAAGATGTTTGGAGTCACAACATCATTCCATATCCATGTGACTATTCGATAGTGTTTTGAGATGATACATCATTTCATCCATGTGCTTTATAATGTTTGGAGTCATTATGATGAGATTTGAGATTACTTTTTACATGTTTGACTCATGATTTCCTTTAATGCACACTTTCACGAATTATGATTTAATGGGGAAGTTTAAATTATGGGGGAGATTTGAGATTTGTTTTTATTTATCTTTATCTTATTTCAAACTCGATACGTCACGAAGGTATTTATTTTTTGTCTCATGTGTGTAGGTAAATAGTTTGAGGATCATTATTTTGCACACCCTAATGATGAAAAAGAAAAGTTGGAGATTTCAAGATTTCAAGACGAAGATCTTTAAGAAAGTTTAAGACTTACATTTTTAGTACCTTTTAAGTTTTGGGTTCATGGGAGGGTATTAGATTTATATAGGAGATTTGGTTTGATAATTTGGATTTTTTTATTTTGTACTAGCATAGACATATGGGGAGATTTGTAAGGACGTGTTTTACATAGTCCTGTTTACATTAGAGTATGTCGTATACCTCTACAACCGTTGAAGAAAAGTTCAAGTCCAATTATGCATCAAGACGGATCCGAATATCAACATTCTTCAACAATCAAGCCTCTGCGAGATAGATTTTGGTAAGGTTGTGTTGAAAGTCCCTTAATATTTTATTTAAAATGTTGGGATAATTTTTCTAAAATGTTTTAAAACATCTGAGGTGTCATTTTTTGTCAAAAGAAATTTTTCTAAGTACTGAGGAGGAGTTTTAATAAAAATTATTTTACGCTAATTCCATTCAAACGACATGTTTATGTCGTTCAAACGAAGGGACAAAGTCATTCAAACGATTTCTTCAAGAGGGAGCGAATCTCGCGAGATAATTAGTTTGAACCTCCCTTGAAGTGTTTTATCAAACAGCATGCTACTATTTTAGTTTTCTTAGCTCATTTGATAGGTCGCGCGAAATCTCTTCAAGCGATATCACATGTCGTTCTTGTCGTTCGAACGAAGTCACCAACTAATTTTTTTTTAAATAGCTCATTTTTTAGTCCTTTGTGCTTCTGAATACGTGTGTGTTTCATTCTACAAAAGTTGCTTATGCAAAAATTTTGTCTTCTAACCTTTTGAGGTTTTTTAACTTTGTTTTGATTTAAAAATCATTCCAATAGCATTAGTGAATCATTTTGGTACCCAAGATACAATTTTTGGGAGTTTTTCTTATATGGAAGATTTCTCTATTGCTGATTTGGTACCATTTAAGGGAGGTGTTGGCTGACTACGACTGCGGTCATTGGGAGTGCTTGGGGGTATTCCTTGCCGAAGACATAACTGAGGTTCTTATGGGTTTGTTGCAGTTTATCCATTATTGATTCTAGGTCGAGGCCTATGTGAGTATTCTACGGAATAGCCATTGCAAATTTCATTATGTATGTAAGTTGCGATTTACCTCTTAATGGTAATATAAAAGGTTTTATTTGAATGGATTTTTTTCCTGAAATCTTCGAATTAGCAATTTTATGATGGCATGATTTATTCCACATATATGTATGTTTAGGGTTTAATTAATTTGGATAAAAAATTAATAATTAATTAAATAAGTGTTTAATTGGGAATTTGCGAATCCACGTACAATCGATATCACACAACATTCTCAAAACACATGCTTTGTATGATTCAAGAACAAATAACATGTATAATTGGATATTCATGTGTTAGATTTATAGATCCATATAAAACTGTTAATTACATATTCTTTTGATTATGTTAACGTGATATCAGAGCTTAGGTTTTTGATCTCATGATTGTCCATTAAGAGTTTTTGCCTACAAAAAGAAATCGGGTAAAAAAACTTGATGAATTACTGAATTTTTCTAGCGATATTTTTTTTCTTGCTCGGAATTTAATGAAATTCATATGGTCATATGGAAAGTCAAAATAAACAAAACCCATTGTAAACAATGGGCACCACTCTATCTCGATGATTTGACGTCGTTTAGACCCTAAAAACACATTTTTGCCATTTTTAGTAATAATGTCAACGCTAATAACTCTCGTTTACAAATTGATTTTAGGATTCCACGAATTGTTGAGTAATCCTGAATAGATCATTTATGTTACTGTAGTGATGACTCAAAATTTTCCATTTTTTAAAAAACTAATTATTTTTCCATATTTTATGGTATAAGTCACTATATATAATTATTTCATCATTATATTGTTGTTCTAATATTCATATTATGTATTATTTTGTATTGACCAAAAGCTTCATTATAAAATTTTGAATATTAGATGTATGATTATGAGTTTCATAATAACAATTTTGATAAATTAGATTATTATATATAATCTATATTTAATTGTCCAAATGTCCTAATATATTTATGAATTAATGTTTTGACACCAAACGTATAGGATGTTAAATTAGGAATACATCCAAGTGTCTTAATCTATAATTATAAATATTATATTATTATGTATGCATTTATATTTAGACCTTTGATTATTCATTAAGTTTTACGTATAATATCTTTTGGGGCCATTGATTTTTACATACATTACGTAATATGCATGTGCATGTATGTTTCATGAAAGTAAATTTTTTTTGCACAATCTATGAATTGAATATATAAAACAGAATTAAGGATAAACCAACTTAGAATCTCTGTGACTGCAACCAAATGAATTATTTGGTATATATGTATAATCACATAAAAGAAAATTTCATAAGATGAGATTGTTGGTTTCCAAAATTGTAATGACCAAATTAAAATTGAATTTGGTTCCCTTATTGTGATTTTCTTTTTGGCAATTTAATTATGTCTTTAAATTTTCTTATTTTATGAAACTGTAAAGGTGAAATTTTGAGACGTTTTCAGTGACAGTTTCCTTATGCCTCTAATAAACAATAATTGAGATTAAAATTGTTGAGTTACTCAGAATTTCATGAATTTTTTATATCAATTCGAAACGATCCCATGATCAAAACTCACCATTTTTGGTGATGAACATTGTTTTTCCTATTTGAGCACGTTTAAGACCTCAAAATCTTAAATTTATCAAATTTGGTATTAAAGTTAACAGTTGTTTTTTTTCTCCAAATTTATTTTTAAAATTTTGTTTATTAGATATTATTTTTAGAGTTTTCTTAACTCATTTGTCGTGATTACTCAAAAAATTTTCGTTATTGAAAATTTTAAATTTCTCCATTTTATGTGTTTTAATAACTACATCAATTGTCCAATCTTATTTGCCTATCATAGTATTCATATTATGCAATGTTTTTGGTATACACCAAATGTTGTTATGAATATTATAATTACGATTAAGGATTCGACATTAATATTTATATTATGTTAGATTAGGTACCCGTTAAAGTGACATGGTCTATAATTGTAAATACTAAATTACTGTGTATAAATTGAGTGTCTGTAATATAATTATGGATGTTAGATTATTAATGCAATGATGATGTGATTTGTTCATTGTAAGTTTCCCAAAGGAACAATTACGATTATTAAATGAGCATTAACGAGTAATTTTTTCTGCATCAATTTAACCTCGAAGATTTTAATTTTCTTCTTAAAACCAATATTTACGTGAAGTTTAATTCGGTGCTCAAAATTATAAATATTAGATTAATGTGTATTGCTTATTATGTCCAATATGAGTAATGGAATATTAAAAGCATGCCTTAAACTTTTCTTCTCAGTATTTATATCACAATTAGATTACCATTCCACCGAAGTGGTCTAATCTAATAAACTCTAAGTGTTGAATTTTGTGATAACATTCAAATATTATGTTTTGGCATGCCTTAAAGTTTTCATTTTAGTATTTATATCATGATTAGGTTATGATTCCACCAAAGTTGTCTAATATGATAAACTATAAATGTCGAAATTTTTTATAACATTCAAATACTATGTTTTGGTTGCTCCAAAGAGTCCGGATATGGTTTTGAGTGTTTGAATTATTAATAATTTCACTATGATTAAACCATTATGATTTGGTTGCTCCAAAGAGTACAGTTTCAATGATGAAGTTATTTGTTTATTAAGGTTGGTATTGGTTGCTCCAAAAAGTTCATGACCTTCCTTAATTTATAAGCATAGTGTCCATTAATGCCTTTTGAAAATATTAATGCTTGTTGAAATTATTATACAATCCATAAAATAATGTAATATTCATATAATGGATAGTTTGGTACTCACCAAAGTGACCCAACTAGAATGCTTGTGAATAATAAATTTAAAGATAAAAGTGGTAGTAATAACTATGATGCGTATATATGTACGGACATTAATGAGGTATATTTGATTTATTTCGTCAAGAAAGATAATTTTTCAAAGGAAAATCATTTTGAGTAATTGAAATAAGTATTAAGTAATTATGCAATTAGGTGGTGAAAGGTTATCCAAGATAATATGTCCATCTAAATTACATAACATAATACCTATGGGGACTAATTTATTCATTAGTCCCACTTGTGTTGCTGACCATCCCACCACGAAACAAGGACTGCCCGGCCTAATCCAAATATCAGATTTCTATACGTATATTTAACATCTGCTTAGATACATATTAACATGCTAAAACTGATTACCAACAATCTCGGAGAGATATTTAGGGACACCTTATGAGCTATCTACAAGTTAAACGAATTACTTGGCATAATTCAACCACTTATATGGGACTACTATAAATGTAAGCACCCACCTCGGGGCAAGGGGGATGTAATTTTGATTACTTATGAGAAACTAACAAATAAAAATGACCTCTCTGTGGACGTAGTCATGTTGTCGAACCACATACATCTTCTGTTATGTGTGATTATCTTTATTTTCTTCATTTATATACTTTCTGTGATTATTTATTGTGATAATTATGTACTCACAATTGGCGCCATGTGTGGGAATATATTATTTTTTCCTATAAACTCAATCACAAAAGAAAGCACATGGTGTCTGACCACAGTAGCAACTTATCGCAAGTCGACAACATACAGGCTGACCCAGTTCCACCCAGGGTCAAGTCTGAAGTTCGCCAAGAGCAAAATCCAAGGTTTCGTCAGCAAAAACAACCTTCTGAAGAAAGTTATGGACCTTCTAGGTTTACACAGATATCCAAGTTAGTCAATGCATATGAAGATAGGCTTCAAGAGCAGGAGGAGGCCACACGCCTCCAATTGGAAAAAAATGATCACCTCCAGAGGAGACTAGAACAAATGGAGGGATATCTCTGTGGATACAGCAAGAAAGGTCGCGAGCGGACTCCTATTCCTCAGACAAGCAAGACTCACAGCTAAGGGGGGAGTTCCAGGCGCGACCGTGACCTGTTAGAATGTGGCCGATCAGGCACCATAGAGACGACGGTCATCAAATAGATGACATAAGGAACTTGGTCCAGAGAGAGATGGATCAACACCCAGCCAACCGAGGGACCAGGACTACTAAAGAGCTGGCTAGGAGAGCTCTCAACACGCAGATCAAATCCCTTTTTTTAAGAGCGGTTGAAGAAGAAGAAGAAGAAGAAGAAGAAGAAGAAGAAGAAGAAGAAGAAGAAGAAGAAGAAGAAGAAGAAGAAGAAGAAGAGCCCCCAAAGAAGTTTGTTGTTCCCAGGTTCAAGATCTACGATGGTAAAACTGACCTCATAGACCATGTTAGGAAGCATAGGAAGGTGATGACCCTGTGAATCCATAATGACTCCCTTATGTGTCATGTCTTCCCTTTTAGCCTACACAATGTAGCTCAAAAGTGGTTTGAGAGACTTACACATAGATTCGTTAAGAGTCCCTCATTGATGCCTTCACTGCTCACTTCATAAGCAAGAGTTCCCACCCAAAGAGGATGGACCCACTGCTTAGGAAGAAGAAGAAGAAGAAGAAGAAAAAAACACGAGAGCCTCTTTGCGATTATTCTAAGTGGTATTGGGAATTTTTCAATGAAGTGGAAGATTGCTTGGAGAATGTAGTCATGTGATCCTTTATGATCGGTCTACTGATCACATCTCTGTTGCACCAGTCCCTCACCAAGAAGGAGGTTAACACCATCGATGAACTCGTGGAGTGTATTAAAAAAATACACCAAGCTTGAGGATGTGGTTCACGCTATTCTTGGGGAAACTAATCACGTTAAAGCCAATAAAGGAGGAGACAAGACTAACACTCCCAACAAAAGGAACAAGAAAGAGGGTAAGAACGGTTCAAAAATGGGAATAATCCTGACCCTTCAAAGGCCTTCGAGGTTGTTAATAAAGTCTTTAAGGAACTGATCTATAAGATCATGGGAAAGATCAAAGACCAACTATTTGTGAAGTGGACCAAGAAGATGAGTGGAGACCGTATGAAGAGGAATAATGCACTGAGATGCGTATTCCACAAGGAAGGCGACCACAGAACAAAGAGCTGCAAAGCTTTGAAGTCCATCTGGAAGAGCTAGCCCAGGCTGGGGATCTGAATGAATACATAGATAAGAAGGCTGATATGGTCACAACCAACGGCGACCAAAAGCCGGACAACTTCCTTGATGACGACATGGGATAGGAATTCCTAGTAATCCATGGAGCTTATGACCTCAAGAAAATATAAGGACACATTGTTTGTATGGAGCTAAAGCAAGTGATGGCAGTGATGGAGGCCTTCCAAATTAACCCCACAAAGAGCTAAGCCAAAAATTTCCAATGACTAGAGGACTTCCACTATAATAAGCACATCGTCTTTACAGAGGAAGACATGTCGAGATAAGGACCCCTCATCACAATGCCCTCATAATCACCCTTAGGATTGTAAATTGGGGTGTACACAAGCTTTTGGTAGATTAAGGAGTTCATCTGAGGTAATGTACCTATAGGTCTTCCATAAGTTGAAACACAACCTAAACCGAACTTAAGGAGGCAACCATTTCATTGGTTAGATTCGCGGGGAAGATCACTATGCCGTTGGAGAAGATAATCATACTAGTGAGGGCAGGAAATATTTTAAAGATGATTGAGTTCCTGGTAATGGATATTGATTCTCACTACCATGCCATTCTGGGCAGAGGGTGGCTTCACGCTATGAAGGTCGTGCCATCGACCTACCACCAAAAACTCAAATGTGTTACTGATCGGGGAGTAGTGGAGATTCATGGCGACCAGGCCACTTCCAAAAAGTGCTTCATCGCCGCCATCCGGTCCCGAAAATAAAGTAAGAAGGAAAAAGAAGTTGTACAGAAAGGAGCCCAAGATGGGGCTACCCCTTCCAAATAAAAACCACGGTACAGTCGACTAGGGGTGGAGCAGACCAGGGTCCACCCCACTAATAGGGCCGTTGAAAACCTGAAGGAGGTTATGTTTGATGCTAACCTACCATAGATAAAGTTTTTTAGTGGTACACCACTTGTCGATCAAGAAAAAAAAGAGTTGATCACCTTTTTGAAGATAAACTTAGACGTACTCACTTGGGATCCCTACGACCCTCCAGGGATTGATCTCAAAGTAGCATGCCAGCACCATCATGTGGACCCAACCTTCAATCCAGTCACTTAAAAGTCATATCGAACTACCCTAGATAAGGCTAAAGAAGTGGAGAATGAAGTAGGGAAGATCCTCGATGTCGGGTCCATAAGGAAAGTGCAATTCCCTAAGTGTCTCTCAAATCCAGTGGTGGTGCGAAAGAGCAAAGGCGGTTAGAGATTTTACATTGACTTTACCAACCTCAACAGACCATGGCCCAAAGATAGTTTCCTTCTGCCAAAGATTAATTAGCTAGTGGATTCCACGATAACACATGAATAAATGAGACTCTTGGATGCCTATTCGAGGTACCACCATATTTCATTGTTCGACCCTGACCAGGACAAGACGTCATTCATCACCCCAGTGAGGCTATACTGTTAGAAGGTCATGTCATAAATCCTTAAGAATACAGGGGCCACCTATCAGAGGCTATTCACCAAAATATTCAATCATCAGATGGGAGATACTATGGAGGTCTATATCGATGGCATGTTAGTTAAGAGAAAACATAAGAGCGACCACCTCACAAACTTGTCCACACCTTCAAAATACTCAAAACATTTAGGATGAATCTCAATGTGAGAAAATGATCATTCGATATCTAGTCAGGAAAGTTTACGTGCTATCTGGTCAGTAAGAGAGGAATTAAGCCCAATCCAAACCAAATTGATGTTATCAATAGGGTCCAGTCACCGAAGACATTGCAAGATATTCAAAAGCTTACTAGGATGCTAGCAGCACTCAATCTCTTCATCTCTAAATCATCGGAGCATTGTTAACCATTCTTTTAACTCCTCAATAAGGATAAGGACCTCACCTGGAACGATAACTGTTCGAAATACTTAGATGAGATCAAGTCTTATCTCAGCAAACCACCCTTATTGGCAATCCCAAAAAATGGAGATCCCTTATATCTCTACCTCACGGTATTAAGTCATGCATTCACCTCGACCTTAGTGTAGGAGATGAAGGGAAGACAGTGCCCTATTTATTATGCTAGCAAAACACTTATGGACGTCGAGCAGCACTACTTGCCACTAGAGAAGTTAGCTTACGCTTTGGTGATTGCCTTAAGGAAGCTCAAGCACTATTTTGAATCCTATCTAGTGACTGTAATCACCTCATTCCCCATTAAATATGTACTTTAAAAAATTGACCTCTCCAAATGATTGTTAAAATGGTCAGTCAAGCTCAAAAGGTTTGAAATTCACTTCTAGCCAAGAACAGTGATTAAGGGGAAGATCTTATCTAATTTTATCGCAAAATTCACAGGAGACGGGCCAATTAACCAACATCTTATGTAGAAGACATCAAACAAGGAAGCACAGTTCGAGGACCGAACCCTGTACGTTGTTGGAGCCTCTAGTTCTAAGAGGGAAGGAGTAGGGATTGTTCTCATCGTACCAAAAGACACTGTCATCGAGCAAGGAATCAAGTTGGAATTGAAGCCTCTAATAACGAAGCCAAATACAAAGAACTGATAGCTGGCTTTCCCAAGGCTCGATTATTGGGGGCAAAATGACTTAACGTATTCGACAATTCCAAGATGGTATCTAACCAATTGAGAGGAGATTTTAACGCAAAAGATGACAGGATGGCAGCCCACTTCACTCTATTTACAAGCTTATAGCAAAATTCAAAAAAGTCCACATACAATAATTCCCCGGGGTGTAAAATAGTCATGTTAATGCCTAAACATCCCTAAGCTCAGCAGTGGACTCTGACCTCAAAGGAATAATTGAAGTGCAGTTCCTCGCCTAATCCAATATTGATAAAATGGTGGTCGTCGAACAGATTCTTGCCATTTATATTAGTCCTAGCTAGATGAATTTGATCATTGCCTACCTACAAATGATACGCTACTATATGATAAGAAATTGGCCCACCAAATGAGGGTAAAGGTTGCTCGCTTCTATCTTGATCCCAAAGGGAAGCTCTACAAAATTCCTTTACAGGTCCTTACCTCCAGTGCATCCACCCGTAAGACACCGAGAAAGTTTTCCACGAGCTTCATAATAGTATTTGTAGGAGTCATATAGGAGAAAGATCTATGGAATTATGAGCAATCAAAGAAATCTAATGGTGACCACACATGCAGAAAGATGAAAGTATCTATGTTCAAAAGTGGGAGAAATGCCATAAGTTCTCTTCTGGTTCATCAAACACCTAATGATTCGAAATCTTTCACCAGTCCTTGGCCATTCGCATAATGGGGATTGGATATTATGGGACCACTACCTGCTGCACCTGGGAATCGCAAGTATCTGTTGGTCGGCATGGATTACTTCACCAAGTGGATAGAGGCAAAACCACTAGACAACATCAAAGGTGCCGACATGACAAGATTCATCTAAAAGAGTATGATAACATGCTTCAGGATACCCAGAGCTATTATCATCCACAACGACACACAGTTTGAAAGTGGTTTTTTCTAGAACTTCTATGACGAGCATGGCATCAAGCATCACTTTGGCTTAATAATGTATCCCGAGAGCAATGGTCAGGCATAGGCTTCCAAAAAAATGATGTTTGATGGACTTAAGAAGAGGCTGGAAAGAGCACAGGGCACTTGTGTAAACGAGCTCCGCCGTGTCCTTTGGGCCTACCGTACTATGCCCAGAAGATCTATCGAGGAAACACCCTTCGCACTCAAATATGGAATGGAAGTTATCATCCCACTTGAAGACAGCCTCCCTACCATGAGAACTAACTTGGTTGACCAAGGTCTAAATGATGATGCCTTACACACTAAACTTAACCTGGCTGACAAACGAAGAGAGCAAGCCATGATTAAGTTGGCATCATACCAATAACAACTGACGAAGAAGTATAATAAAAGGGTCAATATACGTAAGTTCTAGGTAGGAGCCTACATCCTAAAGAAAGTCCTCAATATTGCCGTAAGACCATCGAATGGCAAACTAGTACCAAACTGGGAGGGGAATTTCAAGATGGTAAGGAAAGACCTACAAGGAGCCTATTACTTGGAAACACTGGAGGGAGGAGAGATGCCGAAAGCAAGGAATGCGGCCAATCTTAAGAAATTCTATTTTTAGTCTTCCTATATTGTAAAAAATTTAGTTTATGAAAATTTTCATTTCAAACTTATGTTTCTCGCAAGTTGGTGTTTTATGAATAAAAGTGCATTTGCTCTTACATCTTGATAATCTCAATATTGTGCACCATTTCCAAGAAATAGGTCCAGTAATTGGCACACCTCCATTCTCGAATTCTAACCAAGATTACATTTAATTACAGTAACCTTCTCAGCTTATTTAATCAAGAAACTGTCTTGCGCTGAACACAACTCCAGCGGATTGTAATAAATTGCTCAACTTATTCCAGTCAAGGAATTTCCTCTCGCTGAGTAGGATTCGAGTTAATTATAATAAGCTGTTAAGTTTATTTCAATTAAGAGAATCCTCAAGTCTTTGTCATTTTAAACACAAAGGACCTCACGAGTTGCCAAGTAATAAGAAAAGCCCTAAAGGGGATCCTTAGGCAAAAAGCAAACTTAGGTTGGTCGCCAACTATATTGATCGATAAAAATCCTGAATGGGTGGATGGCCCATTAACCAGGTGCATTTTTGTCATTATTTGACTTAGGCCTAAGGGAATTTGACGACACAACCTAAAAGGTAAGGGAGATGGAATGATACATGCTAAGGCATATTGGACTGGAAAAATGCAACAACGTTAATATTAACTTCATTCAATCGGCAAACACCAAAAATACATAACAGTTACTACTCACTCCATTTAATCAACAAACGTCCAAAAAACATAACAGTTATAATTAACTCCCCAAAATGCACAACAATTAATAATTAACTTCATTTATTCGGAAAGAGTATAAATTACACATGATGTTAATTATCATAGCAAATTATAAAAAGTATATTACAAAGGCACAAACTATGTATGATCGACGAGCCAGAAATTATATTATTTTCCTTTGTCGACCATTCTGGTTGGGATAAAAATAATCCTCTCTATCAGAATCCACCTCGAAGTAATTGAATAGCTGATGAGGGATAGCATCCAGAGGAACCCCTTTCTCATCCTTTCCAAATGGGGGTTAACAATATGTCAGGCAATCCACCTAATACATGTACTACAGTTGGGATTCCTTGGGTTCTTTAAGCACCCTAAGAGCATTCAACCACCCATGTTTATAAGAAATATCCTAGGCCTCTTGCAATCTGATAGGTGCATCATGTCAGCCTTCATCATAACCAGTGAACCACGCAGCTCGAGGACCCATTCTGAATAAATACTTTAACTTCGTTATGTTGGTCTGCTGCCAGGCTATGATGACATTCTTCCTCTGGAAATCTTCCTCTAACTCAGAGACCTTATTCTTTAAGGCTTTTTTCTCTACTTGAATCAATTCACTTATGTGGCCTACATCCTTGCTTAATGCAAGTGAGTCTTTCAGGTCGGTTATCTCCTTTTGCATCAAAGAGCTAATGTTCTCCATGTCTAAGAGGTTGTCTTTTAACTTGGCGACCAGCTCAAACTGATCCTTGTATGCCTCTGTTCTTGCCTTCAATGCTTTTTAAGCCTTCATGAAGGACCGAAGAGCTTGTTCTCTTACTCTTGGGCCAAGTAACTTTTCAAGGTTCTTAGAGGAGTAACCTCAACAACAAGCTACACGCAATAAAAACAAACAACGGGTATATAGAGAAATAGTAAATAGGAAAAAATTTCTTTCATTGATTATTAAAGAGGTAAGTTTAAGCCATTACAACAGAGGAAAAGGAGAGTACAACAATTGAACAAAAATAAAAGAGGAAATCCTAAATTTATAGAGCTTCACTCTTTCACTTTCTCGTATGACTCCGAAGCCTTCCCCTTTGTAGTAGCCTTCTCTATCTAGTCGGTAGTCATCTCGACGTGGTATGATGTTCCCTCAGCTTGGTCAGCAGGTTAGACAAAAGGAGTATCCTCTTTAGTGAATAGAGAAGGACCTGGCATATGCTTCCCCAATAACCCTAAGTCAAGAGGGACCCCTGTCGCCTTCAAATCTTGGGCATATCCTTTCTTACAGGACAGCTTCTGGGTATAAGCGATTTGGATTTCAGTGTCATCGTAGGCCACAATCCAGCCCTTCGTATAGCTATCCTCCTTGATGTTAGGGACCTCACTTTCCAGCTTCTTGATCCCCTCATCTAACTTGTCCTTCTCCATGCCTATAGGGTTTTTAGTTATCTTCAGCTCAACCATCTCCTTCACATCAGTCTCCCTCTCCAGCTCAAAGGCCTTTCGATCATCGGCCAAGTGCTATTGGGACTTCTTCAGAGCTTCAGACAACTTCTGGTTCTTCCTAGATTGGTCGACATGACTATCCAGAAGAATGGTGAAATCTATAACAAATTACAAGACAGAAAAAGTTAGTATTAGAGAGAAAAATAGTTCAAACTAACATAATAAATGAAGAAGAAAACACTTACTAGAGCAAGAGCTTGAGCAAATTTTAGATACAGCTGCTCGAGACCTAACTTTTATGAGTGCCCGTGGTCAGTGGTGAGCACTACCCCCTTCAGCAGACCAGGGGCAAAGGTAGGGTTGAGGACCATGCTATCGCCTTGAGGTGTAATGGAGAAAGAATATAAATATTTTATAGAGACCTTAATGGACTTCTTCTTCGTCTATTCCTCTCTCCCCTTCTCATCCTCTCTCTTACTCTTATCTCCGTCTTTCTCCTTGGCTCTTGAGCAAGAGCCACTAATTTTGGCGGAATCCCCATTGACTTCTTTATAGACAGGACCCTAGCAGAAAGAAATACTTGATTGTCATCATCATCATTACCCAGCAGTAATCTCCTCCTTGGTGGAGCCATTTGGTCTTCTTATTTTTCTCTTTCGGAGTAAGAATCAACATCCACTAGACCAGATGAACCAAAAGTCTCCTTGTCTAGAAAAGTGATCTCAGGGATCTTATTTACCGGTCGAGCAACGTAACTAGAAGTAATGTTGGTGCATTCGAGGAGATAGACAGTCGACCGAGTATGTTCACCGTCAAGAAACCTATCCCCGATTTTTCAGACCTTCAAAAAGTCAGTAACCTTTATATGGCAGATAGAAGGCTCCTTGTTTTTAGCGCGAGAGAGCACGCATCAGTAAACAGAGCAAATAAAAGAAATAAAAAGTCAGCAATTTATAAAGAAGATATTAGTAGTGACCTATGTGATCTTCCCCCCACTCAGGGCACAGGGACCCTCTCTACCTTTCGCCCTCAAGCAAGAGAGGATGTTGCCAGTTCTTGGCAATGAAGACCTGATCCCAATATCTTTTATTGGAATCAGGTAGGTTCAAAACAGAAATTTTGTTGGCCCTCCTCACTTTCAGGTACGGAAGATCTTCGAAAGTATGCAACCAGACATAGCAGAATTAGATTTATGGGACCCATAAATTGTTCCCATAAATTTTATTCATCTTATGAACCCCATTCACTATCTTCCAAGTATTAGGGGCACATTGCGCAGGAACGAACTCAAAATAATTCTAAAAATTCTAAAAATAAATAATTTTGGGGATAGGTTAAACCCCCTGGACCACAGTACGGGTGTGAATCCAGTGCCCTTCATCCATGTCCCGGACATCTCTGGGTATGGGGGCTCAGTAGATATCCACCGAATCAGGAATAGATTACATTTCCCTAAATTTTTCAAAAGTTTTGCCATGAAGAGTGGCCATCGAAGAAAGGATTTTAAACAACAAAGACTACGAAAGAAAACGATGAAGAAATGAAGCAAGAGATGACTTAAAAGAAGAAAATAGTGTGAAGAAGCTTTGAATATTTGATGAACAGGAAGAAAAGCTCTCGGTGAGTTTGCAAAGAAGAAAGCTTGGGATGCGAAGTGAAGGTTTGGAAGCATCCGAACTTTGTTTGAAAACTTGTGCAAAATGATGAGGAACAATTCTCGAAAATGATTTTTGGCGCTTCAAATTTCTTCTCGAACCAGCGCACCCCCATTATTTCGATGTTATTACAAATTTTTCATGCCAGTCACCTCCAATTCTACTCGGATGAGCGTACCCTCAACAGTTCACAAATTTTACAAATGTGTTATGCTGATTTTTAACAGTTCAGATCATGGACTTAAAATCTATTGGACCCACATCTCAGCCTAAAGATTTTAGGGACAATTATGGGGGCTAATTTATTCATTAGTCACACTTGTGTAGCCGACCAGCCCAACACGAAACAAGGACTTCCGGCCCAATTCAAATATCAAATTTCTGAACGTGTATTTAACATGTTCTTAGATACATATTGATAGGGTAAAATTGGTTACCAACAATCTCGGAGAGATATTCAGGGACACCTTACGAGCTATCTACAATTTGTATGAATTACTTACACAATTCAACCATTTATTTGGGACTATTATAAATGTAAACCCCCACCCCAAGGAAAGGGGGATGTAATTTCGATTACTTGAGAGAAATTAACAAAGAATAGTGATCTCTCCATGGACGTAGGCACGTTGTCAAATCACGTACATCTTGTGTTGTGTGTGATTATATTTATTTTCTGCATTTACATACTTTATGTGATTGTTTATTGTGATAAGTATGTACTCATAGTACCCAATAAAGTCATATATAATTCAAAGTTATTACGAAAGAAATCCCATATTTATAAAATGTTATTAATGTACATGTTATCAACTCATAGCATTAATGTAGTGAGGTATTTATCTCATTAACTGTATATTACTTTATTTTTCTAATATAGCATGTTTTATCTATTTTAATATTGTCGAGATGGATTTCTTAGAAGTACTAAATCTTATAATTCAGTTTTACTTGAGGAATCCACTATTAATGAATAAATTAATGTGTGACACTCTTTTAAAAAATTGAATTATAAAATTATTAAACGGATTAGGCATAAAGTTTATGCAAAATTTCATAATGTTAGAGATTAAAATATGAGTACCCATTATGTAACATACATATTTTAAGCTATATTGTGTGAATTATAATGTGACATTCGATATGAATGAAATATCTTGTTTTATTTTTCAAAACTAGAGTGCTAGGAAAACTACTTCTAAATTGATATGAGGATGCTTACAAAACAAACCATAAAACATACGATAAATTCTTGGGTTCCTTTTCTTATGTTATTTTGGAATCATTTCAAAAAAAACTCAATGACGTTTCAAAATATTTTTTCCCAATTTTATCGTAAAATATTTTTCTTGAGCATACAAAAGATATTTAAGTTTATATGAGAATATATAGTCTTAATTATGGTGTTCTCATTGGTGGTTTGTACAATTATATTTTGATAAAAACTCTTATAAGAAAAATGATTTCAATCATATATCATATTGTTGAACTTCAAACTAGCTTTTAAATCTAGTGGCACTATTGAATATCAGACTCTTTTAAATTTAGACTTACTTTGATGATTTAATAAACTAAATTGTCTTTGGATTGTCACTTATGAATCTTGACTCTTACATTTGAGCTCTTAGGGTTTTATGATTTTAGAACGATCTATGTGGCCCAAGTGGGATATTATAGTCCTTGGATAGTGGACCTACATAGATCATGTCGTTATAAAATAACAGGTCAAACGCAACAATGTCGATATCGCCACAAGAGTTATTCACACGAAAATGAATACATATGGTTCTAAGTGTATTATATAAATTCCACTTTACTTACCCTATTTGACACTCTCACATGATTGGGAATGTCTAGTACATGCATGAATTTAGAATCTACTAAAAGAATTAAAATTTAAAATTATGTCTAAACTTTCAAGAGGGTACACTATTTGCTATTGAAATCGAACATATCAAATTCTTTAAAGAATGGTGAAATTAGTGGGAGTGTCAAATTACCTAATGTGGTTATAAAAGAAGTTAAGATACTCTTGCATTCCCTTGACATCCAAAATAATTTTTCTTTTGGTATTAATAGTTTTAAGAAGCTCTTAAATGAGTTTGCTATTCTGAATGATTGTGATATATATCACAAGAATGTGAATTTAATAGAAGAGTACGAAAATATTCAAATTTTATTTTCATAATTTTTAAAAATCATAATGCCATTAATTGACCAAAATAAAGTTCAGAATCGCGTTGAATTATTTAATTGACACACTAGAGTCGAGTGTAAATACGTCTTTAAGACTAAACACGACCCTGATAATAATCAATGATATAAAACTAGACTTATGATAAAAGTTTTCATTATGAATAGACAAAGGGATGTAAATAAATATTTTCACCTATATCTTAAAATGTTAAATATTTATGGCTTTAGTAGCTTCTTTTGAGTAATAGTTACATTTAATGTGAAAACTTATGAGAGTTTATGAAAACAACTATATATGTTGAGAAATCACTATATAAACTTATATTAGTTTTCCATTAATGGTATTTTAAGAATACTTTATGTACTTTGATTAGTATATATATACCTTAAAGTCAGTGAGAGTAAATTTATATATTTCTTCTATTTCTCTCAGTAATGAATAATAGATTAAAGAAATAAAATATTTTAAGAGTACAAAGTAATGAGATGCCTAAAATAATGTATGCTCACACTTGTGATAATTGTTATCTCTTGATAAAATAGATTTGTTTTGGCCTAGTAGCCAATATTATCAAAGAGTGAGAAATAATTAAATATTGTATATAGCATGCTTTGAGGCTACAATTCATGGATTATGAGCGCGAAAATTTATTTCGGGACTTAAAGTTGTCTACACTATTACCAAGTCGCTGAAATATTATGATAATCCCGCTGCAATCTTCGTTATGAAGAATTGATAGGTATTTTATAGAACCTAGGCACATTAGGATAATAACTATATGTGAATGAAAAAGTTCTGAAACAACAAGTGTGAGTTGAACACATTAGTACAAGTGTTAACATAACGTATCTACTAATAAATGGGATATCACCAAAGGACAATCATGAAGCATGCTTAAGATGTGGGTCTTGTATATAGCCATGCTTGATTTTTGACACTATATTTGATATCAATTAAAGTATATTCTGAACATTTCAATTTCTGTCTTACAATCTAAGTTTACCTGCGTGTGAATTAATGAATATGACAGAAATAGTCTTTTATATAAGATATTATTGGACTATTATCACTATACCAAAATGGTCAAATTGGCACCCTTTAAGCGCTTAGCCTTGTCACGGTCATTGACCGTGACAAAAAAACAAGCGTTTTTGTCACGGTCATTGACTGTGACAAGGTTGTGACAAAGGCTTGTCACGGTCAATGACAGTGACAATCTTATAAAGTGTTCACAGTCATTGACCGTGACACGTGCATGACAATTCTGTCAGTAAAAAAAACTTTCCCTCTTCTTTTTTTTCCACGATTTTGTTCCCTCCATTTCTCTCTCTAGCGGCGGCTCCCTCTCTCTCTACAACTTTTGTATGTTTTCTCTCTCTATTTCTCCTCCATTTATGTATATGTGTATGTATATGTGTGTGTGTGTACATATGTGTGTGCGTGTGTGTGTGGTGTATATATGCGGGGGGGGGGGGGGGGGGGTGCAGGAGGGCTGGGGGGAGGGGGTGTATGTGCATGTGTGTGAGTAATGTTTGTGTGTGTATATATGCTTGTGTGTGTATATGTGCGTGTGTATGTATATGTGCGTGTGTATATATGTGTGTGTGTGTGCGTGTGGTGGGCAGAGGCAGCTGGGGGGGGAGTGTGCAGGGGCAGAGGGGGGGTGGGCGGGCGATTGGGGGGGCAGGGGGTGTATATGTGCGTGTGTGTATTTTTTTTAATTAAATTTGTATTGGTTTATTAGATATTGCTCCTCATATTGTAGTGGCCGTTGTAAAATAATTGATTGGTTGTTAATTTTTTTTGTAAATTAATAATTAGTGCCCCTTTCATATGCAAGTAGGATTGCCCCTCATTGTAAATTAGTAAATTAATAATTGTATACTTTAATTGTTAGTTTAATTGATGAAAAGAATTAATTGAGTAGATGAATTAGAAGGAGTACGGGATGCACATTTGTTGTTGCCATTGCGGTTGGATTATAGTGAATCGATGTTGGGTTGGTTAATTTTAAAAGTGGCATGACCACTGGATTATTGTCCATATGGGGGTGGAATTTTTTAACTTTTTTTAAAAATTACTTTGTATAACGAACAATATATATAGTATGATAATTAAATGAAACATACTTGAAATTATATATAGTGCGCATAGTTACTAGCCTCTAGTTCTTATGCGTACGCATTCAATAGCCCTTAGACCCGTTCGAGGGCTGGGGGGGGGGGGGGGGGCTGGGGGGAGGGGGTGTATGTGCATGTGTGTGAGTATGTTTGTGTGTGTATATATGCTTGTGTGTGTATATGTGCGTGTGTATGTATATGTGCGTGTGTATATATGTGTGTGTGTGCGTGTGGTGGGCAGAGGCAGCTGGGGGGGGAGTGTGCAGGGGCAGAGGGGGGTGGGCGGGCGATTGGGGGGGCAGGCGATTGGGGGGCAGGGGGTGTATATGTGCGTGTGTGTATTTTTTTTAATTAAATTTGTATTGGTTTATTAGATATTGCTCCTCATATTGTAGTGGCCGTTGTAAAATAATTGATTGGTTGTTAATTTTTTTTGTAAATTAATAATTAGTGCCCCTTTCATATGCAAGTAGGATTGCCCTTATTGTAAATTAGTAAATTAATAATTGTATACTTTAATTGTTAGTTTAATTGATGAAAAGAATTAATTGAGTAGATGAATTAGAAGGAGTACGGGATGCACATTTGTTGTTGCCATTGCGGTTGGATTATAGTGAATCGATGTTGGGTTGGTTAATTTTAAAAGTGGCATGACCACTGGATTATTGTCCATATGGGGGTGGAATTTTTTAACTTTTTTTAAAAATTACTTTGTATAACGAACAATATATATAGTATGATAATTAAATGAAACATACTTGAAATTATATATAGTGCGCATAGTTACTAGCCTCTAGTTCTTATGCGTACGCATTCAATAGCCCTTAGACCCGTTCGAGAGTCATTACCCCTGTAATGAGATCTCTCGAATATTCTCGTTTGGACAGTTTGGGACTGCATAATTTCTGTATAATAATATTCTTAGTGGCTTAAAGTTGTTACTTTTAGAGGAAGGGGGGGCAGGAGGGCTGGGGGGAGGGGGTGTATGTGCATGTGTGTGTGTGTGTGTTTGTGTGTGTATATATGCTTGTGTGTGTATATGTGCGTGTGTATGTATATGTGCGTGTGTATATATGTGTGTGTGTGCGTGTGGTGGGCAGAGGCAGCCGGGGAGGGGGGGGGGCAGGAGGGCTGGGGGGAGGGGGTGTATGTGCATGTGTGTGTGTATGTTTGTGTGTGTATATATGCTTGTGTGTGTATATATGCGTGTGTATGTATATGTGCGTGTGTATATATGTGTGTGTGTGCGTGTGGTGGGCAGAGGCAGCCGGGGGGAGTGTGCAGGGACAGGGGGGGCGGGCGATTGGGGGGGCAGGTGATTGGGGGGCAGGGGGTGTATATGTGCGTGTGTGCATTTTTTTTAATTAAATTTGTATTGGTTTATTAGATATTGCTCCTCATATTGTAGTGGCCGTTGTAAAAGAATTGATTGGTTGTTAATTTTTTTTGTAAATTAATAATTAGTGCCCCTTTCATATGCAAGTAGGATTGCCCCTCATTGTAAATTAATAATTATATACTTTAATTGTTAGTTTAATTGATGAAAAGAATTTATTGAGTAGATGAATTAGAAGGAGTACGGGATGCACATTTATTGTTGACATTGCGGTTGGATTATAGTGAATCGATGTTGGGTTGGTTAATTTTAAAAGTGGCATGACCACTGGATTATTGTCCATATAGGGGTGAAATTTTTCAACTTTTTTTAAAAATTACTTTGTATAACGAACAATATATATAGTATGATAATTAAATGAAACATACTTGAAATTATATATAGTGCGCATAGTTACTAGCCTTCTAGTTCTTATGCGTACGCATTCAATAGCCCTTAGACCCGTTCGAGAGTCATTACCCCTGTAATGAGATCTCTCGAATATTACCGTTTGGACAGTTTGGGACTCCATAATTTCTGTATAATAATATTCTTAGTGGCTTAAAGTTGTTACTTTTAGAGAAAGGGGGGCAGGAGGGCTGGGGGGAAGGGGTGCATGTGCATGTGTGTGTGTATGTTTATGTGTGTATATATGCTTGTGTGTGTATATGTGCGTGTGTATGTATATGTGCGTGTGTATATATGTGTGTGTGTGCGTGTGGTGGGCAGAGGGAGCCGGGCGGGGAGTGTGCAGGGGCAGAGGGGGGGTGGGCGGGCAATTGGGGGGGTAGGCGATTGGGGGGGCAGGGGACTATATGTGTGTGTGTGTATTTTTTTTAATTAAATTTGTATTGGTTTATTAGATATTGCTCCTCATATTGTAGTGGCCGTTGTAAAAGAATTGATTGGTTGTTAATTTTTTTTGTAAATTAATAATTAGTGCCCCTTTCATATGCAAGTAGGATTGCCCCTCATTGTAAATTAGTAAATTAATAATTGTATAATTTAATTGTTAGTTTAATTGATGAAAAGAATTAATTGAGTAGATGAATTAGAAGGAGTACGGGATGCACATTTGTTGTTGCTATTGCGGTTGGATTATAGTGAATCGATGTTGGGTTGGTTAATTTTAAAAGTGGCATGACCACTGGATTATTGTCCATATGGGGGTGGAATTTTTCAACTTTTTTTAAAAATTACTTTGTATAACGAACAATATATATAGTATGATAATTAAATGAAACATACTTGAAATTATATATAGTGCGCATAGTTACTAGCCTTCTAGTTCTTATGCGTACGCATTCAATAGCCCTTAGACCCGTTCGAGAATCATTACCCCTGTAATGAGATCTCTCGAATATTCCCGTTTGGACAGTTTAGGACTGCATAATTTCTGTATAATAATATTCTTAATGGCTTAAAGTTGTTACTTTTAGAGGAAGTTCTGCAGTCGTATCCTAATGTTCTTTGGGTACATACTAGATTGACAAGTGTGACTGTTATTTCAATTGATCAATTGAAATAACACTCACACTTGCCAATCTACGTCGTTACTAGGAGAACTACGGGGATATGCTGCCGAATTTTTCTCAAATAGTAACAATGTGCATGATCTATTAAGTATATTACAGAAAAATGCGGTCTTAAATGGGATAGGATCACTCACCCTTTAGAGGAGATGGAGGAAATAGAAATTTCTATTATAAATTGAATTTGAATTTGAAATTTAAGAATCGAATATAAGTAAGACATAATTAAATGAAACATACTGTAAATATAAGTTTTGTTTATACTAATCCATGAATATACGCTTCTTACCTTTAATAGGTGATTAGTTATGGTAGCCGTGATGGGATATCCGAAATACAAAGAGTGGATGGTGAGACAAATGAAATGGGGGATGTGTTTCGCAGAGGTGCTAATGAATTTGTGAAATACGCAAATAGATGTCATAATGATGAAGAGTTTTTGTGTCCATGTGCTAGGTGTAAGAATGGTAAGGTGTTTGAGTGGAAAACAATTGAACTACATTTGTTAAGATCAGTTATGCAAGATAGTTATTGGTTTTGGAGTTTTCACGGTGAATTAAAAGTTCCTTTTGTCCCCGAACAACCTTCACAACATCCTTCAACAAGTAGGATAGATGTAGAAGGGGACAACATAGATCATAATATGTTAGAGGATTTAGTTGATGATGCGTACGGAGTTTATGAAGCAGAGGAGAATGATGTTAATGATGATGTACAAGGTTCAAGTGCTCGTGAAGATATCACAATAAACCTTGATGATGACTACCAAAGTTTAAAATTTAAGGCGACCCAACCGTTATACTCTGGCTATGAGAAAGATCAAACAACTTTACATGCCATGGTTGGTTTGCACAGTTTGATGACGCAGGACAGTTTGTCTGGCAATAGCGTGATAGGAATTCTGAAATGGCAATAGCGTGACATGGTCTAGGAAGTCAATTTTATTTGACTTGCCTTATTGGAAGAATAACCCGGTGCGCTATGTATTGGATGTGATGCATGCAGAGAAGAACTTCGTTGAACATATTATGGGCACTTTCCTTGGGGGAGTCATTTGAAGGATGGAAAAAATGCACGAAAAGACCTTAAATTGTTGAAACTTAAGCCACAACCTTAAAATGCACGAAATGATGGACTCGCATGACGCGAAGCTGTCCCGTTTGGAGGCGACAGTCCAAGATATGTTCTCATTCATGAAGCATTCGTTGGGCGAAAACCGTAAGGGGAAAGGGAAGGAGAAGGTGGTGGAGGAGGAGGTGCAGGAGGACGAGGATGTGGACCTCACTGCTTCATCTCCAACATGTGCGGACTTTGATGATCCACTCCCCTATTTGGCTCCCTTCAACCGACCGATGTCAACACTTGGTTGGTCGAGCGTGTTTATACTGGACATATTTGATGGCCAGCGGATAGGGCGGGGGTTGAGGGAGCCGAATACCGTCCAGGGTATGCCAGTTCATGGAAGTTTGCTTCAAGACATCGAGTCCAGGGTACTCGTCACGCATGTGATACCCAGGAAGGAGAACTCCCCCTTGTAGTTGCGCGAACAATGCGGCACGATGTATATTATTGGGTGTGTCAATTCGTATATCGTGTGGCCTACTCACCTCCTCAGAGCTAAGCTTACCCCAGACATGTAGTGACATTATTTGAATTGAATTGTTTTAAGTTGTTACATTTGAATTATATTTGGATTATATCGTGATGCATATTGTTTTGAATGTATATTTGCATTATCTCTATTTTATTTGGATATATGATGTTTGAACAGGTACAACGTTGTTGTAACAGGTACAAATATAATGTTGGGCAGTGACAGTGACCATACTGCCCAGCAGATTTTTTTTAATTCTGCCCAGAATTGTCACGGTCATTGATCGTGACAATGTTTTAAAAAGTGTCACAGGTTTGTCACGGTTTATGACAGTGACAAAACTTGTCAAGGTCACAGACCGTGATAATTCTAATGAACTTGTCACGGTCAATGACCGTGACAAGTTCGTAACAAAAAAAAGTTGTCAACCCAGAATTGTCATGGTCATTGACCTTGACAAGTCCAACTTGTCAAGGTCAATGACCGTAACAATTCAGCAGATTTGATGTAGTGTATTGAATAACCCAATTTATCGACCTTATTGGATGAGTTGTTAATGTTGTGGTACATAAAAGCGAGCATGCTTTTGAATTAGTATGTGAGCGCTATGACAAGCATTAATGGTTTGTTTGATTAAGGTGATTAAGGAAAATGTTTTAAGGATGACTCAAAGATTATTGCGCGTCTTATGATAATTATGGATCGAGTGGGAGAATGTTAGAAATATTTGAAATAATAATTCTCCATAATGTTTGGTTAATGAAAGGGCATTCCAAATACCAAGAGTCAAAAGGACTCTTGTGTATCTATCTTGATGAACGGTTGAGATTAAATGATCGTTAGAGATTTAGGTCATGTCTCTTCCTATAAATAAGTGATTGATTTTCCATCGTTCAGACACGCTAAAAGACAATATAATGAAATTATATGATAAGGGAGAGAAATTTAAATGCTCGATGATAGTTAATGTCATAATAGTGTTTTGACCATAGAGGATTAATTAACTGTTGGAATGCATTGAAATCGGAACATGGTTTTGCCAAAGACAAGATGAAATCATAATTTGAAAATTAGCCCGATGGGACATCTTTAAGGTCGATTGCTCCGTCAATTTTTTCAATTTTGACATGATAAAGGTATGTGATTATAATATCGTTTTATGTTCCGCATAATGGTTATATGTGATAATCATATTGATCTAAGATTCTAACGTTAAATATATATATAATATTTTGTATGATTAAAGAATATATAATGTATATAATTGGATATCCATATGTTAAATTACTAAATTCATATAAAGATGTTAATTACGTATTCTTTTAATTGTGTTAACAAACTTTTTGCCAGGAAAATATTAGGGTCATATTTGTTACTGGAAACATTCTTAAACACTAAAAATTGTCTTTTAAACATTTTGTAGTTACTATTAGATATTGATTATTAATCTCTAACAATGAGTTGACTGGTTTTGTGCCGTTAGAATTATATGATATACTCCTTTTTCTCTATTATAGAAAAGAATCTTGTGTCCTTTTAACATCACGCATTTTTTTCTCACCTACTTACAAATTATATAAATTTATCAAGGACAAATTATACAACTGCCTACAATTTATAGACATTGCCTTCAAGAATTAGCAATAGAGAGGTCAAACTGGTCCCCTTTTCTCCAATGATGGCCGTTTTAAATCACCCAAACATCAGTCATATAATTGAGCAGGGACAAATAATACAATTGGCCCACTATTATCAATTTGGGAATGATCTGATTGTACTATCCAACAACGCATCTGAACCTAGTTTGAAATTGTGTACTCCACTCCATCTCAGCACTGAAATTTAAAATTTCTCAACTGCTGAGGAATTTCTACCCTTGATTCTCCAATTCCCACCTGCTACATATGGGATCAAATGAAGTTTTCATTTATAATGCAACCAGAAAAAAAAAATAGATCTAAAGGTTTTTGGCGTCTGACAACAGAACTACCAAAGGCAGGTAGAAACAAAAGGCCGAACTACCAAAGGTAGGTAGTAACTAAAAAGGAAAAAAAAAAATATTGAGTATTCCACCTATACGATTAACAAACCCAAAATGCACCCCCCAAAAAAAATACTGAAATAGATATATAAATCGAAATTATGCGTGCAAAGAGTTAGTTTTAATGTGTTTTTTTAATTTTTAATGAATTAAAAAATTTTGTGCATATATATGTAGGTTAAGAAATGTTAATTCCTAGTAAATAAGATGCGTTGAACAATTTTTTGATAGATAGTGAATATATATGTGTCAATAGTTGTTGACTTGTTGCATATAATTATATTGAGGTGATAATTACATGTATGCTTAAATATCGTACTAAAGATTTTTTGTACTATAGTAGTGATTGTATACATTCATCAGATAGAGGTAAATTATTTGTACGATAATGTACAAAATCTAAAACCTATATAAAAGCCCCTTGAAATTTTTGTGCGTATCTAACGTCGTTATAGAATATGGATCATTACACTTTGCCTCGTGTACTATTAATTTTGGATAATAAATATCTTGAACCATTTGAATTATGTATATCGGTCCAAAACATTAGGACTATCTCCAAGGCATTATCCCTCAAAATGCTCCAATGTCATTTTGCTTTCCCAAATTCATAATTTTGTTGCAAGGCAAGATGTAAGCTCGGCCCTCCCGCGGCTTTTGGATTGCCGCTTTTCACCCTCTCTCGCGGTTATTGACATGTCGCAACAACAACTTTTTTTTTTTAATTATTCTAACGGCTAGTTTTTTTAGAAATGGCTAGTTTTTCAAGTTCCCTATAAAGAACAACATCAGTTGCAACCAATTTTATAATGAATTTCTAACTTTCATTTATGAGTCATAAAATTTAATATATCCTTTTTCGAGCTACAATGTCTCCTTCAAACGCTTTGTTTGACGAGGACTATAATTCCCTGTCTTTTAGAGTTTGACGTGCAATAAAATTGATCGTGTCATCGGGGCTCTATACTCGGTCGAAATGTCGTTGATAGAGATAGAGAGGGAGAACATCAATGATTAATTAAGGATTATTTTGATGCATGCCCAACATATGATGATATCCTCCAGTGTCGCTTCCGCATGCAACGATCGTGATTCCTCTGCATCATTAAGGAGATATCTTCTTACGATGATTATTTTCTAAGAAAGAAAGATGCACGCGAAAAATGGAGTTTTTTCGGTGTGCATAATATGATCGTTACTCTTTGAATGCTCGTGTACGGGTGCTCAGTTGATTCGATTGATAAGTATGTTTGTATATCGAAAAGCACCTCCATTAAGACACTGAAAAGATTATGTGATGACGTATATTTTGAGTATTCGACGCAGTACTTGCGGTCACCTACGGTCTAGGACGTTCAGCCGCTGCTCGCAAAAGGGGAGCAACGTGATTTTGTGGGCATGCTTGGTAGCATAGACTGCATGCACTATAGTGGAAAAATTATCCGGTGGCTTTGCAGGGGACACATTGAGATCACCATAAGAAGGCTAGGATCATAATGAGGTCATAGCTGACCACGACCTCTATGAAATTTGTGTGGTCACATGTAGGCTTTTTCTTTAAATGTATGTTTCATTTAATATATTTGTTTTTATATCTAACGGTTCATTAGTAATCAATATAAGTGTTAGCCATAACTTGGGGAAATAAAGGTCTCCTGCAGCAATCCAGTAGTCGCGCGTACAATTGTTGTGGCAAGTGCTTTGTCACGTCAACCTACTTTATGTTGCTACAGGGATGAAAATTAGTCGCATTTTGCTACTGATCACCCCCAACCCCCCCCCCCCCCACCACCACCACCACCACCACACACACACACAAACACACAAGATCAAAATATTAAATTACCAATTGCTATAGAGAGTCGAAATCACAAAATGGGGAAGCAAAAATAGCATTTTGCAAATTTCTAGATTGCCTTAGAGATATTCTAATGGTTTTATTTTTTTTAACATAGTGTTGAACACATTGGCAGCATGTCAAAGAGAAATTTTGTCATAAAATAGAGGCGATTCAATAGATACCTCCCACCCACCCCCACCCCTTACCAACACATAAAAAAATGGAGTGCGGTGAGGTTAAGAAGAGTGTCTCTAATGTTAATTTTCATTAGAAGAATTTAACGGATAAAAAGCTATAAATGTAGAGGGTGTAAATAATTTGAAGCAAATGCTAAAAAGAATCCATATGCAACTGGGCAAAAATAATTATCTAATCCAATTGTGTATTTGTCTTTTTCAGTCCACCTAAAAGAGAAATTATTGTATAAACATTTGAAATGGTATAAATTCTTTAGCCCCAATTTGGTTGCACAAATTATTTGATTTTGTAATATGGTTCTTGCGAATTAGTTTATAGAAAATGAGTGGATTCGAAATGAATTTAAAAATAATTTTAGGCAATGTTTGGTAATCTGAAATTGAGGTCAAGGTTCAATCATAAAAAAAGTTAAAAATGAATAGGGAGGGAGGGGAGAGAGAGAGAGAGAGAGAGAGAGAGAGAGAGAGAGAGGAGTGATCAGATGAACATGAACTTTATGTGACTCCTATTTCAAATGGATGATGTTGTGGGTTAAAGTATTCATCCACGTAGACCAATGAGATAAGGACACATATCCACGTAAACCTCCACCTCAAGGCTTCATGTATACTTGGTCGGCCCAAGAGATACTTGGTTTGCCAACCAAAAGACCACAACCAAGAAGGTTAACCATCAAGTAAAGGAAAGGTCACTCACATGGAGGCTACCAACAACCATTCCACATGTTCATTTGAAGATCAATAGCCTCATTTATTGTATTTGGGTGTAAATGCTTGAATATATAAAGGTATTCTACCTCTTGGTTTCTGAACCGCTATAAATACACTATCTCCCTTAGCTCAATGGAAGGACAAGTTAACGCAAGAAAGATTGCACTAAGTTATATATAACTACCCCTCAACTGCAATACCATAACCGTGGACGTAGGCTTTTTTCTTAAGCTAAAACACGTTAAAAAAACTTATCTTTCTTATGTTACTTAATCTTTATTTATATTTATCTGTCATTATAATATTGGTATTATTAGGCTAAGATTATATCTACATCAATTTTAGACAACAACAAATTGGCATCGTCTGTGGGAACGACTGTTTGTCATCATTCTCTAGAAATTTTAGTCAATACTTCACCTTGGAATCCTTTCTGAAGGATGAGTGACAATCGAGAAAGTAGCCTTGCAGCTGGGGGTAATACTTTAACTCTATCTGCTCCAACTAGTGCAGTAGATCTCCACAGAATCCTAATCAACCTTGCCAAAGGGCAAGAGGTAATGCAGAGGATGGTGAGGCAATTAGCCCAATCACTGCAAGCCAAGTCTGCTGCCGCTCCATCCCATATAAGAGAAATGATGCCTCTTCCTCAAATAAGTGAAAGAAGTAGCTATTTCAGGTCCTCGCATGACAGGTCTTATCACCCAGGAGCAACTTCTTCAATCAGATGTATTAATTACTATAATGGTCGGTCTCTCACATCTGAAAGGCCGAGCGCCTTGGATGGGTTGAGAAAGGCCTCTGCCTTTGATCGTCTTGACCCCCGAGCAACTAGAGGACATCACAAAATAACCAGTGAGATCGTCCGAACACCGTGGAGGATCAGTTAGGTCTAGAGCAAGTATCTAAGGATCCACGCATACCGAGCAGACTTCTCAGGAAGTGAGCTCAGCACAAACGCATGGTAGAACTGCCAAAGTTGTATCAACCAAATCTAAGCCAAAATATCACTCTTGGAAGGGATCAATACAGAGACTAGAAGATCGCTTGGGGGAGATATCTAAGACTAAGAATCCTCTGCAAAGAAGTTTTGTGAAAGAATATCCCTTCATTCCAGCCATTGTGGATTTCCCTACACCTTCTAAATTTAAGCCAACAGTAGTCACTCCAAAGTATGATGGTAAGACTGATCATATCCTCCATATTAAACAGTATCGGGCTACAACTGATATCTATTCTGCTCTTGATGAGATGCGTTGCCGATCTCACTACACCAAAATGATAAAATTGTCACCTTTCAGCCGACCACCCTTGTCAAGGTCATTGATCGTGACAAAAAATACGCGTTTTGTGTCACGGTCATTGACCTTGACACGACCGTGACAAAGAATTGTCACGGTCATTGATCGTGACAATTCTTTAAATAATTGTCACGGTCAAGGACCTTGACATGACTGTGACAACTTCTGCAGCAAAAACCCTTACCCCTTCTTTTTTCCCCCCGCCATTCCCTCCCTCCTTTTTCCACATCTCTCTTTCTACGCTTCTCTCTCTCTCTCTCTCTACTTTCAGGTTTATTTCTCTCTCTCTCTTCCATTTATATATATGTTTTTGTGTATATATATATGTGTGTGTGTGTGTGTGTGTGTGTATATATGTGCGTGTGTGTGTGTGTGCATGTGTGGGGGGTGGGGTGGGGGTGGGTAAGGGGGCAGGGTGGGGGTAGGGGGTATATTCACGAGTTATTTGTATATGTGTGGTGTTTTTTTATCTTTATATGATGTTTATATGTTGGAAATAACTCATAAATTTGTCAATTTATTTTCGTATTTGAATTAACCCATGAATTTGTATTTTTTATTTGAATTAACCCATGAATTTATTTTTGTATTTGAATTAACCCATGAATTTGTCAAACAAATTGACAAATTCACGAGACAAATTGACAAATTCACGAGTTATTTATTTTTTGTATTTGTATATATATGGGTTCTTGAATTTTTTGCACTTTTGTTGAAACTAACTCGTGAATATATGTTTGTGTATGTTTGTTAGGTGTATTTGATGTTTATATGTTGGAAATAACCCATGAATTTGTCAATTTGTTTGTGTGTGTGTGGGGGGGGGGGGGGGGGGAGGGGGGGGGGGGAGGGGGGGAGGGGGGTAAGGCAAGGTACCATTGTAATTCTCTTAATATTGTGTTTTGATGATTCTATGAGATAATATATATTGTTTCAAGGTTAACTCATTGTAGATAAAAACATTCACATAGTAAGATTAAATTGAATCCATCCATAGATTCTATAATTACATCCACTAAAATATAATTAATAAATGAAACAGTTTTAGACGAAAGTAAATTAATAAGTAGTGCCCATTTCATATGAAAGTAGGATTGCCCCTCAATGTAAATTAGTAAATTCATAATTGTATACGTTAATTGTTAGTTTAATTGATGAAATGAATTAATTGAGTAGATGAATTAGAAGGAGTACGGGATACACATTTGTTGTTGACATTGATGTTGGATTATTTTGTTTAGTAAATGTTTGGTTGGTTAGTTTTAAAAGTGGCATGACCACTGGATTATTGTCCATATGGGGGTGGGATTTTTCAACTTTTTTTGAAAATTACTTTGTATATCGAACAATATATATATATATATATATATATATATATATATATATATATATATATATATAGTATGATAATTAAATGAAACATACTTGAAATTAAATATAGTGCGCATAGATACTAGCCTTCTAGTTATTATGTGTACGCATTCAATAGCCCTTAGACCCGTTCGAGAGTCATTACCCCTGTAATGAGGTCTCTCGAATTGTCCCGTTTGGACAGTTTGAGACTGTATAATTTCTGTATAATATTCTTATTGGCTTAAAGTTGTTACTTTTGGAGGAAGTTCTGCAGTCGTATCTTAATGTTCTCTGGATACATACTAGATTGACAAGTGTGACTGTTATTTCAATTGATCAATTGAAATAACACTCACACCTGCCAATCTACGTCGTGTATTTGGAGAACTACGGGGATATGTTGTCGAATTTTTTTCAAATCTTAACAATGTGCATGAGTTGTTAAGTATATTACAGAAAAATGCGGTCTTGAATGGGATAGGACCACTCACCCTTTAATAGGATAATTAAATAAAACATGCTATAAATCTAAGTTTTGTTTACCTTTAATAGGTGTTTAGTTGTGGTAGCTGTGATGGGATATCCGAAATACAAAGAGTGGATGGGTGAGACTAATAGAATGGGGGATGTGTTTCGCAGAGGTGCTAACGAATTTGTGAAATATGAAAAGAGATGTCATAATGATGAAGAGTTTTCGTGTCCTTGTGATAGGTATAAGAATGGTAAGGTGTTTTAGTGGAAAACAGTTGAACTACATTTGTTAAGATCGGGTATGCAAGATAGTTATCGATTTTGGAGTTTTCACGATGAATTGAAAGTTCCTTTTGTCCCCGACCAACCTTCACAACAACCTTCAACAAGTAGAATAGATGTAGAAGGGGACGACGTAGATCATAATATGTTAGAGGATTTAGTTGATGATGCGTACGGAGTTTATGAAGCAGAGGAGAATGAGGTTACTGATGATGTAGAATATTCAAGTGCTCGTGAAGATAACACGATAAAACTTGACGATGACTACCAAAGTTTAAAATTTAAGGCGACCCAACCATTATACTCTGGCTGTGAGAAAGATCAAACAACTTTACATGCCATGGTTGGTTTGCACAGTTTGAAGACACAGTACGGTTTGTCTGGCAATAGCGTGACGGGAATTTTAAAAGGGGTGAAGGGCTTATCACCCAAGGTGAATACACTTCCAAATAGCTATCCATTTATGAAGAACAGTTTGAAAGGTTTGGGAATGAAGTATAAATCGATTCATGCTTGTGTGTATGACTGCATACTATACCGAAAGGAATATGAAAATCTCGATCGTTGTCCGGTATGCGATGAACCTAGATATGTCCAATCTACTAGTAAGGAAGGCACAAGCTCAAAAGTGCCTCAAAAAGTATTGAAATATTTTAGATTATTTTATACATGATTAATTTTGTAATATGTAGAAAATATGAAGCCTATGAGAACAATAAAAGACGAAAAATAATGGTACAATCAGACAGCGAATTTAGGCTGTGGTTGACACAAGAGGTAATTATAATGAAAATAGTCGTTATATAACGTTACATTACACTCAAATTTTACCACTAATATAATTAATTTATCTATATTCTCATCTCCTAAAGACGGGTGATGCGACATCAAGGCTTGCTCGTCTAGCCACTGGACCCTTGTTCGTGGTACAAGAGTACAAAAAGTATCGATTGAACGGTTACATTTTCGGCGCTAAAGTGTACGAGGAAAGTACAAATGTACAGAACTCGGGAATTTCATACAAAGCTCTTACTATCTTTCTAGCGAGCGCAAAAGATAAAAACCTCGTTGAAGCTGAAATGACTTACTATGGTGTAATCCAAAATATATTTGAATTGGATTATATAAGCTTCAAAGAGGTTGTATTTTACTGTGACTGGGTAAGAGTTGAGGATAAAAATGCTTGTAAAGTTGATCCTGTCACCAATTTGATCATGGTTGACTTGTCCAAGTTGAAGAGCAACGACCACGTGAGCGATGAGCCATTTATTTGTGCATTTTAAAAGGTTAAGCAAGTGTTTTATTCGGAATATATCAACAACGAGTCGTGGTCAATTGTCAAACACGCTCCAAGGCGTCTAAATAGTAGTGTGGATGACTTGGCTGCTCCTACCGAATATCAATCCATTTTTTATGATAACCCGAATTTGAAATAATTTTTCAATTTGTAATAAATATTTCAATTTGTACCGAAACATCCATTTTTAATTCTTTTAATTGATTTGCACTTTATCATTTTTACTCTTGTGTAGTGTGCGTGTGTGGAGAGGAGATTAATACATAAATATTCTAACTACATATAAGTTTTGTTTATACTAATCCATGAATATACGTTTCTTACCTTTAATAGGTGATTAGTACATAGTTATTTGGGGTGTCCTATTTGTGGAGAGGAGACTGAATCTCTTCGTCTATCCGAACACTAAGAAATGCCATAATCCTATGGAGTTATGCTCTGCAAATTCCTCCCAACCGTTATGTAGCCAAACATCACCAGTTGAAGTTGTTAATTCCACTTTCCATACCCCACCACTTGGAACCTCTAGCAAAACATGGGAGACCATTGAAAAGTGGAATTGACAACTTCAACTGCTGATTTTTGGCTACACAACGGTTGGAAGGAATTTGCAGCGCATAACTCCATAGGATTATGGAATTTCTTAGTGTTCAGATATGAAGGAAATTATATTTGACACGATTGCCCGGGGTACATTAGTTGGAAGGAGGTGCCATGTGAGCTCAAGTTAGCTGTTTGGGTGACACTACAGGTAATGTATTTATATTTATATGTCAATTTCGATTTCGATTTATATTTATCTATATTTGCGGGGGGGATACTAATTTTACTTTATTTTATTTCAGGGGACAGGGAGTGGCCCTGAGGATAGGCCATGTATGCTCAATACTTATGTGGCTATTCGGACGAGAAGGGAAGGATAAGGAGGTGTCCCCGAGCGTCGCGGTACAAAATCTATTTTCCAGCTAAATAGTTTGTAGATTTGAGATAATTGATGGTGATGTTGTTTCTTCTTAAATAGTTTATATTTTGAATGTATATTTGCGTTATCTCTAGTTTATTTGGATATATAATATTTGAATAGGTAAAACGTTGATATAACAGCTACAAATATACTGCTGGGCAGTGGCAGTGGCCATACTGCCCAGCAGATTTTTTTTCAATTCTGCCCAGAATTGTCACGGTCATTGACTGTGACAAGCCCGTGACAAAAGTTTTCACAAACTTGTCACGGTCAATGATCGTGACATTTTTTTTAAAAGGGGACAAGAATTTGTCACGGTTATTAATTGTGATTAAACGTGTCACGGTCCTAGACCGTGACACGATCGTGACAATTATTACGAGATTATCACGGTCTATGACCGTGACACGTCCGTGATAAAAAAAGTTATCTCTCCCCGAATTGTCACGGTCATTGATCTTGACAAGTCCAACTTGTCAAGGTCAATGACCGTGACAATAGTGCAGATTTGGTGTAGTGGCTTTCTTAAGTACCATCACTGGATCAGTCCAGATATGGCATAAAAATCTACCCCAAGGACTAATTTCCAATTTTCAACAGCTCATTGATATTTTCATCAGAAATTTCTTCTTTGGGGAAAAATCGATCAAGAGAGTAACCCATTTACTGAGTGTTCAGCAGTGGCTAGGAAAAACTACTCAAGAATATATTACTCGCTTCAAAAATGAGAAGTTAGAGGTGGTAGATTATAAAGAGAAAACTTTTATCACTGTCCTGATGAGTTGACTGCTTCCTGAGAAGTTGTACGATGTACTGACAAAATATTCTCCTAAAACCATGACAGAGCTAATGGTAAAGGTTGTTAAGACCATGAACGTCGAGAAAGTTGTGGCTGCCAAGCAGGTCCCGTGATGAAATTTGATGGCCAAAAGAGCTCGGACAAGAAGGAACAGAAAGATAAGAAAATCGAGAAGCCTAAGAAGTATGAGGAGTATACACCACTTATCACAGGTGTGCATCATATCTTGGAAGAGATTAGGGGCAGTAGGGACTTAAAATGGCCTGAAAAACTGAAATCTCCACCCGACCGGAGAGATAAATCAAAATACTGTGATTTTCACAGAGATCATAGGCATACCACTAACAATTGTATTTCCATGAAAAATGAAATTGAATCTCTCATTCGTCGAGGAAAGCTGATTAAGTTTGTTGATCGAATAGAAGGTCATGACTCTAGAAAGAGGTCAGAGTCACCTTGCAAAGACAGGGATGATAGAAAAATAGGTCAAGATAATGACTCTAAAGATGATATAGACCTGCTAAAGAAACCTCGAGAACCATTGATATAAAGATAATATCCTTTAGTTGTCATTTTATTATAGGAGGAGACGTTGGAGGTGGAAATGAAGTCGCCAAAGGGAAGGCCTATTTAAATGAGGTCAAATCATGTTCCTACCTTCGACAGATCAACCTATCGGACGAGGTAGATGGTCAACCCATGAAAGTTAATAAAGATAAGCTAGTTATTGGCTTCTTTAAAAATGACTTATTAAGGGTGATTTACCCTCACGATGACCCATTGATTGTCACCTTCAGGGTGTATGAAGCAAGGATTGCAATAATTCTAGTGGATAATGGTAGTTCATCTGATGTTATGCTTAATAATTGTTTTCATAACCTAGGGTTACAAGATAGCAAAATGGAACCATATTATAGGCCCTTGATTGGTTTTTTTGGAGAAAAGGTTTATCCTTTGGGAACTATCAAATTGGAGGTTTCGATCGGCACTTACCAGCCAAAAGAACTGAGAAGATCCGGTTCTTTGTCCTAGACAAGAATGTTCATTCAGCCTATAATATGATCATCGATAGAGTCGGATTGAAAATGTTTTAAGTAGTTCCATCACAGTTCATCAGTGATTGAATTTCCCCAGTCACTATGGTGTCAGCGTAGTAAAGGGAAACCAGGTTGAGTCCAGAGAGTGCTACTATACTTTAGCCGATCAGGATGAGTTGAAGAAAAACACCACCACTTACCAGATTGATACTTTGCATCCATGAAAATATAATGATCGGGTTAAGAAATAAGTGGTAGAAGATACAAAAATAATAATACTTAATGATAAAAAATATAAAAGGACTACTCAGATTGTCTCAACCCTAACACATCCCTCAGACAAGAATTAATCATATTCCTTAAAGAGAAGAAAATTGTGTTCGTCTGGAGCCATGAAAACATGCCTGGAATCGATCCCTACTTTATATGCCATGAGCTTAATATCATCACGGACGCCAAGCCAATCAAGTAGAAGCGAAGAGTGCTCAATATCAAAAAGAACGTCGCTATCCAAAAGGAGGTGGACAAATTGAGAAGGAAAAATTCATAGAAGATGTCAAACACCCAGATTGGTTGGCTAATATAGTGATGGTAAAGAAGAATAACAATAAGTGGCGTATGTGTACAGATTTCACTGACCTTAACAAAGCATGACCAAGAGATCATTTTTCTTTGCCAAGGATTGATCAATTGGTAGATGCTACAGTAGGTTACGAGTTACTAAGCTGCATGGATGCCTAATCTGGTTACAATCAGATCAAAATGAAGCCCGAGGATCAGAAAGTACATCATTTATCATCAGTCGAGGTACTTACTGCTATAATGTTATGCATTTTCGTCTTAAAAACGTCGGAGCAACATGCCAAAGACTAGTATATAAGGTTTTTTAGGAGCATATTGGAAATAATATGGAAATCTATATGGATGACATGCTCACCAAGAGCATGAGAGTTTCCGACCGCATCAAAGACTTAAGCTAGACGTTTAACCAAATTGAAAAATATCAAATAAAGCTCAACCCGACCAAATGTGTGTTCAGTGTACAGGAAGGAATGTTTATGGGCTTCATTGTGAATCAGATAAGTATTGAAGCCAATCCATACAAAATCAAGGCGTTGATTAATATGCAATCTTCCGTGTGTAAGAAAGATGTACAGAAGCTAACTGGAAGGTGGCTACTCTAAGCCGATTTGTCTCCCGAGCTACTGATAAGTGCTTTCTACTCTTTAAGGTGCTCTGAAAAGCATTCGAGTGTAATGAAGAATGCGAAAAAGCTTTTTTTAAGACTTAAAAAAATACTTAAGATCACCACCACTACTTTCCCGACCAACTGGAGAAAAATTGTATCTATATTTGGCTGTATCAGAATTTGTTGTCATCTCGGCACCAGTTCGGTTGGAAAATAGAATTTTGAAACTAGAATATTACATCCTCAAAGCTTTTAAGGAAGCAGAAATCAAATATCCACGCTTGGAAAAATTATCCATTATTCTTATTAAAGCTTCAATGAGAATGAAGCCCTATTTCCAAGCACATACCATAGTGGTTTATACAGAATTACCTCTACACCAAGAAATCCAAAAACCAGAGAAATCAAGGAGATTGATGGCATGGGAAGTAGAGCTAGGAGAGTACAAAATCCTTTACGAGCCTAGAATCGCGTTGAAAGGGCAAGTTGTAGCAAATTTCATTATCAAATTTACATATTAAGAGCCGATCGCTAACTCGAGTTTGCCTACCGAGAAGACTTCCTTGGAAGAGAGCTTAGCTCTCAAGCAAATTGAATTGACCATCGACCAACCTGAGGCTTCAGTTGCACAAGAGATAGCCCAAATATATGGGGAACAGAGCAAGAAGTTTTTTAAATAAGAAGTAGTGTGTGAAGGGAATTTTGACGACAACATCACAATTTGGAAATAATATATAGATGGATCTTCATACGCTACTGGTAGTGGAGTAGGACTTATCATCAATACCTAGACGATATAGATGTGGAGTATGCCCTCCATTTCTAATTCCAGGCCTCCCATAATTAGGCAGAGTGTGAAGCATTAATCACAGGCTTAGAGTTAGCCTTATCTTTGGGAGCCGAGCAGGTCATGGCACATAGCGATTCTTAGTTAATTATCAACAAGATGTTTCAAATATATAGGGTCAAGGGCAAAGTTGTCGAAGTCATCTCCAAGCTCTCAGTAATAAAGGTAATCAGGATACCAAGAGTGGAGAATGCCCGAGCCGATGCACTTGCTCGGCTAGCCTCAGTGACCAGGACAGGCTCAGAAGAACCATCTCAGTGGAAATCCTTTCACATAAAAGAATAAATACGGAAGCTGTCAATTTGATTTCTTTAGAATTAGGACCTTTATGGATTAATGCTATAAAAAATTACACTAACAAGGGTTTACTGCCTATTTACCCAAAAGAAGAAAGAAAGTTGAGATATAAGGCATACATTTATGTGCTAGAGCGAGGAGTTTTATACAAAAGAGGATACATTGTTTCTCTAATTTGGTGTGTACACCCAATCGAGGTGCCAGACTTAATCAAGGAAGTGCATGAAGGTTCATGTGGAGCTCATTCAACAGGATGATCATTGGTGAAAAGGATCACTATGCAAGGATACTATTGGCTAATCATAAAGGCCAACTGTATCTCCTTTACTGAAAAATGTGATAAGTGTAAAAAGTTTGCAACAATCCAAAAAAGACCGAGGGATGCCTTAACTCCCATCACTTCTCCATGACCATTTTCTATATGGGAAATTAACTTGGCCGGCCCAGTGCCAAAGACAAAAGGGAGGTTCAAATACCTGGTGGTTGCAGTGGATTACTTCACAAAATGGGTGGAGGCTGAACCATTGGTTGAAATGACCTATGAAAGAGTCTTCTGATTCATTTGGAAGCACATCATATGAAGATATGGGATTCCATATGCCTTTATCACTGATCATGGTACTCAATTTGATAATCAAGAGTTTGAGGAGTCCTGCATTCAGCCCAAACTTCAGAAGCTTCACTCAGTCCCAGGATATCTCTAGTGTAATGGAAAAAAAGAGGTAACCAATAAAACATTACTTGATGGATTGAAAAAGAGACTTGATGCTGTGAAGGGTAACTGGATCAATGAGTTACAAAGTGTTCTTTGGGCCTACATAACTATGCCGAGAACAGCTACTAGAGAAACCCCTTACATGCTTACTTTTGGGACTGAGGCAATGGTACCAGCAGAAGTTGGTCTGCCCACTCATAGAGTGTTAAACATTAATTCTCCAAAAAGTGATCTCATGAGGAGATTGGATCTGGATTTAATTGAAAAATCCAGGGAGGATGTTGCACTTCGACTAGCTACTTATCAACGGCGAACGGATCGATTCTACAACAGGAGGGTGAAGTCGACCAACTTGAAAGAAAGAGATAATATTCTTAAAAAATTAATCCAGAAAGGGAATAATTTGGAAGCAAACTAATATGGTCCTTATCGTATCTCGACAGTTGTTTGACCAGGAACTTATCATTTAAAAACACTTGAAAGGGAAGAATTTAAGAATTCATGGAATACCTATCATCTCTGAAAATATTATCAATAGACCTATTAGGAATTGGATGTAATCATTTCAATCATTTTAATTAAGTTATGATTTCCTATCAATTACACTTCCTTTTTATGTTTTTTGGGGGGAATGGGTGACGAAAATTGTATCATCAAAACTGCAAAGATTAGACTTCATGTATGACTTCGTCTTTGACAAGTCACAAACGATAAGTTCCTATTAGACTTCATGTATGACTTCGTCTTTGAAAAGTAATGAATAAGAAGTTCCTATTAGACTTCATGTATGACTTCGTCTTTGACAAGTCACGAACAAGAAGTTCCTAAAGCTACATGTATCACCTAAACTTAAGAACAATACGTTTTGCCAGAATAAATTAAATTCAGGAAAATCCTAAGACATTCCTAAAATATTTGGTTGCCAATGGTAACTAATGCAAACACTTAGCTCCAAAAACAATTCATTTTTTACAAACCTAAGTGCATTAGTAAAACCTAAGGCCTGACAAATCAAGTTCATACTTGATAACACATAAAACAGTCAAGCAGATTAGTCAGTTACACGGTCGATCAACTAATCAAAAGATTAATTATTAACAAAGTTAAATACATGAATAAAATATGTATGCAAAAGTAAATCTTTTTTATTCTAATGCCAATTTCTTCAATAGGGCGATATAAAGATAGTATTAAAATAGAAACAGTCATTACAAGGAAAATCAAAGCTCTTAGAAGCCATTCCGTAGGGTGTTTTCCCTCGGCTTTATCCATCCCAACAGGAGGAACATCAAGAGCAGAAGGAAGAGTGGTGGTCTTGAAATACCTCAACCTATTGCGACCACTTGTGCTCGGCCAATCTAACAAATGAGGAGGACGAATATATGTATCTTCACCTTGTGACCATAGTCGCCTAAGTAGTTTCTTACTAATATCTCAGGAATAACACCAGCCGGAATCCACTCAGTATTAATACTGAAAGGATGGCCAGGATAATCCAGCATGCCTAGGTCATGCCAATACCATAGCTCATCTTTCTGAGGTACCTTTAATAGTGACAGTACAATCATCCATCCCCTTTTATAATTTTCTCGATACTACACCAAAAAGGCTAAATTGTCACCTTTGAGTCATCCATCCTTGTCCCGATCATTTGATCGTGACAAAAAAATACGTATTTTTTATCACAGTCAATAACCGTAACAAGTCCATGATAAAGTGTTGTCACGGTTAACGACCTTGACAAGTACATAATAATGCTTTTAACAAATAACCCTAGCGGCTCTTTTTCTCCATCGTTTCCTTTCCCTCCATTTTCTCTCTTTATTGCTCGAGCGACGGTTCTCTCTTTCTCTACATTTCAGGTCATTTTTTCTTCTCTCTCTCTTTTCTTTATATATGTATGTGTGTATATATGTATATATATGTGTAGGACTATGTGTATGTGTGTAGGAGTGTGTGCATGTGTGTAGGTAGGTGGGTGGGTAGGTGTGTGTACGTGTGTGTGTGTGTGTGTGTGTGTGTGTGTGTGTGTATGTGTAGGTGTAGGTGTAGGTGTAGGTGTAGGTGTAGGTGTGGGGGCAAGGGGGAGTTGGGGGGAGGGGAGGGGTCGGATAAGGGGGTGTGTGCAGGTGGGGGGGGGGGGGGTCTGTGTGGGTGGGGGGGAGTAGGGGGGGCTGGGCAGGGCGGGGGTCATGTGTGTAGGGTGTGTGTGTGTGTGAATTAGTGTGTCTCATATTGAATTTGAATTTAAATTAGACGATTCAATGTGCCCCGACCTTATAACATGAATTACATTGGTATTGATATTGAATTTGAATTGAATTGAAATTGAACAAAATTGAAATTGAAATTGAAATTCAATTTCAATTGAATTGAATTGAATTGGTATAAATTGAAATTGAAATTGAATTGTTATTGATATTGGTGTAAATTGGTATAAATTGAAATTGAATTTGAATTAAATGAAACATACTTTAAATTACATAATTTAAATCTTTAAATTACATACTTTAAATTAAATGAAACATAATTTAAATTACATAATTAAATGAAATCTCTCGAATTGTGATCAGACATAATTAAATGAAACATACTTTAAATTATATATAGTGCGCATAGATACTAGCCTTCTAGTTCTTATGCGTACGCATTCAATAGCCCTTAAACCCATTCGAGAGTCATTACCCCTATGATGAGATCTCTCGAATTGTCCCGTTTGGACAGTTTGGGACTGCATAGTTTATGTATAATAATATTCTTATTGCCTTAAACTTGTTACTTTTGGGGAAAGTTCTGTAGTCATATCTTAATGTTCTCGGGCTACATACTAGATGATGCGATGTTAAGTGTTATTTCAATCGATAAATTGAAATAATACTCACACTTGCGAATCTATGTCTTGTACTTGGAGAACTATGTGGATATGCTACCGAATTTTCCTCAAATTGGAACAATGTATGAGTTGTTAAGTATATTGTAGAAATATGCGGTCTTGAATGGGATAGGACCACTCACCCTTTAGAGGAGATGGAGGAAATAGGAATTTGAATGCACAAATAAATTTGCATTAAGTCAACTTCTTATATAACACTTTCTCCAGGGGGTGTATGCATGCATGTATTCTCATTTCAATGCACGATATAACAGTTATGTAATATTTATAACTAATTTAAATTACATATAGTTCGCATAGATACTAGCCTTCTAGTTTTTATGCATATGCATTCAATAGGTGATTGTTTATACTAATGGGAACTAAATGTTCACATTTTTGTTTATACTAATCCAAGAATATACGTTGCTTACGCATAATAGGTGATTGTTTGTGATAAGCATCCAAAAGTGTACATTTTATATCCCGAATAGACCGTTTTTAGTTGTTAATTCTTGGCAAATGGGGTCTTATATGCTTAATTATTTAATGTGCAGCCTTGATCGTCGTTTGCGGAGTTCAAATGCTTATTTCAGGGAAAATGTGCGATTTATAGAGTTAATTCCTCAGTCTCGTACCTTACCCAAGCCTAAACTTAGCCCAAACCTTCACCCGAGCCCGTGCGTGCTTAGTTTGTGCTTTTTAGATTTTTTTTAGATTTTTAGTTTGAGTCGTTTTTATTTTTAGGATTTATTTTTTATTTATTTAGAATTTTCTAGAATTTATTTTATATTTCTTTTTATTTGTTATTTTTATTAGTTTTTAATTTTAGTCTTTATTTTTAGTTTTGCTAGATTTTATATTTTTAGGATTTTAGGTTTTATTTTTACTTCTTTTGTAGTTTTTATTTTTATTATTTGAGTTTTATTTTTAATAGATTTTATTTCTTTTTTAGAGGATTTATTTTTTATCTTAGTACGTCGAGTATTTGTTTTACTTTATTTTTGTTTGTTTTTAGTTTTTAGTTTTTAGTTAGTTTATTATTATTTTTTTGTTTTGTTTTGTTTTGTTTTATTAGTTTTTATTTGAGTCGTGTTTAGTTTTTAGAGTTTGTATTGTGTGTCGTGTTATTTTTATTTTTTTTAGTTTTTGTAGAGAGTTTTATTTTTAGTTGAGTTTTATTTTTAGTTTAGTTTATTTTTTATTTTTATTTTACTTGTTTTTATTTTAGTAAGTTTATTTTTATTATTTTCTTATTTTATTTTATTTATGGTACAAATTAAACATACATACACCACACTATTTTACACTCATATACACCTTACACATCATTCACCCCCATCTTACCTACCCTACACCACAAACACATTATCATATACCACACACACACTCACATACACCATACACCTCACCTACACCCAACCATTCCCTCCATCATCTTCTACCTCCCACATTCTCTCTCCTCTCCCTCATTAACAAACCCAACACATACCACCTCTCTCTCTCACCAACATTACAAAACCGACGTCGCCCATATCTAACTCAACCCGAAACCACCGAGTCCGGCCACCCATTTCCGGCACAACCCAAAACTGTCTAAACCCATTTCGCATCAACCCTTATACCCCCACCTCCGGCCAATTCAACCCAACAACAACAACCTCCCTTTATCCCCCACTGCCCAAACCTGAAACCACCTTAAACCGAGTCCAACCCGAACCCGAAACCATTTTAAACCACCGCCACCTACCCGCGGACACCCACTACTCCTATTGTGACCCATGTCCTTTAACCCGTGACTCCGAAGTAGCGACCTAACTCCATTTACCTCCAAACCCATTTCCACCAAACCCAAGCCAACATGATTTTAGCTACCAAAAGCCAAAGACAAAACCAAAAATACAAACCAATTAACCCCACATAGGGTTATAAACGGATATTCGAAAATCTGCATCCGTCCAATATCCGAATCCGAATTTACGGATATTTATCCGAAAAAATGAAAATGGATACGAATATGGATACTCTAAAAAATATCCGAGAAAACGGATACGGATATGGATAGTACTAGTATCCGATGCGGAGTATCCATTTTAACAGATATCCGTTTTACCGGATATCCGTATCCGTCAAGCATATGTTTAAAATATTACTAATAATATTATTATTATTAGTATTACTAATAAAATAATATTAAAAAAAAACTTAATTGTTTATTCCCTAAAACAAAACAAACACATACACAACTCAAAATTAAAACACCCTAAAGTTATTATTTTATTGTGTATATTAAAAAATGCTATGTATTATTATTTATTGGGTATATTATCATAGCGCTACACTAAACTTACAATGCACCCTGTCAAACACAACATACACCCACTAAAGAACATATACTCCCACTCAAAATTAAAAAAAAAAAACTAATTTCATTTCATTTCTGTTTTGTACAAAACAAGAGAAAAGAAACCCTCATCTCACTCCACAAAAAATCCTCATTTCATCACCTTCCCCTCCGCCGCATCAGCCCGCCACTGCTCAATTTCTAGGTTTAGAGTTATATTAACTGCCGTTCCATACACTTACAATTAGGTTTATAAATCCTAATCCCGTTTTTAGGCTTATGGGCCAAGCCCAAATGACCCAAACATTCCCGTGTGGACCCGGTTATGCCTAAAAATGCCTCGAGACTCGATTACTACCCCCAGATACTCTTTTTCGACTATATCGACCCTTCCGGAAATAACCATGCACTCAAAATTGTCATCTGAAATACTTTATAACATTCTCTAATTTTCGATCTAAAAAATGCGACACAATAATAATCCAAATAATTAAATCCAAATTCGTCAGATTTAAATAATTCCTCCAATTCAAATAAACTCTCCAAATTATAAATTTAAATAAGTTTTATTTCTTCCAAAAATAATTAAATTCTAAGTCCTCAGAATTACGGGAAGTTACATATTATATACAAAATAAAAATGTATACTTATTAAAATAAAAATATCAGTATATTTTGAAGACTAAAAGATCCATAAGATTATCATTCTCAATAAATTTGATTAATCTAAAAGGTGGATATTTATATTTATTGTTATAAAATGCTACTATAATTTTTTTGAATGACTTTAAGCTTACATGATTGTAAAGTATGGATGTATTTAAGTCATATTATCATTATGGAATGCTACTATTATTATGGAAGCCATGATTTTTTATGTTAGGAGGTAGTAATTTTGTTTTATATTTATTTGGATTGGATTGGATATTTTAATAGTTATTTTTTGCGATGGCTAAATAATGTAAACGGATACGGATATTATCCGAATCCGAGGTATCCGAGCGGATACGGATATGGATAGTTGTTTTAACTATCCGGGCGGATACGGATACGGATAGTGCATCAAAATAGTGGATACGGATATGGAAAACATGATATCCGATCCGTATCCGTCCGTTTACCACCCCTAACCCCACATGTCTTATATCCCTTTTTAGCCCACTTTTATCCAATTCCCAAATTACCCCCAAACAAACCTCTACCAAACTTATCCCCATTTTACCCTCTCTCACCTCATACACCCCAAGCACATTCACATTTTAATACTTCCAATTATGTCCCTAGTGTGACAACCCGCCTAATAAAATACCGGACGATCACTCATATATCAAATTAAAACATGAGTCTCATATGGTTCATTCTCAGCATCACTGTTGAAAACCAATTTAATTACTAATATCCTATTAGGCTAGCATCAAAATTTTAATTAACTAATCTTTTTAACCAAACCATTCAAATAAAAGAATCACAACAGTTTATATGCAATAACTGAATGAAATAAAGTAATCGAAAATTCGGTACAAAATAAAAATAATACAATCAAATTAAATGCCACACTAAAAAGCGGTAAAAGAATAAATGAGTACAGTTGGGCCATCAGCCCGAATGTTTCTACAATACCTCATATCTAGATCTCAATGATAGAAGCGTCTACAATAAACCTGCTTGCATCCACAGCTGTTGCAGCAACCGTCTAACTCGAAGGAATCATCATCCAGGCGTCTATGTGTCTGGACATATATATAGATATAGATATAGATATAGATATAGATATAGATATAGATATAGATATAGATATAGATATAGCAAGAGAGGGGAAAAATAGAGAAACGGGTCAGAGCCCGAGTTTTGAAAACATTTTAGCAAGGGCTTAAAATTCATATTTTAAAATATGATATTTCTCAAATTTAAACTGGTATCGTTCTCACATGAGATACACATCACCCCTCTTCTAATAGTGCACCACTATCGCATATCTTTTAAATAACCTAGTTAAGCTACCCTGCCTAACTAATGTATTTACCCATCTTCTAATAATCCTCATAAATCCGAGTACTAAGGACTAAACTTCTCCCCATTCCCAACATTACGTTACGTTCGTGCGTGGGGTGTCACGCGAAGCGAAATCCAAACAAGAACCCTCCCCCCGATACACTACTACGTGACAATATTGATCGTCGGGATCCATTAGGCCCTCAGTACATACCACATCTTATACCATCCCGTATATATATATATATATTTAGTTCTCATTAGAACCTATTATCCATATTCATATAAATCCAGATATAAATCTACCGGAAGGAGTATATCACATTATTCATTCTTTTTCCTTTTATACAAGGTTACGTTATATGATATCTCATCTCGGATATAAACAATATACTATACACAAAAAGTATAATAATCAATCCACTGAACTATAATATAAGTAGCTTAGTCATTTTCATCTACTAAGCAACGGTGGAACATCACAAGTATACATGTATATTATTCTTAGTACATATATCCATATCTGGCACCCCTAGGCTAAGCTGTGGTGCACACATACTCTGCTATCAAGTCCCAGTGCATCACGTACACAAGGATCACGCGTTCCGAATCATTCAGGAACCGTATCAATACAAATCACAGATATTGAAGGCGAACATAGTTCACATACCCATGGGTCACGCACATACCTACGCTCCTATAGTCAGCAGACTTATCGACTCACAAATAAGCCCTTCGCAGTCCTATGTTCTTGAGGTACCAAATCTAAATCCCCCCTAAGGCACACAAGATAAGACTGTCCTCTTTCGAAAGCCGACCTCCCGTGATAGCAAGTATGGTAGGTATGTCATACACATAATAAACAATAATATAGGTACACATTCCACCTTTATAAATATAACATCGGTGCCATATTAAAATCTCATGACAACATGCTCAATAACAACATAAATAATACCACATGAATCGAAATAATTCTAACGATTATTTTTCCAAATTTCAATGAATTTAACAATTCAAAAATGAGTTTGATAATCACATGAATTCAAAGGGAATAACACTCGCGAGATTAAGGAACATATCGTGTAAAACCCCATAACTTAAAACACCAAAAAGAATCCAACATAAATCTGCCCATAAAAGTCAAATTACTCCATCAAAATCATCTCCCAAGCTCCACCTCAAAACAACCCCAAGAACACACGTAAAACTAAAGTTGAATACATAAATATAAATGGGCTATGTGAATATATAATAGGAGAGTTTAATAAAATATGTTGGCTGCCAAAACATGTGTCGAAAGTTACTTCAAAATAGTCAAAAAAGGGTTGCCCACCATCCCTTTAAATAAGGCAACAATAATTGAAGTTTAAATAAAAAAAAACTTCTCAAACAAGATTTCTGGCTGAACCGAAAAATGGCCTAAATCGAGTATAAATTATATTTTTTGAAAATGTCAAAAAAAGAAAAGTTGCTCAAAATTAAATTTTGAGTCGGTATGGTAATTTTCAGAATTTTCTAAGCACTTTCATTTTTTGAATAAAATAATAATATTTTATTCATTTTGACACCATGGCATTCTTAGGCCTATTTTTAGCATCCAATAAATATGGTAAATTTATTTTTATCCCCAATAAAATGTCCTACAAAAATCGCGCAAGTTCGCGTCCTGCGCGACACATGCTCACAAAAGCGGCGTATTTAAAAAACTCATTTAAAAATTCGGGTTGTTACATACTACCCCACTAACAATGGAATTTCGCCCTCGAAATTCACCGAAAGCCTAACTCTAAAAAATCACGCCAACAATCTCCAAAAAAATCTCGTCTCCCAAAAATAAATTCCTCACATCAAATCTCGGAACCTAACACGAATATCACCAAAAATATTCTATCTCCAAAAATTGCTAATCACGCAATGAACCCAAAACTCAAGCCTTGAGGGTTGTCGTATACCTAAGCTCTGATACCATCTGTAAAACCCCGCCCGACCGCCCTGGGAGAGAGGACCGGAGCACCACGGTCGATAAAATAAATTCAAATCCACAAGCAACAAGCAACAAGGTATAGAGCATCTAAAAAATTTCACAATATAAGAGAAACCACTAATCTCAATTTCTTCAAATTAAATACAACCAAAAGTCTCTCGAAATAATACAACTATTTATCTCGAAAGAATATAAATCGTCAATGCTCTATACATCAAAAATGTATACAAATCTTCGCATGTATACTCTCGAATATTCTTCCGAAAATATCCAAGCAAAAAAATCTCCATAGCGCCCCAAATCCGCGCTAACCTGCCACTAAAAGAAAATTTGGGGAAGTACACAATACGACAGAAAAGATGCTCAACAAATATAAGTTAGCGATGAATAAAGCGTAACAACACGAGTATGAATATTTAAATCAAAATGCAAATCTCAATAGCATTTTATTAATATTAATTTCTCAACAACACATTAACCGGGTTACCAGGCCTCACCCCATCCGCATATGCTTTATCAAGACATACCCCCAGGAAGCAGGAATTTTGGCGGGTGCCCAACATCCGTGTCATATTAAAATCTCATGACAACGTGCTCAACAACAACATAAATAATACCACATGAATCAAAATAATTCTAACGATTATTTTTCCAGATTTCAATGAATTTAACAATTCAAAAATGAGTTCAATAATCACATGAATTCAAAGGGAATAACACTCGCGAGATTAAGGAGCATATTGTGTAAAATCCCTACCTTAAAACACCAAAAAGAATCCAACATAAATCTGCCCATAAAAGTCAGATTACTCCATCAAAATCATCTCCCAAGATCCACCTCAAAACAATCCCAAGAACACACCTAAAACTAAGGTTGAATACATAAATATAAAGGGGCTATGTGAATATATAATAGGATAGTTTAATAAAATATGTTGGCTGCCAAAATATGTGCCGAAAGTTGCTTCAAAATAGTAAAAAATGGTTGCCCACCATCCCTTTAAATAAGGTAACAATAATTGAAATTTAAATAAAAAATAAATAAAACTTCTCAAACAAGATTTCTGGCCGAACTGAAAAATAGCCTAAATCGGGTATAAATGATATTTTTTGGAAATATCAAAGAAGGAAAAGTTGCTCAAAATTAAATTTTGAGTCGGTATGGTGATTTTCAGAATTTTCCGAGCACTTTCATTTTTTGAATAAAATAATAATATTTTATTCATTTTTCGATTTTTGACCCCGTGGCACTCTTAGGCCTATTTTTAGCATCCAATAAATATGATCAAATTATTTTTATCCCCAATAAAAAGTCCTACAAAAATCACCCAAGTTCGCGTCCTGCGTGACACATGCTGACAAAAGTCGCGTATTTAAAAATACCCATTTAAAAATTCGGGTTGTTACACCTAGCTCCATGTGCTACACTATAAATGAAGATCCAAAGCTCATTTAAAGATGAAGAGTTAGGCTAGAGAGAGAATTAGATAGAGAAACACCATTTTTATTTTTTTAGTAGTTTAGTTTTTTTTTTCGATTAGAGAAAAAATTCAATAAATTGAGTGTTTGTAATTAATTTGAGATGATGGAAGAATTCAAGAATTAATGCAATTGAAGGCAATTTTGGTTTGATTACTCCTCTCTAATTGTCATTTTATGCTCTTATTTGATTTTAATTTTTATTGGATGATGATTATGGAGGGATAAACATCCCATTCAAGGGATGAATTGAAATCCTCATGAATCCAATTTGATTTAATTGTCAATTCTAATTTTGTTAATTTCTTTCGATTAGTACATTTAATTCCTACTTATTTTCACATTGAGAAATGGAAAATCATCCTTGAGAAAGGATTGACAATTGTATTATCATTTGATTCAAACTAGAGATAGGGTTATCCCTTAATTTAAATGTTAGTATAATTTTCATCTATTCTTGTTTTTATATTGTCTAATTAAAAGTAGTTTGATGAATCGATCATAGCGGGTGATTCATTTAATTGATTCTAATTCATTTAGAGTAGTGTTTGTGGGGATTAAACTTACATTAAAGAATATTCAATTAATTCATTAGTGTAATGAGAATTAGCTTTTGAATTAAATGAATATTTTGGAAATTGATGAAATTAAAATAGTGCAAGTTAGATTAATTTGTGTGAAGTGGGGGTGGATTTTCCATCCCTTGAATATTTTTCTCTCATTTAGTTACATCTCACTCATTTTTATCACACACTTGTTTGTATTTGTCACATTTTACTTTTAGTTTGATTACCCCTTTTTATTTAGTTTGATCTTATTTCACCTTCATCTCAAAAATTGTTTTAATATTTGAAAAGGCTAAAAAAAATTCAAAATTCAAAATTTGAAAAAGAGAATAATAAACAAATGAATTACATATTTCCTCTCTTGTGTGTTTCACCCTTAGATTTGGATTGATTCCCTTACTTACCTCTACACTCTAGTTTTATTATATTTTTGCAGGTATGAAAGGTTTTGATTAGAGGAGCTTTCAAGCAACGACAACATATGCAAAAAAGTCTTCTCTATCAGTTTGTAGTAGCTGTGATGGGATATCCTAAATACAAAGAGTGGATGGGTGAGACAAATAGACTAAGGGATGTGTTTCGCAGAGGTGCTAATGAATCTGTGAAATACGCAAAGAGATGCCATGATGATGAAGAGTTTTCGTATTCGTGTGCTAGGTGTAAGAATGGTAAGGTGTTTGAGTGGAAAGCAGTTTAACTACATTTGTTAAGATGGGGTATGCAAGATAGTTATCAAATTTGGATTTTTCATGGGGAACCGAAAGTTCCTTTTGTCCTCGAGCAACCTTCACAATAACCTTCAACAAGTAGGATAGATGTACAAGGGGTGGATGACAATGTAGATCATAATATGATAGAGGATTTAGTTGATGATGCGTATGGAATTCATGAAGTGGAAGAGAAAGAGGTCACTGAAGATATACAAGGTTCAAGTGGTCATGAAGATATCTAGATAAACCTTGACGATGACTACCAAAGTTTAAAATTTACGGCGACCCAGTCGTTATACTCTGGTTGTGAGAATGATCAAACAACTTTACATGCCATGGTTGGTTTACTATTTTAAAGATCCAATATGGTTTGTCTGGCAATAATAGCGTGACAGGAATTTTGAATTGGGTGAAGGGCTTGCTACCCAAGCAAAATACGCTTCCAAACATCTATCATATTATGAAAAACAGTTTGAAAGGTTTGGTAATGAAGTATAAATCAATTCATGCTTGTCTGTATAACTGCATACTATACTGAAAGGAGTATGAAAATCTCGATCGGTGTTCGGTATGCGATGAACCTAGATATGTCCAATCTACTGGCAAGGAAGGCACAAGCTCAAAAGTGCCTCAAAAAGTGTTGAAATATTTTTCCGTTGGGCCTAGATTAGAATGATTTTTCATAGTACCATGGATAGTGGAGTCAATGACTTGGCATGCTAGGGCAAAAGCAGTGGATAATCTCATACATCATCATATTGATTCCACAGCTTGGAAGAGGTTGAGTTTTGAGCGTCCCGATTTTGCTCGAGAACAGTGTAACATTCATTTGGCAATATCAACAAATATTTTCAATCCATTTAAAAATCTAAGCACTAATTAGAGTGTATGGCCAGTGATCCTAGCCCCACTCAACATCCCTCCTTCACAGTTTATAATTTTATTAAATAATTTTGTGAGACAATACACTCATTTCTCTACTAAACACTTTCAAACCTCAATAGGGATACCATATGGTCTCAAATTACTCCTTATTTTCATCTTTTTTAGAACAATCATAACCTTTGTTGTCCTAATCGTGCAAAAATATATTTTTTTAGTTCATCTAAGTTCCTCCGAATCTAATGTACTCCCATTATCTTCATTCAATAACATCTCAAAATAATTCTTTCATATTTTCTTAATATATTCATTCATGACTAAGACTGTAGAATCACCACTTTTAATTCACCTAATATTATTAAAATATTTTACTTTTTGTCCCTAAGTTTAGCAAGCATGTAAATATTTTTCATCTTCTTGTATTCCTAGTTTTGTATAAAGATCGTTGTATGCCTTAAACTTGTCATCTCTTACTATTTTTTTAACTTCTTTCTTAGATCATTTATATTTCTCAAAATTTTCTTCGTTTCTAGTTGTTTGTTATGTTTTAAAGCATTAATATTTTATTTTTACTATATTTTGTACTTCTTTGTTTCACCACCTTATTTATTTATACTGTGCCCCCAACCTTTTGATTCTCCAAGCATATCTTTCGATATTCTCCAAGTGGATGTAGTCATCTTATCCCACATTATGCTAGTCTTGTGTTCGATATTCCATTACGCTTCGTTTAATATTTTATCTTTAAATAGTTCTAATTTCTCTCCTTTTAAGTTCCACCACTTAATTTATGGTTGAATTTTCTTTTTTTGCACTCATGATTGATTTTACATTTATATTTAACACCAATATCTTATATTGTGTATTAGGGTCTCTCCCAAGATAACCTTAGAGTCTTTACACATTAATCGATATTTTTTCTAGTTATAAGAAATTATATTTGGCTCTTATTTGTTCTACTTTTATAGGTTATAAAGTGTTCAAGTCTCCTTATAAAATATGTATTTACTACTGCAAGATAATAATCCATAACAAAATCTAAGATAGAGTCTCCATAGTTGTTCTTATCTTTAAAACTATATCTTCCATGCACCATCCCATATCTAAATGATTTTCTCCTACATGGCCATAAAAATCTCTCATATATATTTTTTCTCACCTACACGAATTTCTTGAATTAGTTCATCCATTTGTTCTCAAAATCATACTTTAGTATTCTCATCTAATCCTACTTGTGTACATAAGCATTAATAATATTAATTATATTTTCACATAATACCAGTTTTATAACTATAATATCGCCTCAATTAATAGAAGTTACGATATCATCCTTAAGGTTCTTATCGACTATTATTCCGACTCGATTCTTATTTATGTTTTTGCATCTATAATATAATTTGAACTCTATATTTTTACCTCTCTATTTTTCTCACCGGACCATTTAGTTTATGTAATACCCCATCTTTTCGGTATTCATTTTATGAGGATTTACTGTGCATTATCTGGATTTTATTCGAATTTATTCTATTTTGGAATAAAGTTGGAAGGTCAAGGGCATTTTGGCCTTTTTGTTTTTCTTGGGGAGCAAGCTTAGAAGTGTTGTACGTGAGTTGGATTAGGCTGGTGGAATCCTAAAAGGATTAGGAAAGGAAGTAGAAAAGAGAGAGAGAGAGAGAGAGAGAGAGAGAGAGAGAGAGAGAGAGAGAGACGATGGCTTACAGCTCAAAAAGTGAACCAATATAGTGGGACTCCATGGTCGTTATAGCGGGTTGGGGATCGTTATAGCGACATCAAGCGTGAGAGAGGAGGAAGGTTGAGGACTCTTAAGTAGTTTGACTTTTTTTCTATTTAAAGAACGCTTAGCCTTTTTCTTTTCATAGGCACACTATTTATCAAATATAAACCTACGGTACCCTAAATAAAACCTTAAACACCATTACATCAACATCTTTGAACCCTAATTTGATGATATTCTACTTGGAGTTTGAAGATGAACCAAAGATTAATGTTGTTCAATTTTTCTAGAAGAACATAGACTCAAGATCAGATTTCAAATGCGAGTCACAGAAGAATTTCATAATTTCTATTTGTTTGGAGATTTTTATTCATTTGAGGTAGGCGTCGTTCTCCTGTGGTTATTTTGTGTTCTATATGTAATCACCCTTGTTTGTAGACATATATTTCATGTTATGTGTTGCATTTTATACGCCATACTTGTATATATTATTCTTGTTGCACGCACGATTACGTGATATGGTTTTCATGTCGAGTAGATGGAGAAATCGTAATTAGATGATATAACACATGTGCTAGGTTGTAGAATTAGGTAGAGTAATAAATACCTAATTTGTAGAAATTTTGATAAAGTTGTTATATTATGAGATTGATACTATTGTTGATATTGGAGGATGCTAAAGCATCCCTTAGCCAAACCACACACTAGACGGGGTCGGATTATTTTTTTGTCTTTTATCTCGTGAGGAAAACCATGGACTCCTGGAGATATTAAGCCATTTTGTTATGGGTTATTAATCCATTGTGATAGGACGATGAGGGAGTATCCTATCGTGTCTTGTGATTGTTATTATGTTGGTTTTGGGGCCACGGAGAGTTGGAAGGATAATTGACAAGGGATGTAATTGAGAGTCCACACCTACTCAGAGAAGTGCGGCGAGAATTTGATATATGAAGGACTTTAGGATGTGTAATGATACCGATGAGATCCTAGGATGTGATATTATCTTGGGATGATAGTTGAGTATATATATGCATACACTCTTATATATTTATATGTAGAAGTGTTTGTACTTCACTTGGAGCATCTATACGAGCCTACTGAATTTTTCGCTCATACCCTCACAGTTTATATATGCATTACAAATTTTCCATGAGCAACGATTTATTATTGTTGATGCGACAATTAAGATTTGGGGATATAGGGACAAGTAGACAACACTCCTTTTGTTTATGTAGGTTTAGCAGCCATCTTGGATGGAAACCATTTGGTCAATATAGATAATCGTTGACTCTAACTATTTTTAGGTAAAATTCGAAATACCCTTCTATTTAACATAACAATAAATTACCCTCAACCCTCAACTATTTTTTAATAACAAATAGCCTTCTCTATTTTTACTATTAATATTAAAATTGTTTTTAAACGCACTTTTTAATATTAAAATTATTCTTAATATTAAAAATACTTTTAATAATAATATTAAAACTATTTTTAAGTTTTTAATATTATAACAAATTTTAAAACTGTTTTTAAACACAATTTTTAATAATAAAACTTTTTAAGCACATATTTTAATATTAAAACTGTTTTTAAGATTATAACTTGTTTTTAATATTAAAACTATTTTTTGTAAATATAAAGTACGGTATTTATTAATAAAATATATGTTATATTTTTTTTAAATTGATCTAAGTATTAATATTAAAATTGTTTTTACACACTGTTTTTATTAAAATTGTTTTTTATAAATAAAAAATAAGTTATATTTTTTAAATTGTTTTTAATATAAATATTAAAATCGTTTGGTAATAAAATAAAAATATCAAAGAAAAACTTGCATAAAGAATAAGAAAAAGAATGAAGTTTCTTTGTTATGTTAAAAATGAGCTTTGTAGAGATTTGCCAAAAGAAATCAGGAGCCTTAAATACTTTTGGCTTGAGGATGCTGGTCAACTAACGATACATGGGAATTGATGGTTTCTGTCCAAAATGGGTGTCAAAACTGTATAAACAAAAATAGTTGGTGTCAAACTATAAATTGAATAAATTAGCGGATGTCGAAAGCCAAATGATCCTTTATTTTTAAAAGCATCGTACATTTATCGTATAAAAAATTGTAAAAGTACATTTTTTATATTAATGAGAATAAAGAGTTTATTATTTCATTTTATGATTCTGCAAATGTTTATTTAGCCGTTGGGCATTGTTAAATGTTTTTGAAAAAGGTTTTCAATTGAATTTTTTTATTATTTATTTTTAATAGCACCTCGGAATTTTCTCGGGGTGTTATAGTTTCTTTTAAAGAAGTTATGTTAACTTGTCTTCTTATCATAGTATCCACTAGCTCCATTCTTTTTCCTATCAAAGTCCCTATATTCCAAATCGCTACCCTAAATCCATTGTCCTGAACTAGCATATTTACTCGCACACGTCCAAATTTTTGCATGAACCATTGCCCATTTCTCATCGCACCCGGGAGGCAATGTGACGCCCCTATTTTTGACGCTCGGTGACAAGCGCAGCAACCCTTGATTATTTTTCGCACCACCCAATGACAGGCACAATGCATCGCTTGAGGAGAATGCTCTAATATTAGCACGTATATTCTTAGAATTCATGTTCATGGGTATCTGACAAAGTTTTACGCTAACTGTCAACTACCTAATACAATCATTCTCCTTTATCCAGGCTTGGCACCAGCAATGTATAAAATAAAATGTATGGAACTAAGCACAACACGGGCAAAGCTTCCTAAGAGCAATCCTAAAAATAATAAGGACAGAGTGCCGAGATATCATTAATAGGGGATAGATACCCATGCATAGCTTTCATAATTACTATTTTGAGACTCCAAACATGCACATTAAAGGCATGTGTTATCATCTTCCTATTATAAAAGTATTTATAAAACTAAATAAATACCTCTTAATTTTTTGGCCATATAAGAATCATTGTCATCTAACCATCCATAAATGCAAAAAATGATAAATAAAGGGGCCCGGGCAACAATCTTATGTCACCCGAAATTCATTTTTGCATTAAGAATAACTCAAAACATAATAATAATAATAATAATAATAATAATAATAATAATAATAATAATAATAATAAATATTATTATTATTATTATTATTATTAAGAAAAAGCTTTGGGTCGGCAAGAGGGGGTCAATTCGGTTCCAGACAGAATTTTAACCGAAATGACTTAAATTTTGAGTTGTAGAATGGGTTAGTTAATTTGCCCCTCAGCCCCGATTGAATTTGGTTTGGCAAAATAGCTTTTTGGGTTTGAGTCGGTCTTATAATATATTGTTATTGATTTGGACCCAAGTGTGACAAATAAGAAGCAGAATAGAAAATTCAAGATGTTAATTGTTTATACAGGTGAATATGGTGAATACAGGTGAATATGGTGAAAATTCAAGATGTTATTAATTTTTTTACCATTTGTTGTTTGGATGGTCAAAATGAATATAGTAAAAAAATAAAATGATCATATTACCCCATACTTTAAATACACATAACTATTTTGATTTTTATCACATAAGTGTCAATGGCCATTAAAAAATATGCATTTACCTCAAATTTAAATTTGACACAATCCCCCTCCCCTCCACACACACACATAACTAGTCATATTTGGCTACGCAAGACAAATAAGTAAAAAAACAGTACCAATTAAAAAAAAAAAGTCCTAATTAAAAAAGAAAACATTCCCAATTTAAAAAAAAAAAAAAGTTCCCAACAATGGAAAAAAACTGTCATTTGTAAAAAACATTCACAATTATAAAAAAAAAAGTCAACTATAAAAACAGTAGTCCATAGTTAAAAAAAATAGTTCTCAACAATGAAAAAACAGTCCCAATTAAAAAAAAAAGTTTTCAACATTGAAAAAAAATAGCCCTAATTTAAAAAAAAAAAAAAAAGTCCCACCTATGAAAAAAATGTGTTCCAATTAAAAGAATTTAAAAAAAAAAAGAGGGGGCTTTTAAATACTACCCCTTGGTATAAGATATTTATACATACAGATCCATGTTCACTATTTTTAAAGAAACCGCCCCCTGTCACTCTCATTCCATTAACAAATTTTACAATTATTGATCTTCCCAATATATCCTTAAGATAAGTAACAACTAACATAATCTAGATCCTCATATGGGTATCAAATCCTAAAAAGTAATAACAATACATTTACCGTGTGTATATTTAGTTTAGCATTTTTATCAGATACTCTCTGTATAGTATCTATGTCTGTGTTTTAGATATTTTATGAGTATCTGTTTTTTTTTCTTCTAAAACATATCTTTATACAACACAGTTGATGAAATAAGAATCAATAACCTGGTTCCTAGTGGTTCAATATGAGTAAAATTATATTTCATATGAAACAATCACTTTTGACAGAAATGGTTTTTGCACAAACCCATTAATGAAACTTCCATTCAAAACTTGAATCCATTAAATGGGTGCAATCCTATCTGCACGTATAAATTTCGGCAATGACTTTATGGTCATTTAAAGTTCTCAACAGCCCCCCTGTTCCACGGAGGTACCCTAACAATATATTGAGCGCCGATATATAGATCATTGTTTAAGATGGGTTTACATATTCAAAAACTATTACTTAGGGGGTTATTTATAGTTATCTAAAAAAAAACAGTTCCCAGCTATGAAACCGTCCTAATTAGTAAAAAAATTTCGAACACATTACCTTGCACCTAACAAATATTCATTTATTTTTATTTTTTTAATTTTTTTTTATGGGAATAGCTATTCCCACACCCTCCATATGTTGCCCCACACCCTTTGAATAATAAATGACAAATGATAAATACAACTAAAATAAATACATTTGATAAAATAAATACAAACTATTTTTTAAATAAAAAACAAAAAAAATATATTTGATAAAAAACAAAAAAAATTATATTTTCAATAAAAAAACTGTTTTTTAAAAATAAAAAATAAAAATAAAAACTGTTTATAAAACGTAAAATCTTATCTATTTGTTTTATTAAAAAGTGTATATAAAACGTAGAATTTGTTTTTTCTTAAGAAACTGTTTTCTTAAAAAAGTGTTTTTTTTTATTTACAAATTTTATTTTTAGTTAAAACTATTTTTTTTGTACTATATTAAAAATAATCTTTTTACTATTTTGAAAAAATATGGTCCGCAGCAGCGGTATGTATAAGCGGTCCGACCACCTATACATACCGCTGGCGCGGAGTATTTTTTCTAATATGTTGGTCCGCGGCAACGGTATGTATAAGTGGTCGGACTACCTATACATACCGCTGACGCGGACCATTTTTTTATATAGTAAAAAGATTATTTTAATACAGTAAAAGAAACAGTTTTTAACTGAAAAAATAAATAACAAAATAATTTTTTAAATAAATAAAAGAAACAGTTTTTAACTAGAAATGATAAAAAGAATGTCCATTTTTTAAATAAATAACGAAACAGTTTTTTATCAACGTCCATTTAAATAAAAAATAATATGCTTTTTTTTATAAATAACATAATGTTTTCTAAATGAAAAAATAACTTTTATAATTTTTATATTTTCTGAATATTAAAATTTTCATTTTCTAGAATATTAGGATTTTTATTTTCAAAATATTATGTTTTTATTTTTTTCATAATATTATGTTTTTTTAAAAGTAATAGATTTTTGGACAAAAGATTATATTTGTTCAAATCATATATAGAGAGTCTTTTGGTCTTTTAGTATTTAAATATTGAAAAGGATGTGGGGGAAGACATAGAAGGTGTAGAAATAGCTATTCCATTTTTTATTTATTTTTAAAATTTTAATTATTTAAATTATTTAAAAAATATTTTTTTTTTTTTTTTTTTTTTACTTTTTATTTTTGTAAATAAAAAATGAAATTTAAAAAAAATTAAAAGAATATTTAAATAATCGTGTTAGTTGAGAGGGAGAAATGAATGTGTGATAGTTGTAATTGAAAATAAGAAAGGTTAGTCTAGTAATAAGATAAATCCCATTGTTTTCACCTGTTAAATTATTCATTTTATCTATGGTTTAAAATAGTTAAAGTTTCACCCCACTTTTCACCATATTCATTTTATTTCACCATGTTAAATGTCTAACCAAATACATATTTTACCTAGGTGAATTATTTTTTAACACGGTAAAAAATATTTCACTACGAACCAAACAGCCCCTGAAGTTTGAATGAGCTTAATGGGATGTAGACAACCAGTGGCGGAACCAGGATTTGACGCTGGGACGGGCTAACGCCGGGGGTTCGGGGGCGGGAGCCCCCGAGCCCAATTTTTTTGAGGTTATTTAAAAAATTTTGACGAAAATCATCAAAATTCCTATTAAGGGTGAGCTGAATTTAAATTTTAACACTACTTTTTTTTTTATAATAATTAACACTACTTTTTTTTTTTTTCTTTTTAGGGGCGGGCTGGAGCCCCCCCAAGCCGACCACTAGTTCCGCCCTTGTAGACAACTAGCCCATCCCTCAAAAGAATGGGGCTTGAAACATGAAGCTACTCTCCATTTTCACAAAATATATTTCGAGGAAGTACTAGGGCTTCCCTATTATTGGACAAAACCCAAGTGTCCTTTGACAAGTCAAATTTAGCGCCTGTTTGAGAACTCAATTTCAAGACTTAAAATTGAAATTGGAACGTCAATGTTAATTGCCAATTTCAATTCCATAGAATTAAAATTAGTCTTTCAATTCAATTTCCATGGTTTGGAATTGAATTACCAAACGCACCCTTAATCTTTTAGATTATACATTTTTAGGACTTGAAATAATGTGGATTATGAAAATAGGACAATAAAATTTCATTTACACTTTTAATCCCTATTTTCAAATAATTCGTATTTTGATTGGTTAATACATTATGGTATCCGAGCCAGCGCTATTAATGTATTTTCAAATAATTCGTATTTTGATTGGTTAATACATTATGGTGGTGGGTCCGCGCCAGTGCTATTAATGTATGTGATCGCCAAAAATAGGGACTAAAAGTGTAAATGAAAATTTTGTTGTCCTTTTTTCATAATCTGGATTACTATACGTCCTAAGTTTATAAAGTCCCTTTATCTTTCCCCTTGAGTTTGGTAATCTATTAGACTATTATCCACAACCTAGCGTCATCACATAAATGTACCTAAAAAAATGGCAGAATTCCAAAAAAAAATATGGTTAATTACACTTTGACCCCTTCAACTTTGCACCTATTTTCACTTCACCACCTCACCAAACCCTCTCAAACTTTTAAAAATGCATCATTTTACCTCTGATCGTAATCAGACAAAAATTGATCATTTGCACAACTGGTTGGACAAAAATACCCTCATGTATAACACAAATAATTAATTTTCCGTCTAAAAATGTACCACTGTTAGTTTGGATGTAAAATGACATTTTTTATAAGTTGAGGGGGATTAAGTCTAAAAAATGAAAGTACGGATGAAGTGAAAATAGGAGCAAAGTTGCAGGGGTCAAATTGTCATTGACCCAAGCAATGTTTAAAAAGGCATTTGAAGCTTACGCCTCGAGGCTCGCCTCGAGACGAGACGGGCAAAAAATGCCCTTGAATTTGAGGCTAACGCCTCAATGCGCCTCAAGCTTTTTTGCTGAGGCGCAAAAAAAGAAAAAGAAAAAAAAAATTCTTCTTCCATTACGAAGTCTGTTTTTTTAAAGGTTAAAGTTCCTTCATTTTTCTAAAATTACACTTAACTTTAAAAAAATGTTGTTTTAATCTACCAACACTTATTCTTTTTTTCTTTTTTAGTTTTAAAATTGCACTTAACTTATACTATTTACTATTGTAACTTCAGAGAAATTTTTAAAAAATAACTAATATGTTAATAAAACTTAAAAAACTGATTTTGTCAATTTGATTTTGTATTAATTGATTGATTGTCAAGTTATATAATAACCAATGTGAATGAAACTAAAAAAATGATTTGGTTAATTTGATTTTGCATTAATTAATTTATTGTCATATTATAAAATTAACAATATGTAAAAAAGTCGTCTCGGAGGAACAAAAAAATGTTTAACTATGTGAGAAAGTCCTCAAAAATGTTTGTTTTGCAATTTTATTTTATATTTATTTGTTACTTTATTTTTTATGGTTTTATTAGTATTTTTTTAATATTACTTTGCTCCTTTTTTTTGGTGAGGCTTGCGCCTCGCTGAAGCCAAAACGCCTAGCCTCGCGCTTTTTTAAACATCGGAACCAAGAAAATAATGCCCAAAACTTGATGCGATTCACAATTTATAGCTGGAATCAATTATGGAGAGCAAGAAATAATGCTACATTCAGAAATGTGCCAATCTAAACTCAGGAAGTGATCAGAAATATTTGGTATCAGCTGCAGTTGTTTCAATGTAAAAACGCGGAAATAGATAACAACCTTCGTTCCATTTGAACAAAACAAATTATTCACATAAACTTAAAGCATCTCAGCAACAACATATCAAATTAAAGCGAACACCAAATTCACTGAAAAGTTCTTTGCTAAGGCAACCATTCTTGTACAGAAGTAGATGAATGCGTACATATTTATCTTCATAAAAAATAATGTAGTAAAATAGCAATATACTGAAATATGAAACATAATTATCTTCATTAACACCAGAAGTTTTTGTACATGGGAAACATCATTTGAATTAGCACATCTTTCTACAAAAATCTAGGAAATCAAGCATTCCTACAAATTGAAGACAAGTTCTCAAGTAAATTCAACAACTGCCACATGTTGAGCAGCTCGAAATGATAAATTGCAAAGCATTAATCAACAAGAAGTTAACCACGTACCGCTTAGATCTTCTTGGATCCTCAATTCAACTTATATTCCATCAGTCCTGCTTTTGAAGAATAAACCACATATAGAAATCACCGTTTTGATCTCCTCACATTCTGGCCTTCCCCTCTAGCTTCTGCCAGCCTCGACTTTAAACCACTCCCCTGCCCCATCAAAGCTCTCTCTTGAATTATAGGGTCTCGTGGAGGCCAATGTTGCCCGCATTGCCGCGTCGGGCTAGGAACGTCTCGGGCCGACCCAACCCTAGAAGTAGACGATATATGGTCTCTAAGACCCTTAACAGATTTTCTATGGGCTTGCTTCTCAAGTCCATAACATATCTCTTCTAACCCATCTCCCCCTGAGTTAATGATATTTTCGGTTTGAATCCCCCATTCGACTCCTTCTGACATGCTCCTCATAAGAGAAGTGCTTCTCCTTGGCACCTTCCCCATGATAGAATCCCTCGCTTTTGTTTCATCATCGAGTGAGAATCTTCTAGAATCACGAGCAGCCGCTGAGGCATGGGCCCACTTGAAGCTCTTGTTATTGTTGTCCATGTTCAATTCTATGGAGTGAAGATCGCTTTCTGCAGAGTCCTCTTCACAATCTAACCCTCCATCTTCAACCTCTCCGTCATCGTCTTCTTTTGTTTCGTTCTCATAGGAGCCATAATGAGTTCTATTCAAGTAGGTAGCAACTTCGTCATTTCCCTTCTTCTTACCTCTTTTGGGTCTAAGGAAAGCTTCGAGTTGATTCCTCAGCTTATCAACAACAGCATTCTTCTCCTCAAACTGCTGTTTGGCCTCCGAGAGTTTCATTTGAACTCTCTCCTCACGCATTTTGTCAGCTAATTGAAGCATCTCTCTTTCTCTCTCGACCTCTTCATGAACTTTTGCAGACTCCCTTTTTAGCACCTCAACTTCAGCTCTATCTTCGCCTATATCTGAAGCTAATTCATCACAGACTTGTTCCATTATCTCTCTTGCTCTCTTCTCACTCTCGAGCTCTTTCACTGCTTTCATCAACGAGGCTTTTGTCTCTGATAGTTCCTTCCCGAGTTTCTTGTTCAAGCTCTCAAATCGTCTCCTCAGCTTTCTCTCCACCTCGAGCTCACCCACAATGGACTCGATAGCAGCCTCGACAGCTTTTTGCTCTTTCTTTTTCCATGATGCCTTCTCTTCAGCAAAACACTTCATGAGATAATTGATTTCGTTTGGGTCCGATGGCCGCTGTTCTTTTATAATCTGGTTCACTTGCAGGCGTGCTCTCTCGAGCTCAGCGTGTAAAGCCGAGATAAGGGACATGCTCGATGAAGGCGGGTCATTATGAGCCCAAATGCGATTGATTATTTTTAATAGTTCTTTGGATGTGGTCAAAGCACTACTAACATCCTTTAGACGGGGCCTAACACCAACCATGGACCCACTGGGAGTCTGGATTCGAGATCGGGTCTCAATCTACATTACAAGGAGACGGTACAATATGGGATACTTTAACTTCGTAGAATAAACAATTAAAATCTGGGATATCTGAACTTTGCACCCTATGCGTTGATTCGTATTTTGTGTTTCCAACCCTTTTTTTTATTTTGGTAATTTAACCCTACCAGTATAACGAGGTCCAAATACAGCAGAACAAATTAGAAATATTTGACTTCCCACCATATTTTGGAGGGGGCAAACACATTTCTAAACATGGGTGGAAAGCAAATTATGGGTCAAAACATACAGTTCAAAGTTAAAATTTCCCTTCTAAAAATCCTTTGATAGTCTTAAGAAATTTATTTTAAAATAACTCAAAAGGGATAAGAATCATGGCGATTGTTTCAAAGTAATGAGTGAATGAATGACCGGTAGATTACTTCAAATTAAAACCAACTAAACTATTCAATATGAAAATCGGAATTTGCAGTTACCTCCATTGAACTGGCACTACTTCGAGAATCCAACCCTCCAGCATTATTATGGTCTGCAAGTCTGCACCTCTGGGAAATTGAGGATGCCCCCCTATGGCGACTACCCGTTCCTGATCGATCCATCCTCTACCAAATCAATGAATAATTAGATTACATATATATAACAAATCAACTGAGTAAGAATCAGAGAAGATACAAACAAAATCAACTCCAATTACCAAATATACAAAAATCTTGAATACCTAGGTGACACATATTTTTGGCTGTATTACTGACATAAACCACCCGTCAAAAGGCTCCTAAAATATCCAACACACTTTAGAGAGAGAAATACTCTTCTTCTATATTCAAAATCAAGGTCTATTTGAGGTTACAAGGGGTCTATTTATAAGTGGGGAAGGAGAGCACTAAATGGGTCTCCAACCAATGTGGGACTCCCACTTTACAAATAAGCCTAATACTCATTTGTACTCACCTATGTCACAACTCATAAATAAACAACAAAACAAAATTAAAAAAAAATAAAAAAATAAAAAAGGCAAATAAACCCTAAAAATTGTCTATTTCCATCACTCTCCCCGGCTTTGAAAAACTCGTCCTCGAGCGTAGAAGATGGGCGGTAAGAAAGCAAGGCACCAATCAAAGAGCTACTCAAATGGAAGAAGAGCCGTCCTCGGAAACCACTCTTGTACTGGCTTGCAAGAAGTCCATGGAAAATAGGAACACAACCCAAAAATGGCCGCCTAACAAAATTTTGGTCCGGGAGTCCCGTGATGAACCTCCTCAATGCTAAACCGCGAAAAACTTCCTCCGAGTGCATATCAAATGTCACCAAAAATGGATCCACAAACTCACCACCAATCACCACCTCATCAAAATCATCATCCCCATTCCCAAAAATTGGGAAGAAATCTCCCAAATCAAATGTATCCGGCTCGCGAAAGTGCGTGCGAGCCACCCAAACATCCTTAACAAAAATATCAAAAAAATCGTCAATACACAACCCAATTTCGTCATTTCTATCACTCTTGCAATCAACCGACTTAGGAGGGGAGCTTTTATCGTTGATTTGACCCGATTGGAGTATCGAGGGAGGAAGAATGATTGGATGAAGCAACCAATCTTGGACTAGCCACTGGCAATCTTGAATTGAGGCTCGGGGGGTGAATCTGGGTGGTACCAAGGGAAACGAGGGCTTCGGGGATGGTTTGGGTAAATGTGGGGTAGGTAAATGGCTCCGGCGGGTAAAACAGGGTTGGGGGGTGTGGGACTGCGTCAACGGGGGTCGGAGGGGCTAGATAGGAGGTGGATGGTCCAAGTGGGTAGGGCGGCTCAAAGCAAGGGGTATTCCGGCAGCGAATCAGGGTGGGGTTTGTTGCGATTTGGGTCGAAAGGGGTGTGGGGTGCTGACGTGGCCTGCCCCGGGTCGGAGGATGGCCAGAACGGGTGGTTTTTTTGGTCGGAACTGCCTCCGACTGATTTTGGGCAGGGCGGTGAGAAAGGGGGCTGGATCGGGGCTGCGCAGGTGCGGGTGGGCAAGGCGAGGGGGCTGGGGACTGCCAGAGGTGCAGTGGTGTGACCGGCAGTGGTGGGGGAGGGTTTTGTAGGGGCCGGTGATGGCTGGGGAAGGTAGAGGTTGGCGGTAGGGGGAATGCTAGGGTTAGGGTAGCCGGGTGGTTGGTGAGGGTGGGATAGGATTTTCTAGGGTTAGGGTTTTGGGGTTGAAAGAAGACATAGATGTGTTAGTGTGCTTGTACCCAATCTTTCATTCGTATTTGAATCCCCTCGTTGTTTGGATTTCTTGGGAGCCATTGAAGGTAGTGTACGATTTGAAAAAAGAGAAAGAATCACCAATACACTAGCACCAATGTAGAGCTTCACCCGCTCTGATACCAATTTGACGTAAACCACCCGTCAAAAGGCTCCTAAAATATTCTATATTCAAAATCAAAGTCTACCTCTAAATAAAGAGGTTACAAGGGGTCTATTTACAAGTGGGGAAGGGGAGCACTAAATGGGTCTTTAACCAATGTGAGACTCCCACTTTACAAATAAGCCTAATACCCATTTGTGCTCACCTATGTCCCAACTTTTAAATAAACAAAAAAAAAATTAAAAAAAATAAAATAGGCAAATAAACCCTAAAAATTGTCTATTTCAATCAGTTACAGCCCTATTAGAATCTGTATTTGAGCTCTAACGGTTATACCACTAGACAAGAAAATTACTATCCAGTTGGACTTAACAACGACAAAATCGTACCATAACAACACAGATTACAACAGCTACGAAAGCCTAGTCCTGCATACGCCTCAGAATTGAGGTGAGGCGTTGAAGCACAGAAAAAAAAAATAGTAAAAAAAATCTTCTTCTCATACGTTTGTTCTACTCTCATAGTTGTTGAGCTTTGATTTTTTTTTTTTTTTTGGGGGGGGGTGGGAGGGTGTTGGGAGCGCGGGAGACATGTTTGCTTTTCAGGCAGCGTCGCCTATTGGTCAAATAATTTGGAAGTGATTTTTCTAATATTGAACATGAGCTAAAGTAGTTTGTTTGGTATTTTCATTTCCATTTTTATTTTAAGCGAGTTCCTCATGTATAGTTGTTTTTGTTTGTTTTCTTTTAGTAACACACACACATATATAGAAATAAGAGAATTTCATCAAAATAAAGAGGAAAGATTACAAAGGTAAGGTGGACCAGTAGTCCAAAAATGGCAAAAAATACAAAAAAAAAAAAAGTATACAAGTGACTACAAACTGGAGCCAAAAAAAACTGAAAATTTTCTACACAAACATCATAACATAATGCATCAAAATGCAAAACAGCCTTCAGCACTCAATGTCAAAGCTAATTCCAGATGTTATTTTGAACTCTGCGATAAAACCATTGCCCAGAACATAGAAATCAGATGCAGAGAGGGATGTTATCAAAATATTACATTAAATAAGCCCATAGATAGGAATGCCACAAATTTAATTTTCTCCCAGACCCACTCCTGACCCTTTTCCTAATCTTAAAAAATTATGTTATTTCGCTCATTCCAAATGTGCCAAAACATTGTCATTGCCACACACCTCCATAAACAAGCAAGAATTAGGAGTGTGCAACATCCAAACCAAACCGATGAAACTGGCCAATCCAAATTCAAAGCGATTCAAGTCAATTAGAAAACTGACCTAAATTGGATCGGATTGGATTTAGTTTTTAAAAAAATGACCTTTATTGGATCAGTTTCGGTTTTGTATATGCAAGAATTGATGAAACCGATCCATCCCGACTATATATAAAAATGTTAAAAAAGAAATATGTCATAATTTTGTTGGTTAGAATATTTTATTAGTTTGTAGTCTTATACACCTTGTCATATATATTATAAGGGTTAAAAGCCAATTTTGGAGTTTATTGTATTGAATTTGATGGATTGGATTGAATATATTGTATTGAATTGGATCCAATGTCAATCCAATTATGACTTAATAAGGCATAAATAAAAAAAATCGAACCCAATTACAAAAAACGATCTAATCCAATCTCAATTGGATTGGATCGGATTGATTCTGGCTTCATTTCGAATTGAATTGAATTTGAAATTTAAAAACCGACTTCAATTGGATTCGATGCAGCTCTCTTCAAATAGGCCGGTTTTGAACCGATGCACACCCCGACTTAGAATTATCCCCATAACTTGTGAATTCCATAGCAAATCCCCCAGCAAAATGAATCAGAATTTTAAAAAGAAAAAACGCAATTGAGCAATATAGGATATATAATCTAGGGTCTTCGCCTTTTTTACATACACAACACCAATCCGAAGAAAGGTGAGACATTGGATTTCGCCTTTGAAGCATATCACAAGAGTAGTTCTCTCATGGGCTATTAGCCAAGCAAATTGATGCAAACACCAAAAATTGGATCCCAAGGAAAACAATCGCAAATCTGAAAATTGTATTAGAAAGCCAAAAGATCATCCTCCCACTATTACATCATACTTATTTATTTATAATAAAAGTAGGCATTTCTACAGTTTAGTCCCTTGTAAGAAATTTCTGGCTCTAAAACCAAGAAACCAATTTTTTAAACAATTAGGTCTTCTCTTATTTTTAAGGTCCGTGCTAGCGCTCCCCTCCCCTTGCTGGCGTCGGAGCTCCGATGACCTCATTGGAGCTTCGGCAGTGGGGTGGGGAAGGGGGTGGGGGTGGGGGGGAATAGGGGGAAGTTTTGTAAAGACTAGGAGAGAGAAATGGGTAAATGAGTTTGTGTGTCCTTAAATGTCTAAAAATTATTTGAATGTGACTTAGTGTCTAAAAATTATTTGTGAGGGACTAAACTGTAGAAATCCCTAAAAGTAATACTTGGCCACCAAGTAAAGTGCCAAACAACCAGAAGGGCCTTTACTAATCCAAATATTTCCTAAAGTGGACTAACTACATTGAATATTAATACTACAACATACTCAAAACAAAACAAAATACTCCACCAAACAAAACACATAAAATTAGAAATTTGATCCCCCTAATTACGTCACAAATACCTTAATCTTCGAAGAAATCTCAACCAATTTAGAAGGTTCAAAGAAAGGAAAAATTGAGTCATCACAAAAATATAGAAATATGATTTACAAGAGAGACCTTGCCCATCAAAATTCCATCTCCTATCCTACACTCTGGAATGAAGGACAACAACAAAAATAATTAAGGGTAACAATATGAACTCTACAATTTCGAAGTAATTCAAATTTCTCCAAAATGATAAATTTTAAAAGGCAATCAAATTGGAATCCAACGAGACTAGTGAAGCAATGGAAATTTTTTTTATTCAAAGACGAACTCTACAAACGTGAAACAAGGATGGAAATGAAAGCTCCCTCCAAACAACCTTCGAAAACTGAATGATTGCCCCTATTTCCAATGAGACGCACACCAAATATGTATATAATTGGGTCCCGTTTGGTTGTTCCAAAATTGTAAATTCGCTCATTAATAAATTGGTTCATTTACAAATTGAACCATTAATTGTGTTTAGTTTTATCAATGAAATGATTCATTAATTGTCCAACTATGAAGCACGGATGCGGGTACGGGGTGCGGGCGCGACACAGTGCGGGTGCAGCGATTCGAAAATTCTCAAAAAATTAGGATACGAGTGCGGCGAGATATAATATAATAATATAAATTATATTATGTTATTTTTAAGTAATACAAATAAGTTCCATCATTATTATGGCTCTCAAAAATTTATGATAAGGGTGTTTGTTATTTTTTAACACATAGACAATATTAAAACAAGGGAATCTACAATCAATGTCACATATATTATAATAATCTACTAAAACCCATTAAACTATAAAAGTAGAATTCAATATAATATAATAAAAAACAGTTAATTTCACAAAATCCATTTAACACTAAACTAAAAACAGACATACGAAGTCGTTAAGAAACACACTTATATATTAGCTTTCACATATATTATAATAATCCACCAAAACCCACTAACCATTTTACTATAAAAGTAGAATCCAATATAATAATAATAACAAGCAGTTAATTTGGGCCACAAAACCCTTTTAACATTAAACTAAAAGAAATATAGAAAGTTGTTAAGAAATAGAGTTATAATAATCACCCACTAACCATTAAACTATAAAGTAGAATCCAATATAATATAATGACAAGCACTTAACTTGGGTCACAAAACCCATTTAACATTTAAACATTAAACTAAAAACAAACATAGGAAGTTATTAAGAAATCCAGTTAACTTCGTATCTGTTGAAGGAGAGTAAGACGAGAATGAGAGAGGGGGAGAGAGAGAAATGAAAATGAAAAAAAAATCAGAAACGTGTTTTTTTTTTATTCTTTACGAATCCCATCAAAACCAGACAAGTCCTTGCCGAACCTAAAATTAATTTATTTAATTAATATCTGATTCTCCTTTGGGTGCGAATCGGGGTCGAATCGGGGTCGAATCGGGTCCGCACCCGAACCCGACTAGCCTATGATTCAGATTCTTTAGGCCTTTTGAAGAATCCGTGCTTCATAGTTGTCCAATTTTAGCTCATAAGTAAAATCTGAAATTGGATCATTTCATAAAAAATGTGAAATACATTCATTTGAAATAGGAGTCACGTAAAGTGAATGTTCCTCTCTTTCTTTCCCTCCCTCCCTCCCTTTCCCCCTCTCCCTCTCTCTTAATTTGATGTTATCTTTTTTTTCCTCATGGAACCTTAACATCTATTTCAGATTACCAAACATTGCTTAAAATTGAATTTAAGCTCATTTTTTTTTATAAGTGAATTTAAGCTCATTTCAAATCCACTCATTTACAATTAACAAATTCACAGTGAACCAATTTACATAGTCAAACAATTTGAACAACCATACAGAGCCTTATATAATTATACAAATATATATATATATATATATATACACACACACACACACACACGCACCATTCTCTGTTGGTGTTGTTGATTTTAAGTCTATTTGAAGATGAGTGATGACAATACACTATTAATTGATTCGGTTATACTGATTATGTTATGTTACATTTATTAGTATTTTTTAATTTTTTTGTTGATTTTCTATTTTCAAGTTAAGGCTTACGCCTCGCCTAAGCCTTTTGAAACATTGCAAGGTAGAAGAAGCCAGCTTTTTTCTATGGGGTACAATTTCTTTTACATCGTCACTAAGTATGATATAGTGATCCAATTAATATCCTTCTAAAAAAATATATATATTCATAAATGAAATAAAGGAATATAAGATCATGGTTGCATTTGTAACTGCTTCCAATGAAAATTAGATGTTAAGCAGAATTTGAAACAAAGTGATGCTCCGGGGTTTCAGGATTTAGGTTAAAAAAACGCGTGTACAACCAAGACAGAGATAACAATATTATTCAAACAGGAGAGAAGTTCTCTATCAGCCCAAGGAAAAGAGGGAGACTGGAGCCGAGGATGCCATCTCATGAGATGCATAATTAGACTTCCTACTAACATTGGAGAAGTACATCGAACAAGAAGCTGCTAGCATTAGCAGACGCACATATCGGATAATTGTATCAACGTCTATTGAGAATCATCTTTGTTCTAACTTAGCTGAAACAACGAGAGGTTGTCGCTTTCAACACAACACAACACAACACTCTCAATTTGATTGTCACTGTTTTCAGATTTCACAAATCAATTATGAAAGTTTCACCTCCCGAAAACCACATAAAATTGGCTCCAACGGTCAAGGACAGGTTCATTGACAACTGAAATTGACCCAGCCAATAACTCTCAGTTCAACTGACTTCACAAACAGATTGTTAAAGGTTCACTTTCAGAAAACTAACTCAAAGGCTGAAAATGCGCTATCAATTAATTGTTAAACTAAAATGACTTATTCTATACTTCCCTCGGTAGTTAGGAAACATTGATTACATCATAATCAGACATTAGTTATAACATAGAGTCTCCTTGATAGCGAAAGCTAAGTATTTATATATTGACATGCTTAATTAAATCAACCCCTCGCTATTTCTTTAAATAATCACATCATGAAAATACAAAACTGTCAAAGTCATTTACCTCAGAAACCGGGCTGTGAGACGGATCAGATAAATGATGAGGAAGAGACTTCATTCTCTCTCTAACCTTTGTATCTTTTCTCAACAACTTGTCATCCCTAACCCTAGGCGACGGCATCTCATTCATCTCCCAAAGCGTTGCCCCAAGCTTCCTCGCCGACACCGGCCTCGATTTTCCCCCACCACACTGCGACACCGCGTACTTGGGTGATTCCACGGCGCCTCGAAGCACAGACGACGTCGTTCTCCACGTCGGCACCGGCGTACTAGATCTAGATCCACCTCGAGTTTTACCAACCAAAATAGCACGTTTGAATCTGTAATTCTGTAGCTTCGACGACGTAGAAGAAGAAGATGAGCAACCTCGCTTCCGGATCTTGCAATAACCCGGTATTAAACCTTCCATCACCCGATTCTGCCTTGGCATTATCACTTTAAGGCTGGATTAGATCGGAGGAGTTTGGAGATGGTAAAGGAGGGGAGAAATAAGGAATCCAATGAACATCTGATTCTGATATTTATTTTTTCGAAATGAGAGAGCTTTACAGTAGTTTTCACATACCATCTGAAATAAATAAAAAAGAAGACGGTAGTGTATGTGGTATGTATGTTATGTTTGTCGTTGAAAACAGTAATCAGTACAAGTAGGATGCGCGTGAAGGAGGAGGAAACGGAAACAGAGCAAAAGGAGAGGTTTGAGTGAGTGCATGTGAGCTTCAAACATGGCATCAATTAATTGGTTGTTTACAGGTCTCTTTTCTCATTTTTCTAAGCAGAATTGAATTAATTAATAACGGCAGAGGAGTAAGTTTTAATTAATAACATACTTAAATTCAGTTATTCATCAACGCTGATTTAATCAATATTTTAATTCCTAAGTGAGAAATGAGAATAAATTTGGATCCCACTATAAGTCATTTGATAATTATATAAACCATGTTATAAAGATTGATTGGTTAGTACTCTTGGATTGGTTCGGCTAGTTTGGAATAGAAGAATCACTTAGTTAAATGGGATTACAGTCAATGGTATAAGACCACCTACCTAAAATAGATTGTTATTTCACATAATTCAGCATATGTGACATTTTCATAGTAAAATAGATGTCATGTCGCTTGGCTAATGCGACAGATGGAATGTTACAAGATCAATGGTCACTTTTTAACAATTATATTTTTAACAACTAGTATTTTTGTATAATAATGGGTACTTTTTCAAATTCATTACAAATAAAAACGTTAATTGCAACCAATTTCAGCACCATTTCCTAACTTGCATTAGAAGTTGTGAAACTTTATTTACTTACGTTCAAGATAATGTCTTCTTCATCTAGCGATTCCCTCGACAAGTTTCTTGACGAATCATCAGGTGATGACGATTATGATAAACAAATGTTCCGCTCGATGGGAATGCAATACACTACTTTTAGAGATCGATACGAAATTGAAGCGGTCGCATCACAAGTGCTATATACCTGGTAGAAAGGTCGTCGACAGGGATAGGAGAGGAGGGCATCGATAATTAATGAAAGATTATTTTGATGCGGCCCCGATTTATGACGTCGATGTCTTCTAGCATTGTTTTTGGATGCGGCGCACGTTATTCCTCCATATTTTTTACGAGATACCTTCTTATGATGAATATTTCGCAAGGAAGCGAGATGTTCATGAAAATAGAGTTTTTCGGTATTCAAAAATGATTATGACTCCCCAAATGCTCATGTACGAGTGCTTAACAATTGACAAGTATGTCTGAATTACGAAGAACACACTTCTATTTAGACATTGAAGAGGTTTTGTGATGTGATTTACGTTGTCTATTCGACTCAGTATTATAGTACACATATGGCCTACAATGTCTAGTAAATGCTTGAAAAAGGAAACGAACAGGAACAAAGTTTCTTCGACATGATAAGTAGTATAGACTATGTTAGGTGCAATAGACAACATGCGCTAGGAGTGAAAAAATGCTCGATGTCAGATCAAGGGACTCATTTAGGTCACTATAAGAAGGCTTTTGTATGTGATAAAACTATATTAGTATTAATTTAACACAATCAAAGTCGAGCAAAGTAAAAACATGCACAATCACACAAGAATGGGATATATGTGATTCAACTAAGTGCCTACGTCCACGGGTGTTGCTCTTCTCTTTATTGATCATTTATTTGTAACAAATATTACGTTCCCTTTTTTCATGGGGTGAGGGTTACATGTATAGAGAAAAGAAAGAAATTGAGTAATACATCACGAATATTACATAGCACCCGTTGTCTTTATACATTCTAACACTTTTGTCTCCATTATACCCTAATTTTTTGCTCATATATTGTATAATATCGGTTTTGTATATATATATATATATATATATATATATATATATATATATATATATATATGTGTGTGTGTGTGTGTGTGTGTGTGTGTGTGTGTGTGTGTGTGTGTGTGTGTGTGTGTGTGTTTTGCATGGTATATGTGAGCTTTTGTAGGTATTGGATTACTTAACGGAACTTTTGTCATCGGATATAAATTCAAGGGCATTTTAGACTTTTCACACTTCATCTTCTGCTCAGTGTATTTCCATGGAAGCGTAGTTTGTTGAGTTAGCTTTGTGTGTCCTCAAACAGCACATCGTTTCGAGTCCGAATGATGAAGTTATGGACTTTTTCGTAACGCAACTTTTTCCCTCTTGAAGAACCAAAGGGCCTCTCAAAACAGAGCTCCGTTTGATCGGCCTTCATACCCCGATCAAACTGCCTTTAAATTTTAACCTACGAAGGAAGGCAGTGGGCAATTTTACATTTCATCGATCGATCGATGATCAATCCATAGATCGACCCCTTCTAATTTTCGACACTTGTTCCATTTTCTTTTCTTTTTTCCTATTTCTTTTACCAACTTACTATAAAGGTTGTTGTTGGTTTATTTTGTAAGATATATAGTTTTTATTGCATTTTTAGGTTAGAGAGGGGGAATTTTAGATGGAGCTTCTCTCTCCTATGGTTTGCACCCATTTGGGTTTTGTAAGTCACTATACATTACCCCCTCCATTTATTTAAGCTTCCATTGTTTATTTCAAGCTTTATTAACTAATTTACTTACTTTCTTAGTTAGATTTACTTGCTTATTTACTTGCTTTCCTTTACATACATGTCATTTACCATGCTTTGTGGGTAACTTAGTTTAGGTTGAGATTGATTGAACTCACCTTGGGTTAATGGGTTTGTTGATACCAAAATTCACCACCTTACGTGGACCAATTACAAGCTAGTACGTGTTATCCAATGTATCACAAGTCCAAGTCATCATGATACAAATCCCCGACCAACAAGGCAGCCCGACCAACAGAGAAGACAGACCAACAGAGAAGCCCGACCAACAGGGGATACCAACCAACTGGGAAGAGCGACCAACAGTCGAAAGTCCAACCAGTATGGCCAATGAAGCGCCATCAGTCTTGTGTTTAATTCTCATTATGTATTGATGTAAATGCCTAACAAATGAAGACAATTCATCCTTTCACATGACAACTCTCGACACCCCTCTTGGGCTATAAATACATTGTAACGCCCTCATTGTAGAGGACCGAAAAACAAATCAAGGCAGTCAAGCAATACATAACAGTGGACGTAGGATTTTCCATTGAGCCGAACCACTTTAAAAATCTCTTTGTCTTATATGTTTTTACTTATATATCTGTGATCAATTAATTAGGACTAATCTAGTTTTTTGCATCAACAAATTTACGTCGTCTGTGGAAAAGATATTTCTAATCGATCTCATTAACTCAAACATCTAAATGGCTGAAATTCATGAATCAAGTACCAGGAACGAAGGTATTCTTCCTACCCCTTCTACTCCACCGTCTGTAAATGATTTAACTGGAATTTTGGTTAGCCTGGCCAAAGGTCAAGAGGCTATGCAGGATACGATAAGATAATTGGCCCAAACTCTTCAAGTTGAAGTTCCTGTACAGTCCAATCAAAGGAGTATGCCAACGCCACTAATAAGGAGTGTTGGGCATAGCCATTCCAGAACTTCAAGGGATCCCTCGTACCGTCATGGAGCAACATCTCCTATCAGGATTCCTAATTCCTCTAATAGACAATCCCTTATTCCATAAAGATTGAATGCCTTAGAAAGACTAAGTAAGGCCTCTCTTTTCGATCATTTGAGACCCAGGGGAAATCCCCTTCGGGTTGCGTGAGGAAATACTCGACGACCAAGCGACTTGAGGGAAGGTTCAGCCCAATCCGGACCGAACGCCCGATGAAATGCTCGGTTCAGTCAAAGAGAAGGTTCGCAAGAGGAAAGCTCAGTACAATCAGTTGGTCGGAATAAAAGAGCTGCCACCAACAGATTTGTTGCTGGCAATGATGCATGAAAGGGGTCCATTCAACGTTTGGAAGATAAATTGGGAGAAATGGCCAAGGCCAAGAATCCTCTCCATAGAAGTTTTGTTAAGGGATCTCCCTTTGTGCAAACTATTATAGATTTTCCTACACCCACTGTTGATACCAAAATTAATATGCTGATATCGACGAATGATATGAAGACACGTGTCAATCTACTTGGCATAATAGCAACGAGGAAGTTCGTTTCCCTGACCAACTCATGAACTCCCGAGCAACGAGGATACACCGAGGAACTTCAGCACTCCGAGGTACTCTAACGCTCCGAGGAACTCCTGATCAACGAGCAACTAAGGAGGTCCGAACTGCATCTCGGCCGTAGCATTAATTGCCAGATAATCAACAGTTCAATTATTCATTGAATATTTATCATCTTGACGCACACGCTGCATTAAATGTATTACCATTTCATATGTATATCATTTAATGTATCAACCCTTTCATGTACAGCCTAAGGGCTATAAATACCTTGTATCACCCTCATTCAAGGGGACGGGAATTTCTTGATAGATCTTGTAATCGAGAATTCCCAAAACACTCAGCAATAACATAACAGTGGACGTAGGCCATTCTTATAAGGCTGAACCACTTTAAAAATCTTTGTCTCATTTTATTTATCTGTGATTGACTAATTAGAGCGATCTAATTTTTTACATCAACAGATTGGCGAATAACCCAGAATCGACTTGTTATTATCCGTCTGTGGGAAACGACTTGTTATTATCATTTTTCACCACAAATCATTCATCATCAATGGCGGATAACCCAGAATCTAGCAATCGAAACGCTGGAAATGCTGGAAATCCTTCAAATCCCTCTACACCTCCAGATCTGGCCGGGATCATGACAAATCTGGCTCAAGGACAAACCGCCATGCAAGAAACAATGAGGCAACTCATACAAACCCTTCATGGTGGTACACCTGCACGTTCAGGACAGCAAAGTGGTCAGAGGCAAACTTATTTACTTTCTTCACGATCCAGGCGTACTGAGTCACGTCGCAATGAGGAGTCTGATGATTTCTCTTATCAACCTGGGCGAACTTCGTCAATAAGGGCTACAGATACTGATCAACATATCACTCTCTCTCCAGAAAGACCCAGTGCTTTAGAAAGACTGAGTAGGGTGTCTCCTTTCAGTCGATTAGGCCCTAGGAGGAATAGGAGTCCACCTAAGACCATGTCGAGGAGTTTTCGACAACCATCAGATCTAAGAGAAGGATCAGCACAATCACGACCGGCTGCTCGTCAAGATAGATCTCAAGAAGCTACCTCAGAACGATCAATTGCTCGAACCAATAGGCCCGAGGAAGGAAATGAAGCGTGGAAAGGATCTCTCCAACGGTTGGAGGATAAATTGGGAGAAATGGCCAAAGCAAAGAACCCCCTACAACGAACTTTTGTTCGAGGAACACCTTTTGTACAAGCCATTGTGAATTTTCCTACACCGTCAAAGTTCAAAGCACCTGTAGTGACCCCCAAATATGATGGAAAGACAGATCCTGTTCTTCACATAGAGCAATATCAAGCTGCTGCCGACATCTATGTCGTTCCCGACGAGATGAGATGCAGAGCGTTCTCAGGAACTCTTACTGGAGCTGCCCAGATATGGTACAATAATCTTCCTAGGGGTAAGATTTCAACTTTCTTTCAGTTGGCCGAGTTGTTTATTGGCAATTTTTGTTTTGGAGCAAAGCCAGTAAAACGAGTAGCTCACTTGTTAAGTGTTAGACAAAAATCTGGTGAGAGTACTAGAGATTACATAACTCGTTTCAATAACGAGAAGCTGGAAGTCATAGATTACGAAGAAAAGAAAGCAATCACCGCCTTGATGAGTGGGTTGTTGCCTAATAAATTTATTACACCTTGGCGAAAGATCCACCTAAAACTATGTCAGAGTTGATGGCAAAAGCGGCCAAAATCATGAACGCCGAGGAAGCTATGGTTGCAAAGAAGAATATGGATAAAGACACCAAGGTGGACGTCGACAAGTCTAAAAATAAAGAGCATAAGGGCAATGGCGGTGACAAACGTTCCTGAAATAATAAATCATCATGGGAAGTCCTGAAGAAATACGACAATTATACTCCTTTGAAAATGGGTATTCATCATGTCTTGGAAGAAATCAAGAACAACGAGGAGGTAAAATGGCCAAAGAAACTGAGGTCAGACCCTGATTCGACGAGTAAGGATAAATATTGCGAGTTTCATAAAGATCATGGTCACATGACCAAAAATTGCATAGCTCTTCAGAACGAGATTGAAACACTCATCCGAAGAGGAAAGGTAGCAAAATATGTTGATCGGAGAGGTGAAAGAAAAAATAACGACCGAACTAGAGAGAGGTCTAGATCTCCTCGTCGAGCAGAAGAGAAAAAGAAGAAAAACCATGAAGATGATCCAGATGATGACCCCGACCTTCCCAAGAAACCAAGACAGCCAGAACGAGAGGTATTTTCTATACGTTTTGGGTCATTTGATTGTAATGTCATTACAGGAGGAGATGCAGGAGGAGGAGACCTTACTGCAGAAAGAAAGGCTTACCTTGGAGAGGCTCAAGCTTGTTCATATATTCAGCGAATAAATCTAGCCGAGGACGATCGTCCGAGAAAGGTAAACAAAGAGAAGCTGGTCATTGGCTTTTCAAAAAACGACCTAGCAGGTGTTCTTTATCCTCACGACGATCCTCTGGTGATCAAAATGAGGATGAAGGAAGTAGTGATTTCAAGGGTGTTGGTAGACAATGGAAGTTCGGCAGACATCATGTACTATTCATGCTTTGACAGCTTGAATTTAAAATTATCTCAATTGGAACCGTATCACAGACCCCTCCTGGGTTTTGCTGGCGAGAAAGTTTTTCCACTTGGGACGATCAAGTTGGACATATTCATTGGAACTTGGCCTGCTTGTCGAACAGAGAGAACCCGCTTCTTTGTGATGGATAAGAATGTGCAGTCAGCCTACAACATCATCATGGGAAGAGTTGGTTTGAAGAAGTTCGAAGCAGTTCCATCTACAGTGCATCAGTGCTTAAAATTCCCAACAAATTTTGGAGTAGGAGTTGTGAAAGGTGATCAGAAAGTAGCTCGGGAATGCTATTATTCGTCTGCCGAATAAGAGGAACTTGAAGATTCAAGAAAAAAGACTACTACCTACCAGGTGGATGAAGGCACAGAAATTGAAACACTGGATCCTCGAGATGAATCCCAACTTGTAAAAGGACAGGTGGTGGAATCTACAGAAAATATTATTCTGGACGACGAGCACCCTGAACGGGTAACCCAGATAGGTTCTACGTTGGATGCTTCAATAAAACAGGAGTTGATAACTTTCTTGAGAAACAGGAAGAAAACTTTTGCGTGGAGTCATGAAGACATGCCAGGAATAGATCCAAACTTTTTATGTCATGAGCTCAATGTGAATAAGGAGATCAAGCCCGTAAAGCAGAGAAGAAGGGTATTTAGCCCCGAGAAGAATCAGTCTATACAAGAGGAGGTCGAGAAGCTCCAGAAAGCCCAATTCATTGAAGACGTGAAGTATCCAGACTGGTTGGCAAACGTGGTGATGGTAAAAAAGAAAAACAATAAATGGAGAATGTGTGTTGATTTCACCGATCTTAACAAGGCATGCCCAAAGGATCATTTTCCATTGCCCAGAATTGATCAACTAGTGGATGCTACCTCGGGACATGAGCTGCTCAGCTTCATGGATGCTTACTCTGGCTACAACCAGATCAAAATGAAACCTGAAGACAGGGAAAGTACTTCTTTTATTACCCCTAGGGGAACTTATTGCTATAATGTTATGCCTTTTGGTTTGAAAAATGCAGGAGCGACATACCAACGGCTGATGAACAAGGTTTTCACCGAACAAATCAGTTGCAACATGGAAGTCTATGTCGATGATATGCTGACAAAGAGCAAGAAAGCTGCTGATAATCTAGTTGACCTAGCTCAGACCTTTGATCAACTGGATAAATACCAAATGAAGCTCAACCCGACGAAGTGCACCTTTGGAGTACGAGAAGGAATGTTCCTCGGATACATCGTCAACCAACGAGGGATTGAGGCAAATCCAGAGAAGATCAAAGCTCTTTTAGGGCTGCGATCTCCAACTACGAAGAAAGAAGTGCAGAGTCTTACAGGACGAGTTACAACGCTCAACAGATTTGTGTCCCGAGCAACTGATAAATGCCTCCCATTCTTCAAAACACTTCGAAAAACTTTTGAGTGGACTGATGAATGTGAGAAGGCCTTTCAAGACTTGAAAAAGTATTTGGGAGCACCTCCATTGTTGTCCAGGCCAATAACAGGAGAGAAGTTGTACTTGTATCTGGCAGTATCAGAGAATGCAGTCAGTTCAGCATTGATCAGATTGGAGAATGGAGTCCAGAAACCAATCTATTACACAAGTAAGGCTTTTCGAGGTGCGGAAATCAGGTACCCAAAGCTGGAGAAATTGGCATTGGCATTAATTGAAGCAAGTAGAAGAATGAGGCCATATTTCCAGGCCCATACCATCGTCGTTTATACCGACATGCCACTGAGGCAAGCCCTTCATAAGCCAGAAAAGTCAGGGAGATTGATGTACTGGGCAATAGAGCTCGGTGAATATGATATTGTGTATGAGACCAGATCATCATTGAAAGGGCAGGCTGTGGCAGATTTTATAGCAGAGTTTACATATCCTGATACCCCCGAGGAACAAAAATTGCTCGCTGACCAACCTGTGGATGTTACAGGATCAACAGACATAAATCCAGACCAACTCCGGTTGGTAAAAGGGCTTATGGATGTAGAAAGATCATCAACTTCGAGCTCAGACCAGCTCCGATTGGTAAAAGAGCGAGAAGAGATGGTCGACGAGGAGCAAAAAGTGTCAGGGGAGGATGAAAAGAAGCAACAAATATTTCACCGAGGAACTCTGTCAGATAAGAAATTTGAAGACGGGTTGCCCATATGGAGATTATATGTAGATGGCTCATCTTGCACAGCAGGTTACGGGGCAGGAATTGTTTTGAACACCCCAGACGAGATTGACATGGAATATGCTTTGCGATTCCAATTCAAAGCCTCCAATAATGAGGCTGAGTATGAGGCCATGATAGCAGGTCTTAATTTATCAAAGATTATGGAAGCGCAACAAGTGATGGTATTCAGTGATTCTCAATTGATTGTGAATCAGATGATGGGAACGTATGCAGTTAAAGGAGAATTAATGGTCAAGTATCATGCCAAGGTAATGGAGTTATTGGCAGAATTTGATGCGATTCAGTTGATCAGAATACCCAGAATAGAAAATGCACAAGCAGACGCACTGGCCCGACTAGCATCAGCTACTCGTACCGAGCTGCGAAGAACGATACCAATTGAAGTACTGGAAAATCGGAGCATAGATGAAAACTTGACGATGAATATTATTACCCTCGACTTAGGACCATCTTGGATGGATCCCATCAGGGAATATGTGGAAGAAGGCGAATTACCGGAAGATAAGCTCGCTGCCAAGAAATTGAAGTATAAAGATGCTCGGTATGTACTAACTAATGGTGTTTTGTATAGACGAGGAATTATGGCAGGTTTGCAGAGATGTGTACACCCCTTCGAAGTGAAAGAATTGATTGAAGAGATCCATGAAGGGTCTTGTGGAGCTCATGTAGCAGGTCGAACACTTTTGCAAAGGGTAATGACTCAAGGATACTACTGGCCGACGATGAGGGCTGATTGTATAGCCTATGCTAAGAAATGTGACAAGTGTCAACGTTTTTTCTCCATCCGACGAACTCCACAAGCATTGTTGACACCAATAACTTCCCCTTGGACATTTGCCATATGGGGAATTGATTTGGTTGGACCACTACCGACCACCCGAGGAAGATTCAAGTACCTCGTCGTTGCAGTGGACTATTTTACTAAGTGGGTAGATACTGAGCCGCTTATTGATATGACATACGAGAAGGTATACCAGTTCGTTTGGAAGAACATCATCTGTCGATATGGTCTCCCTCATGCCTTCATCACGGATCATGGAACACAATTTGACAACGAAGAGTTTGCTACCTATTGTCAACAATCAAACATCCTGAAGACCCATTCAGCACCACGTCATCCTCAAAGCAATGGGCAGACTGAGGTGACAAACAGAACACTACTAAATGGTTTGAAGAAAAGGCTAAGTGAAGCTAAAGCTAACTGGATTAATGAGCTACAATCAGTATTGTGGGCTTACCAAACAACTCCCCGAGCAGCGACTGGAGAATCACCATATATGCTGGCATTTGGAAGTGAGGCTGTAATACCTGCCGAGTTGGGTCTTCCAACGCATAGAGTACTGAATTTCAATTCTCCTGTCAGCGACTTGATGAGAAGACTGGATTTGGATATGCTCGAGGAGGTCAGAGAAGAGGCAGCCATTAGGAATGCTGCTTATCAACAACGAACAGCTCTTTTCTACAACAAAAGGGTGAAGAAATGCGACTTAAAAGAAGGGGATTATGTGCTAAAGAAGGTCATTCAGAAGCACAATAAGCTTGAAGCCAACTGGCATGGACCTTACCGAGTTACAGAAGTTGTCCGACCAGGAACTTACCGAATAGCAACTCTAGAAGGAGAGGAATTCAAGAATGCTTGGAATGCTGAACACCTTCGCAAGTATTATCAATGATGTAAAATGTACAACAGTTCCATCAATATGAATAAAACGATGATGTTTTCACCATTTTTCTCTCCTTTGTTTGAAAGTTTTTCGGGGAATACTAGTGTTGAACACTACGCTGCTCGACAGCAAAAAGAAGACGATAGTTCAGACCCACGACCAACTCCGGTTGGTAAAAGGGCGAGAACAAATGATATACAACTTTGATTAGGAGGCGTACACTTGCGTGATCAACTTCGGTTGGTAAAAGAGCTTGTGGACAAGATAGTTCGAAAGAACCTGATATACTCCTTTGGTTAGGAGGTGTACACTTGCGTGATCAACTTAGGTTGGTAAAAGAGCTTGTGGATAAGATAGTTCGAAAGAACAAGATATACTCCTTTGGTTAGGAGGCGTACACTTGCGTGATCAACTTCGGTTGGTAAAAGAGCTTGTGGACAAGATAGTTCGAAAGAACCTGATAGTTCGAGCGTGATCAACTTCGGTTGGTAAAATAGCGAGAACAAATTATACTCCTTTGGTTAGGAGGCGTACACTTGCGTGATCAACTTCGGTTGGTAAAAGAGCTTGTGGACAAGATAGTTCGAAAGAACCCGATAGTTCAAACCCATGACCTACTCCGGTTGGTAAGAGGGCAAGAACAATAATCTTAAAAATGCCAATTTTGGCTGGTTAAGAAACAAAATATGCTAATTTATGTTGGTCGGAAGGTAAAATCATTCCAGAAAATACAAAGAATTCCAAACTGAACCAAGTATAGTTGGTCGGTGATCAAAACTGTAATTGGTCGACGAGGATAAATTATCAACCTTGGTTGGTCGGACACATTTTATGAAAAAATTTACCAAGTATGGCTGATTGGAGATAAAAACCCATCAACTGTAGTTGGTCGACAAACACAATTTAACAACCTTGGTTGGTTGGAAACATTTTAAACATTTTATACTCATTACTTTATTATTAAGTGATTGAGCAACATTGATACTTGTAATTTTTATTACTAAGTTGGTTGATGAACAACACAATATTGTTATCTTTTTAACAGATACATATGCACAAATGTAAAAGTGTTTGATAAACACAAGACAATAGCAATTACAGATTTGCAAACAGAAAATGAAAATCTTTCATTAAAATTCAAAATAAATTACAAGTTACATATGTGCTAACTGTTACACTGAAAAACCTATTCTATTGGTTTCTTTCCTTTAGCTTTTGAAACAGGCTCCTCGCCAGCAGGAGGATCCTCAAGGCAAAGAGGAGAATTAATGAAGTTAATATCTCTGAGCATTCTGACGTTCATCACAGAAGGAGTATCCAAGAGATGCTCGGGGCGAGATAATTCAATCTGAGAATGAAGGCTATAGTCACCGAGATATTTTGAAATTAAGCTCCGAGGAATGGCACGAGCTGGGATCCACTCCATGTCTAGTTTATAAGGCGGTACAGGCAAGTCTAGTAGCCCAGGAGCATGGTAATCCCATAAGAAATGGCCCTGCTCTAGCTTTAACACACCCAGGGCGTTCAACCATCCTTGTTTATAACCTTCGTTATTAGCACTTTCAAGACGAGCATCCAAGTGACAAAGGGCTTCATTGTAGCCTGCCATCCAAAACTCACGAGGTTGTTTGTGAAATTGGAAAGTTATTCTCTCTAGTTGCTCGTGAAGGTTCCTGGCAAAAACATCTTTATCATTCAAAGCAGACTTCGTCGTAGTAAGTTGATCTTCCAAAGATAGGTTTTTCTTGGACATTTCAGATAAAGCCCGATCTTTGGCGTTCAATTGGTATGCTTGAGTTTCCAATGTTGACAGAGTACGAGATTCTTCAACATTACGGCTGAGAACTCTTGATCGACTCCGAGCAGGTGGAGAATTTTGCTCCTCGACAACATTTTGAACAGCTTTTCCTCGCCCACGAGACCCTCTTCCTCGTCCCCGAGCAGTAGTAGAAACGCCAGATTTTCTTAACGTATCCAGTTCTTGCCTTAATTTGGCATTCTCAACCTCTAAGAACGAGAAACCTTCATCGGTAACCGGTACTAAAGCAGTGGAAGAGGAAGCTGCAGACTCATACTGTGCCAACTTTTTCTGCAAATTATTGTTCTCTTGTTCCAGCAACTCAGCAATCTACCTGCAGGCCTCAACTTCACCTTTTAGGGTTCTCTCCCTAACATCGTATCCAGCAAGGATCTTTTTATGGCCTGTTTCAGAAGAAATCTGTTGATATCTATTTTCATACTCCTTGTGCAGCAAAGCAGTTGATTCATTGTGTTGATGTTGTAGATCTTCTAAGGAATAATGAAGCTCCTCAATCAAGTCATAGTAGGCCACGTTGTTGGCCACAGCTCGGTCAAGTAAATCCTTCAAGTACCGATAAGCCTCAATTGCTTGTTCTGAGGCATCATGGCCAAGGATGTCAGCAATTTCTGATACACTCAAATTTGTATGACCAACTTTATAATATTCATGGCATTGCTGCATCAGCTTTGTATCATGTGCAGATATCAGTTCCATTCTAGCCACAAACTAATAATGAAAAGAAGACAACAGTCAACAAAAACAAATCATCAACAACAGAGAAGAACAAAGATGTATTTTATTAGATCACAAAAAGATTACATTGTTTGATTATAAATAATGAAAGATAGAAATGATACCGAACAACTTCACACCTTTTCCTTATCTCCCAATACTTTCTCGGGAGGCTGGGACGAGGAGCTTGGTTGCTCGGTGGTAACAGCAGCTTGATCAGCAGGAGTTGAAATTTTCTCAGGAGGAGGAGGCATGGAAGAAATGTCCTCGTTGGCAGAAGGTAGAGAGGCAGGGACTTGATCACCTATGGCCATGGAAGATTCATCAGAGATAGGCTCATCTTCTTCTTCTTCTACAATTGGTGGGGGAGGACCAGGGAGGTGTAGCTGGAATAGCCCAGAGTCGTCTTTGATCTTCAATTCCTGCAGGGCAGCTACCCAGCCATCTCGGAAGTATTTCAACTTCCCGTATTGTACTTGGGATGTCATCGCAGCAATCCCTTTGTCCCATCCTTTATCCCAGCCAGCGCTGAAGGATTTTTTAACTGCGAGCTTTCTTTTCAGTTTCTCCGAGGAGAGCTTTTCGGATAGAAGATCCTCGGCAGTCTTTAACTTCACATCCAATTCTTCTTTTTAGCGCTTTACATCTCGTAGGACGGACAACTCTTCCTCTGCCTTTTTCAGCTTTTCTTCAAGCTCTCCAAAGTTCCTGAGCTTGTCGTCATATTTTTGATGCTCAATCTCTAAACTTTTCACCTTATTCTCCAAACTCTTGGAGATCTCAGCCAACTTCACCTTCTCAGCTTCAACTATAGACAACTTTTTCTCCCAGACAGCTTTGTCCTCACTATACTACTGACGAGAATCCTTCAAGGATTGGGTCAAACCCAACAAAGCATACTCTACCCCCGACGAGGAGCTGGAAGCTTTAATTGCTTCATCTTTCTTCACGATGTTGTTAAAACAATTCACCAGCTAAACAAAGGAAAAAGTGACAGGTCAGTACAAAAATACAAGTATTCAAAGAAATAAAGGAAATTCAGAGTGTGAGAAATTTACTGAAGCAAGGTGACGGGTAGCTAGGGATGTCAGCATATCCCTAGAAATCTTTTCATCAATTCCTTGGACCTCGGGTATGATCCAAGTTTTTACCGAGCTCATGGCAGAGCTCGGAGGAATGATGGTTGGAGTACCAATACCACCAGCTGGTATGGTTTCAGTCAGATTGGCAGTTTCAGCCAAATTGACTGAGGACGATTTCCTCAATCTCCTCAAAGGAACTTCAGCAATTTCAACCAAGGAAGAGCTCTTGCTCGGAGAGATAGCAGTCATCTCCACAGGAGCAACCTTCTTGCTCGGAGCCACTGGGGGCTTCTCGGTAGCTTTGGAAGGCGTAACATCCACCTTCTTAGTCCCCTCTGGGACATCAATTTTGCTTTTCTTGGCTTCAGCAGCAGAAGTAGTGTCATCAAATAGAGCAGGGGGAGCTCTTTTCTTGCCCATTCTTTGACTTAAAGGGATGTGAGAATCTGAAGAAGAATCCTCTAGAGTTGAGGCTGGCTCAACAGATCTAATCATAGGACGAGCAGTATAAGAAGTCGTATAGCTCCTATACTGCAGCAAATATGATGCAGACCTGATGTGCTCGTCTGCAACGTTCTTATGCAAACCCCAGATAAGTTTCAGATGCTTAATATTAACCTCTGATTCTTTTGAAGTTTTTCTTTTACTATCAACTGCAAATAAATACATAATGAAATATCAGTCATACATTTTGTCAAATATGATAAAAGCATAATTTCATAAGTAAAGGAAAATGAGAATAAACCTATCCCATTGCCATATGGAGGGCATTTAGGACCCTGGTATACTGCATCTCCAACCAAGGGGGCATATTGCCAATTTTTAATCACCACCCCATGTTCAAAATAATCTCTATTTGCATCAGGGAGGTTAACTACAAGAGCCCTATTTAAAAACCTAGTTTTTAAGTAATAAACATTATCTAAAATAGCCCATCTATAGCAATACATAATCTCAGGAATCCCTATACGAGTTCCATGAGTTAGATTTAATTTATGCACCCCATTAATTATTCTCCATGAATTGGGGGCTATTTTTGCAGGAACAACGTCAAAGTACTGACAAAACTCTAAGCATAAGGGGTTTGGCGGAAAAGAAAATCCACATTCAGCAATGAATAGACTGGGGAACCAATGTCCCTCAGCCAATCGAAAATAATCTAAAGGCTCAGAAAGAACCTCCAGAGTCACCCAGGAAGGAATGGAAAAATCGGAACGAAATTTCTCAACAGACTCCACAATATAAACCATAGTGAATAAAAGAAATACAGAAGAAAAGAAGAGAATCTTACAGGAAAAAGGAAGAGCTGACAACTAGCGAAGGAAAAGATGAACGCACAAGAGAGAGAGAGAACAGAAAGCTTGAATGCAGAAAATTGGAAAAGGTAGAAGACGGTATGGTTACCTAAGAAGTTTAAATACTTTACCTTGGGAAGCTGCGAAGGAAATGATTACACAAAAGAAACTAATACACCACCGGCGGCTAAAAGGACAAAAATGCACGAAGATCGAAGCACTCATAAAAATTCGAAAAAGGCGGATTCTGTGAATTTGAAAGAAATTCAAATATGAAGAAAAGGCTCCTAAAACCCAGGAAAGTCATTTAATATCGCCTTATACCGAGAAAGAATGTTCCATACTCCTCAAAGTTCGAAATATGAAACATTGGGGGCTTCTGTTGATACCAAAATTAATATGCTGATATGGACGAATGATATGAAGACACGTGTCAATCTACTTAGCATAATAGCAACGAGGAAGTTCGTTTCCCCGACCAACTCATGAACTCCCGAGCAACGAGGATACACCGAGGAACTTCAGCACTCTGAGGTACTCTAACGCTCCGAGGAACTCCTGATCAACGAGCAACTAAGGCGGTCCGAACTGCATCTCGGCCGTAGCATTAATTGCCAGATAATCAACAGTTCAATTATTCATTGAATATTTATCATCTTGACGCACACGCTGCATTAAATGTATTACCATTTCATATGTATATCATTTAATGTATCAACCCTTTCATGTACAGCCTAAGGGCTATAAATACCTTGTATCACCCTCATTCAAGGGGACGGGAATTTCTTGATAGATCTTGTAATCGAGAATTCCCAAAACACTCAGCAATAACATAACAGTGGACGTAGGCCATTCTTATAAGGCTGAACCACTTTAAAAATCTTTGTCTCGTTTTATTTATCTGTGATTGAATAATTAGAGCGATCTAATTTTTTACATCAACACCCACCATATTTAAAGATCCAGTGGTTACTCCTAAGTATGATGGGAAGACTGATCCAATTCTTCATATAGAACAATACTAAGCAGCAACTGATACCTATGTTGTCCCGCACGAGATGAGGTGTAGGGCATTCTCAGGAACAATCACTGGATTCGCTCAAATCTGGTATAATAGCCTTCCTTGGGGGAAAATTTCTTGCTTTCAACAACTCGCCGAGCTATTCATTGGTAATTTTTTCTTTGAAACCAAACTAGTGAAGCGAGCAGCTCATTTGCTCAGTATGAGACAAAAGGTGAGAGAAAGTACCAGGGATTACATCACTCGTTTCAACAATGAGAAATTAGAAGTTATTGATTACGAGGAGAAGACTGCAATCACTTCCCTCGTGAGTGGTTTGTTCCCCGACAAACTATATTATACTTTGGAAAAAGATCCCCCAAAGACGATGACGGAATTGATGGCCAAAGCAGCGAAGATCATGAACGAAGATGAAGCTATGGTTGCTAAAAAGAATTCAGATGCAAAGGCGGAAGCAAATTCTGAAGGGAAGTCGGATAAGAAGGAGCACAAGAATCACAATGAGCACAGGAATTCGAAAGTAAAAGAAAGCCTAGATCGACTCAAAAAATTTACCAATTACACTCCCTTAACGGTGGATATACATCATGTTTTGGAAGAAATAAAGCACAACAATGATTTGAGTTGGCCTGAAAAGTTAAGGTCACCTGCTGATAAGAGGGATAAGTCCAAGTATTGCGAATTTTATAAAGACATAAGCATACGACTAATGGGTGTACTGCACTCCAGATTGAGATAGAGGCACGCATTCGAAGAGGAAAATTAGATAGACTTATTAATCAGTAGGTTGGTGGAAGAGCTGGAAGTAGATGTTGACAAAGATATAAATCACCTGTTAAGCCTAGAGACGACAAGAAGAGGAATCATGACGATGATCCAAAAGACGATCCTGATCTCCCCAAGAAGCCTAGGCAACCTAAACGTAAGGTATTCACACTAAGTTTTGGATCTTTTGATTGTCATATGGTTACATATGGGGATGCAGGAGGAGGAGACCATATAGCTGAAATGAAGGCTTACCTCAATGAGGATCAAACTTGTTCCTATCTCCAGCGAATTAGCCTTGTCGAGAAGACCGACTAAGGAAAGCTAACAAGGATAAGCTCATAATTAGTTTTTCCAAGAACGATCTATTAGGAGTATTATATCCTCATGATGATCCTTTAGTGATCAGAGTCAGGATAAAGGACGTACTGGTAGCAAGAATATTAGTGGATAATGGCAGTTCGACGGATATTATATTTTACCCATGTTTTGATAGTTTGGGTTTAAAACTCAGCCAATTGGAGCCTTACCACGGGCCCCTCATTGGATTCTCTGGTGAGAAGGTATTTCCATTAGGAACAATCAAGTTAGATGTGTTGACCGGGACATGATTAGCGAGCAGGACAGAGAAGGTAAGATTCTTTATAATGGACAAAAATATTCATTATGCTTACAACATGATCATTGGAAGAGTAGGTCTGAAGAATTTTGAAGTTGTACCTTCTATTGTTCATCAATGCCTGAAGTTCCCGACCAAATTTGGAGTTAGGGTAGTAAAAGGAGATTAAAAAGTAGCTCGGGAATGCTACTATTCATCTGTCGAGAAGAAAGATATGGTAGAAGTAAAGAGGAAAATAACTACTTATCAAGTGGATATGTCTAAGCTAAATAACGAATATGAGGTTGAAATCTTAGAACCAAGAGATGAAGCAGAACTCATAAAAGGCCAGGTGATGGAGGCAATATAAAGTATTTTTCTAGATGATGATAAACCAAAGCGAACAAGTCAAATAGGAGCGTCATTGGATCCGATTCTTAAACAAGAGTTGGTGGTCTTCTTGAGATAAAGAAAATAGGTGTTCGCATGGAGCCATGACGATATGCCTAGCATAGACCTAAATTTCTTATGACACAAGCTTAATGTTAATAAGGAGGTTAAACCTGTAAAGCAACGAAGAAGATTTCTCAGCCCGAAGAAAAACTAGACTATACAAGAAGAAGTGGAGAAGCTTCAAAAAGCTTCCTTTATTGAAGATGTGAAGTACCCGGACTGGTTGTCCAACGTAGTTATGGTCAAGAAGAAAAATAATAAGTGGAGGATGTGTATGGATTTTACTTACTTGAATAAAGCGTGCTCGAAAGGATCATTTTCCTTTGCCACAAATTGATCAACTGGTGGATGCTACTTCAGGGCACGAGCTGCTGAGTTTTATGGATGCATATTCTGGTTATAACAGGATCAAAATGAAGCCAGAAGATAGAGAAAGTATTTCCTTTATTACTCCTCGAGGAACTTATTGCTATAATGTTATGTCGTTTGGTCTAAAAAATGCAGGTGCCACTTGTCAAAGACTGGTGAACAAAATATTTGAGGAGCAGATAGGCAAGAATATGGAGGTGTATGTTGACGATATGCTGACAAAGAGCAAAAAAGTTGATGATCATATTGTCGACCTCAACCAGACGTTTGATCAGTTGGAGAAACATCAGAAGAAGTTAAACCCGACCAAATGTGTCTTCGGAGTTCAGGAGGGAATGTTCCTTGGGTATATAGTAAATCCAAGGGGCATTGAAGCTAATCCAGATAAGATTAAGGCCTTGATAGAAATGCAATCCCCGACCAGTAAAAAGAATGTTCAAAGGCTAACAGGAGGTGTAGCAACACTCAATAAATTTGTGTCTTGAGTAATAGACGGGTGTTTACCATTCTTTAAGGTGCTTAGAAAATCCTTTGAATGGAACGATGAATGTGAAAAAGCCTTCCTGGAATTGAAGAAGTACCTGGGAGCACCTCCACAACCCTCTCGACCAGTATTAGGAGAAAATATGTATTTGTATCTGGCATCAGTTGTTAGCTACGCCTTGATCAGGGAGGAGAATGGAGTTCAAAAGTCGGTTTATTACACTAGCAAAGCTTTTCGATGGGCAAAGGTCAGATATCCCAAGGTGGAGAAGTTAGCACTGGCCTTAATTGAGGCTAGTAAACAGATGAAGCCATATTTTCAAGCTCATACCATAGTGGTATACACAGACATGCCACTAAGGCAAGCTTTGCATAAGCTAGAGAAATTCAGAAGATTGATGTATTAGGCTGTGAAGTTGGGGAATATGATCTTGTATATGAACCAAGGTCTTCTTTAAAAGGCCAAGCTGTGGTGAATTTTATTGCAGAATTCACTTACCCAGAGATTCCTGAGCAACAGGGGATTCCTGCTGAGCAATAGGGGACTCCTACCGAGTAAGATTCAGGAGTCATCAGACCTACTAGAGATATCTTCGACCAACTCCAAGCAAAGGAAACTGCAGAAGAAGTTACCACCGCACAACTAAAACCCTCTAGAGGAGTACAGGAGATGAAAAAGAAATATGAGGAGGTAAAGGATAAAATCTTCCATCAAGGAATTCTGACAAACCAAACGTTTGACAAGAATATTTTCATATGATGGGTCTATGCAACTTACTATGGAGCAGGAATCATCCTCAATACTCTAGATGAAATAGATATAGAGTACACTCTACGATTCCAATTCCAAGCGTCCAATAATAAGGCAGAGTATTAAGTTGTGATTGTTAGTTTAAAAATATCCAAATCACTAAATGCTGAGCAAGTTGTGGTATAGAGTGATTCACAGTTGGTGATAAATCAGGTGTTGAACTTATATACAGCTAAAGGAGAATTGATGTCCAGATACTTAGTTAAAGCTTTGAAGGTAATCACTACTTTGATAGCTGTTCAGATGATCAAAATTCTAAGACTCGAAAATGCCCGTGCAGATGCACTTGCTCGGTTGGCTTCAGCAACCAGAACTGAGCTGTGAAAAACTATTCCTATTGAGCTACTTGCTAATATGAGCATTAATGAATATTTAATGGTTAATTTTATTACAGTTGACAAAATCTTGGATGGATCCCATAAGAGCTTACATTGAAGATGGAATTCTACTAACCGCCCTACTTGCAGCTAAGAAGTTAAAGTACAAAGCTACGAGATATGTGTTAGACGAGGGTGTATTGTATAGAAGATGAATGACTACTGGTCTGCAACGATGTGTGCATCCAGCTGAAGTAAATAATATGATTGAAGAAGTTCATGAAGGGTCTAGTGGAGCCCAAGTAGTAGGGAGAACTTTATTGTGAAGAATCAATACACAGGGGTACTACTGGCCAACTATGCGTGCAGATTGTGCAGCTTTCGCTAAGAAGTGAGATAAGTGCCAAAAGTTTTCCATCATACGCAAGACTCCACAAGATCTCCTAACACCAATCACTTCACCCTAGCCCTTTCTATGTGGGGAATTAACTTGGTCAGGCCTCTGCCGACCACCCGAGGAAGGTTCAAGTACTTGGTTGTTGCTGTTGATTACTTCATTAAATGGGTGGAAGTTGAACCCCTGATCGATATGTCCTATGAAAAGGTTTATCAGTTTATTTAGAAGAATATCATATGTAGGTATGGCTTGCCCTACGCCTTTATCACTAATCATGGCACACAATTTGATAGCGACGAGTTTGCTGCTTATTGTGCCCAATCCAATGTCCAAAAAATCCACTCTGCTCCTGGCCATCCTCAAAGCCATGGCCAAACAGAGGTAACCAATAGAACTTTGTTGAATGGGTTAAAAAAATGGGTGGAAAACACTAAAGGTAATTGGATTAATGAATTGCATTATGTCATGTGGGGTAACCGAACAACCCTTAGAACAACTACTAGAGAAACTCCGTACATGTTAACATATGGTACTGAAGCTGTAATTCTTGTTGAGCTAGGCTTACCTACTCACAGAGTTCTTAATTTCAATACCCCAATCAGTGATTTAATGAGAAGGCTGGATTTAGACATGCTGGAAGAGGTACGTGAAGATGTAACTTTAAGGAATGCAGCCTATCAATAACGGACTGCACGTTTCTACAAAAAAAGGGTGAAGCCGAGCAACTTAAAAGAATGTGATTATATTTTGAAGAAGGTTATTCAAAAGAACAATAAACTTGAAGCCAATTGGCATGGGCCTTATCGCATTACAACAGTTATCCGACCAGGCACATATTGAATTGAGACTTTGGAGGGTGAAGAATTCAAGAATCCCTGGAATGCAGAACATCTGAAGAAATATTATCGGTGATGTAGTCATGTCGTACTCAGTTCATTTCAATATTAATGAGAAAATGATTTCCTCAAAATTGTTATTTTTCTTTTCGGAGTACTAGTGTTATGCACTACACTACAAAAGTGTCGGCAAAATACCAAAAATGTTGGTCGACATCAACAAAGGCACCAACAATGTTGGTTGTCAACACCAACCACCAATAAAATATTAGTCGGTATCAATAAAGGCACCAACAATATTGGTTGTCAACACAAACCACCAACAAAATGCTGGTCAGTATAGACAAAAATATCAACAATGTTGGTCTGACATCAACAAAGGCACCAATAATGTTGGTTGTCAACACCAACCACTAACAAAATGTTGGTCGATATCAATAAAGGCACCAACAATGTTAGTTATCAATACATAAAAACCATGCAAGGCAAAATTATAAGTCCTAAATGCTTGGTTAATGAAGATCTGGATGAATAATTTTCATCTAAACTAGGTTAAAAGATGGATAAATGTTCCACTCACGCCTGGGAACCAAGGTAATTAATGCAATTACCTAAAAAATTAGGTACATTAGTAGAACCATGATGATGCATTGGTAATTGGTACGATACTTAGGATAATCCTAAGGGTATCAATAGAACCGGTGAAAAATTAGAGATTGACTAAAAGTTGATCCTTCATATATAGAGGTTGACTAAAAGTTTATCCATTCATAGTCAAAGACTAAGAAGACATTCATATATATAGATTGACTAAAAGTTTATCCATTCACAATATCCATTCACAGTCAAAGATTGATAAAATAAACTGATCAAAACTTTTTATTAATTCAATTAAATGATTACATATTGTTGCTTGATACTAAACACGCAGAAACAAAATACAAAGCCTTATTCTACATGGCATTTCCCTTTAGCCTTAGAGACAGGATCCATGCCAGCTGGAGGATTATCCAAAGTGTAAGGAAAGTTGATTAGGTTAAAATCCTAAAGCATCCTAGTATTGTTGCTACTAAGACGATCAAGAAAATGAGGAGGTCAGATGATCTCTAGTTCACCATGTAGCTCGTAATCTCCTAAGTACTTTGAAATAAAGCATTGAGGAATACGATGAATAGGAATCCAGTTGACATCTAACTTGAAAGGAGGATTTTCAAGCTCAAGCAAGCCAGGGTCGTACCAATCGCACAATGAATTATTCTAATCCATCTTCATCACGGTCAAAGAGTTCATCCAATCCCATTTATAAGCCTCATTCTTAGCCTATTGAAGTTTATCATCAAGATGCCCCAGAGCTTCATTATACCCATCTATCCAAACCTCCCTTAGTTGCTTATGGAATTGAAAGGTTAATTTATCAACTTGAGACCACAACTTCTTCAGTACTTCATCCTTAGCCTATAATTGGGAAGATTGAGTTGATAGTTGTTCAGACAAAGTCTACAACTTCTGGGATATCTCAGTAATAGCTCGATCTTTAGCTTTTAACTATGCAGCTTGATTGGAAAGGGCTTGTTGGGTCCTAACTTCATCTGTGGTTCCTCGGCCAGGCTTATTTCTTGCTCGAGAATAGGAGGCAGGCTTAATCTTTTTTAGGGCTTCCAACTCATCCCTTAATGTTTCATTTTCAGCTTCTAAAAAGGAGTACCCGTCACTGGTAGTAGCGACAACAGTTTCAGGAGCAGACTTCAAAAGCTTCAATTCATCCCTTAAATTATTATTCTCCTCCTCCAGGATTTTGGCAACAATTCTAGTTTCTTCAACCTCAAGCTTAAGTAAAGCTTCCTTTTTATTATAAACATAAACAAAGTTATCAAAACCTCGACCTATACTTAAGCTTCGATATTTCTGCTCGTAGCGTTGGTGCAACAGAGCAGTGGATTCCTTATGTTATTCTTGAAGTTCTTCTATTATTTCATAGTTGCCGACATTGTTTGCTACTGCCCTATCAAGTAAGTACTTCAAATATTTGTAGGTTTCTTTAGCTTGCTCTGAGGCATCATCACCGAGTAACTTAATAATTTCTTCTTTGGATAAGTCTGTATGACCAACTTTAAAAAAAACATTGCACTTCCTCAGTAGCTCGGTATCATTGGAAGACGGTTATTCCATCGTTGCTATAAATTAGCAAGAAGAAATAACCACCAATCAATAACAAGAACGAAAAACATGCATAATCAATAAGAGACAAGAAGGAACAAAAGGTTTCTTTTATTGATAATGAAGAGTTCAGGTATAATAAAAGTAAAGAAAAAAAAGTAAAAGGGCAAATGCCGAACAACTTTACACCTTCTCCCTATCATTATTAACCTTCTTATCCTGCTCGAAAGAAGGGGCTCCAGATTGGAGTTGCTCAGTTGGGGGAAGAAAAGACCCAATGACTTTAGGTTGGTCAGCAGCAGATTCAACCACCAGAGAAGACTCTCTAGAACCAACTTCATCTTCAATCTCATCCTCCATGATAGGAGGAGGACCATGAGTATATCTCTAAAAAAGTTCAAAGTCTTCAACGGTGTTTAACTCTTAGAGAGCATCAACCCAACCATCTATGAAATATTTTTGTTTTACATACTCAATCTAAGCAGAGGCAGCAGAAATGGCTTTATTCCAGCCCTTGTCCCAACCAGCACTGAAGTATTCCTTCACGGTAGGCTTTCTCTTAGACCTTTCAGAGGTCACAATCTCTTCAGCAGTCTTTGCCCTGCGCTTAGCTTCCTCTGCCCTGCGCTCAGCTTCCTTAGCCCCGCGCTTAGCTTCAAGGGCATTTTTCTCAGATGTCTGCCGAGCAGTTTCAGCAGTCTTTAATTTTTTCGCCCAAGTACTTCTCTCAGTCTCCAAGGCTTATTGAGAATCGAGCAAAGAATTCTTCAAGCCAAACAAAGCTTCCTCCACATCATTTAAAGAAGAAGCCTGAATTACATCATCCTTCTCCAGTATATTATTGAAATGCACTAAGAATTGCAAAAGAAGGAGATCAAGTTAGTATATGAGAAATATAAAGACAATAGAATAAAGAATATGGAAATCACTTACTAACGCAAGGCTCTGAGCAACCAATTCAGAAACCTTTACTCGGGGCAGCATGACATCCACTCCCCTGTGGTCTGGAAGAGTTCCAGACTTGATCAAGTTCCTGGCCAAACCAGGAGTAATAATTACTGGAGGACCAACATTAGATGAAGGTAATTAGACCAAGGTTTGTTAGTCGGTCACCTGTTCGACCTACTTCTCTGTAAGCCCTCTCCTAAGTCTCCTAAAAAAAGTTCATCATCTTTGGGAGTTGGGTCTTTAGGGTCTAGGGGCTCTTTCATAACATCCCCATGTCTTCTTCTTGTCCCCTTCATCAGGTTTTTGGGAACTAGAAGTGCTACCACTAAGAAGATCAGGACACTTTCTATTCTTTATGATATCAGAAAGAGGAGTATCTGAATCAACAATAGTTTCCTAATCAAGATCAATCACCAGAGCAGGAGGATCTGCAGGTCGGGCAATGAAGAAAGAAATGGTATTTTTGTATCGAATCAAATAAGAAGCAGACCTAACGTGCTCCTCGATAACCTTTTTGTGAAGTCCCCAAATGAACTTCAATTTTTTTAAATTTACTTCGCTCTCTTTGGGGAACTTTCTCTTCCGGTCAACTGTAATCAAATTTACAAGGCAATAATCAACATAACATTTTATCAAATATAAATAGGGAAAAGTTATTAAACATAAAACAGCCTCTCCCGTTACCAAAGAGAGGACATCCAGGCCCTTGATATTTAGCACCTCCAGTTAAGGGATCATGTTGCCAATTTTTTACAACTATCCCATGATCAAAATAATCCCTATTGGAATTAGGGTGGTTAACTACTATAGCTTTACTAACTGCCCTAATTTTTAAATCAAAAGTGGTGTCACTAGTTACCCATTTATAACAAAACATTATTTCTGGAATCCCAAGATGGGTTCCATGGATTTGATTTAACCTATATACTCCACTCACTACCCTCCATGTGTTAGGAGCTAATCTTACAGGTACAATATCAAAATACTGACAAAACTCCAGACATAGGGGATTGGGATGAAATTTGAACCCACACTCAGCAATAAAGATGGAAGGGAACCAATGGCCCTCAACAAGAGAGAACAAATTGGAAGGAAAAGTGGGATGTTCCAATACAACCCAAGAAGGAATGTTAAAGTCATTCCTGAACTTATCAAGCGACTCAATAGAATAAATCATGATGAAGAAGCGAAGAATAAGGGAGAAAATTTCTTACAAGGGTTTAAGGATTCAGTAAGAACTGATGACGAAAAAGAAAACGATCGCACGAAAGTTTAGAGAACACAACAGTAGAATCAGAAATGGAAGATAAAAGATGATCAAAATTTTATCGCCCTTTTTATAAGTCGCCTCGAAAATTGGGAAAAGTAATGATCAAAGAGGACGACGATTGAGTTTACGGTGGCTAACAAGAGAAAAGACGAAGATACCCTAAGAATGCTCGCTAAAATTCAAAATATTTACAAAACTGCCATTCGCGCTCAAATTTGTCAATTAGATGGATAAATTTCATAAGTTTGGAAGGTCTGCAGCTGACCAAGTAACCCAAACTACTGTTAAAGAATAATGTTACACACTTTCACATCAGCTCCAAGTATGAAATATTAGGGGCTTCTGTTGATACCAAAATTCACCACCTTACGTGGACCAATTATAAGTCAGCACGTGTCATCTAATGTAGCACAAGTTCAAGTCAGCATGATACAAATTCTCGACCAACAAGGTAGCCCGACCAACAGAGAAGACAGACCAACAGGGGATACCAACTAACTAGGAAGGCCGACCAACAACCGAAAGTCCAACCAGTATGGCCAATGAAGCACCATCAGTCGTGTGTTTAATTCTCATTATGTATTGATGTAGATGCCTAACAAATGAAAGCATTCCATACTTTCACATGACAACTCTCGACACCCCTATTGGGTTATAAATACATTGTAACGCCCTCATTGTAGAGGATCGAAAAACAAAGCAAGGAAGTCAAGCAATACATAACAGTGGATGTAGGCTTTTCCATTGAGCCAAATCACTTTAAAAATCTCTTTCTCTTATTTGTTTTTACTTATTTTTCTGTGATCAATTAATCAGGACTAATCTAGTTTTTTTGCATCAACGGGGTAGCTTTACTTTAGTGATGGATTTTATAAGTTTAATAGGGTTAGGTTATTCTTGATTTTATGCCTAGGATATTTAAAAGTGTATATCATGTATGCGTCGTATTTACCTTAGTGTGTGTAATCTCGAAAATATTTGTTGATGCCAAAATCAATTAAGCTTTTATGACAATTTAGGGGGTGACAACTCTAGATTTAATTAATTATGAAAATGAGATTTAATCTTGGTAGACATGTCTTTCCATGTGATCATTTATACTAATTAACTTGAGGTGAAGGATATCAGTCTCAATCTATAGTGTATTTACCTTTTTTGTTAATCGTAGTTTAAACACATGACTAGTTTTATATTTTGTTTTAATTCTTATCTTTTACACCTTTATTCTTGATATAATAAATCAATTAACATCTAGAAACATTCCATGTGGATTCGATACCTGGACTGGCCGATATACTCCTTAAAAGAGTGTAGTTATAGTCTAGGTTTTTTGCATAGAGGCGGGAGCCGAAAACAACGATCGACGTGTTCGCACGAGCTCCACGGTTCCCGCGTGCCTATTAAAATGGCGTCGTTGCCAGCGAGTGTTTGTTTTAGAAATTAATTGTTTTAGTATTTCGTAATATTTTTCTTTCTATTTGTATTATTTGTTAACTAGTTTTGTAGGACCTCTACATTTGAGCGCCAAGAAATGATTAAATATATCGGACACACGTCACTTTGTGAAAATCTCTATCTTGAGCTATTTTTGGGGTAAGCATGCCTTATTCTAATTTTTCGATAATCGTAATGATCATTCTCAAAATCTCCCTAAACCTATGACTTTGGGTGAGTATTACAAAACTCAAGTTATGGATTATGGGAATTTTGAGAATGATCTCTTCGATATTGGGCCATAAAATCCTTATAATAAGAATGTTGAAACTAATTGCAATAGCTTTCAAAATTTTTATAATAATGATTTTGATAGTAGTTCCGAGGATAGTTTCTAAACTTCTCATTTTCAAGAATTCGGACCTCTACCTATGACATTGCGTGAGGGCTTGCACATTCTTAAAAATGAAAAACTTAAAAACCCTTATCAAGAAGAAAATCTTTGTTGGGAGCAAAAGTTGGATGCATTATTCAAATCTAATGACGATTTTTCTTCCAAGACGTTTGAAGTTGAGTAATGTTTTGAACCAAATGAGGAATTTTTGCCTACTTTGGAACAAACCATTCTTCACTTGGTCCAAGGAATAATAGAGAATGAAAGTGAGGAAGAAATAGACGTAGTATCCATTTACAATGAAATGATTTCTTCTTTGATTACCAAAGAAGAAAGTTTCATTGAAATGATCTTATTACCTTCGAAATTCCATCTTCTAGCGATGAAGAGTTATCTCTTAAGTTTGAATCTATTTCCTCCCCATCGTTATTCTATATTGTCAAACTATTACAAGTATCCTATGAATCGATTCAAAACTTTAAAACGTTAAACCCTTACATCGATGAGGATTACTTACTCGAGTTGCTTTCTATGAAGGCAATTTTTCCCCCATGACCTCCAATTCCAATTGCAAAATCTCTGGGAGAAACTTCTCTTTTTTTTATCTCATACGTATTCATCACCCGTTCAACCCAAATCCCCCATCATCCCCCCTAAAATTTTAATTGGTGATGGTTCATTTCTTTTGCCTTACACATATCTTCATTTGTTTAAACGAAATTCTTATTTTTTGGAAGGTATGCATGCAAATTAGGGTACACCAGTTTTCTCTCAAAGTTAAATTATATTTTGGGTGGACCCTCAAATTTTTTTATTTCTAGTATGTAGTTAGTTATAAGTTAAAATTGTAGGTTGTGCATAATAGGTTATTCTTCTTTTTACTTTTTGTCTAATGTAATTAGTTAAAGTTTCAGTTCTTTTTTTGTTATGCTTGGTGCTAACATGTTTTGTAGAATCATTGGACTTGTACTTTTCAGAGATCGCTCCATTTTGGGTAATTTCACTATTTCCCTCTCTTTAAGTTGATTCTCAATTTACATTGAGGACATTGCAAGGTTTTAATTTAGGGGTGTGGGATATTCTATCCATTGTTTTTCTTAGTCCGTAATTTGATTATATGTTCTTCCTAAGCGTGAGTTTGTTGTAAAAATTGAAAATTTGAAAATTCAAAAATATATTCTTTCTTTTTTCTCCTTTGTTGGGCATTTTGCTTTTGTTTTCGATGATAAACTTCAATAAATGTCCGATCCTATAGATAATTCAATGATTCATGTTCTTGATTTTAGAAGTTATTAGATTTTAGTTCTCAAATTATTGATATTATGAAAAACTTACTGAATTAAACTTTAAACCCATGAGCACATGCGCTTTTCTTGTTTTATTGATTCGCTGGGACAATTATAACTTGGTATCTTTTTGTTGCTTTGTGTACATTAAAACCAAGTGAGATTTGTGATTTTCTTCTTTTGTGAGTGTTTATACATTACTCTTTCCTTCTTGAAAACGTTAAATTAGTCGATAATCTTACTATTATTTCATTGATCGTTCATTAATTGAGTTCATGTTTTGAAATGTGTTACTTGAGCATGATTTTCAAGGTTGTTTTGACTCGAGAATTGCATAAACTTTAGGAAAGGATCATAGGTCCTCTTTGTTATATCATCTATTTTGATCTTGGTCACACCTTATATGTGTCCCCTCGTCAATTTCTTTAAGCCTTAATATAGATTTTCGTTTTAAACCATACATATTACCTTCCATGCCCTTGTTTGGAATGATACTTGGGATTTAATGATGTTATTGTTATGTGGTTGCAATTCAACATGTGAGAGTGCGAAAGAAAAGAAAAAGAAGTGAAAAACAAAATAAAAAGGGAAAACAACGAAAAAGTGAGGAGAAAAAGAAAATAAAAAAAAGGGAAAATATTTCCATTTTGTATATAATGTTCAACAATCTTTGTGACTTTCCAATGTTATATTCAACGTTTGTTATGGAAATCATTTTCTAATTTTGAAATTGCACATAATTTTTCAATATACCAAGTGTTTGATACCCAAACACCTTTGAATCCATATATATCCCCTTCATTTCGTAACCTTAACCCCAAACCTACGTTATAACCCTTTAGAGTTCTATGTGATCCTAGGGTAAATGTAATTCAAAAGTTTAAATAGTGCAATAATTTGTGAAAATTCATTTCACCACATTTAATGATCATATCCTTTCATTGAGATTAGATATTTTTCAGTTTATATATAGCGTTCTTCATTAGTGACATGTGTGTGCCTTAATTTTCATTTACATTTACTCTTAATCCCCGTATGTCCCATGTGTGTTACCTCCCATTTATAGTGATTTCATTTGTTCAGTGTAAACACATATGAGGAATGATTTATGCGCTTTAACGCTTATCTGGATCATAAAAGTTTTGCCAAATCATACTTTGCATATGCTCACTCTCCTCCCACATCTTAAGGTTTCCATTCGATGAGGTTCATCCTCTAATGTTAATGACTAGTGACTTTTGTGTGAATTCATTCACTATGCTGATAATATATTGAAATCTTTTTCGTTATTATTGGGCTTGTCGTATTGTTAATTGGGCATAAGTTGAGGAAACTTTGATGTTTGTAGATTCATCCCTGAAAACCCTCACGAGATAACACTCATCCATTAGGGTAACCTACGGGTTTAATGGCTTATTGCATATGCTAGATGCAATCGTTCGCCTGCGAAAGTGGCATTCTATATTTTATACTTATATATGTTTTATCACCATCTGTTGGACTGGTTTTGTTTTGTTTCATCACTAGGGTCTAACAATGCCTAAGTTAGGGGGTGTGATAGGTCACGAATATTGCAAATTGGCATCCGTTATCTTTATGCATTCTAGCATTTTTATCTCAGTTATACCCTGTTTTTATGCTCATATACTGTATAACCTCGATTTTGTGTGTGTGTGTGTGTGTGTGTGTGTATATATATGCTTTGCATGCACTACAATAAATCCTACGAATGGTCACTCCCATGGGGTCAAAGCCCAAAGTCGTGATCACATCAACTTTTGGCGTGATCATATCCAAAACCCAGTGTGGTCATTGGTGTTCTTGGGCATGGTCACGAACCAAATCCCTGACCAACATGGGTCATGGACATAGGTCGTGACTCTAATGGCGCCAAACTCACGCCAAAGTTAACGCCAAGTTTGGTCACTGTAGGGTCACGGATAAGGGCCATGACCAAAGTCAAAATTGTGACACCCCGCCTAATTAAATACCGGGCGATCACTCCTTTATTAAATTAAAATCAAGGTGAACAGTTGGTTCATTCTTAGCATCACTGTCGTAAAAATAACTTTTTTAATTTAAACACCCTAATTAATTAAGCTAAGTGTCAAAACCATTTTAGACATTGCTTTCCAAATTCTATTTATAACCAATGATTTAAAACTTTACATAATTCAATATTAAAGAATCACACCACAATTATCCTGGATCATATAATCCAAATAATCAAACATTCAACTAATTGAATCCAACATTTAATACTTTAAATGAAAACATCCTGGCAATAATAAATCCCAAAGTGCAAGTACTGGAAATAAATGGATTATAATATCCAATAAAACAACTGAATAATGGAAAGGGCGACACAAGCCCGACTGAAATAAATAATGCTAAGAGTAGAATCAAATGAATGAGGTCGTCTAAGCAAGAGGCCTGCAACTCCCACCTAAGCTGCAGCACGTTCCTTCCAAAGGATCCTATGCAAGACGCCCCTGTGGCTAGGCACCTGTAATATATACATATATATACAAGAGAGAGAGGAAAAATAGAAACGGGTCAGAGCCCGATTGTGAAAATGATTTAAAATTTGTTTAACAAGTATTTAAAATGTTTACAGGCCAATGCAACAACATATTAATGCGACACTCCCTTGAGAAATTCTCACCTCTCTTCTAATGTGCATGCCTATCGCACTAACCTTTCCAACGGTTTAACTCCTCTTAGGTTACTCGTAAGATTTAAACCTGAACAATATAATTATTTAAGAGGATAATTTCATTTAGTAACAAAGCTCTCATTTTAACTTTATTTATTAATAAAGTTTCCCAGTGTCATATTATACTTTTCAAAATAAGTATTTCCAATTTGAAGTCATGATTCATTTCTTACTTACCATAAACACAATAGGAAGTTCCAAATTTCAGAAATTCATATATATATATATATATATATATATTAAATACTCGAATAATATATATATTCTAAGAGCACCCCAGATAAAAATTATGGTGCGGGCATACTCTGCTATCCAATCCCCGTATCACTCGTACTAAGGGAAATACAAGTTCGGAATCACTCTCGAACTGTATTAATACATACACACACAATATTGAGTCGAAACATAGTTTTCAAGTCCAAGAGGTCAGCACATACCCTCGCGTCTCTTAGGACCGTGACTATCGATTCGATACTCTGTACCTAGGATTCCTATCTTCTTGGGTACAAGTCAATATCCCCCATAAAGGTCCCATCGAGATAAGACTGTCCCAGCGCGGTAACCTCAGGGATAGCAAGTAGCGCGGGCATGATTTTCACACGTATATAGTATATGCATAAACACAGACATATAAATATACTACTTTTACCATATCAAATTTAGGTTCATCTCATAACCCATAATTATAACATTTATCCTTATTTCTCATTATTTAGTTATCACTTATAACGGTTTGTCTCTTACTTTTAGTTTGGGGATTATTCCCACTTACTACGTAACACTCATGGACTCTATCCTTCCAAGTGTAGAATTTCAGTAGGTACTCATCTATTTTCCATCGTAACTATCTTACGCGTCTCTCCCTTTAATACGTAATTCTATCGTCCCTTATATGTAAACATCCAAAAATGCAAATCTCGTCTTACATTAAAGGCCTCATAATTATTAATAAGTCCTAATGGTCTTCTTTATCTCCCAAAATATTTTAATAAGGATGTCCAAATATTCTTACTCATTTAATTTGAATTTAACTATTTAAAAAGGGGAAAATATGAGTCTGCCAGAAGGGGTCGATCGATCGAGGGTAGGAGCTCGATCGATCGATGCGTCGATCGATCGGCACTCCTGGTTCGATCGATCGATCAAACAGGTATGGCGAATTCTACAGTTTAACAGTTACGGGTTCTATCATCCAACATCAACCAAATCCAGATTTTTCATACCCAAACTCCCAAAAGTACTACAATCATTATAAACCCAAATTAAACATCTTCTACGTAAAGCATGTGAATTTTCATCAATAACCATGGATTAAAAGGGGCAAAACTTATATAAACCTTATGAACCCTAGAAATTTATTTAACTTTGTTCTAATCAATCTTTTTCCGGAATTTCTTCTTCTAAAACATCATTAATCCGTGGTTCAACCTCTACATATGAAGGGGGATTTCCAGATTTCCATTTATATCATTACTACATGCAATTTCCTATCTCCAACATGATTTTTCTTTCATGAAACTCATCCTAATCAACCCTAAACTAACATGAGTGATGCATTAACGAAAATAAGCAAGATAAACACTTGCCTGGAAATTTCAGAGTTCTGATTTGTGGACGAATTTGGTGTGGTTGCGTTCCCCATCGCGCGATCTACGCGTTAGTGGTGGTGGCGGTACAACCGGATAAATTTTCGGCCTAGAACACCTTGGTAAACTCGCTCCTTCCCTCTTCTATGGCCGTCACTTGCCTTTGGTTGTGTTAACCCTAGAAGGCAACCTTAGACATCTGATATAACCCTTGAAAATTCGTGGGTTTATTGCCCAAAATTACAAAATGTCCAAAATACCCTCCCGGTGCGCTAAATAAGCCTAAAAACGCCCCGAGACCCAAACTAAACCCTCAGGTACACTTTTCTGACTATCTCGACCCTTCCGGACACTTTGGCGCATCAAAAGGACCATACGAGCGATTTATAATTTATTCACTTTTATTAATCAATATTTAGTCCCGACGCAACACGGGCGCGTCCCGACTCAAATCTCCAAAATTATCATTTTATTCACTCTTGACATTTAATAGAACCAATATTATATTACTTTACTCATTTGTAATATTCAACAAGTTTCCCATATTACTAACTCACATCACGTTAATAATTATAAAATAATTAATTTTCGAATTTATATTAAATTAATAACTCACATTAAATTTAATAAATCCCCAAATTAATAAAGCCCCCTAATAACTGAATTTCGTCCCAAAATTCGGAAAATAAGGCATACCTGGTAAGAATAAATCTGGATATCTCTCGCGCATATCTACCTCGCGCTCCCAAGTGGATTCCTCCACATTATGATACTCCCACTGGACCCGTACAAGTGGAACTACCTTCGACCTCAATCTCCTCTCGCTATGGTCTAGGATAGCCACCGGTCTCTCCTCATAAGAGCTGTCAGGCTGTAAGTCTATCTCCTCTATCGCGATGTGGGTGTGAGCCATGTCATCCCGAAGATATCTTCTCAACGACGAGATGTGGAATACATCATGGATGCGATGCAAATGCTTTGGCAGACCCAATCTGTATGCCACCGGCCCAATCCTCTCGATAATGGGAAATGGTCCCACGTTCCTCGGGGCCAATTTCCCTTTCTTCCCGAACCTCATTACTCCTTTCATAGGAGATACTCGCAGTAATACTTGGTCCCCCACATTAAACTCTTAGAAGAATCGTTTCGCATCGACGTAGATTTTCTGTCTGTCATGGGCTACTCGAATGTGACTCCTGATCATCTCAATCCTAGCGGAGGTTTCCTGAATCACCTCTGGTCCTAGCAACTTGTTATCCCCCACCTCTAGCCAACAAGTTGGGGAACGACAAGGCCTTTCATACAAAGCCTCGAATGGAGCTATGCCAATTGTGAACTGATAAGAGTTATTATAAGCGAACTCTACCAATGGAAGATGTGGCTCCCAACCTCCTCCAAAATCAAGGACACACATGCGTAGCATATCCTCCAGCATCTGATTAGTACGCTCTGTTTTCCCGTCTGTCTGTGGGTGATAAGCTGAACTCAACCTCAACTCAGTACCCATAGCCTCCTGAAAGCTTTCCCAAAAACGTGACACGAAAATCTTATCTCTATCTGACACAATATTCAGGGGCACCCCATGTAATCTGACAATCTCAACAATAAATAACTGAGCATATTGACCCGTGGTATAATCTGTCCGCACTGGCTAAAAATGAGCCACCTTGGTCAAACGGTCCACAATCACCCAGATGGAGTCGTGTCCCCGCTGTGATGTAGGCAACCTTGTAATAAAATCCATAGAAATACTCTCCCACTTCCACGCTGGTATTTCCAATGGTTGAAGCAACCCTGACAGTTTCTGATGGTCCACCTTTACCAGCTGGCAGGTAGAACACTTGGACACGAACTCAACAATGTCCTTTTTCATCCCACTCCACCAGTACTGCCGTCTCATATCCTGGTACATCTTATCTCCCCCAGGATGTATTGCAAATCGGGACCCATGAGACTGGGTCATCACTGCATGACGTAATTCTGATCCTTCTGGGACCACCAATCTCCCATTAAACCTCAAACCCCCATCATAACTAACAGAATAGGACTCAGCACCCTCAGCTAAAAGTCGTACAATCTGCTCATGGCAAAACGGGTCTGCGGTCTGTGCCTGTATCACCCTCGTAACAATCTCAGGTGTCACTGTCATAATAGATATGAAGGAATGGGCTACTGAGTCCTGGTGACCCAACTCCTACCACTTTGCTTTCTAGATGTTCGCTACATCGTCTACCGGTCTACGGCTCAACGCATCAGCAACTACGTTGACCTTCCCCGGATGGTATTGTATGTCAAACTGATAGTCCTTCACAAACTCTAACCATCTGCGCTGACGCATATTCAGCTCTCGCTGAGTGAACAGGTACTGCAGTGACTTGTGGTCTGTGAACAAGTGGAATTTCTCCCCCAATAAATAGTGCCTCCATATCCTCAATACAAAAACGACCGCTGCTAACTCCAGGTTGTGGGTGGGGTAATTCTTCTCATGCGTCTTAAGCTTGTGGGAGGCAAAAGCTATAGCCTTCTCCTCCTGCTGAAGTACTCCCCCAAGTCCCCGTAAAGAGGCATCGGTGTAAACCAGGTACTCCACACCCGGCTTAGGTAAAGCAAGGACTGGTGCTGAAGTAAGCTTGTCTTTCAGCTCGTCGAAAGCCAATTAACCAGCATCATCCCAAGCATATAGTACCCCTTTGCGAGTCAGGTTTGTCAATGGACCCGCTATTTTGGAGAATCCCCGAATGAATATCCTGTAGTATCCGACTAATCCCAAGAAACTACGCACTTCCGTTGGTGTCGTGGGCTGTCCCCACTCCCTCACCGCTGGCACTTTACTCGGGTCAACTGCTATCCCCTGTTCAGAAACAACATGTCCCAAGAACTGCACTTCTCGCAACTAGAATCCTTACTTCTCGTACTTAGCATACAACTGATGCTCTCGTAGAGTCTGAAGAACCTGCCTCACGTGCTCGACATGCTCCTCCTCGAAGTGTGAATATATCAGAATGTCATCTATGAAGACGATGACAAACTGATCCAAGAACTCTCTGAACACTCGATTCATTAAGTCTATGAACACGGCTGGAGCATTTGTGAGTTCGAATGGCATCACTCCGAACTCATAGGATCCGTATCTCGTCAAGAAAGCAGTCTTTGAAACATCCTGCTCCCTAATACGTAGCTGATGGTACCCCGACCTCAGATCTATCTTCGAAAAGAAAGTTGCTCCCCTCAGCTGGTCGAACAGATCATCGATTCGAGGCAACGGATACTTGTTCCATATCATGACCTTGTTCAACTCCCAGTAGTCCACACATAGCCTTAGAGAACCATCTCTCTTCTTCACAAACAAGACTGGAGCGCCCCAAGGTGAGGTACTCCTTCGAATGAAGCCCTGACCTAACAGCTGCTCTATCTGATCCCGTAACTCTTGCATTTCTGCCAGAGCCATACGGTATGGGGAGCGGGCTATAGGTCTAGTATCCGGTAATAAATCTATGACAAAGTCTATCTTTCGACTAGGGGGTAGGCCTGGTATCTCCTGAAATACATCGGAATACTCACGAACAACTGGGATCGAGTATAAGGGAACCACAACCTCCTTAGAGGTATCCTCCTCTATGTAATACAAATGAGCGGTCGAGCCTCCCTCTGGGCGAGGCATCGCCACTACAAACATCTCTTGCCCCGGAATGGAAAAAACAATACTCCCACCAAAACAATCTATCATGGCTCTGTAAGCAGCGAGCCAATCCATACCGATAATAATGTCATGCTCATACATATCTAAGACTAACATGTCTGCAGGTAATACCAAGCTACCAATCTCTACCCCCATACCCCGGCATATAAAGAAAATAAGTGAACCATTTCCCAGTGGTGAGTCTACACACGTCACAGTGCTCTCTGCTGTGGCTAATAACCCTAAGGCCTTCGCAAAATGAGTAGCTATAAAATAGTGCGTCGCCCCAGTATCAAATAAAACTCGACCCATAGTACCATGGATAGGAAATATACCCTCAATCGCGGGTAGTGCCTGTGGAGCTGCTGCCTGGTGGACGTTATAGACACGTCCATACTGTAACTGCCCCTGCTGCACTTGAGCTGCTGGAATGGCTGGTAGGGCTGGTACCTGGGCTGGTGCTGGGAGGGCGGCTGGAAAAAGTGGCCTCTGTGGCTCATTACGGGCACCCTGCTGCTGTGGGGCCCTATCACCCTTTGGGCAATCCTGGCGCTTATGGCCATGCTTGCCGCACACAAAACATCAGCCTCTGAAGTTACCTCCCCTCTGACCTTGCTGACCACGACCCTGATGGCCGTTACCACCCCGCCACTGGCCCTGTTGGCCCTGATGAAAACACTGTTGGCCCTGCTGCTGACCCTGCTGCTGTCGGTGTTGGCCTTACTGGCCCTGCTGACCCTGCCTATAACCCCCAAATCCCTGCCCGGAATCACCCGATCGGAAGCGCTTGGCAGGGTCCCCCTGATGGAAACTCTTCTCATGCTGACGAGTCTGTCCCTGGGATGTCGATACTCCACCAGCGCCACTACCCCCTGTCCTGCCCTGCTGGCCGGACTCTCCTGCTCGCTTGCTTCCCTGCAGATGGAAGCGATGATCCTGACAGTGTAGTAAGGTAGCATTGAGTACATCTGTGAAGGTACTCAGAGATAAATTCCCTATAAGATGTTGACGGATCCTCCAAGCTAACCCGTCCACAAACACCATTATCTTCTTACCCTCAGTAGGTGCCTCATCTGGCACTATGGTGAGAAGTCTCGTGAACTCCTCCTCATACTCAGCAACGGTAGAGTTCTCCTGCTTCAAATTCAGTAATTTCTGCCTCATCTCAGTCTCCATGGCGGGTGGAAAGTACTTGCGGTCAAACCGCTCCCAGAATACCTGAATCGGAATAGTATCCCTCTCCTCCAAGGTGGTTGTGGATTCCTATCATTGTAAAGTGGCTCCCACTAACTTGAAGGAAGCCAACAACTATTTTTGCACATCTGTGCACTCATACATATGAAGATGCCGCTGGATATCTTTCTTCCATTGGCTGACGACGATGATATCTGAACTACCCGAGAACTCAGAGGGATGCGCCTTCGGAAAGGCATCCCTAACCCGCTCCCATGCTGATGGAAGCTGTGCAGGTACTGGCGCCACTGTCAGAATCTGGGGTGGATCCTGTTGTACTACCGCTAACGCGGCATTCACCGGCTGAGCAATAATAGCGGCTACTTCATTAGCATTCATCATTCCCTGAGCCGGAGTTGCTGGCTGCTCGGCTTGGGCACGCCTATCCTTTGGTGCACGTCTCGGAGGCATCTGAAACGTGAAGAAACTTATTAGTCTACAGTTATTATCAAATCTTAAATGGCTGAAGACATAATCGTAAAAGTAAGAGTACAACAATCCTAACATAGGGCTCTATAACAAAAAAAAAAAATGCTAAGTTGAAAGCGAAATAAACCATACAGATCCTAAAGACACTAGAACCTGATGCTCTGATACCACCTGTGACACCCCGCCTAATTAAATATCGGGCGATCACTCCTTTATTAAATTAAAATCAAGGTGAACAGTTGGTTCATTCTTAGCATCACTGTCGTAAAAATAATTTTTCCAATTTAAACACCCTAATTAATTAAGCTAAGTGTCAAAACCATTTTAGACATTGCTTTCCAAATTCTATTTATAACCAATGATTTAAAACTTTACATAATTCAATATTAAAGAATCATACCACAATTATCCTGGAACATATAATCCAAATAATCAAACATTCAACTAATTGAATCCAACATTTAATACTTTAAATGAAAACATCCTGGAAATAATAAATCCCAAAGTGCAAGTATTGGAAATAAATGGATTACAATATCCAATAAAACAACTGAATAATGGAAAGGGCGACATAAACCCGACTGAAATAAATAATGCTAAGAGTAGAATCAAATGAATGAGGTCGTCTAAGCAAGAGGCCTGCAACTCCCACCTAAGCTGCAGCACGTTCCTTCCAAAGGATCCTATGCAAGACGCCCCTGTGGCTGGGCACCTGTAATATATACATATATATACAAGAGAGAATGGAAAAATAGAAACGGGTCAGAGCCCGATTGTGAAAATGATTTAAAATTTGTTTAGAAAGTATTTAAAATGTTTACAGGCCAATGCAACAACATATTAGTGTGGCACTACCTTGAAAAATTCTCACCTCTCTTCTAATGTGCACGCCTATCTCACTAAGCTTTCCAACGGTTTAACTTCTCTTAGGTTACTCGTAAGATTTAAACCTGAATAATATAATTGTTTAAGAGGATAATTTTATTTAGTAACAAAGCTCTCATTTTAACTTTATTTATTAATAAAGTTTTCCAGTGTCATATTATACTATTCAAAACAAGTATTTCCAATTTGAAGTCATTATTCATTTCTTACTTACCATAAACACAATAGGAAGTTCCAAATTTCAGAAATTCATATATATATATATATATATATTAAATACTCGTATAATATATATATTCTAACAGCACCCCACATAAAAATTATGGTGCGGGCATACTCTGCTATCCAATCCCCGTATCACTCGTACTAAGGGAAATACAAGTTCGGAATCACTCTCGAACTGTATTAATACATACACACACAATATTGAGTCTAAGCATAGTTTCCAAGTCCAAGAGGTCAGCACAGACCCTCGCGTCTCTTAGAACCGTGACTATCAATTCGATACCCTGTACCTAGGATTCCCATCTTCTTGGGTACAAGTCAATATCCCCCATAAAGGTCCCATCGAGATAAGACTGTCCCAGCGCGGTAACCTCAGGGATAGCAAGTAGTGCGGGCATGATTTTCACACGTATATAGTATATGCATAAACACAGACATATAAATATACTACTTTTACCATATCAAATTTAGGTTCATCTCATAACCCATAATTATAACATTTATCCTTATTTCTCATTATTTAGTTATCACTTATAACGGTTCGTCTCTTACTTTTAGTTTGAAGGATTATTCCCACTTACTATGTAACACTCATGGACTCTATCCTTCCAAGTGTAAAATTTCAGTAGGTACTCATCTATTTTCCATCATAACTATCTTACGCGTCTCTCCCTTTAATACGTAATTCTATCGTTCCTTATATGTAAACATCCAAAAATGCAAATCTCGTCTTACATTAAAGGCCTCATAATTATTTGTAAGTCCTACTGATCTTCTTTATCTCCCAAAATATTTTAATAAGGATGTCCAAATATTCTTACTCATTTAATTTGAATTTTACTATTTTAAAAGGGGAAAATATGAGTCTGCCAGAAGGGGTCGATCGATCGAGGGCAGGAGCTCGATCGATCGATGCGTCGATCGATCGGCACTCCTGGTTCGATCGATCGATCAAACAGGTATGGTGAATTCTGCAGTTTAACAGTTACGGGTTCTATCATCCAACATCAACCAAATCCAGATTTTTCATACCCAAACTCCCAAAAATTGGTACTACAATCATTATAAACCCAAATTAAACATCTTCTATGTAAAGCATGTGAATTTTCATCAATAACCATGGATTAAAAGGGGCAAAACTTATATAAACCTTATGAACCCTAGAAATTTATTTGACTTTGTTCTAATCAATCTTTTTCCAGAATTTCTTCTTCTAAAACATCATAAATCCATGGTTCAACCTCTACATATGAAGGGGGATTTCCAGATTTCCGTTTATATCATTACTACATGCAATTTCCTATCTCCAACATGATTTTTCTTCCATGAAACTCATCCTAATCAACCCTAAACTAACATGAGTGATGCATTAACGAAAATAAGCAAGATAAACACTTGCCTGGAAATTTCACAGTTCTGGTTTGTGGACGAATTTGGTGTGGTTACGTTCCTCGTCGCGCGATCTACGCGTTAGTGGTGGTGGCGGTGCAACCGAACAAATTTTCGGCCTATAACACCTTGGTAAACTCGCTCCTTCCCTCTCCTATGGCCGTCACTTGACTTTGGTTGTGTTAACCCTAGAAGACAACCTTAGACATCTGATATAACCCTTGAAAATTCGTGGGTTTAGTTGCCCAAAATTACAAAATGTCCAAAATTCCCTCCCGGGGCGCTAAATAAGCCTAAAAACGCCCCGAGACCCAAACTAAACCCTCGGGTACACTTTTCTGACTATCTCGACCCTTCCGGACACTTTGGGGCACTCAAAACGACCATACGAGCGACTTATAATTTATTCACTTTTATTAATCAATATTTAGTCCCGACGCGACACGGGCGCATCCCAACTCAAATCTCCAAAATTGTCATTTTATTCACTCTTGACATTTAATAGAACCAATATTATATTACTTTACTCATTTGTAATATACAATAAGTTTCCCATAATTACTAACTCACATCACGTTAATAATTATAAAATAATTAATTTCCGGCTTTATATTAAATTAATAACTCACATTAAATTTAATAAATCTCCAAATTAATAAAGCATAAAAATATGGGCTATTACAAAAATTCACACCCATAGGGTCACGGCTTTGGGCTGTGACCATATCAATTTGTTCACACGCGTGAGTCATGACCCTTAGCCCTAACCACATGGTTGCCTAAGCACTGATGTGGAAAAAAATTTAAGGGTTATGGTAATGGGTCACGACCTAGTCCACTCTCCTTATTATAAAACCCCTCACCTTCATTTCATTTCTTCCCGCGTTAATCTCTCTCTCTTTCTCTTTTGACGATTCTCAAACCCTAATTTCGGCGATCTCTCGATCTCAATCTCGATGGTAAACCCTAATTTCGGCGATTCTTAAACCCTAATATATATTTGTGTGAAGGTGTGTGTTAAACCCTGATGTATATTTGTGTATTTCTGTGTATATGTGTGTTTGTGTGTGTAAGTGTGTATACGCTTATGTATGTGTGTATATTTCTGTGAATGTGTGTGTATATCTATGTATGTGTGTGTACGTCTGTATATTTGTGTGTCTGTGTGTGTGTATATGTGAATATGTGTGTATGTGTGTATACTCTTTTTTTCAAGAAAAGGGATGCTATATTTAGGGATTGAAATTTATTACATTATTTAGTGGATATTTATTGGGTATGGTTAACATTGATTAGGAATTGTTATTTAGAGTGTGAAATTAACTGCAATATTTAAGGGTATTGTCATTGTTGATGCAAAAAACTAGACTAGGATAATTAATTGAACACAGATAAATATGAGTAAAAGAGACAAACGATTTTTAAAGTTGGCCATCTTAAAGAAAAAGCCTACGTCTACTGTAGTGTATTACTTTTGGCTTTGTTTAATTGCCTCTTATTTCATTCCTCTTAGATGTAGGGTGTACAATGTATTTATAGCCCCTAGGGGGTGTACAAGTGTTCGAATATCAAAAGATGGAATGTCTTTATATCGTAGACATTTTACATATGTACAATCATTTATATAAATGATTTGTCCTTTTTGGTGTAGTATATGTATATAGCTGTTGGCATTTTACTATCACTGTTGGCCGGTCTCCCTAGTGTTGGTGGTCAATCTCCCTAGTGTTGGTCGGGCTTCAATCATAGGTTAATCGGCATCCCTCAATAGGTCGGTATTTCATCCCTGCTGATCATGATTATCCTTATGCTATATTGCACGTGTTAGTATCCGATTGGTCCACATAACAGGATATTTTTTAATATTAACAGAAGCCCCCAATGTTTCATACTTGAAGTTTTTACAAAAGTGTGAAGCATTTAGCTCTTAAAAGTTGCTCGGGCAATAATTTTAGGCTTGGTTGGCTACCGACTTCCCATACTTGTAAAAATTATGACTTATCTATGGACATATAATGCGTATGGAATTTTTGTAATTATCCATCACTTTAATGAATCATTTTTGGGAAAATTTATCTTTTCTACCTCCAGCCGCCACCAGTTCAATCGACACTACCTTTTAATAATTATTTTCTAATTTTCGAGGCTGCCTATAAAGAGTGGGAAAAGCCACGATCTTTTCTTATCTCAAATTTTCTGAGCATTTTTTGTTGTTGCATCTTCGGGGTTTCTTTTTCTCTCTTGTGTGATCATTTTCTGTCCTTCAGTTCTTGCTGAATCCTTAATCTCTGTAAAAACTCTTTCTCTTTTCTTCTACTCTTCATCATGGTTTACTCTATTAATTCTCTTAACGAATTCATAAATGAATTTAAGATTCCATCTTGGGTTGATCTGGAACACCTACATTGCCTGCTAATTTTTTCTCACTTGTTGTGGGTCACTGCTTTCCTTCTATCTTTATAGCTAAGTGTTGGTTTACCTTTCCTCCAAACCCATTTTGCCTTGAGTTTTGTCAATATTTTGAAGTTATCCCAGCTAGAGTAGCCCCCAACACCTGGAGGGTCGTAAATTGAGTATATAGGTTGAATTAAATCCATGGAACCCATCAAGGGATTCCAGAAATAATGTTTTGTTATAAATGGGTGACTAGTGACACCACTTTTATTTAAAGACTAGGGCTGTAAACAAAACATTAGTAGTCAATACTCCAGACTCCAATAAGGATTATTTTTAGCATGGAGTTGTAAAAAATTGGTAATACGGCCCTTTGACTAGGAATGCTGAGTACCAGGGGCCTAGATGCCCTTTTTTGGCAATATGATAGGTTATTCCTCATTTAACTGTCTTGCCCTGTACATACTTATTTAAATGTAGTACTAATTATTGCTCTGTAAATTTTAATTGCAGTTGATCGGAAGAGAAGGTGCCCAAATGAGAGTGAAGTGAACCTCAAGGAGTTGAAATTCATTTGGGGTCTTTATCAGAGGATTGGCAAGGAGCATATTAAGTCTGCATCCTATTTGCTGTTGTACAAGAATATGATTTCCTCCTTTGTTGCTCATCCCCCAATAGCCAATCCTTCTCATGTAATTGACCTTGAGCAGGAACCTCTTTCTACCTCCTTAGCTGTTGTATCTGGCAGTGGTGATCTTTCTGCCCGCTCCCCTTCTTCCTTGGATTCAAACTTACTCTTGGTGCTGCTATGGGAAAAAGGAAATTTCTCAACATTTTGGGATACATATCTGCCAATGCCCCTTCTAAACAAGCTGATAAGGGGGTGAAAAATAAATATGAAATTGGGAAAAAAAACAAACCAAGAGAGTTGAAGAGAGCCCCTTGAAAAGAATAGGAAAAGGAATTTCTTCTAAGTTAGCAGAAGCTTCTTCTACCCTTCCTAACCAACGAGAGTTGGTCAATATATATTCTCCTGCCTCTCCAGTGGTCCTTGGCCCTGGATTGGCAAGACAACTAATAAAGCCTGGGACTTTACCAGACCACAGGGGTGCTGCAGCTGCACTACCTCGTTCTAAAAGTTCTAACATGGCTGATCAAAGCCTTGCTCTGGTATATTCTTTTACCTTCTTTATTTTTCTGTCTCTTTATTTGTTCTTCATAATATTGACTTTCCTTGTTATCTTTGTACAGTTCCTCGTTGACTTCAATAACATGTGGGAGAAAGATGATGCTTTGAGAGCTTCTTCTAAGGAAGTTGAAGAGGCTTTTAATGAGCTAAAAAAGTCAGTGCTTGATTCCCAATAAGCATTATCCAATGAATAGAAGAAATGGGAGGAGAAGGTGAAAGCTGCTGAAGGGGCTGGGTCTAGCTGATCAGTTGCAGAAAGACTTAGATGCTGAGAAAGTTAAGACTGCCCAACTACAGAAGGATTTGGATGTTGAGAAGGCGAAAAAGACTAAGTCCAAGGAGGCTGGTTTCAACAGAGGTTGGGATAAGGCCATTATAGTAGATTCTTCATAAATTAAATTTAGAAGAAGAAATACTTTAAGGATGGTTGGTCTATTGCTCTGGTGGAGGTCGGCACTCCAAAGACTCCGAGCTATTCTTGCGACATGATCCCGGGGCCCCTCCAAACATGGACGAGGAAGTTGATGATGATGGGGGTTCCAGTGAATCCCTTATGGTGATGGAGTCTGCTGATCAACACAAGGATGTTAATTCTTTTTCTCCCTCTACAGTTAATTCTCATCCTCCTCCTTCTGAACCTGCTTCTACTTGAGCTAATCATGAGGCAGATAAGAAGAAGGTATAGAATCGAGCATATTTTTATTTCCTTTTTTAGTAGTTGTACTTTGTTCTTTTTCATTTTGAAGATATACCTATACTTTCCCCTTTTATTAATGAAAAAAGAAATGTTTTTGTTCTTTTGCTTGTGTTTTTCCATGCACTGCACCTTGTTGATTGATGATTTTATTTTTCTTAATAGTTTATGGATAATTTGGAATACTTCTAATCTAATGACTTCGAGCTACTCCAGAGATTTAATGAGCTTTTCAAAGATGGTCACTTATCTCTGACTGAAGCCGACCTACTGAAGTTGCTCGGGAAAGGGGTATCTGAGCAAGCCAAAGAGGCCTATGTTTATATGAAGTGTCTTCTTGATCGGGCACTGGCTAATAACACTGCCTACTATAAAATGATTGAAGATCTATAGGGGGACCATAATGAAGCTAAGGCCCATTTTCACAAGGATTATGAGAAGAATTTCCAGGCCCTTAGTGAAGGTTGGGGCTTTGAGCAAAAGTTGGATAAATTTGCCTTCCATTTTTAAAAGCAAGAATTTATGATTAATTGTGAAGTGGATGAAGTAATGGCCATTGCTAAGCTTCTGGAGGAAGAGAACAATAATTTGAGAGATTAACTTGTTGCCTTGAAGTCATCCAATGCTGTTGTTGCTACTATGGATAAGGGTCATTCTTTCTTAAAAGCTGAGAATGTAAGGTTGAGTGAGGAGTTAGAGGCCCTGAAGAAATCAAAACCTGCTTCTTCATCTTCTAGAGCTAGAGTTAAACCTAATCGAGGTACTTCAGAGGAAATCAGGACTCAAAAGACCTTTACTAATTAAGTTGCACAATTAGAAGCCAAAAATTAAGCCATTGATGATATGTCCCAGAAGCTACTGGTCTTGCCAAGCAACTATCCAATCAATCTTCTCAATTACAAGCTAAGGATGGAGTGTTTAAGAAACTGCATCACCAAGTGGAGAGATTGAACTTCCAATTCCATAAACAACTAAGGGGAATCTGTATGGAAGGGTACAATGAAACTCTGGGCCATTTTGAGGACAAGCTTTAATAGGATAAGAATGAGAGCTATAAATGGGGTTGGATGAATGCTTTGACAATGATGAAGGTGGAACAAAACAACCAACTGTGGGACTGGTATGATCCAGGATTGCTTGACCTTGACGACCCCCCTTTTAAATTAGATGTCAATTGGGTTCCTGTCCAAATTATTCCTCAAGGATTGATTTCAAAGTAGTTGGGAGATTATGAGCTTCATGATGAATTAGAGATCGTCCGACCTCCTCACCTACTTGATCGTCCTAGTAGCATCAATACCAGAATGCTTCAGGATTTTAACTTTATTAATTCTCCTTACACTTTAGATGATCCTCCCACTAGAATGGATCATGTTTCCAAAGCTGAAGGGAAACATCCTGCATAATGAAACTTTGTACTTTGTTTTGTTAACACAGTTATGTAATTAATTTAATTTAATGAAGTGAATATGTAGGATTAATCCTTTCTTTACCATTAGTTTTATTGATACACTTAGATTAAAATCTAAGTTGAGTATCGAATACTAATAAATCCAAATGTTCTACTAGCCTCCTTAGATTAAGATCTAAATTTAAAGCTAGTTAGATGAATACATAAATTCTACTAGCATACTTAAATTAAAATCTAAATTTGGAGCTAGTTACCCATGTGTCTCCAAAGGTTTTACTAATGCACCTAAATGTTAAGTTTTTACATCAGATACTAGTGGTGTGACCAGGTGTATATGGAATATGTGCTTACATTCCTCTTAAGGAATCTTTGTAACGTTCTTCCTACACTCTTCCCAGTAAGATAAAGATCTTGTTTTATCCTTATATTTATGGACCAAGTTTCTTGAGGACTTAACATCTTTTTAACTTTGACTTAGTGTATCAGCGATCAACTTTATGTCTTTTTCGAGCAACTTACTACTTATTCCGAGTAACTCTCTTCTATTGTTGTGTTCTGATGAGCATCTTTCAGGGAAATATTTGCTGAATCGAGTAATAATTTGAACTTTTTATAGCAATAACTTCTAACTTTTGTCAATTTAGCTATAGTAGTGCATAACACTAGTACTTCAAAAAAAAATCAACAATAAAAATTGAAAGAACTGATGATTTTATTAATACTGAAAGTTGATTTCAAACTGATTACAACATCATTGGTAATATTTTCTGAGATGCTCTGCATGCCATGGGTTTTTTAAATCTAAGCCTTTAAAGGTTTTAATTCGATAAGTTCCAGGTCAAATGATCGTTGAAATATGGTATAGCCCATGCTAATTAGCTTCATGCTTGTTATTTTTCTGCAGTACTTACTTCCGCACATAATCTCATTCCTTCAAGTTGGTCGGCTTCATCCTTTTATTGTAAAAATGGGTCGTTCTCTGTTGGTAAACTGCATTTCTCAGGGCATCATCTTCTCTTACTTCTTCCAGCATATCTAGATCCAACCTTCTCATTAGGTCACTTATAGGAGAGTTAAAATTTAAAACTTTATGGGATGCTAAGCCCAACTCAACAGGTATGGCGGCTTCAGTCCCAAATGCTAACATATATGGGGATTCTCTAATTGCTGTTCTCGGGGTTGTTCGGTATGCCCACAAAATGGAATGTAGCTTATTTATCCAGTTTCCCTTCATGTCATCAAGCCTTTTCTTTAATTCGTTAAGAAAAGTTATGTTCATAACTTTAGTTTGACCATTACTCTGAGGATGTCCTGGAGCCGAATGCAATTTATGAATATTGGACTGGTCACAGTAAGTTACGAATTCATCATTGTCAAATTGTATTCCATGGTCGATAATGAAAGCATAGGGCAACCCATACCTACATATAATGTTTTTCCATATGAAATGATACACCTTTTCATAAGGCATGTCTGTCAAGGGCTCTGTCTCAACCTATTTTGTAAAATAATCCACTGTGACGACCAACTACTTGAATCTTCCTCGGGTGGTCGGTAGTGGTCCGACCAAGTCTATGCCCCATATGGAACATGACCATGGCAAAGTGATCGGAGTGAGAGCAACCTGTGGAGTTTTTCGAATGCTAGAGAATCTTTGGCATTTATCAAACTTCTTGGCAAAAGTTGTACAATCTGCTCGCATTGTTGGCGAGTAATATCCTTGCACACTTATCCTCTGCAGAAGTGTCTCCCTGCTATGTGAGCTCCACATGATCCTTCATGAACCTCCTAAATTAGGTCTTGGACCTCTGATGGATGCACACAACGTTATAAATTGGCTGTTAGTCCTCTCCTGTACAAAACACCTTTGTCTAAAACATATCGAACTGCTTTATACTTCAGCTTCTTGGCTTCCACCATATTTGCTAGTGGAGTTTCCTATTCAATGTATGCTTTGATAGGTTCCATTCATGATGGAACCATATCTATGGCAATAAAATTGATCATCACATCTTCATCTATGCTCCTATTGGCCAAAATCTCAATAGGGATAGTTCGTTGGAGTTCAATTCTAGTAGATGAGGCTAGCCGAGCAAGGGCATCAGCTCAAGCATTTTCCAACCTTGGGATTCTATTCATCCGAACAGCTGGTAATTTTGCAATGACTTCCATCACCTTGGATAGATACTTGGTTGTAAATTCTCCTTTATATCCATATAAACCCAGTACTTGGTTTACCACCAGCTGAGAGTCACTGTGTGCCATAACTTACTCAACACTCAATGATTGGGCTAAACTCAAGACCACAATAAGGGCTTCATACTCTGATGCATTATTTAAATCCTGGAATTAAAAATGTAGGGTGTACTCAATATCAATACCATCAAGAGTGTTAAGTAATATACTTGCTCCACTGCACATTGCACAAGATAACCCATCAACATATAAATTTCATATTGGGGCGTTGTTGTCAAATGCTTGGTCTGTGTAAACTCCCATAGTGGAATATTTTCCCTCTAGCTTCTTCATACTTCCTAGTCATCTCCTGTGTTTGGGAAGAGTAATCTGGTAGGTCTATAATTACTTCTCTTGACAAAAGTTCCTCGGGAGCTTTCTTGTTAACATCGCTTCCTCCTGATTCTTGTTCGGCGTGTTCACTTTGCTACTCGGGGACCTCAGAGTAAGTGAACTCAACTATAAAATCTGCCACTGCTTGGCCTTTCAAAGAGTACCTTGGTTCATATATGATATCATACTCCCCCAATTCCACAGCCCAATACATTAATCTACCAGATTTTTTCGATTAATGCAAAGTTCGCCTTAGAGGCATATCAGTATAAACTATAATTGTATGGGCTTGGAAATAAGGTTTCATGCTCATGTATACTTCAATCAGTGCTAATGCCAATTTCTCCAAATGTGGGTATCTGATTTCTGCACCTCGAAAAACCTTACTGGTATAGTAGATAGGTTTTTGAGCTCATTCTCTTCTCAGATTAATGCAGAACTCACGTCTGACTCAGAAACAACTAAGTACAGGTACAATTTCTCACCTGTGATTGGTAGAGAGAGCAATGAAGGTGATCCTAAATACTTTTTCAACTCCACAAAATCTTTTTCACATTCTCCACTCCTTTCAAAACTTTTTCTGAGTACCTTGAAGAATGGCAGGCACCTATTTATAGCTCGGGACACAAATATGTTCAGTGCTGCTACTCGTCCAGTTAGACTTTGCACATCTTTCTTGCAGGTTGGGGATTGCATTTCAATTAATGCCTTGATCTTATCTGGATTTTCTTTAATTCCACTTTAATTTACTATGTACCATAGGGAGATTCCTTCTTACACTCCAAAAAATGCACTTAGTCAGATTCAACCTCATCTGGTGATTTTCAAGTTGATCAAAAGTTTATCTGAGGTCGATAATGTGATCAGATGCCTTTTTTTTCTCTTTATAAGCATATCATCCATGTAGACTTCCATATCCTTGCCTATTTACTCTTCGAAAACCTTATTGACCAGCCTTTGATATGTAGCACCTGCATTTTTCAAACCAAAAGGCATAACATTATACCAGTATGTTCCTCAAGGAGTGGTGAAAGAAGTGCTTTTCCTATCTTCAGGCTTCATTTTTATCCGGTTATAACTAGAATAAGCATCCATAAAGCTGATTAGTTCATGTCCTGATGTAGCATCCGCGAGTTGATCTATTCGGGGTAAAGGAAAGTGATCCTTTGGGCATGCTTTATTGAGATTTGTGAAATCTACACACATTCTCTACTTGTCCTTCTTCTTTTTTACCATAACTACATTGGCTAACCAATCTGGATATTTCACTTCATTAATAAAAGCTGCTTTTTGAAGCTTTTTGACTTCTTCCTATATGGCCTGGTTCTTCTCGGGACTGAACACTCTTCGTCTTTGCTTTACTGATTTAACTTCTTTGTTTACATTGAGCTCATGGGAAAGGAATTTGGGATCTATACCATGCATATCTTCATGACTCTAGGAAAATGCATGCTTTCTTTGTCTAAGGAAGCTTACCAGTTCTTGTTTAAAAAAAGATCCAGTGTTATCCCTCTCTGAGTGGTGCATTCTAGTTTATCATCGTCTAACACAATGCTTTAAGTTATTTCTATAATCTGTCCCTTGACCAGTTCAGTTTCCTCCCTTAGGTCTAAGGTTTCAACCTCAGATTCTTCGTCAGATTCATAGGTATCCACTTGGCAAGTATTGGTTTTCTTTTTTTATTTTTTCTAAGTCTTCTTGCTCGGCAGAAGAGTAGTAGCACTCTCGAGCTACTTTCTGATCACCTTTCATAATTCCCACATAAAAGTTAGTAGGGAATTTTAAACACTGATGTACAGTGGAGGGTACTGCTTCAAATTTCTTTAGCCCTACTCTTCCCATGATTATATTATAAGTTTAATGGACATTTTTATCCATTACAAAGAAACGGATCTTCTCTGTTCGGCTGGCTGGCCATGTGCCAATCATCACCTCCATCTTAATGGTTCCCAAAGGGAAGATTTTCTTACCTGCAAAGCCCATTAGTGGTCTATGATAACGCTCTAATTGGTTGAGTTTAAAATCCAAGTTGCTGCAACAAAGGATAAAACATGATATCCGTCGAGCTACCATTATCTACTAGTACCCTAGAGACAATGATTTCTTCCTTTCTGACTTTGGTTACCAGTGGGTTATCGTGAGGGTATAATACCCCTGAGAGATCTTTTTTAGAGAAACCAATTACCAATTTGTCTTTGTTGACCTTCCTTGGTCGATCTTCCTCGACAAGGTTGATCCTTTGTATGTATGAGCAAGATTGTGCCTTATTGAGGTAAGCTTTTTGTTCTGCTGTATGATCTCCTCCTCCTATATCTCCACCTGTAATCATGTGGCAATCAAAAGAACCAAAACTAATACATAATACCTCGAGTTTTAGTTGCTTGGGATTTTTGGGGAGATCACGGTCATCTTCATGAGTTATTTTCTTCTCCTCTCTGGGCTTGCAAGGAGATTTTTATCTATGTCGAACTCTTTTATTATTCTTTCGATCAACATACTGACTCAACTTTCCTCGTTGGATGAGAGTTTCAATGTCATTTTGAAGAGCTATGTAACGCTCTGTCGAGTGACCATGATTCCTGTGGAATTCATAATACTTAGTCTTATCCCTTTTAGTCGGAGAACTTCTCAACTTATCAGGCCAATGCATATTTTTATTATTCTTGAATTCTTCCAAAACATGGTGAATTCCCTTGGTTAATGGAATATAACTGTTGTACTTCTTGAGTCACTCTAAAACTCCTTTTTATTTTGATTCCCTGTATTCTTTGGGGTCTTTATGATCTTTCTTATCATTGTTGTCATCAACTTTTGTGCCCGAGCTACGCTTAGCTACCATTGCTTCCTCGACATTCATAGTCGTTACTACTTTAGCCATCAATTCTTCCATCAATTCTGCCATTGGCAAGAGTGTAATACAGTTTCTCGGGGAGCAGTCCACTCATAAGGGCTGTTATTATTGTCTTTTCCTCATAAATAATAACTTCCAGTTTCTCGTTATCAAAACGAGTGATGTAATCTCTAGTGCTCTCTCCTTCTTTCTATCTCACACTAAGCAAGTGTGCCACCCTTTTTACAGGTTTTACTCCAAAGCAAAAGTTTCTAATGAATAGCTCGGCCAGTTGGAGAAAGCTAGAAATTTGTCCCCGAGAAATACTATTATACCAGATTTGGGCAGATCCAGTAATAGTTTTAGAAAATTCTCTACACCTCATTTAGTCGTAGATAACATAAATGTCAACAGCCGCTTGATATTGTTCTATGTGAAGAACTGGGTCAATTTTTTCATCATATTTGGGCGTTACTATTGGAGCCTTAAATTTCGCCGGAGTTGGGAAATCCATAATTCCTTGCACAAACGGAGACCCTTTTACAAAACTTATTTGCAGTGAATTTTTGGCCTTCACTATCTCTCCTAATCTGTCTTCCAATCTTTGTATGGAACCTTTCCATTTATCGTTGGCAGCACCAGATCTATGAGTTGCAACCTTGTTATTTACTGAGATTTCTTCCTGAAGTTGTTCGGTTCGAGCAGCAGTTCGTTGGGCATTTGATCTAGACTGGGTTGTGCTTTTCGTTTGATCAGATGGTCGTTGGGTGTTACCTGATATTGCCCTAGAAACATTTCTATTTCTCTTGGGTCCCAAACGATCGAAGGGAGAAGCACGACTTAATCTCTCTAAGGCACTTCGCCTTTCTGGAGAATAAGATTGCATGTGGAAAGATTCTGATGTCCTAAACAATCAATTTGACCTTGGATGGTAGGAGTTATCCATTGTCGTCATTGATTGGCTGCGCCGACCACCTCTTGGTGGTGGTGGTGGCATATTTCCCTGAGCAAATAGAGTAAATGCCCCGGCTTGAAGAGTTTGTGAAAATTTCCTGATGGTAACTTGCATAACCTCTTGGACTCTTGAAAGACTGGCCAGAATTCCAGTTAAATCATTTATAGATGGAGGAGCGGAAGGATCAGGCGGAATGCCTTCGTTCCTGAGACTTGATTTAGGAATATTAGCCATTTAGATATTTAAATGAATGAGATCGATTAGAAATATCGTTACCACAGACGACGCCAATCTGTTGATGCAAAAAACTAGACTAGGCTAATTAATTAATCACTAGATAAATATGAGTAAAAGAGATAAAAGATTTTTTAAGTGGTCCGGCTTAAAGAAAGAGCCTACGTCCATTGTGGTGTATTATTTTTGGATTTGTTCAATTGCCTCTTGTTTCGTCCCTCTTAGATGTAGGGTTTACAATGTATTTATAGCCCCCAGGGGGTGTACATGTGTCCGAATATCAAAATATGGAATGTCTTTATATTGTAGAAATTTTACATATGTACAATCATTTATATAACTATTGGCGTTTTACTGTCACTGTTGGTCGGTCTCCCTGGTGTTGGTGGTCGGTCTCCCTGGTGTTGGTCGGGCTTTAAAGATAGGTTGGTCGGCATCCCTCAGTAGGTCGATATTTTATCCCTGTTGATCATGATTATCCTTCTGCTATATTGCACGTGTCAGTATCCGATTGGTCCACATAACAGGTTAATGTTTTGTATCAACAGTCATTATTAGTGACTTAGGGATTAAAATAAATTGCAAAATTTAAGGGTATTGTCATTTAGGGATTAAAATTTATTTAGAGTCTGAAATTAATTGAGTATTATTAGTATTGACTGAATGTGGTTACTTAGGGATTAAAATAAATGTGGTTACTTAGGGATTATTAGTATTGACTGAATGTGGTTACTTAGGGATTAAAATAAATTGCATTATTTAAGAGTATTGTCATTTGGGGCTTGGTATTTATTTAGAGTTTGAAATTAATTAAGTATTTTAGGTTCCGCACCCTAATCAAACTAATATACTTAAAACCCTTTCTTTATTATCAAAACCTTAATCAAACTAATATACCCTTATACCTTAACCATAGGACTCATATTCACGACCTCATATATTATTCTCATGAAAAATGAGGCACGGTGATAATCACTGGCAACAATAGTTGGAGAGGTTGAAATTGGACCGCAAACGTAACTCTTTTATTAATGAGTTTCATATAGAGGGTACTCCTATTTATAGGTATGGAAATAAAAAGATCGAACAATTTAACTACCTTATAAATCGTGGAGTTAATTTACAGCAAGATTACCTGTTCGATTGTATTTTATTTTCCCTACCAGAAACCTGGGATGACGTTATACAAAATATATTTCACACACATAATCCCGGTGTAGCCCTGAACTTGGTTACGTTGTTGGAGAAGGCGAAAAAAAATTAACCCGCTATGAATACAACTGCGTATAGAGAGCATTGACATAGAATGTGATGTTTAGCGCCATATGCATGCTAAATTGAATCTTGCCAACAAGTTGAAAATGATGGAATTCTGAGTTTATGTAACTGATATCTACACATCAATTATAGATACCCTTCCTCTTAGTTGTTCACGTGCAAAAATTCATAGGTTCTTAAAAACTAATACCAAATGGATGGAGATCAAGCACATTGAACATATTCTAAAGTCTTACTTTGAAAAGGTACATATATATAGAGAGAGCCGTAAACTTGATTAAATAAATATAATTTTTTAATCACTTATGGTTCTTCATTTTTGTAGATAATGTCGGGAGGAAACTACCCAAGGGAACAAAGTGACGAGGGGACACCGTAACGAGGTTCACCATCTCGTGCACAACCTAGATTCTCAACACTAATCGGTGAGCAATACACAACTCCACTAATGATTCCCTCCTCACCAGTTCTAACTACTTTCGGCGCCCTCATTCAGCACTCCCGTTGCTCCACCGCCTCCATCCAATGCTATCGACGCCTCTCGCTCAACCCAAAAGAAGCCCATTGGGTTCTCCCTTCTCGTTAATAACCTGGCGTGTGATAGGAATTACGTGCTTAACTTTAAAGCCCGGTGTCATTTTTCGATCGTTTTAAGAATAAGGTTCTATCTCGGGCTGTTGAATCATTGAGGACATACAAGAGAAACTTTTAGAAGAAACATTTCCCAAAGGAGACAGCGAGCTCCGATATTTTATCTTTGAAAGAGAGAGTGCCTCCCAATGTTGAAATTTCGGTGGAGGAGTGGAATAAGTTTTTGGAGAATGAGGTGACGGAGAAAAAGTTGGTCTAAAGGGACAAAAACAAAAAAAATAGGGCATAAAAAACTGATATCCACAGGTTGGGATCCAAATCCTATTAGGATTTCAAGAATGAATGGGCGAGTAGGATAAAGGATGGTCCAGATGTGGGTAACAAACAAAATCGATCCAACTTATTCGTTCATGCTCGACGGGGCAAAGATAATAAATTCCCTTCTCACTTGGCTGAGACGCTAGAATCAATAAAGGCCATCAACAGTCAGTTAGGTTCGAGCCCTAATGATGACTTTGATCTTGAAAATAATTCCCTAACTCGGACTTTTGGAAAGGATAAAAGGGGGAGGACGAGAGGTGTTGGCTCACATATGCCAAAAATAAAATTTCAACCGAATGCACGAGTTTTCTTCGATCAATACTCATTTCTCGTCCAATGAGGAACGACAATTCAAGACCAATGGGGATTTCCAGGATATCAAAAATAACCTGGGAATGTTAATAAATCAATTTGGGCAACTTGTATCCCTTTTTCAAAATTATGGGATCCCAATGTCGCTTCCTCAAGTTTACCCTTACCCTCACCTTCCTCCAAAGCTTTTCCCTATCCTCCCCCTTCAAGTTTCCCTTCCCAAATGTCGCCTCTAATATTCCCCTCCCAAATGTCACCTCATCCAACAATCCCCTCCAAAATGCTACCTAATCCAACATTTCCCTCCCAAATGCCACCTCATCTAACATTCCCATTCCCCGTGCCTCTGCTTGTCATGGGACTTGTATCATCATAAATAACTCATGGTGACTACGGCGAAAAGTACTATTTCAAAGACCTGAGCAATAAAAGGGTTATTGGGGTGTGCACACTCATCTCCAAGGTTGTTGGAACTCTTGTACACAACCGACCTTTGGATACTGGTGAGGTTCAAATAATGGTGGATTTAATATACAACGGCTGTGGAGATGTACCTATGTACGTTGAAGGTGGGGAAGGGCTCGAATTGAGGAATTATGCAAACTTTTTTCTTGCTTGGCCCATTTATCTGTTGGAAAAGATCAATTAATATTTTGTTTTGTTTCAGTTGTAATAATATTTTCTTTCGTTTCAGTTGTAATAACATTTTTTTTGTTTCAGCTGTAAGAATATTAGTTTTGTTTCAGTTTAAGAGTATTGGTTTTGTTTTAGTTTTAATAATATTTTCTTATTGCTTCAGTTGTAAGAATATTGTTTTCGTTTCAGTTGTAATAATATTTTTTACCCTATATCCACTGGACTGAAATTTGAAAATTATTACATGGATTTCCCATTATACAAGAGTGGATGGGATAAACTAACCAAATTTAAAATAATCATGTAAATGGCGCTCAAGAATTTGTTAAATATGCTTTCAAAAATCTTAAAAGTGAATTGATTCCGTGTCTGTGCACCCGTTGTATGAACAAAAAATATAAATCATTGGAATGCGTTGAGTTGCATTTAATACAATGGGGAATCTGTCAAGACTATACAATATGGACATACCATAGTGAAAGAAATATACCTTATGTTCCGGAAGAATCGTCGGTACCCGATCGCGTAACGGAACCCCAACGAGTGGAAGTGGTACATGATTTAGCAACACATCGTCCATTGACCGACTTAATTGATGATGCTTACGGACTCCATAACCGTCAAAACCCATAACCTATGGATATGGATAATGCGCATTATGGCCAACTAAATGAAAATTTTGATGTTGAACTTCCAGGATATCGGGAGTAGATACGTTTGAAAGCTGATGAGGCTAAACATTTGTATAAAGGTTGCATGAAGATCACTCGATATTATATGCAATGATTGGTTTGCATAATTTGAAAAGTCAATTTAGTTTTTTCTGGGAACAGCGCAATCGAAATTTTTAAGTGAATTAAAGATATTCTCCCAAAAGAGAACACGTTACCAGACAATTATCCTACCATGAAGAAGAGATTTAAAGGTTTGGGTTTTAAATACAAATCTATTCATGAATGCAAGTATGATTGCATATTGTACCGCCACGAGCACGAAGAGAAGGATGAATATCTTGCATACGGGTGAACCTAGATATTTGGTTTGTGAGAATGGAAAGGATAAAGCTGCAAAAAATCGCAAGTGCTCGTAAGTCCCACAAAAGGTTTTGAAGTATTTTCCACTTGGGCCACGGTTAAAATGGTTTTTTACTGTACCGTGGATAGCGGAGGCAATTACATGGCACGCTCGATGCGAGGTGGGTGGAAATCTGATGCGTTATCCCATTGATTCACCCATCTGGCAAATTTCAAATGTACAACACCATGAATTTGCAAAGGAACCACGCAACTTTCATCTTGTAATATCAACCGATGGGTTTAAACCTTTCGATAATTTAAGTACTAGTCAGAGTTATTCGTCAGTTCTCTTGGCGCCTTTAAGTCTCCCTCCGACACTATGCATGAGAAAGGAGTTCACATTATTGTCTTTGTTATTACCCAGGCTGAAGGCTCCCAGTGATGATATTGATATATTCTTAGCACTATTAATCAAAGAACTTAAAGAGTTATGGGATGAAGGCGTGACGACATTAGACTCTTATAAGGGTGAAGAGTTCAAACTTAAAGCAATAGTGATGTGGACAATCCACGACCTTGCAGCTTATGGGACCTGGTCCAGTTGTAATGTTCATGGTTATTATAGATGTCTCATATATGGGGAGGAAACTGAAGCCTGTTGGCTAAAATATAGTGGTATGATGAGTTACACGGGTCATCGTAGATTTCTATCGACCAGTCACCCATTTAGGAACGATAGGTTTAACTTTTTTCCTGTCGGTCACGAGCGTAAAACGCCACCTGCTCGGCTTTCTGGTCAGTAGATTGAGGAGAAGGCAACGTCTGCGACTACGGGGAATAGGTGCATAGGCAAACAACCCCAGATTTTAAAACTGAAGCATAAAGTTAGGTGGGATCCGAATGACCCCAGTAAAGCGAAGCCGTGGTCCAGGCAATAAATATTTTTTAATTTATCATATTGGAAAGATCATCGTTAAGGCATGTAGTTGATGTGATGCACACTGAGAAGAATGTTGCAGAACGTCTAATAGGAACATGTCTGTGTGGATCTCATTCCAAAGATGGAGAGAGGGCTCGCCTAGATCTATAGGATATGAAAGTAAAGAAAAAACTGTGGTTAAAAAATTATCCTACAACAGGAAGAATTTCTAACCCCCGGGCTGCTTTCACTTTGACTACTAGTGAGAAGAAGATCCTCTTAGACATGTTGTTTAACTTAAAGACTCTAATCGTTTATTCTGATAATTTACGTAAGGTAGTAAGCTACCAAGCAAATGACTTGAAATAGTGCAAGTCTCACGACTAGCACGTAATCATCTAATTAATCCCCTGTTATTTCGGCATTACTTTTCTGAACACAAAGATCTCCGTCGAAAAATTATGAAAATCGGTTTGTGTTTTAACCTACTTTATGCAAAAGTGGTAAACATAATATACATTAAAGATGCGAAAATAACTTTAGCCAAGGCAGTTTGTGTAGTAGAGAAATATTTTCCTTCGTCATTCTTCGATATCAGCATCTACATGTTTGTGCATTTATGTGATGAAGCTTTTTTATGTGGTCTTGTTAGGTATCGTTGGATGTATCCTTTTGAGTGCTTGATGAAAACCTTCAAATATTACGTAAAGAATACACGGTATATTGGAGGGTGAATTGATAAAGAATACATAAATGTGGAATCATTGTTATACGCTAGGGAACATGCCAGAACAAGAGGCGAGGAGGTTTAATCCTCGTGGAGAATAAGTGATTGAACGAGTTTGAGGACGAATTATCGATTGGGAACCCTAAAGACGTGAAACTCACTAATCTATAATACGAGAAAGAAGCTCGTCATGTCTTCGAATCGCAAGATGAAGTCGAAAGTTGGAGAGAGTGAGTATCTACTGAATTCTTCTTCTTTGATTATATGTTTTTTATATTTTATTATCTAAAACAATTTACCGGTAGGAAGTACAAGAACTAAATTTCCCAAGATCAAAGGATAAATTGCACGACAAATGATTTTAGCGCATGGGTATCAAAAGTGGTAAATTTCACATCTTATATGTGCAGTTATTTATTCGCGTGTGATAAAAACATGCCCTAATACAAATTCATTAATAAATGCAGCTTCTAAAAAGAGGTGATGTCTCTTCCAGGCTTACACGCCTAGCAAAAGGCCCTAGTTTTCGTGTAAAAGAGTTTAAAAAATTCCGCACCAATGGTTTTAATTGCATTTCATATCCATATGAGGAAAATCTTTTGACAAAAAAAAGTGAAATATCAATTTCTTCCTTGACCACTTGTATCACTAGCAAACGCGATAAAAATCTAAAGAAAACGTTGCTAACATATTATGGGATAATCCAATAAATCCTATAACTTGATTACTTAAATTTCACATGAATCAAATTTTATTATGATTGGGTAAAGGTGGAGGATACAACGAATGCTTCCAAAGTTGATACTGACTCCAAACTTATTATGGTAGATTTATCAAAGATGAAGAGTGAAGATCGCATAGTCGACGAGCCTTTTATTTGTGCCTTTCAGAACGTAAATAAGGTATTCTACTCGACATTCCTAAACGATGGCAATTGGTTTATCATTGTGCATGAACCAAAGGGTATGACTACTAAAATGGATGCATTAAAGGCTCTAAAAGAGTTCCAGTCAGCTCTTGATGATAACCCTAATTTGAAGGATCTTTTAGTTAATTTAGAGGAAGATTGAGTATCAAAATATTATGTTATCCTTGTCAATCTTATTTGTATCCTATTATGATATTGACATTGTATTAGCATTTTACTTTGATGTATGAATGTTTAGTTACTTTTACGAATGTTTAATATGATTTATGTAAGTTAACTTTCGATAATATGTTATGCTCAGTCAAATGTTTAGTTACTTTCACATGACACTTAGTTTGAGAATAGAGTCATTTGAGTTTGTGATTGGATCAAATTGACCCAAATCAATTTTCACATGTTCCTGTACATATATATTTGTTGATCAGTTTCATTGATGCACTGTTCATAAAATGAAGTTAAATTAGCTTGATTTTATGAAGATTGTATTAAAGAAACTAATCAATAAATGAACATATAAAAGAATACATTGGGGGTTATAGGATGAATTTGGTTTAATCACATATTCAGAAGACTCTATTTAATGGCCTTCTTGGATTGCAGGAATCAGGTACTCTTTACTTTAACTGAAGTAGTCGTATAATTCATATGAATTATCTTTTAAATATTTTAGATGATAGAAGGAATACGGGATAATTATTGGTTTTGTTTGGTTTGGCTGTTAGATAGTTATTGGTTGTTGGCCTGTTGATGGATAGTATGTTAAAGGGAGTACGAGATAATTATTGGTTTTATTTGGTTTGGTTGTTGGCTTGTTATTGGATAATATGATAGAAGGAGTATATGATAATTATTGGTTATTGGCTTGTTATTGGTTTTTGGCTATTGGATAATCACGGCAGCCTCGATTTGAGAACACGATGTTAATTTTAAAATATCTAGACTTAAGCTTAAAAACATGTTGTTAGAGGGAGAAAACACAAAGCACCCCCCAAACGGCCTCGTGAGAGGTTTGGTGCGAGCTGTTGGTGCCGCTCTTGTAACATCACAGGGAACTCAACATTACAAAAGAGGTGCAGGAAACTCAACATTACAAGGTGGCCTCACAGGAAGATTAAGAGCTTGACAACCCTCACAGGAGAGAATCACGGTGAAGGAACGCTCAAAGAAAGGGAAAAATAGTGTTATAAATGAGAAACATCAAGAATGAGGGAAAATACTATTGAAGTGTCCTATATTGGTGGTTCTTGATGAAGGCCACACTCCCCGTAAATGAGAGGAGTCGTATTTGGAATACTCTATCAAACTCCAAATGAAAAAATGCATCATATTATCCGGGACTCCTTTACAGAATAATTTCAATGAGCTCTACAACACGTTGCATTTGGTACGGCAAAAAAAGGCAGATTTTCTTGCCAAACATGCCTTTAGAGGGAGAAAACCCAAAGCACCCACCAAACGGTCCAGTGAGAGGCACAAACACCTCGCACGAGACCAATGTAACTCGTAGGAACCGATCACGTGGTCACGGGACCCCGGATTTAAGAATATGACGATAATTTGAAAAAATATATACTTAGGATTAAAACATGCCATTAGAGAGAAAAAAAAACACCCCCCACGCGGTCCCGTAAGAGGCGCAAATACCTCGCACGGGACCAATATAACTCGCAGGAACTAGCCGCGTGGTCATGGAACCCCCGGTTTGAGAATATACAATAATTTGAAAATATCTACACTTAGGCTAGAAAACATGCCGTTAGAGGGCGAAAACACAAAGCACCCCCCAAACGGCCCCTTGAGGGGCACGATCACAGCGCACGGTTCCAATGTAGCTCATAGGAACCAACCGCATGGTCACGAGACCCCCGGTTAGAGAGCACATCAAAATTTTGAGAATATCTTCACTTAGGCTTAAAAACATGCTGTTGAGGGTGAAACCCCGTAACGTCCCCCAAACAGCCTCGTAAGCGGCACCAACACCTCGCATGGGACTCGTTGGAACTGATTGCGTAGTCACGGGACCCCCGATTTGAGAGCACGACCAAATTTTAAGAATATCCACACTTAAGCTTGAAAACGTGTCGTTAGAGGGAGAAACCCCGTAATGCCCCCCAAATGTCCCCTTGAGGGGCATGATCACCGTGTACGTGTAACTCGTTGGAACCAACCGCGTGGTCACAGGACCCCCGATTTGAGAGCATGACCCAATTTTGAGAATATCCACACTTAGGCTTAATAACATGTCGTTAGAGGACGAAACCCCGTAACCCCCCCCCCAAATGGCCCATTGAGTGGCACCAACACCTCGCATGGGACCAATGTAACTCGTAAGAACTGACCTCGTGGTCATGGGACCCCCGGTTTGAGAGCACGACCCAATTTTGAGAATATCCACACTTAGGCTTGAAAACGTGCCGTTAGAGGGCAAAACCCCGTATCGCCACCCAAATGGACTAATGAGCAGCGCCAACACCACACACGGGATAAATGTAACTCGTTGGAACCGAAAGCGTGGTCACGAGACCTCCGATTTGAGAGCACAGCCGAATTTTTATAATATCCACACTTAGGCTTGAAAATGTGCCGTTAGAGGGTGAAACCCCGTAACGCCCACCAAACAGACCCGTCAGTTGCGCTAAAACGGCCCCGTCAGCTGCGCTAACACCTCGCACGTGACCAATGTAACTCATTGGAACCGACTCTGTGGTCACGGGACCCCCGATTTGAGAGCACGACTCAATTTTAAGAATATCTACACTTAGGATTGAAAACGTTCCGTTAGAGGGCGAAATCCCGTAATGCCCCCCAAACGGTCTCGTGAGAAGCATCAACACCTCGCACGGGACCAATGTAACTCATAGGAATCGAACATGTGGTCAGGGACCCACAGTTTGAGACCACAACCCAATTATGAGAATATCCACACTTAGGCTTAAAAACATGCCGTTAGAGGGCAAAACCTCGTAACGCACCCCAAATGGCCCCATCGGCAGTGCCAACACCTCGTACGGGATCAATATAAATAGTAGGAAATGAACCCATGGTCACGGGACCCCTAATTTGAGAGCACAACCCAATTTTGAGAATATCCACACTTAGGCTTGAAAACGTGCTATTAGAGGGCGAAACCAGTAACGCCCCCCAATGGCCCCATGAGTGGCATCAACGCCTCACACGGAACCAATGTTACTCATAAGAATCGAACTCGTGGTCACGAGACCCATGATTTGAGAGCACGACCCAATTATGATAATATACACACTTAGGCCTGAAAATGTACCGTTAGAGGGAGAAACCCCGTAACGCCCCCCAAACGGCCCTGTGAGCGGTGCCAACACCTCGTACGGAATCAATGTAACTCGTAAGAATTGACCCCGTGGTCACAGGACCCCTGATTTAAAAGCACGACCCAATTTTGAGAAATCCATACTTAGGCTTGAAAACGTACCGTTAGAGGGCGAAACCCCGTACCGCCCCCAAATGGCCCCGGTTTGAGAGCACGGACCAATTATGCCCAATTATTTTTAATATAGTTAAAAGTGGTGATGGACAAAGTCCATGATCATCTCTATTTTTTGTAATGTATAAAGAGGGTCACGGATATGAGCCGTGACCAGGAACATAACCATTGTCATATTAAAATGTTTGGGTCACGGCCTTAGGCCATGAGCAGTGGCGTGTCTAGTCGCATAAATTGAATAATAGGTCACGGTCTAAGGTCGTGACCAGTGGAGTGACCAGTCGCATAAATTGAAGGCTGGGTCATGGCCTTAGTCCGTGACCAGTGGCATGACCAATCGCATAAATTGAAGGATGGGTCACGGCCTTAGGCCGTGACCTGCTGTGTGTATGGGTCAGGGCTATAGTCCACGACCATGGTCCATGACCCCCATGGTCCATGACCATTCATTTATTCAGGGATATGGGCCGTGACCCGCCAAAATGTCCACGCCCGAAATGGTTACGACCTTTGGCTGCGACTCACAATCTTGGTCAGGGACTTTAGCCGTGACCATTCGCGCAATATGGTGTAGAGATGGTTTATGTGTGTAAGGAAAACTTTTTTTATCATTGCTCCTAGTATCTAGGACTTGTCTATAGAATCTAGGACACATAAAGTATGTCAAATCTCATTACTTCCATCATGGTACTTCATGTTCTTAAATTCAATAAGATAGATTCGATTAGCAAGCATCTTTAACATGCTCCACATCATCACGTAATATTGGTATGGTTGTCATTTTGAATTTCGTGGATTTTTTTACACTATATTGGGAGATTTTTTATTCAAATGTTTTTACAAAATGAATCAATTTTTCGAACTTAAAAATATTTTATTTTTCTCTTACTTCGTTCAAACGATATGGCAATCTCGTTAGAACGACTTTTTGCCTCGTTCAAAGGTCATTTGAAACTTTGATCAAACATTCAAATGAGGATGTACTGTTTTGATTTTTTACATGTCGTTAGAAGATAGGCAAGTCTCGTTCAAATGAGATCATGATCTCGTTAGAACAGCTCCTTAGTTTCATTTGAACGACACCGCCTCGATTTATGTGTTTTGCTATAAATACTTGCCTTTGGTAGGGTTTTTGATAAGACTATTCATTGACGCAAACTGCAGACCTGTTGCCTAAAGTCTTAACTTTTAAAAGGGAATACACGGTTTTTGATTCACACAACTCTCCTAAATACTTTTGTGAATCATATTTGAAACCTAAATCACTTCTATATTGAAGTTACGTTTGTGGAGAAGGAGTCTTTAATGCTGGTCTTGTAATTCTTACGGGAATCATTATTGAAGGAAGACTGCAATCATTGTGTGTTCTTATGAGAATCCACTATTGAAGAAGACGAAGGTCACATGTGGGAGATTCGTTGAGCAGTATTTCTCTATTATGATTTTAAGTTGCGATTTACAAACTATAGTGAAATAAAATGTTTTTTCCTGAGGTGTTTTTCCTAAAATATTGTGTTCAATGATTTTGTGATTGCACGCTTTATTGTTTAATGTCTTGAATCACATAGTTACATGTTTTAAGGTTTTAAGGAATTACAAATTATTTGTGGGTTAACATCTAATTAAATAAGTTTACTCTATTAGAGAATAACGCACTCTCAAATTAGTATCAAAGCGTTCTTACCTCGCTAATTCTAATTGGTATCAGAGTAGGTTTCACCCAATTATCGTGAGATCTTGATTTTTCGCAGAATTTTTCCGTGATATTAGTTTTTTGTTGAGAATTTTGATTTTGAATAATCACAAATTTTCTACTGGAGAACTTATATAATAGGATGCCAACTTTTTATGGATAGAGCTATGCTTATTGGAAATCCTGCATGAGATCCTCTTTAAAAGACATAGATGAGAGGGTTTGGTTAGTTTGTGAAAGGGAGTGGACTCCTCCCACTATAACTGTTGATAATTTTATTGGCCCTAAACTCGTCTCTTCCTGGGCTGATGATGAGTTAAGTGGAGTACCTACAATTCCTATGGCCTTAGTACTGTTTTTGGAGTCATCACCCCTGACGAGTTCTGACGTATCATGATGTTCACTATATCTAAGGAAGCATGGGATATCCTCCAGTTGACACTTGAGGGTACCAACGCTGTCAGGGCATCTAAGCTTTAAAATTTGACCACCCAATTTGAGACCGTCACTATGTTAGAGTCCGAGAGTTTTGATAATTTTTATGCTAGGTTGTTGGACATCGTAAACACTAGTTTTAATTTTGGTGAGAAAATTCTGGAGACTATAGTCATTAAAAAGACTTTCTGTCACTCCCTGCCCACTTTATTCCTAAGGTCACCGTGCTTAACTCTTTAGGTATTTCAGATACTCTTAGGTTAGAAGAACTCGTAGGAGACCTTCATATTTATTCGATAGACATGTTTCATAAGACCATCAAACCTAAAGATAGGAATAGCTTTAAAGACTCAAACTAAGAAGAAGAACAAGGAGAGAGTTTGTGAATCAAAATTCGTAAGGAGACTTTGATGTTGATGATTTGGCCTTATTTGCGAATTTTTTTAAAAAGTTTCTCAAATTTTCCAAAAATAATTCTTCCAATGAAAAGATATTTGAGAAAAATAAAAATAAAGATGAGGTCAAGGATATCGGTGACAAAGAGGAAAAGATAAGGTGTTGTGAGTACGAAGGTAAATGGCACAAGTTATTTAAGTGTCCCACTATGCTAAAGAGAAAGGGAAAGAAAGTTGCTAATAAGGCCACTTTTAGCAATAGTGACATCGAGTCGATTGATTCAGGGGGAGAATCACCAAATGAAAAATGCATTGCTTTCATGGCTAGTCAAATGAGTACTTCCAATTTGTCCCACGATGATAAGGACACATATAAACGTGAGAGCCATGATGATGTTTCGAGTAGTTAGGGAGATAATAAGTGTGAGGATAAGATTACAAGTGAAGGAGAAGGGAATATCCAAAAAGCCTTTAGTGATTTGTACACCAAGACATTAAAAACTAAAAAGTTGAACAAAGAGTTGAGTCTTAGGGTGTTAGATTTGGAGAGAGAAGTAAATGTTTTGAGGGTGTGTGAGGCGTCTGTGAGTCAACTCGAGAAGGTGAAGATTTCTTTATGTGAGTAGTTGATCGTCTTAGGTCGAGAAAATAATGAATTGACTAACACCGTGGAAAGTCTTACAAAAGATCTTCAATCTTCATTGTAGACTTATTAAAAACTTGTAGCCCGCGTATCCCAACTCAAAAGAGATCTCAAACGTGTCCGGGAGGTCAAGGTTACTTTAGAGAATACATCTAAGAAGGTATGGAAGATGTTCATTGGTCTCGCTTAGGGTAACATTGAGAGGTTAAGAATAGGTTATGACGGTGCGTTCACTTCCCATGTTGCACCCGAGATGATTCCCGAGTTTGTATTATATCCTTAGGCCCTTGACCTAGCCCACCTAGGCGTTCAATACCACGTAGGAGAGCGTGTACTAGACATTTTGAGAGAGGTGGTTCTAAGCTCGTGTATATTTGTTTCCATTACAAGCAAAGAGGACACCTTAGGGAGTTTTATTTTAAGTTGGGTAGTGTGTCTCATAGGTATCTTCCACGATATGCTACTATACGTGTTCTCGCACGCACTCCCACATATGTTACTTCGCATACTCCCTCACATCACATGAGATATTTTCAGAGCCTTCAAGAGCAAGTTGACTATTTAGTTAAAACTTCACATGATTTTATGGATGTTTTCCATAGGATGTCATTTCCTTTGGATAACTCCTCCGGGCCTAATGATTGAGGTTTAGACTTTTTTTCCTAGTATAGGATGTTTTTCATGTTTATATAATTCATGCTTATTGCTATATTGTACTTATATTTTTGTTTTGATATAGTTCTTGAAAAATCCAAAAAGATTTTTATTTTTCTTAAATTTTTTTAGAAAAGTACAAAAAGATTTTCGGTTTCTTTTTAAGAAAAAGTGAAAAAGCCAAAAAGATTTTATTTTTGATAAATTTTTAAAAAACCCCAAAATAGTTGTGTATTTTGTTTACACCATATATGGATGAACATTAAAGATGTCCGAGTCACCCATTCATTCGATATCCATGTGATTATTTTATCGTGTTTTGCGACATGACATCATTTCATTTTGTGCTTAGTAATTTATGGAGTTATTAAGATGTGATATGATGAATACTTGATATATGTTTAACTTTTTATCACCTTTAATGTATACGAGCACAAACTTATTTGGGTATTACACTTACCTTTCACGTATTTGTTGTAGTGTTTCATCTCAATCCTGCTTTTAAAACGAACCAAATGCGATAAAACGAGACAATGAAAGCACTTGCTTGTAAGAACCATTTCCTAGATTGGAAAAATTAAAAATCATATCTGCGACAAATGTGGTATATATTTAAAGCAATGGAATCGGGATACGAAAGACAGGTTGTCTTTGCGTAAATAGCCACCATTTGCAAAAAGAAAAGAGTCTAAAATATTAAAGGCACATAAAAAGAAAAAAATAGAAAACTCTAGACCAATTTCAAAGAACGTTGATGCTTTGATACACATGAGCATTAATTTCTTCAAAATAAAATATTTGAGAGAAAAAAAATCAATATGTGAGTTTTGAGGGAGTTTAGTCGAAGATCAATGGGTTTGCACGTTCTAAAAAAGTATCGTAAAAGTATTATATAGTTTTGGGCGTTATTGGTGTGAAAATCATTCACGACCTTGACTAGTTAAATATGATAAGTAAATTTCACTTGAGTTCATCAATTTTCACACCTCAGGTAGACTTTGAGATCTTATGTTAGTGGTGTCTCATTCATTTGTGCTCATATGTTATGTTTGTCTATGTTGATTTACCTATCGAATGTATTCACACCCCTACATTTCGTTTCCATGATTCAATTTTTTTTGTTTTTCTCCATAGTGTGTTGTGTTTGTAAAAAAAATATGCTTAAAAAATAGTTGGTTTTGCTTAGTTTTATCATTACTTGATTTCATTGCCTTATATTTGTGATGATATTCTATGATTGATGTGACACACTCCGATTTAATATATTTTATATTTATTTTCCTTATCTATTTCAGATAAATAAAAAGGGGGAGAACGAATTATGGGGGAGGGAGAGTTTGATTTATGGGGGAGAATTTATTTATGAGTTTTATATTATTTTAAACTCGATGCGTCATGAGGGTATATTTCTTTATCTATTATGTGCAGGTACACTTTGATGAGCATAAGCAAAGCACACGTAAGACAAAACTCTCAAAAAGAATATCAAGAGAAAGTTAGAGAATTGAAGATTTGGAAAGTTGAAGATTTGGTAGCCTTGTATATTTTTTAGTATCTTTCAATTTGTGGGTTTCTGGGAGGGTATTAGATTTGTATAGAATTTTTTGGATAATTGATATTTTTTTTTTGAACCAGAATAGCCATAAGGGGAGATTTGTAAGGGCAATTTTTCTATCATTGCCCCTAATATATAGGACTTGTCCCTAGAATCTAGGATACATCAAGTATGGCATATCCCGTTACATCCGTCATGGTAGTTCGCGTTCTCAAGTTCAAGAAGCCAAATTCGATTACCAAGCATCTTCAATGTGCTCCATGTCATCACGTAATATTGGTATAGTTGTCCCTTTGGATTCCGTGGATTTTTTACACTGTTTATAGAGAGTTTTTATTCTAATGTTCTTACAAAACGATGCTATTTTCGAACTTTAAAAAAAATTATTTTTGCCTGCTTCATTCAAATGAAATGGCAATCTCGTTAAAATGACTTTGTTTCTCATTCAAAGGTCATTTGAAGCTTTGATCAAACGAGGTTAAAATAAGGGCGTACTGTTTTGATTTTTTACATGTCGTTAGAAGCGAGACAAGTCTCGTTCGAGTAAGATCATGATTTCATTAGAATAACTCCTTAGTTGCGTTCAAACGACCCTACGCTGCCTTGATTTTTGTGTTTTGCTACAATTACCTGCCATCAGTAGGGTTTTTTTATAAGACTTTTCATTTACACAAATTATAGACCTGTTGCATAAGGTCTTAACTTTTAAAAGGGAAAAATATGTTTTTTTTATTCACACAATTATCCTAAATACTTTTGTGAATAATCTTAGAAACTACAAGTCACTTCTATATTAAAGTTACGTTTATAGAGGAGTCTCTACTTCTTCTCTTGTGATACTTGCAGGAATCATTGCTGAAGGAAGACTGTGGTCTTTGTGTGTTCTTATGGAAATACACTGCTAAAGAAGACGAAGGTCACCTGCAAGAGATTCGTCAGGATGTATTTCTCTAATGTGATTGTAAGTTGCGATTTACAATCTATAGTGAAATAAAAGGTTTTTCCCTGAGTTTTTTTCCCTGAAATATTGTGTTGAACGATCTTATGATTGCATGCTTTATTCCTTAATATTTTGAATCACATAGTTGCATGTTTTAGGATTTAAATGAATTAAAAATTGTTTGTGGGTTGACATTAAACTAAATAATTTTACTCCATTAGAGAACAACGAACTCTCAAATTGGTATTAGAGCGTTCTTTCCTCGCTTTTTCAATGTGAGTTTTTGTAGGTATTGGATTGCTTAACGAAAAGTGGCTGCATTTCGAGGAAGTTATATCGTCTGATGTAACTTCAATGGAATTTTAGACTTTTCACACTTTATATCCTTCTCAGTGGATTTCCATGGAAGTGTAGTTCACTTATTTAGCTTCGTGTGGTCGCAAATGACATGTCGTTTCGAGTCCGGATGATGAATTTATGGCCTTTTTCATAACGCAACTTTTTCCCTCTTGAAGAACTAAAGTCCCCCTCAAGATAGAGCTCCGGTCGACCGGCCTTCATCGATTGATTGATCGATTGATCGTTCCCTTCAGATTTTTGACGGTTGTTCCTTTCTTTTATTTTTTCGTTTTTCTTTTACTAACTTACTATATAAGTTACTTTTAGTTTATTTTGTAAGATATGTAGTTTTATTGCATTTTTAGGTTATAGAGGGGGGATTTTGGATGGATCTTCTCTCTCTTGGGGTTTGCACCCATTTGGGTTTTATAAGCCACTATTCATCATCCCTTCCATTTATTTAAGCTTCCATTGTTTATTTCAACTTTTGTTAATTAATACACTTGCATTCTTAATTAGATTTACTCGTTTTCTTTTACATACATGTCATTTACCATCCTTTGTATCTAGCTTAGTTAGGTTGAGATTGATTGAACTTATCTTGGGTTAATGGGTTGCTTTGCTTTGGTGATGGATTTTATGAGTTTAAATGGGTTAGGTTATTCTTGATTTTATACCTAGGAGATTTAATAATGTATATCATATTTGCACCGTATTTACGACCTTGCGTGTGTAATCTCCGAAATATTTATTGACACCAAAATTAATTAAGCTTTTATGACAATTTAGGGGGTGATAACTCTAGATTTAATTAATTATGAAAATGAGATTTAATATTGATAAATTTGTCCTCCCACGTGACCATTTATACTAATTAACCCGAGGTGAGGGATATTAGTCTAAATCTATAGTGTTTTTACCTTTTTTGTTCATCGTAGTTTAAACACATGCCTAGTTTTATCTTTTGTTTTAATTCTCATCTTTTACACTTTCATGCTTGAAATAATAATTCAATTAACGTGTAGCAACATTCCATATGGATTCGATATTTGGAAAGGCCTCTATACTCCCTTAAAGAGTGTAGTGATAGTCTAGTTTTTTTTTGCATAGCGGTGGGAGCCGAAAACAACGATCGACATATTCACAAGAGCCTATCATTGAGCCGCGAGGGACTCCATGAGCTTAGATAGTAATCAGATCTTGAATTGTCGCATCTAATTATGAGATTTCTGTTGATCAGCCTCAACTGTGTTTATCCTCTCAAATTGTGCTTATTGGTGAGATCAGAGGATGTTTGTTACCTTCATGGTTGTGGCCGATTAATATCCCTACAATTTTCAACTAATATTTACAGATGATTAAGGTGTAGAGGTTTGTTCGTCTTCCAGATATAGTCTTTATCACAGTTGGTGGTGACACATGGCCATCCACATGTACTATGTTTGGAGGATGTTGACACTTGTACATTTAAGTTGTAAACTTCTTTCATTTCTCCCATTAGAGTGTGAGGGCATGCACATAATTTTCCTTGATGTTTTAAGGACACGGTGGTAAATGTGTGTTAATTAGCCCAAAGGGCAATAGCGTATGTCAGGCATCAGTTGGGGGCATGCATGTAATGCTAGGAACTACCTTAGAAGTTGAACCCCCCACTTATGCCTTTCAAACCGTTAGTTGGTCTATTGCCTTCCCATTTCATCTTCAAGCCATGTTAGAGCTTTATTTGTTCCATTATTCTATATAAGTTCACTTCTCTCCCAACTCTTTTACTTTATGCAAAAAAAACAAATTGAATATTTCCATTATTCTTCTTCCCTTTTCTTGAGTATCTAGTTATAAATATGATTTACCCTATTAATGACGATACAATGGAGGATTTTTAGAATCGTTATATCTTTGAATAGGTAGTTATTGAGTTAGGGGATCGTCCCAAGGATTATTATAATATTTAATGGGGTCACTGGATGTTTTCTCAATTCGTAGAAGAGGCATGCCTCACGTTTCCCCCAAACCAACTCTTCCTTGAGTTTTTAAGTGTAGTTTTTGCCCAATGTTCTCTGGACACCAGGAGAATAGTAAATAAAGTCCATAGGATCAACGAAATGTATGGGACTAGGCTAGGGATCCCAAAGATCCGTTATTGTTATATGTGGGTCAGGTCCAATGAGAACATTTGTTATCTGAAGACAAGGAAGATTAAGAGAGTCCTTTTTGTAAACCTCTCAGATTCCAATAAGGATTATTGGCCGCATGCTTTTTAGTAAAAAATTAGGAAGACCTATCTATTCCAGGGGGTGGTGAACCCTATACGAGCCTTAGGTGCCTAGAAAGAGGATATAAAATGAGTATAGCTTTGATTATGATGTTTTCTTTTATTCGCCCATAATTTGTTTAATTTTCATGATCTTGTGACCTTTTCTCGTGTAGAAAAAAAGTCAAAGAAATACTCGACTAGATATATGTCAACTTTGCTGAGTTAAGGAAAGCTTGGAGACTCAACTTTTGACTACTTTCAATGAGCGCCCCAGTCGGATTCTTTGTTGTTGTTTTACACATCCACCACCACATATTTTGTCACCCGACCAGTTCATAGAGAGTCAGAGATCCCTAACTTCTTACAGATCAAGAAACTTCTTCGACCAGCACTTCAGATTTGTCCAAATTATTTAATATCACTATCATCACGTTTGTCACCCCTTTCAAATCTGAGGATGGAATGATACCCAAAATAAGTATTCTAAATTTGATAGAGAGGGACTTTACCCCCAGTTTACCTAATCCAAAACCTTCCAAGAGGAAGGAGATCGATGGTCCATCCAACCTAGTCAACTTAGGTAATTCCCCCGATAAGATGCAAATCCCACTTACGAATAAAGGCAAGACTAACTCCATTCTTATAGTGAAATGCCCGCCCAGAAGAAAGTGGATGCTCCTAAAAAATATAAGGGATCTATTAAAGGGTTGGTGGCCAAGAATGCTGACTTGGACACTGGTTTACTGTGGGGGGCTTATCTCCTAGCCGACCAAGCTTTGGTCGGGATCTGACCCATCAATAGGCCCTTTGCTCATGTTGCCCAGTCTCTATTATTAGTGAGTCTTAATTTCATTTTTTTTAATATTTAAAACTTTAAATTTATCTTGTACTAATTATCTTGCTTTATTTCGAACCTGTAGTTTATGGTAGACTTCGTCGACTACCTGAATAGGAGGGATGACTAGGATAAGGCCAATGCTGATCTAGGTGATGATGCTAAGGAATCACCTCTTAAATTTGTATCAGCAGCTCAAGCTCAAGCACAAGAAGAGCACAATAATAAAGATATATAACAGAACAACTATGTAAATAGGAGAAGGAGGTGAAATTATGACGAATAACACCCTAATTTAAGAGGTTCAATTGTATCATCCTACTCCACTGTGTAGGTGAGTGTAGTTTTCACTATGTAAAAGGGGCTCTAATGGCCTGCAGTATACAACACTCAAGCTTTCTCTCTCTATTGCAAATGAGACAGAGTTTGGATTGGTTTTATAATTTCTAGATTCCTTCTTTTGGGGAAGAAGATAGTTATATATAATGCTTGGGGTGCACAATGCACCCCCAAGCATGCATAGAGCGTGCCCTTGTTAAAGCATCCAATGAGTAGAAGATACATGTCATGAGTATAAGCATGTAATGATGATGCAAAAATTACACTCACGTGCGCTTGTGATTTTGTTATAATAGCCTATCCATGTGGGTTAGTCACGCTAGAAACTTTTATTACACATGGATATGTGTCGTCTTGTGAGGTCTCGACCTGGCCGAGGATGATACTTCTAATTTCCTATTCAAGCAACTGATGAGCAAAACAAAAGTGTGGTCTCGGCTGTCTGGAGGTGCCGGGATAGGACGAGCCTTTTGTTGAGAACACACTATATGGTTGACTCACTTGAGTTTGCACCATATAGAAGTTCCAATTAATTTGGATAAGGTGACAAAATAGGTTAATTTTCTTGAGCATCCCCTCCAAGGTATATAAGCTTCATCATCATATATCATCTAGCCCAAGAACAATACATCTACCAAAAAGGAAGCTATTCTTATCTCTTAAACACACTACAAGACACAGTTCATGCATATAAGTGTCAATGTGTGTGCACAAGTGTTTACATATTTTTAAGAATTTTTATAACATTTTAAAACTATTTTAGACATTTCTATAAATCATTTAAAATAATTTTTAAAATCATATTTTAAAAGTGTTGGGGTTACAAGTCAAATTAGTTTTATCCCTTGAAAATATGCGAGGTTAGAATATAAAATCGGCAGAGACTTTTGTGGGTACAATTTGGATTATTAAAAGTTCTAAAACATGCGTTTTACAGCCTATTGGATTATCCCACGTGTTAGCACACTACTGGTTACATTTGTGTTTTCTATGTGTCTTACAAGTGAGAAACAATATTAACCTCTAGATCATTTTAATCTATGACTTGCATGAGTTTTGAAGTGATCCATGTGATATCGTTTAGGACCAATCAGAGCAAGTGTTTGTGCGGTGATATTTCAACCCTTAGATTTAGAGTTGAACCATCATAGCAATCCCAACCCTTTATTTCCTTTAAACATCTGGATCCTTCTATGACAGTATAATTAGACTCATTGGGTCAGTTATTTGAAGACTTTGGTTATTCGTCAAACTTAAGAGAAAAAAAAGAGGAAAGCGGTTAGAGAGAGAATATAGAGAGAGAAAGAGAGAGAGAGAAACAAAACCGGTCTTCATAATACAAAACTCTTAGGTTTTCTTCCAAAAACCAAACACGTTCTTAAAGTTTCAACTCCAAAAAACCTACCTCTTGAGAGTTAGAACCAGTTAGGTTTTTTCCAAAAACCAAACACGTCGTTTCTTAGGGTTTCCGTTATCTCTTATCTATTGGATCTTATTCCATCTGTTTATATTTTTTTATATCCACTCTTTATTTCAAATTCTTTGAAAAAGAAACTTCTTGTAGTATAAAATATGAGATATGAAAAACATTGTTTAAAAAATATAAGTTTCACAATTTGTGTAATTATTTCGTACATATATAAGTTTTAAAAATATAAAATTTATTTTTGAAAAAGATTCTTTTTCAGATCTGAAAATAGTTTTTGAATTCTAATTTTCATAGAGATTTGAACTCTTTGCATGTCCTATAGAAACTGTGTAATTTGATAGGATTTATTTGTATAAATTTTGAGCGGTGTGAGCTGCATATTTGCATGTAGTTATAGTCACATCACTATCACTGTCACTCTCACATAAACACTTAGTTAATATGGTTCATTTGAGAGATCTTGAGTTGTTTGAGCCACTGCAAATGAAGAACAAGGACGAAGGCAAAGAAGCTACTAGGAAGGTCAAAGAGGTCAAATCAGAATTATCTTTGATAGGGGAACTCGTGAAGGTACATTTCTATCTTATTCTTAGGATCTTCAATGCATGCTTAACTATTATTTGATTTTAGTTGGTTTTTCATCTTGTGGCTTAGAGGTCACCGTGGATGTTTCCACTAATTTGGGATTTTACCACGAAAAAATATTGTCTCTTGTGTGTGGTTTTTACTTCTTCACTACTAGCGCTGCAAGCTAGACTTAGGTTTAATTTTAAAACCTATTTCTAAGAAACTGAAATAACTTGTTCATAATTTTTAAACAAATCATGTGTTACTTTCCAGTTTTATAAAATAGTTTCCTTAAAAAAGTTGTTTGGAACTTACTTAACTTCTTTAACTTGTGTTAAACAACTTAGTAAGGTTTTTCAGATGGCCATTGGGCCTGTTGAGAGGTCTCAGATGCTAAGGGGTGCCAGGACGAGACGAGACTTGTGTAGAACTAATGAGACAATTGATAGGTCTCAGCCTAAGAGGCTGGCCGAGTCAAGATTGTTGGTACACGATAACTATAAGAGGGCACATAATGTCGGTCATGGCACTTTGGATGGTTGGCCTTGGCCGTGTGGGTCCCTGGCTCAGACGATATTATACTAGGGTATATCACTCACCCTTATCCCTTGCCCTTGAATGTGAGTTAAAGGCTGAGGGGTAAAAATGGCCAAAGTTAATGAGATGTCTCTGACTGATAACTGAGATGTTCTTTCAATATTAAGTCTGAGATGGTGGATAAGTGCGGCGGGGTGACACTTGGCATACATCCTATGGTTTAGCGCGTTGTCCAAATAAGGCGGCTATAGGCTTGTTTGGAGAATTGCGCCCTAATAATGAAATGCTTTGGAAACTGCGCTCCATCATTGCCACTATTTAAATCCTTTTGAAACCTTTTCATTTTTCTTTCTTCTCCACTTAACTCACACGCAAACTTCCTTCTTCCACAATAAAAACCATTCTTGCTTTCTCTTTCTTCTCCGATCAAGGTTTTCCTACAGCTTTTAGAGCTTATTCTTGGTCCTCCAAGCATCCACTTCTTTCACGTAACCCCCACCATCCATCTTTCTCAAGCTTTCTCAAATTTTCAGTTATCTTTAAGCTTTTATAAGTTTTTCGACGAGTTTAACCATTTTCGATAGCTTTGCTAGTGGTTCTAGGACTATTTAGGGGTTATAGTTGTGGTTTTGAGGTTAGGATAGTGGTTTCAGGCTCTCCCCCCACCTTTTCCTGTCTTCCTTTCCCATTGTGTGCGTTCCCGTAGCTACTACGATCCTTTTCTCCGGTGGCCTTCAAGCCATTGTTCTTCAGGTGTTCTTGGACAAAACTCTCCAACTTCTAATTTTGATCTTTAGGTCAACTTTTATCAAACCCTTTGAATGTTTAAGACTTTGTATGAATTTATTGATCAATTTACCCATCTTAAGGGTCGCATTCTTAGAGAAATATATAAGATCGAAGTTGAGGCTAGAATAAAATTCGGGAGTGACCTCACACGTCCTATATATCCTGTTCCTCTAGCTATAATCCATCCTCTTGTAGTTGAAATAAGTGAGGATTCAATGAGTTCAAGCTCATCTCAGAGTGAGGGCACCATTGACATCTCATCCTCTAAGGACTGTAGCCATTCTGCTTCCAGGATCTCTGGTGAGGTCGACTCCTATGAGCAGACCATGAGGGTTCTTTCCTCTCGTACGACTGACTCAGGGGTTATTGGATCCGGTGAGGCTAATCATCCTAATGAGACTTCGGCCCCTGAGGGGTCTAGAGTTACCATTGCTCAACCCCTATCCAATTAGTTGTGCCCATCTTATCCATAACCAAGGGGGAATTACAAAATAGGTTTCCCAGTGGAGTACCGTCTATTGAAACTATTGACTCCAGAGACAAGGCCGAGGAAACACTTGACACGTCTTATGCTCAAACTTTTTAAAGCACCGTGAAAGACGTTGAGATCCATTATTGGAGGCATGTGTATTGGATCTAATCCAACATCAACATCTGGGTCTTTGACGAGTCTGAGAGGGAATTTGACGGACGACCTGGTGAGATTATTATATATGAAAGGATGTTCAAGGTCATCTTCTGCCTTCCTATCCATCCTAATGTGCAGGCGATCCTAGCCAGTTTGGGCCTAGACCTAGCCCAGTTCTCTCCCAATGCCTGAAGGATTCTTCTTAGATTTATATCACTTTGGAAATTCTGTCATAGCGCCGACCTTCCAGTCAACATCTTTAAGGCCTGTTATAATGTCTTTTGCACCAAAGCTCAGCCTGTCTACTATCACTTTGTAGCTAGGTAATAAACAAAGAAGGTTGTTTTTATTAACCAAACATCCAACAACCATTGGAAGCTGAGATACTTTTTTGTTTCTGGTGCGTGGGAGTTTTCACCAAACTTAGCCTTCTCTGCCTCAGAGCCGAGGGTCCTTCGAAAATTGGCAAAAGCTTCAATGACTGCTAAACTTGACCCCGACCTCAGCATGGATGACCAGGAAAAGATAAAATTGATAAGAGAACAAGGGTACAATGGTGCGATCACTGAATTTGAGCGAATCATGACCCCTGAAATCCTGGGTGAGATGGGACTTGGTGTTGATCCCTCGACTGAGATGTGTAGGTTTTTCTTTAACTATAATCTCGTCCTTAACCAATTTATACTGTAGGACTTGTGGAATTTAATTATGAACGGTAGTGTCTTCTGTAGTTGTGTTTGCTTCTGACTAACCTTTTCTAACCTTTTTACAGATCGATTAGGCAACACACTTGAGGCAATTTGGAAGATGGTTTCCCTTAATATCTCTGCCATGCTGAACAAGTTGGGCAAGAAATTGGTTCCTCCCGCTCAGGTAAAGAAATTAACTGTAAGCGACCCTAGCAATATCTAGGCTTTGAGGAAAATAAAAGATGTAATGGACGACACCCTTAAAAAAAGGAATCGGAGGGAGGTCCTGGCTGCTGAGGGATCGGACATAGCGATACCTATATCGTCTAATGAAGACCTTGTTTCACGTCTCGCCCAGCTAAAAATTAACGATGAGACTCTAATTGGTGATGCCAAGAGGTCTAGGGCTGCTTCTACCTCGCTGATGCCCAATATTGACAAGCACTTTCTCCAGTCTATGGATGCTTCTCGGATCATTGAGTTTGGTCTTCATAGGGCCACTCGGGTATTAATTTGTAACTTATGAGAATTTAACTTTATCAAGTGTTATCTCGTACTAACCTGTCTCTTCAATTTTTTTATAGTCTCTACTCACCTTCACTTATCGGGGTGAGTGGATTGAGAAGAGGCTTCCTTTAATCCAAAAGGGGAAGAATGTAGAGAATATGGAGAAGGGTATAAGGGATGAACCGATCATAAAATTTATCGAACACCAAACTACTATGGGCGCAGCGCAGTAGAGGCACCTAGACGAGCTGAATAGGTGGAAGGTAAAGCACACCGATGCCTTGAAGGGTCTGGCCAACAAGAGGCATGTCTATATTAATGAAACGGCTAAGGAGGATAAGGCACAAGCTATGGCCGAATATAAAGCTTCTGAGGAGTTTGGGAGTATGCTTCGAGTACCCCGAGAGGGGAGTGAGGACAGTTTGCCGTCCGACCATCCTTAAATAAGCCGAGGTTAGAACATTGACCCCCAAACATTTTAAAGGCCTTGACTTTTAGGACCCCTTGCTCGGTATTGCTCTGGATGATGTTGAAGATGTTGGGAGCACTCCTACAAAGAGCACCGAACAACCTATGTTCGAGATGACTGAACAAGATAATATCAATACCATTGAAGGTGAGGCCAATAATGATGGGGCAGATACTGAAACCCCTGCAGACGACATCATCATCAACCAGGATGATTCTCCATTAGACGAGACCCTTTGAGTTTTCTTTCACTGATATTGCTTGGGCGAATGCCTGTGGCCTTACTTACCCTTTACTCTTGTATAATTTCTGAATAAATATGGAACAATATTGGATGGTGAATTTTGAGATGATGTGTGTCATCGTATTAACAATGCCTGCCTGATTTTGCTATGTAATGAATACAAGTATTTATCTCTTATTTGTATTTCTTTTCACCGTGTCGTATCTACTTGCTTTGAATGTTTATAACTGTTGATGGACTTGTCATTAAATGAGAGATCTATTCTCGCCCTTGTCTATGACTGAGATAAATAAATGAACAACTTATTTATTTTCAAACCACCAAATTAATGATGTTGAACTTTGGAATCATCGAACTAATGGTGCCTACTCTCATTCTTAGTCGAGAGGTAAATAACCAAGTTAATGATTTTGCAATTTGAAACCATCAAATCAATGATGTTTAAGGTAACCATAGCGAAAATATTTTTAATTAGTATATCACCAAATTTTTGGTGTTAGATCTCAAGTCTACTCTCATCCTTAGTCGAGAGATAAATAACCAAGTTAATGATCTTGCAATTTGAAATCACTAAATTAATGATGTTTAAGGTAGTAGATCACCAAATTAACGATGTTAGTCTAATTTCGTCCTTAGACGAGACGATTTAACCAAGTTAATGATTTTCAATAGGTAGTGTTTTTTCACCGCCTTAGTGATTCCCCCCTCTCGATGTTATTTGAGAACCCCAGGACGAGACGAGTCTCACATGGTTTATCGTATCACCAAGAGTGAGTCAATGCTAATCCACCAACGAATGATGTTGTTTAGCCAAAGACAATTCAAACCATGCATTTAGACAACTCGTACAAGAAAGATATGAGGGAACACTTGGAACTATTTTTATTCATCACTTTGAATCTTTCTAGTACAAGGAATTACATTAAATGTGTACACAAGACTACTGGTAATATTTTTCAGATGGTCAGAATTCCATGGATTGGATAATGATTCTCCCTTTAAATTTTCCAGTCGATATGTCCCCGGGACAATCTCTTCAGTGACCTTGTAGGGGCCATGCTAATTTGGGTGTAACTTGTTTGGCTTATGCCAAACCTTCTTCAAAACTAGACCCCCCCACAACTATTGGCCTAGGTCTGACCCTTTTGTTGTGGAACTTGGCCGTTCTTTATTGGTATGCTGCTTGACTTACCTCAGAATCCTTATTTCTCTCTTGTATCCAGGTCCAACCTCCTTTCTTCATTATTTGTCTCTGGGTTGTAGGTCTATATTTTTTGGTTGGTCAGGCCGAGTTCGATAAGTTTCACAGGAAGGCATGTACTAATTCTTTTCCGTTGTCTTTGTCAATGCTCAGTCTGTGCAGTATCTCTATTGGAACGGTTCTCCCGATTTATGTTTTAGTTGTCGATGCTAATCTTGCCAATGCGTTAGCTCAGCTATTTTCAAGCTGAAAGATTCTTTTTACTTTCACCTCTTTGAAGTATGCTAAGATCTTTTCACTCTGGCCAAGTATTTGGCCATTTTCTCATCCTTTTCTTCATAAATTCTCAAAATCTGGTTCACCACTAGTTGGAAGTCACTGTGAACTACTACGTGGCCAGTATTAAGTACTTTAGCCAGGGATAAGCCTTCCAGCAGAGCTTCATACTCAGATTCTTTATTGGATGCTTTAAATCTGAACCTCAATGCATACTCAATGTCAGTCCCATCTGGAACCGACAGTATGAGCCCTGCCCCACTACAACATTCACATGAGGAGCCATCCACAAATAGACTCCAAACTGGATTGTCGGCCATAAAAGGCCCTTCACCTACTTTACCATTTCTGAATATAATATCTTTATCTATAAGGTCGACTCACATACGATCGGCTATTGCAGGACCCATTTTTTCTTTTTTTTGATAAAACTACCACCTCGTCTTCGTTGGTATTGGCCTTGTCCCAAGTGAACTTAGCCACAAAGTCAGCCAACGGTTTCCATTTAATAAGCTGTTCTTGACTGGTGTATGACGTCAAACTCCCCGATCTCAATTGACTAAGCCATCAACCTACCCAATTTCTTGAGTTTATGGATAACTTGCCTCAAAGGAGTATCGGTGAGCACCACCATAGTGTGGGCTTGAAAGTAAGACTTTATCTTTCTTAAGACATGTATCAAGGCATACGCTAACTTCTCCATCTTTAGATATTTTAGCTCGTCCCTTGAAGATCCTTTCTATTAAAGTATATCGACTTTTTTACCCATTTGTCATCTCGGACGATAGCTGCACTGATTGCAGACTCTGATACTAACAAGTACAAAAATAGTTATCCTCCTTGAACGGGATGAGATAAAAGCATCGGAGAACCTAGATAGACCTTAATCTATTAAAAGGATTTTTCACACTCTTCATTCCACTCAAATTCTTTCCTTAGGATTTTAAAGAAGGGTAAACACTAGTCTGTGGAACTTGAGATGAACCTGTTGAATGCAACGACTCTTCCCATCAGTCTTTGCACATCATTGATGGTCCTTGGAGTCTTCATCTCAATCAATTCTTTGATTTTCTCTGGGTTTGCCTCAATTCCCATTTGATTGATAATGAAGCTGAGAAACTTGCCTGCACCCATACTGAACACACACTTGGCTGGATTTAGCTTCATATAGTAATGATCTATAGTGTCAAATGTCCCCTCATGGTTGGCTATATGATCCTCGACCTTGAGGCTCTTGGTCAGCATATCATCAACATAGACTTCCATAGTTTTGACAATCTTCTCTTCAAATATCTTATTGACTAACCTTTGGTAGGTTTCCCCTGCATTCTTAAGGCTGAAAGGCATGAACTTTTAACAGTATATTCCTTTATCGATGATAAAGGAAGTCTTCTCTAAGTCGTCCTTATCTATGAATATTTGATTGTATCTAGAGTATGCATCCATGAAACTCATCAATTTAGGCCTCGATGCATCATTAACCATATAATTTATACGAGGCAGAAGGAAGCTGTCTTTAGGACAAGCTTTGTTTAGATCAGTAAAGTCGACACACATACGCCACTTTCCATTAGCCTTTGGGGCTATCATGATATTAGACAACCGCTACGGATAGTGCACCTCTCTGATGAACTATGCTAATTGGTGTTTCTTAACTTCCTCCTAGATGAACCCATACTTCTCCCTTGCATAAGCTCTTCTTCTTTATTTCACTAGCTTTGCCTTTTTATCAATTGTTTAACTTATGGTAGGTGACCTTTGGGTATATTCTTGACATATTCTGATGGGTCCATGCAAATACGCTTTGCCTCTTCTTTAGCAGCTCAATCAGTTTCTCCTTCACATCTTTTTTCAGTGAAGAGCCAATTTGGATAGTTTTTTCTGGCTCGTCCTTGTTGAGGACGATGGATTATACCTCCTCTATGGCTTTGCTTTTTTTAATTTCTTCTCATCCCTTAATTCAAGAGTATCAATGTTGTAAGAGGTGGTGAGCTTTTTATTGGCCTCCCTCTTCTTAGTCGAGTTGATGTCGCATTCCCCGGCCTTCACTTAATTACCCTGGATTTCCCCTACTCCATAAGGAGCCGAGAATTTTACCATCTAGTGTATAGTAGAGGGAACGACTTTAAATTTTTTCAGACCTACACAACCGAGGATGATGTTGTAGGCCAAAAATACATTTTAATTCATAACAAAAAAGTTATAGGTCGAAAATTTTACCATCTAGTGTATAGTAGAGGTCACGACTTAAATTTTTTTGAGAGCTACACAATCGAGGATGATGTTGTAGGCCGAAAATACATTTTTATCCATTACAAAAAAATTGACCTTCTTTGTTAGGCACCTCGATCAGGTGCCCATTCAGACATTCATTTCATGTACTCCTAAAGGATGCACTTTCTCTCTACTAAAGACTATTAAGGGTTAATGGTCTGGAACCAGTTTCTTCTTATTGAGCTTTAACGCATTAAAACATTCCCAAAACATGACATCGGTTGAGCTACCACCATCCACCAAAATTCTAGATACGTTATACTAATGAAACTTGGTGTTGATGACCAAATGGTCATCATAGGGGGCCAAGATGCCCTTAAATCCTACCTGGAGAATCCTACAATTAGAGTATCCATATCCACATTTTTTTTATCTTTCTCGACTTCGGTTTGAAGCGATCGAGTTGACTTTTACTCTCTTGGGCATTAATTTGATCTCTACGATGTGCGCTTTGCGACCGACCGGCTCTGCCCCTCCGTCGACCATTCCCTCGCTGATTATTTTTACCTTAAATAAAATCATATTGCAATGACCCTTTAGCTCTGGGACTTTTGGTAGGAGGTCAGGATTGTCCTCATCATCATCAGACTGATCATCCTTCTTGTCAGCCTGAGATTATCGCCTCGGCCTCTCATCTCTCGACTCGCTATGCCTTTTTCGAGTGTCATCCTTAAAACCACTTCGATCAATTTACTTCAGAAGTTTCCTTTATTTCAGCATTTTCTCAATATCATCTTTTAATGCAAAGCATTTTTTGGTGGTGTGGCCGTGATCTTGGTGGAAGTCACACCATTTGATTTTGTCTCTTTTATGAGGAGGAGACCTTATCTTTTCAAGCCCTCTCAAAGCTCTATCATCCTTAATTTCATTTAAAATTAGATCAGGACTTACTGTGGGTGGAGTGTAGTTAGCAAACTTGTTATCGTCCGACCTCTTTTTCCCATCCTTGCTATTACCATTACAAGATTTACTTCCACCAGCTTCTTTCTCATCCTCTCCCTTGGCCGGCATGGCCTCCTCCGTATTTATGACTTTTCTGACCATAGCCAGGAGTTCTGCCATAGATTTTAGAGGGTCCTCAGCCATCTTCTAAAGTAATTTGCCTTTTTACAACCACCCCATGAGGGCGGTTATGGCAATGTTCTCATCGTAGTCTTAAACCTCCAGCTTCTCTTTGTTGAACCATGCAATATAGTCCCTGATAGACCCATTCTTCCCCTTTTTACATATAATAGATGGGTAACCTTCTTGTGTGGCTTCATGTCGAAACATAAGTTGTGAATGAACTTCTTGACCAGCTGCTTAAAATATTTTATGGAATTTTTTAAGAATAGAGGTATATCAAATATGGGCTGAACCAGTTAGAGTCCTAGAGAATGCCCAGCATCTCATCTCATCAGAAATCGAGTAGATGTCGACCGTAAATTGATACATTTCTATGTGATGAATAGAGTTTGTGCTCCCACCATACTTGGGTGTGACAATCGGTGACTTGAACTTGGCCGGAGTTGGGTATCTCATAATCCTTGCCACAAATGGAGACCCTTCCACATACCCCCTTTGAATGGGGTCTCGAATTTTTAGGAGATCGCCGATTTTATCCTCCAGCCGTTAGATGGAAATATTCGATGGTTTCTCGACCACTGCTGCATTATCTCCTTTAACTGCTACAAAATTATCCCTAGATCCTTCTTTGTCAGCTGGGCATTGCATAAGCTCTCTGCTAATTGTCCTTTGATGGCTATTGACTTCTCTTTGTCTCCCTCTCGGCCTTATTGAGGTCGGCGATCAGCACAACCTCCATCTCTCCCGGAGGCTCCAATACTGCGTGATCGGGAGAGTCGGTCTCGTAGGTCACTAATTGGGTCGAGTTGGTAAAATGCTGACCTTCTGCTCAATTTATCAAACGCTTAAGCTCAGGGTTATCCATCTCGACTCAACCAACCACTATTTCCTCTGCTATCTGGAGCTGGGCGCATTATGTTTCCATAAATTTCATGAGGCTTCCAGTACTGGTTGTCTAGATTTTCCTTCACTTGGCCTCACTTTCCCAGGTGCAATCACCTAGGGTCGACCACATATCTGTGTCTTTGTTGCTATGGAACTTCTTTATGTGGGGCCGAGAGTGGTCCCCTTATTGCTGGAGCCACCTGTCTAGTGACCGGAGTTATCATCTTCGCTGCAGTGTCGGTTGGTCTAGCCATTTTATTTTGGCTAAAAATAACAAGTTGTTCTTGAATTTTTTACTGGCTGGCTGCCCGCGAGCGCAACGCCACTACCACCTCAACCATTTTTGACTGAGGAGGCTCCTGAATAGAGCTAGGGCCAGTGCCGTGAGGAATATTGGAGCCATCGTCCCTGGTGAATGAACGAAACAAAAAAGGGTGAGCTAGATGAGCTAAGTGAGACAAAAAAAAAAGCTTGAAAAACTCGACAAGAGCTATTTCAATTGTGATACAGACTTAACCAAGTGTGGAACTGGATTACAACCAGAGAATCAAGTGAGAAACAAGCTAAAAATGAAGAAGAAGAAGAAGAAGAAGAAGAAGAAAAGATAAAGAACCTTCGTTCCCACAAACGATGCTAAAATGATGATGCTAAGGAATCACGACTTAAATTTTTATAAGGAGCTCAAGCTCAAGCACAACAAAATAATTGACATATATAACAGAACAATTATGTAAATAGGAGAAGGAGGTGATGATAAGAGGAATAACATTAGAATTTAAGTGGTTCAGTTGTATCAGCCTACTCCGCTGTTCAAGTGAGTGTAGTTTTCACTATACAAAAGGGGCTCTAATGGCCTGCGATACACAACACTTAAGCTTCCTCTATATACTGCAAGTGAGACAGAGTTTGGATAGGGTTTATAACTTTTGGATCCCTTCTTTTGGGGAGGAAAATATATATATATATATATATATAGTGTTTGGGGTGCATAATGCACCCTCAAGAATGCATGGAGTGTGCCATTGTTGAAGCATCCAATGAGTAGAAGACACATGTACTGAGTATAAACATGTAATGATGATACAAATATTCCCCTCATGTGATCTTGTGATTTTGTTATAACTTCCTGTCCACGTGGGTGAGTCACGCTAAAATCCTGTATTACATGTGGATGTGTGTCATTTTGTGAGGTCTCGACTTGGGCGAGGATAGTACTTCTAATATCCTATTCGAGCAACTGATGAGCAAAAAAAAAGTGTGGTCTTGGGTATTTGAAGGTGCCAGGATAGGATGGGACTGATGTAGGGCCATTGGTCCCGTTGAGCGATCTCGACTGCTGGGGTGCCAAGACGAGATGAGACTTGTGTAGAGCTAATAAGCAAACTTATAGGTCTTGATCGAAGAGGACAGATGAGTCGATATTATCGGTACAAGATAGCTAAAATAAGGCACACAATGTTTGTCATGGCGGTTTGGATGGTCAGCTCGAGTGGGTCCCAGACTGGGAGGAGGTTATACTTAGGTATATCACCACGCAAGGCCTTAGATGCGACCTGAAGTAGGTCAGGGGGCATGAGACTGCGTTAAGGGCTAAGGACTTAAAGGTTTCGACTTAAAAGTCTAAGGTTGAGCTATTGGAGAAAGTTATTTAATAATTAACCCAATCTCTACCGATGGATATAGAGGCTAAGGATAAATCTTTCGACAATGGATGAGAAAAGGCCTTTGCCCTTATCTAGAAGTAGTTAGATTTTGTTCTTAGGATTTTATTAAAGAAAGGATGGGATAAATCCCTATTGAAGGTTGGGGTCTGAGACCAAATTATTGTCAAGCACGAAGCCTGGTACTCCCTCAATGTTGACGACGAAGAAGAAGAGGCCGCTAAATTAGAAAAGGAGGCAACTGGTCAGGACAAGACCTTGGTTGTTCAAGATAAGGTGGTTCCATAGAAGGAGACTCCAACTAACTAGATTAGTTTTAGGATTTTCTTATATTTTGGATTCCTTATCTTTTTTTATTCTCTTTTAGGGCCCGATCCATTTGTTGAATCAAATGACATAACATTTTTCTATTCCAAATTTGTTCGGATTTAGTTTTGACTTGTTTGCATTTTTCTTGCTTTTCATTAGTTTTTTAATGCCTTATTTATATTTTTAGTCCAACAATAACTTGTAATTGGTGCTAATAGCCCAAGAGAATGAATATTTGGACTCCATTCTTGGTGGAGATGCTTCTGACCAAGCTTGAAGGCTTTTGTGTTTTTCGATAAGTGCTTCAAAAAATGACAAGTGCTTATGGAGACTAGACAAGTATGGTCATCATTCTTCAGGCCGAGCTCAGAGATATCAAGAATATAGCTAGGTTTCTACATACTAAAAATATTTCTCTAGGTGAGGAGCAAGCAAGCCCGATTAATCTTTTAAGAAGAATGAGGTGATCAAGCAAGGTCTGCATTGACAGATAATGATGCTAAAGTATCAATTCTGGAAGGATCCTCATGCAGTCTGGGCTGCTGGTTATAACGAAGGTTGGATGGACGCCCCACTAAATTTTGATGAATCTAAACGTGTCACCTGTAAGCATGATTGGCTAAATGCATTAGCCGTCTGCAAGATTCCCAAGAACTCTCAATTCTAGTATTGCTACTAGGGGACTCTCCTTTTACTCGGTTGCCTCCTCTTGGGAGCAATGAGTGTTGGATTATACATATTGAAATACTATTACAACTGATAAGTAACTATCTCCTTACTCATGATAGTGACGATGAGTTTTAGACCATCCATGATGATGGCCGTCATGTTATCATAATCGAGTAGGTGAGTCACCGAAGATGGCAGTCTTATTTTCTCATTCTGTAATCTTATACTCTGTTCACTTATAATTTGGTCGACCATGGTCGATCTTGTATCAAATAAATGTTATGAATGAAGTTGTAAATTAAATTCATATTCATATTTCCTATTTCATATGTCAGGCATGTGTTATCATTGGTCTTACCTTTTAGGATTGTCGTCACACCACCTTAGGCCTAGAATGAATATATAGTGAAAACACACCTTGTCGTTGGTTCATCCACCCGTTTAGGATTTTAACCCACCAATGCCGAAACACTTAGTGCCTAGGGAACCCCCGTAGGAATTTTTAATTCCTAGTTATTTCCTGATGATTTCATGTTTATTAATGAAAAAATACGTAACCTTAGAGTATGATTAAGTGTAATCTTACTGAGATATAACGATAACGGTTAAAGTTTGATCGAAAAAGTTTGAACAAATTTGCAATAATGATGGCCTTACCATAGTGATAATCATAATTTGAGTGAATAAAGTTTTATGATGTTGGCTTATCATTTGGAATAATTAGAAAACTAATTGCATTAATTGAACTTAAAACATCTAAGAAATTAGAATGACAAAATTAGTACTTGGTAAAGCTAAAAATTTATAAATAAATTATTCTATGGTTGGTCGCATTCTAATGCATAGGTATCTTTCTGCCTCCCATTGTTTTCAGATGGTAGGCTCCTTGGAGATCGTCCCTAATGACTTTGAATGGTCCCTCCGACTTAGGTCCCAATTTATCATTTGACCACTTCCTCGCGTTTCCAATCACCTTTCTTAGCACATAATCTCCGACTTAAAACTTTCTTTGATTCATGCATTTTTTGTACTCGTTAGCCAAATGTTGTTTGTAGGACATTAGCTTAATCAAGTCTTACTCTTTTCTTTCCTCGATCAGGTCGAGCTCAGTTCCTATGATTTCTTCATCCATTCTTTGGTCTGAAATAAGGCTCTTTATGGTCGGCAAGCCTACTTCCAATGGAATTATGGCTTCCATTTTATAAGATAAGTCGAAGGTCATTTCCCTGATCGACATCCTGGGTGTTGTTCGATATGCTCAGAGGACATGGGGAAGATCGTCTACCCAAGCACCTTTTGTTTTTACAACCTTGTCTTTATTCTAATCATTGTCTTGTTGGAAGCCTCATCCTGTCCACTGTTTTGGGGATAGGATACTAAACTGTAGTAGTGCTTGATGACATGGTTATTACGGACTCCAGAAAAATCAAATCGTATCGGTGTCCCTTACATTTGCTAAAGGTTCAAACTCTATCCATTTGGTAAAGTAGTGCTTGATGACGTGGTTATTGCAGCCTATAGAAAAATCAAATCGTGTCGGTGTCCCTTACATTTGCTCAAGGTTCAAACTCTATCAATTTGGTGAAGTAGTCTGTGCTAACTGGGAGATACTTTCAGTTTTTTGATGTTGTAGATAGGGGGCCTATAGTGTTAACCCTCACTACGCGAAAATCCATGGGATGGTCAAAGACTTGAGGTCAATGGGTGGTTAATGGAGCATATGTGAGAATACTTGGCATTTGTTGCACTTCTTTATGTATGAGACCGCATCCTTATGCATGTCAGGCCACTAATACCCCTCCTTTATGGCCCTAAATGCTAAATATATTCGCCTGATATGACTCCTACATATCTTGCAGCCAATATAAAATTTATCGATGTCGTTAGGGTGTACAAACTATAGGTATGGACAAGTAAAAAACTTCCTATAGAACTTCCCCTCGTGAGACATGTAAAATTAAGCAACTTTCACTTTAATCTGATGAGCATGCTTCTTGTGGGTAAATTATGTGTCTTATCACAAGCATAAAGTGATTGGGTCCATCGAACTGGGAGTTGGAGTGAACTTGATCGACAACATTTTACATCATGATGCTCGGTTGAGCCACATATTCCACTTTAATAGTTATTTTGAGATGTTAAGGCCAAAGAGGTTAAAGTGTATGGATGATTTTTATTTTCTCGAGGAAATTATTGGACTTGGACATATTTGAATTTGGCGATCAAGTTTCGGGAAATATGGAGATACATTAACATGCGCTTATCCCTGAAATTATAGTCTCCTAATATCTGGTTAAATATCATCCTTAAATCACAGTAGTCTTTAAGGTGATTAGCGCCAAGGGATAATTCATTCCTTAATCTACCGATGAGGGCTTCGTTATTGGATGCTTTAATGCTTAGTTTGATTCCTTACTTGAGCACAGTATGATCTGGAGTTACCAAGATGGTCCCCACTCTAGCCCATTTTTAATTGGATGCCCCATCAATATAGAGAATACATTTGTCGAGTTGATCAGGCTCTCTAGTGGTTGCTTGATCGGTAAGCTTTCTCTCATCGGGCTCATGCCCTCTAATAAATTCAATAATAAAGCCCGCCAATACTTGTCCCTTAATTCCAGTTTTAAATTGATGATGGATATCAAATATCCTTAGTTCCATTGACTATTTAGACATCCGTTCAGACAGGTCGCCCTTTCTAAGGACTGCCTTTAGCATAGATGAAGTGATAAAAATGATAGATAGGACTTAAAGTAATCCTTTAGAATGGATTAACTAAGATGGAGCTGACTGCATGGTCGAACACTGAAAGATAAACGTAGAATGGATTAACCGAATTTAGGGCCATAAGGAGAAGTGGTCGGCTCAAGTAAAGCTTGATTTCTTCAGGTGATTTTGAATATTCTTCCATCTAAGCCTGGCCTTTCTCCTTCATCAAGATCTAGAAGAATGGCCGACACTTCTGGGAGGATCTAAAGATTAAGCGGTTGAGTACTTCCAACATCCTGGTTAGCTTTTGAATAACCATAGCTGTCTTAGGTGGATAGTTATTATTTATTTCCTCAATCTAGTTGGGATTTTATGACACCTTGTCTATTTAAATACCGGGTGATCAATCCTTTATAAAAATAAAACAGGAATATCACCTGGTTTATTCCTAGCACCACTGTCCAAAACATTTTAAAAGTTTACTAACTACTTAGTATTCAAAAAGTCGATGCAAAATTTTATCATTTTATTAAACAATAACATCATGCGGAAATAAATACAATGACCAAATCATCTATACAATAAAATAATCTACACCAAACACCAGATAAATAACTGAAGTAAAATGGTACTGAATAAACTCTCGGTTCTTAATACAAAAATCCAACTAACATCTAATGACATAAAATTGAGTTCACAAATACAAAGTCTAATAAACTGAATAAAAGAAAGAGCTGAAGGGGAGACATGCCCAAATGAAATAACTGAACTGCATGCTACTCTAGGAATGAAGTAACTGAAGTGACTAAATTCAAATCCTACAAGCATCCACAAATCCTATGGCTACGCATCCCTGGATCAGATCATCAAGGTTGGCGTCCTTGTGTCTTGATACCTAAAAGATTTTGAAAATATTTTGCATACGGGTCAAAGCCCAAGTAAAACCATTTGAAAATATTTTTCAAGTATTTTTCACAAGTTTAAAACAGTTATTGATTACACATGTTAGTTCAGCACACACTCCCTTGAGTTCCTCACCTCTCAACTAATGTGCATGCCTAAGGTCTCCTACCTAGCTTTGCTATCTTGACCAACTCGGTCCCATCAATAACTAAATAACCACTAATATTTTTATCTCCCCCGTACCGTCCATATTGTAAGCCACATTATAACCTTCATTTTCACTGAGTCTTTAGTTAAGTTTCTCTTTAACTTAACTGTGCCGCCCATAAAGTACTCTATCAATCTAATTAATAATTAACATCTCCCTTATGTTATTATTAAATCTAAGTTAACATTTCACATATGTTATCGTTCAAACATTTTCATTAATTTTCTGCACTTGAATTTTAATTTTAGATATACGTTATCTATCTTTCCTACAATTTACACACAAGTAGATTTAGCCTTGTTTATAAATACACTATTGAGTCTCTCTACTATCACTCAACAAAAAGATGTTAACCCACGTATATATATATACAAGTGCATTTACCTCTCTTACCAAATCAAGCACTATCAGTTCGGATGTCACCCTCGAAACATAAATCAAATCAACACATATTGGAGGCGAATATAGTCCTAAGCCTTTAGGATATGTACATACCTAACGTACCCAAATGATCTGCCAGTCCCGCTTATACACACACATAGTGAGCCGCCCTAAGTTCTATGTTCCGGGGAACTAATCAAGACCTCACTGGAATCATCAAGATAGGAATGCCCTCTGCGCGGAACCCCCGTGATAGCAGGCAACATAGGTATGTTCACACATAAGAAGGAATATATTAGGTATACAGACAACCTATCCATAGGTATACACTCAACCTATAATAGTAACCTGTACGTAGTATTTATCCCTCGAATACTTATCTGTAAGTTCAATATTTTACATTGTCCGTTATCAATTAAGTATGTCGTATACCGCGACAACCGTCGAAGGATAATTAGATGTCATTTAAGCATCAAGACGGATCCAAATATCAAAGTTCTTCAACATTCAAGCCTCCGCAAGTTTAAATTTGGTAAGGTGATGTTTTAAGTCCTTAATGGTTCACTTAGAATATTGGGACAACTTTTATGAAATTTTTTCGTAGTGTTGGAGCGGAGTTTTTCGTCAAAAATATTTTGCTATGTTTAAAGGCAGAACATTTACTCACAAAAGAAAAAATATTATTTTTTTAATTTTTTGTTCGAGCGACATCTTTATGTCGCACGAAGTCGTTTGAACGACATGTGTCATCGTTCGAGCGACACTGTTATCTCGTTCGAGTGACGCGCCACCTTAGATTTTCTATAAATTGGTTTTTTCAATTTCGTTTTTGATCAGAAGACTTGAGAATTTTCAAAAGATGAAACTGCTTTGGAAGAATACTTTGTTTTCTCACTTTAGGGTTTTAATCCTTGTTTTTAATTCACAATTCATACCAATAGTTTATGTCAGTTGTTTTGGAACCCAAGAACACATCTTGTGTCAAGTTTCTCTTGTAGAGAAAAATCTCTACTGCTGTTCTAGGTGCTCTTGAGGGGAGTACTGGGCTGAAGACGGCTGCATGTCGATAGGGAGTGCTTGTGGGCATTTCTGGGCTGAATTGGAGTTGCGATTTTGGCTGACTCCAAGCTACTACTTATGTGAATATTCTGCGGAGTGATCATTGCAAATTTCATTGTAATCATTGTAAGTTGCGATTTACATTTTTATAATGAAGTAAAAAGGTTTTACTCGAAAGGTTTTTTTTCTTCTGAAATCCGCGAGTTAGCAATTTTATTTGTGATGGTTTGAGACACACACATGTAGTTGCATGCTTAGGACCTGATTTAATTTGGTTTAAAAATTGACTCCAATTATATAAGTTTAAATTGAAAATTTGCGAATTTGGGTAAATTAGTATCACACGTCATTCTCAAATTGGTATCAGAGCAGGTTACTCTAATTTATTGTGTATTCCTATTTTTTGGCAAAATTTGTGTGATATTGATTGTTGTTGAAAAATCTGAATTTTAAAAATTGTCGCAATGTTTCTGAATGAAAACTCATATAATCGGTTGCTAATTTTTTACGGGTCTAATTATGGTTACTGAAAAGCCAGCATGAAATCCCATTTAGAATAAATCAATGACATAGTTTGGGTTATTTGTGAAAGAGGCTGGACTCCTCCCACTGTCACCGTAAATAATGTCACGAATTTAAAATATGTGTGAGACTAGATTGAGGATGAGTTTAAGTTGAGCACTTTTAATTCACGTGGGCATAGTGCAATTTTTGGACACGTCACCCCCGACAAGTTTCGACGTATTATGACATGCACCACGTCTAAAGAAGAGTGGGATATTTTACAACTCACCCACGAAGGCACTAACCTTATCAAAGAGTTTAAAATTCAAAATTTAACTACTCAATTTGAAATGATAACCAGCTTGAGACTGAGTGTTTTGATGACTTTTATGCACGTTTGTCTGACATTGTCAACACCAGTTTCAATCTTGGTGAGCCTATACCTGACGCACGAGTGGTAAAATGATTTTAAGATCGTTGCCAAAATGTTTTATCCCTAAAGTGACTGTTTTGAATACCTTAGGTAGTTTGAATCATCTGAAATTAAAAGAGATGGTTGGAGACCTCCAGATATATGAGATTGACATGTAACCTGACACTGTTAAGCCTAAGGATAGAGGGATAACACTTAAGGCCCAATCCAAGAACAAAAAAAGTGAGTTTTTGTGAGTCCGAGTTTGAGGACGAGTCTGATTTCCATATGGCCGTGCTTGCGAATTTTTTTAAATTTTTTTTTAAATTTTCTAAACAAAATTCTTCCAATAAAAGATTTTTTGAGAAAAATAAAAATGAGGCCAAAGAGAGCGGTGGGAAATAAGGTGAGAAAGTGGAGGAAGATAAGTGTTTTGAGTGTGAGAGGGGAGGACACATAGCGTTTGAGTGTCCCACTAGGCTAAAGAGAAAGGGCAAAAAGATTGCCATGCCAGCCACTCTTGGCGATAGTGAGGAAGGGGTGAAAGATTCCGGTGATGAGTTATCACATGGGAAGTTTGTTTCTTTTTATTCTAGTCACGTAAGCACACTTAGTTTGTCCCACAACGATGAGGATACTTGTGTACGTGAGACCCCCGAGGATGATTTGAGTGTTTCTAGCGAGTGTGAGAGTGAGGGTGATAGTGAGATCCAGATCGCATTTAGAGATTTGTACGTAGAGGCTTTAAAGACTAAAAAAATGAATAAGTATTTGAGTCCTAGGGTGAGAGATTTGGAGACAGAGTTATAGGTTTTGAAGGAGTTTGAGGCTAAAACTAGTCAACTCGAGAATGTGAAGGTTTCTTTGAGTGAACTATTGATAGTTTTAGGCCGAAAAAGAGTGATTTGACCAACATAGTGTCTAGTCTTATGACACGTGTATCCCAACTCGAGAGTGATCTCGAACATGCCCGGGAGGTCAGGGTCCCTTTAGAGAACACATTAAAGAAGGTTGGAAAGATGGTTCTCAATGCCATTTTGGGTGATGTTGAGAGACGAGGAATAAGTCATGATGGTGCGTCCACTTCACATGTTGCACTCGATCCGGTTCCCGAGTTTGTGATAGATCCATATGGCTCTCAACCCAACCCACCTAGGCATCCCATACCTGATAGGAGAGCGCGTAGGAGACGTTTTGAGAGAGGTGTGCCTAGTCTTGTTTATGTTTTCAAACACTGCAAGAAGAAATGACACCTTAGAGAGTTTTATTTTAAGTTGGGTCATGTGTCACGTTTTGCTACTACACGTGTTCACACACACACACACACACATCCACACATGATGCTTCGAATGATTACATGAGAGAGTTTGCACATATTAGGGAGCAGGTAAAGTTTTTAGTTAAGACTTCACATGATTTGATGGAGGTTTTTCATACGATGTCACCACCTTTGGAAAAATCCACCGCACCTAATGGTTGAGGTTTAGACTTATTTTCTAGCATAGGTTGATTTGCACGATGCTATTTTTTTTGCCTATTCCTAGTATGTATCGTTTTTTTAATAGATTTTTGTTTTTGAAAATTTCTGTAACAATACAAAAAGATTTTCATTTTTTGAGAAAAAATTGAAAAATCCAAAAAGATTTTTTGTATTTTATTTTTCACCGTATATGAATCGACATTGAGGATGACCGAGTCACAATCTCATTCCATATCCATGTTACTGTTTGATAGTGTTTTAATATGCGTCAATATTTCATTTTGTTATTTATAATATTTGGAGTCATTGAGATATGATTAGTTGTTACTACCTACATGTCTCATAAGTTCCTTTAATGCACACTTGCACGAATTTGTTTGATTATTGTACTTATATATCACAAATTGATCGGAGTGTTGTCATTTCAATTCTGTCTTTAAAATGAACCATATGCGATAAAAATTCACAATGGAAGTAGTGTATATAAAAACTGTTTACCGTGAATTTAATTGCAACAAAATATGATGAGTGAATCACGAGAAAGGGCTGCGATGGTTCAAAATGTACTCGTCATGAAAGCCACCGTTTAAAAGAGCCCGAAAAAATTTAAAGGCAACAAAAAGACAAATATGCCAAAAAAGGGCCACCTCAAAAGAAAAATATAATGCATTATTATTTATGAGGGAGTTTGGATGGAAAGAAATGAAAAACGGATTTACACGTCCGGACAGCGTCATGTGAAAGCATTCATAGTTTAGACGTTATTGGTGTGGGAATCATTCTTGACTTTAATGTGTTAATGGATTGGGTCGATATCATTTAAATTCAACACTTTCGACACATAATGACGATTTTGAGATTCTTTCATTAGGAGTACACATATTCATCGTGCACATATGTTATGTTTGATTTCGTTGATTTTCCTATTGAATATGTTCACGCCCATTCATTCCATTTCCATGATTTGGTTGTCTTAGTGTTAATTCATGGCGTTTGATTTTTGTAAAATTATTTTTGCATTTTTGTAAGAAAAATTAAAAAATCAAAAATAGTTTGTGGAAGTTTTTGGGTTTCTCCTTTGCGTGAGCGTAGTTTGATCCATATTTGCTATGCATTTTTGTCGTGACAACTCCATGTTTATTTTATCTTATTCGTTTCCTTGTCTATTTTCGACAATTAAAAAGGGGGAGAACGAATTTTGGGGGAGTTTTTGCATTATGGGGGAGATTTTATGGATTTGATTTATTCTTGCTGAAGACAAGAGCTGCGGTTCTTGAGGGTTCTTGCGGGAGTCTTTTGCTGAGTTAGACTCCGTGTCTATGTGGATTTGCTGCGGTATATTCATTACAGATTTTGCTATGTTATAAGTTGCGATTTACTGTTCAGAGTGAAATAAAAAGGTTTTTTTTCTTGAAATTATTTCTTTTACCGCATGCATTAATTATTTAATGGATTGAATCAATCAGATGCATGTTTAGGGTTTAAGAAGTTAAAATTGGTTTTAACTAAAATTGAAATAGTTATTTTTACCTAAAGTACACACTAAAGGGTCTTCTCAACATGTTAGTTCAACGTACACTCCCTTGAGTTTCGCACCTCCCAACTAATGTACACGCATTACGTCTCCTACCTAGCTATATTACCCTTACCAACTAAGTCCCATCAATAACTACCTAACCACTAACAGGTTTAGCTCCCCCGTACCGCCCATAATGTACGCCACAATGTGCCTTTAGTTATCATTAAGTCTTTAGTTAAGTTTCTCTTTAACTTAACCGTGCCGCCCATAAAGTACTCGATCAATCTAACTAATAATTAACATCTCCCTTATGTTATTATTAAATCTAAGTTAGCATTTCACATATATTATCGTTCAAACCTTTTCATTAAGTTTATCCACTGAAATTTTAATTTTAGATATACATTATCTATCTTTCCAACTATTTACACATTAGTAGATTTAGCCTTGTTTATATATACACTATCTAGTCTCCCTACTAACACTCAGCGGTAAGATATTCACCCATGTATGTATATATAATCTGGCATCTACCGGACTGGCCACCACGATGCACACTTGGTTATTCTACTATCAAGTCCATGTACCTCTCGTACCAAATCAAGAACTATCTAATCGGATGTCACCCTTGAATCATAAATAAAATCAACACATATTGGAGGCGAACATAGTTCTAAGCCATTGGGTTATGCATATCCCTACCGTACCCAAATGCCCTGCCAGTCCCATTTATACACACACATAGTGAGCCGTCCTAAGTTCTATATTCCGGGGAACTAATCAAGACCTCACTCGAATCGTCACGGTAGGATTTCCCTCTGCGCGGGACCTCCGTGATAGCAGGCAACATAGGTATATTCATACATAAGAAAGCATATATTAGGTATACACACAACCTATCCATAGGTATATTCAATATATGCATACGCACGACCGATAATAATAACCCGTATAGGTATACACCCCACCTATAAATATACTCTATATAGGTATGCACTCAACCTATAATAATAACCCGTACGTAGTACTTATCCCTTGAATACTTACCGTATCATTAATTCACATTATTAACTCACTATCGTATGTTCCCGAGTATTATTCTCTACTTGAAGGGTCCATAGTTACCCCTTAAGTTAATTCAGCAGTTATTACACTCACACCCTACTGGTCTATATCTTAGGTTCGCTCGCAACCCCTGCGACTCGTCCACATTCCCTCGAGTTCCTTATATTAGAACTTAAGCCCGATAAATTTTTACCTATTCCCTCATTAATAACTAAGTCTTAACCCTACCAAGGTCTATTGTCATCTAATATATCCCACATTATATTCTATGGATGTCTTAAAAGGTTCCCAATTAATAAATCACACTTTAAGGGCTTAAAAAGGGAAATTCCACAAATCTGGCTAAATCGAATCGATTTGGCCTTAGCCCAAATCGATTCACTAGCCGAATTGATTCGGTCAAGGAGCCTAATCGATTTTAAAATATGCAGAAGCCTTCGTCTTCTTCTTGACAATTGCATTTTTCATAGTTTTCATTGATTAAAACTTCACGATTCTATACCAAACTTTAACCAACATTACTAAACTTTATACCAGTACATAGGGGTGATTTCTAACGAAATATTTACTCCAAAACATTAATGATTCAATCCAAGAATCAAAATTTCTTCTAATGAACATAAAATACTAGTTTCTCACGTTCTTAATCTATTTTAATAAAAAACCCATATTTCATTCATACAATTCATCCATAACTGTTTGATTTTGTGTTACCAACATAAAGGAATATCACTACATGGAAATCCTACCCCCAAACATGTATTTAATAATTAAAAACCTCAAGATTTAGGTTAAATTATCAAACATAAGACCCTACATTACATGGGCATTATAACTCTTACCTTTGGTCCAACTGATCTGATTTCTTTGATGATGATGGGCTATTTTTCTTCTCCTTCAATCCACTCTCGAATGATGATGGTGGTTCAAAAACAAGGTTGAATCCTTCAAGAACTCTCTCTTAAGCTTCAAAAATGGCTTATCTTTCTTCTCTACTGACCTCTCTTTGTATTCTATCTTTCTGACCCTAGCCTCTCCCAACTATATACTGATAAAGACTTTGGAAATTAGTAGGTCTCTTTACCCTTAGCTTGTCAAATGACTAAAATTCCCTCATACGGTGCCGGTTTAGTCTAAAATTTCCCTGGGACCCAAACTATACCTGGGTATATTATTTCGACTATTTTGCCACTTTTGGTAACAATCGTGACCTATAAATCTTCATCCGAGTCACTTAATACTATCATATTACTTTCATCTCAAAATATGATACACATGAAATTAAAATAAATCGAATTAACTTAAATTCTAGATCACTAAATTAAATAAATTCTCTGAATTAAATAAATTCCAAATCACCAATTTTAATTAAATCCTAAATAACTAATTTACTTAAATCTTATTATGGCCATCCCGATCAAGATGCGTGACACTTCCTCTTTCCTCTTCTACCTCCCGAGGGGGTATGGGGAAGGAAGGGAGATTTAAAGGTCTCACAACATAATTAGGAATGCTTCGACATTATCGTTGTGAGGTAAATGTAAAGAGATGGAGTCACCAACCTATTTTGCACAAAACAGGCAAAGGAACATGTTGTCGCTCGAGAGAGAGGCATCGAAGACAAACTGATGCATACGAAACTAATAGTTCGAAGGTTCGGGGGCTTACTTACGCAATGGAAAGGTGTTAGGCACCCATCCCGCCCTTTTGTCTCTCATGGGCTTGTGTTGTTATTATCCTTTATTTCTTCGTGAAGTGTGTGTGCGTGTATATATAATGGAGATCAAAATCGTTCAACTCATACCATATAAAAGATAGAGTGAGGATGTTCCCAAAATAATATATAGAAAATATGATTTATGCGTTTATCGCGATATTGATCGTTTTGATGAAACGAGAATATGTGTTAGATGAAACACTAATAAACGTAATATGTATACTATTGCAAGAATATGATAAATGCAAAAAAGGGGGATTTAGAAAAATTGGAAATTTGAGAAAAAGTTGAAAATTGGGAAGTTAGAAAATTAAAAAATTGGACTCGAGTCTCGGGTTTTAATCCGAGACGCCTACGTAGCCTGTAAAGGAATCAAAGTCCATGTAGTTCTTATAGGGCGTGGGGATGGGTTTTATCCCGTAGATCCGAACGGGATTTTATTATATGTATATGTGTAGAAAAATGTGTTTTAGTTTTGAAAAAGTGTGATGGATAATTTCGTTCGGAATTTATTGGTGTAACACACTTTTTGTTTGTTTTGGTTTTTTTATAGAAAAAAAAACTATGTGTAATATACTAATAAAAGTGTAAGATGTTAATGTGTATGAACTAAAGTAAGAACTAGATTATGAATCTAATGTATTTTATGCAAAACAAGAAATTTAAAGAGAGGGGGAAGGATTTGGACCTTCTTTGAAGCTTGATCTTTGATCTTGGATGAACTCCCTTGAATGTGAAATTAAGATTGGATGAGAGAGAATGTGATTTTTCCAAATTGGGTATATAAAGGATGGAAATGTAAGCATGAATGGAACTTCACATTGAGGAACTTCGTTGATTTCGAGAAAATATTGTCGAGATCACTGATGCTGATGGATCTAAGGTGTGCTTTGCAAATGAGGTCATGCGATCTATTTATAGGGTGAGGGATGTTTTAGATTGACATGGCCCTAGCCCTTTCAATCGGTAGGTGACCCTTGGCACACTGCTGATAGGTAGGGAAATGGACCTGCCAATTGGCAGTCTCGTACAGATTTTTCCAAAAAATGGTCGTAGAATGCAATTTGTTGATCCAAATTGCGTACGGGTCATATCGTTAGAAAGGTAATTCAGAGAAATTCAAGATCCCTTTGGACCACTCCAGGGTCCGGGAGTTGACTTTGGGTCAAATGTGGCTCGGAAGCATGCATCGGTCCTTTGGACGAGAGATCGTTAGACGAAAATGGATCGTTCGTCCGCATGGCAAGTAAGAATTGTGCACAGGGTGGATCGTTAGAAATTTCAGGAGATGTACTTCTATATTATAAAGAGTTTTGCTCAGTTCAAAAAGTCAACCTTGGTCAAGCAGGTCCCAAAAACGCCTGGTGACCTCTCGGAGTAAAATGGATTATTCGTCGATACCGTATGTCAGAATCACGCACGGGGTTGTCTGTTGGAAAGGGTATTTAGTTACCTTCGAATATTCATTTAGCCTCATTCGATCTGAAGAGTTGACCTTAGTCAGACGGAGCACGGGAGCGCCCGGTCTCCTCAATATCAATTTTTAGGAAAAAATAGTTCGTTCGTCCAAACGGTTATGCTGTTTCGTGTATGGAGTGGACTATTGGAAAGGAGTTTCAGTGACCTTCGAAGATTCAAAGAGTTTTTTCTCTGACGATCAAGTTGATTGGTGTCAAATCGGTTCCCAGGAGCACCCGGTGGCCTTTAAATTAATTTTCGATAGTAAAATTATCCGTTTGTTCGAACCGTTATGCCGATTCGTGTACGAGGTGGACTGTTAGAAAGGGGATTCAAAGACCTTCAAAGATTCAAAGAGATTTTTCTCTGATGATAAAGTTTATTAAGGTTAAATGGGGCTCGGGAGTTCCCGATGGCCTCTAGATCGGTACTCGGAGTATGACCTAGAGTTTTATAGTGAAATGAAGAGGTTCTAGGGACCTAAGGAGAGATTTAAGGGGTCCTAGAATGTGGTGTCTACTCTTATATCCTAAAAAATAAGGTGTATTACATACTTCCCCCTTTACAAAGGAATTTCGTCCTCGAAATTCGGATAAGTCTAGTACTACAAGCTTTCTACACTTCCTGAATTATATACTCTTAAGATTACTACATATACTTATACCTACCCTAATCGCGGATAATATTAAAAGAATTCAAGTACCCAGGGTTCCTATACACCCTATACACGTGCATAACTGCACTAATGTTACCTAGCTCCACTAGCCTTAAATTGAAATATAACTATCAACTGGTAGTTGTAACTACGTATATGTATAATAACCAAGGTACTAAATCCATGTCCTAATGACGAAACATCTCTCCACTTACAATGTTGCGCCAAGTTTTATGCGTGGGATGTCTCACAAAGAGAAATCCAAATAAGGAGCCCCTGATACACTACTACATGACATTGTCGATCGTCGAAATGCGTTAGGCCCTCAGTCCATAAAACGTACCCCCAAAATTCCCGTCTCTTGACTTAAAAGTATAATCGTCCACTCCCATGTTACAAAAGACAAAATAATTTACGACGCTCTTACTGTCACTAGTTTCTTAGCGCGAATAAATCACGAGGTATATCTCTTCACTCAATGATAAGCCAATCTATCCTGAATCGATTCAGGTAACGTCCATACTTACCATGATCAAATATAACCATACAAACATATTCTTATAAGTCTATTATGCATCACACTATAACATATATACACGTATATATAGGCTATAACCTCTTCCAGGTGATACTTAGCAAAAATAAATCATACCCTGGAACAGTGAATACACAGTCCTATTATGATAGTTTACCACTGCTCAAACTATCTCTAACCATTCGGAACTTAGATGGTAGTCTACTCTATTCTCATAATTCTCGACTGCAGTAAACTAACACGTAATGTTAACATCCTCTTAGTGTACATACCCGCTCTCTCGTAGGCGACACCAAAGTGTCCCGCAACCCCACGGTGGTTAATTATATATATGCATAATAAGGTTATTACGGATAACGCACCCACCAAATCGACTCACTCGTGAATTCTAGTGATAATAATTTTACATTGTTATGCCCTCATGTCATTAAAAATCTACCCCACACTCATAGGATAATAAAGACAATTTACCTCCAAGTGTATCGTCTGATCGATGGGCTCCTGAACGTAATCCTCGTGTCCGAACTGACCCATGAACTGCCGCGATGGTTGTATATCCAGATCCTCGGCCTGTGGTTGCCCCTACCTCTCATAAGGCATTCTCTCTTCCTATGGCCCGTCTTTCCATAAACAAAATATTTCCTAAAAAATCCTCCCGACCACTGATCCTGTCTTTGCTGGCCTCCCTTTCCATTCCCCTGGCTCTGGCAGCCCTAAGGAACGAAATGCTGCTTCTATTGAGGGCCCCACTGACCCTTCTTAAACCCAACACTCACGGGTTAATAACATACGGACCTAAATCTCCTGGATCGATACTCATTACATCTCTCTCCTCTGCGGTGGTCACAGACTCCCACCATGGCAAAATGCGCTTACTAGCTTGAATGTCGCCAAGAACTGTTTCTGAGTGTCACTCCACTCAAACTCCGGTGGGTGACCCTTCTGAAATGCTTTCCTCACTCTTTACCACTATGACGACTCCAAATGGGCCTGAACGTCGAGTGCCCCTAGCAGTTTTGGCTTATTGTGGGAAAAGTATCGTGCCATTGCGGGCATCACTGCGTTAACTTCCTGTACCATGATCTCATCCACCTTTGAGGTCGTCATCATTCCCTGCGGTGGCGGTGGCTATGGTACCTCTAGCTCTTAGTGAGCTACTCTCACCTTATCTATCCATGCTACTCTAACCTAACGTCCTCTCTTAGGCGACGTCTGAAATGAGATTTGAAATATATATAAGTTCACCATCAAAGTAATCGACAGAAGAACGTAAATGCTCGTACGTAATGAGGAATACAACAATCTTATATAAGGCTTTATATCAAAGAACGATAAGCTGGAATATGAAAAGCCGCACAAATTCTAAGGACACTAGAACTTGATGCTCTGATACCATCTGTGACACCCCACTTATTTAAATACCGAGTGATTAATCCTTTATAAAAATAAAAAGGAATCTCATCTGGTTCATTCTTAGCATCACCGTCGAAAACATATTAAAGTTTACTAACCACCTAGTATTCAAAAATTCGGTGCCAAATTTTATCTTTTTATTAAATAATAACAGCATGTGGAAATAAATATAATAACCAAACCATCTATGTAGTAAAATCATCTGAACCAAACACCAGATAAATAATTAAAATAAAATGGTACTAAATAAACTATCGGTTCTCAATACAAAAATCCAACTAACATCTAATGACATCAAACTGAGTCCACAAAATTGAAAAAATAAAAAAAAAATCATTGAAGGGGCGACATGACCAAATAAAATAACTGAACTTCATCCTACTCTAGGAATGAAGTAACCGAAGTGACTAAATCCAAATCGTGCAAGCATCCACAAGTGCTGCAGGTACGCATCCCTCGAACAGATCATCAAGCTTGGCATCTCTGTGGATGGACATCTAAAAAGTTTTGAAAATATTTTGCATGTGGGTCAGAACCCAAGTAAAACCATTTGAAAATATTTAGCAAGTATTTACCACAAGTTTAAAACAGTTATGGATTACACAAGTTAGTTCAACGTACACTCCCTTGAGTTCTTCACCTCTCAACTAATATGCACGCTTAACGTCTCCTACCTAACTATGCTACCCAACCCATCTAGGTCCAACCAGTAACTAACTAACTAACCACTAATGGGTTTAGCTCCCCCAAACCGCCCATACAGTACGCAACAATGTACCCTTCATTATCACTAAGTCTTTATTTAAGTTTCTCTTTAATTTAACTGTACCGCCCATATAATACTCTATCAATCTAATTTATAATTAACACCCCCCTTGTGTTATTATTAAATCCAAGTTAACATTTCACATATGTTATTGTTCAAACTTTTTCATCAAGTTTCTCTACTAAAATTTTAATTTTAGATATATGTTATCTGTGGTGACAAATAAATTCAGCACAAAATAACAAATAAAAGCAATCACCAGTATAAATAAAGAATTGAAAAGAATGACAATCACACACAACACATGATGTATGTGGTTCGGTAAGAAGGCCCACGTCCACGGTGGTGCTCTCTGTATATTATTTCTCTTTACTCCGGGGAGTGTTTTACCGAAAATAATACATGCCCTTTGCCTTGGGCAGAGGGTTTGTTATATACATGTTATTTCGAAGGGTGGAGGAGTTCTAATCCCCCATGTTAGCCCATAATCCCTAAAGTGTCTCTGAAGAGAGATTTTGGGAACTGAATTGGTTGAGACTTTGGGCCATGTTTAATTAGGCTTCTCATTTGGGCCAAAATGACAAATCTAGGTACCCACAATTGCCCCTAAAATTTTTGGGTCACAATTTGGGCTCAATAATTTTAAATAATTTCTCTTAATGGCATTTCTGTGATTCGTACAAAACTTTTGAACTGAAGCGCACTCTCCGAACTGACTTAGGCGGCAGATTGCCTCATTTCTCGTGCATCATGATTAGAAAGGTTTAAATTATTTTAGAGAGCTCATTCCTTGAATGGTCACTTTCATATCTCTTCGCATTCTCTCAATTTATCCAAGCTTTCACTGTAGCTGCCTTTACTCCCAGGTCTCTTCTTCCATTTTTAAGCTTTCTTAACATCTTCTCATCGTCCCTGTGTAATACCCCGTATTTTCTATGATATTTATTTTTGGGGATTAATTGAATTAAATGTTTATTAATTGAAAATTAATCCGGATAAAAATATTAACGAGATATGAGTTAGTATTTTTAGTATAATGTGTATACTTGGCATTATATGATTATTGGTAATATTGAAATTGTCACGTAATTGAAATACGTCAATTTGGGAATTTTGCTTGACGCGTGTGACCGCCACGTCATGGTATTTTGTTATTAAATTAAAGAGTGAATTTTAGTTCCATTAACCGTATGGTCGTTTTGAGTGCCCCAACGCGTCCGGAAGGGTCGAGATAGTCAGAAAACACTAGCCGAAAGTTTAGTTTGGGTCCCGAGGCATTTGTGGGCCATACCGGCATCAAAAAGGGTAATTTGGTAAATTGCATTTTTGGGAATTAAAAAGTGACGAAAATAGAGATTACAATATGACTATTTCCTCAACCCACTTAACCCACTAACCACACTATATGCCATCATGGGCTACGGGAGAAGTTGATATATCATTCTAACTTACCAAAAACCATAACACACCTCCATACTCCATTATCTTCAACCTTGAGAAGAGCTTGAGAGAGAGAGAGAAGGAAACCTTGGGAAGAGCTTGAGAGAGAGAGAGAAGGAAGAGAATTCTGCAGAAAAACAGAGGGAGAACAACCTAACTTCAAGATTCTACACCAAATTCTGAGATAAATTAAGGCAAGTGATTTAAACTCTTTTGATTCAAGATATGTTTCCATGTTTAGGAATTTTCGAAATTGATTTTTGGAGATAAATTAGATCCATGAATCGGAAGTTAAAGGCCATGAATTATGTAGGAATTGCATGTAGTATATTCTGGACGAATTTATATGTGATAAACAGAACCTTGATGATCTAAAAGTGGAATTAGAAGAAGTTTGATGATGTTCTTGAATGGAAGAATTCTGGAAATTATTTTGATGTAGTTTTGATCTAAACTAAGCTTTTCAATGATGAATTATGGAACTTAGAATGTTAATACTGTTTTAGGATGTTAGTATAATGTTAGAGTAACCTTATCTTGGAGTTTCATGCTTAAAAATGGAGTTTTGGGTCGAAACTGTAACTGCAAAACAAAGCAGTCCGTAACCATACCTGTGCAATCGATCGATCGACATTCATCAGTCGATCGATCGACCACCATCGATCGATCGAGGTTCAAGGTCGATCGATCGACCTTCCCAGAATGAGTAAAGTTTCCCTTAATTAAATTTTAATGATGATAAGCCTTGGATAATATTATTGGAGACATTGTGATTACCCAAAATTTAAAGGAAGACCAGTAGGCATGATTATGAAATTGGACTTTAATTGGAATTTAATTTGAGGAATTATTCTAAATTAATGAAATTCGTTATGTGAGATAATATTTGGGTTAATAGTACAAATTTGAATAATTTGATGAAATAAGGTTTGGGGCAGAATTAAAGACCTTAGGCATAATGATGTTATATGTGGGAATTATGGGAACTTAATAGTCTATTTGAGATAGGTGCCAAGTTTAAGAAATTACGACGTGAGACGTGTCGACTATTTAAATTATATATTATCGAGATACTGGAAAGATATGAATTGGGAATGATGGTATAATGATGTAAGATATACCCTTATTAATATTGAGATATCTAAGATGTGTGAATGCTTAGTATATAACTTTATGTGTATGACATACCTACCATACTTGCTATCACGGGAGGTTTACGTTCGCTTAGGGCCTTCTTATCCTTGTGTTGCCCGGATTTAGATTGGTTACCTCGATGAACATAGGTCATAGAAGGACTTATTGTGATATTAATAAGTCTGCTGATCATGGGAGCATAGGTATGTGCGTGACCCATGTGATGGTGACTATGTTCGCCTCCACTATTTGTGTTGTTATCTGAACAATTCCTGAGAGATTCGGAATGTGTGATCCTTATGTACGTGATGTACCGGGATGGATAGCAGAGTATGTGTGCACCGCAGCTTGGCCTTTGGGTGCTCATATTGTATATTTATGTTGTGGAAATATACGGCTAATTGAGAAGGAATTTATTAGGTTAAATTGTGAGTATAATTATGGTAATGTTTTGAAAAGGTAAAAAGGGGATTTTATCAATAAATGGTTTTGTTAGTAATTGGGAATCCGGGAATTAAAGTAGAACTCTCTATTTAATTATTAAGGTTGGAAATTAAACGTGAACCAAGTAGTAGTGTAGAAACTCTTAGATAGTTATGAGTTAACACATGAATGGGTACAGGAACGTTAGGAGTGCACAGTAGAAGAGGGGTGAGTATATCATGTGAGAGCACGTCCTAACATGTACTTTGCATATACTGTTTTAAATGTTTTTAAAGCACTTGCAGGTTTTTAAAATATCTCCACATTCGGGCTCTGACCCGTTTGCTTTCAAATCTATTTTTTTGTAAAACCATTTTTAGGTGCCCAGTCACAAGGTCACCATGCATAGGATTCTCATTCTGATGACGGGCTGTAGCTGCTTGTGGAAGCTACAGGGATTTGCTTTAGACGCTTATATCATTTGGATTCCTTATTCATTATTCCTCAGTTGTAGGGCATGTTGCCCAAGTTCTATTAGATACATTTCCATTTCAGTTTCAAGACGTTGGCTTGTATTCATTTAGTAGTCAGTATTTCATTTTTACTTCAGTTGTGGGATTATGTTATGAGGAGTTTTACTTCCAGATTTATTTATATCATGTTACGGTCATTCTATTTACTTTACTATGGTGAATGGTGTTATTCTTCTTCTTTACACTTGTTTCATGTTAATCAGACTTTAAATAAAAATTTGGCAACTTACTTTTTAAATACTAGGTGGTTAGTAATAATAATAAAATGTTTTCGACAGTGATGCTATTAACTGAGCCAACTTAGCGTTTTGATTTAATTTAATAAAGGAGTAGCTACCCGGTATTTAATTAGTTGGGGTGTCACAAGTGGTATCAGAGCATCAGGTTCTAGTGTCCATTAGGATCTGAACGGCTTATTATGTTTCCGCTGAGCTTTCTTTGATATAGAGCCCTATATTTTAGGACTGTTGTATTCTTTTGTTTATGCTACGTTCTTCAGCTATTTTAAAGTTTATAACTGCGAACTTATAGACTTTATTCTTATTTCAGAATGCCTCCACGACGTGCACCACGAGTTCCCAGGAATGCGGCGCCAGAACCACAGTCCGCACCGGTCCAGGGCATGATGAACGCCGCTGAGGTTGCAGCTATCGTAGCCCAAGCGGTAAATGCCGCCATTGTAGTAGTTCAGCAGGCACCGCCTCAGGCGCCGGTCGCCGCTCCAGTTCAGGAAACTTCATTCCCGTCTGCTTGGGAACGTGTACGTGACGCTTTTCAGAAAGCGCATCCTCCAGAGTTTGCAGGTAGCTCAGATGTTGTAGTCTCGAGCCAATGGAGGAAAGATATACAGCGGCACTTAAGGATGTATGAGTGCACGGATGTTCAGAAGCAGGTACTAGCTACTTTCAAGCTAGTTGGATCTGCATTGCAGTGGTGGGAGTCTATTACCACCGTAGAGGAGAGGGATACTCTCACTATTCATGATTTCTGGGTGCGGTTCGACCGCAAGTACTTTCCGTCAGCTGTTCATACGGAAATGAGGAGGAGATTGATGAGTCTGAGGCAGGAGGGTAAAACCGTGGCCGAGTATGAGGCCGAGTTTACTAATCTGTTGAATATCGTCCCTGATGAGATACCAACAGAGAAGAAGAAGATTGAGAAATTTACCGACGGGTTGACATGGAGGATCCGTCAGCATCTGTTAGGGAACCTTTCGTTGGCCACTTATTCTGATGTGGTTAACGCTGCTCTATTACACAGCCAGGATCACCGCTTTCATATGGCCGAGGGTAAGAGATCGGGAGAGTCTAGCCATCAGGGCAGGACTGGAGGACATGGTGCCGGTGGGGCACAATCTTTTCAGGGGCAGAGACAGGTAGAGCAGGGTTCTCAACAGGGGGATCACAAGAGGTTCCGTTCAGGGGGTTTCAGGAACGGTCAGGGATGATTTCGGAATGGCCAGCAAGGTCATAACGGCCATCAGGGCCAACAGGGCCAAAATGGTCAACATCAGCAGTTTCAGCAGGGCCAGCAGGGCCAAGGGAGGAACGGTAACGGCCACCAGGGCCGGGGTCAGCAAGGGCAGAGAGGAGGTAACTTCCCGGGGAAGTGTTTCGTTTGTGGCAAGACTGGCCATAAACGCCAGGACTGTCCTGATAAGGGCAGGGCACAGCAGCAGCAGCAGGGAGCTCGCCAGGAGCCACAGAGGCCTATGTTTCTCGCCGCTCTCCCCGCACCGCCACAGATGGCAGCACTGCCACCCATTCCAGCAGTTCTGGCTCAGCAGGGACAGCTATAGTATGGACATGTCTACAACGTCCACCAGGCAACAGTCCCACAGGCACCGCCCGCGATTGAGGGTACGTTTTCTATCCATGGCACTATGGGTCGGGTACTATTTGATACGGGGGCTACACATTGCTTTATAGCTACACATTTCGCGAAGGCTTTAGGGTTGTTAGCCACAGCGGAGAGCACAGTTACGTGTGTCGACTCACCATTGGGGAGTGGGTCGCTTATATTCTTTATATGTCGGGGAGTGGGGGTAGAGATTGGTGGTTTGGTATTACCTGCGGATATGTTGGTTTTAGATATGCATGTTCACGATGTGATTATCGGTATGGATTGGCTCGCTGATTATAGAGCCATGATAGATTTCTTCGGTGGGAGCATTGTTTTTGCCATTCCGGGGCAAGAGATGTTTGTAGTGGCGATGCCTGGCCCAGAGGGAGGCTCGACCGGTCATTTATATTACGTTGAGGAGGATACCTCTAAGGAGGTTGTGATTCCTTTAGATTCGATCCCAGTCGTCAGGGAGTATTCTGATGTGTTTCAGGAGATACCAGGCCTACCCCCCAGTCAAGAGATAGATTTCGTTATAGACTTGTTACCTGATACGAGACCTATAGCACGCGCACCGTACCGTATGGCTCCAGCTGAGATGAGGGAGTTACGGGATCAGATTGAGAAGATATTGGGTCAGGGGTTTATTCGGAGGAGTACTTCACCTTGGGGTGCCCCTGTGTTGTTCGTGAAGAAGAGAGATGGTTCACTGAGATTGTGTGTGGACTACCGGGAGTTAAACAAGGTCACGATACGGAACAAATATCCGTTGCCTCGAATCGATGACCTATTTGACCAGTTGAGAGGAGCTTCTTACTTCTCAAAGATTGATTTGCGATCTGGTTACCATCAGTTGCGTATCAGGGAGGAGGACGTCTCGAAGACTGCGTTCTTATCGAGATATGGTTCCTACGAGTTTCGGGTTATGCCATTTGGTTAGACCAACGCTCCAGCAGCATTTATGGACTTGATGAATATAGTGTTCAGGGATTACCTAGACCAGTTTGTCATTGTCTTCATCGATGATATTTTGGTTTACTCCCAGACAGAGGAGGAGCATGCCGAGCACTTGAGACTAGTTTTGCAGACACTGCGCCAGAATGAGTTGTATGCAAAATATGAGAAGTGCGGGTTTTGGCTGAAGGAGGTTCAGTTTTTGGGGCATATTATTTCCGACCGGGGAATATCGGTTGATCCGGGAAAGGTATCCGCGGTGAGGGAGTGGGGATAGCCCACGACACCGACAGAGATTCGTAGTTTCTTGGGCCTAGCAGGATACTACAGGAGGTTCATTCGGGGTTTCTCCACGATAGCGGGTCCCATGACACATCTTACCCGAAAAAGTGTGCCGTTCATTTGGAGTGATGCCTGTCAGTTGGCATTTGATGAGTTGAAAGACAAGCTAACCTCAGCACCTGTATTAGCATTGCCGAGACCGGGAGTCGAGTATCTTGTTTACACCGATGCGTCCTTACAAGGACTTGGAGGTGTACTGCAGCAGGAGAGTCAGGCCATAGCTTATGCTTCCCGTAAGCTTAAGCCTCACGAGAAGAATTACCCTACCCACGACTTGGAGTTAGCGGCAGTGGTATTTGCCCTTCGTATTTGGAGACACTACCTGTTGGGGGAAAAGTTTCGATTGTTCACGGATCACAAGTCCCTACAGTACCTATTCACGCAGAAGGAGTTGAATATGCGGCAGCGGAGGTGGCTTGAATTCGTGAAAGATTATCAGTTCGATATCCAGTATCACCCGGGGAAGGCTAACGTGGTGGCAGACGCGTTGAGCCGTAGACCGGTAGATGAGGTGGCAGATGTGTGGAAGGCCAAGTGGAAGGAATTGGGACACCAGGATGCAGTGGCCCGATCATTCATGTCTGTGATGACTGTTACACCGCAGATTGTCACGAAGGTGGTGAAGGCACAGGCAAATGACTCGTTCTGTCAGGATCAGATAGTTCGATTATTAGCAGAGGGAGCCGAATCCTATACCGTTAGCTCAGACGGGGGATTACGCTTCAATGGGAGATTGGTAGTTCCGGAAGGGGAGGAATTGCGGCATGAGGTGATGGCAGAGTCGCACGGCTCACGGTTCGCGGTACATCCCGGAGGGGACAAAATGTACCAAGATATGAGACGCCAGTATTGGTGGAGCGGGATGAAGAGGGATATTGCCGAGTTTGTCTCAAAATGCGCCACTTGTCAGCTCGTAAAAGTGGATCATCAGAGACCGGCAGGACTGCTACAGCCTTTAGAGGTCCCGATGTGGATGTGGGAGAGCATCTCTATGGACTTTATCACGGGGTTGCCTACGTCGCAGAGAGGTCACGACTCCATTTGGGTGATTGTAGACAGGTTGTCAAAAGTCGCTCATTTTTTACCCGTACGGACAGACTACACTGCGGGACAGTATGCCCAGCTCTTTATTGCAGAGATAGTGAGACTTCACGGTGTGCCCTTAAATATCGTGTCGGACCGAGACAAGATATTCGTTTCACGGTTTTGGGAGAGTTTTCAGCAGGCCATGGGCACGGAGTTGAGGTTGAGTACAGCGTACCACCCGCAGACCGACGGGCAGACCGAGCGCACAAATCAGATGTTGGAGGACATGCTACGTATGTGCACCATTGACTTTGAGGGAGGATGGGAGCAGTATCTTCCACTGGTGGAGTTTGCCTACAACAACTCCTATCAGTTCACCATTGGCATGGCTCCATTTGAGGCATTGTACGGTAGACCTTGTCGTTCCCCAGCATGTTGGTTGGAGGTGGGGGACAACAAACTACTTGGGCCGAAAGTGATTCAGGATACTTCGGCAAGGATAGAATTGATTCGCAGTCGCATTCGGGTGGCTCAGGACAGACAGAAGAGTTATGCTGATGCGAAGAGATTCTTCAGAGAGTTCCAAGTGGGGGACCAGGTTTTGCTCAGGGTTTCTCCTATGAAGGGGATTATGCATTTCGGGAAGAAAGGGAAGTTGGCACCGAGATATGTGGGACCATTTCCTATTATTGAGCGGATTGGGCCAGTTGCGTATAGACTTGGATTACCGGAGCATTTACATCGGATTCACGATGTGTTCCATATTTCCTCGCTTAGGAAATACCTTAGGGATAATTTGGCTCATTCTCTCATTTCTGTGGAGGATATTGATCTCCAGCCGGATAGCTCCTACGAGGAGGGACCGATTGCTATTCTAGACCGAAGTGAGAGGAAACTGCGGTCAAAGATAGTCCCGTTAGTGCGTGTTCAGTGGCGACATCATAATATCGAGGAGTCCACATGGGAGCGCGAGGATGAGATGCGCGAACGTTATCCAGAGTTATTCTTACCAGGTACTTTCTAGTTCCGAATTTCGGGACGAAATTCAGTTATTAGGGGGGAAGTATGTAATACCCCGTATTTTCTATGATATTTATTTTTCGGGATTAATTGAATTAAATGTTTATTAATTGAAAATTAATCCGGATAAAAATATTAACGAGATATGAGTTAGTATTTTTAGTATAATGTGTATACTTGGCATTATATGATTATTGGTAATATTGAAATTGTCACGTAATTGAAATACGTCAATTTGGGAATTTTGCTTGACGCGTGTGACCGCCACGTCATGGTATTTTGTTATTAAATTAAAGAGTGAGTTTTAGTTCCATTAACCGTATGGTCGTTTTGAGTGCGCCAACGCGTCCGGAAGGGTCGAGATAGTCAGAAAACACTAGCCGGAAGTTTAGTTTGGGTCCCGGGGCATTTGTGGGCCATACCGGCATCAAAAAGGGTAATTTGGTAAATTGCATTTTTGGGAATTAAAAAGTGACGAAAATAGAGATTACAATCTGACTATTTCCTCAACCCACTTAACCCACTAACCACACTATATGCCATCATGGGCTACGGGAGAAGTTGATATATCATTCTAACTTACCAAAAACCATAACACACCTCCATACTCCATTATCTTCAACCTTGAGAAGAGCTTGAGAGAGAGAGAGAAGGAAACCTTGGGAAGAGCTTGAGAGAGAGAGAGAAGGAAGAGAATTCTGCAGAAAAACAGAGGGAGAACAACCTAACTTCAAGATTCTACACCAAATTCTGAGATAAATTAAGGCAAGTGATTTAAACTCTTTTGATTCAAGATATGTTTCCATGTTTAGGAATTTTCGAAATTGATTTTTGGAGATAAATTAGACCCATGAATCGGAAGTTAAAGGCCATGAATTATGTAGGAATTGCATGTAGTATATTCTGGACGAATTTATATGTGATAAACAGAACCTTGATGATCTAAAAGTGGAATTAGAAGAAGTTTGATGATGTTCTTGAATGGAAGAATTCTGGAAATTATTTTGATGTAGTTTTGATCTAAACTAAGCTTTTCAATGGTGAATTATGGAACTTAGAATGTTAATACTGTTGTAGGATGTTAGTATAATGTTAGAGTAACCTTATCTTGGAGTTTCATGCTTAAAAATGGAGTTTTGGGTCGAAACTGTAACTGCAAAACGAAGCAGTCCGTAACCATACCTGTGCAATCGATCGATCGACATTCATCAGTCGATCGATCGACCACCATCGATCGATCGAGGTTCAAGGTCGATCGATCGACCTTCCCAGAATGAGTAAAGTTTCCCTTAATTGAATTTTAATGATGATAACCCTTGGATAATATTATTGGAGACATTGTGATTACCCAAATTTTAAGGAAGACCAGTAGGCATGATTATGAAATTGGACTTTAATTGGAATTTAATTTGAGGAGTTATTCTAAATTAATGAAATTCGTTATGTGAGATAATATTTGGGTTAATAGTACAAATTTGAATAATTTGATGAAATAAGGTTTGGGGCAGAATTAAAGACCTTAGGCATAATGATGTTATATGTGGGAATTATGGGAACTTAATAGTTTATTTGAGATAGGTGCCAAGTTTAAGAAATTACGACGTGAGACGTGTCGACTATTTAAATTATATATTATCGAGATACTGGAAAGATATGAATTGGGAATGATGGTATAATGATGTAAGATATACCCTTATTAATATTGAGATATCTAAGATGTGTGAATGCTTAGTATATAACTTTATGTGTATGACATACCTACCATACTTGCTATCACGGGAGGTTTACGTTCGCTTAGGGCCTTCTTATCCTTGTGTTTCCCGGATTTAGATTGGTTACCTCGATGAACATAGGTCATAGAAGGACTTATTGTGATATTAATAAGTCTGCTGATCATGGGAGCGTAGGTATGTGCGTGACCCATGTGATGGTGACTATGTTCGCCTCCACTATTTGTGTTGTTATCTGAACAATTCCTGAGAGATTCGGAATGTGTGATCCTTATGTACGTGATGTACCGGGATGGATAGCAGAGTATGTGTGCACCGCAGCTTGGCCTTTGGGTGCTCATATTGTATATTTATGTTGTGGAAATATACGGCTAATTGAGAAGGAATTTATTTGGTTAAATTGTGAGTATAATTATGGTAATGTTTTGAAAAGGTAAAAAGGGGATTTTATCAATAAATGGTTTTGTTAGTAATTGGGAATCCGGGAATTAAAGTAGAACTCTCTATTTAATTATTAAGGTTGGAAATTAAACGTGAACCAAGTAGTAGTGTAGAAACTCTTAGATAGTTATGAGTTAACACATGAATGGGTACAGGAACGTTAGGAGTGCACAGTAGAAGAGGGGTGAGTATATCATGTGAGAGCACGTCCTAACATGTACTTTGCATATACTGTTTTAAATGTTTTTAAAGCACTTGCAGGTTTTTAAAATATCTCCACATTCGGGCTCTGACCCGTTTGCTTTCAAATCTATTTTTTTGTAAAACCATTTTTAGGTGCCCAGCCACAAGGTCACCATGCATAGGATTCTCATTCTGATGACGGGCTGTAGCTGCTTGTGGAAGCTACAGGGATTTGTTTTAGACGCTTATATCATTTGGATTCCTTATTCCTCAGTTGTAGGGCATGTTGCCCAAGTTCTATTAGATACATTTCCATTTCAGTTTCAAGACGTTGGCTTGTATTCATTTAGTAATCAGTATTTCATTTTTACTTCAGTTGTGGGATTATGTTATGAGGAGTTTTACCTCCAGATTTATTTATATCATGTTACGGTCATTCTATTTACTTTATTATGGTGAATGGTGTTATTCTTCTTCTTTACACTTGTTTCATGTTAATCAGACTTTAAATTAAAATTTGGCAACTTACTTTTTAAATACTAGGTGGTTAGTAATAATAATAAAATGTTTTCGACAGTGATGCTATTAACTGAGCCAACTTGGCGTTTTGATTTAATTTAATAAAGGAGTAGCTACCCGGTATTTAATTAGTCGGGGTGTCACAAGTGGTATCAGAGCATCAGGTTCTAGTGTCCATTAGGATCTGAACGGCTTATTATGTTTCCGCTGAGCTTTCTTTGATATAGAGCCCTATATTTTAGGACTGATGTATTCTTTTGTTTATGCTACGTTCTTCAGCTATTTTAAAGTTTATAACTGCGAACTTATAGACTTTATTCTTATTTCAGAATGCCTCCACGACGTGCACCACGAGTTCCCAGGAATGCGGCGCCAGAACCACAGTCCGCACCGGTCCAGGGCATGATGAACGCCGCTGAGGTTGCAGCTATCGTAACCCAAGCGGTAAATGCCGCCATTTTAGTAGCTCAGCAGGCACCGCCTCAGGCGCCGGTCGCCGCGCCAGTTCAGGAAACTTCATTCCCGTCTGCTTGGGAACGTGTACGTGACGCTTTTCAGAAAGCGCATCCGCCAGAGTTTGCAGGTAGCTCAGATGTAATAGTCTCGAGCCAATGGAGGAAAGATATACAGCGGCACTTAAGGATGTATGAGTGCACGGATGTTCAGAAGCAGGTACTAGCTACTTTCAAGCTAGTTGGATCTGCATTGCAGTGGTGGGAGTCTATTACCACCGTAGAGGAGAGGGATACCCTCACTATTCATGATTTCTGGGTGCGGTTCGACCGCAAGTACTTTCCGTCAGCTGTTCATACGGAAATGAGGAGGAGATTGATGAGTCTGAGGCAGGAGGGCAAAACCGTGGCCGAGTATGAGGTCGAGTTTACTAATCTGTTGAATATCGTCCCTGATGAGATACCAACAGAGAAGAAGAAGATTGAGAAATTTACCGACGAGTTGACATGGAGGATCCGTCAGCATCTGTTAGGGAACCTTTTATTGGCCACTTATTCTGATGTGGTTAATGCTGCTCTATTACACTGCCAGGATCACCGCTTTCATATGGCCGAGGGTAAGATATCGGGAGAGTCTAGCCATCAGGGCAGGACTGGAGGACATGGTGCCGGTGGGGCACAATCTTTTCAGGGGCAGAGACAGGTAGAGCAGGGTTCTCAACAGGGGGATCACAAGAGGTTCCGTTCAGGGGGTTTCAGGAACGGTCAGGGAGGATTTCGGAATGGCCAGCAAGGTCATAACGGCCATCAGGGCCAACAGGGCCAAAATGGTCAACATCAGCAGTTTCAGCAGGGCCAGCAGGGCCAAGGGAGGAACGGTAACGGCCACCAGGGCCGGGGTCAGCAAGGGCAGAGAGGAGGTAACTTCCCGGGGAAGTGTTTCATTTGTGGCAAGACTGGCCATAAACGCCAGGACTGTCCTGATAAGGGCAGGGCACAGCAGCAGCAGCAGGGAGCTCGCCAGGAGCCACAGAGGCCTATGTTTCCCGCCGCTCTCCCCGCACCGCCACAGATGGCAGCATTGCCACCCATTCCAGCAGTTCCGGCTCAGCAGGGACAGCTATAGTATGGACGTGTCTACAACGTCCACCAGGCAGTAGTCCCACAGGCTCCGCCCGCGGTTGAGGGTACGTTTTCTATCCATGGCACTATGGGTCGGGTACTATTTGATACGGGGGCTACACATTGCTTTATAGCTACACATTTCGCGAAGGCTTTAGGGTTGTTAGCCACAGCGGAGAGCACAGTTACGGGTGTCGACTCACCATTGGGGAGTGGGTCGCTTATATTCTTTATATGTCGGGGAGTGGGGGTAGAGATTGGTGGTTTGGTATTACCTGCGGATATGTTGGTTTTAGATATGCATGTTCACGATGTGATTATCGGTATGGATTGGCTCGCTGATTATAGAGCCATGATAGATTGCTTCGGTGGGAGCATTGTTTTTGCCATTCCGGGGCAAGAGATGTTTGTGGTGGCGATGCCTCGCCCAGAGGGAGGCTCGACCGCTCATTTATATTACATTGAGGAGGATACCTCTAAGGAGGTTGTGATTCCTTTAGATTCGATCCCAGTCGTCAGGGAGTATTCTGATGTGTTTCAGGAGATACCAGGCCTACCCCCCAGATAAGAGATAGATTTCGTTATAGACTTGTTACCTGATACGAGACCTATAGCACGCGCACCGTATGGCTCCAGCTGAGATGAGGGAGTTACGGGATCAGATTGAGAAGTTATTGGGTCAGGGGTTTATTCGGAGGAGTACTTCACCTTGGGGTGCCCCTGTGTTGTTCGTGAAGAAGAGAGATGGTTCACTGAGATTGTGTGTGGACTACCGGGAGTTAAACAAGGTCACGATACGGAACAAATATCCATTGCCTCGAATCGATGAACTATTTGACTAGTTGAGAGGAGGTTCTTACTTCTCAAAGATTGATTTGCGATCTGATTACCATCAGTTGCGTATCAGGGAGGAGGACGTCTCGAAGACTGCGTTCTTATCAAGATATGGTTCCTACGAGTTTCGGGTTATGCTATTTGGTTTGACCAACGCTCCAGCAGCATTTATGGACTTGATGAATAGAGTGTTCAGGGATTACCTAGACCAGTTTGTCATTGTCTTCATCGATGATATTTTGGTTTACTCCCAGACAGAGGAGGAGCATGCCGAGCACTTGAGACTAGTTTTGCAGACACTGCGCCAGAATGAGTTGTATGCAAAATATGAGAAGTGCGGGTTTTGGCTGAAGGAGGTTCAGTTTTTGGGGCATATTATTTCCGACCGGGGAATATCGGTTGATCCGGGGAAGGTATCCGCGGTGAGGGAGTGGGGACAGCCCACGACACCGACAGAGATCCGTAGTTTCTTGGGCCTAGCAGGATACTACAGGAGGTTCATTCGGGGTTTCTCCACGATAGCGGGTCCCATGACACATCTTACCCGAAAAGGTGTGCCGTTCATTTGGAGTGATGCCTGTCAGTTGGCATTTGATGAGTTGAAAGACAAGCTAACCTCAGCACCTGTATTAGCATTGCCGAGACCGGGAGTCGAGTATCTTGTTTACACCGATGCGTCCTTACAAGGACTTGGAGGTGTACTGCAGCAGGAGAGTCAGGCCATAGCTTATGCTTCCCGTAAGCTTAAGCCTCACGAGAAGAATTACCCTACCCACGACTTGGAGTTAGCGGCAGTGGTATTTGCCCTTCGTATTTGGAGACACTACTTGTTGGGGGAAAAGTTTCGATTGTTCACGGATCACAAGTCCCTACAGTACCTATTCACGCAGAAGGAGTTGAATATGCGGCAGCGGAGGTGGCTTGAATTCGTGAAAGATTATCAGTTTGATATCCAGTATCACCCGGGGAAGGCTAACGTGGTGGCATACGCGTTGAGCCGTAGACCGGTAGATGAGGTGGCAGATGTGTGGAAGGCCAAGTGGAAGAAATTGGGACACCAGGATGAAGTGGCCCGATTATTCATGTCTGTGATGACTATTACACCGCAGATTGTCACGAAGGTGGTGAAGGCACAGGCAAATGACTCGTTCTGTCAGGATCAGATAGTTCGATTATTAGCAGAGGGAGCCGAATCCTATACCGTTAGCTCAGACGGGGGATTACGCTTCAATGGGAGATTGGTAGTTCCGGAGGGGGAGGAATTGCGGCATGAGGTGATGGCAGAGTCGCACGGCTCACGGTTCGCGGTACATCCCGGAGGGGACAAAATGTACCAAGATATGAGACGCCAGTATTGGTGGAGCGGGATGAAGAGGGATATTGCCGAGTTTGTCTCAAAATGCGCCACTTGTCAGCTCGTAAAAGTGGATCATCAGAGACCGACAGGACTGCTACAGCCTTTAGAGGTGCCGATGTGGATGTGGGAGAGCATCTCTATGGACTTTATCACGGGGTTGCCTACGTCGCAGAGAGGTCACGACTCCATTTGGGTGATTGTAGACAGGTTGTCAAAAGTCGCTCATTTTCTACCCGTACGGACAGACTACACTGCGGGACAGTATGCCCAGCTCTTTATTGCAGAGATAGTGAGACTTCACGGTGTGCCCTTAAATATCGTGTCGGACCGAGACAAGATATTCGTTTCACGGTTTTGGGAGAGTTTTCAGCAGGCCATGGGCACGGAGTTGAGGTTGAGTACAGCGTACCACCCGTAGACCGACGGGCAGACCGAGCGCACAAATCAGATGTTGGAGGACATGCTACGTATGTGCACCATTGACTTTGAGGGAGGATGGGAGCAGTATCTTCCACTGGTGGAGTTTGCCTACAACAACTCCTATCAGTTCACCATTGGCATGGCTCCATTTGAGGCATTGTACGGTAGACCTTGTCGTTCCCCAGCATGTTGGTTGGAGGTGGGGGACAACAAACTACTTGGGCCGAAAGTGATTCAGGATACTTCGGCAAGGATAGAATTGATTCGCAGTCGCATTCGGGTGGCTCAGGACAGACAGAAGAGTTATGCTGATGCGAAGAGATTCTTCAGAGAGTTCCAAGTGGGGGACCAGGTTTTGCTCAGGGTTTCTCCTATGAAGGGGATTATGCATTTCGGGAAGAAAGGGAAGTTGGCACCGAGATATGTGGGACCATTTCCTATTATTGAGCGGATTGGGCCAGTTGCGTATAGACTTGGATTACCGGAGCATTTACATCGGATTCACGATGTGTTCCATATTTCCTCGCTTAGGAAATACCTTAGGGATAATTTGGCTCATTCTCTCATTTCTGTGGAGGATATTGATCTCCAGCCGGATAGCTCCTACGAGGAGGGACCGATTGCTATTCTAGACCGAAGTGAGAGGAAACTGCGGTCAAAGATAGTCCCGTTAGTGCGTGTTCAGTGGCGACATCATAATATCGAGGAGTCCACATGGGAGCGCGAGGATGATATGCGCGAACGTTATCCAGAGTTATTCTTACCAGGTACTTTCTAGTTCCGAATTTCGGGACGAAATTCAGTTATTAGGGGGGAAGTATGTAATACCCCGTATTTTCTATGATATTTATTTTTCGGGATTAATTGAATTAAATGTTTATTAATTGAAAATTAATCCGGATAAAAATATTAACGAGATATGAGTTAGTATTTTTAGTATAATGTGTATACTTGGCATTATATGATTATTGGTAATATTGAAATTGTCACGTAATTGAAATACGTCAATTTGGGAATTTTGCTTGACGCGTGTGACCGCCACGTCATGGTATTTTGTTATTAAATTAAAGAGTGAGTTTTAGTTCCATTAACCGTATGGTCGTTTTGAGTGCGCCAACGCGTCCGGAAGGGTCGAGATAGTCAGAAAACACTAGCCGGAAGTTTAGTTTGGGTCCCGGGGCATTTGTGGGCCATACCGGCATCAAAAAGGGTAATTTGGTAAATTGCATTTTTGGGAATTAAAAAGTGACGAAAATAGAGATTACAATCTGACTATTTCCTCAACCCACTTAACCCACTAACCACACTATATGCCATCATGGGCTACGGGAGAAGTTGATATATCATTCTAACTTACCAAAAACCATAACACACCTCCATACTCCATTATCTTCAACCTTGAGAAGAGCTTGAGAGAGAGAGAGAAGGAAACCTTGGGAAGAGCTTGAGAGAGAGAGAGAAGGAAGAGAATTCTGCAGAAAAACAGAGGGAGAACAACCTAACTTCAAGATTCTACACCAAATTCTGAGATAAATTAAGGCAAGTGATTTAAACTCTTTTGATTCAAGATATGTTTCCATGTTTAGGAATTTTCGAAATTGATTTTTGGAGATAAATTAGACCCATGAATCGGAAGTTAAAGGCCATGAATTATGTAGGAATTGCATGTAGTATATTCTGGACGAATTTATATGTGATAAACAGAACCTTGATGATCTAAAAGTGGAATTAGAAGAAGTTTGATGATGTTCTTGAATGGAAGAATTCTGGAAATTATTTTGATGTAGTTTTGATCTAAACTAAGCTTTTCAATGATGAATTATGGAACTTAGAATGTTAATACTATTTTAGGATGTTAGTATAATGTTAGAGTAACCTTATCTTGGAGTTTCATGCTTAAAAATGGAGTTTTGGGTCGAAACTGTAACTGCAAAACGAAGCAGTCCGTAACCATACCTGTGCAATCGATCGATCGACATTCATCAGTCGATCGATCGACCACCATCGATCGATCGAGGTTCAAGGTCGATCGATCGACCTTCCCAGAATGAGTAAAGTTTCCCTTAATTGAATTTTAATGATGATAACCCTTGGATAATATTATTGGAGACATTACGATTACCCAAAATTTTAAGGAAGACCAGTAGGCATGATTATGAAATTGGACTTTAATTGGAATTTAATTTGAGGAATTATTCTAAATTAATGAAATTCGTTATGTGAGATAATATTTGGGTTAATAGTACAAATTTGAATAATTTGATGAAATAAGGTTTGGGGCAGAATTAAAGACCTTAGGCATAATGATGTTATATGTGGGAATTATGGGAACTTAATAGTCTATTTGAGATAGGTGCCAAGTTTAAGAAATTACGACGTGAGACGTGTCGACTATTTAAATTATATATTATCGAGATACTGGAAAGATATGAATTGGGAATGATGGTATAATGATGTAAGATATACCCTTATTAATATTGAGATATCTAAGATGTGTGAATGCTTAGTATATAACTTTATGTGTATGACATACCTACCATACTTGCTATCACGGGAGGTTTACGTTCGCTTAGGGCCTTCTTATCCTTGTGTTGCCCGGATTTAGATTGGTTACCTCGATGAACATAGGTCATAGAAGGACTTATTGTGATATTAATAAGTCTGCTGATCATGGGAGCGTAGGTATGTGCGTGACCCATGTGATGGTGACTATATTCGCCTCCACTATTTGTGTTGTTATCTGAACAATTCCTGAGAGATTCGGAATGTGTGATCCTTATGTACGTGATGTACCGGGATGGATAGCAGAGTATGTGTGCACCGCAGCTTGGCCTTTGGGTGCTCATATTGTATATTTATGTTGTGGAAATATACGGCTAATTGAGAAGGAATTTATTAGGTTAAATTGTGAGTATAATTATGGTAATGTTTTGAAAAGGTAAAAAGGGGATTTTATCAATAAATGGTTTTGTTAGTAATTGGGAATCCGGGAATTAAAGTAGAAGTCTCTATTTAATTATTAAGGTTGGAAATTAAACGTGAACCAAGTAGTAGTGTAGAAACTCTTAGATAGTTATGAGTTAACACATGAATGGGTACAGGAACGTTAGGAGTGCACAGTAGAAGAGGGGTGAGTATATCATGTGAGAGCACGTCCTAACATGTACTTTGCATATACTGTTTTAAATGTTTTTAAAGAACTTGCAGGTTTTTAAAATATATCCACATTCGGGCTCTGACCCGTTTGCTTTCAAATCTATTTTTTTGTAAAACCATTTTTAGGTGCCCAGCCACAAGGTCACCATGCATAGGATTCTCATTCTGATGACGGGCTGTAGCTGCTTGTGGAAGCTACAGGGATTTGCTTTAGACGCTTATATCATTTGGATTCCTTATTCATTATTCCTCAGTTGTAGGGCATGTTGCCCAAGTTCTATTAGATACATTTCCATTTCAGTTTCAAGACGTTGGCTTGTATTCATTTAGTATTCAGTATTTCATTTTTACTTCAGTTGTGGGATTATGTTATGAGGAGTTTTACCTCCAGATTTATTTATATCATGTTACGGTCATTCTATTTACTTTACTATGGTGAATGGTGTTATTATTCTTCTTTACACTTGTTGCATGTTAATCAGACTTTAAATTAAAATTTGGCAACTTACTTTTTAAATACTAGGTGGTTAGTAATAATAATAAAATGTTTTCGACAGTGATGCTATTAACTGAGCCAACTTGGCATTTTGATTTAATTTAATAAAGGAGTAGCTACCCGATATTTAATTAGTCGGGGTGTCACAGGTGGTATCAGAGCATCAGGTTCTAGTGTCCATTAGGATCTGAACGGCTTATTATGTTTCCGCTGAGCTTTCTTTGATATAGAGCCCTATATTTTAGGACTGTTGTATTCTTTTGTTTATGCTACGTTCTTCAGCTATTTTAAAGTTTATAACTGCGAACTTATAGACTTTATTCTTATTTCAGAATGCCTCCACGACGTGCACCACGAGTTCCCAGGAATGCGACGCCAGAACCACAGCCCCCACCGGTCCAGGGCATGATGAACGCCGCTGAGGTTGAAGCTATCGTAGCCCAAGCGGTAAATGCCGCCATTGCAGTAGTTCAGCAGGCACCGCCTCAGGCGCCGGTCGCCGCGCCAGTTCAGGAAACTTCATTCCCGTCTGCTTGGGAACGTGTACGTGACGCTTTTCAGAAAGCGCATCCGCCAGAGTTTGCAGGTAGCTCAGATGTAGTAGTCTCGAGCCAATGGAGGAAAGATATACAGCGGCACTTAAGGATGTATGAGTGCACGGATGTTCAGAAGCAGGTACTAGCTACTTTCAAGCTAGTTGGATCTGCATTGCAGTGGTGGGAGTCTATTACCACCGTAGAGGAGAGGGATACTCTCACTATTCATGATTTCTGGGTGCGGTTCGACCGCAAGTACTTTCCGTCAGCTGTTCATACGGAAATGAGGAGGAGATTGATGAGTCTGAGGAAGGAGGGCAAAACCGTGGCCGAGTATGAGGCCGAGTTTACTAATCTGTTGAATATCGTCCCTGATGAGATACCAACAGAGAAGAAGAAGATTGAGAAATTTACCGACGGGTTGACATGGAGGATCCGTCAGCATCTGTTAGGGAACCTTTCGTTGGCCACTTATTCTGATGTGGTTAACGCTGCTCTATTACACTGCCAGGATCACCGCTTTCATATGGCCGAGGGTAAGAGATCGAGAGAGTCTAGCCATCAGGGCAGGACTGGAGGACATGGTGCCGGTAGGGCACAATCTTTTCAGGGTCAGAGACAGGTAGAGCAGGGTTCTCAACAGAGGGATCACCAGAGGTTCCGTTCAGGGGGTTTCAGGAACGGTCAGGGAGGATTTCGGAATGGCCAGCAAGGTCATAACGGCCATCAGGGCCAACAGGGCCAAAATGGTCAACATCAGCAGTTTCAGCAGGGCCAGCAGGGCCAAGGGAGGAACGGTAACGGCCACCAGGGCCGGGGTCAGCAAGGGCAGAGAGGAGGTAACTTCCCGGGGAAGTGTTTCGTTTGTGGAAAGACTGGCCATAAACGCCAGGACTGTCCTGATAAGGGCAGGGCACAGCAGCAGCAGCAGGGAGCTCGCCAGGAGCCACAGAGGCCTATGTTTCCCGCCGCTCTCCCCGCACCGCCACAGATGGCAGCATTGCCACCCATTCCAGCAGTTCTGGCTCAGCAGGGACAGCTATAGTATGGACGTGTCTACAACGTCCACCAGGCAGCAGTCCCACAGGCACCGCCCGCGATTGAGGGTACATTTTCTATCCATGGCACTATGGGTCGGGTACTATTTGATACGGGGGCTACACATTGCTTTATAGCTACACATTTCGCGAAGGCTTTAGGGTTGTTAGCCATAGCGGAGAGCACAGTTACGTGTGTCGACTCACCATTGGGGAGTGGGTCGCTTATATTCTTTATATGTCGGGGAGTGGGGGTAGAGATTGGTGGTTTGGTATTACCTGCGGATATGTTGGTTTTAGATATGCATGTTCACGATGTGATTATCGGTATGGATTGGCTCGCTGATTATAGAGCCATGATAGATTGCTTCGGTGGGAGCATTATTTTTGCCATTCCGGGGCAAGAGATGTTTGTAGTGGCGATGCCTCGCCCAGAGGGAGGCTCGACCGCTCATTTATATTACATTGAGGAGGATACCTCTAAGGAGGTTGTGATTCCTTTAGATTAGATCCCAGTCGTTAGGGAGTATTCTGATGTGTTTCAGGAGATACCAGGCCTACCCCCCAGTCGAGAGATAGATTTCGTTATAGACTTGTTACCTGATACGAGACCTATAGCACGCGCACCGTACCGTATGGCTCCAGCTGAGATGAGGGAGTTACGGGATCAGATTGAGCAGTTATTGGGTCAGGGGTTTATTCGGAGGAGTACTTCACCTGGGGTGCCCTTGTGTTGTTCGTGAAGAAGAGAGATGGTTCACTGAGATTGTGTGTGGACTACCGGGAGTTAAACAAGGTCACGATACGGAACAAATATCCGTTGCCTCGAATCGATGACCTATTTGACCAGTTAAGAGGAGCTTCTTACTTCTCAAAGATTGATTTACGATCTGGTTACCATCAGTTGCGTATCAGGGAGGAGGACGTCTCGAAGACTGCGTTCTTATCGAGATATGGTTCCTACGAGTTTCGGGTTATGCCATTTGGTTTGACCAATGCTCCAGCAGCATTTATGGACTTGATGAATAGAGTGTTCAGGGATTACCTAGACCAGTTTGTCATTGTCTTCATCGATGATATTTTGGTTTACTCCCAGACAGAGGAGGAGCATGCCGAGCACTTGAGACTAGTTTTGCAGACACTGCGCCAGAATGAGTTGTATGCAAAATATGAGAAGTGCGGGTTTTGGCTGAAGGAGGTTCAGTTTTTGGGGCATATTATTTCCGACCGGGGAATATCGGTTGATCCGGGGAAGGTATACGCGGTGAGGGAGTGGGGACAGCCCACGACACCGACAGAGATCCGTAGTTTCTTGGGCCTAGCAGGATACTACAGGAGGTTCATTCGGGGTTTCTCCACGATAGCGGGTCCCATGACACATCTTACCCGAAAAGGTGTGCCGTTCATTTGGAGTGATGCCTGTCAGTTGGCATTTGATGAGTTGAAAGACAAGCTAACCTCAGCACCTGTATTAGCATTGCCGAGACCGGGAGTCGAGTATCTTGTTTACACCGATGCGTCCTTACAAGGACTTGGAGGTGTACTGCAGCAGGAGAGTCAGGCCATAGCTTATGCTTCCCGTAAGCTTAAGCCTCACGAGAAGAATTACCCTACCCACGACTTGGAGTTAGCGGCAGTGGTATTTGCCCTTCGTATTTGGAGACACTACCTGTTGGGGGAAAAGTTTCGATTGTTCACGGATCACAAGTCCCTACAGTACCTATTCACGCAGAAGGAGTTGAATATGCGGCAGCGGAGGTGGCTTGAATTCGTGAAAGATTATCAGTTCGATATCCAGTATCACCCGGGGAAGGCTAACGTGGTGGCAGACGCATTGAGCCGTAGACCGGTAGATGAGGTGGCAGATGTGTGGAAGGCCAAGTGGAAGGAATTGGGACACCAGGATGAAGTGGCCCGATCATTCATGTCTGTGATGACTGTTACACCGCATATTGTCACGAAGGTGGTGAAGGCACAGGCAAATGACTCGTTCTGTCAGGATCAGATAGTTCGATTATTAGCAGAGGGAGCCGAATCCTATACCGTTAGCTCAGACGGGGGATTACGCTTCAATGGGAGATTGGTAGTTCCGGAGGGGGAGGAATTGCGGCATGAGGTGATGGCAGAGTCGCACGGCTCACGGTTCGCGGTACATCCCGGAGGGGACAAAATGTACCAAGATATGAGACGCCAGTATTGGTGGAGCGGGATGAAGAGGGATATTGCCGAATTTGTCTCAAAATGCGACACTTGTCAGCTCGTAAAAGTGGATCATCAGAGACCGGCAGGACTGCTACAGCCTTTAGAGGTCCCGATGTGGATGTGGGAGAGCATCTCTATGGACTTTATCACGGGGTTGCCTACGTCGCAGAGAGGTCACGACTCCATTTGGGTGATTGTAGACAGGTTGTCAAAAGTCGCTCATTTTCTACCCGTACGGACAGACTACACTGCGGGACAGTATGCCCAGCTCTTTATTGCAGAGATAGTGAGACTTCACGGTGTGCCCTTAAATATCGTGTCGGACCGAGACAAGATATTCGTTTCACGGTTTTGGGAGAGTTTTCAGCAGGCCATGGGCACGGAGTTGAGGTTGAGTACAGCGTACCACCCGCAGACCGACGGGCAGACCGAGCGCACAAATCAGATGTTGGAGGACATGCTACGTATGTGCACCATTGACTTTGAGGGAGGATGGGAGCAGTATCTTCCACTGGTGGAGTTTGCCTACAACAACTCCTATCAGTTCACCATTAGCATGGCTCCATTTGAGGCATTGTACGGTAGACCTTGTCGTTCCCCAGCATGTTGGTTGGAGGTGGGGGACAACAAACTACTTGGGCCGAAAGTGATTCAGGATACTTCGGCAAGGATAGAATTGATTCGCAGTCGCATTCGGGTGGCTCAGGACAGACAGAAGAGTTATGCTGATGCGAAGAGATTCTTCAGAGAGTTCCAAGTGGGGGACCAGGTTTTGCTCAGGGTTTCTCCTATGAAGGGGATTATGCATTTCGGGAAGAAAGGGAAGTTGGCACCGAGATATGTGGGACCATTTCCTATTATTGAGCGGATTGGGCCAGTTGCGTATAGACTTGGATTACCGGAGCATTTACATCGGATTCACGATGTGTTCCATATTTCCTCGCTTAGGAAATACCTTAGGGATAATTTGGCTCATTCTCTCATTTCTGTGGAGGATATTGATCTCCAGCCGGATAGCTCCTACGAGGAGGGACCGATTGCTATTCTAGACCGAAGTGAGAGGAAACTGCGGTCAAAGATAGTCCCGTTAGTGCGTGTTCAGTGGCGACATCATAATATCGAGGAGTCCACATGGGAGCGCGAGGATGAGATGCGCGAACGTTATCCAGAGTTATTCTTACCAGGTACTTTCTAGTTCCGAATTTCGGGACGAAATTCAGTTATTAGGGGGGAAGTATGTAATACCCCGTATTTTCTATGATATTTATTTTTCGGGATTAATTGAATTAAATGTTTATTAATTGAAAATTAATCCGGATAAAAATATTAACGAGATATGAGTTAGTATTTTTAGTATAATGTGTATACTTGGCATTATATGATTATTGGTAATATTGAAATTGTCACGTAATTGAAATACGTCAATTTGGGAATTTTACTTGACGCGTGTGACCGCCACGTCATGGTATTTTGTTATTAAATTAAAGAGTGAGTTTTAGTTCCATTAACCGTATGGTCATTTTGAGTGCGCCAACGCGTCCGGAAGGGTCGAGATAGTCAGAAAACACTAGCCGGAAGTTTAGTTTGGGTCCCGGGGCATTTGTGGGCCATACCGGCATCAAAAAGGGTAATTTGGTAAATTGCATTTTTGGGAATTAAAAAGTGACGAAAATAGAGATTACAATCTGACTATTTCCTCAACCCACTTAACCCACTAACCACACTATATGCCATCATGGGCTACGGGAGAAGTTGATATATCATTCTAACTTACCAAAAACCATAACACACCTCCATACTCCATTATCTTCAACCTTGAGAAGAGCTTGAGAGAGAGAGAGAAGGAAACCTTGGGAAGAGCTTGAGAGAGAGAGAGAAGGAAGAGAATTCTGCAGAAAAACAGAGGGAGAACAACCTAACTTCAAGATTCTACACCAAATTCTGAGATAAATTAAGGCAAGTGATTTAAACTCTTTTGATTCAAGATATGTTTCCATGTTTAGGAATTTTCGAAATTGATTTTTGGAGATAAATTAGACCCATGAATCGGAAGTTAAAGGCCATGAATTATGTAGGAATTGCATGTAGTATATTCTGGACGAATTTATATGTGATAAACAGAACCTTGATGATCTAAAAGTGGAATTAGAAGAAGTTTAATGATGTTCTTGAATGGAAGAATTCTGGAAATTATTTTGATGTAGTTTTGATCTAAACTAAGCTTTTCAATGATGAATTATGGAACTTAGAATGTTAATACTGTTGTAGGATGTTAGTATAATGTTAGAGTAACCTTATCTTGGAGTTTCATGCTTAAAAATGGAGTTTTGGGTCGAAACTGTAACTGCAAAACGAAGCAGTCCGTAACCATACCTGTGCAATCGATCGATCGACATTCATCAGTCGATCGATCGACCACCATCGATCGATCGAGGTTCAAGGTCGATCGATCGACCTTCCCAGAATGAGTAAAGTTTCCCTTAATTGAATTTTAATGATGATAACCCTTGGATAATATTATTGGAGACATTGTGATTACCCAAAATTTTAAGGAAGACCAGTAGGCATGATTATGAAATTGGACTTTAATTGGAATTTAATTTGAGGAATTATTCTAAATTAATGAAATTCGTTATGTGAGATAATATTTGGGTTAATAGTACAAATTTGAATAATTTGATGAAATAAGGTTTGGGGCAGAATTAAAGACCTTAGGCATAATGATGTTATATGTGGGAATTATGGGAACTTAATAGTCTATTTGAGATAGGTGCCAAGTTTAAGAAATTACGACGTGAGACGTGTCGACTATTTAAATGATATATTATCGAGATACTGGAAAGATATGAATTGGGAATGATGGTATAATGATGTAAGATATACCCTTATTAATATTGAGATATCTAAGATGTGTGAATGCTTAGTATATAACTTTATGTGTATGACATACCTACCATACTTGCTATCACGGGAGGTTTACGTTCGCTTAGGGCCTTCTTATCCTTGTGTTGCCCGGATTTAGATTGGTTACCTCGATGAACATAGGTCATAGAAGGACTTATTGTGATATTAATAAGTCTGCTGATCATGGGAGCGTAGGTATGTGCGTGACCCATGTGATGGTGACTATGTTCGCCTCCACTATTTGTGTTGTTATCTGAACAATTCCTGAGAGATTTGGAATGTGTGATCCTTATGTACGTGATGTACCGGGATGGATAGCAGAGTATGTGTGCACCGCAGCTTGGCCTTTGGGTGATCATATTGTATATTTATGTTGTGGAAATATACGGCTAATTGAGAAGGAATTTATTAGGTTAAATTGTGAGTATAATTATGGTAATGTTTTGAAAAGGTAAAAAGGGGATTTTATCAATAAATGGTTTTGTTAGTAATTGGGAATCCGGGAATTAAAGTAGAAGTCTCTATTTAATTATTAAGGTTGGAAATTAAACGTGAACCAAGTAGTAGTGTAGAAACTCTTAGATAGTTATGAGTTAACACATGAATGGGTACATGAACGTTAGGAGTGCACAGTAGAAGAGGGGTGAGTATATCATGTGAGAGCACGTCCTAACATGTACTTTGCATATACTGTTTTAAATGTTTTTAAAGCACTTGCAGGTTTTTAAAATATCTCCACATTCGGGCTCTGACCCGTTTGCTTTCAAATCTATTTTTTTGTAAAACCATTTTTAGGTGCCCAGCCACAAGGTCACCATGCATAGGATTCTCATTCTGATGACGGGCTGTAGCTGCTTGTGGAAGCTACAGGGATTTTCTTTAGACGCTTATATCATTTGGATTCCTTATTCATTATTCCTCAGTTGTAGGGCATGTTGCCCAAGTTCTATTAGATACATTTCCATTTCAGTTTCAAGACGTTGGCTTGTATTCATTTAGTATTCAGTATTTCATTTTTACTTCAGTTGTGGGATTATGTTATGAGGAGTTTTACCTCCAGATTTATTTATATCATGTTACGGTCATTCTATTTACTTTACTATGGTGAATGGTGTTATTATTCTTCTTTACACTTGTTGCATGTTAATCAGACTTTAAATTAAAATTTGGCAACTTACTTTTTAAATACTAGGTGGTTAGTAATAGTAATAAAATGTTTTCGACAGTGATGCTATTAACTGAGCCAACTTGGCGTTTTGATTTAATTTAATAAAGGAGTAGCTACCCGGTATTTAATTAGTCGGGGTGTCACACACTGCTTGTGACTTTGCCTCGTCTCAAGCTGACTCTTATGTTTTAAGTTCTTCTCACTTCTTTTTTTATTTTTCTGTTAGAATTTCTTCATATTCGCTATTAGGGTTTTTCTTTTCCAATGTCAAAAATAGGCAAAAGGTCGATAACTGAATTGAGGAAATACTATAACATTCTAAACCGGGTGGACATTGAATGTCCCCCTGTCCCTCGTAATGTCAGAGAAGTTGAGGACAATCAGTGGATTCACGTTCTCTTGTTGTCCCGGGGGGCTTACTTTTCCCCCAAGTAATTTGTTTTTGCACTTTTTTGGCTACTTCAATATACTCCCTGCACAATGCTCGCCCAATGTTTGGAAAATTTTCAATGGTGTGCATAAAATAAATTAGCTCTATGGCACCAATCTAGGGCTTGTTGAGATCTGCTTCTGTTAATCTTTTTCTCGAACAAGCTCTGGTCTTCTGTACCTCAAGGCTAGGAGTCCTGATAGGATATTGGTAGTAAATCTATCTGATTCCCACAAGGACTACTGACATGAGGGTTTTCTTGCTAGAAATTGGCAGTTCCCTCCCCATACTGAAGGGTCGAGGTCTGGGAGATTTATGATTCCCTTTTATGGGGAAGAATACATAGGTAGGCTTAGTTGTTGTCTGTTCGTTGATCGTTTGTTTATGTATGGTTTTTCTCATATCTTTCTCTCTTTCTTTTTCAGGGAAGACAAAGAACTCAGAGCCTGCTCTTAGCGAGATCCGAGTTGTTGAGCTGGTTAAGGCTTGGAAAATCAGGGAACTCTTGGCTGACGGTGAGCATCCTCAATTAGTGGCGTTCCTTATGGAGTACAAGAACGTTAGGTCAAGTTTCATTACGAGGCATGTGGATAGAATTCCTGATCTAGACATCATCGAAGAGGTTTCCCCCGACCCTATCCAATTGGACGAGAAGGAAAGCAGCTCTAGTGAGGAGAGTGTGGGTGCTAACAGGGACGGTGTCGAAGAAAATTCCAGTGAGGTGAGATCTGGTAGTGAAGAATCTTCCAGCTTGAAAGAGGGTTCAGAAGTTCAAGAGTCTTCAGGGGATTCAAGCAGTTACAGTGAAGAAGACATGGCTCATCTCAGGAAGAATTTGATCCGAGATAATAATGATGATGATATGCTTCTCACTCGTCGGTTGAAGAAGCAGAAGTCTGATAGTGGGGATATTACTACTGGTTCTCAGTTTGTTGCCCATGAGCAGAAGAAGAAGAGGAATGAGGAGGAGCTGTTGAGAGAGAGGGAGATAAAGAAGGAGGAGGAGAAGAAGAAAGTGGATGAGAGAAAGAGAGCAGAGAAGAAGAGGAAAGAGAGGGAAGAAGATAAGAGGAGAGAGGAGATAAGGACAAAGGCGGGGCAAGCTCTGGTGACTGTATCTTTTTTGCCTGAGGGGGCCTCTGTTGCCTTTTCTCCTCAGTTGGCTCCTGCGTTGCTCAAAAGAGAAATTTTGTCGACTGATCGTCAGAAGGTGATAGGGACTGACCAGTTAGCCTTAAAGGCGAGTCAGAGGCTAGCCTTGGTAAGTCTGTTATTACTTCTCCATTCTCGCAATATTATATTTAATACTTCTCTTGCTGACATTTCTCTTTTTTGTAGTTTGTGACCGATTTCACTGTCCTCTACCGCAGCTGCGATGAGCTGGTGAGGAGGAACACCGAGCTGGAAAAGAAGAATGCCGAGCTGGAGGCCAGTCTGAAGACTACCAATGCTGTCTAAAAGTCTTTCGATCTTAACCTTACTGAAGCCAATCGAGCGAAGGGGGCGGTGACCAAGTAGCTCGAGAAGTTGAGGTAGTCCTACGACTTGGTCTGGTCGACCAAGCTGGCTGTGGTGTAGGAGAACAAGGTGCTAGTGTGAAAGGTGAAGAAGGTTGAATCCGAAGCTGCCACCCTTAAGGAAAGATCATACAACGCCGGATGGGCCGCTGCGTATGAGGATGTTGATGTTCAGATTGGCTATATCAGCCGTCTGAACTACAAGAAGGGTTGGAACAAGGCTCTCCTGGCTGTTGGGGTGGATATCGACTCCCCACTCTTTGACGAGCACGATCCTAGCCCTAAGCCTATTATGGATGAGGCACCTGCTCCTACCATCAACGAAGGTGTTCCTGCTGCCCAGATCATCCCTACTGGTGCTCCTTCTCACCAGGGGACACTAATCGCTCCGTCTGAGGGAGGCGTTCCTGCCACTACGGACAAGGGAATGTAGCCAACGATCTCAGAGCAAACTGAGGTTGCCAACTAGCCTCTTCTAGAGAACTCTTTGTATTTTTCACTTATTTATCTTTCCCTTTTGATGATGTACTATGAATCCTTTCTTAATGAAATGAAGTTTTATTCCCTTTTACGTACTGATTTCATTCTTTAATGCTTATATGGTCTGTAGCTGATTGATGTCGATGAGTATATACCTGCTTCTTCTTAATTAGGAAGGATTCTTGGTCCTAATGCTAGTAACCAAGTTCGCCAAGCCTTTGTAAGGGTTTGAAAGTCCCTTGGGTCGAGGAACCAGAGTTTTAAAGACCAGTCAGAGCTTATTGCCAAACTAAAGGATATGCTTCAGAAGAAAGAAGAGGTTGGCACTTCCGTTCAAGAGGAAGTGAATGCTCTGAGAGCTAAACTTTTGGATGCCTCTGAGATCAATCAGGTCAGAGAAGTTCTTTAACAAAAGAATGAAGCTGTGAGGAGGGAGGTGTCACGACTTAGAGAGCATGCACCGAGCGTTGCCCCTCAAGTTTTGCGGGGTTCCTCTTCATCGGCTGGTCCTCGAGCTGGTACAGATGATAGGGGTTCAGCTAGGGAGATTAATGAGCTTTGAGGAGATGTTCGTTGAGTGTACGTGATAGCTACCGGGCTCCAAAGAGATGTTATGCTTCTGAGGCATCTGTTCAAGAAAGGTCCTCGGCGAGTGTGGGATGATGGTTATGATCAGGGTTGGACAGATGCTCCAATGAGGTTGGCAGAGGTTGAAGGGATATCCTTTATTAGGGGATGGTTGAATGTTCTCAGGGAGCCGAAGGTCCCCAAGAACTCAATACTCTGGTATCTCCATGAGATCTCGCCTTCGACTCTGATGCCTAAACCTTTCAGGAGGGATGACCAATAGGTCCCCATAGATGCTATCCCCAGGCAGTTACTGGAGCCAGATGCAAATAAAGTCGAGGAGGAGTTAGCTCCTTACCCAGACGATGGACGAAGAACGCAAGTAGCTGATTATCTTGCTCGGAGGCCTAATCCTCATTAGGATCTATTTAATTCAACCAATGTAACTATTTGTAAATGCAATGAAGTAATAAAATAATTATGTTTTGGGCAATTTGCCGACTAAACATGTGTTGTGTATTGTCCACTTTGTTGATTTCTTATTTGATTATCTTGTGCTTTTCTTAGCCGACTAGAGTTATTTTATTGCATGAGTATCCTTCTAGTCCAATATGCTTATAAGATACCATTCTACCCCACTTTACCTTTTAGGTCGTGTTTTCACATTCCCTTAGGCCTAAGTGTGGCAATGGCGAGGACACACCTGGTGTTGGATGTTCTATCCGAGCAGGTTTTTTGAGCCAAACATTATTTGGCGACCAATTTCGAGTTGGCCGAGCTGGCTAATGGTCCCCTGTAGGGCTTCATATATTGCCAGGGGAAATGCTAAGAGGCTGTTCATGTTAAATGATGAGAACCTGAGGAGGGTAAAACCCTGCTTATATGTGTTAAAAGGAGAGACTGTCACTTGGAAAAGGTTCATAAGTTATAAAGTTTCTGAAAAAGAAATCAACACTTCATAGAATCCCACTGCCAAACAATCTTTTATTAATCAGAAAATAATTGCAAATTTCGACATTGTAATAAAAGATTAAAACAAAAAACTAGAATTAGAATTTCTTTAAATTGGCTGCGTTCCAAGCTGGAGGTATCTCCCTGCCCTCCTGCGTTTCTATGTGGTAGGCTCCTTGTAGGTTGTCCCTTATCACCTTGAATGGTCCTTCCCAGTTTGGTCCTAGCTTACCATCTGATGGTTTTACTGCGCTGCCAAGAACTTTCCTTAGGACGTAGTCCCCAACTTGGAATGCATTTGGATTGACATTCTTATTGTAGTGCTTCGCTAGCTGTTGCTGGTAGCATGCTAGTTTCACTAGAGCCAGCTATAACACCCCGCCTAATTAAATACCAGGTGGCCAGCCCCATACCAAATTAAAACAGAATATACAGTTGGCTCATTCTTAGCATCACTGTCGAAAAACATTTACAACTCACCCAATACCCAATTAAGCTGGTGTTAAAAACTTTCCAAATTTTAATTTAACAAAATTCATTTCCAGTTTAAGAATAACACAATACATTTTATTCTACAACGCTGATAACCCAGTAGATAACACAAAAGAATTTAAATGCAATTGGAATAAACATTCCCAAATAATATAAATCCATTACAATAATCCCAACAATGTCAAATGTATTAAAAAGACACGAATACAATAGTATCTGACTCCGATAGGAAAAGATAACTGAATCCTTTGGGCGACATGCCCTAACTAAGAATACTGTGAATCAAATGAAGATAAGCATCTAAGAAATACTCCATAGCTCCATAGCTCGTCACAATCAATTAAGGTTGGCGTCCCTGTTACTGGACACCTGATATAGAAGATACAATAGAAAAGAAAATATGCAAGGAAATGGGTCAGAGCCCGATTGTGAAAATGATTTTTAAAACAACAAGTATTTAACAAGTGCAATAAATCTTTTATTATGTACATGTTAGACCCAACTCTCACTTGCCATTCTCACCTCTCAACTAGAGTGCACACTTAACGTTTCCTATTAACTTCCTAGTTAATGGTTCCTCTTTTCCAGTTTCCATATTATAATTCCATTCCCATATCATAATCCCCATATGTCCCATACCATACGTCCCATTATTATTCATTTACATTTCTCATTTATATGAATCGTTTCTCATTAACATCAATCATTTCTCATTAATATGAATTAATCTTTTTAAGAATAAACATTCATTAACTTAATTCCATTCTTTTCTCAATTCGCCTTAATCTACAATTATCACACAGTAGATGACTTAACCACAATATAACCATTCAATCATTTAATTCATTATATATATATTCATATATAATACGGCACCCCGAGTCACAGCTGCGGTGCAATGCATTACTCCGCTATCATGTCCCAATATCGCTGGTCGCCGAAAAGGGGACAAAAGGTTCGGTAAGGATTCCTCGAACCATAAACAACAACACAATCATTGGAGGCGAACATAGTTCTCATACCCATGGGTCACGCACATACCTACGTACCCATAGTCAGCGGACTTATCAACTCCCCGATAAGTCTTCATAGACCTATGTTCTCGAGCGACAAATCAAAGATCCCATGGATTCATCAGGATATGACTGCCCTCACGCGCAAACCTCCCACCGATAGCAAGTAAGCTAGGTATGTCATACACATAAATCATCAATCAATCAAATAGGTATTATCATACCTATAATATACTAACAATAAGGTACTCACATCAACCTTAGATTATACGTAGCATTATATCTCTTTAAATTCCACATATTAAAACATCGTATCTTTACTTCATAATTTAATTATCCCCGCATCCTATAACATCTCTCCACTTCCGACGTCGTTAAGGTTCATGCGCGGAGCGTCTCGCAAAGCGAAATGCAAACAAGGAACCCCTCCAATACACTACTACTTAACTTTGTCGATCGAGGAGGTCCGTCAACTTTAAATACGTGATTGGGATAACCTCATACCTTCTTTCAACCAAATGTGTTCTAAACTCCCATCTCTATCCAGGAGTCATACTGCTAAGCGCTCGTATTACACTTAGTCCTTGCACAATCAATAATGAGCTTAAACTCAGTCCTTGATGTTCATATTGTAATCCTAAGGCTACCCTCACTCAATACACAAGATTCAAATAGGTTTTTCCTCAACATATATTCAGTAAGAAGTCACTAATATCCTACTGGTCCATAACATCATTTCTCCCGAATTATTACGAATTAAACTCTCCTTTCAATTAGGGTTAAAACCGATAGTTCCAAATCTCTTATAAACACACCTTCTTTCACTTAGGATTAAACCCTCTTGTAAACTTAAGGATACCCAGGTGTTATATTAAATCACCCCTACTGGTCTTATCTTTAATCCTCATACATCCCCATTTGGAATTTAACAAATGAATCTAGCAACCGAAATTCCATTCAATATAATTTTCATCATTTTAATCACTTGAATCAAAATCAATGTAATTCAAATCTTATCAAGGGTTTACTGATATTTTCTAAGTCCCATAATATTCAATTAATAATCACCAAAGATCCACAAAAGATTTGGGATAAGAATCAACATTTAAAAAGAAACAACTTCATGAATTCTCATATTTTAAATACTCAGAAAAATCAGATCCAAAAATTATTCAAATCATCAATCTGACTTCAGATTTGGATTCTACACGAAAAATTGAGTCAGGTATGTGTTTTGAGTTTTTCTTAAATCTCATCCAAATGCACTCAAAAAGAAGATCTAAACATTCCAAATTGGGTCTTCTCATTCCACTGGTTTTTGCCTCTTTTTCTAGAAAATTATCAACATATTATCTTCAAGAACACTAAATTATTTTCAGAATTTCTTCCACAGATTGATGAATATTTATTGGATTACTAACTACCTACAACATGAGTTTAATTCCTATATATTTTTAGATTCCAAAAATCCATTAACAACTATATCCTTTCATCTTCCAAGCATGAAAATCATCTCTTTTTATAACTATCCTAACATGGACAATATACGAACTTAAATTGCAAATATCAAACACTTGCCTTTAATGAAGATCTGATCCTTTGGGGTTGAATAACATAGGTGGTTCTCCCTTTTTCCGGCCACTTTCGGTGGTGGTTGGTGGTGGTGATCTTTGGTCTTTAGTTCTCCTCCTTTCCAAGCAAGCTTTTCTCTTCCCAAGCAACCTTTCACTCTCTCTAAGAAGATGACCTTTCAATTTTGTCTAGAAGAGATGAATGAACCCACATTAAACTAATCTCCAAATACTTAAAATAAGACAAAACCCGAAATCACTATTCATCCCCCCTAGAAAAATGACCAAAATGCCCTTTTGGGTTGTCTATTCATTTCCAAATGACCCGAGACTCAAAATTAACATCCAAATAGACTTTTCTAACTATTTCGAACCTTCCGAACGCAACAGCACAGTCGAAATGACTATAAGGTCGATAGAAAATAAATTTCCTTTTTAATTTAATAAATTAGTCCCGACAAGTCCCATACCGCGTCTGACTAAAAATTCAAATTACCGAATTTATATCAAACCGTCATATCAATGACATCACATACATATATTACCTAAATATCTTTAAGTAATATTCAGAATCATCCATTTTAATATCCACAATTCGGATAAAACCCAAATGAATTAATTTATAATAAGATCTAATTAATCCATTAATTTAAAATATAACCCATTTTAAAAGTCATTAAAATCACGGGGTATTACATACTTCCCCCCTTACAATAGAATTTCGTCCCGAAATTCAGGAATATAAATCATACCGGTAAGGTCAACTCCGAGTATACATCTCACATCACAAGAAACCTAAAACGTACCGCCCATACGTTACATTAACGAAAATCCCTATCGATGTTATATGCCAAGCCTCACCATATAGTTTCAACTGAATCGAATTTAAACTTTACCCAATCTTCCCTATACCATCCTCGTGGCATACGTTTGGAACAATGATCCTCTCGTATTAAACAAATAAATCCTCAAGTCAAAACTCCACAATTTTGAAAACTACTACAATCCAACCATCCAGGGCGCCCATACACCCTATCACACAACTCTCAATATAATTTTTTTTTGCAAAGGTTATAAACTCATATCCTAAAGACCTAAATTATTTCGACTCCCAATGGTTATTAGTTTCATGCGTGGGGTGTCTCGCAAGCGAAATCCAAACAAGGAACCACCCCGATACACTACTTCCTAAAGTAGTCGGTCATCGAAACTCCTAAGGTCCTTAGTCAATAGTATATAAAAATTTGGTTTATAGAAAAAAAAATATCAGGTTTAGCGATTTAAACAAAAATTTAGGTTTTGTTGATTTCAAATAGAGTCTACGCATCTACTCTCTTATAGAAGACAAGATGCAGGATAGTAGTAGTACATACGCTCTCGTATACCACAAGTCAATGCATGCCGATAGTCACATCATGTTCGAACATGCCTAAAGTAAGTAATTCCATGATAAAAATCAAACCCACGTGATACCATGTAAAATATAGGTGTCCCCACACCCCTCGGTGAGTCTACATAAATAATAATGCTTTAGGCTAAGTTTAGCAATCCTTTTTTCCCACATAATATTAATCGCTACAAAAATCAATATACGCCTTATAATTCCTTAGATAGAAAACATACCCTCATTCGTGGGTGGTGGTTGTTGAATCCCACTATTATAACTTTGCTCCGATAAGTCAAGAAAAAAATTACTTCAAATTTTCAATTCTAGTTAACCACACTCCACTATATGCCCAAGCCTTTGAATATATTGCCTTCGTTAGGTAACACACATAATTCCCGCATTTCAAGAACTTTTACTAATGACTCTCCTCAATTTTTCCATAATAGGGGTGACCTCGACTACGATCATCATACTCGAACATACTTCATAACCTCCTAAGTACGATCTCCGCTATCCATCCAATGGCCCTCATCTTCCATACTTCTTTGTTCGATCACTCCCGAACATAAATAAGATTCACTGATATATATGGAATCTTACCAAAGAGATCAAAAATCCTAAACATAGGGCTCTACATCAAAGAACGCTAAGCTGAAAAACACAGTAAGCCGTACAGACCCTAAAGGACACTAGAACCTGATGCTCTGATACCACCTATAACACCCCGCCTAATTAAATACCGGGTGGCCAGCCCCATACCAAATTAAAACAGAATATACAGTTGGCTCATTCTTAGCATCACTGTCGAAAAATATTTACAACTCACCCAATACCCAATTAAGCTGGTGTTAAAAACTTTCCAAATTTTAATTTAACAAAATTCATTTCCAGTTTAAGAATAACACAATACATTTTATTCTACAACGCTGATAACCCAGTAGATAACACAAAAGAATTTAAATGCAATTGGAATAAACATTCCCAAATAATATAAATCCATTACAATAATCCCAACAATGTCAAATGTATTAAAAAGACACGAATACAATAGTATCTGACTCCGATAGGAAAAGATACTTGAATCCTTTGGGCGACATGCCCTAACTAAGAATACTGTGAATCAAATGAAGATAAGCGTCTAAGAAATACTCCATAGCTCCATAGCTCGTCACAATCAATTAAGGTTGGCGTCCCTGTTACTGGACACCTGATATAGAAGATACAATAGAAAAGAAAATATGCAAGGAAACGGGTCAGAGCCCGATTGTGAAATGATTTTTAAAACAGCAAGTATTTAACAAGTGCAATAAATCTTTTATTATGTACATGTTAGACCCAACTCTCACTTGCCATTCTCACCTCTCAACTAGAGTGCACACTTAACGTTTCCTATTAACTTCCTAGTTAATGGTTCCTCTTTTCCAGTTTCCATATTATAATTCCATTCCCATATCATAATCCCCGTATGTCCCATACCATACGTCCCATTATTATTCATTTACATTTCTCATTTATATGAATCGTTTCTCATTAACATGAATCATTTCTCATTAATATGAATTAAGCTTTTTAAGAATAAACATTCATTAACTTAATTCCATTCTTTTCTCAATTCGCCTTTATCTACAATTATCACACAGTAGATGACTTAACCACAATATAACCATTCAATCATTTAATTCATTATATATATATATATTCATATATAATACGGCACCCCGAGTCACAGCTGCGGTGCAATGCATTACTCTGCTATCATGTCCCAATATCGCTGGTCGCCGAAAAGGGGACAAAAGGTTCGGTAAGGATTCCTCGAACCATAAACAACAACACAATCATTGGAGGCGAACATAGTTCTCATACCCATGGGTCACGCACATACCTACGTACCCATAGTCAGCGGACTTATCAACTCCCCGATAAGTCTTTCATAGACCTATGTTCTCGAGCGACAAATCAAAGATCCCATGGATTCATCAGGATATGACTCCCTCACGCGCAAACCTCCCACCGATAGCAAGTAAGCTAGGTATGTCATACACATAAATCATCAATCAATCAAATAGGTATTATCAGACCTATAATATACTAACAACAAGGTGCTCACATCAACCTTAGATTATACGTAGCATTATATCTCTTTAAATTCCACATATTAAAATATCGTATCTTTACTTCATAATTTAATTATCCTCGCATCCTATAACATCTCTCCACTTTCGACGTCGTTAAGGTTCATGCGCGGAGCGTCTCGCAAAGCGAAATCCAAACAAGGAACCCCTCCAATACACTACTACTTAACTTTGTCGATCGAGGAGGTCCGTCAACTTTAAATACGTGATTGGGATAACCTCATACCCTCTTTCAACTAAATGTGTTCTAAACTCCCATCTCTATCCAGGAGTCATACTGCTAAGCGCTCGTATTACACTTAGTCCTTGCACAATCAATAATGAGCTTAAACTCAGTCCTTGATGTTCATATTGTAATCCTAAGGCTACCCTCACTCAATACACAAGATTCAAATAGGTTTTTCCTCAACATATATTCAGTAAGAAGTCACTAATATCCTACTGGTCCATAACATCATTTCTCCCGAATTATTACGAATTAAACTCTGCTTTCAATTAGGGTTAAAACCGATAGTTCCAAATCTCTTATAAACACACCTTCTTTCACTTAGGATTAAACCCTCTTGTAAACTTAAGGATACCCAGGTGTTATATTAAATCACTCGTACTGGTCCTATCCTTAATCCTCATACATCCCCATTTGGAATTTAACAAATGAATCTAGCAACCGAAATTCCATTCAATATAATTTTCATCATTTTAATCACTTGAATCAAAATCAATATAATTCAAATCTTATCAAGGGTTTACTGATATTTTCTAAGTCCCATAATATTCAATTAATAATCACCAAAGATCCACAAAAGATTTGCGATAAGAATCAACATTTAAAAAGAAACAACTTCATGAATTCTCATATTTTAAATACTCAGAAAAATCAGATCCAAAAATTATTCAAATCATCAATCCGACTTCAGATTTGGATTCTACACGAAAAATTGAGTCAGGTATGTGTTTTGAGTTTTTCTTAAATCTCATCCAAATGCACTCAAAAAGAAGATCTAAACATTCCAAATTGGCTCTTCTCATTCCACTCGTTTTTGCCTCTTTTTCCAGAAAATTATCAACATATTATCTTCAAGAACACTAAATTATTTTCAGAATTTCTTCCACATATTGATGAATATTTATTGGATTACTAACTACCTACAACATGAGTTTAATTCCTATATATTTTTAGATTCCAAAAATCCATTAACAACTATATCCTTTCATCTTCCAAGCATGAAAATCCTCTCTTTTTATAACTATCCTAACATGGACAATATACGAACTTAAATTGCAAATATCAAACACTTGCCTTTAATGAAGATCTGATCCTTTGGGGTTGAATAACATAGGTGGTTCTCCCTTTTTCCGGCCACTTTCGGTGGTGGTTGGTGGTGGTGATCTTTGGTCTTTAGTTCTCCTCCTTTCCAAGCAAGCTTTTCTCTTCCCAAGCAACCTTTCACTCTCTCTAAGAAGATGACCTTTCAATTTTGTGTAGAAGAGATGAATGAACCCACATTCAACTAATCTCCAAATACTTAAAATAAGACAAAACCCGAAATCACTATTCATCCCCCCTAGAAAAATGACCAAAATGCCTTTTTGGGTTGTCTATTCATTTCCAAATGACCCGAGACTCAAAATTAACATCCAAATAGACTTTTCTGACTATTTCGAACTTTTCGAACGCAACGGCACAGTCAAAATGACTATAAGGTTGATAGAAAATAAATTTCCTTTTTAATTTAATAAATTAGTCCCGACACATCCCATACCGCGTCTGACTAAAAATTCAAATTACCGAATTTATATCAAACCGTCATATCAATGACATCACATTCATATATTACCTAAATATCTTTAAGTAATACTCAGATTCATCCATTTTAATATCCACAATTCAGATAAAACCCAAATGAATTAATTTATAATAAGATCCAATTAATCCATTAATTTAAAATATAACCCATTTTAAAGGTCATTTAAATCACGGGGTATTACATACTTCCCCCCTTATAATAGAATATCGTCCCGAAATTCAGGAATATAAATCATACCGGTAAGGTCAACTCCGAGTATACATCTCACATCGCAAGAAACCTAAAACGTACCGCCCATACGATACATTAACGAAAATCCCTATCGATGTTATATGCCAAGCCTCACCATATAGTTTCAACTGAATCGAATTTAAACTTTACCCAATCTTCCCTATACCGTCCTCGTGACAAACGTTTGGAAAAATGATCCTCTCGTATTAAACAAATAAATCCTCAAGTCACAACTCCACAATTTTGAAAACTACTACAATCCAACCATCCAGGGCGCTCATACACCCTATCATACAACTTTCAATATAATTTTTTTTTGCAAAGGTTATAAACTCATATCCTAAAGACCTAAATTATTTCGACTCCCAATGGTTATTAGTTTCATGCGTGGGGTGTCTCGCAAGCGAAATCCAAACAAGGAACCACCCCGATACACTACTTCCTAAAGTAGTCGGTCATCGAAACTCCTAAGGTCCTAAGTCAATAGTATATAAAAATTTGGTTTATAGAAAAAAAATATCTGGTTTAGCGATTTAAACAAAAATTTAGGTTTTGTTGATTTCAAATAGAGTCTACGCATCTACTCTCTTATAGAAGACAAGATGCAGGATAGTAGTAGTACATACGCTCTCGTATACCACAAGTCAATGCATGCCGATAGTCACATCATGTTCGAACATGCCTAAAGTAAATAATTCCATGATAAAAATCAAACCCACGTGATACCATGTAAAATATAGGTGTCCCCACACCCCTCGGTGAGTCTACATAAATAATAATGCTTTAGGCTAAGTTTAGCAATCCTTTTTGCCCACATAATATTAATCGCTACAAAAATCAATATACGCCTTATAATTCCTTAGATAGAAAACATACCCTCATTCGTGGGTGGTGGTTGTTGAATCCCACTATTATAACTTTTCTCCGATAAGTCAAGAAAAAAATTACTTCAAATTTTCAATTCTAGTTAACCACACTCCACTATATGCCCAAGCCTTTGAATATATTGCCTTCGTTAGGTAACACACATAATTCCCGCATTTCAAGAACTTTTACTAATGACTCTCCTCAATTTTTCCATAATAGGGGTGACCTCGACTACGATCATCATACTCGAACATACTTCATAACCTCCCAAGTACGATCTCCGCTATCCATCCAATGGCCCTCATCTGCCATACTTCTTTGTTCGATCACTCCCGAACATAAATAAGATTCACTGATATATATGGAATCTTACCAAAGAGATCAACAATCCTAAACATAGGGCTCTACATCAAAGAACGCTAAGCTGAAAACACAGTAAGCCGTACAGACCCTAAAGGACACTAGAACCTGATGCTCTGATACCACCTATAACACCCCGCCTAATTAAATTTCGGGTGGCTAGCCCCATACCAAATTAAAACAGAATATACAGTTGGCTCATTCTTAGCATCACTGTCGAAAAACATTTACAGCTCACCCAATACCCAATTAAGCTGGTGTTAAAAACTTTCCAAATGTTAATTTAACAAAATTCATTTCCAGTTTAAGAATAACACAATACATTTTATTCTACAACGCTGATAACCCAGTAGATAACACAAAAGAATTTAAATGAAATTGGAATAAACATTCCCAAATAATATAAATCCATTACAATAATCCCAACAATGTCAAATGTATTAAAAAGACACGAATACAATAGTATCTGACTCCGATAGGAAAAGATAACTGAATCCTTTGGGCGACATGCCCTAACTAAGAATACTGTGAATCAAATGAAGATAAGCGTCTAAGAAATACTCCATAGCTCCATAGCTCGTCACAATCAATTAAGGTTGGCGTCCATGTTACTGGACACCTGATATAGAAGATACAATAGAAAATAAAATATGCAAGGAAACGGGTCAGAGCCCGATTGTGAAAATGATTTTTAAAACAGCAAGTATTTAACAAGTGCAATAAATCTTTTATTATGTACATGTTAGACCCAACTCTCACTTGCCATTCTCACCTCTCAACTAGAGTGCACACTTAACGTTTCCTATTAACTTCCTAGTTAATGGTTCCTCTTTTCCAGTTTCCATATTATAATTCCATTCCCATATCATAATCCCCGTATGTCCCATACCATACGTCCCATTATTATTCATTTACATTTCTCATTTATATGAATCGTTTCTCATTAACATGAATCATTTCTCATTAATATGAATTAAGCTTTTTAAGAATAAACATTCATTAACTTAATTCCATTCTTTTCTCAATTCGCCTTTATCTACAATTATCACACAGTAGATGACTTAACCACAATATAACCATTCAATCATTTAATTCATTATATATATATTCATATATAATACGGCACCCCGAGTCACAGCTGCGGTGCAATGCATTACTCTGCTATCATGTCCCAATATCGCTGGTCGCCGAAAAGGGGACAAAATGTTCGGTAAGGATTCCTCGAACCGTAAACAACAACACAATCATTGGAGGCGAACATAGTTCTCATACCCATGGGTCACGCACATACCTACGTACCCATAGTCAGCGGACTTATCAACTCCCCGATAAGTCTTTCATAGACCTATGTTCTCGAGCGACAAATCAAAGATCCCATGGATTCATCAGGATATGACTGCCCTCACGCGCAAACCTCCCACCGATAGCAAGTAAGCTAGGTATGTCATACACATAAATCATCAATCAATCAAATAGGTATTATCATACCTATAATATACTAACAACAAGGTACTCACATCAACCTTAGATTATACGTAGCATTATATCTCTTTAAATTCCACATATGAAAATATCGTATCTTTACTTCATAATTTAATTATCCTCGCATCCTATAACATCTCTCCACTCCGACGTCATTAAGGTTCATGCGCGGAGCGTCTCGCAAAGCGAAATCCAAACAAGGAACCCCTCCAATACACTACTACTTAACTTTGTCGATCGAGGAGGTCCGTCAACTTTAAATACGTGATTGGGATAACCTCATACCCTTTTTCAACCAAATGTGTTCTAAACTCCCATCTCTATCCAGGAGTCATACTGCTAAGCGCTCGTATTACACTTAGTCCTTGCACAATCAATAATGAGCTTAAACTCAGTCCTTGATGTTCATATTGTAATCCTAAGTCTACCCTCACTCAATACACAAGATTCAAATAGGTTTTTCCTCAACATATATTCAGTAAGAAGTCACTAATATCCTACTGGTCCATAACATCATTTCTCCCGAATTATTACGAATTAAACTCTCCTTTCAATTAGGGTTAAAACCGATAGTTCCAAATCTCTTATAAACACACCTTCTTTCACTTAGGATTAAACCCTCTTGTAAACTTAAGGATACCCAGGTGTTATATTAAATCACCCCTACTGGTCCTATCTTTAATCCTCATACATCCCCGTTTGGAATTTAACAAATGAATCTAGCAACCGAAATTCCATTCAATATAATTTTCATCATTTTAATCACTTGAATCCAAGTCAATGTAATTAAAATCTTATCAAGGGTTTACTGATATTTTCTAAGTCCCATAATATTCAATTAATAATCACCAAAGATCCACAAAAGATATGGGATAAGAATCAACATTTAAAAAGAAACAACTTCATGAATTCTCATATTTTAAATACTCAGAAAAATCAGATCCAAAAATTATTCAAATCATCAATCCGACTTCAGATTTGGATTCTACACGAAAAATTGAGTCAGGTATGTGTTTTGAGTTTTTCTTAAATCTCATCCAAATGCACTCAAAAAGAAGATCTAAACATTCCAAATTGGCTCTTCTCATTCCACTCGTTTTTGCCTCTTTTTCCAGAAAATTATCAACATATTATCTTCAAGAACACTAAATTATTTTCAGAATTTCTTCCACAGATTGATGAATATTTATTGGATTACTAACTACCTACAACATGAGTTTAATTCCTATATATTTTTAGATTCCAAAAATCCATTAACAACTATATCCTTTCATCTTCCAAGCATGAAAATCCTCTCTTTTTATAACTATCCTAACATGGACAATATACGAACTTAAATTGCAAATATCAAACACTTGCCTTTAATGAAGATCTGATCCTTTGGGGTTGAATAACATAGGTGGTTCTCCCTTTTTTCGGCCACTTTCGGTGGTGGTTGGTGGTGGTGACCTTTGGTCTTTAGTTCTCCTCCTTTCCAAGCAAGCTTTTCTCTTCCCAAGCAACCTTTCACTCTCTCTAAGAAGATGACCTTTCAATTTTGTGTAGAAGAGATGAATGAACCCACATTCAACTAATCTCCAAATACTTAAAATAAGACAAAACCCGAAATCACTATTCATCCCCCCTAGAAAAATGACCAAAATGCCCTTTTGGGTTGTCTATTCATTTCCCAATGACCCGAGACTCAAAATTAACATCCAAATAGACTTTTCTGACTATTTCGAACCTTTCGAACGTAACGGCGCAGTCGAAATGACTATAAGGTCGATAGAAAATAAATTTCCTTTTTAATTTAATAAATTAATCCCGACACGTCCCATACCGCGTCTAACTAAAAATTCAAATTACCAAATTTATATCATACCGTCATATCAATGACATCACATTCATATATTACCTAAATATATTTAAGTAATATTCAGAATCGTCCATTTTAATATCCACAATTCGGATAAAACCCAAATGAATTAATTTATAATAAGATCCAATTAATCCATTAATTTAAAATATAACCCATTTTAAAAGTCATTAAAATCACGGGGTATTACACCAGCTCTCTGCGTTCCTCAGGTAGGTCAAGTTTAATGAGTAATGCTGCATCGTTTTGGCCTTGGTCGACCAGGGTGGACCTCATGGTAGGGAGGCCAGCTTCCTAGGGGATGATTGCCTTCATACCATATGTTAGTGCGAATGGGGTTTCCCCGATTGCTCGTCATGGGGTAGTGCGATAGGCCTATAGGATATGTGGTATCTCGCTTACCCATTCCCCTTTGGCTCGCTCCAAACGCTTCTTCGATCCATCAATCACTATTTTGTTGGAAGCTTCAGCTTGTCCGTTTCTCTGGGGGTATGCCACCGAGCTGAAATGGTGCCTGATCCCGTGGTCGTTACAGAAACCTTGGAAGAGGACACTTTCGAACTGGGTTCCGTTGTCAGTGATGATGGTATTGGGGATCCCGAAGCGGGTGATAATGTTCTTCTATATGAACCTCATCATATCCGCGTCTCTGATGTTTGCCAGCGGCTCTGCCTCTATCCATTTGGTGAAGTAGTCTGTCGCGACCAAAAAATACTTGTGATTATCGACAGTGGTAGGGAAAGGGCCCACAATGTCCATTCCCCATTGAGTAAAAAGCCAGGGGCTAGTAAGTGATTTTAGGTCGCTCGTGGGTTGGTGAACCATCGGAGCATGTAGTTGACATTTTTCACACTTGCAAGCATATATCCCAGAATTCTTCAGCAAGTACGACCACTAGTAACCTTTCTTGATTGCTCCAAAAGCTAGCGACCTGCCCCCAATATGACTTCCACAGATTCCCTCTTGGAACTCGTGCAGAACTTTCTCGACGTCCTTTGGGTGAACGCATTGGAGGTAAGGACCGGTGAAAGACCTCTTATACAGTTTTCCTTCAGGAGATAAGTGAAAGCGAGCAACTTTGACTCTTATCTAATGTGCGGCCTTTTTATCGTCTGGTAGGTCACCATCCTTCAAATAATCCCTCAGGGGGTCCATCCAACTGGGGCTTGGTTCAATCTGAAGAATATGACCTATGTCTCACTACTTATCGCTTTGGTTAATGCTCGACTGGGCGAGGAAGTCGATCAAAATTATTCTCTTCAAGTAAGAATTGATCGCTGAGCTTAAGGCCGCTAGGGCATTAGTATGACTGTTTTATCCTCTAAAAAACTGTTGGACGCTGACCTGTTCAAAGTTAGACATTAACTTTTTTACTGTGGCGAGGTAGGCCGCCATTCTTTCCTCCCTCGCGCTGAAGTCTCCACTTATTTGATTAGAGATCAGTTGTGAGTTACCGAACACCTAATTGCACCTAATGCACGTGCCTTCTGCAGGCCTGTTATCAATGCTTCATACTCTGCTTCGTTGTTGAAGGCTTCAAATCCAAGCCTGATTCCTTACTCGAGGATTGTATCTTCTGGGGTAACCAGCACAATGCCCACTCCTGCCCAATGAACAGTAGCCAGACACCTTGCACTGAGTGATCTTCCTTCTAACCAACGGGTTGAAGTTGGTTGTGAGGGTGTTCTCCTGTGAATTCTGTAATAAATTCGACGAGGACCTGTCCCTTAATTACATTCCTTGGCTGAAATTGGATGTCAAATCTCCCGAGCTCGACTGACCACTTGGATAGTCTTCTGGACAGATCTACTTTTTGCAGTACTGCTTTAAGGGGGTGAGATGTAAGGACAATGATAGAGTGAGCTTCGAAGTAGTGCTTCAATTTCCTCGAGGCTACTACTAGTGCAAAGGCGAGATTTTCCAGTGGTAGGTATCATTGTTCGGCATCCAATAGGGTCTTGCTCGCGTAGTAGGCTGGGTGTTGGATTCCCGTTCTTTCGCATACCAGTGTAGAACTGACAGCGTGGCTAGAAATTACAAGGTACAGGTACAGGGAATCATTCTCTTGAGGTATTATGAGCAAGGTTTGTGTGCTGAGAAAAGCTTTGAGCTCCTCTAAAGCTTTTGAGCAATCCTAGTTCCACTCCACAGTTTTTCTTTTCTTCAATAGCTGGAATAATAGCTGGCACTTCTCGGATGACTTCGAGATGAACCGATTCAAGGCGGTGAGCATGCCTATGAGATTTTGTACATCTCTTATCATGCGTGGGGCTACACCCTATTGATTGCATCAATCTGCTCCGGGTTGCTTCAATGCCTCTCTCTCTAACCATGTACCCGAGAAATTTTCCTGACTGGACACTGAAGGAACACTTACTTGCATTGAGCTTCATTCGGTATTTCTTGAGGATTTCGAAGGTCCTTGATAGGCCTGAGAGGTTATCTTCTTTATGCCTGATCTTAACGAGCATATCATCGATGTAGACCTCCATAGTATCTCCCATTTGGTCTTTAAACATTTTGGTGACCAGCCGTTGGTAGGTTGCCCCTGCATTTTTGAGACCAAAGGGCATAACTTTGTAATAATATAATCCGACGGTGGTGATTAATGTTGTCTTGTCTTGATCTGGTATGTGCAGAGGAATCTGGTGGTACCCGAAGTATGCATCCAAGAAACTTATTCTTTCATGAGCTACTGTGGCATCCACCAACTAGTCGATCTTCGGGAGAGGGAAACTGTCCTTAGGGCACAACCTGTTAAGGTCTGTGAAGTCAATACAAACTATCCATTTCCCATTGCTCTTTGGAACCACTACTAGGTTGGACAGCCATTTAGAGAATTGAACTTCCCGTATGGACCCTGCATCCAGCAGCTTCTCCACTTCTCTCTCCACAGCCTTGGCCTTCTCGGGTGTAGTTCATCGTGCTTTTTGCACGATTGGTTTGAAGGCCGAGTCAACGTGCAACCGATGACAAACTACGTTGTGATAAATCCCAGGCATCTCGTAGGGTTCCCACACGAAAATTGATACACCGCAAATATTGCGTATTTCACCCGTTAACCTACGCATTATTAGCCCCCTCGGGTATCTTAATCCCTATATTTATGCTCGTTAACCAGAAAACCTCGGATTTCTATGATAACATGTTTTGCAGGGGTTAATTGAGCTTTTGTAGGTATTTGATGCTTAGTATGAAGTTCGGATGCATTCCGCTCGATTTCCATACACTATCGTACGTTCGGGGGCATTTTAGTCTTTTCATAGCTTGGGTACCTGGCCCGACATCTCACGGAAGTTATATCCCTCCTCGCTAGCTTCGCGTGGCCGCGAACGGTGCGCGATTCCGATACATAACGAAGAAGTTACGGCGATTTCAGCGGAGGAAAACCAAGGAAGCAAAAGTGGTGAAGGAGAAGAGGAAGAAAAGAAGCAGGGGCTGCTGCTGCAATCTGCCCTGCTTGATCGATCGATCGACCATAAGGGTCGATCGATCGACCATTCAGGATTGTCAAAATTTTCCCTTGATCGATCGATCGACCAAAGGGGTCGATCGATCGATCCCCTGTTTTTCTACAGATATTTTCTTTTCTTTTCTTTCTTCTTTATTTTTATTCTAACTTACTATATAAGCCAAATTTTGGTTTTGTAATAGGGGAGCAGCCATATATACGATTTTATCTTAGTTTAGTTAGGGTTTTGAGGGTTTTGCTTGGTTCTTCTTCAATCCCTCTTGGTTTGACATCTAATTGGTTTATAAGATTGACTATTCATCTTCCCTCTCCATTAATATAGTTGTATTTCATTCTTTCCTTGCTTTCTAATTAGTTTACATGCTTTTTTAATTAGGTTTACAAGCTTTATTTCTTGCTTTTCTAGTTTAATTAGTCTAATTTAGTTATTTCATTATGCATCCCTAGATAAATAGGGTCGGGATTGCGTTTCCGCCATTTTCGGGCCCCGAGCTCCGAAAATTAGGTTTTGTGTAAAATTGCGTTTAATTGAAACCGCGCGTATCAAAGTTGGATTGCTAAGCATTTATCTTTCTTTGTCACGCAACGTTAGAGTTTATAGCGACAATCCGAATTTAATCCGCGTGTGACCATTTTTCAGTTAAATGTTTTATCTCGCAACTTTGGGTTAAATTCCTTCTTGCGTGATGTTTATGCTTAATTGAAAATGCTCGATTAAATTGCTTTCGAGCCTTAATTCTAATTAGTAGTTGTTTCGATCCGTTTGGTAGAATGCGATCCCGATCCTCGCTTTACTTTTGTGTAGCGTAACTTATTCTTTTCTTTTGTCACCACAACCACACATCACCTTTTCTTTTATTTATTTTACACTTTTATTCCTGAAGTAATTAAAACAATTAAAATCTAAAATTCAATCACTCCCTGTGGATTTACGATACCCGACTTACCATTGTACTTGCCTCGCAAGTTCAGTCGTAGTTTAGGTTTTTGTATTGAGTAGGCGAAACGAAAACAACGATTAGCGTTCTGACGCGACACTACTTTTCGCGCTCGATCAAAATGGTGCCGTTGCCGGGGAGTGTGTTTTAGATAGTAATTGTTTTATTATTTCTTAGTATTTTTCCTTTTGTATTTGTATTCTTTGTTTTAACCTTTTTTGCAGGATAACATACTTGAGCGCTAAGAAACTTTGATTCGCGATTGCTCACTTTCTTGCTCGGATTCTCCATCTACAAACAACGAGGTAATCATGTCCTATTATTATAGTTATTACGGTTATTCTAATGATGCATACTTTGGGGATAGTTTTCAAGTTTTCCATTTTCAAGATTTTTTTGAAAATGAAAGACTTGAAAACATTTATCGGAATGAAAATCGTTATTGGGAGCTTGAGTTGGATTCATTATTCGAATCCAATGACGATTCTTATTTCATTACTTTCGAAGACGAGTTTCAACCAAATGAGGAGTCCGAGGCTCTTGAGCCGAGGAAGCCTACTTTGGAAGAGACTTTGCTTCTTTACTCCCAAGGTTTGGAAAGCTTAAATGACGCTGGAATGAGACTTGGTGCACTTTGCGATGGGATGAATTCTTATGCACAAAACAACGAGGAGGTGGAAACTTGTGTTTCACCTAAATTTTTCGAAGAATTTCTCATCGAGTGTGCATCTTTCTCCCCCGGAATTCAATCTCCTTCCGACGATGAGTCAATTGAGATCGAATTTGTTTCATCACCATATTCATTTTCCGTGATCGAACCATTAGAATTACCGGTTGATTCCTATGAGTCGGTAGAAACTTTTAAAACTTCTACACTTTTTGTCGATGAGGACTCTTTACCGGACTTGTTTTCGATGGATGTTATCCTCATGTGTGAACCATCTCCCATTCCATTTGAAAAACCTTTGGGAGATGAATCGATTTTTCTGGGACCTCTAGTGTACCTTTCCCCCTTGTTATCCAAATCCCCCATCGTCCGCCCAAAATTTCAAATTGGCGATGGTTCACTTTTTTCACCACCCACATGCCTTCCGTTGTTCAAAAGGAATTCTTATTTTCCGGGAGGCATGTTCGCTTTGGAGGGTTAACCATTGATCTTTCAAAGTCAAATTCCTTTTTGGGTGGACCCTCAACTATTTAGACTTCTAGTGTATAGTTAGTGTGAAGCCTAAATAGTAGGTTGTATATAGTTAGCTTTTTAATTTTCTTTCTTTCCTATTTTTCTTTCCTTTTAATTTAGTCTAGTGTAATTAGTTAACTTTTTGTTATTTGTTTTTGCTATGCTCGGTACTAACTTGTTTTGTAGATTCCTTTGGACTCGCGCTTATGGAGATCGCTCCAATTTTGGGTAATATCGTTCTTTTCCTCTCTTTGTGTTGTGTTCTTAATGCGCATTGAGGACAATGCAACATTTAAGTTAGGGGGTGTAGGATATTCTATCCATTTCATGTGTAGTCCATGGATTTGCTCACATTTAGTTACTAAGTATGCCTTTTTGTGAAAAAATTGAAAAATTTTAAAAATATTTTCTTTCTTTTTTCTCCTTTGTTGGGCATTTTGCCTTGTTTTCGATGACAAATTTCAATAATTGCCCGATCCAATAGACAACTCAATGATGCATGTTCTCGATTTTAGAAGTTATTGGACTTTAGTCCTCAAATCATTGATATTGTGAATAACTTCATGAATTAAACTTTATCCCATGAGCATATGCACTTTCCTTGTCATATTGATTTGGTTTAAGATTTTTATAACTCGGTAATCTTTTGTTGCATTGTATATACTTACACCGAGTAAGCTTCGTACCTTTCGTCGTTTGTGAGTGTTATACACTATTCTTTCCTCTTTGAAAATGTTGAATTCGTTGGTAATCTCTCTAATCTTTCATTTGACCGTTCATTAATTGAGTTCATACTTGAAATGTATTACTTGAGCATGATTTTCATATATTGTTTTGACTTGAGAATTGCGTAAACTTTAGGAAATGATCACAGGCCATCTTTGTTATATCACCCATATTGACCTTGACCTCACCCTTATATGCTTTCCCTAGTCAACCCCTTTGTGCCTAAATACTAGCCTTTCGTTTCATTACCCAAAAATCCCATAACCAACTCTAAATTGGAGTTATAAACCATACATACACTTTCCATACCTTTGTTTGGAATGTTACTTGGGATTGAATGATGTTTTTATGATGTGTGGTTGCAATTTAGGCATATGAGAGTTTGAAAAGTAAAGAAGAGTGATGTGAAAAAAAAAGTGAAGAAAAAGAGAAAGAAAAAAGAAAAAGAAAACAAAAAAAGAAAAAGTGAGAAAAAGAAGAAAAGAAAAGAAAGAGAAAGTTGTATATGTTGTGTATAGTTCAATAAGCTTTGATTACTCTCCCCGATGATATATCTAATGCTCGTTTGGAAGTTACTTTCCATTTTTGATATTGCCCGCATTCTTCCCATTATCCCGAGTTTTCATCCCGAACACTTTGAATTCGTATATACATTCCTTCATTTCGTACCCTAGCCCAACCTACATTATAACCCTATTAAAGTCCTATGTGATCTTAGGGTGCATTTAATTTAAAAGTCATAATAGTTTTGATAATCTGTGAAAATACATTTCGCCTCTTTTAGTGTGCGGTATCTTTCATTGAGATTACAATTTTTCATTTTTTATATAGAGTTCTTCTTTTGTGACATGTGTGCGGCCTAGTTTCCATTTATATTTACTCTTTATGCCCGCATATCCCGTGTATTACCTCCCTTTTCATAGTGAATTCATTTGTTGAGCGTAATGCCCGTGAGGATTGAATATATGCTTGCTTTATGTTTATCCGGTTTATTTAAGTTTTTACCAAATCACACTATGCATGTGCTCTCCCCCCTCCCACTTTTAAAGTTTCAATTCTATGAGGTGCATTCAACTTGTTAATAACAACGGAATTTAGCTTGAATTCGTTCAATATGCTAATAACATGTTTGAAATCTTTTTCGTTTTTGTTGAATTTGTCGCATGTTGGGTCGGGCATATTTTGAGGAAACTTTACGATATTTGTGGGTTCCATCACTGAAAACCCTCACGAGACGACACTCGTCCACTAGGGTAACCTAGGGGTTTAACGGCTTATTGCATATGCTAAATGCAATCGAATCGCCCGCGAAAGTGGCCTTATCTTTTTATTGCTTTTATACCATACTTTTGTACTTCTCCTGCTTTTGGTTTGCTTGTAGTTCTTGTTGTTTCCTATTTCATTGCTAAGGACTAGCAATGTGTAAGTTAGGGGGTGTGATACACCGCAAATATTGCGTATTTCACCCGTTAACCTACGCGTTATTAGCCTCCTCGGGTATCTTAATCCCTATATTTATGCTCGTTAACCAGAAAACCTCGGATTTCTATGATAACATGTTTTTCCGGGGTTAATTGAGCTTTTGTAGGTATTTGGATGCTTAGTATGAAGTTCAGATGCATTCCGCTCGATTTTCGTACACTATCGCATGTTCGGGGGCATTTTAGTCTTTTCATAGCTTGGGTACCTTGCCCTACATCTCATGGAAGTTATATCCCTCCTCGCTAGCTTCGCGTGGCCGCGAACGGTGCGCGATTCCGATACATAACGAAGAAGTTACGGCGATTTCAGCGGAGGAAAACCAAGGAAGCAAAAGAGGAGAAGGAGAAGAGGAAGAAAAGAAGCAGGGGCTGCTGCTGCAATCTACCCCGCTTGATCGATCGATCGACCATAAGGGTCGATCGATCGACCATTCAGGATTGTCGAAATTTTCCCTTGATCGATCGATCGACCAAAGGGGTCGATCGATCGATCCCCTGTTTTTCTGCAGATATTTTCTTTTCTTTTCTTTCTTCTTTATTTTTATTCTAACTTACTATATAAGCCAAATTTTGGTTTTGTAATAGGGGAGCAGCCATATATACGATTTTAGCTTAGTTTAGTTAGGGTTTTGAGGGTTTTGCTTGGTTCTTCTTCAATCCCTCTTGGTTTGACATCTAATTGGTTTGTAAGATTGACTATTCATCTTCCCTCTCCATTAATAAAGTTGTATTTCATTCTTTCCTTGCTTTCTAATTAGTTTACATGCTTTTTTAATTAGGTTTACAAGCTTTATTTCTTTCTTTTCTAGTTTAATTAGTCTAATTTAGTTATTTCATTATGCATCCCTAGATAAATAGGGTCGGGATTGCGTTTCCGCCATTTTCGGGCCCCGAGCTCCGAAAATTAGGTTTTGTGTAAAATTGCGTTTAATTGAAACCGCGCGTATCAAAGTTGGATTGCTAAGCGTTTATCTTTCTTTGTCACGCAACGTTAGAGTTTATAGCGACAATCCGAATTTAATCCGCGTGTGACCATTTTTCAGTTAAATGTTTTATCTCGCAACTTTGGGTTAAATTCCTTCTTTCGTGATGTTTATGCTTAATTGAAAATGCTCGATTAAATTGCTTTCGAGCCTTAATTCTAATTAGTAGTTGTTTCGATCCGTTTGGTAGAATGCGATCCCGATCCTCGCTTTACTTTTGTGTAGCGTAACTTATTCTTTTCTTTTGTCACCACAACCACACATCACCTTTTCTTTTATTTATTTTACACTTTTATTCCTGAAGTAATTAAAACAATTAAAATCTAAAATTCAATCACTCCCTGTGGATTTACGATACCCGACTTACCATTGTACTTGCCTCACAAGTTCAGTCGTAGTTTAGGTTTTTGTATTGAGTAGGCGAAACGAAAACAACGATTAGCGTTCTAACGCGACGTTACTTTTCGCGCTCGATCAAAAATGTCCAAGTTATTTCACAAAAGTGCTATTAATTCCTTCTTCTCTCAATCTGTGAGAGAGGCTCCGATCAAGAACATCCTATTTTTATTGTTGCCCCTGGCTGCGACCTCCTCCAGGTTCTCCACGACCCGCTCAGAGTGGAGGAGCCTGGTCTCCTCCACTCCAGGTATTCCATATTTTAACTGCTATTTGGAAGGCATTAAACCTCCCGGTTCTTTATCTTTCTCCTTGGCTTTCTCGACCTTCTTCTCTGACCTTGGGCATATGGTTACTATAAATCATTTTCTTGCCATCGCCTGATCTCGATGGACTTCCATTACTCCTCGCTCAGTCACATATTTGATTGTTTGGTGGTAAGGGGAGGGGATGAACTTCATCGCATGTAGCCATCCTCTGCCAAGGATGGCCCGATAGGGCGAGTCAATGTCTACCACCAAAAACTCGATCATCTTGGAGATGCTTCCTGCCCTTACTGGCAGTACAATCTTTCCCAAAGGGATGGTCACTTTACCAGCGAAGCTGACTAGAGGGACATTGACTTCCTTTAAGTCGGCTACGCTTAACTTCAATTTTCTGAATATATCGAGATACATTACTTCGAATGAGCTACCCTATTCGATGAGCAATTTATCGATGTCGTAGTTAGCTATCCTCAGTGTAATGATGAAGGCATCATAATGTGGGGTCCTTACTCCCACCAAATCTTCATCTGTGAACACAATGTGTTTGTTGTAGTCGACATCATCTGCTCGCCGATGCTTCCCCGCCTGTGTTTTAACTGGATCGATTTGAAAAGCTTGCATTACTTCCGTAAACTTTTTAACTTCCATCCGAGATGAATTTCCTTGAATCTGCTTTATGTCCGATGCCCCATGGATCACTGCGAACTCGTGGACAACATCCTCCTTGAGCATTTTGTTGGGCCTTGTGTCTCCGTTGGCAGCGACTTTCTCTACCTTCTTCTCCACAAATTCGTTCAGGTGCCCAGTCTGGTCTAATTCTTTAAGGTGAGACTTGAGAGCTTTACAGTGCTAAGTTTTCTACCCGCCTTCCTTGTGAAAAGTGCATCTTAGCGCGTTATTCCTCTTTGAGGGATCTCTTCCCATCTTTCTGGGCCACTTAACGAATGACTCATCCTTGATCTTTGCTAGGATCTTGTAAATTGGTTCTTTAAAGACAGTGTTCACTACCTGAAATGCTTTTGAAGCATCATTTTTGTTCCCGATCTTGGAGCCACCCTTGCCCCCATTCTTGCTCCCTTTCTTCTAGTTTTCAGCTTTGTCGCTACCCTTGGCAGCGAACTTAGCTCGACCATTCTCCCTTTCACTAAGGCGGGTCACATCCTCAACTTTGGCATATTTCTCGATGCAAGCCATTAGGTCATCAATGTTTGTGGCCTCCTTCTTGGTAAGGGATTGGTGCAAGAGGTAAGAGATGGGTAGGACAATCTTAAAAGATGCCACAACGACCTGTTCTGAGCAGTCCTCGACCTCTTTGAACAAATCCCAATACCTTTTTGCATAGTCCCGGAGGCTCTCTTGGGTTGTTTTCTTCATTGTCAACAAGGTATCCATCCTCTTCGGATAGGAGCTGCTGGTAATAAAGCGAGCCATAAAGAGCTCTACCAGGGACTCGAAGCTCCTGATGGATTTACGAGGGAGTTTCTCGAACCACTTCTAGGCCACATCATGCAAGCTCGATGGAAAGATTCAGCACATTAGGGCGTCTTTATGGTTCCAGAGGGCCATGACCTGCCTATACTGCCTAACATGGTCGATATGATCAGTCTTTCTGTCGTAGATTTTGAATTTAGGGATAATGAACTTCTTGGGGGCTTCTTCTTCTTCTTCTTCTTCTTCTTCTTCTTCTTCTTCTTCTTCTTCTTCTTCTTCTTCTTCTTCTTCTTCTTCTTCTTCTTCTATCTCCCTTAATAAAGGGATTTCATCTGGGTCCTGAGAGCTCTCCTGGCTAGCTCTCTGGTCGATATGGCACCCCGATGTGCTGGGTGCTGGTTCATTTATCTTCAGACCAAATTCCCTATGTCATCATTTCCTCGAGCTGGGCTCCTGTAATGGCGAGCTGATTGTTGTTGCTCGAGCAAGTCATCATCTTATCTTTGTCCCTCAAGCCTTTGAGATCCACGTGTAGGGCTCCTTCCTCGACTGAGAGATTTACTCACCTAAGGGCTAGGAGTGTGGTATTGACATTACCTGGTGCTACGATGGAGTTTTATCTCCATTCTCTCCAATCTTCTTTTGAGAAGAGCATTCTCAGCTTCTTGCTTGCGAGTGGCGTCCTCTTGCTCTTGGAGCCTGTCCTCATAGGCGTCGATTATCTTGGAGACCTATGTGGACCTATCTAGACCTTGGATCTCCTTCGAGGCTTGCCATTCTCGGCGAGCCCTAGAATTTGAACGTCGAACTTCAGATCTGATCCTGTGAGTGGCAGGCTGCTCTTGAATATCCCCTGCTTGAGGGGCATTGCTGTTGTGACCAGACATTCCAAATTCTTTTTTCGTGAAGGCTTTCTTAAAGGAAAACAAACGTTCCCACATACGGTGCCAATTATGGTGACAAATAAATTCAGCACAAAATAACAAATAAAAGCAATCACCAGTATAAATAAAGAATTGAAAAGAATGGCAATCACACACAACACAGGATGTACATGGTTCGGCAAGATGGCCTACGTCCATGGTGGTTCTCTCTGTATATTATTTCTCTTTACTCCGGGGGAGTGTTTTACAAAAAATAATACATGCCCTTTGACCCGGGCGGAGGGTTTGTTATATACATGTTATTTCAGAGGGTGGAGGAGTGGGACTCTTCCACGTTAGTCCACAATCCCTAAAGTATCTCTGAAGAGAGATTTTAGGAACTGACTGGGTCAAAATTGAATTGGTTGAGGCACGGGGCCTTTAGACTTTAGGTTTTATTTAATTGGGCTTCTCGTCTGGGCCAAAGTGACAAATCGAGGTACCCACATTATCTATCTTTCGTACTAATTACACATTAGTAGATTTAACCTTGTTTATATATACACTATCTAGTCTCCCTAGTATCACTCAGCAGTAAGATATTCATATATATATATATATATATATATATATATAATCTAGCATCTACCGGACTGGCCACCACGATGCACACATGCTTACTCTGCTATCAATTCCATGTACCCCTCGTACCAAATCAAGGACTATCTGTTCGGATGTCACCCTTGAACCATAAGTAAAATCAACACATATTGGTGGCGAACATAGTTCTAAGCATTTTGAATATGCACATACCTAACGTACCCAAATGACATGTCAGTCCCACTACTACACACACATAGTGAGCCGTCCTCAGTTTTATCTCTTGGGAACTAATCTAGACCTCACTGGAATCATCAAGGTAGGATTACCCTCTGTGCAGAACCCTCGTGATAGCAGGCAACATAGGTATGTTAACACATAAGAAGGCATATATTAGGTATACAGACAACCTATATATAGGTATATTCAGTATAGGCATACACAACCGATAACAATAACCCATATAGGTATACACTCCACCAATAAATATACTCTGTATAGGTATACAATCAACCTATTATAATAACATGTCCTTAGTATTTATCCCTCGAATACTTGCCGTATCATTGATTCACAAAATTAACTCACTATTGTATGTTCCCGAGTATTATTCTCTACCCTAAGGGCCCATAGTTACCCTTTAAGTTAATTCAGTAGTTATTATACTCATACCATACGGGTCTACATCCTAGGTTCACTCGCAACCGCTGTGACTCATCCTCATTCCCTCGAGTTCCTTATGTTATAACTTAAGCCCGATAAATTTTCACCTTAATTCCCTTATTGATAGATAAGCCTCAACCTTACCAAGGCCTGCTGCCATCCAATATATCCCTCATTATATTCTACAGATGTATTAAAAGGTTACCAATTGATAAATCACATTTTAAGGGTTTAAAAGGGGAAATTCCTCAAATCTGGATAAATCGAATCGATTCGGGTTTGGCCCGAACCGATTCACTAGCCGAATCGATTCGAAAATATGCAGAAGCCTTCTTCTTCCTCTCGATAATTGCGTTTTTCATAGTTTTGATTCATCAAAACTTCATGATTATGTATCAAAATTTAAACCAATATTACTAAACTTTGTACCAGTACATAGGGATGATTTCTAATGAAATATTTACACCAAAACATTAATGATTCAATCCAAGAATCGATTTTTCTTCTAATGAACATATAACCATAGTTTCTTATTTTCTTCATCTCTCTTAATCAAGAACCCAGATTTAATTCATACAATTTGTCCATAACTCTCTGATTTTGTGTTACCAACATAAAGGAATATCACTACATGGAAATCCTACCCAAAAACATGTATTTAAATAAATAAAACCTCAAGATTTAGGTTAAATTATCAAACATAAGACTCTACATTACATGGGTATTATAACTCTTCAAAAACAAGCAAGATAAACACTTGCCTTTGGTCCAACTGATCTGGTTTCATTGATGATGATGGATTATTTGTCTTCCCCTTCAATCCACTCTTAAATGGTGATGGTGGTGCAAGAACATGGTTGAATCCTTCAAGAACTCTCTCTTAAGCTTAAAAAATGGCTTATCTTTCTTCTCTAATGGCCTCTCTTTGTATTATATCTTTCTAACCCTAGCCTCTCCCAACTATATACTGATAAAGACTTTGGAAATTTGTAGGTATCTTTACCCTTATGTAATCAAATGACTAAAATTCCCTCATACGGTGCCGATTTGGTCTAAAATTGCCATGGGACCCAAACTATACCCCCGGGTATATTATTTTGACTATTTTAACACTTTTGAAAACAACTGTGGCCTATAAATCTTCATTCCAGTCACTTAATACTATCATCTTACTTCCATCTCAAAATATGACACACATGAAATTAAAATAAACCTAATTAACTTAAATTCTAGATCACCAAATTAAATAAATTCTCCAAATTAATTAAATTCCAAATTACCAATTTTAATTAAATCCTGAATCACCAGTTTAATTAAATCCCAAATCACCAATTTAATTAAATCTTATATCCTCATAAATACGGGGTATTACAGATTTATTTTAGTTCCCGTTAAAAAATTGACTCTAAAAGAGCACTTAGTTGCATTAATATTCATTTTATAATATCTAAGGACCTCGAATGTCTTTGTCAAGTCTGTCAGATGGTTTCACTTGTATCTTTTCTTCATGATTATGTTGTCTGTGTAGACCTCCATAGTATCGCCCATTTGATGCTTGAATATATTGGTGATTGGCCGTATATAAGTTCCTTCTGTATTTTTTAGTTTAAATGGCATTATTGTGTAATAGTACAAGGTAAGGTTGGTGATAACGAAGGTATTATCTTGATCGGGCCTGAACAAAGGGATTTAATAATACCCTGAATAAGCATCCAAGACGTTCATTCGTTCATGATTGGTTATGACATCAAGCAACTGGTCAATCTTAGGCAAAGGAAAGTCATCTTTAGGATAGTCTTTGTTTGGGCCAGTGAATTCTATGCCAACTCTCCACTTCACATTATTTTTCTTGATTACGGCTGAGTTTGAGAGCCACTTAGGGAATTGAACTTCTTTAATAGACCTTGCCTCTATAAGGTTACCTACTTCCTTTATCTTTTTTGGGTTGTTTGATGTGTCTTTTGTGTGATTGATGAAATTATGGGATCCACATAAAGTTGATGATATATTACTTCAGGATCAATCCCGAGCATATCATACGATTATCATTTGAACACGTCCTGGTTCTCCTTGAGGAGATATAACAATTCTTCCTTTTCATGATCAGTGAGTGAGTTTCCAATTAGAATTTTTTTTGTGAGAATCTTCGAACATAACTTATTCAGTGATTCCACGACTTTGTCTATGGGGGCCACCTTTTTTCATTTACCCCGACCTTCCATAATTTAGTTGTTATTTAGAAAAGGCGACTCCTTTCGTGATCACCTCTTCTCTTTGTGCTTAGATCTGATGGCAATGATATAGCATTATTGAGCAATAAACTAATGCATTTGAGCATCTGGTGGTAAGTGGATATAATTATCTTCATGGTGTGGAGTTATCCTCTCCATAATATCACTTTGTAAGGTGAGTTTATGTTCACTAATAGAAACTCTATCGGTTTGGATATGTTTCATTAGCACTGGGAGTACTGTGGACATTGTTATTTCGTCGAAGAAGCCGACCAAAATGATGGTTACCTATATTTTATCCTCCATCTTGAGGTTGATTTTGTTGAAAAACTTCAGGTACATGACCTCCAAAGATCTACCCTAGTCGACTGGTAGATTATCCATATACCAATTAGAAATTTTGAAAGTGATTACTAGCTCATCATGATGTGGAGTTCTGACTCCGACAACCTCAGTGAAAACTATATGATTGGCATAGTCAATATCTTCTAGTCGACAACATTTTCCAACTTAAGTTTTGACACGGTTAATTTGGAAAGCTTGCATAATCGTAGTAACTTTCTTTAGTTCCATCCGTACAACATTGACTTAAATTTAATTTGGACTTCAAACTCTATGGATGACTGTAAAATCATGTCCAATCTCGTCATCATCAAGGAAATTATCAAGCTTTTGATCATGTTACACAAGGGTGTTCATGTTTTCTACATAAGTGTCTACATAGTCTGTTTGGGTTAGTTCTTCTAGGTGCAACTTGAGCACCTTATAATTCTCTATTTTGTGTCCATACTCCTTATGGTAGGAACATTTCAGGGTAGTGTTCCTCTTTAATAGATATGTTGTCATCTTCCTCGTTCACATGAAATATTGTTTAATTTTTACCTTGTTCAAAATTCTATAGATCTATTCTATGTACACGATATTGATGGCACGATAGGCCTTAGTGAGGTCAGCTTTGTCGTCGCCCTTTGACCCTCAATTCTGTCGTTTCCCCCTTCTTGGGAGTAGGCTTGTAAACAGATCGGATTCAGACCGGATCAGGTAAATCCAAATCCATATCCATTTATGTTAAACAGATTCGATCCGACTATCCGACGGATCGGATTAGTCAAATCCAAATCCATATCCGTTTATGTTGAACGGATTTGGATCTAATTCGATTATTCATTTTAATATACTTTCATAAATTTATTTTGCAAATGTTCCAAAAAAATAGATAATGAAATAAAGAACTATTATAATATATATTTAAAATATTATTAAATATAATATATATTAATTAAATATATATATATATTAATCGGATTAGATTATTAACGGATCAGAGTATATGAATCCAAATTCGCTCAATTTAATAAACAGGTAATCTGGTAATCGGGTAATCGGATAATCGGATTTTAGGCATGATCCATATCCGCTTAAATGGATCAGATTCAGATTCGAATTTGAATAAAATCTGATCCATTGATAGGCCTAATTGGGATCATTCTAATTGTCTTAATTTTTTCTCGTCTTCGACTGACCATTATCTTGTTGGGTGTCACCCACTATGTCTTCCACTTTTGCATACTTCTCATTTCTTGACATGCGGTCATCAATGGTGCTGGCCACTTTTTGGGTAAAAGACTCATGTAGCATAGAACCAATAGGTACACCTATCTTAAATGAGGCTACAACCACTCTCTCAGAGCACTCCTATACTTCGTTGTATGCTTCCCAATATCATCGAGCGTATTCTCTTAAGGTCTCCTAGGGTTTGTTATTTATAATGAGGAGTGAATCCATAGTTATGATAATGTAATAGTTGATCACGACATTTGGTTTTTGCATGAGTTTTTTAATATGTCATGTTCAAACAACGATTTGAACTTCTTAACCAGTCGAACGTCTTCATACACAACAGGGCCTTTGGATGCAATTATATTATCAACTGGAGATCGTACAACATGGTTTATTACCTTGATAACGATCATATGATATGGGTTATACCTCCATGATGGTCTGAATATCTTCAAGACTTCCTTCGCAACTCCACAACAAATATGGCTTTGTATTATGACTTATAATATCATTTATGGAATTTTCATGGCGGCATATAGTGTTTTCTTTAATGGATTGTTTTTTAATTATACATTTTTCATTGTGTGGGTTTATTAATGGAGTTATTTTTTATTATTTTATTACATTAGTAGTATCCAAATATAAAATACAAAACTATTAAAAGGTTAATTAAACAAAAAAAATAAAATAAAAAGGTGGGACGCAGCTTCGAGCTGTGACAAATTTAGTTGTCACAAATGACTCTGTCAATGATAATGGCCATGACAACACCCATCTGTCACGATCCATGTCAGTAACAAAATGCCTTTTTAGTGTCGTGACTGCAGTTAGTTTATCATCCCAATCGTAACTCTGTTACTCCGAACAAGCAATTTCAGGGGCATTTTGTTCTTGAATTTGCTTGTTTCGTACCACTTTAACATTTTGCACAATACTCCGGAGAGCCAAAAAGGGCAAAACCTTGGAGATGATCTAATGAGTTTAGTGTAAAAAAAAATACATAATGTATAGTTAAATTAGTAACTCAAGACATTATAAAATGAAAATACAAAATGCATTACCTTGGGACATCGACCTTTTCTCTTTCCTCAAATTTAAAATCATTATAATTCTTAATTTATTTGTTAAAATATATAAAAATTATGTACTAAAATTAATTGGTAATATTTATTAATTACGATTCATACCACTCTAAATAAATAAATAAAAAAATATTGTAAAAGGTACATGTTTTTACCTATTTTAGCTTATTGGTTTCTCCAATTTTATAAAAATAAAAAACGAATAAAACCATTGAGTACAATTTAAAATTATATATATTATTGGATTAAAAATTAATTTATGCGGTTTATAACTAAATTAGGGTTATTCGTGTATTGGGTTCTTTTAATTCGTTGTATTTTAAGTGTTGGTTACGATACATTCATTAGAATGAGGACTATTTTCATTGTTTTATTAATTGATGGAATTTGACTTGTTGGTTCTTTTTGAGGCACCAAGAATAACATATGAGCCATTCCTTTAGAATTAGAACGCATAAAAGTAGAAAATATACTTATATTTTTTTAGTCCATTTTGACTTTACCACCCATTTAATTATCATAATTAATAAACTTTTTTCACTATTTTGTTTTGCTTTAAAATTTTCCACAGGAACGGATGTTAGTCGTTATTTGATTCGTCAAACCATTACCTTTGTTACAAAAGCCCAAACTACCCACATTGCACATTATTAAATATTTTATTCACCCTTTATTTTATTTACTTACTTGAATTACTTTACTACATTAACTGGTTTTTAGGCCCGCGTGATGCTTGGGAGGTTTATATGAAGAAAACAAAAAAATATAAATAAAAATTATTTTTTAAAAAAATCAGCATAAATTAAAAGCAATGGAGGGGAAATAATAGTTTGAACATAAAAAGAGAAATTAATGAAGGGAAAGAAAAAAAAGTGATGTAAATGAAGGAAGAGAGATAAGCGAGAACAATGAAATTAGAGAGAGATAAATAAAGGGGGGGGGGGGGGGGGGGAAGATATATAAATGAAAGGCGAGAGATTGATGAGACTAATAAAAGTAGGGGTCTCAAATGTTAACACATGGCATATTGAGATAGTTCAAAAGTATTCCATTTATCTATATTATATATAGATATATTGATTAAACAAGACACTCTCTTACACCAGATTTTTAATAATAAAAGGCATTTTTTTCTTAAAAGTAAAATTCTTAAAAAAATTAAAAATAGTTTGACGATTAAGAAGATGCTTTCAATTTTATTTATATTTATATTTTTATTATATAATTTTCTATCTAAAAGGGGACATTTTAAAAAATCATTAAACTATTTAAAAGTCTTTAGGGTTATTATAATTAAAAAAGTTTTTATTGTTTTAACAGAAAAAATAATTAGTGATGTTATATTTTCTACTTTTTAATTTATAGTTTTTTTTTTATTTTAAAAGGAAATTTCAAAAAAATAGTGTTAAAGTTTTATTACTAAAACAAGAAAGAATTGCTTTTCTATTAGAAAAATGTCTTATTTAATTAAAAATAGGTTAAAACAAGTTTCTTATTTAATTAATATATTAATTTAATAAGATTTCTTAAGTAAATTAAAAAAATAAATATTACATTGGGCATTTAATAATGTACAATAATGGGGATTTTGGATATTTCTAAGAAAATTAACGTTTTGGCGAGGAAATGTTTCCATTCATTTTAGTGACAAAGTCTAAGGCACAACAAAATAGTGAAAAAAGTCTAATTATGAAAAGCAAGTGGATGGAAAAGTAAAAAATGCCCTATTTTTGTTTTTTTCTATTAAAACACCTTTCTCCATGTTTTACCTCACTTTCCACCATTAAAGTTATTTATACACGAGGAATTCAATCATCTCTTGATTTACTTGGTGCTTGAGCAAAATATGAAGAAATGTAAGTAAGTTAATACACTTATAACGAAATCCAAAAAAAATAAATAAAAACATCAAATGCGCTAACTCTTTTACTATTTTTGCTTTTTTTTAGGGATGTTTTGTTGAATGAATTACAATACAACAACATGCCCATGTATATATAGAAAATGTTATATTCGCAATTGCAATAGTTTGATGTAAATTTTATTTATCTAAGCAAGACTACTTATTGGGAAAAAAATTCAAGTGACAACATTAAACTTGTGAGGAATGGTAGTTGTTAGCAAAAGGTGGTGCCACAAACAAATTCAATACAAGAGGAAAATTACATAACTTCATTACCAGGAAATTGATTCTTTAAAATTAATTCAATACTATGATGAAATTGAAATATAATAATTAATTGAAACCTATACCAATTGCATGTGTTATTGGAAAATATGTTTAAAATATTTTAAAGAAAATAAATTCATGTCTAGTGGAATAGAATTACAATTTGATTATGATTTAAGTTCAAAACTTAAGCTGGGAGGAATTATTAAAAAATCAAAAACTCAAAAGAAAAAATAAATGTTCAACTTTCCAAGCGCCCCAAAATTGAGTTGAATGAACATCTCATTTTTTTATTTTTGCTTTTTACTTTTATTACTCTTGTTTGTTTCACCAACTTCTCTAAATTTTTGCACAATAAGAGGGAGTGTTATATACCTCGGCTGAATCTACACAAATGTAACCAACTCAATCGAGGAAATTACATCAATTCGAATAGGCTCAAAACAACCATAATACTATTATTAAATTTACAGCTAATATTACTTCGATTTGCAATAAAATCATGCTCGCCACTATACACAATGGGTAACATATATAACTATAAGTTTCAAACATCATCAAGTTTACCCGCTTCATTATTTTCAAACAAACTATATGTAAAATGGAGAATCTGAATACTTGACTATCATATTTTCCACCTCGTACCTAAAAACAGTCGATCAAAGATTTTTATGAGGACCAAACTTTGAATATTGGAAATACTTAGATACTTGAATGTGGGAATATGGTTACTAACCTGACTGACACAATGATCCTTGTGATGAATCAAACAGTAAAGAGGAGAGAATTTCCAGCACCGTCGAAACAAAACATATTGCATTCACTTTTATTAGAGTCACCATGAATAGAACATGAAATGAAATAATTAGCTCTCAAAATTGGTTTCAACCATGGCACCCCTATATCACCATCATCATAATACCCCATTCCAACAATTGGATTCACCTGAATAAATTAATGAGCCCAATAAGAACCAAACATATAAAAAGCCTATATTGCTAGAAGCCCCTTGAAATTATGGATTTTATTAGGAAAAACTGTTTCCGCTGACATTTTTGTGACACCTCGCCTAATAAAATACCGGGTGATCAGTACTATACCAAATTAAAACAGGAATCCCAGTTGGATCATCCTTAGCATCACTGTCGAAAACTTTTTTTTGTTAAATTTACTAACCACCTAGTATTCCAAAAACTGGTGCCAATTTTACTTTGATTAAACAAAACAGTACATGCGGAATTAAAATATAAACCATTCACATAACTGAATGAAAATCAACTGAATCATTAATTACACATCTTGCCGAATAAAACACCAACCATCAAAGAAATAATCCAATACAAATATGCAACACCGGAATAAAATAAGTTGGAAACCTAAACTGAAAGTCTGGGCGACATGCCCTAAATAAAACTGATACAAGATTCCTACTCTAGGAATGAACGAATGATGCGTCTAATCCAAACTCCTGAATATAAACTGAATAAATATCTAGTCACGGATATAAACTGAATAAATATCTAGTCACGGATATTTAATATCACACACAATACACACACACACACACACACACACACGTATATATATATATATATATATATATATACTATCTTTACACTGTATATATATAATATAAACCCCGGCTTTACCGTGTACTCAAAAATCCCGTACACTGCCTGTAATTTCCTGAGTTTGTGGCCCGACTCAACATAATTAATTTTCTCACTTAATAATTTATCATCTTCCCGAGTCTATGGTCCGACTCTAATATAATTAATTCACGCCTCAATTAATATAATACTTTTCCCGAGTCTATGGTCCGACTCTAATTAAATTAATTAACACACCCATTAATTTAATACCTTCCCGAGTCTATCACCCAACTCTAATTAAATTAACAAACACACATATTAATTTAATACCTCCCCGAGTCTACAATTCGACTCTAACTAAATTAATTAACACATATATTAATTTAATACCTCCCGAGTCTACAATCTGACTCTAATTAAATTAATTATTACACCTATTAATTTAATAACTACCCGAGTCTACAATCCGACTCTAATTAAATTAATTATTACACCCATTAATTTAATAACTACCCGAGTCTAGAATCCGACTCTAATTAAATTAATTATCACACCTATTAATTTAATTCTACCCGAGTGTACATTCCGACTCTAATTAAATTAGTTATCATACTTATTAATTTAATTCTACCCGAGTCTACAATCCGACTCTAATTAAATTAATTATCACACCTATTAATTTAATTCTACCCGAGTCTACAATCCGACTTTAATTAAATTAATTAACACACCTATTAATTTAATTCTATCCGAGTCTACAATTCGACTCTAATTAAATTAATTAACACACCTATTAATTTAATTCTACCCGAGTCTACAATTCGACTCTAATTAAATTAATTATCACACTTATTAATTTAATAACTTGGTGTCACCCAACCATTACTCCGGATTCACTTACTTGGCCCGTAACTGAATATTTTCCGAGTCTATATTCCGACTCCAAATTCATTACTCTCTCTCTCAATAATTAATTAAATACTTTGGTGTCACTTAACCAATATATCCGGACTCACTCACTTGGGCCATTTTACATCTCGTAATTTCATACCCACATATTCGCCCACAATGTTTCACACATTTATCTCCATAAATTCCCCAATTATATTTACCTATAATTACCAACATACCCGGACTCTCCCACTTGGTCCGTAATTAAGTATTCCACTTCAATTTCTTTAATAATGTAGCGTCACCCAACTACAATACCCGAATATTATTCCTCGGTCCGATATTAACACAAATCTTTACGAATTATTTCCCCAAATTCGTCCATCTCATGACATACCGTTCACACCCTCCTAATCCCAATTATAACACCCTATAATTGTTAAGGAAATATATGCCACATTTGAATTTATCACTAAATAAAAGTATGGAATTTAATCTTAAATAATTATCTCTTTATAATCAAAATTGACCGAACTGCCAAGATTCCTGTACCCTCGATCGATCGAACCCCCTAGGTCGATCGATCGATCGATCGATCCAGACCTCGTCTTCTCCAGCCCCTGTTTGGCCATTGACGAAAAATTAAGGTTCTTTTCTCCAATTTCCAGCCTCAACCCAGTCTATTAATCATCTTATTATATTCCTCATGAGCTATAAACATCATCCAACTCTTTTTACATCGTTAACACTACGAATCTGTACCCATAAAAGAACACAAACCCTTATGGAAAAATCCCAATTTTAGATTCAATTTCCACTATTTCCTGTCCCGGGTTTCCTCATTCAAATCAGAAAATCCTACTTAGAAGTATACAACATAACCAATTTTTATTTCAAATTTCATTCGATAGTTCCATGAACAAAAACCCCATTTTTGTACCCATTTATCCCCAAAACAAATTTTGGTTTACACATCACTATGATATGAATTGATTATCATCAATTTAGAAATCACAACAGTTAACCACTTGCCTGGAATTGTTCGTAGGGTCTGATTCCGTTGGTGTAGAGATTGGTTGATGAAGAACACCCCAAATTAACCCTTTAATTTGGCTCCAAAAGCTCCCAATTGCTCTTGATTTGCTTTCCCCCAATTTCCCTCTCAAGCCCTAGGCTTAGAGTTGTGTTGGCTGCCGTTACCTAATTTCTCAATTAGGTTAAAAATATCAAATCCCGTTTTTGGCCATGTGGGCCTAATTGAAAAGGCCGAAATCGCCCCTTGTGGGCCCGACTATGCCCAAAAATATCCCGAGACCCAATGACTACCCCCGGGTACTCTTTTCTGACTATATCGACCCATCCGTACGCAATCGCGCACTCAGAATTGACATCCGACATACTTTTCAAAATTTCCAAATTTTGACCTCAAAATGTGACACACGAGATTTTGAGCCATTAAACTTAAAAATTGCCAATTATAATTAATTCGGCTCACTGAAATAAATTCTCCAACTTATGAATTTAAGTTTCTCCAATTTAAATAGTTTTATCACTCCCAAAAATAATTAAATATTAAATCCTCAAAATTACGGGGTGTTACATACTCCCCCCTTACAAAGGAATTTCGTCCTCGAAATTAAGATGATCGCGATGTTCTAAGCTTCGCATATTACTCTCTAGTCATGTGCCTCCAAGACCGCTATATCTATCCCATTCACTTATAACCATACGTTACACCAATATGCATTTAGAATTTGCCAGGGCGCCCATACACCCTATACCCGCGCTTTACCGCATGAAAGCTATCCGACTATGCTAGTCGTAACCCGTAATATAACTTCGAACCCGTAGTCATATCACACACACACACACACACACACACACACACACACACATATATATATATATATATATATATATATATATATATATACATATATTTGCTGCCCGGGGTACCCAATCCATGTACTAACGACCAGACATCTCCCCACAAATACTTGTCTCTCAACACAAAAGTATATACGCTTACCCTCATGCTACCAAAGACAACATAAAATACCGCGCCCTTACTATCCCTAGTCCTTGCGCAAAATAAACCCCGAGCTATCTCTCTTTTCTCAAAAATAAATCTAACCACCCTGATTCACTTCAGTAAACATCCCCACTTACCGGGATAAAATGTGAGAATACAAAACCTCACTATGTGCTATCGCACCACGCAATACAACATATATATCTACATATATATAGGCTATACGCCCTCTCCGGTGATACCTCGTACCAACCATACCCTGGTGTCGAGAACACCAAAATTTTACACCGCGATCCACAATAGTTAAATTACATCGCTATCCAGCCGATATTTAGGAAATATTATCAACCCTACTCCCTTAATTCTCAAAATTAGTAACTCCTCACATAATTTAAACCTTCACTCAGTGTACACCTCCACTTTCCCATGAAGAACACCAAGGAAATCCGCTACTCTACGAAAAGTTTATCCACATACTATGGCTGCTACAGCCAACGCACCCACTAAGTTCGACTTACCCGCGAACTCTAGTGAAAAATAAGTCTTATATTGTGACATCCTCCTTGTCACTCAAAAATATACCCCATGCCGCTAGGGTAAAAATAATCACCTCTATACCCCAGCTGCAACTGTTGATCCCCGGGTTCTGGAGCATCTTCTCCTTTCCCGAATGCGCCCATGACTTGCTTTAGTGGCTGTACATCCAGAACCTCGTCCTGTATTTGACCCCTGCCTTGCTTAAGACAATCTCTCTTCAAGTGTCTCGCTTTCCCCACAAACGAAACACCTTCTAATACATTCACCCTGCCACTTGTCCCTTCCATGCCGACCTTGTTGAAATCCCTGGCCATCCTGCCGATAACCTCCAGTTCTAAATCGTTTGGCGTGGTTTCCCTAACGGAAATACTGCCCCTGATCTCCCCCAGTCTGCTGCTGGGATACCCCACTGGTATTGTTTCCTCCTGCCTTATCCGACTGCCTATTTCCACTCCCCTCCCGCTTTCTTTCGCGTGGAAGCGATATTCCCGACAGTGCCGAAGTGCTGCGTTAAAGATATCAGTATAAGCTACTAATGCGTATTTACCAATTAAATGTTGTCTGATTCTCCAGACTAACCCATCCATAAACCTTGCTTTCTTTCTCTTTTCCTCGCTTACCTCATCCGGTACAAAATTTTGCAAATGAGTGAATTCTTCCTCGTAAGCGGCCACTTAACGGTCCCCTTGAGTCACCTCACAAAATTTTCTACTCATTTCGGTCTCCACCGTTGGAGGAAAAATACTTGCGGTCGAATCGCACCCCAAACTCTGCAATAGCTAGTGTGTCCCTTTCCTCATTGTGTGGATCGGCTCCCACCACTGTAGCGCTGCTCCCACTAAACTAAAAGTGGTTAGCATTTGCTTCCGCACCTCATCGCAATCTCCCATGCGTAGGTGACGCTGGATATCTATCTTCCTTGACACTCTAGCCCTACATCTGAACCCCCTCGCAACTCTGGTGGGTTCCCACTAAAATAACCTCTCTTTTTTGCTTCCACCCCGACAACTCTGCGTGAGTCTGATCATCCGACGCCACTAACACTTATAACTGATCCCGTGGATAGTACCCTGTAGTTGCGACCACCATCGCTTCAACTGCCTGTGCCACATTTCAGTTACCTGCGCTGTCAAAATCATCTCTGTCCATACCTGCGATAACTATTGCTCCTGACGATCCTCCCTCGTCTCATCTCCCCCTGCTGCCCTAGCTGCTCTCTCTCTCTCCTGGGCGTCATCTGGAATGAGAATTGAGTTTGTATGAGTTCACTCTCAAATATAAATTTCGCAGAAGAACATATATGCGCATACGTATGAGAATACAACAATCCTATGATAGGGCTCTATATAAAAAATTGCTAAGCTGAAACGTGAAAAGCCGCACAGATCCTAAGGACACTAGAACCTGATGCTCTGATACCATCTATGACACCCCGCCTAATAAAATACCGGGTGATCAGTCCTATACCAAATTAAAACAGGAATCCTAGTTGGATAATCCTTAGCATCACTATCGAAAACTTTTTTAAAAAAAATTTACTAACCACCTAGTATTCCAAAAACTGGTGCCAATTTTACTTTGATTAAACAAAACAGTACATGCGTTCACACAACTGAATGAAAATAAACTGAATAATTAATCACACATCTTGCCGAATAAAACACCGGCCATCAAAAAAATAATCCAATACAAATATGCAACACCGGAATAAAATAAGTTTGAAACCTGAACTGAAAGTCTGGGCGACATGCCCTAAATAAAACTGAAACTGATACAAGATTTCTACTCTAGGAATGAATGAATGATGCGTCTAATCCAAACTCCTGCTAGCATCCACATATGCTGCAGCTCCGTGTCCCTGGAATAAAATATCATTCCTGACGTCCCTGTGGCTGGACACCTAAAAGGTTTTGAAAATAGTTTTATAGCAAGGGTTAGAACCCAAAACATTTTGAAAATATTTAGCAAGTGAATTAACTGCAGTAATTTAAAATTCATGAATGCGCTTCATATTTAAGTTAATGTCGCACTCCCTTGTGGACATTCTCACCCCTCCACTATTGTGCACACCTACCAGTTACCTTAACCCCACCTAATTGTACTACCCCGTCCAACTAGTCCTGGTATAACCTTCCCTTGCCATACTATTCTAACCCGAGTATAATAATTTCTTGAATTATAAGTTATCTCACAATTAACTTAATTAATTCCTCTTAAATAGTATCATATAACCGTGTCACAAGTTATATAAAGTAATCACATCACACACTGCATTATTACCCGTATATAATAATTTACTACCATTATATATACGTACCTTTACCACAACATCCACACATATAATATACGTATATCCATCCCTTCGAGTATAACCTCGCCGGATGATTCCCTCTAAAATGCTATCTCACTAGGTGTGCTCACAAAACCTAGTTCCCCAAGTTGGAATCGCTCACCAACTTGGCCCAAAATATAAACGTAGTGGAGGCGGTCATATTCCTTCCCTGAAAGTGAGATAAATCCCTCACCCATATATACCGGACGCTATGTCCTGGGGATATACTCGCCCTACTCCTCAAGCTAGGGGATTCACCCACATCGCGTAACCTCCCTTGATAGCACTAGAGTATATAAACTGAATACATATCTAGTCACGGATATTTAATATCACACACAATATATACACACACACACACACATATATATATATATATATACTATCTCTACACCGTATATATATAATATAAACCCCGACTTTATCGTGTACTCAAAAATCCCGTACACTGCCTGTAATTTCCTGAGTTTGTGGCCCGACTCAACATAATTAATTTTCTCACTTAATAATTTATCATCTTCCGGAGTCTATGGTTTGACTCTAATATAATTAATTCACGCCTCAATTAATATAATACTTTTTCCGAGTCTATGGTCCGACTCTAATTAAATTAATTAATACACCCATTAATTTAATACCTTTCCGAGTCTATCACCCGACTCTAATTAAATTAACTAACACACATATTAATTTAATACCTCCCCGAGTTTACAATCCGACTCTAATTAAATTAATTAACACATATATTAATTTAATACCTCCCCGAGTCTACAATCCGACTCTAATTAAATTAATTATTACACCCATTAATTTAATAACTACCCGAGTCTACAATCTGACTCTAATTAAATTATTTATTACACTCATTAATTTAATAACTACCCGAGTCTACAATCCGACTCTAATTAAATTAATTATCACACCTATTAATTTAATTCTACCCGAGTCTACATTCCGACTCTAATTAAATTAGTTATCACACTTATTAATTTAATTCTACCCGAGTCTACAATCCGACTCTAATTAAATTAATTATCACACGTATTAATTTGATTCTACCTGATTCTACAATTCGACTCTAATTAAATTAATTAACACACCTATTAATTTAATTCTACCCGAGTCTACAATTCGACTCTAATTAAATTAATTAACACACATATTAATTTAATTCTACCCGAGTCTACAATCCGACTCTAATTAAATTAATTATCACACTTATTAATTTAATAACTTGGTGTCACCCAACCATTACCCCGGATTCACTTACTTGGCCCGTAACTGAATATTTCCCGAGCCTATATTCCGACTCCAAATTAATTACTCTCTTTCTCAATAATTAATTAAATACTTTGGTGTCACTTAACCAATATACCCGGACTCACTCACTTGGTCCATTTTACATCTCATAATTTCATACCCACATATTCGCCCACAATGTGTCACACATTTATCTCCATAAATTCTCCAATTATATTTACCTATAATTATCAATATACCCGGACTCGTCTACTTGGTCCATAATTAAGTATTCCACTTCAATTTCTTTAATAATTTAGTGTCACCCAACTACAATACCCGAATATTATTCCTCGCCCGATATTAACACAAATCTTTACGAATTATTGCCCCAAATTCGTCCATCTCATGACATACCGTTCACACCCTCCTAATCCCAATTATAACACCCTATAATTGTTAAGGAAATATATGCCACATATGAATTTATCACTAAATAAAAGTATGGAATTTAATCTTAAATAATTATCTCTTTATAATCAAAATTGACCGAACTGCCAAGATTCTTGTACCCTCGATCGATCGAACCCCCTGGGTCGATCGATCGATCGATCCAGACCCCGTCTTCTCTAGCCCCTATTTGGCCATTGACGAAAAATTAAGGTTATTTTCTCCAATTTCCAGCCTCAACCCAGTCTATTAATCATCTTATTATATTCCTCATGAACTATAAACATCATCCAACACTTTTTACATCGTTAACACTACGAATCTGTACCCACAAAAGAACAAAAACCCTTATGGAAAAATCCCAATTTTAGATTCAATTTCCACTGTTTCCTGTCCCGAGTTTCTTCATTCAAATAAAAAAAATCCTAATTAGAAGTATACAACGCAACCAATTTTTATTTCGAATTTCATTCGATAGTTCCATGAACAAAACCCCCATTTTTGTACCCATGTATCCCCAAAACAAATTTTGGTTTACACATCACTATGATATGAATTGATTATCATCAATTTAGAAATCACAACAGTTAACCACTTGCCTGAAATTGTTCGTAGAGTCTGATTCTGTTGGTGTAGAGATTGGTTGATGAAGAACACCCCAAATTAACCCTTTAATTTGGCTCCCAATTGCTCTTGATTTGCTTTCCCCCAATTTCCCTCTCAAGCCCTAGGCTTAGAGTTGTGTTGGCTGCCGTTCCCTAATTTCTCAATTAGGTTAAAAACATCAAATCCCGTTTTTGGCCATGTGGGCCTAATTAAAAAGGCCGAAATCGCCCCTTGTGGGCCCGACTATGCCCAAAAATATTCCGAGACCCAATTACTACCCCCGGGCACTCTTTTCTGACTATCTCGATCCATCCTAACGCAACCGCGCACTCAGAATTGCCATCCGACATACTTTTCTAAATTTCCAAATTTCGACCTCAAAATATGACACACGAGATTTTGAGCCATTAAACTTAAAAATTACCAATTATAATTAATTCGGCTCACTCAAATAAATTCTCCAACTTATGAATTTAAGTTTCGCCAATTTAAATATTTTTATCACTCCAAAAAATAATTAAATATTAAATCCTCAAGATTACGGGGTGTTACAATTTTAGGGACACATAAGGGGTCATTATATCAAAACATGTACTTTTAAACACATAAAATGGCAAATTTGGAACAAACCTCTAAACTTAATTTTTTTGCATATAGCCCCCTAAATATTCAAATAACCCATGAGTTATCTATGCATTTTGAATTTTTGATTCAAAACCCCAATCCCGACGGATTTTTAGTGATGCATGAGCCTTATTGTAATGAAACACATGGGTGTTAAAGATGTAAACACTAATTTGCAATAAACCCCCTGTACTTTGAAAACTTTGAAAAACAACCATGAATAGTACAATAACCCTTGAACTATGCATTTTATCACAAATGTCCCCTTCTAGAGACTTCTTAAGTAACACATCACACAACTTATAAAAATATGAAAAAGACTAAACTCCAAGAAACCCCCTAAACTTGCAAATTTCTGTAAATAAACCCCTGAACTATGCATTTTTATTACAAACACCCCCATTGGGGACTATTTTATGAAAAAAATTCACCCAAACATAAGAGTGTCATTTTAACAATTATCATAGCTTAAGGGTTCCCTGCGAAAAAATTGGAAGTTCTAAGAAAAATATAATCACTCTTAACAATTAACACTTACCAATCTATCAGACTGAATGAAACCTAAACCAATAAAATACAATACTCTAATCATTATAATGTAAAAGGAAACTAATACAAAGAAAATATCAAATACCATGATTCTCTTCAAGTCGTTATTTAGAAAGTCAGTTTTTTCTATTCAGCTTATTCAGATAGAACTTTTTGGTTATATTGCAATTGGGTAACACACACACACACACACACACACACACACACACACACACACACACACACACACACACACACACACACACACACACACACATATATATATATATATATATATATATATATATATATATATGAAGAAGATACAAACTCTTGTTACACTTATTTAATGATATGAATATATATATAATTCACATGCATTTTACTGAGTAGAAATCATCACTCAATAAAAATATTAAAGTTAATTAATTATCATTAGCAAAAGAAAACAAAATTCATTGGTTAAGGATTAATATACTTTTAAAATATCATTCCAAAATTCTTCCTGTAGTGATATAATGATTGATAATAAAGGTGCAAAGCAAAAAAAATTCCCTTTTCAATGGAAAATATATCTAATCAAATCATGTACATTCACAAGACACGATTATTTTAGCATAAAAAGGCTCAAGCAAAAAATTCTATCCTCAATGGGTAATATATCTAATCAAATCATGTACATACAAAAGACACAATTATTTAAGCATAAAAAGGCTCGAGCATATAATAAGAACTAATCAATATTGTGTAATTATACGTATCCGGGGGTATCTAAAATCGTAAATGTGCTAAAATAGAGTGCAAAAATTAAATCGCAAGCATATGCATTATGTAAGCTGATGGCGTAAATTATAGAACTGAGTAGTGGTAAGATATTAAAAATAGGAAATATAGAAATAAAGTTGATGAATTGAAAGAAGATTTTTGGTTAATACCTGGAGCGTAAATAAGTCAGAATCAATTGTCAACAATTGGTCTTAGCTTTTCAAACGCTATAACAAAATGCAAAAATTAAACAGTAAGCATATACATTATGTTAGCTCATGATGTATACTGTAGAACAAGTAGTGGTAAGATATTATACAACGGGAAATTGAGAATAAAATGGGTAAATTGAAAGAAGATCATAAGTTAGTTCCTGGAGTGGTATTGCTCTTAGATTTTCAAGTAGTCGAATATTTCCAATTCAAAATTTTAACCGAAAATCTTCTAATTCTAAAGCATGGAACCGGGGTTCCCAAACACACCCTTAAGAATATAGTTATTAGACTACCAACTTTTTTTCAGTATCAAGAAAAAAAGAGAGCAAAACCAACCTCAGGAATACAACATAAAAAGAATAGAGAACCTTACGCTCTAAAGCAACCCAATGAAAATAATAAATCTCAAGAGACTAAGACTTGTCGTAAACAATATAATCATCAAAAGGCCAAAATAATTAAATTTGGCATAAAATTGAAATTATACTTATCTAACAAACACACCCGCTCACCCATAATCAATAAGCAAGAATCACAAATACAACACATACTTCACTTAAAATCAACCAATTAAAAAGTTAGGGTAATTCAATTGCATATAGACATCATATTATGGGATTGAAGGTGACTTTATTGTTAGTGATCTTCATAATTATTCATCATTGCTCAGATGTCGAATAAAACTACATAAATATCTAAATATCCCAAATATATACACAGAGTCTGGTATCTATACCACAATATCACACCATCTGACACAATTTTGCATAATTTTCGAATGAAAAGCTAAAACATGTCTCCTAGCATCACAAATTCAACCCATATTAGAAAACAAAAAAATGTAGAAAAAATCATCGATTTCATTCATGCTTTGGAATCTACAAAAATAGGAATCAAAATAGAACATGTGATAATACTCATGGCTAGTTTAAGAGAAAAGCCCAACAAAACCCCTTATGGACAAAACAAAAGCACATTTATCAGTGTATATATAGCCTCTATACATAATATGTAATCATAAAGGGTATAAACTTAAGTCAACAAATATTTGGCAACATGAATGGAGAAAGAATTGACATGAAAATTTGTAAGGAATATCATAATCCACTATAGTGATTCTAACCAACTAAACGCAATACGCAATTAAATCTCCTCAACATATATAATCGAGAAATATATTGCACCGAACATATATGAATCTCAGTTAAAAAGTTAACTGGTGGAAACAATAGATAGGATGATTTTGGAGTCACCTCAGAAAAATAGAGAGTGATGAATGCCCTCCTTTTTTGGTTTCTGCCGATTCATCAATTTTTGGGTTATTTGGGGGTGATTGGGCAGGGGACATTTCGTTGGCATGGAGAAAGAGGGATGTAGACGGTTCAATGTACATGGGTGGGGGCGGTGGAGAGAGAGTAAGATGGAGGGATATAGAGGAAATATAAATTGATGAAATATCAATTTAGAGAGAGGGTATGGGTGAAATGTAATTATGGAGGGCAGAGTTATAATAAACTGAGTAAGTGAGGGTATTCTTGACTTTTACAGGTTTGGAAGGCTTTTGGCTCTTTTTAAGTAGTAGTGATGTGTGTATAAAATGATATTCCGGTGAGGTATAAATATTGTGGACATGAAAAGTGTCCATTTTGATTTGGTTTGGTAAAGTATTTTTTTATATTTTTTTAAAACATGTGGTAATTTGTATTTTTCAAAGATATAGTTGACTTTATTGCTTTGTACTATATTTTGTAATATAGTTGAAGAGATTGCTCATTTATGAAAACAAAGTTGAGTTAGTTAAAAAATGATGAATGTAGTTGACTCAACTGTTTTTTACTCGATTATTTTTGTTAAAAATAATTTTTATTTAATTGAAAACAACTTAAGTGATGTGTAAGTTTTTCCAAAAGTGTTTGTTTGTGTGAAAGAAAAATTGATTTAATGTTTGGTCAATTTAAATTGTTATAGTTTACATGTTTATTCTAACACCATCATCTCCATTAAAGCTTTATATGTTGATATCTTGAGTGTTAATGATGCTTTATTGACACTTTATGCTGATGAAGTTTTGATTTTGTTTTGAATCTTTAAAGTGAGAGTTTCCTCTTAATTGTCTTATTTTCCTTGGTTAACCGGAATTGATTGTACTTAATGTATCCTTGTTCTTTCTTGATTTGAAATTGAAGGAGTTTAATGTCGGTCTTCCTTGGTGTAGCCTTAGTCGCATGGATAGGTTGTTTCGACTCCTTTGATATGATGAGTTTTTCATCATGTTTAGAATGTTGTTCTAACTCGATGACATTATAGAGATTATAGATATTCTTTATAGTTTTACATTGTATTGTTACTATGAAAATCATGCGTTTCTTATTTTAATATGTTTTTGGTGCACAGTTACCATCCACTAACTGATCCAAAAACAATAACACTCATATGTCTTCTTTAAGATAGGACTAAAACTATCATAAGCAAGCCTTCATTAACATAATATAAAATTTGGGGTTAAACATCAATAAAAACTAAAAGTAAATAATTAGAAAGTCCAAAAACACTTAGCAGAAACTTCAATTTTCATAGTTCTTATTTGTGATTCAATTCTTCAAATTATTAAGTTCGTCCTTTGGATTTTTACACTACTCAATTTCCAACAGTGTTTGGACTTGATGTTGATTGGTAGTGAAATTGTTAGCACGTTGTTAAAAATCCTATTATAACTCGATATTCTAGTTTATATGTTTAGTTATTCCCTCGCATTCGCTTATTTCTATCCTCTCGTGTCGTATAAACAGAAACATTTGGCTACAACAACTGTGGTCTATGCTCACACTATCTCCACCATTGTTCTTGTGTTGCCCATATTAATAAAATAAAATTTTAAAGTGAATCGATTTAGCATGAAGTGTGAGGTCACACTTAAATGTTAGAAGTACATAAGTTTAACGCTTGTTACTCCTTCTCTCATTAATTCACCTTTCAGATGACCTTAATGAGCTCCCAGTTCTCACATATTCTATATTTTTCCATTCGTTTTTGGTAAATTTAGTTCATCGTCATCTCTTCATATATGTGCCCTTAGTTTCACATAAATTCTTCTAAGATGAAGTGTGTCTTTGGAAAAATCAACAGATAAAGAATTTTAAAACATGAAACATAATAAAAAATCAAACAAAAATAATAATGGATGTGGTTTGGCCAAGATTTTATTTACCTCCACAACAAGGGTTGGTGAATATTTACTAATGTTTGCAACTACTGAAGACTTTGATGATCACTTATGTCACATCTCGATTTCCTGAGTGTGAGGTTTATACTAATAAGTACTAAATCATAATGAAACTGTATTGATATTCCCTAAAGTTACAACCCATTGTTTTAATTGTACAATACTATATACATATCTCATTGCCTGACCAATAACCATTTTTTAAGACTATTCTCTAAGAAAAATGATTCTCGATATTTATATAATCCTAGTTTGAACTACTCATCATTTCTTTTAGGTACCTACTTAAAATAACTGGAAGGGAAAGAATAAACCAAACTTTGCTATGTTGAGTATTATACTTCTATAATAATTGTATATATGTCAAAATTGTAGATAGCATAACTAGTAATGAAGTACAAGAAATATATAACAGTTTATAGTATTTGAAACAAAGAGAGATATCAACAGTTTTGAAGAGGGGCATACGAGAATCTACTGATATTTTTCAGAATAGTATGGTGCTTTATAACTGGATAAGTGTTTATCGAGTTATAAAGATAAGGTCCAGACTATAACAGGATAATCCATAGTTATCAATTATAGAGGCTTCAAATGCATAGCAATACTCTTATAATAACATTCAAAACCTTTGGATGAAATCAATCTAAAACCTTTGGAGATATAATCAATTCAAAACCCTTGGAGATAAAGTAACAGTGCAGAGCTCGAACTCCTAAGAGTGGCATCCATATATTAAGAAAAAACTAAAAACTCAATCCCTGAGTCCTACAGGCCAAATAGCGCTTCCATGGTATACTGAAAGTCTATTCCCTGAATTATAATGTATGCTACTAGATTTAAATAAAATCATAGATTGTATGAAAGTGTCGGGTTAGGGTTTAGTTGGATAAGGATTGATTCAATATTCACGGTATTTATGAACTATAAAAAAGAGTTAGTAAATGAGAACAAAAGTTCGGGGACTATCACATAGTGATATAAACAAATACAATAATTCAAAGGAGAACGCTCGAAAATAATATTGAAATAGAATCACCTACCAATACTTCGCAAGATTTAGCTTTCTTGTTATCAGTTGAATCTAGTATCAGTGGCTACGGTTTTAATGGAAATGTTACTACGAATAATTTCAGAGATAAATTCACTAGGTTATGTGAATTTATAATATTGGGGGTTTAGATACGGTGATTAGTAGGTTCCACTCTTATACGTAGCTTGGTTCATAATTGAATTACAATATCTCGACAATTCCTGTAGTGAATTAATATTTTAATTATACACAATTTTCATATAGGAATTCTTGAAAAAATGATACAACTTATCAAAACAACTTTTTGTAATACATCTACAATAGATAAAATAATGTTTCAAGGTTATACATGGATATTTGTGTTTTATCTAAAAAAACCTGTACGAGAATGATTTTGTTGTCAATTACATAGAAAAAAATTGAGATTTATGACGTGTATTGGGTGACCTTGAATTGATACGAAGGTTTAAAATGAACTTTTGTTAAAAATGGTGTTTATATATTGGTAAATTATATACCACAATGATCTACTCGTCGTTACGAACCCAATAATATTTTTCTCATTTATAGTATAAAAGATATGAGAAAAATTTAAACTAGGAAATGATATATATATATATATATATACACACACACATATTTATTTATTCATTTTTATGGGGAAAAAATCTAATTTTAATTTATAAACACAACTTTAGTTGAGTATAACACGTCTCGGCTAATCTGAACGCGCCGCCGACCATACGTATTGAATCTCAGATATTCGGACTCAAAGTCGATGAAGTCAGATTAATTTTCCTATCAACCAAAACATGTTAAAAGTGAGCCTAAACATTGCCCGCAAATTTTATTTTTTTGTAATTTAGTTATTTTTGTCAACTTTTAACACTGTGAACAAATACCTTAGTAAGCACATATAGGTGCGCAACCACTTGTATGTGTCCTCCATGGTCCGAACAACATGTTGATTAGCCCGGGTCTTATTTTCGACTATCTAAAGTTTGTCAAAAATTAGTCCAAACATTACTCGACAAAGCTGCCACTTTGTTACGACTAGCGAAGGCCAAATTTTGGACGACTCAAAACCTTTCCCGATGATCACGAAATTACACCTGCACTAATCGTACGTCTACTCGGGTGTATGGACATTAGTTACGATCAATCGGACCACCAAAATGGTCAATCAATTGCTTGCGCCATCCCGACAAATACCTTGCGACGAAACTGAAATTTTCCTTCCCCGTCCCAAATTAATACCACTATCGCACTATTGTTCATTATCTTCCTTCTTAAATTTTTTTACCAGTCTACTATTTTTTTAAATCATTATTTAAACTCTATATACAAATTTTTATACATACACACATATATATAACACCATACGCTTACACACACACACACACACACACACACACGCACACACACACACACACACACACACACATATATATATATATATATATATATATATATATATATATATATATATATATATATATATATATATATATATATATATATATATATATAATACTGCTCTTTTTCCGACTGTCGCGTATCATAACAGTGCAGACTAGACATGTGTCACCTGCCGGTGAGCCCATAAAAGAGAGAGAAATAGCGCCTATAATATATGGGCTCACCGCCAGGTCCACACTATTAAAATGCGGGACCATTCGCACAAGAGCAATATATGTATATATATATATATATATATATATATATAGAGAGAGAGAGAGAGAGAGAGAGAGAGAGATGTAACTATATCAGTATACATAAACTCACACATAACCTCATAACAAAGTTTACAAAAAAAACATGTTACCTCTTCCTTATTTTTAGACATGAGCCACTATGGGGAAATATCCCCAAGCTTTCCTTCTACTCTAAAACCCAATTTTTCTATACTTTTTTTTTATAAGTAAATGGATCAATAAATCAAACCCGCCTAAGGGGGCGAAAACCCGTATACAGGAAGTATACAAAAGAAAAAGGAAACAAAGGGATGAACCCCAAACAAAGACAAGCCTAACACTCGAACTCCTCCAAAAACTCAAGGAAAACAGATAGTGAAGAAACCACCCTTTTCTGATGCCAAGAGAGAAGAAGGCTCAGAAAAAAGTACCATAAACGTGAAGGGTCCATCTCGATCCCTTCAAAGCATCTCTGATTTCTCTCCTGCCAAACGGTCCAGAAGATACAATGCGAGACCATCTTCCAGACACCTCTCGGACCAATCCAACCCTTAGGATTCCCCCAAGCCGCCAACACCTCAGTCACCTCGCGAGGCATAACCCACAAGATCTTACCCAAGGAGAAAATCAAATCCCAAAGACCTCGAGTCACGTGACAATGAAGAAGGTGATTGGTCGTCTCTTCCTCCTTCTTGCACAGCCAACATCGGCTGTCCAACCTCCTCCCTCGCTTCTGCAACCCCTCAATAGTCAGGATAGACTGTCTGTCCACAATCCACACAAAGAAGCTTACCTTCGGGGGCACCCCAATCTTCCAAATAGCCTTCCAAGGGAGAGAGACACTCCCTCTACCCCTAAGCACATTATAATAGTTCTTGACCGAAACAGACCATCCTGAGAGAATAACCCCTTCAAACCATCAGCCCCAATGGACGGAATAGGCGTCGAAAGCAGCCACTCAAAGAAAACCTATGCCTCCTCCAACTCCCAATCCTTAAGCCCTCTCTTAAACTTCGGGTCCCACACCACACGATCCCCTACCCTCTTCCTATGATCCTCAATAGTCCCCTCCTTATCTCCCCTAACCCGATAAATCCCCTGGAAAAGATCCTCCAGAGAGCTTCGAGCTCCCCCCCTATATTTCCAAAACCTGATACGATTCCCTCTCCCAAGATGGAAGGAAGTGGTCTTAGAAAAATTGTCCCACCCACGTGCAATACTCTTCCACAACCCCACCCCATGAGCACCATGCCCCTCCCTAGGTCCCCACCCAAACGGGTCAGCCCCATGCCTAGCCACTCTTACTTTCCTCCACAGTCTGTCATCTTCCCTATTAACCTGCAACAACCACTTTCCCAGTAAAACCTTATTGAAATGGGCTATACTTATCACTCCCGCCCCACCCTCCTTCTGTGGAAAGCACACCTCATCCCACCTCACTAGACTGTATTTGAACCGATCATCATTCCCTATCCATAGGAAATTCCTCATCAACTTATCAAGTTTATTACCCATAGAAACAGGTAAAGGAAGAACATACATGAAATAGGTCGGCAAACTCGATAAAACACTTCTGATCAAAGTTAATCTCCCCCCTTTGGAAAGGTAGCTATGCTTCCAACCTTCTAACCTCCTTTGGACCCTCTCAAGGACCGGATCCACATTGACGTGGACTTAAACTTCACCCCTAAGGGGAGGCCTAGGTAAGTAGAGGGGAGCGAGCCGACAGTACACCCAAGCACCCCTGCCAAAAGACCCACGTTGCCGATCTAACCAATAGAAAGCATCTCGCTCTTCCTGACATTGATACGGAGCCCAAACACAACCTCAAAACACACCAACAACATCTTCAACGTCCTCATCTCATCCATTGTCGCCCCAACAAAAATAATAGTATCATCTGCAAATAACATATGAGAGATCACAACCGATTGGGGAATCACGCTCTCGACTAGAAAACCGGACACCAGGCCACCCTCCACCGTATGACTCATTATCCGAGAAAATGCCTTCATAACCAAAATAAAGAGAAAAGAGGACAACGAGTTTCCCTACCTATGACCCCATGAGCTCGAGAAGAAACCTTTGGGCACCCCATTCACTAGGACAGAGAAATTGACAGATGAGACACATCTTTTCATCCACCTGCACCACTGCTCCCCGAAACATATCCTCCTCAGCAGATAGAAGAGGAAGTCTCAGCTCACATGATCATAGGCCTTCTCAATATCAAGATTGAAAATAATACTCGGAACCCCACTTCTCAACCTAGACTCGATGCACTCATTCTCCACCAACACCACATCAAGAATGTGACGACCACCCACAAAAGCACTCTGAGCATCAGACACGAGCTGATCAATCACCTTTCTAAGCCTAACCGATAAGACCTTAGAAATGAGCTTATACACACTGCTAACAAGACTGATAGGTCTGAAGTCTTTCATATCCGTCGCTCCCGATTTCTTGGCACTAAATTAATAAAAGTAGCGTTCAGACTCCTCAAAAAGTACCCCCTATCATAGAACTCAAAGAAGACTGCCATCACATCCTCCCGGATAACAGTCCAATAATGTTGAAAAAAAGCCATGGTGAATCCGTCAGGGCCGGGTGACTTGTCCCCACACATAGACCTCAAAACCTGGACCACCTCCTCCTCCGTGAACACCCTTTACAACTGATCCACATCCACCCTCGAGATGCTAGCTACCAGAAGCTCATCCATCTCGAGATGCCAGAACTCCTCCTCCGTATACAATCTCGCATAATATTGACTAATCTCCCTACGAATGTCACTCTCCACGATGTACTCCACCTCCTTTACTACAACCTTCCTAATATGATTAAAGCGACGGTGGGAGTTAGCCTCTTTATGAAAAAAAATTGTATCGTTGTCCCCTACCCTAAGCCAAAGAGCCCTAGACTTTTGCCTCCAACAAATCTCCTCCTGAATTAGTCTCTTCCCCTCCTCCCTTTTTTTATCTTCCCTAGACACCCTCTCAACCCCCGAAAGACGGCCTAAGCCATCTTTGTCGTCGAGACCCCGAATATCCTCCTTCAACTGCGCAATCACACCTCCCACATGACCAAACACATCATGGTTCCATCGAATAAGATCTCCTTTAAGACGAAATAATTTAGATGCCAATATGAAGCTAGAATTCCCCTCCACCTCATATCCACTCCACCACTCCTTGACCCTATCAACAAAATTCTCCTCCTTAAGCGACATATTCTCAAATCTAAACGGAGACCTCCCTCCCCTACTCCCACCACACTCCAAGAGAATATGAGAGTGATCAGAAGTAACCCGTGGAAGACAGGATTGAGTTGGCCCCATAAAATGTTCCTCCTACTCATTCGAAAGAAGAAACCGATCAAGCCGAGAAAACGAAGGGTTGTCCCTATGGCTAGACCATGTAAATAACCCTCCCACCAAAGGAAGGTCCACCAATTCCAACTCATCGATGAAATCAGAAAAATCACGCATATATGAATTCAATCCCCCCCACTCCTCTCAGAGGGGAATGTGACAATGTTAAAATCACCCCCCGTACACCACAGAACACCCCGCACACTTTTAGCCCCGCCAATTCCTCCCACAACTCCTGACGATCCAAGTCCTATACTGGACCATAGACCCCTAAAAAGCTCCGTGTAAAGTTGTCCTCAATATTCCTGAACAAAATAGAAAGAGACCAACATCCCACAAGCACATTAATTCTCTCCACCACACTGCCATCCCACATAATAACTATCCCTCATGACGCCCCCTCTGAATCGAGACAACACCACTCTATTCTACGTCTTTCCCAGATAGACCATACTAACTCCCTATCCATAACCTCCATCTTAGTCTCTTGTAAACAAACAATATCCGGCCTCCACCGCGATAAGGCACCACTAACCACACCTCTTTTCTCGGGGTCTTTCAATCCCAGCACATTTCAGGAAATAATGTGTAAATTCATTAAATACCTCTATTAACCCCTCCCTCCCCCCCTCTACTACCTCTACCCTACCCCTCCACCTCTCCTCTATAGCACGAAATAACGATAAGTCATGCTTCTCATTCCCCAATTACGTTAACCCTAAAAAATTGCTGAAACCTCCTATCATACTAAACACCCATTCTTCCACCCCACCCTCCATGCCTTTCTCGAGACCCCTTCCCCTGAACGCCTCCCCTTACCCCTCTGAGCCCCCTAAATCTACCCACAATTTAGGAGACGAACCTACCAAATTACACAGCGATTCCCCCAAGACACTAGAAGTATCCTGATCAAAAGCATTTGATTCCATCACTCCTTCACCCTCTTCCATTACCGTGCAAAGAGGACCACCCCTAACTAGTCTCTTGCCAGTCGAACTAGAAGAATTACAATCCACTGGCACACTAGAAAATGAAGACACATCATCCGCACCAATTTCACCTCCAACCAATTTTTTTTTCTTTTTTACCCTTTTCAAACACATACTTTCCCTTATTTTTTCCATGAGCAGAGACCCCTAACTGTCTAATTTTTTTTCTCAATACACCATTTTTTAGAATCGATCCCAAATTAAGACAAGGCCCAAGTTTATTCAAATTCCCCAATTTTCCATTTATAACGAAGCAAGATCAATTGAAATAAGAAGGTCCCTTGGTTGGCATCGTCAACTTCTTGCCACAAGAGACAGAAGACCATGCTTTGCCACACATGTTGAACTCACTAGGAGTCAAATGACCCAAGCGGGTCTTCTCTGATGGGACCTCCTGTAAGATAACCATATCATTCCCATCAAGTAGGTTAATACCCTGACCACTAGCGGCTGCTTTATCAACCTTACCAAGGTGGCTAACAGCCTTAGACAAGTCAGCCACCTTAGCTCCCTCGTGCCCCACATCTTGTACCAAATAATCTTTCTTCAAAGAAAAAGAGCTGGAGCAGCTATTAAAAGCTGACCCGTCACTTCCAACAGTATCTCCCCTAATGACCTTAGGGCCTGTTTGATAGAAAACTTGGAATAGAGGTGGAATGGAAAGTTTTGCCCTGGAAAATTTTATCCATGCAAATTTTGACTTGGAAAATAAAATTTTGGACTGTTTGATAGCTTAAATTTGCATGCTGGCAAATTCTGTAATTTCCAAGTTTTTGTGTTTGATAGACAAAATTTGCCTACTAGAAAACAACAATACTCCTACTTTTGGTGATTGATAGCCAAAATTTGTCATGGAAATAGAGAGTTTTGTGAATACATAAATTGTCTTATTTTGTTAATTGTCCACTTTTTTGTTATCCTATATATTTTAATACTTATCACTATTTTCCACTTCATTTTCAGGATTAGCAAGTGGCAAATGATTTGGATTAGTATTGCAGTTGGAATAAAAATAAGTCTTTATTATTGATGGGAGCACATTGAGTTGGACATAAGGTTGTTGACAGTTGTTTTCTAACGAGATTTAAAAAAATAATAAACGATAAATTTAAAACTCGGAATTAAACATTACAACTGACATAATAAAACTAATAAACACATTGAAAAGAAAGTTGCATATTTAATTACTTCGTGGTTTCCTGGTCAACCACAGATCGCAACATAATGCATTCCCATCACCCATCACCCATCAACATGTTTGGTAGATGTTGTACAAAATCCATTGAGGAATCGTCCATTTTGTAGTCCGGCAGCTCCGGATCCGATGAATAAATTGGATCGTCGAGTTCAGTATTTATCAAATTCTTACAATGCCAGCGCGTTAATCTTTTTTCCATCTGTTCAATTTCTCGTTGTAGTAGACGGATACATCTCTCACTGTCTTTAGTTGGATCTTTGCAATAATTTACAGATTTTCCTTGTGGTACCGGTAAACCATGCCAATTACATTAGCACTCTAAATCGCATCGTCTATCATATAACCTAGGCCATTTCAAATGATCATCGCATGGTATATTAGCTTTAGTTGGAGGTAACCATTTCATCACATGCCCAACATCACCTAAAAAATGTAATGTGCATATAGGCATGTTTTCAAAAACCCTTTTCTGCCCAAACCAACTCCCTCCGTGGGGATCTTTCATAAATTCCTGGGTTAGTCAAAACGGGTGCAACATCGTCAACATAACCAACGTCATATGATGTTGATGCTTTAGATTTACGCTTGTCCTTCATGTGCTCTTTATTTCTGGCTACCATGTTTGGGCTGAAGTAATCCAGACATCCTTTACTGGGGTTAAAATCGTCATTTTGTCTATGGTTTGTCATTTGATAGTGAGTGATATGAAACGAACTACCGTATTCTTTATACTAGTATTAGACTTGCACTGTTGAAAGTAATGGGACTGAATTAGTAATGACTTGGACTATTAAAGCACATGGGTTCATATATCTATATTGCACTTCTGCATCACATGACTCTGATATATGTGGTTGAAAGTAATGGGACTGAATTAGTAATGACTTGGACTATTAAATCACATGGGTTCATATATCTATATTGCACTTTTCAATCACATGACTCTGCAATATGTGGTTGAAAGTAACGGGACTAAATTAGTAATGACTTGGACTATTAAAGCACATGGGTTCATATATCTATATTGCGCTTTTCAATCACATGACTCTGCAATATGTGGTTGAAAGTAATGGGACTGTCCCTAGTAATGACTTGGACTGTTAAAGCGTTTGGAATTCATATATCTATATTGCACTTTTCAATCACATGACTCTGCAATATGTGGTTGAAAGTAATGGGACTGAATTAGTAATGACTTGGACTGTTAAAGCACATGGGTTCATATATCTATATTGCACTTTTCAATCACATGACTCTGCAATATGTGGTTAAAAGTAATGGGACTGAATTAGTAATGACTTGGACTGTTAAAGCACATGGGTTCATATATCTATATTGCACTTTTAAAATGCTAAATATTCAAGTTCATAATATAAAAGGATGGTTACAATCTTTGATAATCCCACAAAACATTACATCCCAAAAGTTTACTAGAGCAAAGCGTACACATACCTAATACGTAGAGCAAAGTTTGAACAAAACATTACATGCGATAATAAACTATCCGATAATCCCACGTCTAGAAGCATCAAAACGGAATACGTGGAGATAATACCAAAGCATAATAGTAGCAACGCATAATAGTGAGTAATAGTTAATAGACCATCTGATCAAGGCATATTATGGAGCTTGTTGTAAGCCCATGTACGTGTGAATGAAAAGTTAGAGAATCCCATAAACACTCGACCTAATCCATTATCGGCCTCAAATAAAGACATCATCCGCATGACATTCTCATCGTCCATATCCATACCCACTAGCTTGTCAAGGATACCCTGCCAGTTAACGTGAGTTTGAGAGTCAATGGCAACTTGAAGCTCCATTGCGGTGGCAATCTGCTTCGACGACTGTGCAATGACTGACATCGCTTGGGCACATTCTTCCTGGGGGTTCACTCGGCGACGAAGAGGCTTTCCATTAGGCCCCTGACCCTTACGCTTTGCAGTGTGCCCACTCGATTGTTGGGTGTCGGTCTCCTGGCCACCCGGTGGTTGGGTGTCCGTCTCATGCGCAGCGGTTGTTTCAGTGTCACTGTCTATGCACGCTTCAGGAGTAAACTCCACATCTTCTATCCCTGTACCATCCATAGGTGAGAATTGATCTGCCCCGGATATTGCATTATCACCTGTAGCTGTGTCATTCCCGAAGATTATTTGTAGCTCGTCATAGTACATACATTTCCTTCCTCTCATCTTCCCTCCATCTGGTTTACCCTGTAAAAACCATAGTAAGTCAATTCAACATATTCCTAAACTGAATTATAATTTTTTTATTTGTAAGTTAAGTCAATTGAACAATTTGTACTAACCGCGTAGTCAGCCCATACACTAGCATCTGCAGTTACGCCACCACTATTTATGTCATAACCGAATCCACTGACTTGCAACAGCTCATGGAACTCGACATATTCCTTTTTCAGGGTTTTCAACCTCGATCTCACATTCATCTCCGCGACGCGAATATGGCATCCTTCTTCGACAGTATCTATAACAACCTTAATTTATGCGGCAGTAAATCCATTGTCTACCCTTTGTCGCCCCGTGAGGACCTGGGCACAAAGGGAATGGATGAGGAACCCATCCATGAGCTCACTCCATCGCAAATGCGATTTCTTTTGGTTCACCTCAACTTGCAAAGATTGCACGTCTATTGGTCGGTCTACATTATTTGTATTTGGTTTTGGGGGGCGAAATGGGACGCGATTACGAATTTGCTCCATCGCTGTTCAACATATAAATATGAGTCATCAGTTTAAATTATGTTATATATAGCACCATGATATCTATAACCATGCAGTTCAGTTATCATATCAGTATTCAGTAGCAAATAATGCATATTGAGTATGCAAATTCAGTAGCACATCCAATGCAAATAATGCAAATTCACTAGCAATTTCAGTAGCAAATTCAGTAGCAACTGAGTATGCATATCGGTAGCATATTAGTACGCATTCAAATCATTTGGATTATTAGTACGCATACCAGTATTCAGTAACAAATTCAATAGCAAATAATGCATATCCGTATGCATATCAGTAGAAAATTCAGCAAATAATGCAAATTCAGTAGCACATCCAGTAGCAAATAATGCAAATTCAGTAGCACATCTAGTGCAAATAATGCAAATTCACTAGCAATTTCAGTAGCAAATTCAGCAAATTTAGTAGCAACTGAGTATGCATATTGGTAGCATATTAGTACGCATTCAAATCATTTGGAATATTAGTACGCATACCAGTATTCAGTAGCAAATTCAATAGCAAATAATGCATATCCGTATGCATATCAGTAGCAAATTTGTAACATTCAAACCTGAGTTTCAGTATGCATTCATATCAGTATCATTTGGTATCAACATTCAAAACATCAGTATGCATAGGTCACTGGAAGACCATAGTAGATTTCAAGGGGCTGTAGCACCAGCTCATAACTTCAGGTTTGAGGAAGAAGCCATTTCTAGGTGCTCGCACTAGCATATGGTAAGTAGAAACTGAGTGATTTCCAAAAGCTACCCAGGCCTAAACTCTTTTCCTTTCACTTTTCTGCCTGCCCAATGCAATTCGACCCACCCCAGCCTAGATAATACAGAATAGCCTTTCCCAAGTTAACCTCCATAACCCCCAACAAATTATGCAAATGATGATACTTCTGGAGCTAAGGTTGATGTACCTGGTACACAACAAATGCCTTATATGTGCAGAAGAAGAAAAGTTTTGATAACTGAGAAGAACAAGAGGATACTAAAAAATCATGAGAAATTACCACAAGGAACTGACACAATGTTGCTGTTCAGAGGGGTGATAAATTTGGAATTGCGGGGCCTCTTGAAAGGAGAAACTAAAATTTTCCTTCCCAGGCCCCTTCTTTCACCAATAGTTTGTTTGATATGTGCATCATCCATGCCGATGCTATTTGAAATGTCAACTAGTGGCCCACCCGATGACCTTATGATTGGGTTAGTTGTGGAACCAATACCATTAGCTGAAGCACCCTCTCTAACTCCTGGAAGTGAATTAGGCCTATTTCTTAAAGGCTTTCGCTGATGTGGTAATTCATTATACTGCTTGCTAGTGCTGGCATGGCTCTCTTCATCAAATTTCTTAATCAAGTTACTCCCTGAACCTGTATTATTAAACCTGACTGAAGATTGCACTTGGCAGGGTATTGATCGTATAGGCGATATAAAAGTTTTGGGCATATGTTGGGCCTTTACTGTTTCTTGAGGTGAAAAGTAAGTGTTTTGGTCATTCTGTTTATTCAAAGGACTGTCAATAGATTTTCTGTCTCTAAAGACTGAAAATACTGGTTTGCTGGGATTCCCAGGATCCGCTTCATTTAACAAAGTCCCTAACTCTGGGTCTCCGAGAAGGCTTCTTGCACGTTGTAACGCATCACTAGAAACTGATATAGACCTTCCACCAGTTGTATGAAACTTGATCGGAGGTGGTGTGGGAGTAGAATTCAGATAATCTGGAGTGTCCTTGGATCCACTTCCTAATGAAGCAGACTTAAAAGTGAATGGAGATATTGGAACTGACGTACCATCATAACCCCCAACAAATTATGCAAATGATGTAGCATACAAGTAATAAGTAGTAAATTATGCAAATGATGCAACTCTCCTAATGCAATTTCAGTAGCCAAGAATGCAACTGTCACTAGCAATTTCAGTATCAAATTCCACAAATTTAGTAGTCTTTTAGTATGCATATCATTTGGCATTCAATAGTATGCATTCAAACCAATGGCATATGATGCATATTAAGTAGCAAATGATGCATACTAAGTAGCATATCAGTATGCATTCATCACATTTAGTAGCATACCAGTATGCATTCATCACATATTAAGTAGCATATCAGTAGCATATTAATAAGAGACTCTTGGTTTATGCCTATTTCAGCTCCTCCCATGAAAGTTTTTGCCAAAAAAAACTCAAAAGACTGAAATCAACTCTTAAATAGTGGGACCATTCCTCATTCAAAGACATATTCCAAATTGTATCTGACTTAGACCAATCAGTCTATGTTTTGACTTTAGACCAATCAGTCTATGTAATTTCTCCTTTAATATCACTGGTACGTTATTCACTTATAGACTGGCCAATATCCTTCTTCTATCATTTAGCCCAAAGAAAGTGGATTCATTAAAGGTAGGAGTATCCAAATTAATTCAAATCATGAGTATTCAAATCAGGATGCATTCAAATCATTCAAATGACTATGCATTTCAATACCAAAACAGAGCATTATTCAAACAAATTAGTATTGGCCATTTCAGTATTCAAATTAGCATACCTACATTTACATACTAATTTCCATACTAGAAAATAGGAAAGGTCTCATTATTCAAATCATTCAAATCATCAATATGCATTCAAATCATCAGTGTGTATTCAAATAGATCAAATCATGAGTATTCAAATCAGGATGCATTCAAATCATTCAAATGACTATGCATTTCAATACCAAAACAGGGCATTATTCAAACAAATTAGTATTGGCCATTTCAGTATTCAAATTAGCATACCTACATTTCCATACTGATTTCCATACTAGAAAATAGGAAAGGTCTCATTATTCAAATCATTCAAATCATCAATATGCATTCAAATCATCAGTGTGTATTCAAATAGATCAGTATTCAAATAATTCAAATCATGAGTATTCAAATCAGGATTCATTCAAATGACTATGCATTTCAATACCAAAACAGAGCATTATTCAAACAGATTAGTATTGGCCATTTCAGTATTCAAATTAGCATACCTACATTTACATACTGATTTCCATACTAGAATTGGCCATTTCAGTATTCAGATTAGTATTGGCCATTTACATTGGATCAAATTATGCAAGGTGCTCCCTGAGTCACTAATATATTAGCTCATGTATATTAGTAAAGTTTGGGAGAAAATTAGATATAAAGACATAATCCGTAGTAGAAAAGAGTACAAGAAAATAGTAAAGGTCTCATGTCATCCATTACATCCCTTACATCACTACAAAATAGTAAATTAAACATTGCATCATAAGTTTAATATCCGGGGTGATTCAGCACCATTACATCATAAGAAAATAAATGAAAACAGTAAAGGCCACTAGCAGAATAGTATTTAAAACTTGTAGCTTCTTGACGACCACCAAGCTTCGCATAATGCCATGATCGTCGACACTTGGGGGTTCTCGTACAAGAGGTGATGATTGACTAGATATACTCGACGTTGCTTGCTCACTATGGGGATTGAAGGTTGCGTAGTTAGCATCCATGCCTTCAAGAGAAGGCTTTGTCCAACCCAAAATTTTTTGACATTGGGGGCACGTGTAATACAGTCGTCCCTGGTTATGGTTTTTGTCAGACAATGTAACCTTAACTTGAGATACAATGCCACATGAGCATTTCTTTATTTGATACCGTAAAAGTAGAAGACCCGATATGTTTGATGAAGGCATATTTGAAAAATCCACCAGATTCAACCTAAAATTAGAAAAGAAAGAATACATCATAACAAAATGATATCATTACTCGTAGTTAGAAGTATCATTGTGGTTCGTATCATATTGTTGCCACATCAAATTAGCCATTACATTTCTCTTCTCGGTCCATGCAACATCAGTTGTGAATGTTATATGCTCATTCAAAGGTATTTCTGGCACATTTAGGGGAGGAGGGGTAATGTCATCATCATCACTGTCCTCGTCCCCCAAGCATTCATCCTCAACATCAACAATCCTCAAGAAATTGTGAATGGCACAACAAGCTACAACAATCTTCGCTTGAATTTCAATCCCATGGAAAGGTTGATGCCTTAGATAGGCAAACCTTTTTTTCAATAACCCAATCGACCTCTCAATTACATTACGGAGAGATGAATACCTAAAATTAAACAACTTCTTACTATTCTCAGGTCGTTATCCTTCCACATCCCTTCGATGATAACGTGTTTTTCGAAATGGGGATAGAAACCCAGGCACCAACGGGAATCCAGCATCTGCGAGGTAGTATTTACCTACGCATATTTTAAATAAAATGTGTTACTATATCTATTCATATATTACTAATGAAAGTTACTTATTTTTAAACATACCTAATGGAACGTCAATTTATGCCCCTGTCGTTGAATCGCACTACGAAGTAAGCGACCATCATGTGCTGATTCCTCCCAACCAGAGAGGACAAACGAGAAGCGCATATCAAACGTACATGCGACCAAAACATTTTGTGAAATTGCCCCTTTCCTATTGGGATACCTCGCTTGGTCGGCGGTAGGAACCAAAGCAGATATGTGGGTACCGTCAATTGCACCAACGACATCCTAAATGGGTTGAAAGCAATTTAATAATGGGAAAGTCATACGTAAAGTAATAAAAGTAATTAATGAAACTATCCTAACCTCGAAGTAATGATACCAAGGTAGGTCCTTGCCATTGTCGTAAGGGGAATTCGTTGGACTTGCATTAGTAACTAAATCATTGAACAAGTCAAGGCATGCTCGTAAAACTCTATGGAAGTAGTAACTAATGGTTTGACCAGATCTAAAGAAAGTCAATGTCTCGGAAACACATCGCTCGTCATGTCCAACGGTGTTAAGGACCATTGCGACTTGTTCTTCAACCTTAACCGAACGATTGTCAGTCAGTCCATATGTGCGTAACCTAATACAAAGTCTTTCAAATGACCCTATGTTCATCCGAAGTTCTGCGTGGCATACCCGGTCACTCATTCTAAATATTCGATATAATGCAATTTCCCAATCAGTGTCCCAGTTTCGATGGGGAGCCCTAACTAAGAGATGGTCGCGACTCCTCATATATTGGAAAAGTGCAATTGCTCGCATGACCAAGGTCCAAAACAACCCTCGTTGTTGTTGCATGTGCTTTGAGCTAGCGCTCGACATTTCGTTAGTAAATTCCTATGTCAACAATAATAAATTAAACTTTTAAGCCCCAGTTTGTAAACATCGTTTTATTTCTTACCAAACCATACTTTAATAATATAAAAATTGGTAAGAGCTCTTATTAATCCAACAATAAATAACATGATTTAAAACATAGAAGGAAATAAATTTATACCTAATGAGTAGCTATCCGAGGAATCCGAATCCGAACAAACCTGTTTTGTTACAACATGATAAAACAAACTACATTATATTAGTGGACATAAATGGAATAAAATATAATATTATTGCGCTATTATAACAATATTCCTATTTTTGTAATCATATTGCGCCATCATATTGAGAACTTTTCAACTTAAACAAATACACATACCTTTCTCCTTTTATCTAGTTAGTTAATATACGGTATTTATAACACAATAATTTTTTTATATAAAATATTTTTTACTCATCTCACTCTATCATTATAATGTGCATATTTCACCATTTCAACATCATCATTTCATTATAAAATAAATACTCATAAAAAAAAAGATCCATAAAAAAAAATTCAATAATATGGAACCTACGTAGCAATGAAACCCAATAAAAAATGGAACCTATAAATGAGTATGTGCATATTTCACCATTTCAACATCATCATTTCATTATAAAATAAATACTCATAAAAAAAAAGATCCATAAAAAAAAATTCAATAATATGGAACCTACGGAGCAATGAAACCCAATAAAAAATGGAACCTATAAATGAGTATGTGCATATTTCACCGTTTCAACATCATCATTTCATTATAAAATAAATACTCATAAAAAAAAAAGATCCATAAAAAAATTCAATAATATGGAACCTACGTAGCAATGAAACCCAATAAAAAATGGAACCTATAAATGAGTATGTGCATATTTCACCATTTCAACATCATCATTTCATTATAAAATAAATACTCATAAAAAAAAACAGATCCATAAAAAAAATTCAATAATATGGAACCTACGTAGCAATGAAACCCAATAAAAAATGGAACCTATAAATGAGTATGTGCATATTTCACCATTTCAATATCATCATTTCACTATAAAATAAATACTCATAAAAAAAAACAAATCCATAAAAAAAATCAATCATATGGAACCTACGTAGCAATGAAACCCAATAAAAAATGGAACCTATAAATGAGTATGGAGCAAAAAACGTTTGCTTAAAATGGAACCTACATAGCAAAAAAAAAATATCCATACAATTTATTTTAAATAGATACATAAAATCGTTTGGATAAATTGCAAAGGTTTGGAAAAATAAATTGTTTTTTTCCCAACAACATCTTGCAAAAAATGCTACCTCCAAAGCCAAACAAACCAAACCAGAAGAAACACACAGCAGTCAACAAATGGTGGAGAAACACACAGCAGCCAAAAATGGTGGAGAAAAATAGGTCTGATTTTTACCTCAACAAATGTAGCTCTGTTTGTTTTGTCACCCCTTGGCATAAATGATGATGGAATCAGCTCACCTCCTTCAAGATAGGTTTCAATGCCTCCAACCACTTCCGTCAAATCACCTCGAATGAAGGTAGAAACAAGAAAGTTTTTCCCAGCCATTGGTTTCTTTGGGGGGGGGGGGGGGAAGAAATGGATTCCGAGTATTTCGAGAATTGGAGGTCACGTGATCGAATTTGTAGAATTGATTTCTAAGGCAAAAAATGTGTATCAAATGGGACAAAAGATGGAATTTGAGAGGAATTTGGGCTTTTACCATGGCAAAACTCCTCTATCAAACAAGCCCTTAGATTTTTTCAACTTAACCACTGAATACATACCCCTCTTTTTGACTCCCACATTAGTAAAATTCCCCACCTGCTTAATATTCACCAAATCTACTCCCATAGCAGCAGGTACCCTATCAGCACTCAAAGGTTTAGGTACGTTACCTCCAACTGGTTACTTACCTTCTCCAAAGAGCCCCCAAAACCCACGCACCCACCATGGACCTCTAGAAAGAGGGAGACTGACGGGATAGTTCCCTTAAAAATGGCATGACAAACACTGCCCGTCACCGCCGCCACGTCCATCGCTTCCGTCCTAACGCCTGCTTCGGGCAGCTCTTCCTTCGCATCCGGAGAAGTCAGACGAGGTTTCGACCCAACTAATACGGCCAAGCTAGCATCCACATTAGGTTTAGCAATGGTAAAAGCACCTGTAGAACACCTAACAATGGTCATGCAACCCCGATACTGTTATTCGTTACTGGCGTGGAGCACATCTCTACCCTTACCCACAATCACCGGATTTCGCTTGCGATCCCTACTCTTCTCAACTGGAGTACACAAGCCTACTCCTCCCGTTGGTCTACCAATCTGCCTTTTATTCAGCTAGACAACATCATCCCCAAAGTAACACGTAGTAGGTGTTTCAACCCAAATGGGTAGAATAAACACCTGCTCCGGAACAATACCACCATTACTCACTAAAATCCTGGCCCATCTAATCTCATCTTCTGACTGAGTGTCCTTGTCAACATTAAGAAAGCCTCCACACCTCCTACTAATAGCTTTAAACACTTCTATCCCCCACAAGTGAAGTGGGAGACCCAACACCCTGATCCACCGACTAGACGACCTCCGCTGAGTTTTAACGCAACTACCCAAAGGATGCCATTTATCTATAAATAAAGGGGATTCATGCACTGTCCAGTGCTTCATCTGTAGGTACCTCTTCACTTCTTGTTCAGAAGCAAAGACAAAATAAAAAGAGGTGTTGTTAAGCTCCCTGACCCCTCCTCCTACTGGTCTCCAGAAAGAAGTAACCCAAGCTCTCAAACTATTGCCTCAGACTCATCAATCTCCTCCTCATTTCCGTATGAACAGCTGACGGAAAGTACTTGCGGTCGAACCGCACCCAGAAATCATGAATAGTGAGAGTATCTCTCTCCTCTACGGTGGTAATAGACTCCCACCACTGCAATGCAGATCCAACTAGCTTAAAAGTAGCTAGCACCTGCTTCTGAACATCCGTGCACTCATACATCCTTAAGTGCCGCTGTATATCTTTCCTCCATTGGCTCGAGACTACTACATCTGAGCTACCTGCAAACTCTGGCGGATGCGCTTTATGAAAAGCGTCACGTACACGTTCCCAAGTAGACGGGAATGAAGTTGCCTGAACTGGCGCGGCGACCGGCGCCTGAGGCGGTGCCTGCTGAACTACTGCAATGGCGGCATTTATCGCTTGGGCTACGATAGCTGCAACCTCAGCGGCGTTCATCATGCCCTGGACCGGTGCGGGCTGTGGTTCTGGCGCCGCATTCCTGGGAACTCGTGGTGCACGTCGTGGAGGCATTCTGAAATAAGAATAAAGTCTATAAGTTCGCAGTTATAAACTTTTAAAATAGCTGAAGAACGTAGCATAAACAAAAGAATACAACAGTCCTAAAATATAGGGCTCTATATCAAAGAAAGCTCAGCGGAAACATAATAAGCCGTTCAGATCCTAATGGACACTAGAACCTGATGCTCTGATACCACCTGTGACACCCCGACTAATTAAATACCGGGTAGCTACTCCTTTATTAAATTAAATCAAAACGCCAAGTTGGCTCAGTTAATAGCATCACTGTTGAAAACATTTTATTATTATTACTAACCACCTAGTATTTAAAAAGTAAGTTGCCAAAATTTAATTTAAAGTCTGATTAACATGCAACAAGTGTAAAGAAGAATAATAACGCCATTCACCATAGTAAAGTAAATAGAATGACCGTAACATGATATAAATAAATCTGGAGGTAAAACTCCTCATAACATAATCCCACAACTGAAGTAAATAAAGAAATACTGAGTACTGAATGAATACATGCCAAAGTCTGAAAAACTGAAATGGAAATGTATCTAATAGAATTTGGGCAACATGCCCTACAACTGAGGAATACTGAATAAGGAATCCAAATGATATAAGCGTCTAAAAGCAAATCCCTGTAGCTTCCACAAGCAGCTACAGCTCGTCATCAGAATGAGAATCCTATGCATGGTGACCTTGTGGCTGGGCACCTAAAATGGTTTTACAAAAAAAATAGATTTGAAAGCAAACGGGTCAGAGCCCGAATGTGGAGATATTTTAAAAACCTGCAAGTGCTTTAAAAACATTTAAAACAGTATATGCAAAAGACATGTTAGGACGTGCTCTCACATGAGATACTCACCTCTCTTCTACTGTGCACTCCTAACGTTCCTGTACCCATTCATGTGTTAACTCATAACTATCTAAGAGTTTCTACACTACTACTTGGTTCACGTTTAATTTACAACCTTAATAATTAAATAGAGAGTTCTACTTTAATTCCCGGATTTCACAATTATTAACAAAACCATTTATGGATAAAAGTCCCCTTTTTCTTTTCAAAACATTACCATAACTATACTCACAATTTAACATAGTAAATTCCTTCCCAATATAACCGTATATTAACGCATCGTAAATATACAATACAAGCACCCAAAGGCTAAGCTGCGGTGCACACATACTCTGCTATCCATCCCGGTACATCACGTACATAAGGATTACGCATTCCGAATCTCTCAGGAATCGTTCAAATGACATCACAAATAATGGAGGCGAACACAGTCACCATCACATGGGTCACGCACATACCTACGCTCCCATGATCAGCAGACTTATTAATATCACAATAAGTCCTTCTATGACCTATGTTCATCGAGGTAACCAATCTAAATCCGGGCAACACAAGGATAAGAAGGCCCTAAGCGAACGTAAACCTCCCGTGATAGCAAGTATGGTAGGTATGTCATACACATAAAGTTATATACTAAGCATTCACACATCTTAGATATCTCAATATTAATAAGGGTATACTCTACATCATTATACCATTATTCCAAATTCAGATATTTCAAGTATCTCGATAATATATAATTTAAATAGTCGACACGTCTCACGTCGTAATTTCTTAAACTTGGCACCTATCTCAAATAGACTATTAAGTTCCCATAATTCCCACATATACGTCTTCAAACCTAAGGTCTTTACTTCTGCCCCAAACCTTATTTCATCAAATTATTCGAATTTGTACTATTAACCCAAAGATTATCTCACATAACGAATTTCATTAATTTAGAAAAATTCCTCAAATTAACTTCCAATTAAAGTCCAATTTCATAATCATGCCTACTGGTCATCCTTAAAATTTAGGGTAATCACAATGTCTCCAATAATATTATCCAAGAGTTATCATCATTAAAATTCAATTAAGGGAAACTTTATTCATTCTGGGAAGGTCGATCGATCGACCTTTACCTTCGATCGATCGATGGTGGTCGATCGATCGACTGATGAATGTCGATCGATCGATTGCACAGGTATGGTTACAGACTGCTTCGTTTTGCAGTTACAGTTTCGACCCAAAACTCCATTTTTAAGCATGAAACTCCAAGATAAGGTTACTCTAACATTATACTAACATCCTACAACAGTATTAATATTCTAAGTCCCATAATTCATCATTTAACAGCTTAGTTTAGATCAAAACTACATCAAAATAATTTCCAGAATTCTTCCATTCAAGAACATCATCAAACTTCTTCTAATTCCACTTTTAGATCATCAAGGTTCTGTTTATAACATATAAATTCGTCCAGAATATACTACATGCAATTCCTACATAATTCATGGCCTTTAACTTCCAATTCATGGGTCTAATTTATCTCCAAAAATCAATTTCGAAAATTCCTAAACATGGAAACATATCTTGAATCAAAAGAGTTTAAATCACTTGCCTTAATTTATCTCAGAATTTGGTGTAGAATCTTGAAGTTAGGTTGTTCTCCCTCTGTTTTTCTGCAGAATTTTCTTCCTTCTCTCTCTCTCTCTCAAGCTCTTCCCAAGGTTTCCTTCTCTCTCCCTCAAGCTCTTCTCAAAGTTGAAGATAATGGAGTATGGAGGTGTGTTATGGTTTTTGGTAAGTTAGAATGATATATCAACTTCTCCCGTAGCCCATGATGGCATATAGTGTGGTTAGTGGGTTAAGTGGGTTGAGGAAGTAGTCAGATTGTAATCTCTATTTTCGTCACTTTTTAATTCCCAAAAAATGCAATTTACCAAAATACCCTTTTTGATGCCGGTATGGCCCACAAATACCCCGGGACCCAAACTAAACTTCCGGCTAGTGTTTTCTGACTATCTCGACCCTTCTGGACGCGTTGGCACACTCAAAACGACCATATGGTTAATGGAACTAAAATTCACTTTTTAATTTAATAACAAAATACCATGACGTGGCGGTCACATGCGTCAAGCAAAATTCCCAAATTGTCGTATTTCAATTACGTGACAATTTCAATATTACCAATAATCATATAATGCCAAGTATACACATTATACTAAAATACTAACTCACATCTCGTTAATATTTTTATCCGGATTAATTTCCAACTAATAAACATTTAATTCAATAAATCCCCGAAATAAATACCACAGAAAAATACGGGGTATTACAATGACTAAATTTAAGAAGTAGTTTCAAAGTTAATTGCAATATAATAATAAAATATATTTTAAGCATAAATGATATTTATGTATAGTGAATTTTTAGGGAAAAAAACATTTGGTACTTAACGGTTTAATGAGGTTTGGCATAAAAAGGTTATTTTTAAATTTTCATTGGGTTTTAGAAATACAAAATATGTTATTCAGAGTAATAAGTAACTCCAATTTCAAATTTAACTTATAAAAAAATGTGGGTTGTTACATTCTGCCCACCTTAAAAGAATTTCGTCCTCGAAATTTACTATATTCTTAGATTTTAAGGTTCTCGTAGTGCTTACACAGTTTACGGTATACAATAATTCGAAATAATAATTTATTGACTAGATGTATCTTGTAATTATGATGTCCGCTAAATTCGTTTATTCCGTAGTTATAAATTATGCAATGAATCGTGGAAAGGATGATCATGTAACCAGGATTGAAAACAAATTGGATTTTAGATAATTAATCGGTATTTTTACAAGCTTTGCATATATCATGTATTGTAACAACCATTTTTGTTCTGAGGGTCTTTATAATAAGGGTTCTCTAAAAAGGTTTGTATAAATAAGTATATAAAGGAATAAAGGTCAGGGTTTTGCAAAAATATGAGAATTTGACTCATTCTGGTTAAATAACTAATTTTTTCTATAAAAGTTAGTATTGGTAAGAGGATACTGCATGTTTTATTTTGATCTTATAATAATAATATTTTATATATGTTTTCACAATATGTATTTGGAAGCATAAGTTTCTATAAGAAACATTGTAGTTCGACAGTTTATACTTGAATCATCATATGTTGGTTGTCTCAATTTAATATACTTTGCCTAGGTTATATCTTTTCGTGAATCATTTTTTTTACAGTAGATGAGTGGGTAAGGAAGTTATGTTGAAAGTTCAGGTATTAATAATATGTATCTAGGGTTAGTATTTAGACATTGATTTTTTTTTTCATAAAATGTATTTACATTAGTGGAATAATGTTAGGACTAAAATGTAGATTTGGGGATCTCAGTATAAAACATATACTGTTATGGAAATATCTTTACTAATTAATATTCACAAAAGCATCTTATATTTTGATGCGATATTTACCTAACTCCTAAATACCATAATAATGCATACGTAGGATCTAACTTTGATCGAGCCAATATTTTGGGACGAAAAGTGACGTTTGGTAGTTGTAGGTATTTCAAATATGTCCATTGATTCGCTCAGTTCTCAGGGTTGTATGGTTTTACTAAATATCGCAACATGTTTAACATCTAATATTGTGGAAATAATCTCATGGAATCCACCATAGATATACAAAGGTAAAAGGATTGTTTAATGTATATCGGTTTTACTCTAAATATACTCTATAATATTAGATAATTTTTGGACCTCATAGATGGATAGGGTTTATATAGTCCAGGCCATACTAATGAGAATAAAGGTGGTTTATTTCATATAAATATACTTTATACACCTATGTTAACGAGGTCACTAGCATCTATATCACTTAATATAATGATAGAACAATTTGAAGTATGTGTATAGGAGTGTATAAAACTTAACTGATTTATTAAAGTAAGATACTTATGCTTATAAAGTTGTGGTTGGTAATATTTGGAATCTCAACTCAGGTTTATATGAAATGATTGCTGTAATGAAGATAGGATTAAATACATTGCTAAGTCATAATGATGTCCCACCTAAACTATTCATTTGGAATTGTTTGTATAAGGTAAAAGGACAAGTATTTATTTCAATACTCAATCTAGGCTTCTATGTACATTTATTTGATTCAAATGAACTATTGGATTGTTCATGTTAACAAACCTTACTATAAATCCTTGTAATTGGTAAATAAATAAATAAATATAAATAATAGAAGATTAGGGTTTCTTGTATTCATGTAGCAGATGGCACAAAATTGAAAAGTAACAACTAATTTTAAATAGGTACCAATTAAATATCTGGGAACTTGTGATAAGATTATTGTAAATAATTGGAATGGGGTTTAAACCGATGGTTACCTTATTTGATTTATCCTAATTTGAACTACTATAGTAAATAACTTATAAAGAAACTCTTGACAACGTTTCAAATTTTATGATTTATGGCTTTTGTTGATAGTTATTCCCAATTAGTTGGCGTTTATAACTCTAGAGGGTCATAGGGTACTATGTTTGAAGAATTTTGTCAGTATATACTTTAAGTATACTTTTAATGGAGTTTTAAAAATAATAAACTATTTGTGCAAAACATTCTTATCGAGTTCGAAAACAATTATTGAATGACCCCCGATGTTTTTAAAGAAAGTGAACTGCACAGAATAAGGAGCAGGCTAAGGTAAAACTTATTATGAAGTAAATAAAACCTAAGTTTTCGGTGAGTTTTATTTGTAAAGACGTAACTAATCTTATTCCATCATAGGGATATCATAACTAAAGCATAAGATTTAGGTAAGTATTTATAAATGGGTTTGCTTTTAACTAATAATTTTCTGATGATTCATAGTGGCTTAATAAGTAAACATACGAGTAACCGATGCTAAGGGTTTCAAATAAGGCAGGGTATGATACAAAGGTCTCCTTGAATAAGATAAACAAAATATTATCTCGGATAAGAACTTCCTTAGTCTTGGTAATTTTTGCAAAGTAATTATCATGGGTTACTTACATTTCACCCAAACTCAGAAAAACAAAGGAACCTTTTAGAGTATAGGATATTATCATTCACCTGCCATGGAGAAAAGACACCCTGCTCATTAACAAGATTATTTAGGTTTCAGATTGGGGTTCCTTTTAAAAAATGGGTTATAAGGGAAACACATTTATGGTATCAAGGTTTTGTAGAGGTATTAAGTAAGGTTTTATTTGATCACAACTATACTAGTTGTTTATGGTCAAGAAATTATGTTTCACTAAGGAACCCATAATGTTTCTGGTGATACTGAATTTTTCAGTGATATCCTAAATAATGGTGAACACAGAAAGTAATTAACAGCGGTTATAAGGTAGGTGGTTGTGACACCACGCCTAATTAAATACCGGATGATCAGTCCTTTATTAAATTAAATATAGGTTTCTCATTTGGTTCATTCTTAGCATTAGTATCTAAAATCATATTAATTACTAATCACCTATTAGTTAATAAATGAATCTCAAAATAATGTCTAAACTAAATAACTAAATAAATAGAGTCTGAATGGGACAACATATCCAACATAAATTTAGAAATGAACTCCTACACTAGTAATGAAAGATGGACACGTCTAATAAAAACCCTACAAGCCTCCACAGTGCTTCAACTATACGTCCTTGTAAAGAATCATCAAGTCTAGCGTCCCTGTGGCTGGACACCTATAAGGTTTTGAAAAGATTTACAGCAAGGGTTAGAACCTAATACATTTTGAAAATATTTAGCAAGTAATTTTCACAATATGAAATCAGTTATTAATTACACATGCTAGGTTCATGTAGACTCTCTTGAGTTTCCTTACCTCTGAACTAATGTGCACGCCTAACATTCTCTACTTATCCTACCTAGATGTACTACCCAGGGTAATTAGACATAAGTAATCACTGACTTGTTACACGCTTAAACCCCTGTGCCTCTGATACAACACGCTATTCAATAGTTAATGATTCTCATTCTTTATAAGAGTTGGAATTAACATTCACACACGTTTTCATTTTATCATTAAATTAAGTCTCTTTACTCAATTTACTTCCAGGATACACCAAATCTACTGTCTACTATCACACATAAGTAGTATATTCTCTTTTGAATATATTTTACACACTAATATATACCATTACGGCGTATCTTATAATGACTACCATTAATAAGGGCATACTCTGCTATCAAGTCCATGTATCACTCATTACATTAAGGACCATTGGTTTGGTATATCTTTTCGAACCCATAATCAATTAATCAAATATTGGAGGTGAACATAGTTCTAAGCCGTGGACTACTCACATACCTAATATAGCCAAGTGACACATCGGTACCATTATATTCACGTAAATAATGGTCCGCTCTAAGTTCTATGTTATGGGGTACGCATCCAGACCTCACTGGAATCGTCAAAGTGGGATCGCCACAGCGCAAGACCTCTCTGATGGAAAACAATGTAGGTATGCTAACATATAACATCAACCATATAATAGGTCTTCACACAACACAATATATATATATATATTCAGTAGCTATACACACAAACCAAACGTTATCTATCGCACGTAGTATATATCACTCGAATACTAACCGTACCTTTAATTTACGATTATTTTCTCTATTGTATTTTACTGAGTATTATTCTCTACTCTGGGGGTCTAGTTACCCCTATGTCATTTCAGTATTTAACTCTATCATACACTATTGGTCTACATATTAAGTTCACTTGATATTTCCATAATTCATTCGCACTCTCTTGAATTAATTATGTCACAATCTAAACTCGTTTAATCCTCGCCTTCATTCTCTCACTAAGGCTAAGACACAACCCTATTAAGGTCTACTGTAATATAACAAGTCCCTTATTACATTTTAACCATGTCCCAAAAGTTTCCCCGATAACAATTTAGGAGTTTCTAGGCTTAAAAAGGAAATTCTCACATTTTCTTAGAAAATGAATCGATTTGCCAGGCAACCCTCTGATTTTCGAATCTATTTGCCTCTTGGCTAAATAAATTTGAAAACCTGTTGTTTCATCTTCTTCCTTACGTAAGTACATTTTTCACATTTTTTAAAATAAACTTTCATGATTTCTTACCAAACTTAAAACCAATTATCCCAAATGTTTTTTTACATGTACTAGGATGATTTCCAATTAAGTTTAGCATCAAAACATCATGATTTCAATTCAAGTTGGGATTAACTCCTCTAACCATCAAAACCCTAGATTTCTATGTTCTCCATTGATATACACATAAAACCCCGATTAAATTTGTGGAGGTTAATACATCCCCTCTGATTTCTTATCCTCTATAGGTGTTATATCATACTACATGATATTTCTACCCAAAACATGCCTTCTAATAAGTTTCTTCCTCAAAGAATAACAAATCAATTAATTATTTTAAAACCCTAACAACATGGGTATTATAACTTCAAAAAAATTGCCAATAACCACTTGCCTTTGATTAATTCGTTTTTCTGAGTTCCTAGAGGTTGTCTTCCTTTCCAATCCACACTCCAAGAATGATAAGGGTGCAATAACAAGCTTCAACCCTCCAAGAACTCTCTCTTAAGATTTAAGAATGGATTCCCTTCCTTCTCTAATGGCTCTTCTAGGTTTTCTATCTCTCCAACCCTAGCCTCCAACCTTTACCAGTTGATATAAGGCTTGCAAATTCGTAGCTCCCTCAACCCTAGGCTACGAAATGATTAAAATACCCTCGAACGATTACCAGTTTAGTCTATAATATTTGTTGGGACCGAAACAATTCTCCCGGGTATATTATTCCGACTAGTTCATCCCTTTCGAAATATTCTTGAGCTCAAAATCATCATCCGATTCACTTTAAACAATTATCCTATCTTGACCTCAATTTAGTCTACACGTGATTCTCGATTGAGATAAATTCAATTACGCTAATCTCACTCGTTATAACGCATAATAATTTCTATAAATCATTTACTATTAACTTAGTAAATTTACACATAATATTAATCATTATCTCTTTCTCTTGATTAATATTTGATAACCACATTTTTATTTAATTCAATTAAATTACTTCACTCGCGTAATTAAGAATAAAACGAATAATTTACCGTTTCACTTAAATTCCAAATACGTAGAAATACGACGTATAACATACTCCCCCCTTTAAGGAATTTCATCCCTGAAATTAGGTCATGCCTGCGGCGAATAACTCTGGATATTGCTTTCGCATGTCATCCTCCCGCTCCCATGTAGACTCGTCAACACTGTGGTGTCCCCACTGAACTCTGATTAATGGTACCACCTTAGATCGTAAGTTTTGTTCACTACGATCCAGAATAGCCACAGATCTCTCCTCATACGAGATGTCTGGCTACTAATCAATATCCTCGAGTGGAACGTGCCAGAAAGCTCTCTCGCTACTCATGTACTTCTTCAGCGATGCCACGTGGAACACATCGTATATCCGCTAAAGATGCTCTATAAACCCAGTCTATATGACACTGGTCCCACTCTCTCAATAATCGAGAAAGGTCCCACATATCTCGGTGTTAACTTTCCCCTCTTGCCAAATCTCATGACCCTCTTCATGGGAGACACACGTAGCAATACCTGGTCGCCAATCTCTAACTCTACGTGCCTCCAATCTGCATTAGCATAACTCTTCTGCCTTTCCTGAGCTATTTGAATACGTCCCCAAATTATCTCAATCTTGGCAGTCGTCTCCTGCATCATCTTTGGTCCCAATAACTTATTGTCCCCCACCTCTAACGAGAAAGCTGACGAACGACAAGATCTCCCATACAGTCCCTCAAACGGTGCCATGCTAATAGTAAATTGGTAAGCGTTATTATACGCAAACTTTACCAATGGAAGATATTTCTCCCATCCTCCCCCAAAATCCTGGATGCACATCCTCAACATCTGATTTATCCTCACAATCTGTCCATCTGTCTATGACTGGTATGAGTTACTCAGCCGCAAGTCAGTGCCCATGGCCTCCTAAAAACTTACCAGAAATGAGACACAAAGATCTTGTCTCTATCAGATACCATGTTAACCGGTACCCTGTCTAGCTTAACTATCTCTTCTATGAACAACTATGCATATTGCCTCTTCTCAAAGTCAGTGCGAACTCAGAAGAAATGGGCCACCTTGGTTAGCCGATCCACTATTACCCAAATGGAATTATGACCACTTTACGATGTTGGCAGTCCGATAATAAAGTCCATCAAAATGCTCTCCCACTTCCACACGAGAATCTCTCGTGGCTGTAGCATCCCTAAAGGTCTCTAGTGGTCTACCTTAACTAACTGACAGGTAAGACACTTCGAGACAAACTCTGTTATGTCTCGTTTTATCCCTTCTCACCAATTTGTGTCCTCATGTCCTGGTACATCTTATCCCCATCGAGATGTACTGTAAACCTCGATCCATGAGACTCAGTAATAAACACATGCTTCAAATCATCATCCTTTGGCACAACTAGTCTCTTATTAAAATGTAGTCCTCCTTCGGAGCTGATCGAGTAAGCCCTCAGCTAATAACTGGTGCACTCTATCCTGACAGTACTAATCCTCCGCCCGTGCTTTCACTTCCCTCATAATAATATCGGGAGTGACAGTTAAAACTTCTATAAACACTTTAGCTATCTCATCGTCGTGGTGAAGCTCACTCCACTTCACCTTCCAGACCTCTGCTAACTCCCCCATAGATCGCCAGCTCAACGCGTCTGCCACTATGTTAGCCTAACCAGGATGATATTGAATATCAAACTGGTAGTCCTTTATGAATTCTAGCCACAACCTCTGACTCATGTTCAGATCCTTCTGCGTGAAGTGATACTGAAGTGACTTATGATCTGTGAACAACGTAAACTGATCCCCCAAAAGATAGTGCCTCCGTATCCTCAAAGAGAAAATGATCACTGCCAAATTAAGGTCATGGGTGGGGTAATTTTTATCATGGGGCTTAATCCCTCAGGACGCATAAGTTATAGTCCTCTCCTCCTACTGTAATACACCCCTAAGCCCCTGCACAGATGCATCGGTATAAACCCGGTACTCCAGTCTTCCCAAGGCAAAAAAAGTACGGGTGCTGATGTCATTTATCCTTTAGCTCATCGAACGCTAACTGACAATGGTCACTTCACACAAATGATACACCCTTGCGAGTCAAGTTTGTCAATGGACCCATAATATTCGAGAACTCCTTAATGAAGCGACGATAATAACCGACCAACCCTAAACGAATATCTTTTTATGTGTGCTTCCACCGTCTTTTAACTCCCCATGGTGGTGATAGTTCTTCCTAATATACTTAAAGTCGAATTGTCTCCCTTCCCAAACATATTTCAGTCCATTATACCTTTCCACTTATGTTTTTACTTCTCCATAGGCATACATTCATCACGTTTATTTCCACATTCCTTTATCCTGGACGAATTTGAATCTCCAACTAACTAGGGAGCCCATACACCCTATAACTCGTGCATATTTGCACAAACATTTCAAACGTCACATATTTAACATATTTAACTCAAGTTTGACCTCCATAATTTCGGCGTGGTTACATAGTGCGGGTATTCGTGATCATCCTGTAAGTCCAAGTTTACTTTCTCAAGATTGCCCCCACTCATCAAATTGTGGTGCAAAGTTTTCCAGTGCTTCCTTCGCAACATTAACTAGCTCCACTAGCCATATATCGCAATATCTCTCAACTCAAAGTGTTTTCTCTATATGTTTTATAATTAACATTTAAACCGATGCCCTAGCAATTGTCAACATCTCTCCATTTTTGACGTTTATTAAGGTTTATGCGTGTAGCATCCCACCATGAAGCTCAACAGAACTTTCCCCAATGCCCTATTCCCCAGCATTGTTGGTAATTTATTTCCATAGAACCCAAAGCATATACCCGAGACACTCAAAACCCTATCCCTATACTCATAAGTCTACCCATCTACTCCCTCATCTTTAAAGGAGTTATATACTACTGCGCTCGCAATATCCCTAAGTCCTCAGCGCTAAGTTACTAACAAGCTAAACCTCTTCGCTCCACGGTAAACCCGCCATACCCTGAATCACATCGGTATAAGTCCCTACACACCGAGATCCAATATAACTAGACTACTGTACCCTATGAAGTCTACTTTATAATTTATTATAGACGGAGCTCACCACTCTTTCGGGTGAGATATCGCAAAAATAGACGTTCCGCTCTGGAACTGCGAACACGATAGTGTTGCTGTAATTACCCACCATCGCTTAACCATCGTTAACCAGTCCGTACCTAGGATAGAATCATACTCGCATAACACCTCTCAAAATGAGCTATCCTCATAAAATATACCCTCTCAGTGTCCACACCCACTCCTCTGTAGAAGGAACTAAAGAGAGCCTCGCTACCTAATGGTAAATATAAGCATTTAACTATAAGACTAATACTGCTAATGCACCCACTAAACCCAACTTGCCCACGAATTTTAGTTATAATGATTATATATTGAAGCACCCATGTCACTAAAAGTTCTCCATTTCTCCAAGGATATACAAGTTAACAAAACATTGCACCGTTAAACGCTAGTGGTGCCAGTGGTTCCCATGGCATAATTACATATCATATGATATAAGCATCTCCGTAACGAAATTGCCCCCGTTGCTATAGGGATTGTGGAGTTGGTGTCGTAAGGGTTATGTGCGCCTGTTACCCCTACTGGACTCCTATCGTGGTACTCTACCTTACAGTGAGCAATCTTTCTTTCGGTGACTCGTCTCCCCACAAATAAAACAACGACTAGTGAAGTCTTCTTGCTTTTCATCCCGTTGATCCGATTGAGGTTTCTTTTTAGCTCGCTATGGACATAATCGATGGTTGTGGCCATGCTCCTCACATTTAAAGCACATCCTTTTGAAGTCTCCCTACTTCTGGATCTATTGTCCCAGGTGGCCTCGACTCTGCTGGTCATATCTATATTTCTCTTGGCCAGGACGGTCTCGAGTACTCTTTCGCTATTGTTTTGGTGTTACACCACTACTGTTGCTTCCTGACCTACCTGACTGACTAGGTTCCCTTGATCTTTTGTTCCTTATCAGCTGGAAACGATGATCTCTATAGTGTAATAGTGCGATATTAACTACTTGTGCTACAATACCCACCATCTCTGTGACGATCACCATTCCCTGTGGTACTTGAGCTACCTATTGTACTTGTCCATCCTTAAACTCTCCAGCTGTGCTAGTCTGTCGTTCTCTCTCAAGTGACATTTGAAATTTGATTGAAATGTATGAGTTCACATTCAATACAAAATTTAATAGCAGAAGTACGATATCTCAAACACGTGAAAATAAGGTCTATATCAAAAGAACGATACGTTGAAATCGTAGTAATCAATACAGATCCTATAGACACTAGAACCTTATGCTTTGATACCATCTATGACACCCCGCAAAATTAAATACTGGGTGATCGGTCCTTTATTAAATGAAAAATAGATTTCTTATTTGGTTCATTCTTAGCATCACTGTCGAAAACCAAATTAATTACTAATAACCTATTAGTTAATTAAACCCCTGCCAATTTTATCTTACAATAAACAAATAATAATAATATGCAAAAAAAAACTAAATTTAAACCATCCACATAAAGCTAGAGTTCAAATCACCACAAGTAAATAAATAAATAACGTCTTGCCGAATAAACCATCGGCTAAGAAGTCTAAAACCCAAAGAAATCCAGCAGGTAATAAATGAATCTCAAAATGACGTATGAACTAAAGAACTGAATAAATAGTCTGAATGGGGAAACTCTTCCAACTGAATACTTAAATGAACTCTTGCACTAGGAATGAAAGATGGAAACGTCTAATCAAAACCCTGCAAGCCTCCATAGTACTGCAGCTATACGTCCCTGTAAAGAATCATCAAGGCTGGCATCCTTGTGGCTGGACTCCTAAATGGTTTTGAAAGATTTACAGCAAGGGTTAGAACCCAAAACATTTTGAAAATATTTAGCAAGTTATTATCACAATATGAAATCAGTTATTATTTACACATGTTAGGTTCATGTACACTCTCTTGAGTTTCCTCACCTCTTAACTATTATTCACGCCTAACGTTCTCTACTTATCCCACCTAGTTCTACTACCCAAGCTAACTAGACATAAGTAACTGACTGACTTGCGACACGCTTAACCCCCCGTGCCACCCATACAACACGCTATTCAATAGTTAACGATTCTCTTTCGTTATAAGAGTTGGAATTAACATTCACACACATTTTTATTTTATCATTAAATTAAGTCTCTCTACTTAATTTACTTCCTGGATATACCAAATCTACTATCTACTATCACACAAAAGTAGTATATTCTCTTTTATATATATTTTACACACTAATATATACTATTATGATGTCTCTTATAATGACCATCGTTAATAAGGGCATACTCTGCTATCAAGTCCATGTATCACTCACTATATTAAGGACCATTGGTTTGGTATGTCTCCTCGAACCTAGAATCAATTAATCAAATATTGGAGGAGAACATAGTTCTAAGACGTGGACTACGCACATACCCAACATAGCCAAATGAGATGCCGGTACCATTATATTCACGTAAATAATGGTCTGCCCTAAGTTTTATGTCCTGGGGCACTCATCCATACCTCACTGGAATCGTCAAGGTGGGATCCCCCACTGCACGGGACCTCCAACCAGCGTAGGTTTGCTGACATATAACATCAATCATATAATAGGTGTTCACATAACCTAATATATATATATTCAGTAGCTATACACACAAGCCAAGCGTTATCTTTCGTACGTAGTATATATCACTCGAATACTCACCATACCTTTAATTTACGATTATTCTCTCTATCGTATTTTACTGAGTATTATTCTCTATTATAAGGGTCCTAGTTACCCCTTTGTCATTTCAGTAGTTTACTCTATCATACATTACTAGTCTACATAGTAAGTTCACTTGATATTTCCATAATTCATTGGCACTCTCTTGAATTAATTACGTCACAATCTAAACTCGTTTAATCCTCGCCTTAATTATCTCACTAAGGCTAAGCCTCAACCCTATCATAGGTCTACTGTAATATAACAAGTCCCTCATTATATTTTAACCATGTCCCAAAAGTTTCCCCGATAACAATTTAGGACTTTCTAGGCTTAAAAAGAAATTCTCAGATTTTCTTATAATACAAATCGATTCGCCTCTTGGCCGAATCGATTCGAAAACTTGTTGTTTCATCTTCTTCCTTACGCAAATGCGTTTTTCACATTATTTTTCTTAACAAACTTTCATGATTTCTTACCAAACTTAAAACCAATTATCCCAAACGTTTTCTACATGTACTAGGATGATTTTCAATGTAAGTATAGCATCAAAACATCATGATTTCAATTCAATAAGGGATTAACTCATTTAACCATCAAAACCCTAGATTTCTATGTTCTCCATTGATATACATATAAAACCTATATTAAATTCATGGAGGTTAATACATCCCCTCTTATTTCTTATCCTCTATAGGTGTTGAATCATAATGTATGAGATTTATACCCATAACATGCTTTCTAATAAGTTTCTTCCTCAAAGAACATCAAATCAATTAATTATTTTGAAACCCTAACAACATGGGTATTATAACTTCAAAAGAATTGCCAATAACCACCTGCTTTTGATCAATAGGGTTTAATTTTGTTTTTCTGAGTTGCTAGAGGTTTTTTTCCCTTCCAATCCACACTCTAAGAATGATAAGGGTGCAAGAACAAGCTTCAATCCTTCAAGAACTCTCTCTTAAGCTTTAATAATGGATTCCCTTCCTTCTATAATGGCTCCTCTAGGTTTTCTATCTTTCTAACCCTAGCCTCCAACCTCTACCAGTAGATATAAGTCTTGCGAATTCGTATCTCCCTCAACCCTAGTTTACGAAATGATTAAAATATCCACAAACGGTTACCGATTTAGTCTAAAATTGTCCCGCGACCAAAACAATACCCCGGGTATACTATTCCCGACTATTTCGGCCCTTTCGAAATCATTTGTGTCCTCAAAATCTTCATTCGAGTCACTCTAAATAATTATCCTATTTCAACCTCAATTTAGTCTACACGCGACTCCCGATTGAGATAAATTCAATTACGCTAATCCCAGTCGTTATGACGCATAATAATTTCTATAAATCATTTACTATTCAATTTGTAAATTTAACACACAATATTAATCATTATATTTTTCTCTTGATTAATATTTAATAACCATATTTTATTTAATTCAATTAAATTACTTCTCTCGCGTAATTTAAAATAAAACTAATAATTTACCGAATTAATTAAATTGCAAATACATAGAAATACAGGGCATTACGGTGGTATTGGTTAATTAATCATAATTAATAGCCATGTTTAGGTTCTGTGTGACTTGCAGTTATTATGTCGGATTTAAGGAAGTTGTAGTTATGGTATAGGATCCAGTAAGTAATACCATTACATTATAAAGAGTAGAATGGTTTAACTAAAATTAATTATGCCCTTAATTTTTCAAGAGAAATTTTTAATGTTCACTAAGGAATTCTTTTTATAGTTTTCCCATCTAATCCTATTTAGGTACCATTCTAACATAAAAAATTTCTTCTCTTAATCTAGTGGGAACAGTATACAATCACTACACCAAATCTGCCCATTTGTCAAGGTCATTGACCTTGACAAATCCAACTTGTCAAGGTCATTGACCTTGACAAATCCAACTTGTCAAGGTCAATGACCGTGGCATTTCGAGGCGAGATAACTTTTTTTGTCACGGTCGTATCACGGTCATTGACCTTGACACAAAACTCGCGTTTTGTGTCACGGTCGTGTCGCAGTCAATGACCATGACACGTTTGTCACGGTATATAACCGTGACAAAGCCGTGAACCTTCTTAAAAAAATTGTCACGGTCAATGACCGTGACAATTCTGGGCAGAATTTAAAAAAAATCTGCTGGGCAGTATGGCCACTGCCACTGCCCAGCAGTATATTTGTACCTGTTATAGCAACGTTGTACCTGTTCCAAACATCATATATCCGAACAAACTAAAGATAATGAAAATATATATTCAAATAAGAAACTATTTAAGAAGAAACAACATCACCATCAATTATCTCAAATCTACAAATTATTTGCATGGAAAAGAGATTTTGTACCGCGACGCTCGGGAACACCTCCTTATCCTTCCCTTCTCGTCCGAATAGCCACATAAGTATAGAGCATATGTGACCTACCCTTAGGGCCACTCCCTTTCCCCTGAATTGAAATAAAGTAAAATTAGTATCCACCCCTCAAATATAGATAAATATAAATCGTAATTGAAATTGACATATAAATATAAATACATTACCTGTAGTGTCACTCAAACAGCTAACTTGAGCTCATATGGCACCTCCTTCCAACTAATGTACCCCGGGCAATCGTGTCAAATATAATTATCTTCATATCTAAACACTAAGAAATACCATAATCCTATGGAGTTATGCGTTTCAAATTCCTTCCAATCATTGTGTAGCCAAAAATCAGCAGTTGAAGTTGTCAATTCCACCTTTCAATGGTCTCCCATGTTTTGCTAGAAGTTCCAAGTGGTGGGGTATGGAAAGTGGAATTGACAACTTCAACTGGTGATGTTTGGCTACATAACGGTTGGGAGGAATTTGCAGAGCATCGCTCCATAGGATTATGGCATTTCTTAGTGTTCGGATAGACGAAGAGATTCAGTCTCCTCTCCATAAATAGGACACCCCAAATAACTATGCACTAATCACCTATTAAAGGTAAGAAGCGTATATTCATGGATTAGTATAAACAAAACTTAGATGTAGTTGGAATATTTATGTATTAATCTCCTCTCCACACACACACACACTACACAAGAGTGAAAATGATAAAGTGCAGATCAAGTAAAAGCATTAAAAATGGATGTTTCGGTACAAATTGAAATATTTATTACAAATTGAAAAATTGTTTCAAATTCGGGTTATCATAAAAAATGGATTGATATTCGGTAGGAGCAGCCAAGTCATCCACACTACTATTTAGACGCCTTGGCGCGTGTTGGACAATTGACCACGGATCGTTGTTGATATACTCCGAGTAAAACACTTGCTTAACCTTTTGAAATGCACAAACAAACGGCTCATCGCTCACGTGGTCGTTGCTCTTCAACTTTGACAAGTCAACCATGATCAAATTGGTGACAGGATCAACTTTACAAGCATTTTTATCCTCAACTCTTACCCATTCACAGTAAAATACAACCTCTTTGAAGCTTATATAATCCAATTCAAATATATTTTGGATTACACCATAGTAAGTCATTTCAGCTTCAACGAGGTTTTTATCTTTTGCGCTCGCTCGAAAGAAAGTAAGAGCCTTGTATGAAATTCCCGAGTTCTGTACATTTGTACTTTCCTCGTACACTTTAGCGCCGAAAATGTAACCGTTCAATCGATAGTTTTTGTACTCTTGTGCCACGGACAAGGGTCCAGTGGCTAGACGAGCAAGCCTTGATGTCGCATCACCCATCTTTAGGAGCTGAGAATATAGATAAATTAATTATATTAGTGGTAATATTTGAGTGTAATGTAACGTTATATAACGACTGTTTTCATTATAATTACCTCTTGTGTCAACCATAGCCTAAATTCGCTGTCTGATTGTACCATTATTTTTCGTCTTTTATTGTTCTCACAGGCTTCATATTTACTGCATATTACAAAATTAATCATGTATAAAATAATCTAAAATAATGTTAAACATTATAATATTCGAAACTTACTTTTTCCATTCTTCGACATCTTCATGTGTGTCAAATAGATAACGAGCTACTTGTTCATGTTGCAAACTCGTTAATTTCACTCGTTTTCCCATCACATTACCCCCATCATCGAGGAATTCATCAGTGTCATCAACGCTGGTCGAGTTAGGCATATATTCCCGAGTATATATTGATGACTCCACGGTGATGTATTCCTCTGCAATTGATCCTGCAATATATCGCGTATTCTTGACGTAATCTTTAAAAACTTTCATCAATCTTTCAAACGGATACATCCACCGATATCTAACTGGACCACAAAGAAGTGCCTCGTCGCATAGGTGTACCAACAAGTGAACACTTATGTCAAAGAATGTTGGGGAAAGTACTTCTCCAATACACAAATCGCTTCGTTCACAGCTAATTTTGCGGCCACTATGTGTTCTCGATTCACTACCTTCTCACACAAGAGGGAGAAGGTAATACTAATTTGCATAATAGCCCTACGCAAATCCTTGTGCTTGGAGAAACAGTGCTTAAACAATAGAGGAACCAATTGCATAATCACATGCTAATCGTGGGACTTACACTTATGTAAATCATGAGTAACATAATTCACAATCCTTTGCAAGTTGGACGAAAAAGTAGATGGGCCCTTCAAATTATATATTGTGTCTTGAAGCACCTTCCTTTCCTCACTCGTCAAAGTAAACGCACCAGGGGGAATTATTGTCCTTCCCCTACTATCTTCTTTCAACCATAGTTGTGGCTTAAGTTTTAACGTTTTAAGGTCTTTTCGTGCATTTTCTCCATCCTTCGAATGACTCCCCCCAAGGCAAGTACCCACAATATGTTCAGCGAAGTTCTTCTCTGCATGCATCACATCCAATACATGGCGCACCAGGTTTTTCTTCCAATAAGGAAAGTCAAATAAAATTGACCTCCGAGACCATGCCTTTCTTATCTCAGTTTCATTCCCAGTTGGGGTCTTCTTATGCTTGACATTCTTAAATTTGGGATTCTTACCTGGCATATTTGGGCCACATTCAGAAGATTTACTTTCAATTTTTGAACCCGAAAGTTGTCTCGGCGGTAGCCTATGTTCAACTCCGCCCAATAAAAAATTGGAACCTTTCTCAAATATGAAACTATCAATGTCAATGCCATCACTTGGTGCCTTTGGCCCAGGTATCAATAAAGCCATCATCGAAAATTTAGGTCTCATACACTGTGAAGGAGGGAGGTTGAGTGGGGCTAGGACCACTGGCCATACACTCTGATTGGTGCTTAGATTTCCTAATGGATTGAAACCATCTGTTGATATAGCCAAACGAATGTTGCGTTGTTCTCGAGCAAAATCGGGATACTCAAAATTCATCCTTCGCCAGGCAGTAGAATCAATAGGATGACGCATGATATTACCCCCTACTTCTGCCCTAGCATGCCAAGTCATTGCCTCTGCAATCCATGGTACTATGAAAAATCGCTTTAATCTAGGCCCAACGGGAAAATATTTCAATACTTTTTGAGGCACTTTTGAGCTTGTGCCTTCCTTACTAGTAGATTGGACATATCTAGGTTCATCGCATACCGGACAATGATCGAGATTTTCATACTCCTTTCGGTATAGTATGCAGTCATACACACGAGCATGAATCCATTTATACTTCATTCCCAAACCTTTCAAACTATTCTTCATAACAGGATAGCTATTTGGAAGTGTATTCACCTTGGGTAATGATCCCTTCACCCATTTCAGAATTCCCGTCACGCTATTGCCAGACAAACCGTACTGCGTCTTCAAACTGTGCAAACCAACCATGGCATGTAAAGTTGTTTGATCTTTCTCACAGCCAGAGTATAACGGTTGGGTCGCCTTAAATTTTAAACTTTGGTAGTCATCGTCAAGTTTTATCGTGTTATCTTCACGAGCACTTGAATCTTCTACATCATCAGTAACCTCATTCTCCTCAGCTTCATAAACTCCGTACGCATCATCAACTAAATCCTCTAACATATTATGATCTACGTCGTCCCCTTCTACATCTATTTTACTTGTTGAAGGTTGTTGTGAAGGTTGGTCGGGGATAAAAGGAACTTTCAATTCACCGTGAAAACTCCAAAATCGATAACTATCTTGCATACCCGATCTTAGCAAATGTAGTTCAACTGTTTTCCACTCAATCACCTTACCATTCTTACACCTAGCACACGGACACGAAAACTCTTCATCATTACGACATCTCTTTGCATATTTCACAAATTCGTTAGCACCTCTGCGAAACACATCCCCCATTCTATTAGTCTTACCCATCCACTCTTTGTATTTCAGATATCCCATCACAGGTACCACAACTAAACACCTATTAAAGGTAAACAAAACTTAGATTTATAGTATGCTTTATTTAATTATCCCATCATTTAATTATCCTATTAAAGGGTAAGTGGTCCTATCCCATTCAAGACTGCATTTTTCTGTAATATACTTAACAGCTCATGCACATTGTTACGATTTGAAAAAAAATCGACAGCATATCCCCTTAGTTCTCCAAGTACACGACGTAGATTGGCAGGTGTGAGTGTTATTTCAATTGGTCAATTGAAATAACAGTCACACTTGTCAATCTAGTATGTACCCAGAGAACATTAAGATACGACTGCAGAACTTTCTCCAAAAGTAACAACTTTAAGCCAATATGAATATTATACAAAAATTATACAGTCTCAAACTGTCCAAACGGGACAATTCGAGAGATCTCATTACAGGGGTAATGACTCTTGAACGGGTCTAAGGGCTATTGAATGCGTAAGCATAAGAACTAGAATGCAAGTATCTATGCGCACTATATTTAATTTCAAGTATGTTTCATATAATGGGTTAATTCAAATACAAAAATAAATTCATGGGTTAAGTTCTAAAATAATCAACCTAAAGTTGTGGTTCATAAAGTATTATCACAAATATAAACTAAGAGTGATAAAATAACTTTGAGGCATATAAATTAATTGTGACAAAGTAAGATTATGCACCAGAACCTAAAATTTTAAAAAAGTGTTTTTATTTAAACCCCACTTTTCTTTCTATAACTCCTATTTTATTAAACTTTAAATATAATTAAGGGTGTATATAAAGAAAAGTTAAATAGGAATAAAAACAACATTTTTAAAATATGAAGGGCTCACCAATTTGATCAAATTTTTAAAACAAAAACTAATTGATCTTTATTATAAGACAATTACTACAAATTTACGCGCATCGCCCGAATTAAAAAAGTAATTTAATGACTAAAGTAATACTTTTTTTAACTTTAGTTATTCACCACAAATCTTAAAAAATATTTTATTTTTCATACTTTTTTAACTTCGGATGCTTTTACCAACTTCGGATGACAATTACTACAAATTTACATTTTTGGATATTATTTTTGGATATTATTTACATTTACATTTTTGGATATTATTTTTGGAAATTTATAGAAAATTACTTATTTATTTACATTTTTAACCCCCTACCCCCACCCTGCCCCCACCCCTACCCCCACCCTGCCCCACCCCCCACACACGCACATATATACACACACATACACACATATATATACACACAAACATATATATAAATGGAAGAGAGAGAGAGAGAGAGAATTAAACCTGAAAGTAGAGAGAGAGAGATAGCAGCGTCGAGAGAGACAGAGAGGGAAGGAACGACGCGGGAGGGAAAAAGGAAGGGGGAAAGGGTTTTTGCTGTAAACATTATCACGGTCGTGTCAAGGTCATTGACCGTGACAATTATTTAAAGAATTGTCACGGTCATTGACCGTGACAATTTCTTGTCACGATCGTGTCAAGGTCAATGACCGTGACACAAAACGCGTGTTTTTTGTCACGGTCAATGACCTTGACAAGGATGGCCGACTGAAAGGTGACAATTTGCCCATTTTGGTGTAGTGAATATAACAAGAGTACAACTTGAAAGACGACAACGAAAGGACCAATAGAAAAGTTTGATAACTTTCAAGGATGAAAAATGAAATTCCAAATGAAGTGATTTATTCTCAAGGAAAGTATCAATTATATAGTTTGGATAAGAGAATTGTATTTTAGGTAAATACTTGTGAGGTATATTGTATACAATCCCTTCGTAAGATAAATTTCTTAGTACGCCTCATATAAATTCTTAATCGCATCTCGATAATCCTAAAATTTCTTAATGGTTCTATCAGTCACGTAAAATCTGAATATCTGAATTAATAACTATATCACATATAGTTTAAGGAACTTTCTCGTATTGCATATACAAACATCTTTTCCTTCCAAACTACCACTTACACCCATAAAAATTTTACCTAAGTAAATTCCTAATCTCTTATTACCTACACCCATCATATAATTCAGAGATCGATGTTCCTCTAAACATCTCTAATATTTTATCCTCGCCATCTTTATGATCTGAACCACTTTCTTAATAATAAGCTCAACCCATGCCTCGCATTGGCTACTTAACCTTGGATGAGCTATAATACCATATTGTAACATTTCAATTTTTCAAATGTAGGTTTATCATAATAAGTACTAAATCATAATGAAAACCACTAGTTCTACCAAAATTAGAAATTGTATTGATATTCCATTATTTTATAGCCCATAGTTTCAACTGTATAATACTATTGTTGATACAAAAATTAGTCAGCTGGCGTGGACCAGTTATGTGAAGACACGTGTCGTCCAACATGGCATAATTATATACATCGAGCAACTTAACATGCCGAGCTACTCAGAATACCGAGCTACTCAGTATACTGAACAACTATCTAGGAAGACCAAACGATCTAGACAAATTTAATGAATATTCTTACTATGTACCGATACATATGCCTATCTAATGACAGTGTATTATCTATTCATATGGGTAGCCCAAGGGCTATAAATACATTGTAATACCCTCATAACGGAGTAAGCTGTCATAAGCAAAGATAATCAAGATTAAGGCAAAACACTGAGCAATATAAGACAGTGGACGTAGGCCATTTTATTAAGGCTGAACCACTTTAAAAATCCTTTGTCTTACTTCTCTATTCATATTTATCTGTGATTAATTAATTAGATCAAATCTAGTTTTTTACATCAACAGATTGGTGCCGTCTGTGGGAACGACTATACGTAGTGTTTTTTACTAAAAATTCATCAGAAATGGATGATATCCCAGAATCTAGCAACAGGAACAACGACGGGAATCCCCCAAATCCTTCGGCTCCTCCAAATACACAAGATCTCAACGGGATCCTGGTAAATCTAGACAGGGGACAAACATCCATGCAAGAAACCATGCGACAGTTCATCCCAATTGTCCAAAATAGAGGATCTACCCAGTCAGGACAACGTAGCGTTTGTAGAAGCATGTGTCCACCATCCTAAAGATCTAGACACACCGGACTCCGTCATACCGAGAATTCAAGTGATCCATCCTATCACCCTGGATTAACTTCACCTATAAGAATTCTAAATTCTCAGGAAGATGTTACTCTAATTCCAAAACGAACAAGTGTCGTGGAAAGGTTGAGGAAAGTCTCTTCGTTCGATCATTTAGGCCATAGGAGGAATAAAAATCCTCCTCGGTTCGCGTCGAGAAATTCTCAACAACCAAATTATTTAAGGGAAGGCTTAGCCTAGTCCCAATATCAGGCATGTATCTCGTACAGAAAGTTCCCAAAAGGAGAATTCTGCGCGATCTGTTGCTCGTAAACCAGAGGCAGGGGATGATGCATGGAATGGTTCTATTTAGAGATTAGAAGATCGGTTAGGGGAGATGTCTAAGGCCAAAAACCCTCTGCAAAGAACCTTTATCAAGGGATCTCCATTTGTACAAGCAATTATGGATTTCTCCACACCATCAAAATTCAAGGCTCCTGTGGTCACGCGTAAATATGATGGAAAAACTGATCATGTTCTCCACACAGAGAAGTATCAAGATGCAGTAGACATCTACGCGTTCCCAAATGAAATTACGTGCAGGGCATTCTCAGGAACGATCACTAGATCTGCTCAGATATGGTACAATAGCCTTCCTCGGGGGTAGATCGCAAATTTCCATCAGTTGGCCGAGCTCTTCATAGATAATTTATATTTTGGTGCAAAGCCGGTTAAAAGGGTAGCACATATGTTAAGCGTTAGACAGAAGGCAGGAGAAAGCACTAAGGACTATATCACTCATTTTAACAACAAGAAATTGGAGGTCATTAACTATAAGGAAAAGACATCCATCACGGCTATCATGAGTGGTATTTTACTAGACAAGTAGTACTACACCATAGCCAAGGATTCTCCTAAATCCATGGCTGAATTGACGGCCAAAGCTGCCAAAGTTATGAATGCCGAAGAAGCTATGGCTGCGAAGAAAAATGCATAGGCAAGGGACGAAACTAAAGCTGAAGGAAAATCAAAGAGGAAATATCACAAGCATAATGGTGGGAGCAGGCAGTCGAAAGGCAAAGAAGCATTAAACCACATGAGGAGATACGCAAATTATACTCCCTTAAAGGTAGATATAAACCACATTCTAAAAGAGATCAAGAACAGCGAGGAATTGAATTGGCCAGGGAAACTAAAATCAACCCCTGAAAAAAGAGATAAATCCAAGTACTGCGAGTTCCATAAAGATCACGGTCACACGACCAAGCAGTGTATAGCTCTCCAAAATGAGATAGAAGCTCTTATTAGACGAGGAAAGCTGAATAAGTACATTGATTGCCAGAATGGTGGCGACAACAACAACAGAACTTGGTAGAGGTCCAAGTCTCCTTACCGACCAAGAGACAATAAGAAAAGGGACCATGAAGATGACCCCTATCTCCCAAAAAGGCCAAGACGACCTGAGCGTGAGTTATTTTCAATAAGTTTTGGTTCCTTCGATTGTAACATGATTACATGTGGAGATGCAGGAGGGGGTAATCATACTGCCGAGAGAAAAGCTTACCTCAATGAGGAACAAGATTATTCTTATATACATAAATCTAGTAGAAGAGGATCGCCCGAGGAAGGTTAACAAAGATAAGCTGGTCATTAGTTTTTCCAAAAATGATCTGGAAGATGTTTTTTATCATCACGATGATCCTCTAGTGATCAAGATGAGAATGAAGGATGTAATCATCTCGAGAGTATTGGTGGATAATGGTAACTCAACAGACATCATGTTCTATCTATGCTTCGACAGTTTGAACTTAAAACTTGGTCTATTAGAGCCATATCATAGGCCCCTTATTGGGTTCGCTGGAGAAAAAGTTTTTCCACTTGGCACGATCAAGTTGGACATGCTGATTGGCACCTGGCCTGCTTGCAGATCAAAAAAGATGCTCTTCTTCGTGATGGATAAAAATGTCCCATCAGCCTACAATATAATCATGGGGAGAGTAGTCTTAAAAAAGTTTGAAGCAGTTCCATCCAATGTAGATCAGTGTTTAAAGTTCCTGACCAACTTTGGGGTTAGAATTGTGAAGGGAAACTAAAAAGTAGCTTGGGAATGCTACTACTCGTCTATCGAGTAAGAAGAATTGGAAGATGCAAGGAAGAAAATAACCACTTATCAAGTGGACAAATCTGATGAGTCTGAGATTAAAACCTTAGACCCTAGAGATGAAACAGAGCTTGTTAAAGGCTAGGTCATTAAAGCAATATAGAGTATTATTCTGGATGATGATCGACCAGAAAGAACAACTTAGATTGGTGCTTCACTTAATCTGATATTAAAGCAAGAGCTAGTGGCATTTCTGAGGCAAAGCAAGCATTCGCGTGGAGTCATGAAGATATACCGGGGATATACCCAACCTTCCTGTGTCATAAGCTCAACATCAATAAGGAGATCAAACTAGTGACGAGGAAGAGTCTTTAGTCTGGAGAAGAATCAGGCTATTCAAGAGGAGGTGGAAAAGCTACAAAAGGCTTCTTTCATTGAAGACGTCAAGTATCCTGATTGGCTAGCTAATGTGGTGATGGTGAAGAAGAAGAACAACAAGTGGAGAATGTGTGTGGACTTCACAGACCTAAATAAAGATTGCCCAAAAGATCATTTCCCTCAGCCCAGGGTAGAGTAGCTAGTAGATGCTACTTCGGGGCATGAATTATTAAGCTTCATGGACGCCTACTCTGGATATAATGAAATTAAAATGAAGCCAGAAGACAGGGAGAATACCTCTTTCATTACCCCACGAGGAACATATTATTATAATGTTATGCCTTTTTGTCTTAAAAATGCTGGTGCTACATATCAGCGGCTGATGAACAAGGTGTTCGCGGAGTAGATTGGTAAAAATATGGAGGTGTACGTCGATGACATGTTGACCAAAAGTAAGAAAGCAGCTGACCATATAGATGATTTGAGCTAAACATTTGACCAGTTGGAGAAGTACCAGATGAAGTTGAACCCAACCAAGTGCGTTTTTAGCGTAAAAGAAGGCATGTTCCTCGGGTATATTGTGAATCAACGAGGTATTGAAGTAAATCCTGACAAGATAAAGGCCTTGCTAGAATTATAATCTCCAACCACCAAGAAAGAAGTGCAAAGCCTCACGGGGTGCGTAGTAGCTCTCAACAGATTCGTCTCTCGAGTAACTGATAGATGTCTTACATTCTTCAAGGTGCTCAAAAAGGCCTTTGAGTGGAATGACGAATGTGAGAAGGCATTTTAGAGTTGAAGAGATACTTGGGAACACCTCCTTTACTGTTCAGACCGTTTTTAGGAGAAAACTTATATTTGTATTTTGCTATTTTCAAAAGTGTAGTCAGTTTGGATTTGATACGAATAGAAAACGGAGTACAAAAACTAGTTTACTATACAAGCAAGGCATTCAGGGGAGCAGAGATCAGGTATCCAAAACTGGAGAAGTTAGCATTAGCATTGATTGAGGCGAGCAGGAGGATGAAACCATATTTCCAAGCCCATACGATAGTGGTATATACCGACATGCCACTCAGACAGATTTACATAAGCTAAAAAAGTCTAGAAGATTGATGTATTAGGCAGTGGAATTAGGGGAGTATGACATTATCTACGAGCCAAGATCTTCTCTTAAAGGGCTGGCAGTAGCAGATTTCATCACTGAATTTACCTACCCAGATACCTCCGATCAATAGGGGCTAATGCAGAGCAACTAAAGGATGCTAGAGGATACCCCAGGATTGTTCCCGTTCAACTCCCAAGAGCAGACCTGCCAAAAGAGATTGTAGTCGATCAATCAATATCTTCTGGTAAAAGGCCGAAGTTGAAGAATGGAGAAAAGAAGCACCAGATATTCCATTAGGAAATTTTGTCAAACCAAGGGTTTGATAATAATATCCCTATATGGAATTTATTTATTGATGGTTCCTCGTGTGCGACAGGCTGCGGAGTTGGAATTATTCTCAATAGTCCAGATGGATTAGACATAGAATATGCTCTGCGTTTCCAATTCAAAGCTTCCAACAATAAAGCTGAGTATGAAGCCGTAATTGTGGGCCTCAGCTTAGCTAAATTATTGAGTATAGAGCAAGTCATGGTGTTCAGTGATTCACAACTAGTGGTAAATCAGATGCTCAATCTTTACGCAGCGAAAGGAGAGTTCATGTCAGGGCATTTAGCTAAAGCCATGGAGATTTTATCCAATTTGGCAGATATCCAAGTGATTAGAATACCAAGACTGGAGAATGTAAGAGCAGATGCACTTTCTCAGTTAGCTTCAACTACGTGCACCGAGCTACGAAGAATAATTCCAATTGAGATACTGATAAGCAGAAGTATTGATGAAGATTTGAGGGTGAATTTTATCACTTTGGATATGGGACCTTCCTGGATGGATCCCATCAGGGCTTATATCAAAGAAGGCACGTTACCAGTTGACCAACTTACAGTCAAGAGGTTGAAGTTTAAAGCTGTCAGATACGTCTTAAACAATGGAGTTATATATAGAAGAGGTCTGATAGCTGGTCTGCAAAGATGTACTCACCCAACAGAAGTTAAAGATCTGATAGAAGAAATTCATGAAGGATCTAGCGGAGCTCACGTAGCAGGTAGAACTATTTTATAGAGAATAAATACACAGGGGTACTATTGGCCAATAATGCGCGCCGATTGTACAGCTTATGCCAAGAAATGTGACAAGTGTCAACGATTTTCTACTATACGAAGAACTCCTCAGGCACACACTAATCACTTCACCTTGGCCATTTGCCACGTGGGGAATAGATTTAGTCGGGCCTCTGCCAACTACAAGAGGACGGTTAAAATATTTGGTGTTCACTATTGATTATTTCACAAAATGGGTGGAAGTTGAACCTCTCATCGATATGCCCTATGAAAGGGTCTACCAATTCATCTGGAAGAATATTATTTGCAAATATGTTCTGACACATGCTTTTATCACTGATCACGGTACCCAATTTGATAATAAGGAGTTCGCTGCGTATTGTCTACAGTCTAATATTCAAAAGATTCATTCTACTTCAGGTCATCCCCAAAATAACGGGAAAATAGAGGTGATGAACAAAACTCTATTGAATGGGTTGAAAAAAAGGTTGGATGATGCTAAAGGAAGCCGGATAAATGAGTTTCACTCAGTTCTATGGGCTTTCCGAACAACTCCTCGAATAGCAATTAGGGAATCTCCTTACATGTTAACTTTTGGGAGTGAAGTAGTGATACCTATTGAATTAGGACTACCTACTCATAGGGTTCTTAATTTTAATTTTTCGGTAAGAGATTTGATGAGACATTTGGACTTGGAGATGCTCGAAGAAGTCAGAGAAGATGCAGCAATCCGAAATGCATCTTATCAGCAAAGGACCGCCATGTTTTATGATAAAAGAGTCAAGAAATGTGATCTCAAGGAGGGAGATTATGTGCTCAAGAAGGTAATTCAAAAGAACAATAAGTTGGAAGCCAATTGGTATGGGCCCTATCACAGCTGTTGTTCGACCTGGCACTTACAGAAAAGAAACTCTAGAAGGGGAAGAATTTAAAAATGCTTGGAATGCAGAGCACCTACGAAAGTACTACCAGTAAGGTAACTACACATGTACCCCATTGTTTCAGAATGAATGAAAACTCAGATTTCCCAATATTCGTTTGTGTTAATTTTTTTCGGAGTACTAGTGCACACACTAACACCAACCAACTCATAAATTTTTTTTCTCAACAAAGTTGGTCGCCATCAGCACAAACACCAACAAAGTTGGTCGGCATCAGTAATAACCAACTATATGTTGGTCGACATCAACACAACCAACAATGTTGGTACAACAATCGAGCAAGGCAAGGCCTATTTGATTATGGGTGACCCAAGTGGCATCTAAACTAGGCAAGATGATGGGTAAAATATCCACTACCTAGGCACCAAGGCAATTATTTACATAAATGATTGCTACAACTAAGCAGGAACACGGGATAAAAATAATTCCATTGCTTAGGCGCTTATGGGTGATAAGTCACTACAACTAGGCAAACATATGGGACAAAGTTACATTGTCTAGGCAATCAAATCAATAAAGGACAAATTATCCCTTTATAGATATATATATATATACTCAATGAAGAACAACATTATTATAGTTGATCTCATAAAGATTGACAAGATAAAGATTATACAATTAGTTTATTTTCAAGGAAGCAAAATTACAAAAAGTTGATTTTTCTTCGTTAAATAATCACTAACGAAATACAAATAGCCTATTCTATTGGTTTCGGTCAAGCAGATGTTGAGGTCGGGATATCTCAAAATCTTCATGAAGATTATAGTCACCAGGTATTTGGAAATCAAACACTGAGGAATGGAGAGGGCTGTAATACATCTAACATCTAGTTTGAAAGGAGGTACTGGAAGATCAAGTAATCCAGGCTCATACCAATCCCATAACTCTATTCCTTATTCGACCTTCATCACAGTTAAGGCGTTCAACCACTCCTATTTGTAGCCCTCATTGTTGGTTTATTTCAACCTGGCATCAAGATAACATAAAGCTTCGTTATATCCCCCCATCCAAAACTCTCTTGGTTGCTTGTGGAATTGATAAGTCAATCGTTCAACATGATGAGGCCTCTTCACCAAGTTTTATTTACTCTCTAACGCAGAACTCTGGTTGGAAAGTTGCTCGATAAGAGTTTGAATTTTCTGGGATATCTCAGTTAAAGCTTGATTTTTTGCCTTCAGTTGAGCAACTTGATTTTCTAAAGCTTGTTGAGTCCTAGTCTCTTCAAGGCTACTCCGACCAGCTCTAGCTCTACCCCGAGCAGAAGATGCAGGTTTGTCTTTTCTCAAAGTTTCTAACTCTTCCCTCAAAGAGGCATTCTCAGTCTCCAAAAAGGAAAACCTTCATCATTGACTAGGATCAGAGCTCCAGACGAAGCAACATATTTTAGCTATCTCAGTTCTTCTCTTAAAGTAATATTTTCCTCCTCCAGCAGCTTAGCAATGTTTCTATGCTCTTCAACTTTAATTTTTAGCACACTCTCTCTCTTATTACGGGCTGAAATAAATTTGTGATAAGTCCGATTAGCACTCAACTGTTGGTACTTCTTCTCATAACCTTTATGCAGAAGAGCAGCGGCTTCTTTGTGTTGAAGTTGAAGTTCCTCGATCATTCCTTGAAGATCTTAAATCATTTTATATTAAGCCACATTATTTTTCCCCAGCCCAATCGAGTAGATATTTTAAGCATTGGTAATCATCAATGTCTCTCTCAGAGGCATCATACCCAAGAATATCAATTATTTATGATTCAGTGAAATTTGTACAACTAGATTTAAAGTAATCAGTACACTTCATCATCAACTTTGTATCATGAGCTGACAACAGTTCCATCCTAGCAATGAACTAGCAAGGAAAAGTAAAACCAGATCAACAACAATACAACTATATTGAACAGGTAAAGGAGGAACTCAGAATAAATAACAAAGTCCATTTTATTGATCATGAGATAAGAGGTTACAACCAAAGGTACAAAATAAAACGAAAAAATAAAGAAAAGCAACAATTTGCCGAACAACTTTACACCTTCTCCTTATTCCCTACAACATCCTCAGTTGATTTTGAGGAAGGAATTGGTTGCTCGGTGGGCATCTGGCGTTGCTCGGAAGAAGTGATTGTCTGCTGAACTTGCTCGGAGGATTGAGGGATAGTGGCAATAGGTGTTTGCTCTACTATCAACAAAGAAGATTCATCAGATCTAGCTTCATCTTCTTCTTTTTCAATAGCAAGAGGAGGGCCATGAACATGTCTCTAAAATAGTTCAAAATCCTCAACAACATTCAACTCTTTCAAAGATGCAGCCCATCCATCCCTGAATAACTTCAAACTTGCATACTCCATTTGAGTAGAGGCAGGAGTTATAGCTTTGTTACACCCTTTGTCCCGTCCAGAGCTAAAGGCCTTCTTTACAACAACTTTTCTCTTCACCCTCTCCGAGGAAGTCTTTTCCCTAAGAATCTCTTCAATAGACTTCACCTTCTCCTCAATGTCTTTCTTTCGCCGTTCATCCTCTTCAAGCTTGCCCTCAACTTCCACCTTGTTGGAAATGGCATCCTTTAATTTCTCCTCTGCCTCCTTGGAAACATTTACAGCTTGCTGCTGAGCTGTATCAGCCTCCTGCCAAGCTGTATCAACCTCTTTGGCAGCTTCCTCAGCTTTTTGTTGAGCTATTTTAGCGAACTTGATTCTACTTTCCTAAGCAAATTTATCCTCCTCATACTTCTCCCGGGACTCCACTAAAGATTTTGATAACCCAGCAAGGGCTTCTTCTACTCCACTGGATGAAGTTGAAGCCTTGATATCCTCATCTTTCTCCAGGATATTATTAAAGTACACTAAAAATTGCAAAAGAAAAGTAAGCACAAGTCAGAATATGAACATTGTACAAAGAATAAAAATGACAAGTATAATGACACTTACTGATGCAAGATGTTGGGCTGCCAAGTCAGTAACCTTCTCTCGAGGAGTAGAAGTCTCAGCAGCTCGACAATCAGGAAGAGTTCCAGACCAAATTAATTTCTTATCCAAGCCAGGAGCAATGAGTGCTGAAGTACTAACTCTCAAAGAAGGTACCTCAACCCCAGAAGGTTGGGCAGTAGAATCTATGGTCTTCTCAGCAAGACCCCTTCTTAATCTTCTAAGAGGAGCAACTTCAATCAAAGGTGCTGTCTCTTATCGAACAACAACAACCCCTTCAATCAAAGGTGCTGCCTCTTTAGGAGCAATATGGGGCTTTTTGCTAATATCCTTGACATCTGTGATTGCTCCACCAGATGGAACAACATCCTTTTTTTTAGTCCCTTCAGTTGGGACATCATCTTTGCTATTCTTCGCCCCATCAGCACCAGGGGCAACCTTGGCAAAGAGAGAAGGCATTATCCTCTTCTTCTTCATCAGGTCAGCAATAGAAGTACCCAAGTCAGAGTAAGATTCTTCAATAAATGAAGAAGAAGCTGGAGCCTGCTCAAGATCAATCACCAAAGGTGGAGAAAGAGGTCGAGCAATAAAAGAGGAAGTGGTGTTCTTGTATCTCAGCAAATAGGAAGCAAACCTAACGTGTTCCTCAACTATTGCTTGATGAAATCCCCAGATAAATTTCAAACCTTTTATATTAATATCACTCTCTTTTGGGGATTTTCTCTTACTGTCAACTGCAACATAAAAAATAAATGTCAGTGACACATTTTATCAAACAAAAGCAGAACCAATTTGAAAAACAAAATAACCTATCCCATTGCCATAAAGTGGACATCTGGGACCTTGATACACGTCTTTCCCCTTTAATGGGGGGGGGGGGGGCGTGCTAATTTTTCATCAAGATCCCATGTTCAAAATAATCCCTATTTGCATAAGGGAGATTGACCACTAAAGCTCTGTTAGAAAACCTAGTTTTTAAATAAAAGGTGGTGTCGCTAGTGACCCATTTATAACAGTACATAATTTCAGGAATCCCTAAACGAGTTCCATGAAGTTGATTCAACCTATGTACGCCACTAACTACCATCCATGTATTTGGAACTACTCTTGTAGGAACAATATCAAAATATTGGCAAAATTCCAAACACAGGGGATTATGCAGGAAAGAAAAACATATTCTGCTACAAAAATGGAAGGAAACCAATGTCCCTCAGTTAGAGAAAATAAATCAGAAGGGAAAGGAGGTTCTTCTAAAATAACCCAAGAAGGAATCCCAAAGTTAGCCCTAAACTTATCTAACGATTCGATAAGGTAAACCATGGTGACTAAAACAAAGAAAGAAGAAGGAAGGAAGAAATTCTTACAGAAAATCAAGAAATCAGCTAAGGTAAATGATATAAAGAACGATCGTAAGAAGAAAAGTGAGAAGACAAAAATTTTGGGAGTCTAAATGGAAAAAAGTAAAAGACAATCTGATGCTATCATCTTTAAATACGTTGCCTTCGAAAATGGGAAAAGTAATGATCACAAATGATGATGATTGCGTTTTCGGCGGCTAATTAAGGAAAAAGACGCAAGTACCCAAGCGTCCGCCAAAAATTCAAAATATTTACAAGTTTGCCATTTCACGCTCAAAACTGTTATGATAAGTGAGAAATTTTACAAGTGTTGGAGGTCTGCAATCAAACAAGGCAGAATAAACATGCCCGAGCAACATTGGGGGTATAATATTCCACACTCTCATATCCAACTTCAACTGTGAAACATTGGGGGCTTCTGTTGATACAAAAATTAGTCAGCTGACGTAGACCGGTTATGTGAAGACACATGTCGTCCAACATGGCATAATTATATACACCGAGCAACTTAACATGCCAAGCTACTCAGAATACCGAGCTACTCAGTATATCGAATAACTATCTGGGAAGACCAAACGACCAAGACAGATTCAATGAATATTCTTACTATGTACCGATACATATGCCTATCTAATGACGGCGTATTGTCTATTCATATGGGTAGCCCAATGGCTATAAATACATTATAATACCCTCATAGCGGGGTAAGCTATCTTAAGCAAAGATAATCAAGATCAAGGCAAAACACCTAACAATACAAGACAGTGGACGTAGTCCATTTTATTTAGGCTGAACCACTTTAAAAATCCTTTGTCTTACTTCTCTATTCATATTTATCTGTGATTAATTAATTAGATCAAATCTAGTTTTTTACATCAACAACTATATACATATCTCATTGTCTAACTAACAACCATTTTCGTATGATTATTCTTTAAACAAAATTTCTCCCAATCTTCATATAATCCTAGCTTGAACCGCTCATCATTGCTTATAGGTACCTGTTTAAAGTAACTGAAAGGGAATGAATAATCAAAATTTTGCCAAGTAAATAATTCTAATTTCATAACAATTGTATATATGTCAGAGTTGTAGATAACCTAGCTGGTAATGAAGAACAAGTAATATATCACAGTTAATAGTATTTGAAATAAATAGAGATATCAACAATAATGAAAAGGGGAATACGGGAGTCTGTTGATATTTGGAAGAATAATATGATGATTTGTGACTGGATAAATGTTTATCGAGTCATAAAGATAAGGTTCAGACTATAATAGGACAATCTATAATTATCGGTTATAGAGGCTTAAAATGCATAACAATACAATTATAACAACATCCAAAACCTTTGGATATATCAATCACACCCCAAATTATAGAAAATGGTAATAATTTAAAATCAATATTATAATTTGGATATGTGAGGATGCACTCAGAAAGTTATCAGAAATAAATTAATAACATCATAAATACAATAACATCTTAATATTACATACGTGGTCTTAATACATAAGAGGTTTTTATATTACATAGTTTCATCCAGCTACTAGGGAATATAATATGTCTAGAGAAGTACTTTAAATTTACATAAGGAAATAAAAATATAATTAAGCAAGAAGTTCGCCCAAAATATGTCGGATTATAGAAAAATGCACTTTAAAAAGACTTAATCCTGCACAAAACTTGAAAGGAAAAGTGCGTAGAATCATGAGTAATGCAACCCAATGAGAATACACTTCTGCTCAAAATTCAGCCCCCAAGTATTCTTATAACAATTATATATATTTTATATGTCAATTACTAAAATTTGCATCAATAAACTTAAGCAGAGATAAAGAATAGCCACATGATTAACGATTTAATTCATCATTTTCAATTTATTAATTCTAAAATTTATTCATAAGAATTAACGAAATATTATGACAGGTACACTAGCAACTTCCAGTATACGTTACCCTTAGGCCACAACACAGACGCCAACTTGCCTATGTGTATACCTATACCCACTAGACAACTTCTGGTGGTATAGATTATATTAGTGCACTAATTGTCGGATGATCTCAATCTCGGCCAGCTTAGGAGGAACCTCAAGTTCGACAACAACAATAATAGGTAATAATGTGTCACAACTTAATTAATGGCCTTGGTCCTCGGTATAGCCAACTTGCATATACTCATTTAACAACTTGAATAAGATTATATACATATGAAATTAATTCACTCGACACAAGAAATCAACTAATATTCTCCTTAATCATTTCGACGTGTTGTAACTCGCGGGCTTACTCCGATAAATTTTTTGGTGTTATCATGACATCATATATTCATACTAAAGGTTTATTTAAAAATTCAATCATTTGTTTTTAGCTTGAAACTTTCGACATTATATTAGGGGTAAACTTTAAATAAACTTAATCATGATAATATCCGTTTTCATAATTTCTAAAACATTACATCATGAGTGGTTGCTTGTTTAATTTTCATAATATCAAAATTTACACAATTATATACACCCAAGTTTTATGGGATAAGGTTTCTTTATTTATCCACTTAAATACTCACCAAAAAAATAATATTTCTAACATAAAATTTTATTTATAGCATTACACAGTTATTCCACTTATTTCGGGATGGACTTTTCATGCAATCTAAATTATATAAATAACTATTACCACTAACAAATTTAGAACAGCAATTTAACACTAACTTTAACATTTTATTCAAGTGAGTATATCTATTTAAATTGACCCCAATAAATTATATAAGGTTCTAATATGAGTCAATATATCACACAAAAAATCTCAGACATAAATAAAAAGCCTAAAATTTTAAATAAATTCAGATATAACATGTTGTCAGAATTTTTAACACAGAATTTTCAGCTTCATATACTAAACTTCAAAAATTCATATCTCACTCATTTTTTATCCAAAAATTACGATTTTAGTGTCCAAAAGATAATTTTATGTTCTATCAAGTAAAAATATAAAGAAATTAAAAAAATAGTTTACTTAGGTTGAAATTTAAAATACAACTCGCCATAGCCCAAATTTTCAAGAAAAATATACAACTTAGATGGGGCTGAAATTTTAGTATGTTGTTTCTCATTATCATATGGTACTAAATTAATTATTTAAAAAAAATTAGAGATAGAATAGATGAGTTTTTGAATTTCTTTCTCTCTAAATTGCCATTGAAGCTTTAATAGAGCTTCAATGGTACTCATTACTAAAACTATACTTAAAAAAATGAGTTGAAATGAGAAGATAATTCTCACCTAACACTACACCAAATCTGTTGAATTGTCACGGTCATTGACCTTGACAAGTTGGACTTGTCAAGGTCAATGACCGTGATAATTCTGGGGGTGACAAATTTTTTTGTCACGGACTTATCACGGTCATTGACCGTGACAAGTTCATTAAACTTGCCACGGTCATGTCACGGTCCTTGACCGTGACAAGCTTTGTCATGATTAAGGACCGTGACAAACCCGTGACATTTAATAAAAAATTATCACGGTCATTGATCGTGACAATTCTGGGTAGAATTGAAAAAAATCTACTGGGCAGTATGGCCACTGCTACTATCTAACAGTATATTTGTACCAGTTATAGCAACGTTGTACCTATTCAAACATTATATATCGAAATAAAATAGAGATAGTGCAAATATACATTCAAAACAGAGACAATATGCATCACGATATAATCCAAATACAATTCAAATGTACCAACTTAAAAACAATAAAATTCAATTCAAATAATGTCACTACATGTCTTGGGTAAGGTTAACTCTGAGGAGGTGAGTAGGCCACACGATACGAATTGACACACCCACTGATATACATCGTGCCACATTGTTCGCGCAACCACAATGGGGAGTTCTCCTTCCCGGGTATACCTTGGACTCCATGTCTTGAAGCACACGTCCATGAACTAGTCCACCCTGGATGATATTCGTGTCCCTCAACCCCGCCCTATCTGCTGTCCATCAAATACGTCCAGTATAAACACGCTCGGCCAACCAAGTGTCGACATCGGTCGGTCGAAGGGAGCCAAATAGGGAAGTGGATCATTAAAGTCTGCACGTGTCGGTGATGAAGCAGCGAGGTCTACATCCTCGTCATCCTGCACCTCGTCCTCCCGCACCTCCTCCTCCACCACCTTCTCCTTCCCTTTCCCCTTGATTTTTTCGCCCAACGAACGCTTCATGAATGAGGACATATCTTGGACCGTCGCCTCCAAATGAGACAGTTATGCGTCAAACGAGTCCACCGTTCGAGCTAACCCGATGTCGCTCGTCTCCAATTCGATGATCCTAGATTTGGCCACCCGCAAGCTCACCCCCTTGTCCTCCCCTTACCATCAGAGCCAATCACTTGGCTGAGTGAATCTGTGGATAAAGATGCCTTGTCGGCATCAGACTGCGACTCACGCACTTCCTTAAGTTTTGTCTGAAACGATAAAAAACACATGATTAGTAAAATAAGTAAATTAAAAAAATTATAACGTAATTAACAAAAATTAAACTGTCGGATAACTTACAATCGTGGACGCGACGCTCAGGGACACCTCCTTGTCCTTCCCCTTCTTCGTCCGAAGAGCCACATAAGTATTGAGCCTATGTGGCCTACCCCCAGGGCCACTCCCTGTCCCTTGAAATAAAATAAAGTAAAATTACTATTGGCCCCGCAAAGTAAAATAATGCAGAAAAATATATTTATGTAGTTATAAAAAAATTAAATCTTACCATCATCCTATGCTCCACCTTGGCGTAAGACGTCCGACCGGAGTAGTGCACGTCTGTCTTTTTTGCCCGGTTTTCCCTCCGCGATTGGCGAGATGACAATTATCGCTCCCCGATCTCATTGTCAACGAACTGTTGCCATTTTGCCAATGAGATCGGCTCCTTCGGTGGGACGGATTCACGCATTCGGATAATGGACTCTCGTGTCTTCCCAAAGTACCGGGTCCACATATATTTCTTCCACGTCTTGTGGTGCTCCCTCAACTGTTCCAAGACGGAATCGCGTAGCTTGGGATCTAGGCTGAATTGTTCCTGTCCAACAAATACAATGTTAGTTGTGAATAAATATAAACATAAATATAAAATGAAATTGAAATCGAAATCGAAATTGAAAATTTCATATAAATGTAAATAAAAATATAAATACATTATCTGTAGTGCCACCCAAACAGCTAACTTGAGCTCATATGGCACCTCCTTCCAACTAATGTACCCCAGGCCGATGATCGCCTTTATCAGGTCGAGGGATCTCTCTAATAGCCCCGACTTGTTCTCGATGGCCATCCCCGATTTGCCATATTTGGGGAGCCTAGGGGCCGAGGAGCCTTCGTCGCCTTCGCTACCACCGATCCCAGACGACATCATCATAACCAACATCATCATCCTCGCCTTAATACCTGAAGGAGACATTTGCTGTAAACAAATGTTATTAGTACAAATCAAAATGAATTAGAAGAATACATGCAAATATGTACAATTACTACAAATAAAAATGAATTGTTACTGTTAAACACCTAAATTCTGAATTCCAAAATAATAGTATCTTGCTCATAATATGTACAATTACTAAAAAACCGAAACATCCCCACCCCCACCCCCACCCCTACTGCCCACACACACGCACACTACACAAGAGTGAAAATGATAAAGTGCAAATCAATTAAAAGCATTAAAAATGGAACGTTATATAACGGCCATTTTCATTATAATTGCCTCTTGTGTCAACCACAGCCTAAATTCGCATGTGATAGATAACGAGGTACTTATTCAAGTATTTGAAAGATTGTGTGTGAGAGTGTGACGAGGAAAAATGCAGGAAGCCCCACCACACACACACACAAACATCCCCATCCCCTCCCTAGCCCCCCACACGCACACACACCCTGCCCCCCCCCCCCTTCCCCCACCACGCACACACACACACATAGACCCACCCCCACATAGACAACAAATTCTATAGATTTAAATAACTTGATAAAAAGTCTGAGCCGAAACATAGAACAACAACCTAGAAAGCGGATCCATGAGTAGCATTGGAGAAACAATCCTATAACCACATTTAATAAAGTTGATAGAGACATTAGCATATACACCTCAAATCAGGAATAATTTTGATGCAACTAATCAAAACAAAATAGCATGCTCAAATATTAAGCACAACATTGAAAAACTTAAAAACACAACAAGCCACACACACAATCATAAAGTTTCTGTGACACAATGAAATGTAATGTTTACATTAGTTGGTGTTTGGAGTCTGATCCTGAAATTAATAAAAAATGAGAAGGCTAGATTATCAATATCTTCAAAACTAAAAACAAAATATTTATTATAGAACATCACTAAACAACACAACATAACCATGAACACTATCCGATTTACCCTCTCTTTCTCTTTGTTAATACCTACCCTTCCTAGATGGTTGTTCTTTTGAAAAAGTACGAAAATTCGAAAAAGTTGAATGTCGTATCTTTTCTACTAAAATGGTAATAAACAACCAATAAATGGAAATAAAGATGGTAAATAGGAATGTTTATTGGTTGGGTCTAGCACAGTATATGTAATTTCAAGTATATTTCATTAAATTATCATACTATATATATATATATATATATATATATATATATATATATATATTGTTCGATATACAAAGTAATTTTCAAAAAACGTTGAAAAATTCCACCCCCATATGGACAATAATCCAGTGGTCATGCCACTTTTAAAATTAATCAACCCAACATCGATCCACTATAATTCAACAGCAATGTCAACAACAAATGTGTATCCCGTACTCCTTCTAATTCATCTACTCAATTAATTATTTTCATCAATTAAACTAACAATTAAAGTATACAATTATTAATTTACTAATTTACAATGAGGGGCAATCCTATTTTCATAATTAATCATATATTAATTTACTAATTTACAATGAGGGGCAATCATATATTAATTTACTAAAAAAATTAATAATCAATCAATTTGTTTACAAGGGACACTACGCACAAACACGCACATATACATGTGACACCCCGCCTAATTAAATACCGGGCGATCACTCCTTTATTAAATTAAATCAAGGTAAACAGTTGGTTCATTCTCAGCATCACTGTCGATAAAATAAATTTTCCAATTAAGCACACTAAATAATTAAGCTAAGTGTCAAAACCATTTTCATACATACTTTCCAAATTTTATTTAAAGAAAATCATTTATTTTATTAACAACATTCAATAAGTAAGAATCACACCACATTAAATATCTGCAACATAGTCCAATAATTTAAAACATTCGTCAATCGAATGTCAACATGCGAAATATAAAGTAACACCATCAAACTGAATAAAACCCATAGTAACAGTACTGGAAATAACTGAAATACAAATGTCCAATAACAACGGAATAATGGAAAGAGCTACACATGCTCAACTAAATGAAAGTACTAAGAGTGGATCCGAATGAACGAAGTCGTCTAATCAAGAGACCTGCAACTCCCACCTAAGCTGCAGCGCGTTCCTTCCAAGAGATCCTAAGCAAGACGCCCCTGTGGCTGGGCACCTGTAATACATACATATATATACAAGAGAGAGAGAGAGAGAGAGAGAGAGAAACGGGTCAGAGCCTGAAAGTGTGTTTGATTTAAAATACGTTTAGCAAGTATTTAAATTGATACAGGCCAATGCAACAACATATTAGAGCGACACTCTCTTGAGAAATTCTCACCTCTCTTCTAATGTGCACGCCTATCGTACTAACCTTCCCAACGGGTTATCTTATCATTTTATCATACTAACCTTCCCAATGATTTAGCTTATCTTAACTTACTCATAAGATTCCAAAACCGAACAATATCATTGTTTAAAAGATACTTCCAATTAGCAGCACAACTCTCATTTTAGCTTTATTAATTTATAAGGTTTCCCACTGTCATATTATATTTTCACAAAACAAGTATTTACTATTTGAGTCGTTAACCATGTCCTACTTATCAAATCACAGTAGGCAGTTTCCAATTTCCAAATCTCATATATATATTAACTACTCGTATAATATATATAAAATAACAGCACCCCAAATAAAACTATGGTGCGTGCATACTTCTACTATCCAAACCCCATAACACTCATATCAAGGGGAATACAAATTCGGAATCACTCTCGAATTGTATTAACACATACACAAACAATATCGAGGCGAAGCATAGATTCCAAGTCTCTAAGAGGATGGCACATACTCGCGTCTCTTAGGACCGTCTGAACTATCAATTCGATAGCATGTACCAAGGATATCTATCTTCTAGGGTACAAGTCAATATCCCCCATAAAGGTCCCATCAAGAAAAGACTGTCCCAGCGCGGTAACCTCAACGATAGCAAGTAGCGCGGTATGTTTTTCACATGTATATAATATATGTACACACAATCATATAAATATACCACTTTCATCACATTAATATAGGTTCCTCTCGTCACCCATAATTACAACATTTATCCTTAATTTCACCTTATTAGCATTACGTATAGGTTTCATCTCTAACCTTAACTCGAAGAGTTTTCTCACTTATTACGTGATACTCGTGGACTCTATCCTTCCAAGTAGCAAATTCAGTAGGTATGACCCTATTCACTATCGTTACTATTCGCCATAATCTCTCACTTGAAATACGTAGTTTCATTGTTCATTATATAATTATCCCAAAAGCAAACTTCTCGTCTTATAATAAAGTCCCCAACACTTATTCATATGTCCTACTGGTCTTTCCTATCTCCCAAAACATTTTATTAAGAATACCCAAGAATTATTTCGCGATAAATTTAGTTTAAATAATTAAACAAGGGGAACAGGAGTATGCCAGGAGGGGTCGATCGATCGAGGTCTGGGACTCGATCGATCGAACCTTCGATCGAAAGAAGCTCTATGCTCGATCGATCGATCAAGCAGGTATTTCGATTTTCTACAGAATTGCAGTTACGGGTTCTATCAATTTTCTTCACCCAAAACCATGTTTTCCAACCCCAAACGTCCCTTGAATTCTACTACTAACATTATAAAAATATACCAGATGTTTCTAACGTAAGGCATGTACATACTCATCATTTAAACATGGGATTTCCACCCAGAATTACATCTAATTATCAAGAACCCTAGAATTTTCTTAAACAGTTTTCTAACAAATCTTTCTCCAGAATTTCTTTCTTATAATCATCAAAAGTTCGTGGTTAATTTCCTCTACATGGCAAGGGTTTTCAGAATCATCATATCAACCAATACTACATGGATTTTCCTATCACAAATTGGGTTTTCTTCTACATAATTCATCCCTAATCATTCCTAAACTAATATGGAGATTGCACCAACGAAAATAGCAAGATAAACACTTGCTTGGGATTTTCGACGTTCTGATTTGCAGATGTTTTTGGTGTGGTTGCGTAGCCCGTTGCGCGATCTACGCGGTGGTGGTGTTTGTGGTGCAAACGGATGACTTTTGGGGCCTTGGATTGCCTTGGAGCTTTCTTCTTCCCTCTCCTATGGTCGTCACTTGTGTTTAGAGTTTCTAAACCTAGATGACAATCCAGATATCTGATATAACCCTTGGTATTTTCGTGGGTTTAATTACCCAAAAAGGTAAAATGACCAAAATTCCCTCCCGGGTTACTAATTAAGCCTAAAAACGCCCCGAGACCCAAACTACACCCCCGGGTACACTTTTCTGACTATCTCGACCCTTCCGGATGCGTTGGCGCACTCAAAACGATCATACGGGAAATTTATAAAATATTCACTTTTTATTTATCAAAATTTAGTCCCGACGCGACACGAGCACGTTCCGACTTAAATTTCAGAAATTGTCATTTAACTCACTCATGACATTCAATATAACCAATATAATATATTACTTTGCTCATTAGTAATATTCAACAAATTTCCCATAATTACTAACTCTCGTCACGTTAATAATTATAACATAATTAATTTTCGGATTTTTATTAAATAATTCATTCACATTAACTTTAATAAATCCCCAAATTAATATAGCATAAAAATACGGGGTATTATATACTTCCCCCCTAATAATGGAATTTCGTCCCAAAATTCAAAAAATAAGGCATACCTGGTAAAAAAAACTCTGGATATCTCTCGCGCATATCTGCCTCGCACTCCCAAGTGGATTCCTCCACATATGATGCTCCCACTGGACCCGCACAAGTGGAACTATCTTCGACCTCAATCTCCTCTCACTATAGTCTAGGATAGCCACCGGTCTCTCCTCGTAAGAGCTATCAGGCTGTAAGTCGATCTCATCTATCGCAATGTGAGTATGGGCCATATCATCCCGAAGATATCGTCTCAACGACGAGATGTGGAATACATCGTGGATGCGATGTAAATGTTCTGGCAGTCCCAATCTGTATGCAACCGGCCCAATCCTCTCGATGATGGGAAATGGTCCCACGTACCTCGGAGCCAACTTCCCCTTCTTCTCGAACCTCATTACTCCCTTCATAGGAGATACATGTAATAACACTTGGTCCCCCACACTAAACTCCCGGAAGAACCGTTTCGCATCGGCGTAGCTCTTCTGCCTGTCCTGGGCTATCCGAATGCGACTCCTGATCATCTCAATCCTCGCGGAGGTCTCCTGAATCACCTCTGGTCCTAGCAACTTGTTATCCCCCACTTCGAGCCAACAAGCCGGGGAACGACAGGCCTGCCATACAAAGCCTCAAATGGAGCCATGACAATCGTGAACTGATAAGAGTTATTATAGGCAAACTCTACCAGTGGAAGATGTGGCTCCCAACCTCCTCCAAAATCGAGAACACACATGTGTAGCATATCCTCTAACATCTGATTAGTACGCTCTGTCTGTCCATCTGTCTGTGGGTGGTAAGCTGAACTCAGCCTCAACTCAGTACCCATAGCCTCCTGAAAGCTTACCCAAAAACGTGACACGAAAATCTTGTCTCTATCTGACACAATATTCAGGGGCACCCCGTGTAATCTGACAATCTCAGCGATGAACAACTGAGCATACTGACCCGTGGTGTAATCTGTCCGCACCGGCAGAAAATGAGCCACCTTGGTCAAATGGTCTACAATCACCCAGATAGAATGGTGTCCCCGCTATGATAGAGGCAACCCTGTAATAAAATCCATGGAAATACTCTCCCACTTCCACGCGGGTACTTCTAATGGCTGAAGTAATCTTGACGGTTTCTGATGGTCCACCTTCACCAGCTGGCAGGTAGAACACTTGGACACGAACTCAGCAATGTCCTTCTGCATCCCACTCCACCTGTATTGCCTCCTCATATCCTGGTAAATCTTATCGCCTCCCGGATGTACTACAAATCGGGACCCATGAGAATGAGTCATCACTGCATGACGTAATTCTGCTCCTTCTGGAACCACCAATCTCCCATTAAACCGCAAACCTCCATCAGAACTAACAGAATAGGACTCAGCACCCTCGGCTAGAAGTCACACAATCTGCTCTTGGCAAGACGGGTCGGTGGTCTGTGCCTGTATCACCCTCATAACAATCTCGGGTGTGACTGACATCACGGATATGAAAGAACGGGCTACTGCGTCCTGATGGCCTAACTCTTTCCACTTCGCCTTCCAAACGTCTGCTACTTCATCTACCGGTCTACGAATCAACGCATCAGCAACTACGTTGCCTTTCCCGGATGATATTGTATGTCAAACTGGTAGTCCTTCACAAACTCTAGCCATCTGCGCTGACGCATATTCAGCTCTCGCTGAGTGAACAGGTACTGCAACGACTTGTGGTCTGTGAACAAACTGAATTTCTCTCCCAACAAATAGTGCCTCCATATCCTCAATGCAAAGACGACCGCTGCTAACTCCAGGTCGTGGGTGGGGTAATTCTTCTCATGCGGCTTAAGCTTGCGGGAGGCAAAAGCTATAGCCTTCTCTTCCTGCTGAAGTACTCCCCCAAGTCCCCGTAAGGATGCATCGGTGTAAACCAGGTACTCCATACCCGGCTGCGGTAACGCAAGGACTGGCGCTGAAGTAAGCTTGCCTTTCAGCTCATCGAAAGCCAACTGACAAGCGTCATCCCAAACATATGGTACTCCCTTGCGAGTCAGATTGGTCAATGGACCCGCTATTTTGGAGAATCCCCGAATGAATCTCCTGTAATAACCAGCTAACCCCAGGAAACTACGCACTTCCGTCGGTGTCGTGGGCTGTCCCCACTCCCTCACCGCTGATACTTTACTCGGGTCAACTGCTATCCCCTACTCAGAAACAACATGCCCCAAGAACTGTACCTCTCGCAACCAGAATCCGCACTTCTCGTACTTAGCATACAACTGATGCTCTCATAGAGTCTGAAGAACCTGCCTCAAGTGCTCGGCATTCTCTTCCTCGGAGTGTGAATATATCAAAATGTCATCTATGAAAACGATGAAAAACTGATCCAAGAACTCTCAGAATACTCGGTTCATCAAGTCCATGAAAACGGTTGGAGCATTTGTGAGTCCGAATGGCATCACCCGGAACTCATAAGACCCATATCTCGTCAAGAAAGCAGTCTTCGAAACATCCTGCTCCCTAATACGTAGCTGATGGTACCCCGACCTCAGATCTATCTTCGAAAATAAAGTTGCTCCCCTCAGCTGGTCGAACAGATCATCGATTCGAGGCAACGGATATTTATTCCGTATCGTGACCTTGTTCAGCTCCCGGTAGTCCACACACAATCTCAGTGAACCATCTCTCTTCTATACAAACAAAACTGGAGTGCCCCAAGGTGAGGTACTCCTGCGAATGAAGCCCTGACCTAATAGCTGCTCTATCTGATCTCGTAGCTCTCGCATCTCTGTTGGAGTCATACGGTACGGTGCGCGTGCTATACGTCTCATATCTACAATAAATCTATAACAAAGTCTATCTCTCGACTGGGGGGTAGGCCTGGTATCTCCTGGAACACGTTGGAATACTCCCTGACAACTGGGATCGAATCTAAGGGAATCACAACCTCCTTAGAGGTATCCTCCTCTATGTAATACAAATGAGCGGTCGAACCTCCCTCTGGGCGAGGCATCGCCACTACAAACATCTCTTTCCCCGGAATGGCAAAAACAATGCTCCCACCGAAGCAATCAATAATGGCTCTATAAGCTGCGAGCCAATCCATACCAATAATCACATCATGCTCGTGCATGTCTAAAACTAACATGTCTGCAGGTAATACCAAGCTACCAATCTCTACCCCCACTCCCCGACATATAAAGAAAATAAGGGACCCACTCCCCAATGGTGAGTCTACACATGTCACTGTGCTCTCTGTTGTGGCTAACAACCCTAAGGCCTTCACAAAATGCGTAGCTATAAAACAATGTGTTGCCCCCGTATCAAACAAAACCTGACCCATAGTACCATGGATAGGAAACATACCCTCAATCGCGGGTGGTGCCTGTGGAGCTGCTGCCTGATGGACGTTATAGACACGTCCATACTGTAATTGCCCCTGCTGCACTGGAGCTGCTGGAATGGCTGGTAGGGTTGGCACCTGGGCTGGAGCTGGGAGGGCAGGTGGAAAAAGTGATCTCTGTGGCTCATTACGGGCTCCCTGCTGCTGTGGGGCCCTATCGCCCTCTGGGCAATCCTGACTCCTATGGCCATGTTTACCGCACCCAAAACATCGGCCTTTGAAGTTTCCTCCCCTCTATCCCTGCTGACCACGGCCCTGCTGGCCGTTACCTCCCCGCCATTGGCCCTGTTGGCCCTGATTAGCACGCTGCTGGCCCTGTTGCTGTCGGTGTTGGCCCTGCTGGCCCTGCTGATTAGGCTGGCCCTAATGGCCCTACCTAAAACCCCCGAATCCCTGCCTAGAATCACCTGAATGGAATCGCTTAGCAGGGTCCCCCTGATGGGAACTCTGCTCGTGCTGACGAGTCTGTCCTTGAGATGGTTCCCCACTGGCACTATTACCCCCGGCCCTGCCCTGCTGGCTGGACTCTCCTGCTCTCTTGCTTCCCTGAAGATGTAAGCGATGATCCTGGCAATGTAGTAACGCTGCATTGAGTACATCAGTGAAAGTACTCAGAGATAAATTCCCAATAAGGTGTTGACGGATCCTCCAAGCTAACCCGTCGACAAACAACATAATCCTCTTACTCTCAGTAGGAGCCTCATCTGGCACAATGGTGAGAAGTCTCGTGAACTCCTCCTCATACTCTGCTACGGTAAGACTCTCCTGCTTCAGATTCAGTAATCTCCACCTCATCTCAGTCTGCACGGCGGGTGGAAAATATTTGCGGTCAAACCACTCCCAAAATGACTGAATAGGGATCGTGTCCCTCTCCTCCAATGTGGTAGTGGACTCCCACCACTGCAAAGTGGCTCCCACCAGCTTAAAGGAAGCCAATAACTGCTTTTTCACATCAGTGCACTCATACATACGGAGATGCCGCTGGATGTCTTTCTTCCATTGGCTAACTGTGACAATATCGGAGCTACCAGAGAACTCAGGGGGATGCGCTTTCTGAAAAGCATCCCGAACCCTCTCCCATGCATATGGAAGCTGTGCTGGTACTGGCGCCACTACCTGAACCTGGGGTGGAGCCTGCTGAACCACCGCTAGTGCGGCATTCACCTCCTGAGCAACAATGGCTGCTACTTCATTTGCATTCATCGTGCCTTGTGCCGGAACTGCTGGCTGTTCGGCCTGGGCACTCCTATCCTTCGGAGCACGTCTCGGAGGCATCTGAAATGTGAAGAAGTTTATTAGTCTACAGTTATTATCAAATCTCAAATAGCTGAAGACTTAAACGTAAAACAAGAGTACAACAATCCTAAAAATAGGTCTCTATAGCAATAACGTTAAGCTGAAAGCGAAATAAGCCGTACAGATCCTATGGACACTAGAAACTGATGCTTTGATACCACCTGTGACACCCCGCCTAATTAAATACCGGGCGATCACTCCTTTATTAAATTAAATCAAGGTAAACAGTTGGTTCATTCTCAGCATCACTGTCGATAAAATAAATTTTCCAATTAAGCACCCTAAATAATTAAGCTAAGTGTCAAAACCATTTTCATACATACTTTCCAAATTTTATTTAAAGAAAATAATTTATTTTATTAACAACATTCAATAAGTAAGAATCACACCACATTAAATATCTACAACATAGTCCAATAATTTAAAACATTCGTCAATCGAATGTCAACATGCGAAATATAAAGTAACACCATCAAACTGAATAAAATCCATAGTAACAGTACTGGAAATAACTGAAATACAAATGTCCAATAACAACGGAATAATGGAAAGAGCTACACATGCTCAACTAAATGAAAGTACTAAGAGTGGATCCGAATGAACGAAGTCGTCTAATCAAGAGACCTGCAACTCCCACCTAAGCTGCAGCGCATTCCTTCCAAGAGATCCTAAGCAAGACGCCCCTGTGGCTGGGCACCTGTAATACATACATATATATACAAGAGAGAGAGAGAGAGAAAAACGGGTCAGATCCCGAAAGTGTGTTTGATTTAAAATACGTTTAGCAAGTATTTAAATTGATACAGGCCAATGCAACAACATATTAGAGCGACACTCTCTTGAGAAATTCTCACCTCTCTTCTAATGTGCACGCCTATCGTACTAACCTTCCCAACGGGTTATCTTATCATTTTATCATACTAACCTTCCCAATGACTTAGCTTATCTTAACTTACTCATAAGATTCCAAAACCGAACAATATCATTGTTTAAAAGATACTTCCAATTAGCAGCACAACTCTCGTTTTAGCTTTATTAATTTATAAGGTTTCCCAGTGTCATATTATATTTTCACAAAACAAGTATTTACTATTTGAGTCATCAACCATGTCCTACTTATCAAATCACAGTAGGCAGTTTCCAATTTCCAAATCTCATATATATATTAACTACTCGTATAATATATATAAAATAACAGCACCCCAAATAAAACTATGGTGCGTGGATACTTCTACTATCCAAACCCCATACCACTCATATCAAGGGGAATACAAATTCGGAATCACTCTCGAATTGTATTAACACATACACAAACAATATCGAGGCGAAGCATAGATTCCAAGTCTCTAAGAGGATGGCACATACTCGCGTCTCTTAGGACCGTCTGAACTATCAATTCGATAGCCTGTACCAAGGATATCTATCTTCTAGGGTACAAGTCAATATCCCTTATAAAGGTCCCATCGAGATAAGACTGTCCCAGCGCGGTAACCTCAACGATAGCAAGTAGCGCGGTATGTTTTTCACATGTATATAATATATGTACACACAATCATATAAATATACCACTTTCATCACATTAATATAGGTTCCTCTCGTCACCCATAATTACAACATTTATCCTTAATTTCACCTTATTAGCATTACGTATAGGTTTCATCTCTAACCTTAACTCAAAGAGTTTTCTCACTTATTACGTGACACTCGTGGACTCTATCCTTCCAAGTAGCAAATTCAGTAGGTATGACCCTATTCACTATCATTGCTATTCGCCGTAATCTCTCACTTGAAATAGGTAGTTTCATCATTCATTATATAATTATCCCAAAAGCAAACTTCTTGTCTTATAATAAAGTTCCCAACACTTATTCATATGTCCTACTGGTCTTTCCTATCTCCCAAAACATTTTATTAAGAATACCCAAGAATTATTTCACGATAAATTTAGTTTAACTAATTAAACAAGGGGAATAGGAGTCTGCCAGGAGGGGTCGATCGATCAAGGTCTGGGACTCGATCGATCGAACCTTCGATCGATCGAAGCTCTATGCTCGATCGATCGATCAAGCAAGTATTTCGATTTTCTGCAGAATTGCAGTTACGGGTTCTACCAATTTTCTTCATCCAAAACCATGTTTTCCAACCCCCGACGTCCCAAGAATTCTACTACTAACATTATAACAATATACCAGATGTTTCTAACGTAAGGAATGTACATACTCATCATTTAAACATGGGATTTCCACCCAGAATTACATCTAATTATCAAGAACCCTAGAATTTTCTTAAACAGTTTTCTAACAAATCTTTCTCCAGAATTTCTTTCTTATAATCATCAAAATTTCGTGGTTAATTTCCTCTACATGGCAAGGGTTTTCAGAATCATCATATCAACCAATACTACATGGATTTTCCTATCACAAATTGGGTTTTCTTCTACCTAATTCATCCCTGATCATTCCTAAACTAATATGGAGATTGCACCAACGAAAATAGCAAGATAAACACTTGCCTGGGATTTTCGACGTTCTGATTTGCAGATGTTTTTGGTGTGGTTCCGTAGCCCGTTGCACGATCTACGCGGTGGTGGTGTTTGTGGTGCAAACGGATGACTTTTGGGGCCTTGGATTGCCTTGGAGCTTTCTTCTTCCCTCTCCTATGGCCGTCACTTGTGTTTAGATTTTCTAAACCTAGATGACAATCCAGATATCTGATATAACCCTTGGTATTTTCGTGGGTTTAATTACCCAAAAAGGTAAAATGACCAAAATGCGCTCCCGGGTTACTAATTAGGCCTAAAAACGCCCCGAGACAAAAAACTACACCCCCGGGTACACTTTTCAGACTATCTCGACCCTTCCGGACGCGTTGGCGCACTCAAAACGACCATACGGGAAATTTATAAAATATTCACTTTTTATTTATCAAAATTTAGTCCCGACGCGACACGAGCACGTTCCGACTTAAATTTCCGAAATTGTCATTTAACTCACTCATGTCATTCAATATAACCAATATAATATATTACTTTGCTCATTAGTAATATTCAACAAATTTCCCATAATTACTAACTCTCGTCACGTTAATAATTATAACATAATTAATTTCCAAATTTTTATTAAATAATTCATTCACATTAACTTTAATAAATCCCCAAATTAATATAGCATAAAAATACGGGGTATTACAATACACACACGCGCACATACACACACACACACACACACACACGCAGCCCCCCCACCCCACCACCCACCCACCCATCTCTGACCCCTTCCCCCCCCCCCCCCAATACCCTCCCCCCTTCCCCCACTACACACACACACACAAATAACCCCACCCCCATTACACACACACGCACACACACCCTGCCCCACCACCACACACACACACACAAACAACCCCCCATCCCCTCCCCCTCCCCCCCCCCCCCCACACACATATATATATATATATATATATATAAATGGAAGAGAGAGAGAGAGAGAGAGAGAGAGAGAGAGAGAGAAATTAACCTGAAAGTAGAGAGAGAGGGAGAGCAGCGTAGAGAGAGATAGAAAAAAGGAGGGAAGAATCGGTGGGAGAAAAAAAGAAGGGGAAAGGGTTTTTTTACTGGGATATTTGTCATGGACGTGTTACGGTCCTTAACTGTGACAATATTATAAGGATTGTCACGGTCATTGACCGTGACAAAAAACGCGTGTTTTTTTGTCAGGGTCAATAACCGTGACAAGGCTAGCCGCTGGAAGGGTGCAAATTTACCCATTTTGGTGTAGTGTAAAATGAGTTTAAAGTTCTATATATATTTTCTTCTTTGTTGTTCCTTTCTTCTTATTCTTCGTCTTGTCCCCCTTCTCTTCTTCTCACCTTCTCCCCTTTTTCTTTTGTTTTGTTAGAGTGAATTATGAATTGTATTACTTTGGCTCATAAAAACGGATAAATATTAGAGGATACCATGAGTTGTTTTAATTTGGCTCATAAAGAGGATAAACACTTAGCCAAAACCATTAGCATTTGGGGTTGTTTTACATGGTGGTTTTAATATGAGGTGGACAAGTGTTGGACACTGTCCTATAATGCTACACACTTATCTCTTTTTACAAGATTTAAATTTTTTTTTCAACTTTGAACTAATTACAAATGTTCCACTTAATTATATATGTTTCTTGTTTTTTTTATTTTTTTAGAAACTTTAGTATAATTTTATTTATTTGTTAAAAATATGTGATTAAATTCAAGGTCTTATTAAATGTGTCACGTCACTAATATCTTAAATGGAAATTATTTAACAATATTATATTATTTCAGAGCCGGGTCACTACATTCTACCCCCCTTAAAAGGATTTCGTCCACGAAATTTACGCACCTAGTTATTGAAGAGATGTGGAAATCTCTCTTTCATTTCTGACTCAAGTTCCCATGAAGCCTCGCTTTCATCGGGATTACTCCACTGCACTTTAACCAACGAAATCTCCTTCGTCCGTAGCTTCTTCGTCCTTCGATCAAGGATGCGAACTGGTTTCTCAATAAATGTGACATCTTCATTCAGCGCAATATCATTGAAATGAATAGCCTGGGACACACTGTGCAAGTACTTTTTCAACATGGAGATGTGAAAAATATTATGTATCCTTGACAAATTAGGAGGTAGTGCGAGTCGATACACCACCTTTTCGACTCTCTCTAAGATCTCGAATGGTCCGATGAACCTCGGTGATAACTTTCCTCTCTTCTTCCCAAAGCGCACTATCCCACGAGTTGTGAAACCTTTAGCAACACTTTATCACCAACCTCAAATTTTTTATCCCTTCTCCCACAATCTGCGTAGCTCTTTTGTCTGCTATGTGCTGTAAGCAAATGATCCCTTATAATTGTAACTTTATTAGTAGTTTCACGAACTAAGTCAGACCCAAGTAGTTCCCCACCTCCGACTTCTGCCCAGCAAATTGGAGATTGACACGGTCTTCTATATAAATCTTTAAACGGAGCCATGTCGATGCTAGAATGGTAGATATTATTATAGGCAAATTCGATTAATGGAAAATGAGTCTCCCACGTGATCTCGCAATCTAAAACACATGCCCTTAACATGTCTTTCAAAATTTGGTTTACCCACTCAGTATATCCATCTGATTGTGGGTCAAAGGCGATACTGAGATTCAATGATATACCGAATGCCTCTTGAAAACTTGCCCAAAAATGAGAAGTGAAATGTCGATCACGATCTAAAACGATCGAAACTGGTATCCCATGAAGACTCACTATTTCTTGAATGCATAACCTACTCATGCGGTCTGTAGTGTACGTAACACAGTAAGGGATAAAATGGGATGACTTTGTTAAACGATATACAATAATCCATATTACGTCATGACCCTGCCCCGAATCTATATTCTGTCACGTGCTCCTATTTACACTCCAGAATATGAAGTGGTTGTAGAAGTCCTGCGGGTCTCTGGTGTTCTGCCTTTACTTGTTGACACGTTTAACAATTTAGCACATACTCAACAATGTCACGCTTCATGTCTTCCCACTAATAGTGCCTCTGAAGATCCGTGTACATCTTTATTCTACCAAGATGGATTGTATATCTTGAATGGTGTGCCTCCATCAGAATTTATTTCTTTAGGTCATCTACGTCGAGAACACAATACCTTCCACGAAATCTAAATCCTCCATCACTTCCAATGCTCTAACTAGTTAGTTCATGTGCTTCCATTTTTATGAATTTCAATTGTAATTTCTCATCTTGTACTTGTGCTTGCAGGATTTTGCTGATCGAGGTTGGTTGAAGCATAAGTTTACAAAGATAAGCCCGGTTCTATGTATCAATGGTTGAATATCGAATTTTGCTAGAGTTTCAATCATACACCATTTTTCCACCATCGGAAGGACGACGATACCACGCAACTTATGACTCAAGGCATCAACGACTATATTGGCCTTTCGTAGATAATAATAGAGGGTGAAGTCATAGTATTTTAGACGTTCCATCCCCTTTGTTGCCTCATATTCAACTCCTTTTAGGAAAATAAGTACTTTAAACTTTTGTGGTTAGAGAAAAGATTAAACTTTTCACCATAGAAATAGTGTCGCCATAACTTTAGGGCAAAGATTATGGTTGCAAGTTCCAAATCGCGAGTGGGGTAGTTTTGTTCATGTGGCTTGAGTTGTCGTGAACCATAAGCAACTACCTTGCCATCTTGCATCAAGACGTATCATAAACCTTGGTAAGAGGCATCAGTGTAAACGATAAACTCCATGCCACTATTTGGGATAATGAGGATTGGTGCAGTTGTTAATTTTCTCTCTAATATCTAAAATTATCTCTCACAACCATCGTCCCAAATAAACTTCACATCCTTGTGGGTTAGGCGAGTGAGTGGTGTAAAAATATACGAGAAAACCCTTCAATAAATCTTCGATAGTATCCTGCTAAGCCAAGGATGCTTCGGATGTCCTTAGGTGTCTTCGATTGTCCCCATTTCAAAATTGCTTCAACCTTGGAAGGATCCATCAAAATACCGTCTTTCGATACCATATGACCGAGAAATTTTACTTGGGGCAACCAAAACTCACACTTTTCTAGATTAGCATATACACTATTCTTTCATAACGTCTGAAGTGTAATGCGAAAATGGTGCTCATAGTCCTCCCTTGATTTCGAGTAAACCAAAATATCATCAATAATGATAATAAAGAATTGGTCTAGGTAGGGGAGAAATATTCGATTCATCAAATCCATAAAAGTAATCGGGGAATTTGTTACTCCGAATGGCATAGCTGAAAATTCATAGTGCCTATATCGTGTTCGAAATGTCGTCTTCAAAATGTCCTCTTCCCTAACTAAGAGTTGATGGTACCCAGAACTTAAATCAATCTTAGAAATTACTTTTGCACCCTGAAGTTGGTCAAATACGTAATCCATTCTCGATAGTGGGTACTTATTTTTTATGGTAACTTTATATAGCTAGCGGTAGTCGATACCCAGTCTAAGGGACCCATCCTTCTTCGGTGCGAATAAAACAACAGCTCCCTAGGGCGATGCGCTTGGTCTGATAAAACCTTGGCTTAATAATTCTTCAATTTTTTTCTTTAGTTCTAACATTTCCTTGGGTGCCATGCAGTACGGTTCTAGAGACACTAGAGAAGTGTCGGGAATAAGTTCTATGCAAAAATCTATCTCCCTCTTTGTTGGCAATCAAGGGATTTTCTAGAACGCGTTAACAAACTCACATACTAACGGGATTTGACTAATGGCTACTTCTTCATTACCATACTCGATGTGGGTTAGAAATGTCTCGATCAAATCATCATATGGATGATCACGGAAAAAAGTAAATGGTGGTTGGTCTGGGATATAAAAGATTATTGTTTTCTTAAAGCAATCTAATATGGCATGGTAGGTAGTGAGCCAATCCATGCTAAGAATAACATCAGAATGTCCCATCATAAGTACTATCAATTCGGTTGGCATTTTTCTACCCTTAATGCTCACCGGACAATCCTTATATGCTATGTCAAGGGTTAAAGATTTGGCTAAAGGGGAACTGACCACTAAAGGTGTGTCTAAATGACCAGACACTAATCCTAACATCTTTACAAAAGTAGATGAAATAAAAGAATGTGTAGTACCAGTATCAAATAGAACCTTTGCACAACAAATAAATATAAATAGGTTACCTTCAACTCCAGCTTGTTTTCTTATCACTGCATATACCCTTGCTTGACCACCTTGTTGTGCTTGGCTATTTTTCTTTGGTTTCTTACAGTCTTTAATATGATAACCCTTCTCTCCACAATTAAAATAAACCCCTCCTAGCACACGCATCTTGGTACAATCCCTCATTAGGTGTCCTATTCCTCCATAATTATAACACTTCTCCTTCGGCTTATTTGGGATTCCTCAATGTGCAGACAAAGTTTCCATAACAGTTCCATTATTTTCCTTTTGCTTCTTCCATGCATGTTGGCTTTCCTTAAAATGTTGGTTTCGCCATTGCATTGCTTTTCCGTAGTTCTTGGCCTTAATTTCTTTCTTATATTCTAGATTGTCAACCTTAAGGTTTAGAGATTCATTGATTATTTCCTCGTATGTCTTTTGCCTATTTTCGATCACCATTCATCGAATTACTTGACGTAATCCCCGCACAAACTTGCATGCACGTCGTTTTGGAGTACTAATTGATTCTGGTGCGAATCTAACAAGGCTTCAAACTTGTTTTGGTACTCAGAAATCGTCATTGATCCTTGCTTTAATTCAACAAATTACATTTCTCTCTTCTCTTTCTCTGTGTCTGGGAAGTACTTATTGTAAGGACATAAATTTCCAATTGAGTCCCTATATTATTTTGACTTAATTTCGTGAACAAAACTGTGTTTGTAATATGTCATAGGGAGATTTTATTTTGTAACGATCCAACTTGGACTACGATGTATTGAAGAAATTGAAGACGTTGCGGCAAAGCTTCAAAGAATTAATCATGCCGAAGTTTAAATTGGTGCAAGTTTATTTGTCTTCAAATTTTATTGCCTTTCGAGATCACACAGGTATGAATGCATACAATTAATGGTGCTCGAAATTATTTTTATGAAAGATAAGGATGTAATTTTTATAAAGAAAATATTTTGAAATGTTTTTAAAGTGTTTTAAGTGATTTACACTACGTTTTTATTCTGATAAGCTCGAAATAGAGTTTGACTAATTTGGATCTCTTTTGGAAGAGACGTTTTAAATAAAAAGTCAAAAAGTCAAACTGACGCGCGGGCTCATTCAAACGACAAGCAATATCGATCAAACGAGATTCTTATGTCGCGCGAACGACGTGACTCTGTCGTTTTAATGACACATTTTTTGAGGCGGCACTTAATTTCTATTTAAAGCGTGTTTTTGTCAGAGTTTAACGCGTTCGCATTTTGGAAAAATAGTATACCATCCAGTACGAGTTTTGCACATGTTTTCTAAGGTTTCAAAGCTTAAACACATCCTTAGAGTTTGCAAAGATCCAAGTTATCATTCTTATATGTTTACGTGATCTTGCTACACCAAGAAGGTTTGTTCTACCATTGAACATCAGGGTTTTACGGTAAAGAAAAGAGAAGGACTTGTTATTCGACATCGTAGACGAATCAAAGCCATTCGGTGGACACCGAGACATATGTGGATGCGTGTGTTATGGACATGTATCGTGGAAGATGGAATTTCTACGTAGGCCCTATTAAAGAAAGGTAGAAGATCAGAAGGAGCGTTAAGACCCGTGGGGATCGAGTCATTGAGTAAGGCTAATTTGTCTTTGTAAAAACTTTTTTCATAGCGATTGTCTGGCTTGGGCCATCCGAGGTTGTTTTCCCATTTTGTTTTTTTTTCTCGTACATCCGGCATTGTGAGTATTCTTTACGTTACTTTATTTGATCACTAGATGCATGTTTAGGATTAATCAAGATAAAATTGGTTTAAAGTAAGAATTAGTTTTTCACAATTTGGTTTGGTGCACATTAAAAGTTGGATATTTTTTGGTAATAAATTGGTTTGATTTGAAACACACGCATTTAGGGACCACCCAGATTTTTCAAATTGGTATCAGAGCTAAAAAATATAATTTATTTATTTTGTGATTCCGTGTGTTTGCTTGTCTCTCCTGTGTTTGTTTTTTCTCGATGTATTCTCTAAGCTTTGACGATTTACATCGTTTGAATTTAAAATTTGCAAAACGTATTGAAGTTTTGTAGAAAGAAAATTACGGTTTCAAAAATAGGATTGAATATTTGCAAAATTTTAAAATTCAAAGAGATATTTGTCGTGAGAAGTTTAGTTCCTTTTTTAATGATTTTAATATGTTAAAATTGGGCAAAAAGGAGAGTGATGATAGAGTCCTCGTTTTGAAAAAAGAATTAGAGGATCTGAGAAATTCTAGGGTTTGTGCTGTTGAGGAAAATAATTCGATTAATGATTTTTTGGCAGGAGAAGAGGTTCTTAGGGATAAGTTTCCTCACATTGAGGGGGAGCGAGATAACCTTCTAGGGTTAATTGAAAATTTAAAGAAGAAGTCCTGAAAGTTTGAGGAGTCTAATCGTTTGCTTGAGTCGAAAGTTTTGAAGTTAAAAAATGATTTAAATGACTCGAGTAGTGATGGTAGTGGCTTGTCTTGTTCTAGTGGTTGGAATGTAAAAACCAAAACCATAGTTTATTTTAGAGCGTCAACCACATCCGAGGGTATTATAAAAGGTCAACTGAAAGATCCCGTTCCTCGTCGTGTTTTCACATGTTTGCATTGTGGTAGGAAAGGTGACCTTAGGAGTTTTTGTTTTGATCTTAGAAAATACCCTAGGAAGTTCAAACGTAGTGTCCCATTGGTTCCCAAAACCCGCTTTGTTAGGTATACACCTATTTGGGTTAAGAAGTCAATTTTGGAGATGCTAAATACTTTGTTGGTTTGATTCTCACATGCATGCACGTGATTCATCCCTTGCTATTTCTTATGGATAGTAGCTTGCATGTTTGTCATATGCTAGTTTGCTTCATGATATACTCATTGCTAGTATTATGACACGTGTATCATTTTTTATTATAGTTTTTGATTTGTTTGAGTCCTATTGAAAAATACAAAAAGATTTTGTTTTTTAAGAAAATTTTTGAAAATCCAAAAAGATTTTATTTTTGAGAAAACTTTTCAAAACCCAAAAAGTTTTTTCTTTTATTTGAGTCAAAATATAAAAAGCCAAAATGATTTTTTATTTTTTATTTTTGAGTTTACATGTTTGATGTGGCATATTGGTGTTCTTGACCCCCCCATCGTTTCATTATCCATGTGGCTAGGATATTTGGTCATTATTATCGATGCTTAGAATGATCTTAACCAATGTTTATATGGGATTGTTTCGAAGTTGATATGCATTTTGATTCAACTTTGTATATATGTCAACATTGCACACATGCACGAGTTTATATGAATGTTTGACTTCTCTTGCATATTTAAATTTGGTGAGGCGTTCTTATCTCAATCTTGTCATCTATGCGTAAGTGGACTTAAGGAGAAGTGTGCATGTAAGAACCGTTTATCGTGACGATTTGAATTGAAAAAGATGAGTGATTCATGGGAAAGGGCTGTGAGAGTTCAAAATTAACTCGTCGTGAAAGCCACCGTTTAAAAGAGCCCAAAAGAAAATGCAATATGCTAAGAAAAGGGCCAAATTAGTTTAGTTCATTCCGAAGAAAATATGATATTATTGAGGGAGTTTGGATGGAATAAAAATTAAGCGGGTTTGCACAACTAATCCTAATGTTGAAAATTGAAATTTGACGCTATTGTTTGTAGAATCATGAAAATTCTGGATTTGTGTGCTTGTAGTGTATTTAGTTCATTAAGCTCACACTTTAATTGTCATATGGCCATGATAAAGTTTGATGATTTATCGCTATCAATTAGAGCTTCTTGATCTTTTCGATGTGTTGGAATTGTGACTCATTTGTTGTAGTTTCACGCCCATTCATTCCATGTCCATGTTTGAGCACATCGATACTATGTTTGCATGTAACTCACATTGTTAGTTTTTATGAGTTTTTACGATTTGTGTTAAAAGCTTACTATTTTAGCACTGTTTTCCACTGATTTTTTTCTGGAAATTATTTCACTCGTAAAAAATATAAGATATTTCTGGAGAAATGTGAAAGTTTGGTATGTCGCGAGATCTCGTTCTAACGACATTACCATGTCGCACAAAGTATCATTCGAGCGATGTCCTCATCTCATTTGAGCGACATCCCTAGCTCGTTCGAACGAAAACCTAAATTCTTGCTTCTGATTGGTTTGCAGTCCACTCGTTTATTTTGGTGATATTTTTAGAACTGCTGAAAGTTTTTCTGGACTGACTGGTTTCTATACAGGTTTTATTGTTTCTAAATTGATTTTTTGCATATAGTCCGTTTATCACACCTGATTAGATTGCTATATTCTTTGTGTGATTCATTGGTTTACTAGCTACTGATTTGTCATCTATTGATCATATTTTTCTGGTTGTTTCATGATTATCTAGCTATTTCAAAATTGATTCAAATTGGTATATTCTTATGCTAGATACTTTCATTGGTTTATCTTTTCACTGGATTATCTATTCGAGACAAAAAGGGGGAAAGATGTATGTGATGTAGGGGGAAATTTGAGCATGTTTTTTATTACATATTTTACAAATTGGTATTGCAAATTGGTAGTTTAAATTTGGTATCATTTGGTTGTTCAACTATTTAAAAAATGATTTTTCAGAGTTTATTCATATTGGTATCTATTGTCGTTTGATATCATTTGGATATGTATTGGTTTCATTTGTTCCTCCATACTTTACTATGTATTTGTTTGTCTGCTTCATGTGTGTAGGTATGCTTCAACGATTCGAGATTTCAAGTCTACATCACATTCAAAAAGTTCATGCTTGCGGTGCTATATATACTAGTCCGTGTCATGTATATTTTACTTTGGGTTTATGGGATGGGATTTAGGCATCATACGGCTTGACGGTCCGGCTTAGGCATTTCATTGGTTTAGTTTTGTCCCGGAATAGTCAAAGGGGGAGATTTGTTAGGACATAAATTTTCAATTGGGTCCCTGTATTGTTTTGACTTAATTTTATGAACAAAACTGTGTTTGTAATATGTCATAGGAAATTTTATTTTTTCATGATCCAACTTGGTCTATGACGTATTGAAGAAATTGAAGACGTTACGGCAAAGATTCAAAGAATTAATCATGCCGAAGTTTAAATTTGTGCAAGTTTATTCATCTTCAAAGTTTATTGCATTCCGAGATCACACGGGTATGAATGCGTATAATTAATGGTGCTCGGAATTATTTTTATAAAAGATAAGGATGTAATTTTTATAAAGAAAATATTTTAAAATGTTTTTAAAGTGTTTTAAGTGGTTTACCCTACGTTTTTATTCTGATAAGCTCGAAATAGAGTTTGACTAATTTGGATCTCTTTTGGAAGAGACGTTTTAAATAAAAAGTCAAACTGACATGTGGGCTCATTCACACGACAAGCTATCTCGTTCAAATGAGATGCTTATGTCACGCGAACGACGTGGCTCTATTGTTCGAACAAAACTTTTTTTGAGGCGGCACTTAATTCCTATTTAAAGTTTGTTTTTGTCAGAGTTTAATGCGTGTTCATTCTGGAAAAATAGTGTACCATCCAGTACGAGTTTTGCACATGTTTTCTAAGGTTTACAAAGCTTAAACACATCCTTAGAGTTTGCAAAGATCCGAGTTATCATTCTTATATGTTTACATGATCTTTCTTCACCAAGAAGGTTTGTTCTACCATTGAACATCACGGTTTTGCGATGAAGAAAAGAGAAGGACTTGTTGTTCGACATCGTAGACGAATCAAAGCCATTCGGTGGACATCGAGACATACGTGGACGTGTGTTTTGTGGACACGTGTCGTGGAAGATAAAATTTCTACGTAGGCACTATTGAAGAACGGTAGAATATCAGAAGGAGCGTCAAGACGTGCAGGGATCGAGCCATTGAGTAAGGCTAATCTGTCTTTGTAAAACCTTTGTTCATAGGGATTGTTTGGCTTGGGCGGTCCGAGGTTATTTTCCCATTTTGGGTTTTTTCCTCGTACATCCGGCGTTGTGAGTATTATTTACTTTACTTTACTTGCTTTAATCACTAGATGTATGTTTAGGATTAATCAGGATAAAATTGATTTAAAGTAAGAATTGGTTTCTCACAATTTGGTTTGGTGCATATTAAAAGTTGGATAATTTTTGCTAATAAATTGGTTTGATTTGAAACACACTCATTTAAGGACCACCCAGGTTTTTCACTTATCCAAAAATTTCTCCTGAAACACAGTCCAGGTCATGGTATTGGTGGTCTCAGTCCTTACCGCAGTCTTCATTAACTTCCACTAATTATTTGCCTTCGCATATAATTTAAATACCTTCAACTTCCGTTTTTCAATTTTGGAACACTCCATAACCTGAAATATATCTTTTAGTTGTAGGATCCATCCTTCCGCAGCGATCGGGTCTGCGGTGCCTTCAAACTTGCCTGGTTCGAGTTTTTTAAATTGAGATAAAAGTCTTGTTAGCCTGTCATCATCTACCACATGAACAACTCGATGGGAATTCATTTGTTCCATCTGTTGAAAAAACTCCCTTAAGTGTGTGTTTTGATCTCAGTAGTTAGTTTACAATTAGTTGCTCATACAATATGCAACAAAAGATACACGAAAATCATTGGTCATATATATAATCCTTTCCATATAACTTAAACAAAATTTTGAGTAACTTAGACAAAATATGAAAATTCTTCACTAACTCCTAAAAAATACATACAAAAAAGAGAACCATTATCATGTTGACCCAACCCTCCCCCCCCCCCCCCAACTTAAACATAAAGGACTAGTAGCGGATTCCTCTGTAGGTCCTGGGAATGCAAAATAGACTGAAATGGTCGGTTGTAGAGAATCACTTGTGTGGATTGGTACATCTGGCAGCATCGGCTCAACATGAAAAACTGGCTCTGATGGTACATCGGGCTCCATAGGATCAATGGCTACAATGGGTACATCAGAATCAACTGGTGGCATAGGATCAATAGGAGCAGGTGCCCATACTGGGGGACACACAATACCACCCTCATCTACGACTCTCAGCAGTACACCCTGGTATCAAGCTAAGGGTAAGCATAGATGAAGCAACCCTTATGAGAGACATAGCATTGTGATATACTAATGCTCACTGCATCTCTGGTGTATAATGCAACCAAGTGTTGCCTACATCAAGGGCATCCTAAAATACCCTTTGCTCGGCCTGCCCATCTATCAAATCAAAGCAAGCCCCCATATCTCGAGGCTGAAGGCCAAAGGTCGTATCGACTAGATCATCATCCCATACTCCTAGATCCATAAGTCCCTTCACGTATCAAGAACGAAGGATCAAGTACATATAGATCGCTAAGACAATCTTACCCGATCTAAAACAAACTTAATAAGAATATCTGACAACTCTACAACGAGCCTAGGCTCTGATACCAAGCCTGTCACACACCAAATTATAGAAAATGGTAATAATTTAAAATCAATACTATAATTTGGATATGTGACGATGCACTTGGAAAGTTGTCAGAAATAAATTACTAACATCATAAATACAATAACATCTTAATATTACATACGAGGTCTTAATACATAAGAGGTTTTTACATTACATATTTCCATCCGGCTATTAGGGAATATAATATGTCTAGAGAAGTACTTTAAATTTACATAAGGAAATAAAAATATAATTAAGTAAGAAGTTCGCCCAAAATATGTCGGACTCTAGCAAAACGAACTTTAAAGAGACTCAATCATGCACAAAACCTGAAAGGAAAAGTGCGTAGCATCATGAGTAACGCAACCCAATGAGAATACACTTCTGCTCAAAATTCATCCCCTAAGTATACTTATAGCAATGATTTATATTTTATATGTCAATTCCTAAAATTTGCATCAATAAACTTAAGAAGGGATAAATAATAACCACATGATTAACGATTTAATTCATCATTTTCAATTTATTGATTCCAAAATTTATTCGTAAGAATTAACGAAATATTATGACAGGTACACTAGCAACTTCCAGTAGACGTTACCCTTAGGCCACAACACACATGCCAACTTGCCTATATGTATATCTATACCCGCTAGACAACTTTCGGTGGTATAAATTATATTAGTGCATTAATTATAGGATTATCTCAATCCCGACCAACTTAGGAGGAACCTCAAGTTTGACAACAACGATAATAGGTGATAATGTGTCACAACTTAATTAATGGCCTTGGCCCTCGGTATAGCCAACTTGCATATACTCATTTAATAACTTGAATAAGATTAAATGCATATGACATTAATTTACTCGACATAAAAATTCAACTAATATTCTTCTTAATTATTTCGACGTGTTGTAACTCACGGGCTTACTCCGATAAATTTTTTGGTGTTATCGTGACATCATATTTTCATATTAAATGTTTATTTAAAAATTGGCTCATTTGTTTTTAGTTTGAAACTTTCGACACTATATTAGGGGTAAACTTTAAATAAACTTAATCAAGACAATATCCGTTTTCATAATTCCTAAATTATTACATCATGAGTGGTTGCTCGTTCAATTTTCATAACATTAAAATTAACGCAATTATATAAATCTAAGTTTTATGGGATAAGGTTTCTTTATATATCCACTTAAATACTCACAAAAAAAATAATATGTCTAACATAAAATTTTATTTATAACATTACACACAATTATTCCACTTATTTCGGGATGTTATTTTCGTGCAACCTAAATTATGTAAATAACTAATTACCACTAACAAATTTGGGACATCAATTTAATACTCACTTTAACATTTTATTAAAATTATTATATATATATATATATATATAAATTGATCCCAATAAATTATATAAGGTTCTAATATGAGTTAATATATCACACAAAAAATCTCAGACATAAATAATAAGCCTAAAATTTTAAATAAATTCAAATATAACATGTTGTCAGAATTTTTAACACAATCTCCAGCTTTATATACTATACTTCAAAAATTCAAATCTCACTAATTTCTTATCCAAAAATTACGATTGTGGTGTCCAAAGAAAGATAATTTTATGTTCTATCCAATAAAAAATAAAGAAATTAAAAAAAATTATTTACTTAGGTCGAAATTCAAAATACAACTCGTCATAACCCAAAAAATACACAACTTAGATGGGGCTAAAATTTTTGTATGTTGTTTCTCATTATCATAGGGTACTAAATTAATTATTCAAAAAAATTTAGAGTTAGAATTTATGAGTTGTTGATTTTTTTGCTATCTAAGTTGCCATTGAATCTTTAATAGAGTTTCATGGTTACTCATAACTGAAACTATACTTAAAAAAATAAGTTGAAAGGAGAAGATGATTCTCACCTAAAATGAGTTAAAAGTCATCTATATATTTTCTTCTTTGCTCTTCATTTGTTGTTCTTCTTCTTCTTCTTCTTATTCCCCTTCTCTTCTTCTCACCTTCTCCTCTTTTTTTTTTGTTAGAGTAAATTAGGAATTGTATTACTTTGGCTCATAAAAGAGGATAAGTATTAAAGGATACTAGGAGTTGTTTTAATTTGGCTCATAAAGAGGATAAACACTTAGCCAAAACTATTAGCCTTTGGGGTTATTTTTCATGGTGGTTTTAACATGAGGTGGACAAGTGTTTGACACTTGTCCTATAATGCTACACACTCATCTCTTTTTACAAGATTTTTTTTTCAACTGTGAACTAATTCCAAATGTTCCACTTAATTATATATGTTTATTTTTTATTTTTTATTTTTTTAGAAACTTTAGTATAATTTTTATTTTAAATATGTGATTAAATTCAAGGTCTTACTAAATGCGTCACATCACTAATATCTTAAATGAAAATTATTTAACGGTATTCCATTATTTCGGAGTCGCCTCACTACAAAATCAATACAAAACCTTTGGAGATATAATCAATCCAAAACCTTTGGAGATATAGTAACACTACTAAGCCAAAACTCTGAAGAGCGGGCACATATGTTAAGAAAAAAATAAGCACTTAAGCCCTGAGTCATACATGCGAAATAACGCTTTCAAAGTATACTAAAAGTCTATTCCCTAAATTATAATGTATGCTACTGGGTTAAAATGAAATCATCGGTTGCATGAAAGTATTGGGTTAGGATTTATTGGAATAAGGATTGAATCAAGATTCACGGTATTTGTGAACTACACAAAAGAGTTCGTAAATGAGAACAAAAATTCAGGGGCTATCACATAATGATATAAATAAATCTAGTAATTCAAAGGAGCAATCTTGAAAATAATATTGAAATAGAATCACCTACAAATACTCCGCAGGGTTTAGCTTGCTTGTTATTAGTTGAATCCAGTATCTTTGGCTACGATTTTAATGGAAAGGTTACTATAAATAATTTTAGAGATACATTCACTAGGTTAAGTGAATTTATAATGTTAGTGGTTTAGATACGGTGATTAGTAGGTTCCACTCTTATACATAGCTCAATTCATAATTACATTATAATTCCAGTAATGAATTAATATTTTAATTATACAATTTTCGTATAGGAATATTAAAAAAATGATTCAACTCATCAAAATAACTTTTTGTAATACAACTACAATAGATAAAAATTATGTTTTAAGGTTATACACGGATATTTGTGTTGTATCCAAAAAATCTTAAATAGTGAGCTAGAATGAATTAGTGTCAATTACATAAAAACAAAATTGAGATTTATGACATGTATGGGTGACCCTTAATTGATAAGAAGGTTTAAAATGGATTTTTGTTAAAAATGGTGTTTAGATATTGGTAAATTATATACCAAAATGAGTTATTCGTCGTTACGAACCCAACAATATTTTCCTTATTTATATTATAAAAGATATAAAAAAAAAAATTTAACTATGAAATGATATATATATATATATATATATATATATATATATATGTATATATATATATATGTATTTATTTATTCATTTTTATGTTTAATTTATAAAATTAACCCTTTTTCGACACAAATTTAGATAAGTAGAAGGCACGTCTCGGCTAATTTGAATGCACCACCTACCATACGTATTGACTCTCGAATATTCGGACTCAAAGTCGGTGAAGTCGGATTAATTTTTCGATCACCCAAAACGTGTTAAAATTGAGCCTAAACATAGCCCGAAAATTTGATTATTTTAACTTAGTTGTTTTGTTAATTTTTGACGCTCCAAACAAGAACCTTAGTAAGTGCGCATAGATTCGCAACCACACGTATGTGTTCTCCATGGTTTGGACAACATGTAAGTTAGCTTGGGTACTATTTTCAACGACCGAAAATGTGCCGAAAATTATTCCAAACATGGCTCGACAAAGTTTCCACTTTGTTACGAGTAGCAAAGGCCAAACTTTAGATGACTTGAAACCTATCCCGACGACCCCAAAATTACACCTGCACTAACCGTATGTCTACTCGTGTGTATGGACATTCATTAAGATCAATCGAACCACCTTAATGGTCACTCAATTGCCCGCACTATCCCGATAAAAACCTTGCGATGAAACTTAAATTTTCCTTCCTTGTCCCAAATTAAAGCTATTATCGCACCACTCTTTATCATCTTCCTTCTTAAATTTTTTTAACCAGCCTACTGTTTTGTATGAAATATTTATTTAAACTCTATATACCAATCAATATACATATATATAACACTATATATATGTATATTTATTGGATGGTGTGTGTGGCGTTTAGTTCGTCATTGCATTTTTTGGACGGTTTGGAAGGAGAGGAATGCGAGATGCTTTGAAGGCATGGAGACTGCGCCTTCGAGTCTTCACTAACTGTTTTTGAGCGCTCTTCTTAGTTGGTTCAAGGAGAGACTTTCCATCACAACTCAGGAGGTTCTTGAGTTTATTGATGAGCACCACACGATTTTGTATTCCAGTTTTCTTTATGTCGGGTGTGTGTTTATTTTTTATTCTCGTTCCATTTTGCATGGAAAGATGATTTATATACTTCCTGTATACGGGTTCGCTCCCTTAGCGATGTTTTTTTTAATATCATTTACTTATAAAAAATATAATACTACATACACTTACCGTGTTTTATATATATATATATATATATGTGTGTGTGTGTACATTTAAGAGTTATGAATAGAGTATGATATATATATATATATGAGTTTGTGTTTGTATATCTCAATTGTTGTACGTGGGTATATATGAGAGAAAGAGAGAACTGGGTATGTGCTATTTGTTCTACATATATACGTATTGATATGCAGGTTTGTATATGTGTGTGTGTGTGTGTGTGTGTATATATATATATATATATTATCCATTTAATAAAGGAGCATGGTTTTGGCAAAAATATCTTCATTTTTCAATGCATGACATTTTCTCATTTCATGCCCATACATGAAATGTCATGCTAATGTTTTTTTTAATATATATTTTTTAAAAAATATTTTTTAAAATTTGTTAAATATATATATTTTTAAAATATTTTTAAGACTTTATTAAATAGAAAATGTCATGCATGCACTTTGAAAATGTCATGCATACAAAAGTGGAGATATTTTGAAAAAAAAACCATGCATCTATATATATATACTAGCGGATGCCCATGCCGAGGGCATGGAGATAAATTTTCTCACGTGATAAAACCCAACCCATAATAACCCGCCTTTTAAAAAAACAAATTAAAAAAAAAAAATTAAAAAAATAGTTAAAAATTAAAAAAGTATTTAAAAAATATATATTTACAGTACTGCTCTTGTGCGGACCAGTTCGCATTTTAAGAGTGCGAACCGCACATGTGTCACTTGGCGTTGAGCCTAGAAATTATCGGCTAAATTATAAGCACACTCTCTCTTTTTTGGATTCAGCGCCAGGTGACACATTTTCGCTCCGCACTCTTAAAATGCGGACTGGTCCGCACAAGAGCAATACTATATATATAGAGAGGATGGATCAGGTGCGCACCAAATGGTGTGGATTTTGTGCACACCATTAAGAACAATGGCAAAATGACACCCCATTCCCCCGTTTGGGATATTTCGGCAAAACTTCCAACCACCATTTCCTTAAACCAAAACCCTCCCCCGACTTTCCTCACCCGACTTTTCCTCACCCGACTTTTCTGCAAAAACCCTCACCCAACAACTCAACTCATAGTAAAATCCCTCACAGCAAAAACCCTCACCTGATCAGCAAAAAAACTCACAGGTGCTCCAATCGACATCACCCAACCTTCATTTCAACCCTCATTTCCAAATCAAATTCGTCTCACACCTGCTCCAAAAAGATTTCAATCAGGTATTAACTTAATAAATCAAACATAGATACAATTTCGTATACATATAACTATTGTGTTATTTTTTTCTAATAAATATGTCTTTAATTTGCACGATATGGAGTCCCCTAAAAGTTCATCTAACTCCCATATTTTATGTCATTGTGGAGATCGTGCGGAAATGCATACATCAAAGACGTTGGGGAATTTGGGGCGACATTTTGTTGCCTGCCCTAATTATAAAATCAATTATTGTGGGTTTTTTCGATGGATTGATACCGAAAAATCAGTGGATTCCCAAAAATCACTTGACACCAAGAAGGCAATAGAAATGGAATATGGCGATCTTAGCACGAAAATAATGGAGTTGGGCAAGAAAATTGACGAAATATAGAAGAAGTTGGGCAAAAAAATTGATGACACGGAGAAGAAGTTTGATAAATTAGAGAATAAGGTTGTCAAAAAAGTTGAAGGATTGTAGACGATGAAAAGTTGACACTTAAGTCGTTTAATTCAAGATTAAACTATCTAAGTAACTCCGAACTGTTTTTTGGGGAAGGTTTTTTCTTTAAATCAAACTGGTTAATCACAAGATGTGTTTAATAAAAATATGTATGCAATCCTAGTGTGTGTGATGGTAGAGAATTTACCTTTAAATGAATCAATTGAGGCATCATGAGAAGAATCTGAGGTTCTTTGGTATCTAGGGGATATGACACAAATTTTGTCACAATTTCCAAACTAGATGAGCACCTATATAATGTAGACTCAAGTGAGTCAAGGGTATAAGGTGCTTCAATCTCCCCCTTTGGAAATATGAGAGAAAATATCCTTGGAGTCAACTAGGACTCTTAGGGATACGAAAAATAAGAAAAATCTATTCCTATACAAAATTCTATCTACCCATATCCTAGAAAAAGAAAATTACATAACTCAACTAGTTACAAACCAATACCCTAATAACATATGTTGTAGACAACGGTATAAATTCCTGCAAATAAGACTAAGATCAAGCTTTTTAATCATATGAACAAGAAAAATGAACTCATAAGACTCAAATTTCTCCCCCATTTTGTCTCAAATAGATAAAGGAAAAAAATACTTAAGTCACATGAGTTTATTCAGCACAAACCATTCCTATCGATTTTCGCAAAGAGTGAAATCTATTATAATCCAAAGGCTTAGTAAACATATCAGCGAGCTGCAAATCAGTAGGAAGATAATTAATTTCCAATTCCATAGTCTCAACTAATTCGTGTATAAAATGATGTCTAATTTTTATATGTTTTGTTCGCGAGTGTTGAACATGATTTTTAGAAATATTGATCGCGCTTTTATTATCACAATAGAGATGCAGTTGGTTTTCTTGCATGCCATAATCATTTAGCATTTGCTTAAGACAAAGTAATTGAGCAGAGCAACTACCAGTAGCATTGTATTCAGATTCAGCTATAGGTAATGAAGTACAGTTTTGTTTCTTACTACTCCATCCTACTAAATTATTACCGATATAGTAACACGCTGCTGATGTGCTCTTATTATCATCAGTACACCTTGCCCAGTCGGCATCAGTGTATCTTATTATAGTACTAGGAGTATCATTGGTGTACCAGAGTCCTAAATTTAAAGTGCCTTGTATGTATTTAACGATTTTTTTTACACATACTAAGTGGCTCTCTTTAGGATTATTTTGATAACGGGGACACATGCAAACTGTGTACATAATATCAGGACGCGAGACAGTAAGGTATAGTAAGCTTCTTATCATACTACGATATAGAGTAGGATCTATGGATTTTCCACTCTCATCTTTGGATAATTTGACCGTAGTACTCATGGGAGTCCTAGCTTCTTAGGCACTTTCAAGCCCGAATTTTTTAACAAGCTCTAAAGCATATTTTGATTGTGAAACAAATAAACCTTCTGAATTCTGTTTGACTTGAAAACCCAAGAAAAATTACAACTCTCCTATAAGAGACATTTGGAATTCTTTATGCATAATTTTAGAAAATGATTTAACTTCTGAAGGGGAAGTTGATCCAAAAATGGTATCGTCGACATATACTTGAGCTATAATAATATCTTTGTCAAAATATTTGACAAATGGAGTTTGATCATTTCCACCTCTTTTAAAACCTTTTTCTAAGAGAAAGTTGGAAGGGCGCTCATACCAAGATCTTGGCGCTTGTTTCAGACCATACAACGCCTTTTTAAGATGATAAACATGATTTGGATACTGAGGGTCAATAAACCCTTTGGGTTATTTAACATAGGTCTCTTCAGTCAAGATTCCATTAAGAAAGACTGATTTTACATCCATTTGGAAAAGTGTAAAGTGCGAGTAACAGGCTATGGAAAAAAGATGAAGAACAGATTCTAAGCGAGTAACAAGAGCAAACGTCTCGTTAAAATCAATTCCTTCAATTTGAGAATATACTTGGGCCACTAATCTGGATTTGTTTCTAATGATTATCCCACTTTAATCAGTTTTATTTTTAAATAGACAACGTGTGCCAATAACCTTTTTATGATCAGGCCTAGGTACAAGATACCAAACATCATGAATGACAAATTGAAGAAGTTCTTCCTGCATAGAAAAAATCCATTGAGGGTCATTTAATGCCTCATTTACATTCTTTGGTTCCATAAGGGAAACAAAACATGCATAATGAGCATAGTTTCTTAATTGAGATCTTGTATGTACAGGTGCACAAGGGTTATCAACAACGTTATCAATGGGATGATCTTTAGAGATCCAGTTAGGTACTTCAGGTTTCTCAATTGGTAAAGAATCATCTATTTCTGGAGAGTCATTTTCTAAAACATTTTTAGACTCTTCCACAATAGTTGGTTCTCCAGTCTTACTCTCAACAGTAGTGTGACTTATAATAACGTTTATGGATTCCATTAAAGTCTTTGTGCGAATATTATAGACACAGTATGCTCTACTGTCGGGAGAATATACTAGGAAGATAGCTTTATCTCCACGAGTCTCAAATTTGGATAAGAGTTCTCTGTCTTTACAGACGTAACATGTACTACCAAAAGTTCTAAGGTATTTAAGATTGGGCTTCTTCCCATACCATAGTTCGTAAGGAGTTTGTTTAGAATTCTTCCTAAGATAGACCCTATTAATAATGTGACACGCAATACGAATTGATTCTACCCAAAAATATTTAGGTAAACACTTAGCATGAATCATAACACGTGCCATCTCTTGAAGGGTACGATTCTTTCACTCAACAATACCATTTTATTAAGGAGTCTTAGGAGCACTAAATTCATGTTTGTAACCATTATAGTCACCATACTCTATAACACCTGTATCTACGATTTCTCCTCCTCTATCACTACGAATTCTATTTACTTGAGTCTCCTTCTCATTTTCAATACGAAGTAATATTTTTAAAAAAGTTCTGAAAGTGTCTGAATTTTGTTTTAAGAAGGCCACCTAAGTAAACCTGGTGAAGTCATCTACCATAACTAGAATGTAACTGTGTCCACATAGACTAACAGTACGAGAAGGACCCATTAGGTCCATATGGATAAGCTCTAAGGGTTTAGAGGTAAGGATATCTTTAACTTTCTTCTGAGGTGCCTTAACAATTTTTCCTTCCTGACATGATCCACAAAAAATGTTAGAGATAGGGTTGATCTTTGGAATTCCTCTAACTATTTCTTGTGCAAAAATCTACTAAGGCTATCGTAATTTATGTGACCCATCCTATTATGCCATATTTCATTGTCATCCATTCTGGAAATGTTACAAACTTGAGTACTATTCTGGATAGTATAACAATTATCGGGAGTCCTAAGTCCTGTAATTATGCACTCACCTTTTTCATTTAAAATCTTACAATTATTCTTTGAAAAGGTGACGGTATGATTTGAGTAACAAAATTACGATATACTAAGTAGATTAGTCTTAAGACCTTTTACTAGAAGAACATTTTCAAGCACAGTCATTCCTTCTTCTTTGAGTGTTCCTTTAACAATGATTTGAGATGATACACCATCACCGAAAATAACTTTTCCTCTAGCAAATCTGGTTTTGTCTAAAAGTTTTATATCATCCTCAGTCATATGTTTTTAACACCCAGAGTTCAAATACCAACCAGAAGGAGTGTGTTTAGCTTTTAAAGCAGTAATCGCAATGTTACACTTCATCTGGGGTAATAGCTCTTCTTTTCTAACCCAAATAGCTGTTGATTTAATTTTGCGCATATTTGCTCTCATTTGATAAAATTTGCGAGCATTAGATTTTTGTTGAAAAATATTTTGCGCATGCATTTGAGTTTTATGGAGGATATGATCACCTGTTTTAGAAAAGTGCCTCGGAATTCCTCTTGTAAATGATCTTTTAGGTCCGGTCTTTCTCTTTCTATAGTTAGAGTTTTTGTCGGTTGTCTAGGCAGAACATAATTATTACGACTTCTCCTAGAGTAGTTAAAGTTTTGGTATAAAGGAGTATTACAGACAGGATTAACTAAACGTCTAGAGTAGCAACCTTCGAAAGAATGTCCGTATATGTCACAATAAGAGCAATACAGATTGCTTGAAGAGGGTATCTCCTTAGGAAAGTCTCTAAACATAGGTTTCATGGGATTTTGACGTTGAACCTTATTCCTAGGGAGTGCAACTTGAAATGCAGAATCACTCTTTCTAATCGGAGGGCAGACGTATTTAGCCTTAGGTGGAATAGAGTGACTTGATTCCCCAATATCCAACTTTCGTTATTTTTTATCAAACTTATCATTTAGGGATTGAAAATATGGACAGGTTTCCATAGGTCTTTTTTCGCGTGACACAAACTTGATTGGTTCAAAGTTTTTAATTTATGTCTTTGAATTTGGGCAAAATCCTCTTCCAGTTCGATCATCAGAATTGGTTTTTGAATCAGCAACAAAATCATCAAAATAATTGGAATTATTTTCAAACTTAGAATTTTTTTTTAAAAACAGTTGTTGTCTTTTCTTAGCTTGTTCCAATTCTAATAATGTCTAAAAATTTTCAATTTTTGATCAAAAATTTTGATTTCATTTTCATGAGTTAGACATTGGGTAGTATACTCTTCATCATTAAGTTTAACCATTAGACTTAGGTCTTCTAGTTTCTTAGTGAGTTCTTTCACTATCTTCTCTAGCTTAGAGCTTTTCTTGAGAGTTTTGGCATAAAGTGTGTGAACATCAGGAAGGTCTTTAGTGTTCGAATCACTAAGTGTAGTGTGTGAAGTGACCCCTAAGGATTCAATTCTTGAACTCATATACACATTGACATCGTCATTATCGCTTTCCCTTTGACTCACACACCCCGCTGTAGAACTAGCAATGTTCTCAGAAATTAAAGCATCTAAACCAGTAGCAGCATGATTCATAACAACATAAGTAGAACTACTAGCATCATTCTCATACTTAGGCACATGCATATCATCATTATAGATTATCTTTGCAAAGAAAGACATGCAAGGATAACAAATATCAGATGACTCAAGTTCCTCATTATCAGAATCACTTGAATCATCCCATGTCTTGTAAATGTTGGCCCTAGTATGTTTATTGGCCGTGTTTAAGTTAACTCTACACTCTTATGCTATATGACCAATTTTCCACATTTAAAACATTCAATATTCTTAAAATCTTTGTTAGGCCTCGTATGAGTGTCCTTGTGATGTTTGTCTTGACCTTTCTCATGAGGTTTGTGATGAGACTGAGTTGGATAATTGGCTTGCCTTGTCTGGTTACCATTTTATTTCTAAATTTCACAATCTTCTTAAACTACTTTGACATCAAGGGAATCTGATTATCCAAACTATCTATATCACATTACTCATCAGAATCATTATTGGGAATACTAAGCATAGGTTTTATTAGCTTAGAAGAAAAACTCAAGTTGGAACTAGTCTGTTTCCTATGGGACTGGGTTAATTGTTTCTTGAATTCTAGTTCCATTTCCACAATTCTCAGTTTACTAATGAGTAATTCAGCAGTGAGATTTTGATCACTCATTTCCTCAATAGCATATCTTTTGTTATCAAAGTTTTGTGAAAATGACCTTTGAATTTTCAAAACAATTTCATGTCTATCATAAGTTATCCCATTAGAATGTAATTTGGTCACAATGTCAGTCAAATTCATATAAAAGTCATCAAATGATTCAGAGTCCGACATGATTAAAGAGTTATACTGCTGGATAAGCATCTGTGTTTTAGCAGCCTTAACTCTAGTGTCACCTTCATGTGCAATAACCAGTGTATCCCAAGCTTCCTTATAAGTGGTACAAGATGAGATCCTTTTGAACTCATGTTCATTTATAGACATAAAAATGGCATTATTGCCTTTGTTATTGTTCATAGAGGCTTGCTTCTCTTCTCGAGTGAATTCACTTAATACTTTCTTAATCCTCTCACTGCGTCCTTCAGTGGCTGGTTTAGTAGGGTAAGTAATTCCATTTTCAACAATGTCACAGACATCATCTCCCAAGGTTCCCTGTATGAAAGCAACCATCCTTACTTTCCAGTAAGGAAAGTTGTTTCCATCAAAGAGAGGGGGTCTGGTCAAGTTACCAAATCTTTCAGATTTGTCGTCCATTGTTTGATTTTAAGAAAACAATTTCAGAAACACACGATCTTTAAAGAAAATTTCCAAAGCTCTGATACCAAATGAAAAGTTGTCACTTAAGTCGTTTAATTCAAGATTAGACTATCTAAGTAACTCCGAACTGTTTTTTGGGGAAATTCTTTTCTTTAAATCAAACAGATAATCACAAGATGTGTTTAATAAAAATATATATGCAATCCTAGTGTGTGTGATGGTATAGAATTTACCTTTAAATGAATCAATTGAGGCATCATGAGAAGAATCTGAGGTTCTTTGGTATCTAGGGGATCAGACACAAATTTTGTCACAATTTCGAAACTAGATGAGCACTTATATAATGTAGACTCAAGTGAGTCAAGAGTATAAGGTGCTTCACATTAAGTTTGATAATTTCTATTTCCGTTTCAATTGTATTTTGGTTGTAATTGTAACAATTTTTATTTTTAAGATGTCGGTTTAGGATATTGAGTAACCTAGGTACTGTGAAACTTTTGGTTATGTAATGTGTCATTTTGAAATATCCAACTTGGGTTATGTAATGAACATCCAATTTCCATCTAATGTAGTGTGTTGAATTGAAATATCCAATTTCCATCTAATGAGTATTTGTGTTAATTTTGTTATCAGAGTATGCAGTGTGTTGTATTGTGTGTGCTGAATTGAGTAATTGAGTGGAGAAAGAGGCATTGAGATAACTAATGTAGTGTGCTGTATAGTGTGTGTTGAATTGAGTAATTGAGTGGATAAAGAGTCATTGAGATAACTAATGCAGTGTGTTGTATGGTGAGTACCGAATTGAGAGTTTGAGTGGGTGAATCCATTTATATACCTGTTAACAAAAATTTGAATTACACATTGGCCACTCAGAATTTGAATTAAAACAACAATATTTGAATTACAATTACAATTCCAACTCAGAATTTGAATTACAATTACAACACCAGTGAATAAAACACCAACAAAGAATACAACACTGAATACAACACTGCATTGAGTATAACACTGCACTGCATCAACTCATTGAATCACCACTCTCTTCGTATTCACTTCCACCTTCGCCATTATCGGCCCTACAAAATAGAGAAAAATGGTAAATTACATATGTTTACTAGCTAATAAAATTAGTAAATACAATGGACAATTTCTTTTCGTTACCTATTATTGATCAACGGATAATTTTTTTTTATCATGCGACTGTCCAACCATGTCGCACTCATTGTAGCGGCATACATTTGACTTCTTTACTCTACCCATTTCTTTTTCTTTCCCTCCTTTAAGCCTTTTACCACATCCTTTTCCTCTAAATTTTTGTGGTTCCTTGTAAACATTACCGTAATTACAACTCATGTTCACCGAAACGCCTACAGTTGGTTTGTCAACGACTTTTGCATCTGAACCAATACATACAACTTTGTTGATTTTTTCTAGTATGTCGTCCAAACCTTCATTGTAAATTTGAATTCCTTCCGGACTAGTGAGGGTCGTATTAACGACATCTAACGACCTTTGTATTAGTTGACTCCGTTGAAGAAAACATGACTTATCATCGATTATATCGATGCCACAAGCCTCAATCACCGTTGTATTAACTGACTTTGCTGATTTTGTCCATCTTTTCAAAATGTATTGGCTCGGTAAGGCATCAATATCATGAAACTTCTGCAAGTAAGCCAAAACATGTCTGCATGGGATCCCAGCGCTTTCAAACATCTTGAAAGGACACGAGGCAAATTGCAAATTAGTGTCGTAAACAATTTCTCGTACCTTATTCGTGTCATCGATCTTCCTTCGAATAGAATAGACATGTTTTCTTCCGTCCACCTTCACCGGTTCAAACTTGTAACTCAATATCTCCCACATCTCATCTTGGAATTTATAGAATATTTCATTTGTATTAATATCAACCATTTTCACCAAGGTGTCATGAGATAGTTTTAGTCTCGGCTTCTCGGTCAAGTATTTGTGATCGGCATACAACTCTTCATGACGTCGACGCGTACGCCCCCTACCGAATTGGATCATAAAATCCACAAGCGAGTTCTTTTTCGAAACATATTTTTAAAAGAATGATTGGGTACTTTCAGCTCGTTGGCTACTTGACATTCCAACGGAGAAAATATGATTCACATAAGAAGGAACCCATTGAGAACGGATTTCAAACATAGAACGGAGCCATTTATTGTCAGTTAAACCACTCTTGTCAACAAGATCATTCCATTTATCATCAAACTCTTCCCTCATTTCAGAATTTCATATGCAATCAGAAAAATCTTTGTAGTAGGCCTTAAATTTCAAAGAATCAATTTTTTCAGGAAATTTCATTAATATGTGTCAATTGCAATACCTGTGATAGGTGTGTGGGAGGGCTTCTGATATTGCTCTTGTCATTGCCGAATCTTGATAGGTGATAATCATCTTCGGTGCATCGCTCGGCATAGGTTCCAAAAAATGATTGAAAAGCCAAACAAATGAATCTACGATCTCATCATTCAGAAAAGCACAACCGAACAAAATAGTCTGCCCATGGTTATTCACTCCCATCTTTGGTGCAAAAATCATACCATACCGATTAGTATTTTACGTGGTATCAACTATTACCACATCACTGAAACACTTCTAATCTCATCTGCTAATTGCATCAGCCCAAAAACAATGTTTAATTCGTTGTTCACTATCCGTTGCAATTTTGTAAGTGAAAGATGGATTATTTTCTTCTTTTAGTTTAAGAAACTCGTGCAACATATCTCCGTCATGCCCCTTCAGTTCATTGCGCCTATCCATATCATGGTTGTACAAATCTCTTTGCGTGAACCCGATATTTTCAAATCCACCTGCTTGCACTCCAAGAAAGTTGAATTGTTGGTGCGGTGGTATATTGATTATTGCAAGCTGTTGAGTTAAGCACTTTTGGGAACCCGAAATATTCCGATGAGATCTCAAAAAATGTGTTTTCCTTGGCCTCGATAACGGGTGGCTATGACCCTCCACAAATGAAATAACCACATATGCGCCACTTGAATGCATCGCAACTGCAATTTTTGCTTTAAAATCCTCTCTAATGGAACCCCGACGTCTAGAAGTACTGGGAATATCTACAACATTGCCCTTTCCTTGTTTGAAATAAACATACTCCTTCCTTCTAATTTTTTTACTCATAATATCTTTCTTTTCACTCCAATTAGTGCATTGTAAAAACTCTTCACTTCATCAAGGGTTTGGAACTCTTGATCTATTTTTGGCTTTAGGCAATCCAGCACTTGAGGGTTGAAATATTTATCATTGTCATCCGAATTTAATGTAACACATTGTTCCCCTCTATCACCCCCAATATCTAAATTGACATTTTGCTCAATCTCAAACTCAAAAGCCATATTTTCTCCGATCCACATTTCTTTATTGCTTGAACTATGCATTTTTTGCGAAAGAATTGAAAAACATTAACCCTAGCATAGGTTGATTTTTAAAAAAAATAATCAAATTCCACATAGAAACTAACTATTAATTCTTGCAAACATTTATTGGTTCAAATCATTTGGTTATTCAAAAAACCTAATTATTAAAAAATACAGATATACAGATATTCAAAATGACTATGTATATTTAGAAATTGAGTTCAAAATGACAATGTATTTCTAGAAATTGACAAGATGCATTTAGAAATTGACTTCATACCTGTGAGTTTTTTTGCTGATGAGGTGAGGGTTTTTGCTGTGAGGGATTTTGATGGTGAGTTGAGTTGTTGGGTGAGGATTTTTGCAGAAAAGTCGGGTGAGGGTCTTGGTTGGAAGTTTTGCCGAAATATCCCAAACAGAGGAATGGGGTGTCGTTTTGCCATTGTGCTTAATGGTGCGCACAAGGTCCGCACCAGCACAAGGTCCACACCATTTGGTGCGCACCTGACCCATCATCTCATATAGAGAGAGAAAGAGAGAGGGAGAGAGAGATAGAGAGAGAGATAAACTATTTTTTGTGTGATATTTGAACATTTCAAGGGACACATATAAAAAAACAACTCAAATTTTTTTTTTTTGTTATTTTTTAAAAATCGGTCAAACTTTCACTACTTTTAAGCACTTTAAAAGCTTTAAAAGTTTGACCGATTTTTTAAAAATAGCAAAAAAAGTTTTTTTGAACTGATTTTTTTATATAGATTCGTTGCATTGTTTAAATATCACATAAAAAAATCAACTCAAAAATATTATTTTTTAATATTTTATAAAAATTGATGTACGCCAGCACGTGTGCAAATGAACCTCTCTCTCTCTCTCTCTCTATATATATATATATATATATATACAGAGAGAGAGAGAGATAAAAGATATAATATATATATAATATATAGAGAGACTCTCTCTATATATATTATATCTCTTATATCTCTCTCTATATATATTATCTCTTATAGATATAATATATATTATCTCTCTATATATTCTCTCTCTATATATATTATCTCTTATATATATATATATATATATATATATATATATATATATATATATATATATATATAATCTCTCTATATATTATCTCTTATAGATATAATATATATATAATATATAGAGAGACTCTCTCTCTATATATATATAGAGAGAGAGAGATATCTCTCTCTATATATATATATATTATATCTGTCTCTATAATATATATAGAGAGAGAGATATAAGAGATATAATACTCTAGAGAGAGAGAGAGACTCTCTATATATTATATCTCTTATCTCTCTCTCTATATATATATATAGAGAGAGAGACTCTCTATATTATATATCCTCTATATTATATCTCTTATATATCTCTCTCTCTATATATAGAGAGAGAGAGACTTTCTATATTATATATCCTCTCTATATATATATTATATATCTCTTATCTCTCTCTCTCTCTCTCTCTCTCTCTATATATATATATATATATATATATATTATATCTCTTATATCTCTTATCTCTATATATATTATATATCTCTTAATATCTCTTATCTCTATATATATTATATATCTCTTATATTATATCTATAATATCTCTTAATATCTTTTATCTCTATATATATTATATATCTCTTATATTATATCTATAATATCTCTTAATATCTCTTATCTCAATATATATTATATATCTCTTATATTATAATATATATAGAGAGAGAGATTATATAGATTATATATCTCTCTATTATATATTACATCTCTCTATATATAATATATATAGAGAGATATTTATATAGAGATATTATCCCTATATATATAATATATATATAGTATATATAGAGAGATATTATATAGAGATATTATCCCTAGAGAGATATTATATAGAGATATTATCCCTATATATATAATATATATATAGTATATAGAGAGAGATAATATCTCTCTATATATATTATATAGAGAGAGATATAATATATAGAGATATATATATAGAGATCTCTCTATAATCTCTCTCTATCTCTCTCTCTAGAGAGAGAGATCTATATATATAGAGAGAGAGAGAAAATATTGCTGTTGTGCGGATCAGTCCGCATTTTAAGAGTGTGGACTAGACATGTGTCACCTGTCAGTGACCCTAGAAATTATTGACGAAATTATAGCCACTCTCTCTCACTTTTCTGGGGTCACCGCCAGGTCACACATATCCGGATCGCACTCTTAAAATGCGGACTGATCCGCACAAGAACACACACACACACACACACACATATATATATATATACCTTCCTGCTCTTGTGCGGAATAATCCGCATTTTAAGAGTGCGAACCGAACATGTGTCACCTGGCGGTAGAGGCACCGTTAAGTGACACATATCCGGTTCGCATTCTTAAAATGCGGACTAGTCCGCACAAGAGCAATTATATATATATATATATATATATATATATATAATGCCAGAGAGACCCACTTCGTGAACACATTTCGTAGACACATTGCATTGGTTGATACCTTGGCGGAACCCAAAACAATAATGTATAAATTTTTAATGCAGTGTGTCCACGAAGTGGGTCTCCCTAGCATTTTCCTATATATATATATAAACTCACGCATAGCCTCATAACAAAGTTTTACAAAAAAACACATTACGTCTTCTTCTTTGTTTTTAGACATGAGCCACCATGGGAGAATATCCCTAAGCTTTTCTTCTCCTCTAAAACCTAGTTTTGCTATGCTTCTTACATCGGCCATTACATGTATAGCAACTTATAGTTTAGGTTTATGAACAACAATATAGGATTGCTTCTTTACACTGATGGATTGGTATTTATAGGTGCTGCGTAGGAGAGTTGGACAGATAAGGTTGGAATGTTCGCCACATTTTTAGGATAAGTGCAAATAAATATTTAGATATTTATATCTAAATATTTTATAATTTAGTTATTTTTTTTGGTCCCCTAAAGTTTTAAAACTAACATTTAAATTTTAAACCTGTTAAGTTTTAATCTAAATGTTTGACACATAAAATTGTACTCAGGTCATGACTAAATTCACGATGTAGTTTCAAAGTTAATTGGAATATAATAATAAAAAAAATATTTTAAGCATAAATGATATTTGTGCGTGAAATAAATATTAAGAAAAAAATATATATTTGGTACTTAACGGTTTAACGAGGTTTGACATAAAAAAGGTTATTTTTAATTTTGTTGACTGGATTTTAGAAATAAAAAAATGTTATTACGAGTAATAAGTAACTCATTTAAAATTTTAATTTATAAAAAAATGTGGAAGAAAATTTCTTATTTGTTTCACAAAATAGAATTCTTAGTTCGCTTTTAAACAATTCCCTCATGAAAATTTCTTATTAGTTTCACTATAACAATCCTCAGAAAACAACTAATAAACCCTCACGCTCAGCTTAAACGTATGAGCATATAGAATTACAATCCATAAGAATAAGCAAACTTTAATTCCCAATGACATAAAATATTGCATATAAACTCACTTAGAAACTCACACATATACAAAACATTGGAATCAAGCCCTACTGAACCTTACTCCCAATCGTAAGATGACCTAGTACGTCAAATGAATAACTTAAACCAAAAATCTTTGTGCCTATATTTCAAGTCGTGCGTAGTCGTTCATCAAACCCAATAGCTTATAGAACCTCTAAGACACACTATCAATATACAAACTAATGTGAAAATAAAATAAATCAAAACGCCTTCAAATTATGAGGTATCACATGAAGTGTATGGCTTGTTAAGCAACAATGTTTTTACCTCCAAATGTTGATTATGGTTCGATTTCATTGTTCATTCCAGATTTAATTCCAAAACTTAATAGAGATTCTCTTTATTTTCATTTTTCTCATTTTCAACAAATTCCTTTGTAACTACAGTTTTTGTATGCCACCATCGTTGTCATTGTGCTCTAAGATCCTCATCGATTCCAATTTATATTTTTTACCCCTTTAGGTATGCCTTCCTTACCCATATTTTTGCTTTTTCATTTTATCAAGCTAACGGTTCGTAGAATCACACATCATTAACTCATCAGAATGTCTTTGATATCCCCATGATCCCGTTTGTATTTCACATCACTAGCCACATACAGGGTTGTCCATTCATGTTACCTAGACCGTGAGGACTCACCATTCCTTCCTCTAATTTTATATGTCCAAACCTTCTTCCATGATTTCAGTGAGGAAATGACGTTCGAGATCGTCGCACCTTGACTCTTCTGGGAATCTTTGTATGATTCTTCATCTACGATGAGGAGAAAAAGTATCGTGCACTTTGGGAATCACGTGTCCGTGCTAAAACTAATAAACACACGATACAAATGCGATACGTGTTACACATGTCTCTCACTATAAAAATAATATTTTTGCATGAGCAATTATCTCATGTCTTTATTAATATTGATACGTGGTTCTCTAAGTGCATGATATTTTCTCTATTATGAGGGTTAGATTTTATCATTCCTCTAAAGACATATTTTTATAAGTACGTTATCAATTTATTATGTCTTATACCGCTACACCGTCGAAGAGCATTCAAGAACATTCAAGCATCAAAGACGGATTCGAATATCAAGTTTTTCATCAAAAAGACTCCGCGAAGTTTACTTTGGTAAGGTTGAGTTTTAATTCCTTAGCATTTCACTTAAAGTGTTGAGATATTTTTACCCAATATTTTCCTAAAGATTTTGTTCTCGGACACCTTTTCGTAGAAAAATCATAACTAATTCATAAAAAATCAGAAAAATACGAAACTGGCGACCACGCGTTCGTATTGAAATTATCTCAAGAATGCGTGGAATCTCGTTTGGTAGGTCATTCGAACGACCTTCTTTTGTCGTTCAAACAACATAGACATCTCATGAGAAGTCGTTCGAGCGACACGTGTACTTCGTTCGAGCGACATGCTTCTCTCATAGAACGAGCTCTAATTTCGAGACGACGCTATTTTATTATAAATACCCATTAAATGGTAACGTTTTGTTTAATAAGTCCCAGTGTTTTACTGAACAAAAAAACTGCGAAAGCAGAATCCTTTTTTACTCCTTCTTTTAGGGTTTAATCCCTCTTTGTTTACAATTCACAAAAGTCCCAATATGCTTTAGTGAATTGTTTTGGTTTTGAAGAACACACCGTTGTTGTGGTTTAATCTTTGTGGGGAGAACTCTACAACCGGAGAGCTGCGTGCTATTGTGGAGGGAGTCCTTATAAAGTTCACTTTTGTGGAGAAGCCGTTTTCTTCTTCATTGCTGATCACCTGGAGTTCTTGCGGGAGATTCCAGCCGACGTTATTTCTCGTCGTTGCTTTGGAGGTTTGACGAAGACACCGTGCGTTACACTTGTGGGCGATTATCAGGTTGTATGTAAGTCAATGGTCTTGTGAATTCTTCAAAATTCTTGAAATAAAAGGTTTTGCCCTTCGAGGATTTTTCCTTAATTTGTGTCGCATGCTTTACTGATTTATGGTTTGACACACGCACACACATAGGTGCATGTTTAGGGGCTGATTTGATTTGGTTTGAATATGGTTTTAATTAAATAAGTGTGTCAACGTAGAAATTTGCGAATTTAATCAATTATCACATAGTCACATTTTTTCAAATTGGTATCAGAGCGGGTTACGCTAATTTATTGCGTGATCCTAATTTTTTCAAGGATTTATTTTTTGATTCAATTTGACTTCTCACATCGTCAAATTGGTATCAGAACGAGTTGCGCTAATTTATTGCGTATTCCTATTTTTCATAAAATTTGTGTGATATTGATTTTTTTTTAAATCAGTTTTGTGAAAAATCGTAATTTTTCCGATGGAGCATTTATCTAATCGGATGCCCCCCTTTGATGACACGGGTCAGAGTTTTGATGATATAAATCGTTTGAATTTGACGTTTGCTAAAAGAATTGATTTTTTGGAAAAAGAAAGTTCGCGTTTTAAATCTGCGGTGGATCTTTTGCAAACAGTTCAAATTCAACTAGATTTTTATCATGAAAAATTTCTTTCCTTGGACCATGACTTTGTTGCTTTAAAATTGTCCTAGAAGGAAAGTGATGATAGGGTCCTATTTTTAGAAAAAGAATTAGAGGACCTTAAAAATTCGATGGTTTGTGTTTGAGCCAAAGAGGATAAAATAGTTTAGTCAATGAGTTTGTGGCACGCGAAGAGACTCTTAGGGAAAAGTTTTCTTTGATTGAGGGAGAGAGAGATACCCTTTTAGGAATTGTTGAAAATTTGAAAAAAGTGTCCCTTAAATTGGAAGAGTCTAATTCTTTGCTTGATTCAAAAATTTTGAAGTTAAAAAATGATTTGACAGACTCGAATAGGATTGATAGTGATGGTAATGGATCATTTTATTCTCATGCTTCTAGTGCTAAACTAAACCATTATTTGTTTTAGAGGGTCAACCAATTTCAAGGACATTAGAAAAGGTCAACCCATAGGTGTCGTTCCACCAGTTTACACATGTTCATATTGTGGTAGGAAATGTCACCTTAGGTGTTTTTGTTTTGATCTTGGAAAATGTACTAGGAAGTTTATTTCTAGTGTTCCCTTGGTTCTTAAATCCCCCACACGACGTTTCGCATCTATTTGGGTTAGGAAATCACTTTTAAAAGCACTAGATCTTAGACAAGTTGATTCCCGTTTGCTTGCACATGATTCTTCTCTTGCCATATCATATAGATGATTGTGTTTGCATGTTTGTCATACAGTAGTTGTGATTTCATGATATATATTTGCTAGTGTGTTGACATGTACCTTTTTGTATAAATTTTTGCTTTTGAAAAATTTTGAAAAATACAAAAAGATTTTATTTTGATAAATTTTGAAAAAATCCAAAAAGATTTTTGTATTTTGTTTGCACTTTTTATGGATGAACACTTAGGATGAAAGAGCACAACATCATTCCATTTTTTTCATGTGACTATTTGATAGTGTTTTGAGATAATAGGTCAATTCATCTATGTGCTTTATAATGTTTGGGGTCATTAAGATGTAATTGAGTGCTACTTCCTACACGTTTGACTCATGATTTCTTTTATTGCACACGTGAACGGATTTGTTTGATTATTATGCTTGTCTTATCACATGTTGGTTGGGTGTTTTCACTTCAATCATATCCTTTAAAATGAACCAAGCGCGATAAAACTTGATAAGAAAGTTGTGCATATAAGAACCGTTTTATGAGTTTGTGTGCTTTATTTAAAAACGGGGAAGGGCTGCGAAATGTTCATTTGGCCTTTGCAAATACTAAGCCACCGTTTAAATTGGACCTAGAAAATTGAGGAATTTTATTATTCGAGTTCCAAAGAGGTTTAAAAGAGTCTGAACAAAATTTAAAGGCAATAAAAAGAAATTCATGCCAATTATGGGCCAATTAGGTTTTTGCACCAATTCTCCAATGTTTGAGAATTAAGATTACCTCTAAATGCATGAGGGAGTTTTGATGAAATTTAAACGGGTTTGCACGTCCTTGAAAGTCTTGAAAAAGCGCTACATAGTCTTGGACGATATTAGAGTGGAAATCACTTTGACTTTGATTTTTTGATTTGCATAAGACGATGTCATCTAAATTCAACAATTTTTACACCTAAGGTTACCTTTGATGTTCATTCGTTAGGAGTACACGTATGCATCGTGCACATATGATTGATTGATTTTATTTACCTATCGAATGTGTTCACACCCATTCATTCCGTTTCCATGACTTTGTTGTTTTAGTTTAAATCCATGGTTTGATTTTTTGGTATCTTATTTTTGTATGAAAATTTTGAAAAATCAAAAATAGTTTGTGAAAATGTTTTGAGATACTCCTTTGCATGCACGTAGTTTGATCCTTGTTTGCTATGCATTTTATCATGACACTCTATGTTTTTATTGTTTCTTCTTATCTGTCTATTTGGGGACATCATAAAAAGGGGGAGAAAGAATTATCATGTTACGGGGGAGTTTTTGCATTATGGGGGAGATTTGATTATATTGATTGATTTATTCTTATATCGTTTCAAACTCGATGCATCACGAAGGTTTTTGTTTTATCTCATGTGTGTAGGTACGAATATTGAAGATCATTATGATGCACACCCTGATGAGAAAAGCTTTGAGATTTGATGAAGATTTTTGAAGAAAAGTTTGAGAACTTGCAAATCTGTACCTTTTCAGTTTTGAGATTCATGGGAGGGTAGATTTTTATAGGCATTTTGGTATTTGATAATTCAGATATTTTTATGTACGTACCGGCATAGACATAGGGGGAGAATTGTAAGGACGTATTTTTATAAGTCCGTTGTTAATTTATTATGTCTTATACCGCTACACCGTCGAAGAGCATTCAAGAACATTCAAGCATCAAAGACGGATCCGAATATCAAGTTCTTTATCAAAAAGACTCCACGAAGTTTACTTTGGTAAGATTGAGTTTTAATTCCTTAGCATTTCACTTAAAGTGTTGGGATATTTTTACCAAATATTTTTCTAAAGATTTTGTTCTAGGACACCTTTCCGTAGAAAAATCGTAACTAATTCATACAAAATCAGAAAAATATAAAACTGGCGGCCACGCGTTCGTATCGAAATTATCTACAAGCTCGCATGGAATATCATTTGGTAGGTTGTTCGAACGACCTGCTTTTGTCGTTCAAACGACATAGACATCTTGTGAGAAGTCGTTCGAGCGACACGTGTATTTCGTTCGAGCGACATGCTTATCTCGTCGAACGAGCTCTAATTTCGAGGCGACACTATTTTATTATAAATACTCATTACATGGCAACGTTTTGTTTAAGAAGTCCCAGCATTTTACATAACAGAAAAACTGCGAAAGAAGAATCCTTTTTTACTTCTTCTTTTAGGGTTTAATCCCTCTTTGTTTACAATTCACAAAACTCCCAATATGCTTTAGTGAATTGTTTTGGTTTTGAAGAACACACCTTTGATGTGGTTTAATCTTTGTGGGGATAACTCTACAACCGAAGAGATGCGTGCTATTGTGGGGGGGGGGGGGGAGGGGGTCCTTATAAAATTCACTTTTGTGGAGAAGTCGTTTTCTTCTTCATTGCTGACCTCTGGAGTTCTTGCGGGAGATTCCAGTCGACGTTATTTCTAGCCGTTGCTTTGGTGGTTTGATGAAGACACCGTGTGTTACACTTGTGGGCAATTATCAGGTAGTATGTAAGTCAATGGTCTTGTGAATTCTTTAAAGTTCTAGAAATAAAAGGTTTCGCCCTTCGGGGATTTTTTCTTAAATTTGTATCGCATGCTTTACTGATTTATGGTTTGACACACGCACACACATAGGTGCATGTTTAGGGGCTGATTTGATTTGGTTCGAATATGGTTCTAATTAAATAAGTGTGTCAAAGTAGAAATTTGCGAATTTAATCAATTATCACACAGTCATGTTTTTTCAATTCCTAGAGATATCTCGGGATTTAGGAGTCTCTGTTGGCATTATAGCACATGTAAAAATGACTTAAAACTTGCTCTAATAAGGCTTATTAATAAAAGGTTAAGGCTTTTCTTAAACAACCTTTAGAGGTCACATGATTTCTAACACCAGATGGGGTTAAGTATTCACCAAAAAATATTTGGTTGAGTTATGTGTTTGACATACTCGCCTACCAAATGCATTATTCATCATCCTGCTTAGCTTAAGGGTCTTATAGTTGGTAATTGGAAGGAGAACTATGCGTTTATGAGCATAAGATTTTTATTTTTTATGTACATCTAGTACATGGTACTTGGTATCTATGCAGTTGCAAAAACTGCTAATCAGTACACTATGCAGAGCGGAGGAAATAAGAAACAAAACAAAATGAGAGCTGTCAATGCATGTAAGGTTAAAAATATTTCCTGAATTAACTAGTTGTTACATGTTTTTATCAATGTTTTATTCACACATTAGCATGATAACATGACTCATATGTATATTATTATAAATTAGATTATTTAATTGTTATGTCTTAGTTATTATCTTTCTTATGACATTGATATTAAAAATATATAGTACAAATTCGGGATTATCTTGTAAAAATTAGTCAAAGAAATATTATAAAATCCTTTAAAAATATCAGAGAAAGTTTTTAAAATATTTTCTACCATGGTCTTATAATCTAAAAATATAGATCCCAATCTCATATTTCCTATAAGAAAATAATTCAAAGTACAGATCATTTAATCGTTGATGATTGAGTCATGCTATAAAAGTGAACGAAGTGTCTGAAAATTCAAATCTATGTGATAATAAATTTGGATCCCGCCAGCAGTTAACTCTTTAATCTATAAACCATGTTCAAAAAATTAACTAGGTTGAGTTGGATGAGATTAAATTGCTCAGCTTGGACCATAAGAATAATATGGTTTGGTTTATATAGTGTAAGAGCATTTGAACTAAGTTCAGTAGAGGGAAAAATACATCGACATTAATCTGACAGTCCGCAAAATCCATAAATAGATTGATTAGGTCTAATATAAAAATCACAGGAACCAAAGACTTTTAGTAACATTCTCAGTATAAAAAATAATCAAAACCGAATAAACAATGATAAGATAGTGAAATACTAATTCAACACCAAACCAAATCTGATACCAATCCCTGCCAATAGAAAATAAGCAATCTCTGAATATAAAATGTGTCCATACAAACGTCCAACTCTGAATCTTAGTATACATGTACAACCTGACTGGAAATAAAATAGTACAATAAAAGAATGAGCTACACTTGCTTGACTTCTACAATATTAGGACTAAGAAATAAGATGTCGCTAGAGATGTTCCTCAAACAAACCTGCATCTACAAGAACTACCACATGAAGGACCTGTAAAAATAGTTTTTAAAAGAAAATGTACACAGCAAGTATACGTAGAATAGGATTATAATTATATCATGGCCACATTATAACTACACATCTTCCTCTAGTGTTTCAATATTTTTTAATTTATTAGTTAACCAACCTAATAACCTAAAATATCATGCGCTTCTAAATTCCAAATTCATATGTAGCCCATGTGATTAAAGTCTTATGACATCATTCTTTAAACTTTACCGTTAACTATACTAGGTTAGTCTCTTTCAATAGGAATCACATGATGTACTAAAGTCTCAACTCTAAGGTACTTCTCATAAAATAACCACGATACCAATAACATGCTGATATATCAAATATATCCACATTTAGCTTCTTCACACTGATAATGCAATATGCACATCTTTAATATGTAATACACAACTCCAAAACATAAGTACGTAGGTGTGAAACCCTACTCAAAGTTATATACATCTTTAATATAGCTATTAAAATGGTAAAACTATCTCAAGTATTGCTACACAATAGTCACAAATGATAGGAGAAAGACCCCACTCACGTTTAACGTCCATATAAAGTTAAAGCCCCGACACATACAAATAAATGGGTTACTCGCACGCCCGACATAATGAAGGCCTATCCCTATCGCCTTCAAGGATCACTCACGCTTACTAGTTATAATATCAGGTTATCCCACACTTAAGGCATCAGCACGGTCTAGAGATAAATATCTACTCATTCATGTCATACATACGGTCTACCTACCATACCCATGGCTATATGATGAACACCCCTATAAAATCCCTCTCGGTATGCAAGTATGTAGGCGTAGAAACCCTGGGGTAAATATGACAAATGAAGAGTCCATCTACTCATCGGGGTACCAATGCGGTCCGCGTCACACATGTCCCATCATGGAATCCCTCCTAATACATTTTTTATGAAAACTCACCCTTGGTATGGATATCACATAGAACATGAAAGAAATTTCCACCCTTACTTATGGGCTAAAGAAACCACATATATAAAACTCACAAACGGGTTAAGGTAAATCATATACACATACCAACCCAATGCTATCGGGTCAAACTAGCATCGCTATTATATGAAAACATGCAACACACCAATAACCTTGTATATATCTCCGAATATAAGTAACCCTAACACTCGGTGTCCCGAATCTAGGTGTATTCTCACCTTACCGTTCACTAAAACAGATACATTAATATTCCACCTCAAATAGCCCTGATTTAATGCCCTATGGCTTCAGCCCTAGGTAATCAACCTATACCCGATTTATATAAAACCATTGAACAAAATAACTAGCCCACCATAGGGAATTTTAACAAAAATCTAGACTCGCACAAGAATATAAACCCCACTAGTCTATTACCATGGCTCGAACGAATCCCGTTTAATAAGCTCATACCCCTATAACTCCCAAAGCTCAATAATAAACCATCATACTTTTAGCTTCCTAATTTAAATCTCTACAACTAAAATAAACCCTTTTAAATCAACAATCTCACCAAATATCAAAACAACCCAAACACCACATTCCAACATTTCAAATCACAAGAATATAACTTTATTCTATGAGTATATAAAAACTATAGGTGAAACAATTCTAACCTTAGGCTCCAAAACCCCAAAACCCAATCATTTAACCAAAAGCCTAAACAAAGTTATCTAATAACACCGATGATAGGTGGCATAGGACCGATCGATTTGTCAACACATAAACTTAAAAAAAAATCCTTGTTACGGGATTCTTAATCTTCAACCCCCATCTTTCTCTCTATGTCCTCTATTAATGAATACAAGGGCTTCCTTTAAGCGCCCGATCAACATCCAAATGATAAAACCACATCAAAACAACAATTGGAACATATTTCTATCAGCAAAATCCAACTCTAGAACAAGATTCAAAGTCAAAGCCCAATTTCCATTCAAAAACCCTATATCCAACAATTTTTACCATAAACTAATTATTCTCATAGATTGATTCAATCAAACATGGGGCTATTATAAGATTCACGATATAAAGCATGATCAAATCATTCTCTATTAGTTTCAATTCAAATTTATGAATAAATCAATCAATATAAAGGAAAAATCAACCTAATTAACACCTATATTGAGTAAATTACAAAAAATTACTATTTAACTATCTAAAATAAGATTTACAATATAATCTAATTTAGATTTACAATGAATAGATGCAATCTTGATATACATACAATCATAGTCATATTTGATATAAACTTGTCTGATGATTTGTGAAGAAAACTAAGACAAATCTCCCAATTTCTTCTCTTCTTTTCATGTTCTTCCCTCAAGCCCCCAAACCGCTCCCCCAAATGTGTTTTCTAATAAATAAGATACCTAGTGACCCCTTAAAACCATTAAAACCCAAAATAATAGTTGGGCCCTAAATGGGCCTCATCCCAAAAGGCCCAAATTCAACCTCAACTGACTTAAAACACTTCCTGAACCTTCTATTAACCCAATAGGCTTTTAAACCATTATTTTAAATTAAAAACGGACATTCTATGTGTCCCAAAATCCTACTATCAAGAATACCCAAATAAATAATTAACAACTCATTTATTTAATAATTACCCATTACGAGTCCAAATATTAATTAATTTAATTAATTAATCATCATGTCTCAAATTCAATTTAAATAACACATATAATATAAATAATGACAACTCCAGTCATAGCAAGGACATGTAATTATTTTTTATTCAATTTAATAATTCACAAAAAATACAGGGTATTACATTCTTTCCCTTTAAACATGGAACTTCATCCTCGAAATTCAAATTTATTATATTATTCATCAAATATGTAAGGATATCACACCCATAGCTTCCTCACACTATCGAGAAAAGAATCTACATTGTCCATGACCTAGCATACCGTATGGTCTCTCTTATTGTAAATCACATTTGACTATACTCTTAGACAAACTAATCTAATTATTAAAACACCAACTTGACACTTAAGGACTTCTTTATTCATGTCCCCATAAACATGCATCGTGCACACTGATAGTGATAAGGCGAGGTCAACCGACACTAACCTCTCCCTACCCATGTCTTCTAAAAAGAACTTCTCATCTGGTTGTCGACCCCCTACAGGAACCTGGACTCCATAATTCCCACGTCGAAGGTCACTAACAACACATGACATCCCTCCCTAACCTATGAATTAAGCCTCTGCTCATCCTCCACTTCCCTTGCCTGTTCTGACAAAACTTTCCCCTCTCAATCATGAACACACTTTCCTCCAAGGTGTCCTAACCACTACCCGACATGAATGGCTTACTAAACTCATAACTATAATAAACTGTAACACCCCGCACGCTCGAAAATAGACACGCAACGTGCTACAACGATTAAACTAAACTAAATCCATCAACAATAAGTATAGAGCATCTAAATTCCACAATTTAAATATAACAAAAGCACGATTCTTCTATTTCCACAATAGCGATTACAATCAAGTTTCTCTCAAATACAAAATACCCATGTCTTCAACTAAAATTACACCACTAGTTTATACATCCAAAAAATAAATCTTCCAAGCCATGCTCTAAAATATTTCTCCAAAATAGCCCATAGCTTCTCAATCCACGCTAACTTTCCAACTAAAAGAAAATACGGGAAAGTACAGAATATGACAGGAATAGATGCTCAAAAATAATTAGCACGGTGAATAAATCGCAACAATACGAATCCGCATATACAATCAAATGCAACACTCAAGCATTATATCAATATTAATTTCTAAACAATACATCAATGAGTCACCAGGCCTCACCTCACTGCGTCTATGCATTCTCAAGCATATCTGGGTTTTCTACTATTGGCGGGTGCCCATTCTCCATGCCATATTAAAATCTCATGACACGATGCTCAAATCACAATATAATATACCACAATGAATCAATATGTAGATTCTAATAATTTTTCAGATTTCAAATGAATATCACAATTCAACATGAGTTTAATTGACACCGAAATTAAACGGAAATACTCTCGAGAGAATTTAGGAGCATATTGTGTAAGTCCCGTACCTCAAAATCATCACATAATTTCATCCTCAAAATTTGATCGCACCATCACATTCCTCTCACGAAAAATAATCAAATCTTGTTCTAGCCCAAACTCAAGAAAACACCAAATAAGACTTCTAATCTAAGGTTGAAATCTTGAATAAGTTTGGGGATATGGTTTGTAGATTAAAGGGAGTAATTTTGAAGAGGTCTTATGGTTGAAAAGTGTGAGAAAAAATGATTTGAAAAGTCCATCCATGAATTAGTTGTGATATATAAAGGATTGAGAGTTTGATTAAGAAAAGAGTTTTATTCAGATACAAACACTAAAAAAATATTTCGGATGATTGGACTGTTGGAATTGGATGAAATTTGGGGATGTGGTATATGAAGATGAGAGGAAATTGCAAAAAAAAAATTAGCTCGATCGGACGAACAAATATTTTTAAATATTTTTTTGTTTAGAGAGTTTTATGTTTTGAGGACCCTTAGAGAGTTTTATGTTTTGAGGACTCTTGTAAGACTTATATACATAGGAAAACTTAAATAAAAACCTTGTTTTAATTCCGATTCTAATTTCATTTGAAAATTTATTTTTTAAATATAAAAACCACCATTTTAAATTATAAAATTTATAAAATCCAAAATTTCATTTTTCTCCGATTTCCAATTAATTAAAAAAAACACAAAAAAAAATTGGGTTGTTACATAACTTGGTCAATTTAACTCTCATAACCCTAAATGGTCCCATTTTCTTACTGGGATGTAAAGTGAAACGCCAAAAATGTGCCTTGGTCTAAATCACCTCTCGTAGTTGGGGGACCTCTGACAGAAAGTTTCGACAAAAATGTGACCCTTTCTTGTCCTCAAATGGAGAAAGGACCTATTCTCAATACTATTTGCGTACCCATTCTCAGTAAACCTCAACGTTGGGGCATAAACCACCCCAAATCACAGATTTGGGTGTAGCGGACACCACTACTACACTATTTTCTCTTCAACAAGATATCCTCGCAAATCACAACGAACTACCCTCTATGCGATAAAAAAATCCACTAATGATGCACCCGCACCATTTAGTGCTAGAAAGATGACTTTGTGATATTTTCTTTTCGTTTATACCACTAATGAAAACTCTCACCTATTTCACTTACTAGGAGGAAACACTTTTCTTTAGTGTTATAATAGGTTGTTGATGCGTAAAAATAAACACTTGTCTCGTATCTCGATCTTATCCCGCTCCTGGTGATTCACACATCCACTTAGTGAACCATCCCCTTTTTGGGAGATTCCACATGGTAAATGGTCCCTTAAATACTCATTCGTCTCTAAAACTATGGATGGTAATTTAACCCTACCTGTAGTAGCCCCGACCAGACCCTAATGGGGCTGGTTTTAAAACCCGATTAATGAATTAGGAGCGAGCATGGGCTTTAAAATAAAATCCGTTTATTAAATGGGGATGGTCAAGAGAAAATTTAAATAAAACCACCCCGACCCACTTATGCCTACATAAATACCCTTTGTATGTAATTAAACCATACACACACACACACTAAAAAAAACTAAAACTAAAATAACCCACCGCCTACTCTCTCTCTCTTAGTCCTCCCTTAATCTCCACCACTGAGTAGTTGACCATCATCAGTTCATCAGCCGCCGCTTTGATCTCTTTCGCTCATTAGCTCGCACTCTATCTCTCTCTTGTGCTGACCTGGGTATGTATTATAATATATTTATACACACACACACACACACACACACACACATACACACATATATATATATATACACTATTTTGAGTATTTAAGATTTGTTTTCATTAATTTTGGAAAAAAAATTATGTGGAAACATGAATTGATAATTGGAGGACAATCTCACAAATTGGAACATATAGGAGTCCCGACCCTAATGGGGCGGGTTTTAAACCCGAATAATGAATTAGGAACGGGTATGGGTTTAAAAAAATCCATTTATTCAATGGGGCAGGTTAGCAGTTGAATTTAAATAAAACCATCCCGCCCCGTTTATTAAATGGGGCGGATTAGAAGTTTTGAAAACCCACACCAAACCCGCCCCGTTGCCATCCCTAATATTGTCTACTCCTCGACAACTCTACCATCCTTGGCAAAGTCATTCCCATATAATGACCTCATGATGGATCCAATGCTAGATCCAATCTTCAAGGCATAATCAAATCTTTCTGTATGTGATAACTCAACACCCAAACAACTGAAGACAAGAAGAACCTCTGACTATCAGTGACACTTCTACGCAATCTAAATCTCCTCTAATGTACTCAGATCCATACATAGACGAGTGTGAAAAACCTTCTCCCGAGCCTAAGCACAACTAACCAAAGCAAAACTCGACCCGAAAATGGCATATCAAAGCCTACCCCTGGTAGTTAGTATAAACTTAAAACATAGACATGCATATAAGATCACTAATCATATGATGATATCTCATCTAAAAGTCAACAAAGCGGCTAAAACCAAGCTGACCAAATAAACTACCACATCTATTTAATCATGACATAAAGTATCCCTTCCCAGCTTGGGGTAATCACAAATACATAAAGGTAACATGAAATCTATATTATTCATGATCATAGTAAATACACACTACTTAATAAAGAATGATAAATACTCGATGTCTAAGCCAGATAAATGAATGTGAGCCATAGACATACCCATAACCGTCCCTCGGAGGTACCCCAAAAAAGTTTGTTTCTACTAAGGCATCTAATAATTAGATGGCATCACTCGTTGTAACACCTCGTAATTTTGAGGATTTAATATTTAATTATTTTGGGAGTTATAAATATTTAAATTGGAGAAACTTAAATTCATGAGTTGGAGAATTAATTTGAGTGAGACGAATTATTTATAATTGGGGACTTTAAGTTTAATTGTCCGAATTAATGTATGTCGCATTTTGAGGTCGACATTTGGATATGTCCAAAAGTATTTCGAATGGCAATTCTGAGTGCGCGGTTGAGTCCGGATGGGTCGAGATAGTCAGAAAAGAGTATCCGGGGGTAGTAATTAGGTCTCGGGGTATTTTTGGGCATAGCCGGGCCCACACGGGGTGAGTTGGGCCTTTTTAATTAGGCCCACTTGGCCAAAAATGGGATTTAGTATTTTCAACCTAATTGAGGGACTAGGAACGGCAGATAGTAAATTCTAAGCCTAGGGTTTGGGAGAGGATTAGAAGAAGCTAATCAAGAAGTCAATTGGGGTATCTTTTGGAGCCAAATTAAGGAGCTAATTTGGGGTGTTCTTCATCAACCATTCTCTACACCACTGGATCAGACCATACGAATAATTCCAGGCAAGTAGTTAACTTGCTGTAATGTGTAAATGGTGATATCCAATTCATATTTTAGTGATGTGTAAACTAAAATTCGTTTTGGGGATAAATGGGTACAAAATGGGGTTTTGTTAATGGAATACTTGGCTGAGATTCAAAGTAAGAAATAGGTGTATTATATATCCCTAAGTAAAGATAAAATGAAATATGAATATATTTGATGATTGACATGGAATCTTTATGAGTTCTTGGATGAAGAACATGAATCTTGGATGACTTAGGGTTTAATTGGCAAACACAAGATGTCAATCTGCCAGAATTTTTTATACATATTTAAACGTATTCCATTTGTGTTTTGCTTCGAATTAGAGTATGAACCATACATGTCTGGAAAGGTATTTCTCTTAGCTATCCAATGAACTTGGAATCAGGTCAATCGGAGTTCCGTAGAGGGAGTAATTGATATTTTACTACAGGATATTTGATCTGTCAACATAGTAATCTGCCAGAATTTTGACGTAAATTTAAACGTTTGCGATTTGAATTTTACTTCGAATTAGAGTGTGAACCATACATTACTGGAAAGGTATTTCTCTTAGCTATCCAATGAACGTAGAATCAGGTCAATCGGAGTTCTGTAGAGGGAGAAATTAAAATTTTACTAGAGGGTGTTTAATCTGCCAGAAAATTTGAGATTTTTCTTTCTAAGCCTCAAATGTCTAAAATTTTATCGGGGAACAGTTTGGGACCTTAATGAAATATATAGATGGAATAATGATATGGAAGTAGGTCTATAATTGAGTGTTTAACTTTAAATTTATGAGAGAGTTAAAGTGGAGATTCATAGGCTTGATTTTGACGTACTCTAATTCGAGATGATAAGAATATAATTACGAAAAAGCGTGAGCGAGCTTAAATTCGTTAGGTCAGTGGGTTAACAAAGGTAACTACTGAATTGATATAAAAATGGGTAACTAGGACCCTTAGAGTTTAGTGAATATTTGAATTAATACGAAAGTGAAATAAATTCGTAAAGCAAACAAGTACAGTGAATATTATAGAGAAATATATTACGTACAAGATTGAAGAATTGAGTTGTGTAAATACCTATTGTTTTATAGAATTACTTGGGTTGTGAATGCCTATTGTGTGTTTCCTTGTGATAGGAACATAGACTCAGAAAATATTAAGTTATGGGCCAAGTGAGCGAGTCCGGGAATAATGGTTAAGTGACACCAAGTTATTAAATTAATGGATGTGTTAATTAATGAAGGTAGAGTCGGAAGGTAGACTCGAAAAAGTATTAAATTAATTGATGTTGTGATTAATTAATTTAGAGTCGTATTGTAGACTCCGGAAGGGTATTAATTAATTAATGTGTAAATTAATTAAATGAGAGTCGTACCACAGACTCGGATCGGTATTAAATTAATGGGTGTGTTAATTAATTTAATTAGAGTCGGACCATAGACTCGGGGAAAAACATTATATTAATTGAGTGTGAATTAAATATATTAGAGTCGGACCACAGACTCGGGGTAATGATAATTTAATAAGTGAGAAAATTAATTAAGATGAGTCGGGCCAGAGACTCGGGAAATTACAGGCTAGTGCTACGAGTTTTTTGAGTGCAATGTAAAGTCGGGGTTTATAATATATATATACGGTGTAGTGATAGTATGTATATGTATATATATATATATATATATATATATATCTGTGTGTGTGTGTGTGTGTGTGTGTGTGTGTATTCATTGTGTGTGATATTAAATATCAGTGATTAGATATTTATTTAATTTATATACTCTAGTGCTATCAAAGGAGGTTGTGCAATGTGGATGAATCCCCTAGCTTGAGGAGTAGGGTGAGTATATCCCAGGTCATAGCGTCTGGTATATGGGTGAGGGGATTATCTCACTTTCAGAGAAGGAATATGGCCGCCTCCATTTCGTTTATGTTTTGGGCCAGGTTGGTGAGCGATTCCAACTTGGGTAACTAGGTTATGTGAGCACACCTAGTGAGATAGCACTTTAGAGGGAATCATCCGGCGAGGGGATAGTCGGAGGGATGGATATACGTATGTTATATGTGTGGATGTTTTAGTAAAGGTGCGTATATAATGGTATTCAATATTATATGCGGGTAATAATACAGTGTTTGATGTATTTACTTTATATAACTTGTGACACGGTTATATGCTACTATTTAAGAAGGAATTAATTAAGTTAATTGTGAGATAACTTATAATATTCAAGAATCATTATACTCGGGTTAGAGTAGTATGGCAATGGGAGGTTATACCAAGACTAGTTGGACGGGGTAGTACTACTGGGTGGGGTTAAGGTAACCGTTAGGCGTGCACATTAGTGGAGGGGTGTGAATGTCCACAAGGGAGTGCGACACTAACTTATATATGAAGCGCATTCATGCATTTGAATTACTGCAGTTAATTCACTTGCTAAATATTTTCAAAATATTTTGGGTTCTAACCCTTGCTATAAAACTATTTTCAAAACCTTTTAGGTGTCCATCCACTGGGACGCCAGGATTGATATTCTATTCTAGGGACATGGAGCTGTGGCATATGTGGATGCTAGCAGGAATTTGGATTAGACGCATCGCTTATTCATTCCTAGAGTAGGAATCAATCATCAGTTTCAGTTTTATTTAGGGCATGTCGCCCAGACTTTCAGTTCAGTTTTCAGATTTGTTTTATTCCGGTGTTGAATATTTGTATTGGATTATTTCACTTTGGTGGCCGATGGTTTATTCGGCAAGTTGTGTAATTAATTATTCAGTTGAGTTTTATTCAGTAGTGTGAATGGTTTATATTTATTTCCGCATGTACTGTTTTGTTTAATTAAAAAGTTAAAATTTGGCACCAACTTTTGGAATACTAGGTGGTTAGTATGTTTTAAAAAGTTTTCGACAGTGATGCTAAGGATGAACCAGCTGGGATTCCTGTTTTAGTTTGGTATAGGACTGATCACCCGGTATTTTATTAGGCGGGGTGTCACAGATGGTATCAGAGCATCAGGTTCTAGTGTCCTTAGGATCTGTGTGGCTTTTCACGTTTCGGCTTAGAAATCTTTGATATAGAGCCCTATCATAGGATTGTTGTATCCTTATACGTATGCGCATTTACGTCCTTATGCCACATTTCTTATTTGAGTGTGAACTCATACGATTCGATTCTCATTCCAGATGTCGCCCAGGAGAGAGAGAGAGAAACTAGGGAAGCAGGGGGAGATGAGACTAGAGAGGCTCGTCAGGAGCAAGAGTTACTGCAGCAACTACCAGGGATGATTTCGGAAACGTAGTTAACTGAATTGGTGGCGCAGGCAGTTGAAGTGACGGTAGTCGCAATGGCAGGGTAGTTTCCACGGGATCAGCCATAAGTGTTAATGGCACCAGATGCTCAGGCCGCCCGGGGCCGTCGGGGTGGCAACAAGTACAATAATTTTTTGTTAAGTGTGGGAACCCACCAGAGTTGCGAGGGGGTTCAGATGTAGTGCTAGCGTGTAAAGGAAGAGAGATATCCATCGTCACCTACGCACGGGAGATTGCGATGAGGTGCGGAAGCAAATGCTAGCCACTTTTAGTTTAGTGGGAGTAACGCTATAGTGGTGGGAGTCGATCACCACAGTTGAGGAAAGGGATACACTATCTATTATAGAGTTTTGGGTGCGGTTCGACCGCACGTATGTTCCTCCAGCGATTGAGATCAAAAGGAGGAGAACATTTAAAGAGGTGACTCAGGGGGATCGTTCCGTGGCCGATTACGAGGAAGAATTTACTCGATTGGCAAAGTTAGTACCGGATGAGGTAGGCGATGAAGAGAGAAAGAAAGCAAATTTTATGGATGGGTTAGTCTAGATAATCAGATAACATTTAATTGGTAATTACGCATTAGTAGCTTATACTGATGTCGTTAACGCAGCACTCCTGCACTGTCAGGAAGATCGCTTCCACGTGAAAGGAAGCAAGAGGGGAGTGGAAGCCAGCCAGTTGGATAAAGCTGGAGGGAACAGTACCAGTGGGGTATCCCAGCAGCAGACAGGGGGAGATCAGGAACAGGATTCCGGTAGGGAAATCATGCCAAACGATAGAACTGGAGGCTATCGGCAGGATGGCCAGAAATTCCAACAAGGTCGGTATGGAAGGGACTAGTAGCAGGGTGAATGTATTAGAAGGTTTTTCATTTGTGGGGGAAGTGAGACACATGAAGAGATATTGTCTTAAGCGAGGCAGGGGTCAACTACAGGAAGAGGTCCTGGATGTACAGCCACTAAAGCAAGTCATGGGCGCATTCGGGCAGGGAGAAGATGCTCCGGAACCTGAGGATCAGCCCTTGTAGCTGGAGTATGGAGTTAATTATTTTTACCCTATGGGCGTGGGGTATATTTTTGAGTGACAAAGAGGATGTCATAAAATAAGACTTATTTTTCACTAGAGTTCGCAGGTGAGTCGAATATAGTGGGTGCGTTGGTTGTAGCAACCATAGTATGTGGATAAACTTTCCGTGGGGTAGCGGAGTTTCTTTGGTGTTCTTCACGGGAGAGTGGAGGTGTACACTGAGTGAAGGTTTGAATTGTGCAAGGAATTACTACTTTCGAGAATTATGGGAGTAGGGATGATAATATTTTCTAAATATCGGCCGGATAGCGATGGAATTTAACTATTGTGGATAGTGGTGTTAAGTTTTGGTGTTCACGACACTAGGGTATGTTTGGTACTAGGTATCACCTGAGAGGGCGTATAGCCTATATAATGTGTGTATATATGTTGTATTGTGTGGTGAGATAGGCACATAGTGAGGTCTTGTGTTCTCACATTTTATCCCGGTAAGTAGGGGTGTTTACTGAAGTGAATCAGGGTGGTTAGATTTATGTTCGAGCAAAGAGAGATAGCTCGGGGTTTATCTTGCGCAAGGACTAGTGATGGTAAGGGCGCGGTACTTTATGTTGTCTTTGGTAACATGAGAGTAAGGGTATATACTTTTATGTTGAGAGACAAGTACTTTGTGGGGAGATGTTTGGACGTTAGTACATGGGTTGGGTACTCGGACAATAGATATATATATATATATATATATATGTGTGTGTGTGTGTGTGTGTGTGATATGACTACGGGTTCGAAGTTATATTACGGGTTACGACTAGCATAGTCGGGTAATTTTCGTACGGTAAAGCACGGGGATAGGGTGTATGGGCACCCGGGTTAATTAAGGCAACTTTTGTGCGGTCAAGCACGGGTAAGGGTGTATGGGCGCCCTGGTTAATTAAAATGAGTAATTGTGTAATTTATAGTTAGAAGCGGAAGATATAGATATAGAGAGATTGGAGGACATGACTATAGAGTGAGATTTGAAGCTTGGAGCACTAGGCTTATCTTAATTTCGAGGATGAAATTCCTTTGTAAGGGGGGGGGGAGTATGTAACACCCCGTAATTTTGAGGATTTAATATTTAATTATTTTGGGAGTTATAAATATTTAAATTGGAGAAACTTAAATTCATGAGTTGGAGAATTAATTTGAGTGAGCCGAATTATTTATAATTGGGGACTTTAAGTTTAATTGTCCGAATTAATGTATGTCGCATTTTGAGGTCAAAATTTGAATATGTCAAAAAGTATTTCGGATGGCAATTCTGAATGCGCGGTTGAGTCCGAATGGGTCGAGATAGTCAGAAAAGAGTACCCGGTGGTAGTAATTGGGTCTCGGAGTATTTTTGAGCATAGACGGGCCCACACGGGGTGAGTTGGGCATTTTTAATTAGTCCCACATGGCCAAAAATGGGATTTAGTGTTTCTAACCTAATTGAGGGACTAGGAACGGCAGATAGTAAATTCTAAGCCTAGGGTTTGGGAGAGGATTAGAGGAAGCTAATCAAGAAGTCAATTGGGGGATCTTTTGGAGCCAAATTAAGGAGCTAATTTGGGGTGTTATTCATCAACCATTCTCTACACCAACGGATCAAACCCTGCGAACAATTTCAGGCAAGTGGTTAACTTGCTGTAATGTGTAAATGGTGATATCCAATTCATGTTTTAGTGATGTGTAAACTAAAATTCGTTTTGGGGATAAATGGGTACAAAATGGGGTTTTGTTAATGAAATACTTGGCTGAGATTCAAAGTACGAAATAGGTGTATTATATATCCCCAAGTAAAGATAAAATTAAATTTGAATATATTTGATGATTAACATGGAATCTTTATGAGTTCTTGGATGAAGAACATGAATCTTGAATGACTTAGGGTTTAATTGACGAACACAAGATGTCAATCTGCCAAAATTTTTGACACAATTTTAAACGTATTCCATTTTATTTTTAGTTAGAATTAGAATTAGAGTATGAACCATACATGACTGGAAAGGTATTTATCTTATCTATCCAATGAACTTGGAATCAGGTCAATCGAAGTTCTGTAGAGGGAGTAATCGACATTTTACTACAGGATATTTGATATGTCAACATAGTAATCTGCCAGAATTTTGACGTGACTTTAAACGTGTGAGATTTGAATTTTACTTCGAGTTAGAGTGTGAACCATACATTACTAGAAAGGTATTTCTCTTAGCTATCCAATGAACTTGGAATCAGGTCAATCGGAGTTCTGAAGAGGGAGAAATCGAAATTTTACTAGAGGGTGTTTAATCTGTCAGAAAATTTGAGATTTTTCTTTTTAAGCCTCAAATGTCTAAAATTTTATCTGGGAAGTGTTTGGGACCTTGATGAAATATATTGATGGAATAATGATATGTAAGTAGTTCTATGATTGAGTGTTGAACTTTAAATTTGTGAGAGAGTTAAAGTGGAGATTCATAGGCTTGATTTTGACGTACTTTAATTCGAGATGATAAGAATATAATTACGGAAAAGCGTGAGCGAGCTTAAATTCGTTAGGTCAGTGGGTTAACAAGGGTAACTACTGAATTGATATAACAAGGGGTAACTAGGACCCTTAGAGTTGAGTGAATATTTTAATTAATACGAAAGTGAAATAAATTCGTAAAGCAAACAAGTACGGTGAATATTAGAGAGAAATATATTACGTACAAGTATGAAGAATTGGGTTGTGTAAATACCTATTATTTAATAGAATTACTTGGGTTGTGAATGCCTATTGTGTGTTTCCTTGTGATAGGAACATAAACTCGGAAAATATTAAGTTATGGGCCAAGTGAGCGAGTCCGGGGATAATGGTTGAGTGACACCAAGTTATTAAATTAATGGATGTGTTAATTAATGAAGGTAGAGTCGGAAGGTAGACTCGAAAAAGTATTAAATTAATTGATGTTGTGATTAATTAATTTAGAGTCGGATTGTAGACTTGGGAAGGGTATTAATTAATTAATGGGTAAATTAATTAAATGAGTATCGTACCACAGACTCGGATCGGTATTAAATTAATGGGTGTGTTAATTAATTTAGCTAGAGTCGGACCATAGACTCGGGAAAAAATATTATATTAATTGAGTGTGAATTAAATATATTAGAGTCGGACCACAGACTCGGGGTAATGATAATTTAATAAGTGAGAAAATTAATTAAGATGAGTCGGGCCAGAGAATCGAGAAATTACAGGCTAGTGTTACGAGTTTTTTGAGTGCACGGTAAAGTCGGGATTTATAATATATATATATATATATATACAGGCTAGTGTTACGAGTTTTTTGAGTGCACGGTAAAGTCGGGATTTATAATATATATATATATATATATATATATATAAATATATATATATATATATATATATATATATATATATGTGCGTGTGTGTGTGTGTGTGTGTGTGTGTGTATTCATTGTGTGTGATATTAAATATTAGTGATTAGATATTTATTTAATTTATATACTCTAGTGCTATCAAAGGAGGTTGCGCGATGTGGGTGAATCCCCTAGCTTGAGGAGTAGGGTGAGTATATCCCCAGGTCATAGCGTCTGGTATATGGGTGAGGGGATTATCTCACTTTCAGGGAAGGAATATGGCCGCCTCCATTTCGTTTATGTTTTGGTCCAGGTTGGTGAGCGATTCCAACTTGGGTAACTAGGTTATGTGAGCACACCTAGTGAGATAGCACTTTAGAGGGAATCATCCAGCGAGGGGATACTCGGAGGGATGGATATACGTATGTTATATGTGTGGATGTTTTAGTAAAGGTACATATATCATGGTAGTCAATATTATATGCGGGTAATAATACCGTGTGTGATGTATTTACTTTATATAACTTGTGACACGGTTATATGCTACTATTTAAGAAGGAATTAATTAAGTTAATTGTGAGATAACTTATAATATTCAAGAATCATTATACTCGAGTTAGAGTAGTATGGAAAGGGGAGGTTATACGAAGACTAGTTGGACGGGGTAGTACAACTGGGTGGGGTTAAGGTAACCTTTAGGTGTTCACATTAGTGGAGGGGTGAGAATGTCCACAAGGGAGTGCGACACTAACTTATATATGAAGCGCATTCATGCATTTGAATTACTGCATTTAATTCACTTGCTAAATATTTTCAAAATGTTTTGGGTTCTAACCCTTGCTATAAAACTATTTTCAAAACCTTTTAGGTGTCCAGCCACAGGGACGCCAGGATTGATATTCTATTCCAGGGACATGGAGCTGCGGCATATGTGGATGCTAGCAGGAATTTGGATTAGACGCATCGCTTATTCATTCCTAGAGTAGGAATCATTCATCAGTTCCAGTTTTATTTAGGGCATGTCACCCAGACTTTCAGTTCAATTTTCAAATTTGTTTTATTCCGGTGTTGAATATTTGTATTGGATTATTTCACTTTGGTGGCCGATGGTTTATTCGGCAAGTTGTGTAATAAATTATTCAGTTGAGTTTTATTCAGTTGTGTGAATGGTTTATATTTATTTCCGCATGTACTGTTTTGTTTAATTAAAAAGTTAAAATTTGGCACCAGCTTTTGGAATACTAGGTGGTTAGTATGTTTTAAAAAGTTTTCGACAGTGATGCTAAGGATGAACCAACTGGGATTCCTGTTTTAGTTTGGTATAGGACTGATCACCCGGTATTTTATTAGGCGAGGTGTCACACTCGCCATGAGCGTAAGACCTTTCTATGAAGGAACTATCAAAATAGAGGCCCCTGGTGGACTTGTTGCCCTTACCTCTTTAGCTATTTTTGCTAAAATTTGCATTGTTTGCCCTGTTCTCATAGGTCGTGGCTCCATTGACCAATATTTCCATGGACATATTGGGGAAAACAAATCGCATCATCTACTCTTGGAAACCTCTTAGGGTCCTCTCCCCTATTTGGTTCCTTCTGCTGGTGAGGCCCCCTACTCGGGTCCACGCTACACCATCTCAACTCAATGGGCCCACTTTGGCCCTGAACTTCCAAACCTTAGGGATTCTTTCCCTATAATAATTAGAAATCTCCTACTTATATAAGAGTGAAACTTCAACCACCATGGCGCAAGTGGTGAAAATTGGGTTTTCTAGTAACACCCGTCAGATCTTTCACAAACAGTTTTCTGCCAACAGCAAAAAGTCTTTCTCGTACTAGCTTATAATGCGAATGTTGTAGACTAAAATATTTAGGCCACGTGGACTTATAATGTAGTGACACCTATCAATATTATTACTAAATCCTCAAATAGCGAATGAACCCGATCGGCTCAGATATCTTGTGGTTGGCCATCTAGCCGACCACACCCAGGAAGGTGAACCATCAATAATGTGAACAGATATGCCTGGGATATTCAATAACCGCCATGCACATACATGTGAATGAATTTCCAACCACATATTATCGTGTAAAGATGTAAATACCTACTGTATAAATGTGTTCCATCTCTCTAACTTCCAAATACTATAAATAGATTACTACTTCTCTCAGCTGGGGGATAGAACCACCTCGTTCTAACCCTAATAAGTGTTACTGAAATATTTGTACTAAAATCTAAACCATATAGTGACATTAGCCCCATGGATGTAGGCACCACATTTAGGCTGAATCACGCAAAACATTTGTGTCTCTTTACACTTCTCTCATTTATTTGGTTTAACATATTTATCTGTGATTTTAAATATTAGGTAACTTGAGCTGAGATTATTCCAAAATATGAAACCCAAATTTAGATATAAACAAATTGGCGTCTGTGGGAACCGACAAGTTATTGTTGTTTCCTACCAATTTATTTCAAGTTATACTTTTTAATCATATTATCGAAGTATAATAGACATTCAAGAGGGAAGTCTTGCCAGAGTCAATGCCTTCAATCCTTTTGCATAAGAGATCTTTAAGAAATCATACTGAACATTGCTGAGGGATAAGAAGTAATGTAGGAAATAGTAAGGTAGCTTACTCAAACACTCCAAGCCAGGCCATCTGATGTTCCATCTTCCAGAAAGGAAATGCCACCACCAGCTCCCAAGAACGAAAGAAACAGATCTAGATTATCTAGATCCTCAAATAATAGGTCTAACTTCCCTGGTGCGACCTCCTCCCTCAGATCCACTAATTACGATGATGGTCTCTCTCTCTCTTAAGAACAACTCAGAGCCTTGGATAGACTGAGCAGGGGCTTTGCCTTTGATCGTTTAGGTCCCCGAGTGAATACGCACTACACCAAATCCTACGAATGGTCACGCCCAGTGTGTCACGGCCCAAGTTCGCAACCAGCTGGTCGCGGACTTGGGCCGTGACCAACTCAATATTTGGCGTGACCATATTTATTACCACACTAAATTATCGATGCTCTAGAAGTGGTCACGAACCAAATACCTGACCACTGTGGGTCAAGGACTTAGACCATGACCAGGGCGTGATCATCTTGACGCCAAATTTTGTGCCAAAATTCCCTCCAAACTGGTCGCAGATGGGTCACGAACTTGGGCCGTGATCAAAGGCATGACGAAGAAGAAAACACATACATTGAGAGTCACGTCTAGGGGTCGTGAGCATTTCTTAGTGTGGGTCACGGCTATGGGTCGTGACCATACCTCATTCAAGCAATAGGCTTGATGGGAAAAAGGTCGCGCGTGGTGGGTCAGAGCTCTAGGTCGTGACCAGGTGCAAGCCAGGAACTCCTTCTTTCATTTATTGGTCGCGCGCATGGGGGTCACAGCTAAAAAAACGTTGCTTGTCATTTCATTTCTACGATTTGTAAGGTTGTATAAGGGCTTGTGCGATTTCAGGTGGATTTCAGTTGGATTTGCAAGGCCTAAGCGATTTCAGTTGGTTTTCATTTGGATTAACCCCTGGTATGTATTGATTCATTTTGATTTCATTTGGATTTCGTGATTTCTATCTAAAGCCCTAATTGTTGTGTATGTATGTGTAGATTTATGTATGTATGTGTTTATGTGTTTGTTTGTATTGATTTATGTTTATATGTGTGTGTATGTATAGATTTATGTGTATATGTATGTTTATGTGTGTAACTATGAACAAATAAATTGTTTTTTGTCAATAAACCTTATATTGTATTTGTGTGTATGTATAGATTATATGTGCCTGTATGTATAGATTTATGTCCAAAATAATATTAGGGTTTAGTAAACCCTAAATAGTATGTGTGTGTATGTATAGATTATGTCAATAAAATCGAGATTGTATGTGTGTGTATGTATAGATTATGCTAATAAACCCTAGTTTGTATGTGTGTGTATTTTTTTTGACAAAATATAATTAAATGGATTTTTAATGAGTAAAAAAATTTACATCCACCTTGTCATTATTTTATTGGGGGTTATATGCGTGCCATCATATTATATTGGGAGTTATATGCATGTCGTGATTTTTTGCACTATAATATGTGTGTAAGTACTACAATATGTGATTTTTTACATTTACCTTCAGCAGTAGTGTTTATGCATTGGTTGTTTGTTTGCACTACAATATGTGTGTAAGTACAGTGTGTATTTCTGTTGATTCTGCAGTTTGTATGTTTATTGAATAGATAATACACATATACTTTTAAACTCTCTCATAATAAATCCTAACAAAACATGTTATAAACAATTACGGCGGGTTGTGGTTGGGATTTCACATATACTTTTAAACTCTCATAACTTTCAAACCCAAACCTTAATAGTAGGACTCGTATTCATGCCCTCGTATACTTTTCTCAGGAAAAACAAAGCACGGTGATAATTACTGTCAACAAGAGTGGGACAGGTTGCAATTAGACCGCACACGTAACTCTTTTATTAGTGTGCGTTATATAGAGGGTACTCCTATTTATAGGTATGGAAATAAAAATATCGAACAATTTAACTACCTTGTAAATCGTGGAGTTGATCTCCAGCAAGATTACTTGTTCGATCATATTCTATTTTCTCTACCAGAAAACTAGGATGACGTTATACAAAATATATTTCACATACATAATCCCGACAAAGCCCTGACCTTGGTTACGTTGTGGGAGAAGGTAGAAAAACAAATCCACCAGCATTGACATAGATTGTGATGTCTTGTGCCACATGCACGTAAAATTGAATCTTGCCAACAAGTTGAGAAATATGGGATTCCGAGTTCATGTCACGGATATCTACACATAAATCATAGATACACTTCCTCCTAGTTTCCCACGTGCAAAAATTCATAGGTTCTTAAAAACTAATACCGAATGGATGGAGATCAGACACATTGAACTTATTCTAAAGTCTGACTCTGAAAAGGTATCTATATATATATATTCAAAAGCTTGATTAATTAGTTATAATTTAATATTATTATAATTATTTAGTCACTTACAGTTTTTCATTTTTGTAGATAATGTCGAGAGGAAACAACCCAATGGTACCAAGTGCCGAGGTGACACCACAATGAGGTTCACCATCTCGTGCAGAACCCGGATTCTCAACATCAATGGCTGAGCAATTCATAACTCCAACAATGGTTCACTCCTCACCAAGTCTAACTCCAAGTGCTCCTACGCCCCAATCCAACACTCCCGTTGCTTTAACGCCCCCATTCAGCACTCCCAATGCCTCCCGCTCAAATAAAAAGAAGCCTATTGGTTTCTCCCTTCTCGGGAATAACCCGATGGGTGATAGGAATGACGTGCTGAACTTTAAAGCCCGGTGTTTGTCTCTAGGAAAAATGAACGTGGGAGTCGGTGGACCAGACAATGGAACCTTGTTGATCAAGCTGTCAAAGATGACATACATGACCAACTTTGCAAGCATTTCTCATTTCCTGACCGTTCCAAGAATAGGGTTCTATCTCGGGTTGCTGAAGGATTGAGGACATATAGGAGAAACCTTCGGAAGAAACATTTTCCAAAAGAGGCAGCAAACTCAGATATTTTGGCTTTGAAAGAGAGAGTGCCTCCAAATGTTGAAATGTCGTTAGAGCAGTGGAATAATTTTTTGGAGAATGAGGCTAAGGAGAAAAGGTTGGTCCAGAGGGATCAAAACAAAAAAAAGGCATAAAAAACTGATATCCATAGGCTGGTATCCAAATAATATGAAGATTTAAAGAATGAATGGGAGAGTAGGACAAAGGATGGTCCAGATGATGGTAAAAACCCAAATCGGTCCAACTTATTCCTTTATGCTCGACGGGACAAAGATAATAAATTCCCATCGCACTTGGCTAAGAAAATGGAATCAATAGAGGCCATCAGCAGTCAATCCAATTCCATCCCTACTAATGACTTTGACCTTGAAAATGATGCCCTGACACATACCTTTGGAAAGGACAAAAGGGGGAGGACGAGAGGTTTTGGCTCACATATGCCAAAAATAAAACTTCAACACACTGCACCTCTTGTGGATGAGCTTTATTCGATCAAGAATTGTATCTCATCCTAAAAGGAGCACCAGTTGAAGACCGATAGGGATGTCCATGAGATTAAAAATACCCTGGGATTATTGACGAATTAAATTGGGAAACTTGTGAACTTTTTTGAAAGTTTTAGGCCCCCAATGCCTCCTCAAGGTTAGCCTTACCCTACTCCTACTCAAGGTTTCACACATCCTTCCCCTCCCGAATGCCTCATGCTCTAACATTCCCCTCTCAAATGCCTCATCCTCCAACATTCCCCTCCCCTGCACCTCCGCCAGGCACGGGACTTGGATCATCATCAATAACTCATGGTGACTATGGCGAAGAGTACTAAATCAAGGACATGAGCAATTCGAGGTTTGTTGGCGTGTGCATACTCGTCTCCATAGTTCCTGGAACTCGAGTACATGGACGACCTTTGGTGGAGGGTGAGGCTAAAATAATGGTCGATGAAATATACAACTGCTACGGAGATGTACCAATGTACGTTAACAGCGGGGAAGGGATGGAATTGAGGAATTATGCAAAATCTTTTATTACTTGGCCAGTTTATCCGTTTGCCAAAATGCAATAATATTTTCTTTCGTTTCAGTTGTAATAATTTTTTTTGTTTTAGTTGTAAGAATATTGGTTTTGCTTCAGCTGGAATGATATTTTTTTTGCTTCAGTTGTAAGAATATTGGTTTTGTTTCGTTTGTAATGATATTTTTTTGTTTCAGTCATAAGAATATTCTTTTTGTTTCAGTTGTAATAATATTTTTTAACATATTACCACAGGACTGGAATTTGAAGATTATTACATGGATTTCCCACAATACAAAGAGTGGATGGGAGAGACTAACCAGATATCAAATAATCATGTAAAGGGCGTTTACGAATTTGTTAAATATGCTTCTAAAAATCTTAAAAGTGAGAAGATTCCGTATCCGTGCACTCATTGTATTAACAAAAAATATAAGTCATTGGAAGATGTTGAGTTTCATTTACTAAAGTGGGGAATCTGTCAAGACTATAAAATATGGACATATCATGGTGAAAAAGTTATACCTTATGTTCCAGAAGAATTACCGATACCCGAACGTGTAACGAAACCCAAAGGAGTAGAAGTGGTACATGATTCACCAACACATCGTCCATTAACTGACTTAATTGATGATGCTTACGGACTCCACAACCATCAAAACCACCAACATATGGATACAAATAATGCGCATTATGACCAAGTAAATGAATAAATTGATGTTGAACTACTAGGAGATGGGGAATACATACGGTTGAAAGCCGATGCGGCTAGACCATTGTATAAATATTGCGATGAAGATCACTCGGTATTATATGCAATGATTGGTTTGCATATTTTAAAAAGTCAATTTGGTTTGTCTGGGAACAACATAACCGGAATTCTTAAGTGGGTTAAAGAAATTCTCCCAAAAGAGAACACGTTACCAGACAATTATCCTACCATGAAGAAGAGTTTGAAGGGTTTAGGTTTGAAATACAAATCTATTCATGCCTGCAAGTATGATTGCATATTGTACCAGAACGAGCACGAAGAGAAGGATGAATGTCATGTATGCAGTGAGACTTGATATGTGGTTTGTGAGAATGGAAAGGAAAAACATGCAAAAAATCTCAAGTGCTCGCAAATTCCACAGAAGGTTTTGAAGTATTTTCCACTTGGGCCACGGTTAAAACAGTTTTTTACTGTACCGTGGATAGCGGAGGCCATGACATGGCATGCTCGATGCGAGATGGGTGGGAATTTGATGCGTCATCGAGTTGATTCACTCATCTAGCAAATTTCAAATGAACAACGCCATGAATTTGCAAAGGAATCACACAACGTTCGTCTTACAATCTCTGTCGATGGGTTTAACCCTTTCGGTAATTTAAGTACTAGTCAGAGTTATTGGCCAGTTCTCATGGCACCTTTAAGTCTTCCTCCAACATTATACATGGGAAAGGAGTTCACATTGTTATCTTTGTTGATACCCGGGCCGAAGGCTCCCAGTGATGACATTGATATATTTTTAGCACCATTAATCGAAGAACTTAAAGAGTTATGGGATAAAGGTGTGACGGCATTCGATTCTCATAAGGTGAAGAGTTCACACTTAAAGTAATGGTGATGTGGGCGATCCACGATCTTCCTGCTTAAGGGACCTTATTCGGTTGTAACGTTCATGGTTATTATCGATATCCCATATGTGGGGAGGAAACTGAAGCCAGTTGGTTAAAACATAGTTGTAAGATGAGTTACACGGGTCATTGTAGATTTATGTCGACCAGTCACCCTTTTAGGAACGATAAGTCTAACTTTTTCCTGTCGGTTACGAGCGTAGAACATCACATATTCGGCTTTCTGGTGAGAAAATTGAGGAGAAGACGGCGGCTACAACTTCGGGGAATAAGTACGTAGGCAAACACCTTCAGTTTGTAAACCTGAAGCGTAAGGCTAGGGGGATCCGAACGACCCTAGTAAAGCGAAGCCATGGTCTAGGCGATCAATATTTTTTGATTTGCCATATTGGAAAGATTATCGTGTAAGGTATATAATTGATGTGATGCACACAGAGAAGAATGTTGCAGAACATTTGATAGGAACATGTCTGGGTGGATCTCATTCCAAAGATGGAGTGCGGGCCCGCTGAGATATATAGTATATGAAAATAAAGAAGAGACCGTGGTTAAAAAATGATCCTACGACAGGAAGAATTTCTATCCCCCTGACTGCTTTCACTTTGACTACTAGTGAGAAAAAAATCCTCTTAGACATGTTGTTCAACTTGAAGACCCCAACCGATTATTCTGGTAATTTACGTATGGTAGTAAGCTACCAAGAAAATGACTAGAAATAGTGCAAGTCTCACGACTGGCACGTAATCATCCAATTAATCCCTCTGTTATTTCAGCATTGCTTCTGTGAACACAAAGATCTCCGTCGGGCAATTATGAAAATCAGTTTGTGTTTTACCCTACTTTGTGCAAAAGTGGTAAGCATAAGGCACATTAAAGCTGCAAAATCAACTTTAGCCGAGGCGGTTTGTGTATTAGAGAAATATTTTCCTCCGTCATTCTTCGATATCAGTATCCATCTGCTTGTGCATTTATGCGATGAAGCTTTATTATGTGGTCCCGTGAGGTATCGTTGGATGAATGCTTTTGAGCGCTTGATGAAAACCTTTAAATATTATGAAAAGAATACACGGTATATTAGCGGGTCAATTACTGAAGAATACGTAACAGTGGAATCATCGCTATACGCTAGGGAATATATGCCATAACAAGAGGTGAAGAGGCTTAATCCTCATGGAGAACGACTGATAGAGGAACCTGACGAGTTCAAGGACGAATTGTCATTTGAGAACCCTAAAGAGGTGAAACTCACAAACCTATAATACGAGAAAGCAACTCGTCATGTCTTCGAATCTCAAGATGAAGTCGAAGACTGGAGAGAGTGAGTATCTACTGAATTCTTCTTCTTTGATTATAAGTATTTTTTATTTTATTATCTAAACTCTACAATTTTTCAGTAGGAAGTACGAGAACGAAATTGTGCAAAATCAAAGGAGAAATTGGACGACAACTGATTTTAGGGCATGGGTGTCAAAAGAGGTGCTTTTCACATCTTATATGTGCAGTTATTTATTCATGTATGGTAAAAACATTCCCTAATACAAATTCATTAATAAATGCAGTTTTTAAAAAGAGGTGATGTCTCTTCCAGACTTGCACGTCTAGCAAAAGGTCCAAGTTTTCGTGCGAAAGAGTTTAAGAAATTCCACACCAATGGTTTTGATTTCATTTCATATCCATATGAGGAAAATCTTTTGACGCAAGATAGTGGAATATCAATTTCTACCTTGACCACCTGTATCGCTAGCAAAAGTGATAAAATCCAAAGAATACGGTGTTAACCTATTATGGGATAATTCAACAAATCCTAGAACTTGATTACTTAGATTTCACAGAAATCGTATTCTATTGTGATTGGGTAAAGATGGAGGATACAACGAATGCTTGCAAAGTTAATCCCGACTCCAAACTTATTATGGTAGATTTATCAAAGTTGAAGACTAAAGACCGCATAGTCGACGAGCCATTTATTTGTGCCTTTCAGAAGGTATTCTACTCGAAGTGCATAAACGATGGCAATTGATCTATTGTTGTGTATACACCAAAGGGTATGACTGCTGAAGTAAATGCATTAAAGGCTCCAAAAGAGTTCCAGTGAGCTCTTGATGACAACCCTAATTTGAAGGATCTTTTAGTTGATTTAGAGGAAGGTTGAGTATCAAAATATTATTTTATCCTCGTCAATCTTATTTGTATCCTATTATGATATTGACATTGTATTAGCACTTTACTTTAATGTAGGAATGTCATCTACTTTTAAGTGTAATGTCTTGCTATTTTTGCAAATGGTAGGTGATTTATCGTTTTTTTTTATAACAGATATATTTTCATTTATTTATTTCTATCGTTTAGCTTTAGAGTGCGAAAACTTGAAATAGCTCTCAAACGGCCCCGTGAGAGGCACTAACACCTCGCACGGGACCAATGTAAGTCATAGGAACTAACCGCGTGATCACCAGACTCCCAATTTGAAAACGCGGTGATAATTTGAATATATGTAGACTTAGGCTTAAAACTTGGCGTCAGAGTGTGAAAACCTGAAATAGACCCATGAGAGGCACCGACACCTCGCATGGGACCAATGTAACTCGTAGGAACAGATCGCGTTATCATGGGAATCCCGATTTGAGAATATGTTGATAATTTGAAAATATCTTGACTTAAGCTTAAAAAATGGCGTTAGAAGGCGAAAACCAGAAACAGCTCCCGAACGGCCCCGTGAGAGGCACCTCTCACGGGACCAATATAACTTGTACGAACTGACCGCATGATCACGAGACTGCCGATTTGAGAATACGACGATAATTTGAAAATTTCTAGACTTAGGCATAAAAACATGGCGTTAGTGGAGGAAAATCCCGACACAACGTCCGTTATGATCGTCTTCATTTACTACACCGACAATAAGACCGTCTCGTCGAGTATGAAATGAATAGTAGCAACCAAAGGTGTGAAAGCATCCATTAACTAATAGGTATAAGTAGGTGTAATATCTTAAATGGTGTCATTAAAGCAACTAGTTTTAAGATGTGTTGGTCTTTGCTATCCTAAAAAAGTCTTTAGCTTTGTTATGCATCAAAAATATAAAAATTCTCTTTTTTCAGGCTCTTATGGATCCCATTTGATAAAAAGAATCAGATCTATAGTTGACTTAATTGATGAGATTATTATATCAGAGGGGAACTCTCAGGTATGGACCCTTACAATAGATGGCCTATTCTCTTTTAAGTCTGCTTATGAATTTTGCAAATCTCATAGACCTACTTCCTTAATTTGGAAATGCCTATGGTCTAGATCCCGACCTTTAAAATTGTATAATTTCTCCTAAAAGCTTTTGCATAATGCTATTCTTCTGTAGTCTAACTTTATAAAATTGAATATTCAATTGGCCTCTAGATGTAGATGTTGCTATGAACATGAGGAATTTCTCTCTCACACTTTCTAAACTGTTACATAACAGTTATCTAAACAGTTATATACCAGTTTATATAACTGTTATGCAACTTCTAATCCTTTAGAATTTGAGTAGATGGTAATTTTACAAATATTGCAGCTATTTTCTAAGTCAGATTATCTCAGTATTGTTGGATACGTGAGTTGCTCATTTTCTCACACTTTTAAGTATGTGTTCAATTTAAAGTTATATTTCTACCGTCCTATTATAGAATAATATGCGACTAAGACAATTGGTTTAATTTTTCAGGTATAGAAGGGAATATGACATCAATTACACTCGAAACATTACTGTTGATCTATTGTGTGTTCAAGAATTCCATCGATAGACCCACCGTGTGAGATATTCCTACTGTATTTGGCAATGAACGCACAACACTAGTTTCACCCCAAAGACCAGCTTTTATAATTGGGAAAATGACCTCAATGCAGCGATGGAGGCCCGGTCTTGCTTTTAGTAATCCTGAGTAAGCATGATTGCTTTCAGCATCTTCCTAGCTGACTGAAATTATCTAAAAATGTTTGTTATCTAGAAAAGATTTCTTCCATAATTAGTAGTGTTACTATTGTAATTATCACCACTTAGTATAGCCAAACACCATTATGTATTGGGGACGGACCTTTATGGGTTTAGAAATGAAAATACAAATGAAAATACGATGATAATTTACTTAGGCTTAAAAAATGGCTTTAGAGGGCGAAAATCCGAAATAGCCCCCGAACGGCCCCGTGAGAGGCACCAACACCTCGCACGGGACCAATGTAACTCGTAGGAACTGACCGCGCGATCACGGGACTCCCGGTTTGAGAATACGATAATAATTTTCATATTTCTAGACTTAGGCATAAAAACATGGCGTTAGTGGGGGAAAAATCAAAACAGCCACCGAACGGCCCCGTGAGTGGTACCAACACCTAGCCTGGGACTAATGTAACTCGTACGAACTGACCGCTCGATCACAGGACCCCCATTTTGAGAATACAAAGACAATTTAAAAATATGAGGACTTTGGCAAAACATGGCGTTAGTGGGTGAAAACCCAAAACAGCTCCCGAATGTCCCCGTGAGTGGCACCAACACCTCGCACGGGACCAATGTAACTAGTAGGAACTGACCGCGTGATCACGGGACTCCCGGTTTGAGAATACAATGATAATTTGCATATTTCTGGACTTAGGCTTAAAAACATGGCATTACTGGGTGAAAACCCGAAACAGCCCCCCGAACGGCCCCGTGAGTGGCACCAACACCTCGCACGGGACAAATGTACCTCGCACGAACTGACCGCACGATCACGGGACTCCCGGTTTGAGAATACGATGATAATTTACATATTTCTAGACTTAGGCATAAAAACATGGCATTAGTGGGTGAAAATTCGAAACAGCCCCCGAACGGCCGCGTGAGTGGCACCAACACCTCGCACGGGACCAATATAACTCGCATCAACTGACTGTGCAATCACAGGAGCCCCTATTTGAGAATACGACGATAATTTAAAAATATCAGGACTTAGGCAAAATATGGCGTTAGGGGGTGAAAACCCAAAACATCCCCCGAACGGCCCCGTGAGTGGCACCAACTCCTCGCACGGGACCAATGTAAACTCGTAGGAATTGACCGCGCAATCACGAGACCCCCGATTTGAGAATACAATGATAGTTTGCATATTTCTGGACTTAGGCATAAAAACATGGCGTTAGAGGGGAAAACTCGAAATAGCTCCCGAACGTTCCTGTGAGTGGCACCAACACCTCCCACGGGACAAATATAACTCGTACAAACTGACCGCGTGATCACGGGACCCCGGGTTTGAGAATACGAAGATAATTTAAAAATATCAGGACTTAGGCAAAACATGGCGTTAGTGGGTGAAAACCCGAAACAGCCCCCGAATGGCCCTGTGAGTGGAACCAACACCTCGCGGGACCAATTTAACTCATAGGAACTGACCGCGTGATCACGGGACTGCTGGTTTGAGAATAGGATGATAATTTGTATATTTCTAGAATTAGGCTTAAAAACATGGCGTTAGTGGGTGAAAACCCGAAACAGCCCCCGAACGTCCCCGTGAGTGGCACCAACACCTCGTACGGGACCAATGTAACTCGTACGAAGTGACCGCGCGATCGCGGGACCCCCAATTTGAGAATACAACAATAATTTACATATTTCTAGACTTAGGCATAAAATTATGGTGTTAGTGGGGGAAAACCTGAAACAGCCCCCGAACGACCCCATGAGTGGCACCAACACCTCGCACGGGACCAATGTAACTCGCACGAACTAACTGCGCGATCACGGGACCCCCAGTTTGAGAAGACGAAGATAATTTAAATATTTCTAGACATAGGCATAAAAACATTGATATGTTGATAATTATAACTCATATATGCAATTTTCAGCTTGAATAAAATTTTTGTAAAACTACTTGGTTACTGATATCATTTTTTTTGTATCCTATCATTTATAGGATTTTTGCACGTGGAACAAATGAAGAAGGCAATGGTTTACGACATGAATATTTTTTATATAATGGTGTGGGCGTTCGAGATTATGTTTTTTATGTGTTACAGTCGTGCGGGCTTTTATTTTTAGTTTTATGGCTGTGCGGGCTTTATAATTAGCTGGTTTTATATTTACAGGGTTTGGAATGTTCGAAAAATAGAGGAAACACTGCCCAATTTTTTTTGGTTTGTGAATTATTAAGACCTGTAATATTTTTAAATTTGTATATATATTTGTTTATTAACAACGTTCCCGATTCGCAATTTGTGATTTTTTTTTATTGTTTTGCCAATAATAAATATTCGCAACCGTGCAGTCACAGGACCCCCGATTTTAGGATTGGACCAAAAAATGACATTTTTTTTAAATTATAGTTAAATATGGTCATGGACTTTGTCCATGACCATTTTTATTTTTTCTGTTGCGCATAAAAATGGTTCCGGCCAATTTTATCATGGACTTTGGCCGAGACCAATTTTGTTACGGTTGTGGGTCACGGACGAAGGCCGTGACCATTTTTTCCCCGTCGCGGTATGGGCCACGGCCCAAGTACGCGACCATCTACCGTGATCCACTGTGGGTCGTGACCATTTTTTGGTCACGGACTCTGGCCGCAACCTACGAAATTGGTCATGCCCGAAATGGTCCCGGCCCAAGCCTGTGACCCACAGTCTTGGTCAGGGATTTTGGCCGTGACCAATAGTCATTTTTGGTGTAGTGAGGGGCCACAATCATAGGGAACTATCCATATCTCGAGACCACCGAGAAGATTCTCTCAAGTCACGAATCAACGTGCGAGGATCCACGCGTGTCGAGCAAACTTCCCAAGAAGAGAGTTGAGAAAAAATGCACGGTCAAACCGCTAGAACCACTTCCCATAAAACTAATCGAGAAGATCATCCTTGGAAGGGATCAATCCAAAAGTTGGATGATCACTTGAGAGAAATGGAAAAATCTATAAATCCCTTGTAAAGGAGTTTTGTGAAGGTATCATCCTTTGTTCCAGCTATTGTGGACTTCCCCACACCTGCTAAATTCAAACCATATGTGGTTACTCCTAAGTATGATGGAAAAACTTATCATATCCTTCATGTAGAGCAATACCAGGCTACGATCGACATCTACTCCTTCCCAGATGAAATGCGTTGCCAAGCATTTTCAAGAATAATTACCGGGTCAGCACAGACTTGATATAATAATTCGCCTTCCGTGCAAATCTTTAGCTTCCAATAACTTGCTGAGCTATTCATCAGTAATTTCTACTTTAGAACCAAACCCTTCAAAAGGGTGGCTCATTTAATAAGTGTTCATCAGTGACCAGGGGAAACCACTCACGAATATATTACTCATTTTAATAATGAAAAGTTAGAAGTGGTAGATTTTGAAGAAAGGATAGCTATCACGACCTTAATGAGAGGTTTGCTCCCTGAGAAGTTATATTATGCTCTGGCTAAAAAAAACCTCATACTATGATTGAGTTAATAGCTAAATATAGGAAGATCATGAAGGCTGATGAGGCTATGGCCACCAAATAAGCCCCTGGTTCCAAGGTAGACGGCCAAAAGAACTCCAAGAAGAAGGACCAAAAGGATAACAAGGATGAAAAGTCCAAGAAGTATGATGAATATACCCCCTCACCGTTGGCGTACATCATATATTGGAAGAGATTAGGGGAAGTAGGTACCTGAAATGTCTTGGAAAACTAAAAGCTCCCCCTAAGAGGAGAGATAAATTCAAGTAATGTGAATTTCACAAAGACTATGGGCATACTAGTGACAACTGCATAGCCCTAAAGAATGAGATAGAAAGCCTGATTCGACATGGAAAGATTTCCAAGTTTATAGATAAGACATAGTAAAGAGACACCAGAAGACGATTAGAATCCCCTTTCAAAGGAAAGGAATATAAGAAAAGAGGCCGGGATGATGATTTAAAAAATGACCCTGACTTGTAAAAAACCGAGAGCCTGGACTCGAGGTAAAGATGATACATTTTAACTGTCATTTTATTGAAGGATGAGATGCTAGTGGTGGTGACGAAATAGCTGAAAGGAAAGCCCACTTAAATTAAGCCAAAGCATGTTCATACATTTAACAAATCAATCTGTCTGATGACGTTGATGGTCGCCCAAGGAAGGTAAACAAAGATAAGGTGGTAATGGATTTTTCTACGAATGATCTATCTGGAGTGCTCTATCCCCATGATGATCATCTGGTCGTCATTGTATGTGTACATGAGGCAAGAGTGGCTAGAATTTTACTAGATAATGGTAACTCATCCAATGTTATGTTTTATGAATACTTCAAAGGATTGGGACTACGCGACAGAAGATTGGAGTCCTATTACAGGCCCCTAATAGGCTTTTTAGGAGAAAAAGTATATCTTTTGGGAACTGTCAAGTTAGAATCTCTTATTGGCACATAGCCAATAAGCCGAACAGAAAGGATTTGTTTGTTCGTCTTAGACAAGAACGTCTAATCATCTTACAATATGATCCTTAGTAGGGTCGGCTTGAAGAAGTTCGAAGCAGTACTATCTACTGTGTACTAGTGCTTAAAATTACCCACACACGACATTGTCACGAGAAATCAAATTTAAGCTAGATAATGCCATTATACATTAGCCGACCAAGAGGAGGTGAAGAAACTCACCACCACCTACTAGATTGAGACCTTAGATCCTCGAATGGAGGTTGATTTGCTTAATGGACAGGTTGTGGAAGCAACAAATATGGTCATCTTGGACGACGGTCACCCAGAAAGGACTACACAAATCGTCTCATCTCTAGAGCCAACCCTAAAATAAGATAAAATTCTCGAAAGAGAAAAAAAGTATATTTACTTGGAGCCATGAGGATATGCTAGGGATCGACATGGAATTCATATGCCACGAGTTCAATATCTTCAAATATGCTAAAGCCAATCAAGAAGAAGCGGCGCGTGTTTAGTCCTGATAAGAACATGGCTATCCAGGAAGAGGTGGACAAACTATAGAAGATAAAGTTTATGGAAGATGTAAAATATCCTCATTGGTTGGATATTGTAGTAATGGTGAGAAAGAAGAACAATAAATGGCTCATGTGTGTTGATTTTGTGGATCTCAACAAGGCTTGTCCAAAGGATCATTTTCCTTTGTTCACAATCGATCAATTGGTTGATGCCACAACCGGGCATGAGTTGCTCAGTTTCATGGATACTTATTTGGGGTATAATTAAATCAAGATGAAGCTAGAGGACAAGCAGAAAACCTCATTCATCACCATTCGAAGTATTACTACTAAAATGTTATGCCCTTTGGGCTAAAAAATGCTGGAGCAACATACCAAAGGTTAGTGAATAAGGTTTTTGAGGAATAAATTAGTAAAAATGTGGAGGTGTATGTGGATGACATGCCCACCCAAAGCAAGAAAGTCATCTACCACATTATGGACTTGGGATATACATTTTATCAACTGGAAAAGCACCAAATAAAGCTTAAGCCTACCAAATGCGTGTTCGGCGTATAAGAAGGAATGTTCTTGGGATTCATAGTAAATTAGAGAGGCATTGAGGCCAATCTGGACAAAGATCAAAGCATTGATTGACATGCAGTCTCCCTTATGTAAGAAGGATATACGAAAGCTAACTGGAAGAGTAACAGTCCTTAATAGGTTTGTTTCCCAAGATACTAACGAATGCTTACCCTTCTTCAACGTGTTAAGAAAGACTTTTGAGTGGAATGAAAAAAATGAGAGAATGTCTTCCTGGAGTTGAAGAAATATTTGGGATCACCACCATTTCTCTCTCAACCACTCATGGGGGAGAAATTATACTTATACCTGGAAGGTATCTGAGTCGGCAGTTATCTCGGAACTAATACGTTTAGAAAATGTGGTATAGAAACCAGTTTACTACACCAGTAAGGCCTTTTAAGGAGCTAAAATATGGTACCCGCGACTAGACAAGTTTATTTTGGCCCTCATCGAAGCCTCACGAAGGAAAAAAAATGTATTTCCAAGACCACACTATTGTGGTCTACACAAACTTATCACTATTCCAAGTCATTCACAAGCCAGAGAAGTCAGGGAAGTTGATGGCATAGGTGGAGGGGTTAGTATAATACGATATATACTATGAACCCAGAACAATAGTAAGGAGTTAAGAGGTAGCAGATTTCACAGCCGAATTCACTAGTGATGAAAATCTTGCTGACCAAATTCTAGTAAAAGAAAAATCAGTCGAGCAGACTTCTTCGAAACATAGCTCAAAGGAAAGCCATCCCGAGAAGACTTATCTAGAAGATAGATCCAAAATAAACAAACTAAAAACATCCATTGCGGGAGAAATAACCAAACGATACTTAGAGCAAAGAAAAAAAATGTTAATGTATGGGTTCCTGAGTGAAGGGAACTTCAATGGATAATTGCCTGTATATAAGATGTACATAGATGGATCTTTATGTTCTACTAGTAGTGGCGCTGGGTTAATTATCAATACTCCTGATGATATAGATATAGAATACGCGCTTCATTTTCATTTCTAAGCTTCTAACAACAAGGAATAATATGAAGTGTAGACCGCAACCTTCGAATTAGGTATTTCATTGGGCGCCGAACAGGTCATGGACCATAACGATTCTTTGTTAATAATTAATCAGGTGCCGAGGATATACGGAGTCAGAGGAGAATTGATGGCAAGATGACTGGCAAAGGACTACAATAGAACATTCAAGTTTTTCGCGATTAAAATGGTTAGAGTACCCAGAATTGAAAACGCCCGAACAGATGCACTTGCTCGTCTAGCTTTAGTGACCCGAACAGAATTGAGAAGGACTATTCCTGTAGAAATTTTAACAAGTAGAATTATTGACGAAGAAACTGCTAATTTGATTGTAGTAGATTTGAGACCCTCGTGGATGGATCCCATTGACGCGACTCAGAAAGTGTCTCTAATGTGCGTTCACTCTAGGCTCACGTGCAAGCATGTCGCGTTAGTAATAAACCTGGTTAGTCGGGATCATATCCTTAGGGAATCAGGACAACGAAGTTGTAACGACGTTGGATAGATAAGGAAATCCTAACTCTGACTTCAAACAGAAAGGAAAAATGATTTGGTTTGAGAATGACTATACTAGATGCAATTTATGAAATTATGAAAATATGCAATTATACTAAATTACCTAAAATACTGATGAATGCTGATTTAAAACTGTAAACTATATGATGAGAAAAACATGACGGGAATACAATCCCCCAACCCTAGTATTGCAATTATAATACTAATCGTAACTTTAACTGATTAATTAGGCCCAGAATTTAGTACTCCCAAGCATTACGTATATGAGGTTCAAGCCCGCATCATACTTAATCTGAGGATGAGTAAATCGGTATTATGATAGTTACACTCGAATTGCATTCTAAAGCATCCCGGCTACTCAGAAGCAAACGAGATCTAAAGATCTACAATTGTCGTGTCCCTAGGCAATACGGTCATAATCAATCACTAAATTCAGAGGACTAATGTTATACACATGCAACTAACACATCAGGTTGGGTTCATGTATCCCAGCCTTAGAAAATCTAGCCTAACATGCTGAAACTAATGAAAATAATTTTTGAATTGTAGAAAATCCTGATTAAACTAAGGAAAATTTGTAGAATGATGTAGAAAAGAATTTGACTGAAGAAAAGTAACTCTTAATCTTACCAAAGCAGTAGCAGCAGCAATTAAGAACACTTGTAATCAAAGAATTTCTGAATAATCTTCAATCTTTGGAATTAAAATTGTAAACTATCTCTAAACTAGGATTTTCTGGAAAAGAATGGAAAATTCTACTAATTCTCCATCCTAAAAATGATAAAAACTCGGGTTTTTATACCCTATAAAAATTCAAGAGTTTTAGCTGCACTAGGACTCTCAAATAGAAGAAGATAGAATTTCAAATCTCGATAGCCGGACCGGTCCGGGGCTTAGGCGGATCGGTCTACTTAGAAAGCAGATCGGTTCTTTTAATTTTCTGGTGGACCGGTCCGGGGCAAACCAATTCTTTTATTTTTCACCCCTCTTCGGTTTTCTTTCGATTCGGGGTCCTCTGGATTGTTGCACAGCGGACCGGTCCGGACTGGGGGCGGATCGGACTGCCTCTTTGACTTTTTTCTCAACTTTGATTGCTCATATCTTTCACACCGGGACTCCGATTGAGGTGTCGTTTCTTCCTATGTGCTCGTGAACTTGATACCTTCAACTTCTCTTTAGGCACCTCATCTGAATTCTGAGTAAAAATTATACTTTTGCCCTTTGGACTTTCCTTCTTTTCATTTCTCGATTCTTCCGGTTTCTTTCTTTCGTTATTGAGATTAAATACCTGCAAAATTCATACGAAATACCAGAAACTCGGTGTTCTCGTTAGGATAATTCAGTAGCAATATTAGGAGATAAAGTCAAATCGATTATGTTGTTCGAGATGCTAAAAGTAACTAAATTAAGGGATAAATTAGGAAGAATTTATGCCTAATCAAATCCCCCTAACTTAGAACTTTGCGCGTCCCGAGCAATGTAAAATAATACTAGCACGACTGAACTCTTGAAAAATATTTTATTAGGATAGAATACCTTTTTCGCTGGCAAGCGATTTCATTTAGCATGTGCAACAAGCCTTTAAACCCCTAGGTCACCCTAGTAGGAAGAGTTGTGTCTCGTGAGGGTTTGCAGTGAATATACCCACAAAATTCGACTCAAAGAAAAATCAAAATACCTAAAAATTGTATAACTCAAACTTTTCCAGAAAATAGTCATCATCAAGTCATATTTACACGTCTCAAATCATAGTGCGTGTGTGCGAAGTCAAAAATCGAACCGCTAACTTCCACCGATTGATCATTACGTTACTTACCCGAAAATTCGTTTTGATTTCAAATTCTCACGGAATGCTCTGTCAAACGAATCACTCGGAATGTGGCTATTCTCTCGGTATGCATGATAAAAAGTGTAAATATAATGGACGCAAAGTCACACATACGAGTAGAAAAATGGAAATTTAATAGTGATAGGATCTCATCAACGGAATACAGTTTTAAAAATGGGAACATTGCCTCTTTTTCGCGCATTCAATATCTTTTATTATCTTTTGGTTTATTAGCTCTCCACGCGATAACCAATTTCGCAATTTAGACTCGGTTAGGACTTTTTTGGGTTTTAAGGTATATGGGGTAAAATGAAAATGGTAGGAAGGATTGGAATTGGAAAAGTCATTTATGATGTCCATTTGTGCTTTTTCCGGGCTATTGCTCATTTTTTTCTTCTTTTTCTATATTTTTCTATTTTTCAGTTTTTTCTCTTTTCTCACTGTTTTTGTTGAGCATATCTATTTTTTTTTCTTGCCCCTTTATATGCACTTTTTGGACTTAAATTCTGAATTTTTCCATTTTCGTAATTCCGGGCTATTTGGGTTTTTCGGGTTGTCAAACGAAAGGGAAAAGTTTATATGGCTCAATTGGGTTACAAAAGGGGGTAATATTTTTCGCTACTTTTTCTGGCCAATATTTTTGGGTGACAAACGAGGGCCTACTTCATTGTCCAAAATACCAATTGCGTTACCATATACGTTTCGAGATGAATATAAGTTTAGAGATCAATTTTGGCACATTTTTCAAAGCAATATCACACACATTTTTCATAACCGATCAAAATGAAGGATTGAGATCCTCGGCGACTTTTTAAGAAGCTGAAAAGAACTTTGAGTTAACAATTAACTCGGATTGATTTAAAAACTCGCAAAAAGTGATAGGCTTGAATCTCACCGGGTTTGTTAATCTCTACACTTATTCGTTAAGTCGTCAACTTTCGCTCAATTTCCATCTTTGGTCAATTTTGGCTTTGTGTATGTTGAATTTTTACAACTTGAGACTTTAATCTGACTTTTAACGATAGTTTTGAAAACTTTGAATTCCAATTTTTATTTATTTTGAACAAAATAATTTTTGGGTTTTTCAAAATTTTATGATTTTTTTTTAAATTTCTGGGAATTTTTGAAAATTTATGTAGTTTTAGAAATACGCGCTTGTGACCCCCCCTAACTTAGACTTTTGCATTGTCCTCAATCAAAAAGGACTAAAATCTAAACAAGGCAAAATAATAAGTGCGATAAATAAAACAAACAAATGGAGAAAATGCAGATTTTATAGCAAACAAGACTGTAGTACAATTACAAGGAAACAACATGCAAATATGTGAACAGGAAAAAACAAATAAAAACTGCCATAACCACATAAAGCTTCACTGGGGCTGGGGTTGGGAAGAACCGGGCGCGTCGGGGCCATAGGGGTCATAAAAATAGGAGGGTAATGGCTCATTGGGATCCCCTTGGCATCGGTATATGTCCGCTTGGAAACGGAACATCATGCTCGTATCGCGATGGTAATCGGTCAAGAAGTTGTCGAATCTCGTCTCCAGCGCCGCCATATGGTTCGTGAGGTCACTACCCACCCATTCAAAATCAGGATCGTCCTCTTTGTCCACCGACTCTTCATCCGAATCGACATCACCCATTTCGACATCATCACCGGTGGCCTCTTCTTCCTCTTCGTCGCTCTCGCTCGAGGTAGCCTCTTCTTCGTTGTCACTTCCCAACCTTTCCCGAAAGACAGCTAGATGTTTGGCGCTATTAGTGCGGGTCCCTTGTCCAAAAGGACCGGGGAGGCGAATTCAGTCGAGCGGCACCGCAATGCCAGCGTCCTTGAGGATGGAAGTGATCAAAAGGGCATAGAGAAGGGGGGCGGCACCTTTCTCATCCAGGGCTGCGACCATGATGTCGGCGTATAAGGTGCGGGCCAAGTTAATGGAAGTGTGTGGGCCAAGTTGATGGAATTTTGCCGAAAAATTAGGGAAGGAGAAGAGAGGAGTTTGGTTGAAGGTGTGGAGGGAAAGGGAGGGTTTGGGTGGTTATTTATAGGTGAAAGGGTAGGGGTAGGGTTTGGATTTGGAGGGAAAAGGTTTGGAGGGAAAAAGGGGTTTATTTGGGAGGGAAAGGTTAGGCTTGGGAGTGGTGTGGACGAGTTTGGAGGGAATGAATGGGATTAGGGAGAAGGGGGGGTGAACCTTGGAAAAGGGGAAAATTTTCTGCAGACAGCGGACCGGTTCGCCTGGGGACCGGACCGGTCTGGTCCTTTAATATGCAGGCAAGTTTGACTACCGGATCGGTCCGGCTCAAAATTAAAGGAACCAGTCCGGGGCGGACCGGTCCATCCCTAAAATAAAGGAACTGGTCCGGCTCTTGTATTTGATCTGGATTTCCCCCTAACTTAATTTCGATCGCTCTTCTCCGAAAAGTTTCACTTTCACAACATGCTCCCTATCAATTTTGGACTAGAAACCTCTCGATATCACTGGTCAATGCATCTTGACTCAATTTCCTGAAAATGTGAATGCTTTCTCCTGAATGTACCCCAATCCTATCGACGTTCACTACACACGCGACTCTCACCCCACACACGACTCTCACCCCATACACATCAGGGGTGCGACGACCTCGCTGTAACAGCTCACTCTACCCCGTAAACGGGGTACGACAACCAAACGGTGTCGACTTCTTCCACACACGCCTCCAGATATGACTTTAGGCGTTGTCCATTTTCTTTGAATGTATTTCCCCCTTTCAAATCGTCTAATTCAACAACTCCGTGAAGGAAAACATTCTTCACAACAAACGGGCTAGACCATCGTGACCACAACTTACCCGGAAAGAGATGAAGCCGAGAGTTATAAATAAGCACTTTTTGCCCGGGTAGAAACTCTTTGCGTCGAATGATGCTATCGTGAGTGAGTTTCATCCTTTCTTTGGAAATTTTAGCATTCTCATACGCATCATTGCGTATTTCTTCTAACTCATTTATTTGAAGCTTGCGAGCTTCACCGGCCTTATCCATGGCATAGTTTAACTCCTTAATCGCCCAATACGCCTTGTGCTCTAATTCCACAGGAAGATGGTAAGGTTTTCCATACACAAAGCGGAATGGGGACATGCCAAGTGGATTTTTGTATGCGGTGCGATAGGCCCATAGCGAATCGTTCAATCTAAGTGACCAATCTTTTCGGGTAGGATTGACGGTCTTTTTAAGAATGTTCTTGATTTCCCGATTCGCTAGTTTGGCCTGCCCATTCGTTTGTGGGTGATAAGTCGTTTCAACCTTGTGAACGACTCCATACTTTCCCATTAGCTTATCGAATGGTCTATTGCAAAAGTGCGTTCCATTATCACTGATTATTGCTTTCGGAGCACCGAAGCGGGAAAGTATGTGTTCCTGCAGGAACTTAATCACCACTTCGTTGTCATTTGTCTTTGTAGCTATAGCTTCCACCCATTTAGAAACGTAGTCTATCGCAACAAGGATGTATAGGAAACCAAAAGACGGGGGGAAGGGACCCATGAAGTCAATACCCCAGCAGTCGAAGATCTCAATGATGAGTATGGGAGTAAGAGGCATCATGTCTCGTCGGGTAATGGCTCCCATCCATTGGCACCTATTGCAAGATTTACAAGCAGCGTTCACATCTCGGAATATTGTGGGACAATAGAGGCCACATTGCATAATTTTAGCGGTCATCTTTTTCGTCGAAAAGTGGCCTCCACGAGCTTCCGAATGACAAAACTGGATGACTTTCGGAATCTCGTCATTTGGTACACATCGTCGGATGATTTGGTCGGCGCAATATTTAAAAAGGAAGGGACCGTCATTGAAAAACATGCGCCATCAAGTAATAAACCTCTTCTTATCTTGCGGTGTCCAGTCGGGAGGGACGAATCCCTTGACAAGGTAGTTCACTATATCCGCAAACCAGGGCAAAGAAGAGGTAGCAAAAAGTTGCTCATTCGAAAAGTATTCGTCTATAGGTATGGGATCACTAGGTACGTCGGACGAAAGCGGTGATAAGTGGTCGGCAATGACATTTTCTACTCCTTTCTTATCTTTAATGGAGAGATTGAACTCTTGTAGGATTAGGATCCACCTTATGAGGCGCGATTTTGCATTTTTCTATGCAAGTAGGTATTTCAAAGTCGCGTGGTCGGTGAAGCAAGTAATGGGAGAACCGATAAGGTATGACCGAAATTTATCAAGGGCAAAGACTACCGCTAGCAACTCCTTCTCCGTGGTAGAGTAGTTGAGTTGTGGTCCGATAAGAGTCTGGCTAGCGTAATATATGACATGAGCTTGCTTATCTCTTTTTTGACCCAAAACAGCCCCTATCTCAAAATCGCTAGCATCACACATAAGTTCGAATGGTAAAGACCAATCCGGAACTTGCATGATGGGAGCGGACACAAGAATGGTTTTCAGTTTTTCAAAGGATCTTTGACATGCTTTCGTCCACTCGAATGGGGTGTCCTTCATGAGTAGGTTGTTTAAGGGTCTAGCGATGGCACTAAAGTCCTTAATGAACCTTCGATAAAACCCTGCGTGGCCCAAGAAGGAGCACACGTCTTTGAGTGATTTTGGTGGGGGAAGGTAAGATATGACATCTATCTTTGCCCTATCAACTTCTATCCCTTTGGATGATACTATGTGGCTAAGAAATATTCCCTCGGTGACCATGAAATGGCATTTCTCCCAATTCATCACTAAGTTCTTTTCCACACACCGGGCAAGTACTTTTTCCATTTTTTCTAGACAACGATCGAAAGAGGTACCAAAAATGCTGAAATCGTCCATGAACACTTCGAGTCCTCTCTCGACCATGTCTCTAAATAGGCTCAACATGCACCTTTGAAAGGTCGCGGGTGCATTACACAAGTCGAATGGCATACTTTTGTAGGCAAACGTACCAAAAGGGAAAGTGAAGTTCGTTTTCTCCTTGTCAAGTACATCTACCTCAATTTGGTTATATCCGGAATAACCGTCAAGGAAGCAATAGTAAGGGTGGCCCGCTACTCTCTCAAGCATTTGATCAATAAATGGTAAGGGGAAATGGTCTTTCCTAGTTCCCGCTTTGAGTTTCTGGTAATCAATGCAAATGCGCCACTCGGTGGTGGTACGTTGGGGAACTAGATCTCCCTTAGCATTCTCAATCACTGTCATGCCCGACTTCTTCGGGATGATTTGAATAGGGCTCACCCACTTATTAATCGAGATTGGGTAGATAATCCCGGCATCCAATAATTTGATAATCTCGGTTCTCACTACTTCTTTCATATTGGGATTTAGCCTTCTTTGCATTTCTCCTGAGGGATTGACATCCTCTTCGAGATGGATCTTGTGAGTGCAAATCAAAGGACGTATTCCCTTCAAATCAGTGATGCACTAACCAAAAGCACTTTGGTGCTTTCTCAGAATTTTTAATAATTTTCCCTCCTGCTCTTCGTCTAGGCTAGAGGAGACAACAACGAGAAATATCTCATCCTCTCCTAGGTATGCATATTTAATATGGGAGGGGAGTTTCTTCAATTCAAGGGTTGGAAACTTTTCATCGGAGGGAACCATGCGTGTATCCCTCGGTGGTAACTCCTCGAATCTAGAAACCTAATTTACATCTCTCGCGTCCTCGTCCGACGCTCTCTCATCGAGTAACTCTCTCAACTCCCCAACCTCCCTCTCATAGTCGGTGTACGTCCCCTCACTCTAGTGTCTCGACACTAAATAGGACCCTAAGGCATCACCATAATAATTATCGTCAAAGTACACCTCTACTATCTCATCTATGAAGCTCAGCGCATGAAGATCATCTTCGTCCCCCTTATGTTGGGCTATGTGGAAGATGTTGGTCTCTAAGGTCATGTTCCCAAAAGTGAGTTACATTCGCCCATTCCGAGTATTGATGATTGCGTTAGCCATAGCTAAGAATGGGCACCCAAGGATGATGGGAACATGGTTGGTCGAGGTGAAGGAGGGCTCCGTGTGCCAAATGATAAAGTCTACCGGGAAGTAGAAAGTGTCAACTTGGACGATCACGTCCTCAACTATGCCTCTTGGGATCTTCACGGTTCGATCCGCTAATTGGAAAGTGACTTTTGTGGGCTTGAGATCACCCAAATCAAGTTGCCTATAAATGGAATAAGGGAGGATATTGACACTTGCTCCCAAATCAAGTAAGGCTTTTTCGATTTTGTTTTCTCGAATGATGCAAGAAATGGTGGGTGCACCGGGATCTTTAAATTTAGGCGGGAGATCGTTCAGTAGAATGGAGCTCACGTTCTGTGCTAGAAAGACATTCTTCTTTACCTTCATCTTTCTTTTTACTGTCAATAAGTCTTTGATGACTTTTGCATAAGATGGAATTTTCTTAATGGCATCGAGGAAAGGTAATTTCAGCTTTACTTTCTTTACTACATCTAGCACGTTCTCACGTGGGTTTCCATTATGGGAAGGAATCAACCTTTGGAGAAATGGTGCCGCGGAGGGTGGTTTCACTACTACCTCAAGCTCACTAGTGTCTTCTTTGTCACTCTCATTCAAGGGGACATCTTCGGCCTCTTTCGTGCCGGGCGAAATCTCCTTGTCTTTCGTTGTGTCGTGTGGGGGAGGTGATAAATCAACGACTCTCCCACTACAAAGAGTGGTCACATCTTGACATTGCTCCTAATGTTCAGTAGAGGTGGAGCTAACACTAGTTTGACCTTGGGGAGGTCTTTGGCCCTGGGCAGGAAACTTGCCCTTCTCTTGAACACTCAACGAGGATTGTATCTTTGAAAGACTTGTATTTATGTCGCTAATCAGGCGATCATATCTAGCATTAGTTGTAGTCTGGCTAGTGATAAATTGATTCATAGTATCCTCGAGAGTTATCCGCGGTGGCGGGATATATGCTCCTTGAGGTGGTGGTGCTTTCATATGTCCTTGCATGTGTGGACCTTGTTGAAAGTGTTATGGTGGAGGGGGGGCAATATGTGAAGGAGGGTTCATCGCAGCATGTTGTTTCCCATAGCTAAAACCAAGATGATTTTTCTAAGAAGGGTTGTAAGAATTCCTGTGCGGTGCACCGAAATTACCCTTAAATCCTCCTATACCACTAACTTGCTCTTGAAGCATCACTTTATAGGTGGGTATAGTCGGGCATTCCTTAGTTGAATGACCCGCCTCACAAATCGTACACACCTTCTTGATGGGGTTTGGCATGGATCTAGTTAGTCCTCTTCCATATACCTCACATAGGTCTCTAAATCCTTTCTCCAGCGTATCTAATCGACTGTCCGTCATAGAATTCTTATCTACGTGAAATAGCCCGGACGCCGACGGAGTGGTGGTCACTTGACGATTTCGATTTTGAGCATTAGGATCATAAGTATCCTAGGATTGGGTAGTCTCGACAACATACCTCAGGTGAAGCTCAGCATCGTGGGCATCTAATTCGACAAACGGACCACTACCCAAGGTTTCAACGAGTTGCTTGGAAGTAAGGTTCATCCCATTATAGAGAAAAGAAATGATTTCCACCGTATCAAATCCATAATGGGGGCATGAATCAACTAACTCATTGAACGCTCATGACATCGATGAAATGGCTCATTTTAGATTGCCTGAATGCTTGAATTTGAGCCTTTATGGAGATCGTTCGATGTGGTGGGAAGAATTTCTTGAGAAATCTAGATTGCAACTCGTTCCAATATGGAATCGATCTTGGAGGTAGAGACCATAGCCAGGTCTTCACTTTATCTTTTAGCGAGAAGGGGAAGAGTTTGAGGTGGATCACCTCTTGTGTGCAAGTTTGATCATTGAGAGTATCACACACATCCTCAAATTCCCTGATATGAAGATATGGCTTTTCAGAATCCATACCATGGTAATGGGGTAGCATCTGGATCATCCCGTTTTTTAAATGAAATTGCCCAGCATTATACGGGAGTATAATGCATCCCGGAGTAACAGTGCGCTCGGGATATAAGATTTCTCTCAGCGGGCAGTATGGGGCCTCTTCCTCACCGGCAGATGCACTACCGTGTTGCGACATCTCTCTCTCTCTCTTAGCGACTCGATGTCCTCACTTGGTGTACTCGAAGTGTGCTCTGAAGTGTGTCCTAAGAAAGAAAATGGAGTGTTATTGGAGATTGAGTGTGACGGTGTGGGAGGTGGAATCCAAAACTGTGGGGCGTTAGGAGTGTGGGGGCTATCAGGATCGTACTCAACTATTGGATTTTCGTGAATACAGGTTGGAGTATTATGGGGTGTGGGAGTGAGTTCGGAATTTTGCATTAAAGCTTGTGAGAGATGATGGTGAATCCTTTTGTGCTTTTTGAATTTTTTTTTATGTTTTTGGATTTTTTTTTTTGAAATTTTTGGTCAAAGTTTTAGATTGACTCGATCTAATCCTAAGTCTACCTAATTCATCGGCAACGGCGCCAAAAACTTGACGCGACTCAGAAAGTGTCTCTAATGTGCGTTCACTCTAGGCTCAAGTGCAAGCGTGTCGCGTTAGTAATAAACTCGGTAAGTCGGGATCGTATCCTCAGGGAATCAGGACAACGAAGTTGTAACGACGTTGGATAGACAAGGAAATCCTAACTCTGACTCTAAAACGAAAGGAAAAATGATTTGGTTTTGAGAATGACTATACTAGATGCAATTTATGAAATTATGAAAATATGCAATTATATTAAATTACCGAAAATACTGATGAATGCTGATTTAAAACTGTAAACTAAATGATGAGAAAAACATGACGGGAATACAATCCCCCAACCCTAGTGTATTGCAATTATAATACTAATCATAAATTTAACTGATTAATTAGACCCAGAATTCAGTACTCCCAAGCATTACGTATATGAGGTTCAAGCCCACATCATTCTTAATCTGAGGATGAGTAAATCGATATTATGATAGTTACACTCGAATTGCATTCTAAAGCATCCCGGCTACTCAGAAGAAAATGAGATCTAAAGATCTACAATTGTCGTGTCCCTATGCAATACGGTCGTAATCAATCACTAAATTCAGAGGATTAATGTTATACACATGCAACTAACACATCAGGCTGGGTTCATGTATCCCGGCCTTAGAAAATCTAGCCTAACATGCTGAAACTAATGAAAATAATTTTTGAATTGTAGAAAATCATGATTAAACTAAGGAAAATTTGTAGAATGATGTAGAAAAGAATTTGACTGAAGAAAAGTAATTCCTAATCTTACCAAAGTAGTAGCAGCAGCAATTAAGAACACTTGTAATCAAAGAATTTCTGAATAATCTTCAATCTTTGGAATTAAAATTGTAAACTATCTCTAAAGTAGGGTTTTCTGGAAAAGAATGGAAAATTCTATTAATTCTCCGTCCTAAAATTGATAAAAACTCGAGTTTTTATACCCTATAAAAATTCAGGAGTTTTAGCTGCACTAGGACTCTCAAATAGAAGAAGATAGAATTTTATATCTCGATAGCTGGACCGGTCTAGGGCTTAGGCGGATCGGTCTGCTTAGAAAGCGGATCGGTTCTTTTAATTTTTTGGCTGACCGGTTCGGGGTGGACCGGTTCTTTTATTTTTCATCCCTCTTCGTTTTGCTTTAGATCCGGGGTCCTCTGGATTGTTGCACAGCGGATCGATCCTGACTGGGGGCGGATCGGTCTGCCTCTTTGACTTTTTTCTCAACTTTGACTGCTCATATCTTTCACACCAGGACTCCGATTGAGGTGTCGTTTCTTCCTATGTGCTCGTGAACTTGATACCTTCAACTTCTCTTTAGGTACCTCATCTGAATTCTGAGTAAAAATTATACTTTTGCACTTTGGACTTTCCTTCTTTTCGTTTCTCGATTCTTTCGGTTTCTTTCTTTCATTATTGACATTAAATACCTGCAAAATTCATATGAAATACCAGAAACTCGGTGTACTCGTTAGGATAAGTCAGTAGCAAGATTATGAGATAAAGTCAAATCGATTACGTTGTTCGAGATGCTAAAAGTAACTAAATTAAGGGATAAATTGGGAAGAATTTATTCCTAATCACCCATCAAAGGAAATATTAAAAAATGCACTCTGCTAGAATACCCAAAAGAAGCTAGGAAATTGAGATACAAAGCAGCTAGCTACGTATTAGAGGGAGGTGTTTTCACTACACCAAAAACAGGAATCTGGCGTGGTTTAAAACTGTGCCAGATCAAATCTGGCACGGTTTTGAACTGTTCCAGAATCAGGTGTTCCAAAATGGCCATTTTTTTTGGCACGGTTTAAAATTGTGCCAGAATTGACCAAATAAGAACACTTCTGGCACACTTTTAAACCATACCAGAATTTGATCTTTCTGACACACTTTTGAACTGTTCCAGATTGAGCACATTTTGATAAACTTTTGACACAGTTCAAAATTGTGCCAAAATTTGATACACTTTTGGCACGGTTTTGAACTGTATCAAATTTTTGGCTAAAAGAAAAAAATATTATTTGAAAACAAGAAAATTCACAAATTGCAATCTTGCACGTTATTGATAAACTAATGTACATACAAACTTCAAAATATTACAATTCTTTAGTAGTTCACAGATCAAAAAAAAATTGGGCAGAGTTCCCTCTATTTTCTAGACATTCTAAAACCTGCGTAACATAAAGCCCGCATGGCCACAAAATATAACCATAAACTTACAAAAGCCCACACGGCCATAAAAGTTAACAATAAAACTACAAAAGCTCGCACGGTAATAACACAAAAAAATAAAATCATAAATAAACCCCTTGTTGTAAACCATTGAGTTCTCCGTGTGTTCCACGTGAATAAATGCTAACGATTAAATGTTATCCTGCAAACAAAATAGGATACAAAAAAAAAGATATTAGTAACCAAGTAATTTATAAAAAAAGAGCTTACTCAAGCTAAAAAAATTACATATAGTATTTGCAATTATTATTATATTCTAAAATTGAAAATCTTACGCATGTTATGAATACCTGATCAGTTCCTACGAGTTACATTGGTCTTGTGTGAGGTGTTAGTGCTTCTTACGGGATCGCTTGGGGGATGGTTTGGGTTTTCACCCTTCAATGACTTGTTTTCAAGCCTAATCTACATGTTTTGAAATTATCATCATATTCTCAAATCGGGAGACCCGCGACTACGCGGTCAGTTCGTACAAGTTACATTGGTACCGTGCGAGGTGTTCGTGCCTCTTACGGGGCCATTTGGGGGTTGGTTTGGATTTTCACCCTTTAAGGGATTTTTTTAAGCTTAATCTACAAATTTTTAAATTATCATTATATTCTCAAACCGGGACGCTCCTGACTACGCGGTCAGTTCATATAAGTTACATTGGTCCCGTGCGAGGTGTTCGTGCCTCTTACGGGGCCGTTTGGGGGTTGGTTTGGGTTTTCACTCTCAAACGGCTTGTTTTCAAACATAATCTACATATTTTTAAATTATCGTCATATTCTCAAACCGGGAGACCCGCGACTATGCGATCAGTTCATACAAGTTACATTGGGCTTTCATACAAGTAACATTGGTCCCGTGTGAGGTGTTCGTGCCTCTTACGGGGCTGTTTGAGGGCTAGTTTGGGCTTTCACCCTTTAAGGGATTGTTTTTAAGCTTAATCGATATATTTTCAAATTATCTTCATATTGTCAAATCGGGAGGCCCGTGACTACGCGATCAGTTCGTATAAGTTACATTGGTCCCGTGCGAGGTGTTCATGCCTTTAACTGCAGCAGTTGAAGAATTTTCCATATAGAGAATATCTCATTCCACAGTTTCATAGGAAGAAAATAGGCTCTTGTCCTAACATACATGCCTTGTGGCACCAGAATCAACCCTCCAAAAGTTATCTTCTCCGAGCATATAAGCCTCGAAAATCATAGCAACAAATTTTTGCTTTGTGTCTGATGATCCTCCTTTATCTTTTACTTTCTTCAACTCACGACAATCCTTCTTGAAGTGGCCAATTTATTACAGTGAAAACAATTTCCATTCTTCTTTTTGTTTGTTTTAGAATTATTTGAAAAATTCTTTTGCTTGTTATTCTTTCCATGATTGCCATGTTTTTGCTCCTTTCCTTCTTCCACTATATGGACCTTAGAAACAGAATTTTCATGTTCCTCTTTACCATCTAGAATTCGAGACTCTTATTCAATTCTTAAATGAGTCTATAATTCTTCAAGTGAAAGATTTTCATTTTTGTGTTTGAGTTATTTCTTATAATATTTACATAAAGGAGGAAGTTTTTCAATTATGGCAGAAATAATCACATGTTCATCCATATTTAATTTTTTAAGTTTGCAATGATTTAAAATGTGCTGGATGTCATGAAATTATTCAAGCACAGTGAGGAGAGTGCGCTTGCATTCAAATAAGGAAGTTATTTAATTAAACTTAGTTCTTATCAATTAAGTCCTAAACATGCATCTAGGTGTGATTGATGATGATAAAATCAAGCAAGAACATTCAAACACACACAAATGAGGAAAAATCCCCCAAAGGGGCAAAACCTTTTATTTTTACTATAATTTTGTAAGAAAACGGATTACACGGATTACAATGAAAATATGTGACACAGAAATACCCTCGGGTGTCGGTTTTGTTGTCGGCGGCTGGAACTATCCTTTTCCAGTAGGGCAACAATGAAGAAGCGAGCGGCTTCCTCACAAATTACTCCAGATGAGTAAAAGATCCTCTTGAAGGTTTAAAGATTCACACACATATATGGGAACGGTTGTGTGAATCAAAAAGCTTTTGAAAACCTTAAAAAGATGAAGTCTTATTCTGGGCTATTTTCGCAGAATTTTGAGATTGCAAAAAGACTTGAAAAATGTGTAGAATGAGAACGGATATTTATACGAAAATCGAGGCGGTGGCTCGTTCGAACGAGATAGCCATGTCGCTCGAACGACATTCAAAGTCGTTTGAGCGAGATCGTCGTTCAAGGCAATTCGCTTCTACACTTAGAAAAAAATTCTGCTTTTGATAAAAAATTAATCCAGACTTCAAAAATAATTTTCTAAAAATTTTCCCAAATATTTATGAAAATATTAAAGCTCCAATAAACCATTTTACCGATAGAGTGTAGTGGAGTAGTGGGAATGAGCTGAGCAGCACGTTGCATGTAGCATGATGCACGTGAAGATACTTGATGCATTGAATTCGAATAAAGGCCGTCGAGGATGATCGTGTTGACGTGCCGAATGTAGCGGTATCAGACATACAAAGTGTGATCTGGGAGAAAATAGAAAATTCCTAGATTCTACCTCGTACATTTATAAAATTATGTCCTTACAAATCTCCCCCTGTGTTTATGTCGGTACATACATAAAAAATTCGAATTATGCAATCAAATGACATATAAGATAATATCCCCATTAAACCCTAAAACTTAGAATACTAAATGACATGTCTTCCAAATCTTCAGCTCTTCAGAAACTTCCAAAGCTTTTCTCATCAGGGTGTGCAATCCAATAATGAGCAACGTTGTACCTACACATATGAGATAACGAAAATACCCGTGACAAGCAACAGTTTGAAATATAATGATATGCAAAAATTGATGATCAATTAAGCTAAAGAAAATCATTCATAAATCAACCAAACACCAAAACAATTCTCCCCCATAATTCTTCTCCCCCTTTTTTTGATGTCTCCAAATAGACAAATATGAGAAGCATAGATAAATGCACATGGAGAATGGCACACGGGAATAAACTGCTATTTTTGTATTTTGCAAAAATTTTCACACATAATAAACAACAAAGAATCACACCATGAAAGAATACAAAAACAACCAAGTCGATGATAGCGTAAATGTAGGGGTGTGATCAAATTCGATAGGAAAATCAATGCATACAAACATGACATATGTGCATGATGAATATCGGATACTCCTAACGAATGAACTCAAAATCTTCCTTTGGTGTAAAAAGGTGGTAATATCAGACATTGACTCAATCAAATCAACAAATCAAAGCTCAAAGTGATTTCCACACCAATAACGTCCAAAACTATTTCATGCTTTTTCAGGACTTTCAAGGAAGTGCAAACCTGTTTATATTCTCCAACCAAACTCCCTCGGATATATATTTTGAATAGAGGCGATCTAAATTCTCAAACTTTGGAGAATTGATGGTGAAACCTAATGGCCCATAAATGGCATATATTGCTTTTTATTGCCTTAAATATTTTCGGGCACTTTTAACCTCTTTGGACCCCGGATAATAAAATTCCTCAATTTTTTAGGTCCTTTATAACGGTGGCTTAGAATTGCAAGGGCTAAATGAGCCTTTCGCAGCCCTTCCCTGTTTTCAAATAAACACACAGTCTCACCAAAAAGGTTTTTACATGCATTCCAATCTTGTCAAGTTTTATCGCATATTGTTAATTGTATAGACAGAATTGAGATGGAAACACTCAAGCCAATATGTGATAGACAAGTACAATAATCAAATAAAGTCGTGCATGTGTGCAATAAAGGAGATAGGAGTCAAACATGTAGGAAGATATCACTAATCACATCTCAAAGACTCCAATCAATGTAAAGCACATGGATGAAATGATGTAGCGTCTCAAATCTCTATCAAACAGTCACATGGATAAATGAAATGAAATTGTGACTCGGCTATCTTCAATGCTCATCCATAAAGGTGCAAATAAAATACAAAAATATTTTTGGATTTCTTTTTTTTTTTGAAAATAAATACTACAAATTAATGGTACATGCTAGAAATAGGCAAAAGAGACATCATGAAAACCACCCTATGCTAGCAAACATGTCAAGATCTCAACCGGGAAGAGCGGTGGAGTTTTCCAAAGATGGTGACATCTTTTGGACCAACTCCATAAGATCATGTGTGGTCTTGATCAAAAACTTCACTTACTCGCAAATGTGTGCATCCTCTCTATCATTATGTGCAAGCAAGGTATCATGAGTGGGTGTATGTGCATGAATGTGTGAAGTGGAATGATGTGACACAAAATCCAACTTAGAACAAAACTCCCTAAGATGTCCTCGTTTATTGAAGTGGGAGCAAACATAAACCGGTTTAGGAACTAATTTATCAAAAAATTTGGGATGAACTATCCTAGATGGACACCCATGAGAATAACTCACCAAATTGGAGATAGGCTCGAGCGTATTAGAAGTAGTAAATGCACCGTCATGAACTTTTCCAACATTCTCACCACTTTTCAAACCGGGATAGAGAACCATCTTATCAACCTTCTCAGATGTGTTCTCTAATGAGACTTGGACCTCCCGTGTTTGTATGAGATCATCCTCAAGATGGGATACACGTGTCGTCAGACTAGACACCATGTTGGTCAAGTCACATTTTTCCCTTTTTAACTCAACATTTTCTTCCTTCAACTCACAAATCCAAAAACCTAGAATTCTATTTGACCTTTTTGTTTCCATGGTCTCGATAAACAAATTTCAAAAGGCTTTTTGGATCACACTTTCATCACCCTTCTCATCCTCACTATCGCTTAGGGTAGCGGGCATGGCAACTTTCTTGCCCTCTCTCCTAAGTCTGGAGGGACACTCAAATTTCTTGTGCCCTGTCCCATCACACTCAAAACATCTTATTTTCTCAAGGTTTTCCTTTCTCTTTTTCTTTCTCACAAAAAACTTTTTCTCTCTCCAAATAATCTTAACTCTTTCTCTAAAGCGGTGATTCTAAGAACTAACGCTTTGTTACGTTTTTTGGTCTCAAATGACTCAGAATATAACTCAGCGTAGGCGCGTTGAACATCACTCTCGCTCTCACTTGTGTCATCCTCCCCCTCACTCACATCGATCTCACTGTCGAGGTGTCCCTGTGAAGCAGCATCCTCATCGTCGTGAGGATCACTAGAAGTACTCACATGACTAGCCATGAATGCGGTAAAGTTACACTCATGCGATGACTCATCTCCACAATCCACCGACTCGACCTCACTATCGTCACTAAGGGTAGCATTAAGTACAGTTTTGCCCTTTTCTCTGTTCAGCCTAGTAGCACACTTAAAAGCTCTATGACCCCTACCGTCCCACTCGAAGCATCTCTCACTTTCCTTTTTAGGAAGATCTTTAAAAACTTTTTCATTTTTCTTTTCAAACTTATTTTTCTCAAACTTCTTTTTATCTTTAAAATTTCCATTTTTCTTGAATTTGAGAATTCTCTTGTAATTTTTTTCAAATAGCGCCAAATCATCTAAGTCAAAATCACACTCAGAATCTGACGTATCTGTCTCTCTTTTTCTAGATGACTCTCCCCTCTTTCTTGCCGACCCCACTCTTTCTCCCCTGGGCATTAAGTGCAATTCCCTCATCTTTAGAATTGACAGATTTAGGAAACATGTCTATTTCATACGTTTGCAAGTCTCCTACAAGTTCCTCTAATTTAAGCGTATTTAAATTACCCATAGAATTTAGCACAGTGACTTTAGGGATAAAACGCTTAGGCAGTGATCTAAGAATCTTTTTAACAACTCTAGCATTAGGAATGTGTTTACCAAGATTAAAGCTAGTGTTAACAATATAAGACAATCTAGCATAAAATTCATCAAAACATTCAGATTCAAGCATGGTGGTTGTTTCAAATTGAGTTGTTAAATTTTGCAGTTTCGACTCTTTCACAGCATTAGTACCTTCATGGGTAAGTTGCAAAACATCCCATGCCTCTTTTGACGTGGCGCACGTCATTATGCGTTTGAACTCATCAGGTGTGATAGACCCAGAAATAGCACTTAAACCCTTAGAATTAAAAGATGACCATTTAAATTCTTCTTCAGTCGATGTAGTAACAGGTTTTAAATTGGTCACATTTTCAAGAGTGACGGAGGGAGGTGTCCACCCTCTTTCAACCAAATCCAGACACGTTCATCAATGGCTTTTAATACAGATCTCATGCGGGATTTTCAGTATGCATAGTTTGTCCCATAAAAAACTGACATTTTATTATATAACTTCTTCATTATGAACACACTCGTTTTCGAAAATCAATTTTTTCAGAAAATTGACATCTTAGAAAAAATTTACGAAAAATTACACGGTAAAGTTGTGTAACTGGCTCTGATACCAATTTGAGGAGAGTGCGCTTGCGTTCGAATAAGGAAGTTATTTAATTAAACTCAGCTCTTATCAATTAAGTCCTAAACATGCATCTAGATGTGATTGATGATGATAAAATCAAGCAAGAACATTCAAACACACACAAATGAGGAAAAATCCCCCAAAGGGGCAAAACCTTTTATTTTCACTATAATTTTATAAGAAAATGGCTTACACAGATTACAATGAAAATATGTGACACAAAAATACCCTCAGGTGTCGGTTCTATTGTCGGCGATTGGAATTATCCCTTTCTAGTAGGGCAGCAATGAAGAAGAGAGCGGCTTCCTCACAAATTACTCCAAATGAGTAAAAGATCCTCTTGAAGGTTTAAAGATTCACACACATATATGGGAACGGTTGTGTGAATCAAAAAGCTTTTGAAAACCTTAAAAAGATGAAGTCTTATTCTGGGCTATTTTCGCAGAATTTTCAGATTGCAAAAAGACTTGAAAAACGTGTAGAATGAGAACGGATATTTATACGAAAATCGAGGCGGTGGCTCGTTCGAACGAGATAGCCATGTCGCTCGAACGAAGGACAGATGTCGTTCAAATGAGATCGTGCGACATGCCTATCTCGCGCGAACAACATTCAAAGTCGTTTGAGCGAGCTCGTTGTACAAGGCAATTCGCTTCTACACTTAGAAAAAAATTTGATTTTGATAAAAAATTAATCCAGACTTCAAAAATAATTTTCTAAAAAATTTCCCAAATATTTATGCAAATATTAAAGCTCCAATAAACCATTTTACCGATAGAGTGTAGTGGGAATGAACTGAGCAGCACATTGCATGTATCATAATGCACGTGAAGATACTGGATGCATTGAATTCGGATAAAGGTCGTCGAGGATGATCGTGATGACGTGCCGAATGTAGCGGTATCAGACATACAAACTGTGATCTAGGAGAAAACAGAAAATTCCTAGATTCTACCCAGGACATTTATAAAATTATGTCCTTACACACAGGCCTATTATCATGCATTTTAAAACTTAAAAAGTGACCGATAAGGAACTTCTTACTTATAGCATCTTCCATGAGATATTTGATGTCCAATTTTCCCCATAAGTCTTTCGTTGTCCCAACATTTTGGTACAAGTCCAATAAGTGATCAACAAGTGCATTGAGAATGTGACCATGATAGATTTAATCATCGGTCTCCCATTTTATGCTTTTCCTAGTCTATTCAATGGTTTTATCTTCTTCATCATTTGGTTTCTCTTGTGACAAGACGTACACAATCTTCAATGTTTTTAGAAGAAAGTGAATCTTTTTCTTTCGATTCAAAAAATTACCACCATCAAAACGGTCCAACTTAACAAAGCCTTTTGTTATTTGTCGAAGTGATTTGGAAGATTCTGCCATTTCTAATGCTACTGTATTTAAATTGTTGGAAAATATGTATATAAAGGCAGAAACGAAACTCTTTTATTTATAAAAATTCTATTAACTTCAATACAATGATGTAATACAAATCTTTAAATCAATTCTGAAAAACTTCAAGGTGTGATGCCACTTTCGTGAATATGGTATTTTCCCCATCAAGATAATTCGGTATACAAACGGGAATCCATAAATCCGTACTCAAGATACAATGAAAAAATTATACTATCTGCAAATTTGTGTTTGAAGACAGCCCCCGGATGCAGCAGCGACGAACAAACAATCAAGTCCTATTCTGTTTCTATACACTAAATAGAATAAGATAATTTTTGTTGCTCTTAAAAAATGTAAGTGAGTAATTGCAGGAGTTGGAAAATCTGAAACTGGGTTAATCAACATAATGTGCAATTTCGAATTAGGCATCCTTTATATATAGGGAATGAAAGGCTCTATTCTCAAGAGTCATGATTGTTGGATTAACAGTTTCATTAATTCCGAAATGGTATGACTGTAAATACCAATAGTCATAAGCCATTTATGAACTAGTGAAATTAAACCGAATCAGTTTTACACGAACTAAGAAGTGACCGTGCCCGAGCTACCGTGATCCAACCCGGACGAATCTCGGCGAATCGCTACCACTGCGGACACTTGGAATGCGAAGTGCAAAGTGCATCACTAGCGCCTCTACAGCCCACTGCCCGGCAAGAGTGTACACATACGTGTGAACGATGCTTCGCACCATATTAGAGCTCTTTTGAATAGCCCTCTTAAATTCTTAATGAAGTAACTCTTTATCTTCCATTTCTATTAATTAAGTGCACACTTTCTTTATATTTTTCTAATATGGGACAAAGGTTTCCCACACTCCTTTTATAGCTTAGCGATTTTCATTTAGCTTCACTCATTTTATAATGTGGGACACTCTCTCTTTTATATTGGCTTTGTTTTCCACTTTCCTCCACACACTTTCAATGTGGGACAAGCTTTCACACACTAAGCTTTTAGTTATTTATTTTAAAAATCTCCAACACACAGGACATACCCACCACTATCACCACTCAAAAACCATCAAGACCACCCAAAACCCATCCAACCACCAGCAACCCCAAACAAAACCAAATAAAACTATACCCAAACAAAAATATTGGATTTAAAATCGACTCACTTCTAGTTTTTTTGCTAGCCGCCGAGATCTTCGGTGATCTCTCTAGCAAAGAAAGAGAACCAAGAGTGAGTTGGAGAAATCGAAAGGGAAGGAAGAGAGAATAATGGGAGATTGATGGTTTCAGTTTTTTTCGTTGCATTGGTGGGAGGGGCAGAGGGTGGTGGTGTTTCAGTGGTGGTGTAGGGGGTGAATTTGATTTGGGTTAGTAGTGTGCGCGCGCGCGCTGAAGAAGAAAGAGGGAAGATGGGTTTTGAGGGGTTTGATGGCTTCGAGTCTTTTTTTATTGTTTTAATTTTGGGTTTTAAAATTCTGACGGAGGGGTATTGTCCATTTAAAGTGAAAAAGGTGGGAATCCGAATTTTCGAATTATTTGTAACGAATAGATCGTTTAGGCTAGGGGGTAAAACGGACGGATACGGAGCGGATACCATAGTATCCACATCCATATCCGCTAAGTCTCTACACTATTCGTATCCATATCCACCCGGATAATAATTTGAGCTATCCATATTCGTATCCTCTCGAATTTCCCGGATTCGGATAATATCCTTATCCGTTTTTATTGTTTAAGATACATTAAGATAAACATAACATATTAAACACTAATGTAATCAATCAATTAAATATATAATTTTTCATTCCATGTGAGATATAGAGAATGTGTAAAGCATCAAATTAAACTATAAAAGAAGGTTCGAGCAAAAGTACTAACCTTTAATGTGCATTTTCTTATTTGTGAGCCATTGAAATTTGTATCCTCTTCAGTTTCTCTAATATTTGAGCAAAACTGAAGTGAAGCGTCATCTTTCCTGAAAAGCATAAATCAATTAAAATATTAACGGAGAAAACAAAGAATATATTACAATAAAGAAGGGATGTTATTTTTTACCCCTTAAGTTCCTGAAGTGTGTCATTCTCATCTCCTTTCCTTTGTATCCTTCTCGAATTAAGCATTAAGGTAATCACAACTCGCAAGTTAGTAGTGATGCATAAAGATAAATTAAGACATTAATTATTTGAACATACTGATTCACTCAAATAAATTAAGACATTATCCCTCCGGCAAACTACTCAATTTTTCACAATCAATTATTTTACAACCAATAACAGCAATATAGAGACATTAAACGATTTCATACACGAAACGATTATTTGCTGTCATTTTTAAACGGAAACAGATAAATGTATGTCTCTATGTGATTTCATACAGATAAATATATGCTGTGATTTCATACAGATAGATATAGTTTTGCTGTGATTTCATACTATAACAGATAGATGTTGTCATTTCATACACAATTTCATAAAGATAAATATATGTATGAAATCGTGTATGAAATCATTTACACACCTGTTATTGGACCGAACCAAGTGAGCTGCAAGAGGCGTCAGGCAGGGGGGAGTGACCGGTCATCGGACCAACTGATTGGGACACAGAACCAACTGATTGGGGAAGGGCGATGACAGCAGATGATGACAATAGTGGATGATGACAGCGGACGATGACAATGGACGTAGAGTACAACAGCGGCGCAGAGCCTAAGGGGAAGGGATATTGGGAAATGGGGAAAACACCGGTGCCCAATTTTTAGGGGTCCCGTGTTTTGTTTTGCTTATTAGGTTAGGATAGGTTAGATTTTTAAAGTTTTCATAATTACGCTTATGCCCAATTTTTATTTTAAGTTTTAGTTTATATCTAAAATATTATATGACTAATATTTTACATGTATGTTAGACGGACACGGATATCCGGTAAAATGGATACTCCGTGTCGGATACGAATTATCCGTGTCGGATACTACTAGTATCCGTATCCGTTTTCTCAGATATTTTTATAGAGTATCCATATTCGCATCCTATTTCATTTTTCCGGATAAATATTCACAATTTTGGATTCGGATATCAGATGGATGCGAATTTTCGAATATCCATTTACAGCCCTAGTTTAGGCCATTTCCAATAGTCATTTCTATCCTAGTTTATTTCTACCGTAGAAATGGAGGAAGTAAAAATACTTCTCCAACCATGCTTTCTACAGGAAATACTACAAGAAAAAAGCCTTTTTATGACATTTTTTAAGTGTCATAAAACGCATTTTATGACGCTTTATTTTTTATAAAAAGCATCATAAGTTTGGGTGTCATAATGGATACCCATAAAAAGTGTCATATTAGGTAACGGTTATATAGGACTTTTTTCTCAAAAGTGTCATATCTTCAACAAAAAAAGGTTATAATATACTCTATAAGATGTTATATTAAATTTAAAAAGTGTCATAACAGGCAATTTTCAAATTTTAAAAAAGGTCATATAAAATATTTCATCACATGAGGGTTTAACATAAATGATCATAAATTAAACATGTAATAAAATAATTAATAGCCCATATTAATGTCATAGTTGACAAATAAATCTAAAGACAAATCAAAATTCATAGAAACATAAAAATTGTTTTGAATTGTTTTGTATTAGAACTCGCATACATCTCAAATGCACCAAACTAAGTCATTTGTCCATATCAAAAAATATTAGTACACAACTAGATTTACCCACCATCTACATCATTCCCCCCAAAAAAACTACTACATGTATCATAAGTAGATATACCCATTATGTACATCATCAAAAAAATCTCCAAAAAAATGTACATCCAAAATCATGCATGTATGCATCGGCCTCCCTTTGGCTTTGGCAAAAATAGTGTCGACACCTCAAAAGCTCCAAATCTCCTGACCTTTTTGTGTAGAATTTTCAGGAATTGACTGTGGGAATTTAAAAGATGACGATTTACGATTACTCGATATATAACCCAGATTTATCATCCACTTCTTCAACTGCAAAACATAAAAGGAGAAATGAATCATCATTCATAATTTAAATAAATTAAACAAGAAAAGTAAATGAATCATCATTCATGATTTTAATCATAAATTATGTCATAATAGAGATAAAGAAAATGAAAGACCGAATTATCTGATATCATAAGTAAGAGACATAAATAAATAGTACTGAGGAACTTGTCCATAAATAATAATATCCGAGAGTGTGAGAATTAAATCTCCTGTCCAGGTGCTATATGAGATCCTGATGAAACTCTAAGAACTGATTTATAAGATAAGACTCAAACTCACTGACTCGATGTAGGAGAAAAAGTTATAGCTTATGAGGTAAGTGCAATTAAATTATACTGATGTGACCCCATGGGATTATCGATCTCAAAATTTTCACCACCATGTTCTATAGCATAGGGAGGAAGGATCAGTTGTATATAAAGGGGTCCCTAAACATTTGAGAAGGGTTTAGTAGCGGCACACACGTGATGCGTGTATCGTACGAATCAAAATTATAAATAAATTAAAAGTTAAATTGCGCATAAATATAATGTACAAATTTGGATTACATGTCATGGTGAAATTTATATTTTAGCATTATTAAAAATGAAATGTATGCATATGATCAGCTGCAACATATATGCATAATAGTCACGACATGTAACATGTCTTCCACATTCGATGCATCCATTTTTGTCCCAATCGTAAGTCCCATAAGGTAGGAGAAGTGGATATTGTAAAGGATCACCTTCTTCAGACGATTCTTGTATGGTTGATGTTGTGCCATTCGCACGTTGTAAAACTGTAAATTAGGTTTATAAACAAAATGAAGTTAGGGATACCATATCTGACATAATGTTTTTTGAATGTTAATAATTTCAAGTAATAAGTAATTACATGAATCAGTGTGTAGTACTCTTTTATACTAGTTTATCGATCTTTGGATTACAGGTGCAGTACCTCCCACATAAAAATTAACTGATGTTCTGAGCGAAACTAAGTTTTCATTTGCGGAAGGAGCAACATTGTCCAGCGTAGTAGTTATAGGTTCTAGTTCAAACCCTGTGTCGATGTTTAATTATCTAAATTGACACAATCGGTAGTTATGACGCCTTCGAGCATTGTATACTGCTTGTTTAGTTGTAGTCATAGCATGTCCCCCTATGTCGTTGGCGTATCCAATCTCGTTTTCTTCTCAATTCCACTTCTCTAATGATATTTTCCATTACGTACGAAGATTTTTCTCTATTAATTCTATGATTATAAAAGTTGGAATATGAGGAGAGGATTGTCTGTTGAATGCAAGCAGTCATAACTCCTTTTTGAGCAACCTGTACGTTAATGAAATTAAATTTATAAAAATAAGCAAAACCAATATTTCACTCAATGTTTAACCCAACTTATTTTAACTAAAACTCTAAATAATAAAAACACGGTTACCAGCTCAACATAAGAAGGATGATTGAATCTACAATTGATCCCATAACCACGCATACCAATCTTCAAATAAAATGCAATCAACCTCACAAGGATATTTTGGATAAGAACTATTTATCTGAGTACCAAAACTCCAAAAATAAGCACAAAAACTATTAGTGTGGTTAGTCTTTGCACTTCTTTCTCAAATTAAAAACATTTTTCACCTAAGAATGTTTTTAATTTAAAATATGCATAATATTTTAGATGATACATTTCTTTCTTATAATGTATATATATGTCTGCTTAATAATTAGGAATAATATAAAATATTAAGATGATCAATATCTTGGATTGGGGTTGCCAAACACACCCTACAAATAATCACGCATTGCGCGATTTCAATCTCCACGAGAAACCCCGCATTCTGTTTCTTTCGGAATCAATTTTTTTTTGCAGAAAGAAGACTATGAGATTTGGAATAAGTAAGAATAGAAATGATATTCACTACAATGCACATCAAATTATGAAACAGTTTCATCATTTCAATAATAAACAAATAATAGACAACAACAAAAAAGCTCAATTAGAGCTCGTGTCAATATCTTCCTCAACAACCGTGTCTCATATTCCTCAATTCCCATTGTAAAATCATTACAATCACCCTTTCGTAACAGTCACAAGTGATAATTTATGTGGGTAAAATTTTATCATTATCTTTCTTTTATAAAGGCCCAGTTTTACGGCTTGTTGCCCGACCACACACAAGAGCATTATTGGGGATGGGATTTTTATTTCTCCATGAATTAACAAGAGAATAAACACGAAAGTAGAATTGCTATCCCAAATAGTGGTAGGCCCAATCCTCAGATCTTATGTTCCACATTCCCACATTGTCCAAAGGCATGTAAACTGCAGTCCATGACCTCGGATACACCTAAATAGTTGAGCAAGTAATTCCATCTCTCAAATTGTAACTTAATATGCTAGCATCTGACCATAGACCTCCATCCATCCCCACAATAAAGAAGATGTGGCCATCAGTGGGCCATGACTGCATAGTGTCCTCCCAATTCTCAAACACAACCTCAGCGAAACCCCTCAAATTAGCGGCTATGATCGAATCCTGCAGGTAACTGCCACCACCCGTGGGGCTGTCCGGGATGCTTTCGAGGCTAAAGACCCCCGAAATATTGAAATAGTCCACCATTTTAAGTGGTGTATCTGCGGGGATGAACAATACGCTACTCACGGCATACCTCTACTTACCGTTGATCACATGAGCAAGATTTAGTGCCCTGTACTTTTTCTATCTCTTTTGTTATCTATTTCTTTAGGTTTAAAAAAGGTATTATGTCCAAGAGAAGTCGGTGATGGGGAGAGCAAGAAGATTGGAGGAAGATGATGAGATTCTTTAGATATGTTTAAATAAATAGATCTAAATAGGTTGATTTAGTTACAGCTAGCTTGCTCATCTTGTTTAAAGTTACCGAGATATGTCCTCCATAATCCTCACATGTGAATTCTTGGGGCTAACAACCTCAACCCCATTTCATTCACCAATAAAAGTGCTAATCATATGCTACGCAGTGATAAGATTAAGCTTTCCTTATCATGCCAACAGGTTGCGCTTGGACAAAACTAGCAAGCTCGTATGAGGGATATATGGCTGGGTATATATTTTTCAATCTTGCCATCAAATTTGAATGGATCTAGAAATGAAATATGAAATACACGAAAAAACACAAGAAAATATATCAAATGGAATTCCTACATTGATATGACTTGACAATGTTGATCCATCAACAACAAACAACTTCCTCAAGGGATATTTTATTAAAGAAGAAATTTTTTCAATTTTCATCCTAAGCACTCCGTATGGAAGCTATATGTTGCAACATAGTCATAAAATGATCAAACTAAAATATTGTACATGATGAAATTCCATAATGATGTTTTTTGAAATAGAAGGGGGATCCAATACTCACCGGGTATTCACACACTACCAAGCCATTCTTGGGTCTGTACAAAGGATGAGGTGCCTACAAGTCAAACATAAAATAATTAAAATTAAAATTATCTTGAAGTTGACGTCTGTAGGTCACACGCAAATCGGTTTACGCCTTAAGACTATCTCCATCACTATGGGCCATTTTGTCTAAAAAAAGGGTAAATTTTGAATTTTGCGCAACTCACAGATGGCATAAGAAGTGTTGCTTTGCGATAGTTGGGTTTTCTATCCACGAATTGTATATTATTAGGCAAAATGATTTAAAAATTTTGCGCAAAATGGATTTGCAAAATGACCTTTAAATTGAAGATTGGATTTTTCTCAAACGATGGAGGACTGGATAATTGGGATCTTCTTCAACATTTTCAATCATGAATCATATCACACACTAATACCTTGGTACAATGTACACATGATGCATCACATTGAAGCCAAGTGAGATCACTACCAGTGTCTGGATTAAGAAAGTGTGGCTTTTGTGGTTGTCCTACATTGATTTGAACATAATAATACATGCAGGGAATAACTCAACAAGTTCACAATCTTATAATGTCCAATAGCTAAAATAAAAAATTGTTTCTAAATCATCAAGATATCAAATACAAATAGGAATAATGAAATTGCACATATGCAAAGAAAACACGGGTGCATAGTATAGATGCATACATAACACCAGTGGAAAAATTGAATCTGATTAAACAATGTTCTAATAACTAAAATAGTTGCTTCTTAGTTGAAGAACAGGGTACCTGTATAATGTCCACGGGCTGCGGCATCCTCCTTGCCAGAAATAAGTTTCTTGGGATGAAAGAGTTGGCGATATGTTCTAGTTCTAACTTCGGCGATGACAGTGGGTTCCAGATCAATAAATATATCTCTAGGCACATGCTTACCGGAATTGGTTTCACTAAAGAAAGTACTAAAAGAATCCTTTGCCACACAAAATGAGGTGTCACTGCAAGGTAAAGAAAAAGGAAAAAGGAAAAAGGAAAAAGGAAAACTTATCAGGTAAAGGAATAAATAGGAACAGAGGGAACCATTTTTGAGTTTTGAATGCTATAATTGCTTATTTGGAAAAAAACATGAGTCGTTTCAAGCACAAGAACACAATTATAGGATCACCTAATGTGTAATTGTTTATCATATATGTATGCACAAGTAGTTTCAATATTTACCAAATACAATTTTCACTTTACGATAATTGAACACTGCATCTAAAGAGTACTAACGAAGTTCAAAAATCAGAACATATTATGTACTATTTATTGAAGATAATGGCAAATATGACCGTTAAGCAAAATATAATGTTTTAGTTGACACGTTGTAGCTAGCCACATTTAGATTGTTTATTATGGCAACATAGTCACATGATAGCATAACAGTTGTTTCATGAATATTGGCTGCTACTCCCTAATTATTGCCTTATCATAGGCCCTTTACGCATAATCTTACAATATACATTTTGTTTGGCTGAGGGTATGATTAATTACGACTGTTGTGTTACGATATCTTGTGATGCGTTGGTGATTGATATTGTTATTAAATTTTGAACAATTAGATTAACTTCATTGTTATTGGCATCTTAGATGTATCTTGCTTTGTGTAATTATCTTTTAGACATAAACCTGATCAAATTGTCAGCATATGGGGTTAAAAAAATTATTTAAATTTTAATTATAAATCAATTTCTTTAGTAACCTGGAATATTTAGTTGCGTCTAGATCTATTTTTTTAACTGATGTAGGCTTGAGTTCCTTTTTTCTGTACAAACACTGTTTAACTAATAATTTAAAATTAGGTTGTAGTTACAAATATTCTCATGAAATTCTTTGAATAATGAATCTCTCGGAAGGGCTTATGTAGTTGTCAATAGTTAAAACATATTTTCTTGGTCGTTGCACGATTATTGTTTGAAATTTAATATTGTAACCTTATATGGCACACATTATGATTTGGATATGTTCAAATGGCATTTTTCTTATGAGATATATTTTGTTTTTGGTAATTGTAGGGTTGATCGATTGTGAAATTAAATTGATTGATAACGTCTTTTTGTTTATTGGATAAGATGAAATCATGGACACCATTCCGTCCAATGCCATCTATCAAAGTGAATAAAAGCGCATATTACATACTATCAAAGTGAAATGCTTGGGGTTACTGTGAGAAATTCTGGACGCCACTCCTTCCAACGTCATCTATCAAAGTGAATATAAGTCCTCAATCAACTTCCAGAGAAAAAGGATTAGATACTTACTCTTCAAAAAAGGTTACTGACAGTCGACTTACGGTAATAGGTTTGAAGATATGGCAACAGGATGTTTATAGCGTAATGATCCTAATAGGCTTTCTGCTTCAATAGCTCTACTCTATCTTCATTTTAGAATACATGTTAAAATATTAAGATGATCCCTATCATATTGAAATAAGCAAAATTAAATAAAACATCAAAGTCGACGAAATCATTACCAAAAATCAGAACGAAATCAGAAATTAGGACCAAATAAACTGTCAAGAGCGAGCATGTATAAAGGGGTCCTGAATATTTCAGAAGGGTTTAGAAAGGTCTTGAGGCCTCAATATTTCAGTCTGATCACTTAAAAAAACTAATTCTTAGTTATAGTCACTATTATGACTAAATCGGGAGCTTATTGAGTAGGACACTTTTTTTTTAAATCCAACAAGCAATTATATTCCTTCATTAAATCCGAAATGAGTAAGAATTCCAAAAACAAAATTCATTTGAAATCAAACCCTACAATTAGCGAGGTTAGAGATTTTGAAATCAAAACCTAGAAACCAGACATTATGGGCAACAGACCTATAAGCATTGCTGGGGATTACCACAGAAATCAACTCTGCAGAGATTATCGTAAAATCAATCAACATGTATCTTGTATTTGTGTTTAAACCTGCAGTCCATGGAAACAGCAGTCACTTGGGGCTTATCATGCCTATAGTCCATAAGTTGTATGGACAAGCACGTTGGTGCAGATGATATGCATTCGATTTGGTAGATGTTCTCATAATGAAGGAGGATACGAGCATTTTCATCATAGATAATATCCAAAAATCTCCCATGTTTTCTTGAATTTTCATATGCATGTAGTTGGAGAAGTTTGTTGTCCATCTGATCACCTGCAATTATATGTAGTTGTTTGAAAAGTTCACAGATCAGCTTGTCTAATGTGAAGAGAACATATGATTGGGTACCAATAATAACTCGGCACTCATCTTCAAATTTGTCATTATCAAAGTTATCATCCAGTAGTTTATAAATAGCATTAATAAATCTGGCATACAAATCAGTCGAGGTTGCATCACTCGAACCCATTCCTTTCTTTTCAAGGGACGAAGCATCTTTTGCATTTAATAATTCTATAATATAGTCTTTGATGAAGCCTAAAAATCAAGTAGAAGGAATCGTTTCCATAGAAAACTCGAGAATCTTTCACTTTGTCATGTAGCACCGAAGGGACATGCTTCGCGTGAGGCGCCACTATTTTAAAAAAACGTTCTGAAAATGGAAAATGTGTTCTGTCTCCTTCAATATCATGAGCATCGGCTCCCCCTTCATCCTCTCCTTCACTCTCCACCTTGTGACCTTCACAGGAGCAATTGTCTTCACCAGTGCACTCTCTCTCAGTAGCATTCTCACTATTGTCATCTGATGACATCCGAGCACCACTCTCATCACATTCATCATCAGCAGCATAAACAATGTTTTCTACTCGTCCTTCTTCATGTTCATTTTGATATTGCCTACTTGAAACGGGATCCTTCAATTTGTGAGAGGGTCCCACATAAGCGTCCCCGTTTGATATAAAATTTTCCTCGAATTCTGCCTTTGGAGACAATTCACATTCTCTTACAATCCTGGTGTCCTCCCCATTTAAACTGGCCAGCAAAGCTTCAAGTTCTATTCTTGAATAGCCGATGACCTTAATGCTATAGCATAGATGGTTTACAACTCATCTGTAACTCCGACTTGGAAAAATGAAGTAGATACCATAATTGTTGAATCATATATGTTCGTGATAGTTGAATTGAAAAGACGATACGTGGAGATCTTCCATATGATTAATTACAAGTTTATTATGCAAAAGTTTTGTTATCCATGTTATCCACTATCTTACTGGGAAAAACAAATATAAATATAGGCTCATAGCCAAAAGGGGTGTTGAAAAACTGAAGCCAGGCGGGGCAAAGTTTATTAAATATGTGAAAATTGCTTATAGAGGTCAGTCTCTTCTAAACTGAGTACATCACAACTCATAAAAAATAGTAGATTTATTACGACCCGTGTGTGATAAATAAAAAACATAAGGATGACAATCAATTAAGCCCGTGATTTATACTATATAGATCATTTCATTGACACCTTTTATACATAATAAACTACTTTACCTTGGAATTATGCAGCATCATGCTGTGTATACGTTCACTTGACACTTCTCTAGTTGTATCGCCATAATCTTCATAAACTTGAGCAATCTACATATATGTCAGTAAAAAGTGAGAGAGGTACAATCCCAGTCAACCTTAGTGCTACCTCCTGCATTCTGGACATTAAATTTTGCGATCTATTTTAACAAAGACTATTATTACAATACATTGCTTATTATTATCACAAGCAAATGGCAATATCCTTCTAATTTAATGTAACTAAAAGAGAATTTTAACATTCATAGTGTTGATCATCAAAAGCGGGTCCTAAAGGCACATCAGACTCATTTTTTTGGTATAGAGTAATTGGCACATTGCCACATCTTTGCTTACCATCTACTTCAACAAGATTCACAATAGATGATGCCTTTTCTTGATGGACCTCTGCAGATTTCTCTGAGATCTCAGCATCTTTTCTAAAATCATATATGATCTCATGTGCAGCTACTTATTCCTTTGAAGCCATTAGAACATTCAATTCTTACTTATCACTACTCCTGGAGCTATTCTCTGGCAAATATGGAAGAGTAGAAACAAATGCCTCTATAAAGACTCAAAAATTGACACCAAGCAGATTATCAATCAAATGATTACTCTAATATAATCTCTCAACTTCAGATATACACAATGATCAAGCAAGTAATATTATCAACTTTTCAGTCCAAACAGTTCAATAGACAAACAAATTCACCATCAATATGGCCAACACTAATTTCTCCATGTTTAAATTATAAAGATGAAGTGCCTTAATCCTTGTTACTAGAGTGGTTGATATGACATTTGAAAAGAGTGTTGCTCAAATCAATTCATAATATCAGGTTTAGAGGTCCAAATATCCCCTTTCATAGCATATTCGAAGGACCAACATCACTAGTTGCAGATGTAACTCAACATAACTACAAGTGTTTGGGTTGGGGTCCATTATCGAAAATTCAATAGAAAAATGCAAAAGAAGATCATATACTATATATAATATTGGCATTATGGAACTATAACATAAGTCATTGTGCTCTACCTGATTCTTGGAAAGTGGAATTATAAGAAATGTGAAATCAATCATGCTTATCAATTACAACAAGTGTTTTAGTAATCAAGTGAGCCAAGAAGAAAAACAATTGAATTTACCAATACAAACACTAAATAAAACTTTAAATTCAGGTGGGCTACGGTAACATAGAATCCTTTTATTTCAGAAAATGAAAATAGGGAATTATTTTGTTCTTTTTGGTTAAACAGATGCAGAACACACTTTTAAAGTACATAACCAATGTCATAAAGGACCCTCACTTTTATGCACGGATGTGCGTGTGTGACACCATTTCCTGGCAGACACATGAAAATAAATTAAATTAATGTATCCAAAGATTTAAGACCAATTACATCTCAGTACATTCGTAATAATTACAAACTTTAGAAAGTATGAATCTGGGAGATCACACAATATTTAGAAATGATTGGCATTTACACAAACTGGACTTATTAAATCAAGATATAATTGTATTGAGGAAATAGTGGGAATACACTGAACTCCATATATAGTGGTCAGAAAAGAAAAATTTGTATTAGCCTGCCCTGACAGTTGCAACAGCCATTGAGATCTCAGCGGCAGATAAAGGGTCCAAAGGATGCCTATTTGTACACTTAGCATTATCTGGATCCCTACACAAACATGGCATCAATCCAACGAAAATAGGATATATTGTATGACATATACCATCGAGGTAAGGTCAAAAGGTCAATCATAATGAATGTGCTTTGAGAAAAATATTGATGCAAGCATTACTCTGTATCCTAGACATAAATTAAATGGAATAAATTATAAGTAAATTTAAAATATAGGCGATGAGGAACCCTTGTACCTAAGATAGCACGCATGCATACTTATACATGTGTGATGGATTTCCGCATCCAAATCAATAATTTTACAACATAACCCAAATTCTTCAAATCAAATGACAACCTGCACCAAACCCCGTGATAATAGGGCTCTAAATCAAAACTACTTGACTGCTTAGAATTATGCATAAAATAAAAGACAACATCCTTCTTTCAACTGGAAAACAATCAAAACTATTGGCTTCATTTGTATTCAAACAAATATGCGAAGAGTATACAATATCATACATGTTACAAGTGACCAAAATTACTTATAGATTTCCTTCTGTGCAAGGACTCTAAATCTCTTTTCTGTCAAATGATTTACCTCTCCTAAGAACATCAACCAAATTACAGGACTCTGACAAATTCTTCCTAATCGACATTTTTTTCTTCTTCTCTGGTGTCCAAGGCCCTAGGGTAGTAATGCGCCAATAGTAGCACCATAAACCGCTGAAGACTGTATGACAACATCATAAGCTTTTGCAGAGAGATTCAAACCTTCAATGTTGGCCCTCAAATACAAAACAAATAGGTAACTTCAAAAAAAATATAGAGCTTATATCGTAAGTCCTAATTTAAAAATCGGATAGCACGCACTCACTTCCCACATGTTATTTTTACGCCCTATGGGGTGTCTGTGCCACACCCTAGGTCACTTGGTCTTTCTTTTGAATATTGTAAGTCCTAATCTAAAAAAATATAGAGCTTATATCGTAAGTCCTAATCTAAAAATCGGATAGAACGCACTCACTTCCCACATGTTATTTTTATGCCCTATGGGGTGTCTGTGCCACTCCCTAAGGCACTTGATCATTCTTTTGAATTCTCCCACCCCAATATAGCTAATTTCTGCAACTGGGAGCCTCGTGAGAATGCGGTCACCTCTCGTTAATTACTTTTGTGCCCCATGGGGTGTTCGTGCCTCTTTCCGTAACACTCAGTCGTTGGAGTTAAGATTTAGAGTGTATTCCTACAGTTAATAAATTTATTAGTTACTTTAAAATGCAAAAGAAAACTAGAAAAATAAAATTATTACTTCCAAGTACTATCAACAGTACATAAATCTTTTAAGGAATTACTCCGAAAAATTAGTTACAACAATATATGATTGAGGGGAAGAGAGGATGAGTTAATGACAAGAAAAAGAGTGAGAGAGTGAGTTATCTCATCTAATAAATTGCTTACAAGCAGACCAAATGAAAACTCTCATACTTAAACATAAAAAAATAGTGGGACATAAATAGATATACCCACCATCTACATTAATTATCCACAAAAAAATGATGACGTGCTACATGTATCATAGCTAGATATACTCATTATGTACATCATTCAAAAAAATGTCTCCAATAAAATGTACATCGAAAAATCACGAATAAATGCGTCGGTCCTCCTTTGGCTTTCTTGAAATTATGTCGACAAAGTGCTCCAAATAATATCATATAAGGCTGAATAATTTCAATGAACTCATATTGAAGTTCATTGGTCTCATAAGTTTGATATGACAACTTTTCAGCCAACTCCTTCATCTAAACAAGACAAATAAAATTACATTTAGCTTTTATCACATCTAAATAAAAAAGAATGTAAAAACATATTAAAAAACATGTGACCTTCATTTTTATAGATTTCAATGAATTTTCCAAGAGCTCTCGCATGAACTTCAATACAAAAAAACCACTCACAATTTCTCCTCGTTGTTTAGGGCCCTGAAAATATAGGAGTTAGTATATTACTCATGTCAAATGTGAATACCTAAATATTAAATTTAATTTATCGAACAAATACCTTAACTTTCTCCCAATTTAGTAATGATCGTTTTCCTTTGATTGTCAAAAACGATTTAATTCCACTTCAATTAAAAAAACATAATTATATAACAATTATGTAAAATGAAATAAATAATTTTATTATAAGCATTTATTTAGGACACTAGCTACTTACGTGTTTATATAGAGCTTAAGGTCCAAGCTCGGTTCCCCATGTAAAGAATCAACCCAAAACACATTGTTCGAAATAAAGTCGATCACAAGCAAAACCCAATGATACGTATATTATGAAGAATAATTGGAGATTAGGAATATTATACATACACATATTTATTATGCTAAAAAACTTATACACATCTACAAAACTTACCCGGTATTGAATGGAATAATAAATATTTGTTTGTCTGATGCCTTCGGTAAAGTTTCTGTTATAAATTGATGCCCAATGTTTTAGAAAATGCGTCCCGAATATAGAGGGGATTTATAAATCTAATAACTTCAAAACTCCTTCCAAATTTGTCATATAGGCATCTATACATAAACCAAACGCATGTGAGTTAGAAGGGCATCCAGGTATGCAAAAATGTAAACTCCATCTAACCTCATGTATGCATTCACAAATTAAATCAAACGTGGTAAAACTTAAATCTAACCTCATGTATGGGATAATGCAAACTCCATATAATTCTTAAATCTTACAAAACCGTATTAATTCATTTTTTGGAATATAGGTGAACTTAAGATCATCATCAAAAATAGCCACCAAAATCTGCACCGTATCCATCGTCATGATATTATCAAGCATATTAGCAAATGCAATTATTGCGCCATCTTTGCCACCGGAATCTTTCTTTTTTTTCCTTACTTTTTACATGATTAACAATGTCAAAATACAAAAGGTCAAATTACAATTATTCTCACATTAACTAGTCCAAGTTGAGTACAAACTAAGGAATTCACTATAAACTAGGTGTACAATGTGTGTCTTTGAGCGTGTGATGTTAATAAATATACAATAGGTTTGTCAACAATCCTTTTAGATGCAAGACAAAGCTAATCATCATTTGGAAAAGACTCGAGAGAAGTACAAATATATAAAGGGGTTTAAGAGATGCAAACATATACAACATAGATCTAAAGAAGATATAAACAAATTGCAACCCATGAATTGGAAAAAATCAGCACTCGCCAAATAAACTTTTCTTAATACAACAAAACCAGCAAAAGAACCCAAAAGTCAGATTAAATTTCATCATAGGATTAAAATACAATTTAGATAATAACCAATGTGATAACTCTGTAATAGAACTACAAGAGAACATCAAATACGAAAATGTGAGACAGCAGGCTGAAGAAACACACAGCAAAAACCAGATCTTTTCTTTTTTAGATCTTCTAACATTCACTCAGTAATAAAAGATAATAGGTTAATAATGAGGGGCTGATTTCATTTAAAGTTAGACATCAATAGGCATAAGTTTTTTAAGCATTCCAAATCTTAATACAAATAGTGAAGAAACCGAATTCAAAGGTAACGACGGTGCATTTCTAAAACATTTCTAAGAAATTTCTTGTGTTGTTGCTCCCTAATGTACGCCACTCTTCCAATTTCTTAGTTGTCGTGCTAATCTTGCTCTTTTTTTTTTGGTTGCCATTGTATAAAAGAGGGAATAGATGATCTCAACATTGTATTTTTCAAAGAATAGAATTTGTAGCAGCTCTATTGTACTCATTTAAACACTCCTTTCTCCCCTCTGTCTCTGTACATATATATTATATATAAAGAATAATGCTCCTGAGTGGGCTTCTTGTACAGTAGGTATACAGCTGTTCTTTCCCTTTTTTTGGTACAGCATCCTTTTTTTTGTCCTTGTGTTGCTAGCGATTTTTCATACAAATAAGGGGTGAGTGGTTTATTTTGATTGAATCCCTAAGTGTATGAAAAGAGAGATTGTAAGGACACAAATTTCCAATTAAGTCCATGTATTGTGTTTGCTCAATTCCGGACAAAAATATTTATTCATAGGATAGTATATAATTGTAATACTCTCAAGCCTATGAAGTGTTTGTTGAAGACGTAGCGGCAAAGAATATAAAACTTCATCAAATGTGCCGGTTTGCGTGCCTCGTTTCTACGTCATCAACTATAGTTCCATGCTCCCAAGGTATGAATGCAATTATATATATATAAGAGCTTGGAACAAAGTTTAATGGGTGTTAGGTTTAATAAAAACTGTGTTTTACTTTCAGAAAAATTTAATTAGAACTTTAAATTAAAGTATATATAGTTTCTGGGCCAAAATCGAATTTTATAAAAATTCTGGAAGTCGTTCGAAATGTCGTTCGAACGAGTTTTTCGTTCGAACCAGGTTTCGTTCGAACGAGTTTGCCAACGAGTCTAAACTGGTCCATCGTTCGAAATGTCGTTCGAACGAGATTGTTCGTTCTAACGAGGTTTCCAACGAGATTCTAACGAAGTCCATACTGGTGCGTCGTTAGAAGCTCGTTCGAACGAGAGTTCGTTCGAACGAAATGTCGTTCGAACGAACTGCTAGGCGGGAACAGTTTTTGGCAGTTTTTATCCCACTTTCCCACTTGTTTCTTAACTGATTTTTTCAGACTTTATGAAGGACGGGAATCACATTTTCCAAACTAACATTTCCAAAATATTTCCATCTCTTAGAGAGTGTTTGAGAGCAAAAAAGGTTTAGGAAAATGTTCATGTTTTGAGTGTTAATTTTTTAAAGAGAAAATCCTTCACACTCTAGTTTACACCCAATTGTGTTTAGTCCAAGTTCTTATATACATATCAATTTCTTGGAGTTTGGCACCGGTTTATCTCTTCCGTTTTCAAAGAGAAGTTTCGGGTTTTGCTTCTACCTCCCACAAAGAAAGAAGAAGTGTTTTGGTTGCAATTCTACCCACTTGGAGAAAGGCTCCATGTACGGGTGACGGTGACCATAGAAAGCCCCATCGGTGGATTCCGAGACCGCGGTGGTGTTCCGAGGTTATTCGCTAGGAAGAGGTGTCTACAAGAAGAAGCGTTGAGGCTTGAGAGGGATCGAGTCATGCGTTGTAAGTCTATCTGTCTTGTAATTGTAATTCCGTATCTAGTGGATTTGTGGCTAGGGCCGTCTGAGGTTGTTTCCCGTCTTGGGTTCTTCCTCGTACATCGCGGCGTAGTGTGATTGGTTTATTTTATCTTGCTTAATAACGTAGAACGCATGCCTCGAATAATTCAAGATAAAATTCGGTTTAAATCATCACACTCACTTTAATCGGGACTTATATTAATTTTGGGTAAAGCTTATTTAATTCAACTCCTTTAACCATCTCCTTTATGCTTTCGCACATCGTGTTTATTTTATACAAAGGAAATAATAGCCTTTTCAAATTGGTATCAGAGCCAAAAACGATAAGTTATTTCGTTAACGATCGTTTAAATAATTTTTGGCTAAAATGGATTTTTCCCCATTTTCAAAATTTCCTATTTTCGATGGTTCAAACTACGCGTATTGGAAAGCGCGTATGAGATCGGCACTAAAATCTATCGACGAAAGAGTTTGGATGTCTGTTGTTAATGGGTGGTCCCCACCAACTTATCTAGTTGACAATGAACGTGTTATCAAACCTGCCGATAGATGGACTGAAAATGAGTTTAAACTTGCTAATTTCAATTCCCGTGGTTTAAATGCCTTATTTAGCGCTGTCACACCGAATGAATTCCGTCGTATTATGACGTGTGAAACCTCTAAAGAAGCTTGGGATATTTTACAATTAACTCATGAAGGAACTAGTGTCGTTAAAGCTTCAAAACTCCAAAACCTCACCACTCAATTTGAAACTATCAAAATGAATGAAAAAGAAACGTTTGATGAATTTTATGCTAGACTTTCTGATATTGTTAATTCATCTTTTAACTTGGGAGAGAAAATACCTGACGACCGTGTTGTAAAGAAAATTTTAAGGTCCCTACCCGATAGATTTATTCCAACTAGATATGTTTCCCTCTAAAACTGAAAAGAAAATCGAAAAGGGTGTTGCTTTAAAAGCCCGAAAAGAGGTCAAACAAGTAGTAGAGAGCGAGAGTGATAGTGACTCGGAAGACATGGCTTTGTTTGCTCGTAAATTTAGAAAATTTCTTAAAATTAACAAAGATAAATTTAAAAATGATTTTAAGAAATTTGATACTTCTAAACATGATAAAAGCGAGAAGATTTCTAAAGCCGAGAAGATCCCTAAACCTAGTAATGACAATTTAGATAGGGACGAGTCTAATAAGTGTTTTGGTTGTGAAGGTTATGGCCACAGGGCTTATGAGTGCCCCACTAAACTAAGGAAAGAGGGTAAACGACCCAATGCATATAATGCGACCCTTAGTGATAGTGATAAGGAAGAGAAGCCCGATTCCCCCACTAAGAAAAATTTTGTGGCTTTTATGGCTAGTCATGTGAGTGATAGTGAGAACTCATCGATTGATGAAACGATAGCACATGCCACTTCCAAGGTCATTGTACATGATTCTCTTATTTTTTATGATAGTGAGAGCGAAGAAGAAAGAGAGAGTGAAAATGAAGAAGAGGTTAATGTGAGTGAACTTCAAAATGCTTTTCAAGAACTTTATAAAGAATCTATTAAATTGAAAAGGGATAATTTGAAGTTAGAAGCTAGTTTAAGAAAGAGTGTCAAGGTCGTTGATGAAAATGCCTTAATAGAAGACCTTAGGACACGTGAGAGGACTCTTCAAGAGAAGCTAGAATATGTAGAAGGCAAAAGAGATAGCCTTAGGGGTTTAATGGAATCCTTGAAAAATGAGCTTCTTGCTTTTGAAGAGCGAAATGTTTTATTAGAGTCTAACATTTTTGAATTACAAAATAAATTAAAAGACTCTAGTAATGTCAAATTTTATTTGGAGTGTCGTTCGGAAAAACTAGATAAAATGTTAGGAACGGTCCAAATTAAAAATGACACTTGTGGTTTAGGCTTCAATACTTGTAATGAATTTACTCATAATGCCCAAACCAATGTTTTAGGAGAATCTAATAGAAATGCATTTAATGATCACTCCTTAGGTAAATCTTTTCGACATGCTTTTTCTTGTACTCTTTGTGGTGGAAAAGGTCATCTTAGGAAATTTTGTTTTGATCTTAAACGAATTCCTAGAAAATCCCATAGTAAAGTAACCACGGTAGTTAATGTTCCAACACCCCAAGATAGTCATTCTTCATTAATTTGGGTTAGGAAATCCGACTTGGTGGCCTTGCAAAATAGGATTTATGATTCTCATTTACTTTCACATGCTTCCTCCCTTTCTAAATCTAAAGGATGACTGTGTTAGTGTTTGCATACTTTAGCTTTTGTACTTCATGCTATATTCACATGCTAAATGTATGCTTGTTTAGTCATTTTCTAGTCATTGTCTTATTTTATATCACATGCTAGAAATTATGACTTGTTTATCTTTTTGTATTATATTTTGTGGTTGAATTAATTGAGAAATATAAAAAGATTTTTGTTTATCATTTGTGTTTTATTTATTTCATTTAAGCTTAATGAAAAATTCAAATGATTTCTGTTTGTCTTTTGAGTATATATTATTTTTAGTTAAAAATTTCAAAAACCCAAAAAGATTTTATTTTGTGTGTATCTTAGTTTGACACGCTTTAAGTGGCATATATTTGTGTTTGAATCCCATCGTTTACGCTCCCATGTGGCTAGAACTTTTGGTTTAGATTTTCAATCCTTAAAATGTTCTTTACCATGTCTTATATGGAGTAGTTGGATTTTGTATTGTTTAAATGGATTATATTTCTATATGCCTCTTTTCACACATGCACGAGCTCTTTTGAAATCTTAATGTCACATGTTATATTTGAGCTTTTTGAGGTGTTCTCCTACAAATCTAGTCATCTACATATCTATGACCTAGGAGGACTAGTGCATGTCAAAATCCGTTGCATGTGAGATTTGTGTGAAAAACGAAAACATGATAAATAAATGTGCACGGGGAAGGGCTCCGAAAGGATGAATTAAATCCTTTGCGACAGTAAGCCACCGTTTATTGGATCTAAAAGAAATACGTGATCCAAAGGCCTAAAAACAGAATATTTGGCATTCAAAAGAAAACAATTGCCAAGGCCTATGTTTGTTTGATATATTCATTCAAAAACAAAAGAATATATATGCTTATTGAGGGAGAATTGGATGGTATATCAACGGTTCGCACAATGTCCGTTTATCCTAGTTGTCTTTAATGTCATGACTCTATTTGGTTTGTAGAATCATCATCATGCTAGGCTTGTATGCATTGTGTATGTTTGTTCATTGAGTTCGATCTATATTGTCACATGAGGTTATCTTTCAATGTGATGAAGTTTGCAATCAAATGAGAACTCTGTGAACGTTTATTAAGTGTTTGGGTCTAAATTTAATTGTTGCTAGTTCACACCCCTACACTTCCGTTTCCATTTGACACATTTTTGCCATACGAGTGTGCAAACTTATTGTATTTTGTGTTATATGTGTGTTTATATCTATATATATGCAAGTGCTTCATTGGTAAGTGCTTCAACATCCTTTTATGTTTTGATTCTTTAGCCTTTGTCTATTCCTGAACAAAAAGGGGGAGAATGATGATAGGGGGAGAAATGGTATCTAATCCTATTATCATCGTATCTTCGTTTGGGGGAGATTTATCTTAGGCGGAGACGTCTTTCTAAGTAGGTCAGGTGTTTGATAAAGGGGAGAATTAATTTAGGGGGAGTAATTTAATTAATTGCATTTAATATCTTGATATTCCCTATGCATTTGATGAGTTTGCTTAAGTGTGCAGGATTTCTTCTAAAATGGCATTGTTTAATGGCAAAGCGTTTGATCCTTGGGTTGAGTCAAGTTTGGGCGGGTTATGTTTTTGAGTCTAGTGAGCTTGACGGCCCTTTAGGATTTTTGTTTTGGTTTTTGTCCCGGAATAGCCAAAGGGGGAGATTTGTAAGGACACAAATTTCCAATTGAGTCCATGTATTGTGTTTGCTCAATTTCGGACAAAAATATTTATTCATAGGATAGTATGTAATTGTAATACTCTCAAGCCTATGAAGTGTTTGTTGAAGACGTAGCGGCAAAGAATATAAAACTTCATCAAATGTGCCGGTTTGCGTGCCTCGTTTCTACGTCATCAACTATAGTTCCATGCTCCCAAGGTATGAATGCAATTATATATATATAAGAGCTTGGAACAAAGTTTAATGGGTGTTAGGTTTAATAAAAACTGTGTTTTACTTTCAGAAAAATTTAATTAGAACTTTAAATTAAAGTATATAAAGTTTCTGGGCCAAAATCGAATTTTATAAAAATTCTGGAAGTCATTCCAAATGTCGTTCGAACGAGTTTTTCGTTCGAACCAGGTTTCGTTCGAATGAGTTTGCCAACGAGTCTAAACTGGTCCATCGTTCGAAATGTCGTTCGAACGAGATTGTTCGTTCTAACGAGGTTTCTAACGAGATTCTAACGAAGTCCATACTGGTGCGTCGTTAGAAGCTCGTTCGAACGAGAGTTCGTTCGAACGAAATGTCATTCGAACGAACTGCTAGGTGGGAACAGTTTTTGGCAGTTTTTATCCCACTTTCCCACTTGTTTCTTAACTGATTTTTTCAGACTTTATGAAGGACGGGAATCAAATTTTCCAAACTAACATTTCCAAAATATTTCCATCTCTTAGAGAGTGTTTGAGAGCAAAAAAGGTTTAGAAAAATGTTCATGTTTTGAGTGTTAATTTTTTAAAGAGAAAATCCTTCACACTCTAGTTTACACCCAATTGTGTTTAGTCCAAGTTCTTATATACATATCAATTTCTTGGAGTTTGGCACCGGTTTATCTCTTCCGTTTTCAAAGAGAAGTTTCGGGTTTTGCTTCTACCTCCCACAAAGAAAGAAGAAGTGTTTTGGTTGCAATTCTACCCACTTGGAGAAAGACTCCATGTACGGGTGACGGTGACCATAGAAAGCCCCATCGGTGGATTCCAAGACCGCGGTGGTGTTCTGAGGTTATTCGCTAGGAAGAGGTGTCTACAAGAAGAAGCGTCGAGGCTTGAGAGGGATCGAGTCGTGCGTTGTAAGTCTATCTGTCTTGTAATTGTAATTCCGTATCTAGTGGATTTGTGGCTAGGGCCGTCTGAGGTTGTTTCCCGTCTTGGGTTTTTCCTCGTACATCGCGGCGTAGTGTGATTGGTTTATTTTATCTTGCTTAATAACGTAGAACGCATGCCTTGAATAATTCAAGATAAAATTCGGTTTAAATCATCACACTCACTTTAATCGGGACTTATATTAATTTTGGGTAAAGCTTATTTAATTCAACTCCTTTAACCATCTCCTTTACGCTTCCGCACATCGTGTTTATTTTATACAAAGGAAATAATAGCCTTTTCAGAGATGAAAGAGTGGCAAGGGAATTTATTATGAGATAAAGTTGAATACCTCCAGCAGATTTAAACAATTAAAGATTGAACTTCATTATGTAACATACCGTCAAAACAATCTCTAAAGCAGATTTTTTCATCGGCGGATGCAAGTCAGTCGGTATCTGCAATGCACAATGAAACACGAGCAGATGAAAATAGTTGAGATAACACAATGAAAGATGACATACGAGACTTTTAAGCAAATTCTTTCAACATAAAATTTTGTCAAAGTAATATAAAATAACAGTTAGTTATTCAGGCTGTAAGGTCCTCTGTTTCACAACAGGGGAACTCTATTTCTTTCTTTTTTTATGAAAAGGATAATATATTATAAACAGGGCCAAAGCCAAATACAGAAACCAAACTCACCATCCAGGACAAACCGGTTATGGCTCAAGAAAAAGACACAGGTCCCCAAAATAAAACACAAAACAAAGCCCACCAAACGCTAGCCCAGAACTGCCAAGCTCAAACTCAGAAAACAAAATAAACAAATAGCTAAAAGATTACACGAAGCAACCACGCGTCAAGGAAAAACCTGAAACGATCACACGTGTCTGATGAAGCCACTAAACCACGAACGCAAAACCAATACCTCACAAAATAAGTCTTGGGACAATCAAATGCAATTGCATAGACAAAAACTTCTATTTTAGTTAATTTACATTCAAGATTTGATGACTTTAGTCTAAATGTCTTGAACTTCTACATTCAACAATTGTAGAAATTATTGTAATTAACATTCTAAAAAGAGCCTTGGGAAGTCGAACGACGGGAGACTGCCTAGTTCATAGGGGTGACTTTTATTATCGGATACAATATTATAAAAAGATCAACTATTAGCATGTAATAATTCAACAGAATGTCTAAATGAATTTAATAATAATCAATGTTTAAAAAAAGCTAAAAATATCCTTTATATGGACAATCAAAATGATTTCGTTTGATCTTTTAGGTGCTTCGCTTGATCATTGACAATGAACTCAAGTTATTGAATGTGGCATGGATAATGAATTCAAAATGCGGTATGGAATGTAGAAAAAAAAAAAAGTCACCTCAACACACGACAACACAAACTCTTTAGGCCAAGCAACATGTGAATTGTGTGCGTCTTTAACAACATACATCTCCGCGTTAGGTATCGGTATAGGAAGATATGCTTCAGGAGAGTGAACGTCAGTTATTGATACATGTATATAATTATCACCCAAGCGAACGTTGTGGATGGTATCAATAGGTGAAATACGATCAAAAAACATCCCAGACGCAACAACATTCGCACGTGAATTCAATGCCATTCTACATTGTTTTCCCTATATAAAAAAACAAAATGAATAATGAATGACATATATATATACTACTAAAAGAATAAAAATCACTAATATAGTTAAAGTTGTTACAAACCTTCCCAATTTTAGATTTAGGATCCGGCGGTAAAATTATACGTTGTCTATTCACATTGATTTGGGCCTATATACACATGAAATATTCCAAATAAGTATAGTAAAGTATGAGACATAAATGTAATAAAGTTTTACCAATTACGTTATTACCTTCTCTTTTTTCCTCTTGGATGGAGAATCCATTGATTCACTCACATAATTTAAATGCTTCTCATATTTTTTATTATCACTTTTTTGACTATTTGAGGAAATCTTCTCAATTAACGACGGTGCAAGTGATCTACTTTGATACTTCCTCAATTCTTTCATTGCCTCCTGAAGTTGTCGATCTTTTTCTTTAGCCTTCTCCTCTTCTTGATGAAGTCTAGACTCTAATTCTTGAACATGTTGTTTCGATCACCGTGTAGGGATATGAAAGTAAGTTGTAGGAGTAACTCCTTTTCCCATCCTCTTACTCGACCACTATATTTTGGAGTACCAAGTGCCAAGGTTAATATGTCTAAAGTCCCTTGAGTTACTAAGCTCCCGTCATGGACTTACGTCTTCAAATCGTCCTACAATAAAGAAAATTATTAAGAGTGTTGTTAAATCATATTCTTTTCAATCCTCATATGTAGTATATATCCATATTTATAAAGATTATATAATATACATGTCCGCGTTAGGTACTTTTGAAAGTAACTCACAATTTTTTCACCAACTTCCTCGATTGCATCATCTTGATATTGTATATTTCTCAATTTTCGGGCGGTTATCCACATTAGAGACCTATTATCCTCATTAAATGCATCTCCATGTTTCTTTTTCTGTCCCAATTATAAAATAAAATATAAGAAATTAAGCACACAACACAAAATCCCCACAATGAATTAATTATAGTCGTATACTCTACAAATAATATAATAATTCAACTACATACCATAATATCCTCAAGACCTTCATACCCCAACTTACTAAGCTTGTGGTTGAACTTATTTTGTGCTCTCCTTTCTCGTTGTACATCACTTAATTTCTACGCATTAAAGTTATGATAATGTAAGAATTTAACCATACCGTGGATAAATGTGACATTTATATAATAAAATGAATTTAATATACACCTCAAACTTTGGGGATAGTCTTCCTCTTACAAACGCATCCCAGTCCTCCTGATCAATAAACTTTTTAAACTTTTCTAGATGGTTCCAAAGATTACCGAGATCATTTTTAAATGGACTAACACAACTCCTGGTGAGTTCTCCTTTAAAATTCTTCCACGAACAACTAATAGCGGATATAACTCCCTTCTTTGATTTAGGGTCCGTGTTGAACTTGGCCTGTAATTAATGAATATTATATTACATAACGAAATTAAATAATACCAATATAGACTTAAAAGAACTTATTAGCATTTACCTCCATAGCTACCCATAAATTCTCTTTTAATGACTTTGGGACTTTGGGCCAACTTGGATAACTTATGGGCACCATTATCCTTGCCAAAAGCCCCCTATAACTTGCGAAATCCTTCCTTGTATCACCATTTGGTTGTCCTTTTATATTGTAAGTTACTAGTATTCAATCATAAGAAGCCCTTTTGCTTATTCATTCTAAAACAGCCACGCCTCTGACTTTTCGTTGTTTATTACTTGAATTTTGTGATGACTTTGCTAAATCGTCTGGACTTTTTGAATGAAAATCATCTTCCTCGTCCATATCCACTACAATGACAAATAAATAGATTGAAGTAAGTGTACATGTTGATGAATAACAAAGAATAACAAATGATATGTTGAAATTAATTTGCAGGAAGCGAGAGCATTATTAATAAAAATAAAACAAATGTTATTCATAATTTTACCTGTAGAGACACTCCCATGTTGTCTTTGGATTTGACATGAAAATACCGATCACTCCCTTGTTTTAAAAACAAGGGAAAACATGTATTTCTTTCCACTCGTCTCATGTTTTCCCTTATCTGCATGAGCATATGTCAAGCACCCGAATATTATCAGTTCTCAAGCGCTTTATTTTCTTACCAGTCTACTTCTCAATCAAAGCCTTCGGCTGTTTAAACTTGATAAATACCTCATCCTTTCTTTTTAGAATGAACAACTAAACTTTCCTAGAGAAGTCATCAGTGAAAGAATATGAATATTTAAAAACATGAAGAAAATTATGGTTATTAGTCATGCAGGTCTTATTAGAAATGTACTTTTCATATTTGTATCCATATCTACCTCAATTATGAGAAAAACGTGACAGCAAGGTCAAGTTTTCCCAATCCTGAGGATTGGGAAGTATGAAAATAAATAACATTACCCCAAATTTGATAACGAGTCAATTCATCTCATATGTACACTAAAAGATATTCACCATAAACGATAATCGCCATCAACCATTAAAATATAAATTATAAAATGTAGACTCAACATAGATAACTCTTTAAAAAGCATAGAAAACTCTAAGCATAAGAAAAACACAACTAACACTCTATTTATTTTTTATTATCAATCCAAATTCCCTCATAATCTACACGTGCACACGAATCTTCACTTTCATTAATCAACTCAACGTTTGGCAATCCGTTGGTGGCGACATGATTTTCGGCATATCCAGTAGAGTAGTCATCATCATCACACCCGTAGTTATAAACTCTTTGTGGAGTCACAAGAACGATTGACCATTTAGGATCGATTGGTCTTGAACATAAAAAACATGTTTGGCTTGAGAAGCTAATATGAAGGGCTCATTCTTATGGATAACTCTACAAAGATCAACAGATTTAAAGCCAAGCTCATCTACTTTAATACTGATATACCCATATATACCCTCGGCCAGACCGAGGGTGTCCTCCACCCAGACGAGGGCTCAGGCCCAGGACGAGTCCAATTACCACAGTTCCGTTACAGAAAGGGTCAGCCTGGATCATCCTTCAACCAAGATCGGACGACCCTTCAAGGGGCTGACCCCTCATCATGGACCAGACGACCCTATGAGGGAACGACAGTACGAGGGCCCCATCTAACTGGGCCCAATGTCAGCATGAACTTTATCCTCGGCTTAGCATCCTAGGCCGAGGGTGACATCATCACAGCGCGTGACTTGGGGACGCGTGGAACAGTGCACGTGGGACTCATATAGCACCTGGACTAAACCGTTATAATAATATCATACCCTCACGTGAGGGAATATTATGTCATCATTAATTATAAGTGGCACATCCAGGTGTCAGCAGGGGATTGGCTATATCATCATTCACATGCACCATGCATGCTTAAGGGGTACACTACACCCCACAAGCCCTATATATACTGGTCATCTTCAACCTTGTAAAGGGATCGATAATTGTAACCCTAGATAAAACTCTGCTTGTACCCACAGTAGAGAGAAAGTGAGCTTATGTGCATTGTATCCAAGGCCATAAGTGCCCATATTTAGTGGATCACACACTCACAGTGAATGTAGGCCTAATTGGCTGAACCACTATACATCATTGTCTTATTTCTCTTATACTCATCCCCTTCTATATACTTACACACATATATAACTCTATTGTTGCCATTGTTATTACTGTTTGAGCTCATCATCACTTATATGGTGGTGATGAATCTTAGCATCATCATTTTGGCGCCGTCGATGGGAACGAGAAGATATCTCTTCCTTTATACAGCTTTACCTTACCGAAATCTCTAGTGGTGAACCAGTTCTCCCCCTCCGTGTGAAGCTGTTTCACCATTGAAAGAGACCCATTAAGGTTCTCAATGTCATCAGTCTTTTGATCATTCAGCTCTTCATAGCTCAAACGTATGGAACCGGAGATATCACCACCACCACCTCCTCCACCAGATAGTGGAGTAGGACCTAGTTTCAATCATACACCGCCTCAGTCTGAGATGGCTGATGTGGCAGCCACCTTGAAGTCTTTAGCAGCAAGCCAACGGATTATGCAGGAGCAATTTACAGCTCTTAGCCAAAACATACTAAGACCACCAGGAGTCTCACCGGAGATGATTACTCCGGTAGCAGCTCTAGGGAAACATGAGGCCAGGGGACCACCCCAGGCACCATGCTAAGACTTGCCACCTCCACAGAGGCGGAGGGATATTGCTGACCCCCGACGTCTACGCCTAGGGAGGCAAGGAAATCCCTACCCAGAAGACAGATATGATGATCTAGAGGTGGAAGAGGCCCCCATAGAGTGTTAGGAGCCATATGAGGTCTTCAACAATACTGTGCGACCAATCTAGGAAAGCAGAGGGAAGTGTGGAAGGCAAAATCCCGACGATCGCCTGAGGGGATCTTCTTTCGATCGTCTGAGCAGGGGGTCGGCCTTTGAGAGGTTGGGCCCAGTAAATGACATGCGGGAAAAATTGTTTAGATCAAGGAGTGTTGCGAGGTCCAGGAGGGAGGCAGCAGATTATCGACCCCACAGGGGCTGACCCCACAGATAGGACGACGGTCAGGGAGAAGTGAACAGCCGACGCAGACCTGTCGCAACAGAGCCCTCGATTCACCCCAAAGAGGTAACAAGGGATAACATCGGCCAATCCGACCCTACGAGGTCCTAGAACGACTCGATCCAAAGGCTGGAGGATAAAATTGGTGATATCCTGAAAAGTCGGGACCCTCTTCAAAGAGGATACTCCATAGGCTCACCCTTTGTGGCAAAGGTAATCAACTTCCCAACGCCATCTAAGTTTAAGCCACCTGTGGTCACCCCAAGGTATGATGGGAATATCAACCCTGTCCATCATATTGAGACATACCAGTCGGCGATAGATATATACTCTATCTCATATGAGACAAGGTGTCGTGCCTTCTCTGGCACTCTGACTGGGGCTGCACATGTCTGGTATATGTCTCTTCCAAAGAACTCCATTGAAAGCTTTAAGAAGTTAGCAGACCGATTTATCTATAACTTTTGCTTCGGAGTGAGGCCACATAAGAAGACCACACACCAGCTCTATGTTAAGCAGGGGAAGAACGAGAGCCTAAGAGACTACATAGACAGATTTAACAAAGAAAAGTTAGAGGTCAAAGACTATGAGGAAAGCATAGCCATAACAACCCTCATTGGGGGACTCCAGAAGGGGAAGTTATTATGGAAGCTTGCCGAAGACCCCCTAAAGACGATGGTTGAATTACTGGCAACAGCGGGAAAGGTGATGAACGTCGAAGAGGTGATGGCCGCAAAATACGAAGATGAAAAAGGAGGTACTAGTGGGAATAAGTATCAGAAAAAGAATAAAGAGGGGAAAAAGAGGCTAGCAGATGACAAATTTACTGATTACACCCCTCTGACGGTCAACTGTGAACACAATCTGAATGAGATAAAGAGCGACCGATCCTTGAAGTGGCCTGAAAAGTTGAGGGCAGCCCCTCACAAGAGGAATAAAAACGTGTGGTGTGAATTTCACCAAGGCCATGGCCATGTGGCCAACAAGTGTTTTGCTCTGAAAGATGAAATTGAAAAAATGTTAAAAGAAGGGAATTTAAGAAAATACGTTGACAAGCGTGCCTTTAAGATGGGCCGAGGGGACGACCCTAGAAAGAAGAGAGGCGATATGTGCAGAGAAGATCCTCCAAACAGAAGGGACGACCCTTCGGATGATGAGGACGACCCTGACCTCCCACCGAGAGATGACCACGAACCTATAAAAAGACTTAATATGATCTCACTCGGTGTAGGGATGATCTTCGGGGGTCTAGCAGGAGGAGGATCAGAGGTCACCGACAGGAAGGCCCATATAGCTGAAGCCAAGGCAGTGACAAAAGCTGTGCATTCAACCTCTATAGAGGCAAAGTCAGAAAAGAGGAAGAAAGTTTATATGGATACACTGATAGTGGGATTCTCAAGAATGGACTTCAAAGGCCTCTAAGCCCCGCATGATGACCCTCTCATCATCACTGCCAGGGTACACGGATGCGAGGTGCCGAGGATCCTGGTAGATGGAGATAGTTCTACAGATGTGATGTTCTGGCCGTGTTTTAAAGCCTTAGGTCTCAGTCGTGCCACGCTCGTCCCATACCATCACCCCTTGATTGGTTTTAGTGGGGGAAAAGTTCATCATCTAGGAGTGTATGAGGCCGATGTTAGGATGGGGGAGGAGTGGCCGAGATGGCTTACCAAGAAGGTCAACTTTTTCATGATGGATGAACACGTCTTCTCAGCCTACAACATTATATTGGGGCGAGTGGCCCTCAAGGAATTTGAGGCCATGTCGTCCATGGTTCATCAGATGATAAAATTCCCGACCCCTTATGGGGTAGGGGAAGTTCAGGGAGACCAGACGACGGCACGGTAATGTTACTTCAACTCCGTCGAAGAAAGAGAGCACACAAGAAGGCAACAACTACTTACAATATTGATACCTTCGACCCCAGGGATGAGACAAAACTGAAGAAAGGAGAGGCCGCGGAAGAGGTAGAATCTATCATCCTCAATGAGGATGAGCCAAAAAAAACCGTCCAAGTAGGCAAATCTCTAAAGACAGACATAAAAGAAGACCCCATAAAGTTGCTAAGGAGAAGACAGGACGTCTTTACATGGAGTTATGCAAACATGTCGGGGATCAACCCTGAAATTATGTGCCACAACCTCGACGTGGTAGAAGGTGCGAAGCCGATAAAACAGAAGAGGAGGATTTATTCTCGAGAAAAGTATGAGGTCATTAGGGATGAGGTCAAGAAGATGGAAGATGCCGAGTTCATCAGGGAGGTCATTTATCCCGAATGGCTATCTAACGCGGTCATAGTCCTCAAGGCCAATGGTAAATGGATAATGTGTGTGGACTTTACCTACCTTAACAAACATTGTCCCAAAGACAGCTTCCCTCTCCCCCGCATTGACCATATGGTAGACGCTATCGTAGGCCATGAGCTAATGAGCTTCATGGATGCCTATTCAGGTTACAACTAGATCTTTATGAGCCCTGAGGACTCAGAAAAAATGGCTTTCAATACCGACAAGGGGACATACTGTTATAGGGTCATGCCCTTTGGCCTAAAAAATGTGGGGGCAACATATCAGCGCCTTGTGAATAAAATATTCGAAGACCAAATCGGGAAGTCTATGGAGTTTTATGTAGATGACTTGATGACCAAGAGTTTAAAGGCCGAGGATCATGTGGCCGACCTCGAGAGGACCTTTAACACGATGGATAAGTATCGAATGAAGCTCAACCTGGCCAAATGTGTCCTCGGGGTCGGAGCAGGGAAGTTCTTGGGGTTCATCGTTAATCAAAGAGGCATTGAGGTCAATCCTGAGAAGATAAAGGACCTCATAGAAATGAAGACCCCCAAGACCATTAAAGACGTTCAGAGGCTCACAGGGCGAGTGGTTGCTTTGAATAGGTTCGTATCTAGAGCCACAGACAAGTGTTTACCGTTCTTCAAAATTCTTAGAAAGGCCTTTGAATGGAACGAAGAGTGTGACCAAACTTTCAAAGAACTAAAGTCGTATTTAGGGTCTCCCTTGCTATTGTCACGACCAATGCAGGGTGAATGACTACATGTGTACTTAGCCGTCTCAGAATCATCCATCAGGGCACCCATTGTGAGAGAAGAGGACGGGGTACAGAAGTCTGTGTATTTCAACTGCAAGGCACTCCAAGGGGAAGAGCAAAGATACCCAAGGGTGGAGAAGTTAGCATATTCCTTGATCCATGCATCAAGAAAGATGAAGTCGTACTTCCAGTCCCATACAATGGTTATCCTCACTAACTCTCCTCTTAGGCAGGTCTTATACAAGCCAGAAAAATTGGGGAGGCTAATGGCCTAGGCTATAGATCTAGGAGAGTTTGACATTGTATATCAACCTAGGGTGGCCATTAAGGGGAAAGCATTAGCAGATTTCATGCTTGAATTTACTTGGGAAGATGATGAGGCTGAAGATGAGAGCCTCGAAAAGACAGATACCCGACAAATCAGAATTATTGACCCATCCACAGATAAGGCTGAGACAAGCACCGTTAGAGAAAAAATTGCCGAAAATGAAGAGGGAAGATATCTCTTTAGACAGGGATCCCCCACCGAGGGAAATTTCTCAGAGGAACAGACTGTGTGGAACCTCTTCGTTGATGGGTCCTCTTGCGAGAGCGAAAGTGGGGTTGGATTAATAGTATCAGCGTCCGATGGCACAGACATTTAGTATGCTCTGAGGTTCAACTTTAAAGCCTCCAACAATGAGTCTGAATATGAAGCCCTGATAGCATGCCTCTCCTTAGCTAAGTCTCTTAGTGTTGGCCAGATCTTGGTCCATAGTGATTCAAGACTTATGGTGAATCAGATACTAGGAGCATACGAAGCTAAAGATGAGAGAATGGCTAAATATCTTGAAAGAGTGAATTCACTATTGAAGAGCTTCAGAGAAGTGAAGTTGAAGAGGATACCTAGGCTTGAAAATGGTCGAGCCGATGCGCTTGCTAGGCTAGCCTCGGCGACAAGGACATATATCAGGAGGACAGTCCCAGTGGAAATCTTGCTTCGACCAACGATTGAAGATGCAGACGAAACACTTAGCACTTGCTTAAATATTAGCAGGGAAGCTTCGTGGATTGACCCCCTAGTCAGATACATTAAAGAGGGGGAGATGCTGGAAGAAAAATAAGAGAGGAAAAGGCTGAGATATAGAGCCGCGAAATTCACTGTCATCAGAAGCACCTTGTAAAAAAAGGGGTTCTTGCTCCCCTCGCTCAGATGTGTGCACCCGTTTGAGGTCCCACATATCTTGCAAGATGTGCACGAGGGGTCATGTTCAAGCCATATTGGGGGCAGGTCATTAGTAAAGAGGATAGTAACCCAGGGATACTGGTGGCCGACCTTGGGGAAAGACGCCACGGCATACATAAAAAAGTGTGATAAATGTCAAAGGTTCGCCACCATCCCTCACCAGCCCCATCAGCCTCTGACCTCTATCACATCCCCATGGCCATTCACAGTATGGGTAATCGATCTAGTAGGACCTTTTCCTAGGGCCGTTAATAATTATCAATACTTGATCGTAGCAATTGACTATTTCTCAAAATGGGTGGAAGCGGAGCCGGTGGTTACGATTACCGAGCAGAAGACCTTCCAGTTTATCTGGAAAAATATTATATATAGATATGGTCTCCCCAATACCCTCATCTCAGATAACGGGACTCAATTCAAGAATGCATCTCTGGAGAAATACTGCGAAAGGGTGGGTGTCAAACAATTCTTCTCTACCCTATGCCGACCTGAAGCTAATGGGAAAATCGAAGTCACAAAGAGAACAATCCTAGACAGAGTCAAGAAAAAACTCGAGGAGGCCAAAGGAAGATGGGTTGAGGAGTTGTATGTTGTACTGTGGGCCTACAGGATGACGGCCAAGACCCCTATCGGGGAAACCCCGTTTATGCTAGCATATGGCTCAGAAGCCGTCATCCCCACTGAGATTGGGTTTCCTACTCACAGAGTCCAAATTTATGACCCCCGGAGAAATATGGAAGAAAGGAGACTTGATATAGACTTGGTCGAGGAGAGAAGAGAAGACGCTGAGATAAGGCAAGCAGCCTACCAGCAGAGGACTGCCAGGTTTTACAACCAGAGGGTGAAGCAAAGGCCAATCGCTGTGGGGGACCTAGTCCTCAAAAAGACTTGGCAGAAACCTAACAATCTCCACCCAAATTGGCATGGCTCATATAGGGTCATTGATGAAGTTGTCCCTGGAACCTATAGATTAGAGAACCTTGAAGGGGAACCCTTTTCAACCCTTGGAATGCAGATCATTTGAAGAAATACTATCAGTAATGTTGTAATGTCCTATCGGACCACAGTTGTAATGAATGTGTTGCTCCAACAGAATACTTGGAATATTAATGAGAATATTGTATTGGCTCTTCATATTCTGTTTGTTAATTTAGATACATTGGGGTAATTCTTACCAAACCACCCTCGGCTATAATGAGGATGAATGGTAGGGGCGACCCTCCATTCACTCTCAAGAAAGACGAGGGGGATTTGAAATTGAAAACATAATTTATTTGGTGGATAACCACCCTCGGCTAAGATGAGGGTGAATGGTAGGGAGAACCCTCCATTCACTCTCAAGAAAGACGAGGGGGGACTTGGATTTTAAAACATCATTAATTTGGTGGTTTCCACCCTCGGCTAAGATGAGGGTGAATGGTAGGGATGACCCTCCATTTACTCTCAAGAAAGACGAGGGGGAACTTGAAATTTAAAACATCATTTATTTAGTAGAAAACACCCACGGCTATGATGAGGGTGAATGGTAGGGACAACCCTCCATTCACTCTCAAGAAAGACGAGAGGGGACTTGGATTATAAAACATCATTAGTTTGATGGATTACCACCCTCGGCTAAGATAAGGGTGAATGGTAGGGACGACCCTCTATTCACTCTCAAGAAAGACGAAGGGGGACTTCGATTTTAAAATATAATTTATTTGGTGGATAACCACCCTCGGCTAAGATGAGGGTGAATGGTAGGGACGACCCTCCATTCACTCTCAAGAAAGACGAAGGGGGACTTCAATTTTAAAACATCATTAATTTGGTGGTTTTCACCCTCGGCTAAGATGAGGGTGAATGGTAGGGATGACCTTCCATTCACTCTCAAGAAAGACGAGGGGGGACTTGAAATTTAAAACATCATTTATTTGGTGGAAACCACCCTCGGCTAAGATGAGGGTGAATGGTAGGGACGACCCTCCATTCACTCTCAAGAAAGACGAGGGGGGACTTCGATTTTAAAACATCATTAATTTGGTGGTTTTCACCCTCGGCTAAGATGAGCGTGAATAGCAGGGATGACCCTCCATTCACTCTCAAGAAAGACGAGGGGGGATTTGAAATTTAAAACATCATTTATTTAGTGGATAACCACCCTCGGCTAAGATGAGGGTGAATGGTAGGGATGATCCTCCATTCACTCTCAAGAAAGACGAGGGGACCTCGATTTTAAAACATCATTAATTTGGTGGAAACCACCCTCGGCTATAATGAGGGTGAATGGTAGGACGACCCTCCATTCACTCCCAAGAAAGATGAGGGGGAATTGTAAGATGGGCAACACAAATATCAGTCAAAACAAATCATACAAGAGGCAAGCATAGAAGACAGGAAGAGAGATTCTATTATAAATTGTCACAAATGTGTCCCAGAAAGTAAAGTACAAAAATATTTTTTATAAACAACGGGCATGGGCTATAAACAGCCACCCTATTGAGCAACATCGGAGGGAAGGGCTTCAACATCAACTAGAGAAATTTCTTTAGTGGCCAAAACAGACCGATCCTCAGAGGTGTCGATGCCTTCGATGTGCACTTGAGACTCTACATGGGCGAAAGCCTCAGCTATGAGGGGGTCTTCCATCTCCACTACTTCAAGAGAGGGACGGATAGACGACACGACGTCGATAAATTTTAAGACGACCCATCGACAGGACGTCTTAATCCTCCTCTCCAGGTACTCAAGGCCAAAGCCCTGGAACTCATCGGAGAGCTTGTAAGCCTCCACTGCATCGGCCTCGGCTTTCTTCACTGCCTCATCAAGTTCAGCCTTGAATTGGTCCCCTGATTGGTTAAGGCTTCTTCCTTTTCTTTGATGAGGGTGTCCTTCACATTCAGGTCGGCCTCGTGCTGCTTCACCAGCTCATCCAGGACCCTTGCATGCTCAGCCCTTGCACTCTCCAGCTCAGCCCTGGTAGTCTCCAGTTCGGTCTTCAAGTCGGCCTCATTATGAATAGCTCTCTCGACCTCATGGAACTTCTGCTGGTTTGCAGCCATCCACTTGGTGGCAGATGTGAAGGCGCAGACAGACTGTACAAAGGAGCACATAATAAGGGGACGAGGGAACAGTTGATTAAATATTGGTGAATCAAAAAATAAAGTTGAAAGAAATACTTGAGCCAGAGTGTGGAGACCGTAGTCATAGACCTTGGTCGGGGGCATCTTTGATAAGAAATCATAATCTGCGATTGAGGGTGCAGAAAACATCGAGGCTTTGGCCGCCCTCAGGTTGGCTATGAGAGAGGAGGGTTCAGCCTTGAGGAAAGTCATATTTTGAGACCAATAGGCACCCATGATGGAAGAGGAGCTTGTCCTCTCAGTGTGTGCTTGAGACACCTCTACCCTCTCCCTCATCCGTGAGTCAGGCCGAGAGCCCCTAGGAACTTCAGGTTCCTTCCTTTTGTGACTATCGGCAGTTGGCTCCACCTGTGTCGGCCCTACGGCCTTTGTCTTCTTCTGAGTCTTCTGGGGCTCTTTGCCCTTTTTCTTTCCCAAGTCAGACAGTAAACTTGGAGCAGTCATCTCCCAAAGTTGGTCAGATATATTCGCAGGATGACCTGAAAAGGAGACGATACATCAGAAATAGACAGTGGTAAAGAGGAAATACGAAGAAAAATAAAAGTGGAGCACAAATCAACTCACATAATTCTGTCAGGGGGCCGACCCTTAGACCATCTTCTTTGAGGAAATGAGGGGTCATCAAATCTTCAAATTTGTGAAGTTCGCCCTCTTTCCCTTGTTCCCTCAGGTAGTCAACAATGTCCCTCTCATCTAAGCTGAGTCCGGGGTTTGACCGTGCTCTTGTTGAAGGGTTGGAGCATGACCTTGGCACCCTTGGGCTGTCTTCTAAAGGCTCTACCTCAGCGGCAAATTCCCAACCCCCAGAGATAAAGAAAAATCCCTTCTTCCAATCGTGGTTTGAAGTTTGTGCCATGTGAAGGAGTCTTTTGTCGAACTTCCTCGCCCCTAGATGAAAGTATCCAGGTTGCTTGGACGAGGAAGTGATATTGTAGCAGTTTATAAAAAGATCAGCCAAGGGCTCATCAATGAAAGTATTCTTCCAAAGGGAGATATAGTCGAGGATAATTCTCCAAGAGTTGGGGGAAGTTGAGAAGGAGCAACCCCAAGGGCAGATAGTATGTTAACTATTGCAGGGTGCAGAGGGAACCTAACATCTACCTTGAGCATCTGCTCATAAACAGCAACTTCCCCCTCATTCCCCTGGAAGAATCTCTCATCTACATTTGGGACCCTCATAGTTATATTGGACTGTATACCAAATGTGTGCCTCCAAAAAAAAGAGGTCATGATCCCTAACGAATGAGACGTAAGCCGAGGCACTAGATGTGTCAACTTGATTAGCATCCAAATCCTCACTATCGTCCTCATACCCCTCATCCCCAAGTCCCTCAACCTCGTCGCCTGTCGGTGGTCCATCTGGAAAGGCCACCTGGAAATCAAGAGGGGACAGGCTGTTACAGGGATAGCCTCAGAATGTACCATCCCCTCGGCCTGTCGACTTGGGCCAGGAGTGGACATCTCTCTCCTCCCAGAAGGCCCAGCACCTGTTGGTGATGATGATCTCTCATTCATCTCTCCCTCGTATGCCTGACTCTCGGCTGGACGAGAGGAATACCCACAAGACTCAGATGGTGTTAATGTGGCAAAAGGAATGGGGAAGATGGGTCGTACCCAATTAGGGTCGGCCCCTCATCGTCGCTCGTACTCCTCCTCTAAACGCCTGATCTCAGTGAAGAATTTCTCTCTCAACGTTGGAAATTCCTCGGCTAAATCATAAAGTCTTCTAAGCATTAAGGGGAGGACCCTACACTTGAGCAATTTATCTAAGCAAACTATAAACAAGTTCACAATTGACTAAGTTTGACTCTTGGATTAAACATAAGGAAATGAAAAGTTTTATGGATGAACATTCAAGAACAAGGGGAACCCAGTTCGCCGGAGATGAATGTCGGGGATCACGAAAACCTAAGAAAGGCCACAAAAAAAATCTAAATCACCACTAAAAAATGGGGGAAAAAACCCTAAGGAGACCTGGGATTTATTATCCAGCCCTAAACAACCACAGTAAGGCGGGCTTTCACACCGGAAAAACATAAATAGCCAAGAAAATCGGGGAAAGAAACCCAAATGCAAGACAAGCAAAAATTGAAGGCTAAAAGTGGAATCTAAGGCAGAAGAGTTACCTGTAGACAAAGACGATCACTGAGCAAGGTCTGAGACACAGAAGTTGCAGAAATGGCAATTTGGAACTGCTAAGGAATTAGAGAGAGAAAGCTGGCGCGCAAAGAAGAAGAAGAGAATAAATGTTTCAAAAATCATTTAAATACCTTGTTATTAGTGGTCCCAATAATCAATGCAAGACGCAGCCCATGAGGAGATGCATCATTAGGGCACCAAGCCCCACACAGTGTGCAGTCGCCACACCTAGGAACATAAACGATGATGGACACCTGACAATATAACAGATGCCACTCATCCAACTAACCACTCAGTTAATATTCCCAAGGCAACGTTACCCCTCAGCCATCTCAATTAACATCGATGGCTAAGGGCTGGGGGTGATTGATATACCCATATATACCCTCGGCCAGGCCGAGGGTGTCCTCCACCCAGACGAGGGCTCAGGCCCAGGACGAGTCCAATTACCACAGTTCCATTACAAAAAGGGTCGGCCTGGATGATCCTTCAACCAAGATCAGACGACCGTTCAAGGGGCCGACCCCTCATCATGAACCAGACGACCCTTCAAGGGGTCGACCCCTCATCATGGACCAGACGACCCTATAAGGGGACAACCCCTCATCATGGACCAGACGACCCTATGAGGGGAGGACAGTATGAGACCCCATCTAACCGGGCCTAATGTCAGCATGAACTTAGCCTCGGCTTGGCATCCCAGGCCGAGGGTGACATCATCACAGCGCGTGACTTGGGAGACGCGTGGAATAGTGCGCGTGGGACTCATATAGAACGTGAACTAAACCATTTTAATAATGTCATCCCCTCACGTGAGGGAATATTATGTTATCATTAATTGCAAGTGGCACATCCAGGTATCAGTAGGGGATCATTCACATGCACCATGCATGCTTGGGGGGTACACTACACCCCCAAGCCCTATATATACTTGTCATCTTCAACCTTATAAAGGGATCGATAATTGTAACCCTAGCTAAAACTCTGCTTGTACACACAGTATAGAGAAAGTGAGCTTATGTGCATTGTATCCAAGGCCATTAGTGCCCATATTTAGTGGATCACACACTCACAGTGGATGTAGGCTTAATTGGCTGAACCACTATACATCATTGTCTTATTCCTCTTATACTCATTCCCTTCTATATACTTACACACATATATAACTCTATTGCTGCCATTGTTATTATTGTTTGAGCTCATCATCACTTATCTGGTGGTGTTGAATCTTAGCATCATCAAATACTATTACCGTTGTCGACCCAATCACACTTGAAAACTGGAATTTTGAAAGTGAAATAATCAAGCATCCACATTTCACTGATGACACCATAGAAACTCAAATTTGAAACAACGGGATGCTTATCCTTTGCATTAGCAACTTGCATTGTTGTCGCCGTAATGCTAATTCCACTGTTTTGGCTAACTCGTTCAGCATCACGTTCTTTCGTATGGTAATAACAACCATTAACGATATAACCCTGATATTTTATCACGTCTCGATGAGGTCCCCGAGCTATCCAGTTTAAGATGTCTGAAACATTGTTATTGGGGAGATCTAGCTCCTTTTCAACCTGATTTGTCTTAAATGTTAGTTACAATTTTAATAGTATATTAAATCGTCACATATTGATATTAATCATAACCCTTCACAAAGCCAGACAATAACGGTCTTGTTATGTTCATCTTGTAACCATTTTTCATCTTTGTACTTTCGAGGATACTTTTGCCTCAAGCTCTCCATATGCTCCCTATAAGGGTGTTAATAGAGAACAGTCTTTTAACCATTAAAACACAATACAATATAGTACATGATTTGTTACAAAAGCAACGAAAAGAGAAATTACTCGATATATGGTTGAACATCATCTGTGTATTGCAACACATAACGATGTGCTTGCTCCCATGACAATTCGTCCACCTTAATTACTTTACCACCCCCTATTGGTTTTCCATCGCATATTATATCATTGTCATCATTTGTTGTGTTTCTACCTAATGGAACCCCAACGGCATCAAGCCCATGTAAAAATTTCGTAATAAATTCAATTGCTTCTTCGGAAATATAGCGTTGGGCGATGCAACCTTCCGGACGACTTCGATTGTTTACTTAGCCCTTTAAGAATTTCATGTTCCTACAAACATTTTAAATAAAAAAATATTAATAATGTTTACTTATAACCTTATAAAGTAATGACGTATTTTTTTAAGCATGGGCAAACCTTTCAAATGCATACATCCAACGACCAAAAACTGGACCACATAGTTCAACCTCCCTAACGAGATGTACCATTAGATGCACCATTATATCAATGAATGTCGGAGGGAAGTACTTTTCTAACAAACACAATGTGATCACAATGTCTTCTTGAATACTGTTCAACTTCTTCACATCCACTTCTTTTGCACAGAGAGCATTAAAGAAAAAGCACACCCTTATGATTGCAAATCTAACATGCTTTGGTAACACGGATTGAATGGCCACCGAAAATATATGTTGCATGAGTATGTGACAATCATGGGACTTGAGACTAAACAATTTTAACTCTTCCATCGAAACAAGGTTACTAAAATTTGATGAGTATCCATCGGGAACTTTGACTTAAAGCAACGTCTCACATACCTTTTTCTTCTCCTCTCTAGACAATGTATAACATGCAGGTGGTAAATACGTCCGTTTTTCCTTATCTTGTGGTGCCAACTCCCCTCTTAAACCCAATTTTACAAGATCAAGACGACTCTTGACTCCATCTTTTTTCTTACCGGGAATGTTGAGTAGCGTCCCTATTATGTTGTCACAAACATTCTTCTCAATATGCATAACATCCAAATTGTGTCGAAGAAGCAAATGTTTCCAATACCCCAACCTAAATAATATTGATTTTTTCTTCCAACATTTGGAGTTATTAGGCTCATCCGTATTCTCCTTAGCGTGTTTCCTCTTTTGTTTCAATTTATCCTTTCCCTTTGTTATTTGCTCTTCAAAAGGACCCATCTTTTTCCCCAACATGCATTAATATTTTCAACCTGCTCTAGTATTTGCTCTTTATTCAATGGATTAGGTTGTTCACAAAACTCTTGCTTACCATTAAAATCTTTCTTTTGCCTTCGAAACAGATGATTTTGTGGAAGAAATCTTTTATGTGATGTATATACATTATTTTTAGAATATTTTAATCGAATAGAATATGTTTCTTCGCCACAAATTGGACAAGCATAGTACCCATTTACAGCACAACCACACAAATTACCGTATGCAGGGAAATCATTAATGGTCCAAAGTAATACCGCCTTCAAAATAAAGGATTCTTGGAGGTAAGCATCATAAGTCTGTACACCTTCATCACATAAGGTTTTCAAGTCCTCAATTAATGGTGCCAAATAAACATCGATATCATTTCCAGGCTGTCGCGGACCTGATATCAACATTGTTAACATCAAAAAAATTCTCTTTGTGCTCAGCGACGGCTCAAAGTTATAAGTTGCCAACATGACCGGGCAACAGCTATGCTTACTACTAAGAGTACTATGTGGGTTAATTCCATCCGCTGAAAGTGCTAACTGAAGGTTTCTAGCTTCGTTTCCAAACTCCGGCCACTTGTCATCCACCAACTTCCATACAGGAGAATCCACGGGGTGACGTAACTTAACATCATCAACTTGTCTTTCGTTTGCATGCCAAGTCAAGGCCTTTGCAGTTTGTACAGATTGAAACCACCTTTTGAACCTAGGAATGGACGAAAAATATTATAATACTTTTGCAGACACTCCCACCTTCACCTCGGTTGTATTTTTTTTCAACTTATACCTCGGTGTTCCACAAGTAGGGCATTCAGTTGAATCTTTTTTCTCTTTTCTATAGAGTATGCAATCATAAGACATGCATGTATTTTTTCATACCCCATCCCAAACACAAACAATGCCTGTATGGCCTTTTTCGTAAATAAAGGCAATTCATGATCTTCTGGGAGAAATTGGGCAAATAATTGAAGCATGTTTGAAAAGCTTGTATCAGTCCACCCACTCTTTGCTTTCAAATTGAGTAGACTCACCAGTACAGACATCTTCATAAACTTTTTACACCCTTTGTAAAAGGGCTTTTTGGCATCCTCAAGCAGCTTCTCAAATGATTTAGGATCCCCCATAAAGTCTTCATTTATCGTCTTAAACATCTCCGCCATATCATCAGCATCTTTTGGATTTTCGACCAAATTATCGTGATGGATGGGGTCACCCATGTTGACATGTGAGAAAGTTGAATTAAGAACAACTTCCCCGTGCCATATCCATATACGATAACTTTGATCAATACCGTTCACATATAAATGACCTTTAATTTCTTTTAAAGTCCATTTAAAATAATTTCCACATGATGTACATGGACACCGTACAGCTTCACTATTTACAGCATTCCTCTCTGCAACTTTAAGAAAATATTCAACCCCCTGCAAGTACTCGTTTGATAATCTATCCATAGACATCCACGACTTGTTTGTTCTCATTTCTCAAATTGTACCCATATTAAGATTGTAAATATTAGTTGTACAAATATGATTTTCATATAAAATAACACAATCCTCAAATCGTATTAATTTTTCATTTTCTAATTTGTAAAGTATGCATGTGTTTTATACGATTCATCTTAGTTTAAGTCACAAATAATATTACACATTAACTTTATTACCAACTATAATTGATAGAACGGATGCATTTTAACTCAAGCTCCGGATAAAGTATTTGTGTGTATAATATGTATCTGGTAATTTCTTTTGTATTTCTTTTGTGTATATAATATGTATTTGTTACTCTGTTAAAAAACAAAACAAAATCAATCTAATCAAATCAAATCAGTTGTCAATACCTAAAATACAATTGACACCAGAGACGAAACTAAGGCATGGAAAAAAAAAGCCACCCCCAAGAATTTCAAATGGTTAGCACTGTATTGATGAATTATTAATTAAGGACCCATGCTTCTTTCATTTTAAAATTTATACCATCTTTTTAATCAATGACTCAAAATAATTAATGATAAAGAAAGTCCACAAAAAGTACTTATAATTGGACTCATTTTCTTACAAAGTGAATATGAATTTTTGTGCACTATTTTGTGAGTCGAAATCTATTTAATTATAAACATCTCTCTAAAAATTGTAAAAGCAATCATTTCTTTTAAAACATAATTTTTTTTTCACTTAATTATGTAACTTAACCATCACTTTATTAATCCCTTTAACTTAATATCCATTTTTTTAGATGGCAACCTAAATTCGTTAAAAAATCATTAATGCATTATTAGACATAGCCCCTCAAACTTTTAGGACAACAATACCCTTTAATTTATATGCTCAAATATCTCTAAAGTTATTACCACACACAATTTGATCTTTCCAAGAAAATATCGAACGGTATCAAATGAAGTATTAAAGAGTAAGGATCAAGTCAAAAAAAGCCCCAAATTCATGCAATTATGCTCAACATGACATCATCAATGCTCTTCCCAAAATTCAATACTAATTTTATCATTGAAATTCTATTATACGAACAATGGGCCTATTTACCAGCATTAAAATGATCCCATCACATTAAATTCAAACTCATCTAACCTTAATTAGATTTCATTAAAATCGCATTTTATAAATCTTATTTATTTCTAGATCCATACAAAGTTTTGGGGAAAAGTGAAAAGAAGGGAAAAAATTAAAAATTAATCTTTCTTGGCTACTGCCCTGGGGCCTGCGGTTGCCATCAGTGGGCTCCGACTCTACGAGCTGAGGCAGTTTCTCCCCGTAACGACAGAATTCAACAAAAATTCTTCGTTTTCTCATTTTTCCCCTCTTTAACCAACACCCAACCATTTAACCAATACGTACATATAAATTTCAACATATACAAGTTCATATGCAATCTCAAGATTACTTTGGAAATCAAAATTTGTATAAAACTCATCAATACCAAATATTTTTTAATGATAATAAGTTTTAATATGCATTACCGAGTTGGTTGTCAAGTATAGATCATATACGATTTCAAAGGAACAAGATATACCAGACTTCTTGATTATGTTACATAAATATACATATACATATACATATACATAAACATATGCATATACAGGTGGCGACTGAGAGTAACTTACCAGATAATGGAAATCGCCCAACTTTGAGTGAGAATGGAAAGGAGCCGTGATGAGGAAAGGAGATGAGAGGAGCCGTGAGGAGAGGAATCGTGAGACGTGAGGAGATGAACCATGAGAAATGAACGCGCGGGTATCAAAATTTCGAGCCATGAGAAACGAAGCGCGCGTGTAAAACTCATTTCCGAAAAAAAAAATTAAAAAGGTCATGTTATGTATTTAGGTCAAAAACTTTTCAAAAAAATGTCATAATATATAAAATTAAATATGATTTTTATATTCAGATTGTCATAATAATATGTATAAAATGATATTTTATATTAAAAATGTCATATTAACAATAGTATTAACCTTTAAATGATATTTTTGTAATAAATGTCATTAAACTATTTTTTCGAGCGACATAAAAAGGTGTTTTTTCTTGTAGTGAAAGAAGATGTGATGTTGATGATGACTAAGCCAAGAAATTTCTAGATGTGAAAACTCACATACGATTAAATAATCTGACATGATCTTTTTTTAGAGTACTTTTTCTTGGGTAAAAACTGTCATCATTCACTCAGACCCTTGGATTGTTATAAATCCTTCTTGTTGAGCCATCATAGCACATAGAAAGGCTCCACTGTTGGAAAAGTAAAATATATAATCCATTTCACCAATTTTGAAAAAAAAGCCAACTAGATAAGGAAAGGCTTTTTACCCTTTCTAGAAATTGTTTTGGAAATAAACAATTGGAGACGACCTTAGGGGGTAAGTTTATCAGGTAAAATAATTTAGGGGGTATCCCGTAAACTCGAGATAGTTCAAGATGTTCAGTGTAATTTACCCATAAAAATTTCTCAATCAATTAAAGCCCTAAATTTTCATTTAAATTTTACACATTTTGCCTAATCACCCAGAAATGGTGTTAAAAGAACGGGAGATACGCTTGTAGTTTGATCAATAATTTATAGAACCTTTGGTTGTGCTTGTGGGTTGGCAAAGCATCACCTCAACTCTAAAGTTTGAACATTTTATGTGCCTTTCAATTCCATTTCCTTGTTATGTGAAACAAACGATTGAGAATCACTTTGTATGTGCTAGAGTTAGAATGTGCCTGAAACATTATATGAACTTCGTAAGAGCATCTCAAATCAAGGGCGACTTAAATCAAATGTAAGGTGTGAAACCTCGACACATCATATTGGTCTCTTTTACAAGTTATATACTAAAGCCCTAAGTTGTCATGTCAATATTTATAAAGAAGCCTTTTATAGCCCCCCCCTCCCCCCCCCCCCCCCCCCCCCCAAGGGTTGAGCCGAGTGGTAGGGGGTCCCTAAACGACCATAGGTCGGAAGACTGATTCTCACCACCCTTGGTCATTTCTGACTTACATTATTCACATCATGTGAAGTCGAGTTCTGTGAACTATGGATTTGATACTAGCTGGGGGGTCAGGATGTGACCCGTTCCTAAGAAGTTCCCACGTATACCTCCCCCTCCCTCGCACCCCACCCCACCCCACCCCCCACCCCCAAAAACAAAGCCTTTTGACAAATTATGCACATGGCTTGCCATGTCTCGAATGTGAAAGATAAGAATACGTAACAAAAATATTGTTCTCTTAGTGGCGGATCCAGAAACATTAGCTAAGGTGGGCGAGGGTGTCCAAAATAAAAATAAAAAATCTATAATAGCGAAAATAATTCAACAAGTACAAAAGAAAATACTAGATAATAACAGTGTTTAGAATTTCTTAGGATTATTTTGGTCATAGTCATCTTCATCACTCAAAGGGGGAGGCAATGGCGAAACATTTTTTTTAAAGTACCTAAGCATAACTAGAAGCAAAAAAATAAAACCAAGATCAGATTTTGAACCAAATAAAATCAAAACGAGATTATAACATACAAAATGATTAATCAAAGCTAATTCAGATTTTTACACGGAAAAAAAAAATCAAACTTAGATTTTTACACAAAAAAGGTTATAATAAAAGCAAGTTGATTTTTACACAAAGCAAACTCAGATTTTAACACACAAATAATTAAATCAAAGGTCCAAATTTTTACACTGATAAAAATAAAGCAAGTTCAGATTTAAACTAAAACTAACCTTGGCTTGGACAAGAAAACCACACTAGTAAGTAAGCAACATAACTGGGGCTCTATCTATGAGACTATGAGCACGAATGAACAACGCTAACAGCACGAACACCGTATCAGGATCAGCCAAAATTTTCAATTGTTTAGGGGTTATTTTGTGGTTCTCTCGATCTCTCTCTACAAGACAGCAAAGGTTGATTTTATCTTACTTAGTATCAATATCATTTACGAGAATAGTAGTAGGAGTAGTAGAGTTAGGCCAGCTAAGAGACTTTTGGTAAGGTGGGCATTTACTTTTTTACCCAAAAAACTTTAACTTATTACTAATTTAAGTTTCAAATTTGTCTTTGAATTTTTTTTAACCCAAAAGACAAGGTGGGCAGCTGCCCACCATGGCTTCCTCTTGCCTCCGCCCCACAGTTGGTAGTATCAAATAGGGTGGGGGAAAAATTAAATTGAAAAGAAAACCACAATGTCGTCCTAGCAAAAAAGATTAAAAAAATCCCAGACAAGCTAGCCGTCCCCTTGGCGGGGCAAGTTGCTCAATTACGCCTTATTGTCTTAGCTCGTGTCTGCGACTCTCCATTATTAAATTCTTCATAGTTTAAGTTATCCTTATTTTTTCTCTTCATTCTTCCCAAATAAAGAATTAATCCATTATTCTTTTTTGGATTGTCTCCTGGTAAGAGTCTCTTTCACTTTATTAAAGTGGAACATTAATGAACTATATGTCACAATGGCTAATATGGCTTGATTAGCGTCAGTGATTAGTCTACGTCAACCATTAGGTGCAGATTCCCTTCTAAATTTAATTTCAATCTTACCGATTGAAGATGCTCTAAGACTTGGAAATTATAATTTACTGTCTTTCACTACTCTGACTAAATTCCCCAAAAGGGTGCGTGAATGTAGAACGTGATATTCAAGGTGAAGATTGCATTTTGTATCATTAAGCACAGAAGATTTAGTTTGCACATGCATGGTTCTAACATCCTTTAAATCATGTCATGAATGGTACTTTACATTTTAATATGACTGAAAAGTTTCTCAAACATAACCAACTAACGCAGGGTAATTAAAGAATTTTTAAGTGCACCAAAGGAGAAGCTTTATCAGTCTTAACTCTCAAGCTTGCGTTATAGGAATATATCAAGAAAATACCAAATGAATTTGACAGATCCTCACCCCCGAATGAATTGCCCCAGACCACATATATTTAAAGTAGGGACTAAGTTTTTAAAATACTACAAACAATGAAAATCTTAATTAAATTCTGTGGAGATAATCTCCATGACAAGAGGATCATCTATAAATAATTTCATAAAAAATTATATCGGGAAGGGAATGGAAATACAAAATCAATAAATATGTGCATTGTCGATCATCAAAACTTTCGATGATCACCTCACCCACATTTCGAATGAATTTTTTTGATGAGATTTTTAATTTTTAGGGGGGTGGGCGGAAGAGATGATCTGTTTCGCTAATTTTTTAGTATTTCAAAATTTTGTTCATTTTTGGTCAGGTTTGTTAGTTGGGTTTTAGATATTGATATAATGAAAGTTTTACTCCTGTTATTCAAAGCATCTCAAGACATGATCCCTCATGATCTAACACTATTAAAAGATTATAAAGGGTTTTAAGTTCCAACACAAATTATAATAATTGGATTCTTGGTGCCAGCCATAAGCACTTCAAGGGACAGTTGTGTCTAGGGCTTGATGCAAAACAAATTAGGATTGGACGAGAAAGGAAACTTAGCGGAGTAGTTTGGTCACAAGTATTGTTTATTGTACAAAAATTTCCTTTTTATTCATAGTAATTCTATATCTATATCTATTCTACTTAGAAATGTGGCTTAAACGTAGTGCCATAGTTTAGATGTATTTATCTCCTTGCATTTATCCATATTAAGATTCCATAATTTGTTTTTATATGGAAACTAATGGGACTTGGCCATTTGACTTCATTGGACTTTTTTTGTTAAACAAAGATTATGTTTTTATCACTTCATAATGTGTTTATTTTTATAATACAAAGCTAAGTTCCGTTAATTGTGATGGAGTCATTATACTTTGTTATCTCAACTAAAGTTGTGATTACTTTATTTATAGAAACATATCATTTTTTTCTTATACTTGGCCAACTTTTAGTTCTGATGTATTTTGGTTGTGCAAATGTTTGGCTTGAAGCATAAGAGCTTATCACAAGATTTATAAATGATGGAAAAAGATAGAAATATAAAGGGATGAATATAAAAATGATAGAGGTATGTTTGCTCTTCTTTTTTGCTTCCTTTTTGGTGTGCGCTGGGAGGAGGGACACTAGAACATCGTTTCAATGAATAATTAGTATAAAAAATAAGGAAGAAATACATGAAGTGAACTCCTTGAGAGACACATTCACTAGTCACTGCCTTTCACTGTTTGGCTATTTTCTTTGTTTAATGTGCAAGAAAATATGTCAAGTTAAATCCTTTACTTTTTTTATTTGTTGCAAGTGAAACTCTCTCATTCTCATGGTTTGTTGCTTACTAAAACGGCCCCTTGTCCCCAGATTGTTGTGCAACTGCCTCAGGATTATATAAGCATACTTTCAAACCATTTTTACTCTATGTAAAGGAGATGCTAGTTGTACATTATGTTCTCGGTAATAAGGGCCTTTAGAGAAATTTAATAATGCTTGCGCATAAAATTTCATTACAAAAATATCAGTTTCCTTAATATATGTGATAAGCTTCAAATTTCTCTCTTTTCTCGGAGTTTTTACATTCTTTTTAAAAATCATTCCTTCTAATTACATGCCGTTTCAAATGTAAATTGAACAAATGATCACACGTGCAATGCACGTGTGCGACTAGTTAAAAAAAATACAAGAAATCCAGCCAAATAATTAGAAATAAAATTACTTTCATTGATCTCAAAATGGTTGTATTCATAGATACAGTTGGCTACTAAACGAGATTCAACCTCCTAAAACCATAAAAATAACCCAAGTTCGGGATAAAAAAGAATGGGAATTATAATATCATTCATGAAAATATATCTAAAGCAAAACACTTTCCCACTCTTCATCTTTCAAAACATTTTCCTTTTAAATATAGGCGTCAACTATTCAATTGTCACGTCATGCAAACCAATTTTGTAGAAACAAAATAATCAAAACCATTCCTTGGAACATGACATGTGCATCAGACGTAAATTCAAATTCAAAGGGGCATTTATGACTTTTTCTTGACTTTGTTCTATAGGTTGTTATGATGTCATTTTAGGGGCCTACTAATAGTTCTTTCACAAATGTAGTTAAAATTAGTTTTAGCTAATTAGATAAATAGTTGGGCATTTCAGCCAGCTAGGATAGAGAAGAATAATTTTATTTTAGATTGTTAGGTCGGGCTATGTAAACTCGCAGCAAAGTAGAGTGGGGATTATAAAAGTGTATGAATGAAATTGACTCTCTTTTTTAGAAGAGATGAGGGTTATAAATCATCCCATTTTCTTCAATTAGTTATTGCTTAATTCAAAATGTTTGTGCTCCTTACAATCATATTTCTTCAATCTATTTCGTGAATTGTTAATTCAAGAGTGAGTCCCTTACAATTGGTATCAGAGTTAGACTAGCATTAAAGGATAATTGACGAAACTCGATTGAAGGATGTTGAATAGGGAGAGAAGGAACGAAACTCAACTAATGGAGATGAAACCGCTGTTGCAGAAGGAAAGCCAAAGCATATAGGAATTCAAAAGAAGAATGTAAACCAGATTTAAAGATTATCCAAGCTAATAAGTGATACACAATTAAGGCAAAAGGGAAGGAAGTGGAAGGAACTTGGGTTTTTACAAGTCCACTATCGCTATCAAGGTAACAACCCTATTTTCTTTCCTAAAATTAAGTTTTCTGAAATTCAATGGGGAAAACCCAGAGCACTCGTGAGAAAATGCAAGAAATACTTCATGAGTAATCCTACCTTTAAGGATCAAGGAGCAACTTAGCTTCCTTGTTTTTTGAAGAGATGGTATATGGAAGAGTCACCTTGGAATGGGAGGCGTTTGAGAGAGAAACATGTAACCAATTTCTGGAGCTTGGCCATGACAACATTGTGAGGGAATTTAAAAAAATACAACATAACTCCACTGTGGAGTAATATCAAGAGCATTCTGAAGAACTCAAATCACTAGTGGTGGTCAAGAATAGGGTACTTGAAGAAGAGTATTTTGTTCATAGCTTATCAGTGTGCTTAATGAAGAAATTCAGCCTAAGGTTTAAACATTTAAGCCAAATACTCCAACTCAAGTTGTATATCTAACAAGAATGCAAAAAGGAGAATTGGACCCAAAGCTTAGGAAGGAGAAAATAACCAAAATAATAATTCCTATAGCAGTAATGTGAATATTACCACATCCAAAACCCACAGATCAACCACAACACCAAAACTGCACACCAACAGTAAGTTCATCCACTTTCAAAGGCCTAGTGGAATTTAACTCCACCAAAAATCAACCAACCGAAACTAGTCAACCAAAAAAGTGTTATAATCATACCACCTATAAGGAAGCTAACTTAATCTGAAATGAAAAGTAATACGGAAAAAGGGTTAAGCTTTATGAAGTTAACAAACCATGAGACAGGTGTAAAAGTTTATTCTTTATAGAGGCTCGAGAAGAGGAAAGAATTTTTGAAGTAGCAACATAAATAGAAGAGTTCGAGTGATCGTAAAGGGAACAAGAAATTAATATACCAATACATGCTTTGGTTGGACTTCGAGTGAGTGAAGAAGAGGTCTTTGTCTATTCTGATAGACACTGAGAGCACCTATGGTTTCTTGGATCCCATAGCTTCCAAGCAAGGAAGGAGTAATGAGGATCCCACCATCCCGTTGGTAGTAACTAGCTGATGGGAATAAGATAATGAGCAATGCAACAATGTACCCTTATTTTGCTTGGACCATGCAAGGCAACAAGTTTGAATATTACATCAAGCTTCTTCCACTGAGAGGTTATGACATGGTGTTAAGGGTTAATTGGATTGAGGCTTGCAGTTTAATTCTTTTTTATTTCAAGCAGTTTCAACTCGCATTTAAGAAAAGGGGAAGCAGATTATGCTTAGTGGGAGGCAAGAAGAGGCTACCTTAAAATTGATAAGCAGAAAAACTTTGAAGAAGTTACTTCAGAAGGGAATTCGAGGAATGTTTGGGAAGTGGTTTTCAATTATAGTTGGGTCTATGCAATTGGAGGACAACATTGCCTCAAAGGCGGCCGATCCATTGCTACAAGAGTTCCCTCAGCAGTTGATTTAAGAAATGTTGAATACTGGAGTGATGCAATACGACAATAATTAATTTTCTTACCCCGTACTTTTAGTGAAGAACAAGAATGGGACATAGACAATCTGTGTAGATTACAACTCCTCAATGAAGCCACTTTTATAAATAGTTTTCCTAAATTACAATTGTTGGATGAATTACATGGAGCAGTGGTGTTTTCCAAAATATACCAAGGGTCCACCTATCACTAGATCAGGGTGAAGGAGGCTAACATTTATAAAACAACATTCAAGACACATAAATGTCACTATGACTTCAAGGTAATGCTTTTTAAACTCACAGATGCACCTGTTACTTTTCAAACATTAATGAATTCCATTTCTAAGAAATTTCATATTAGTATTCTTTGATGATATACTAGTATATATCCTCTCTCTTAATCTACGCATACAACACCTTAGGATGACTTTCAATGTGTTGAGGCAGAATAAGCTATTTGACTAACTATCCAAATTCCCTTGTTGTCAGTCACAAATAGATTATTAACGACATAATTTTTGGAAATGAGCCGTAATGGAGGGAGCCTCGTGCACTGGGTTTGCCCTTTTTTTTAGTAACAACTGATAGTGCTAGATTGGAGAGCATGATTAAGTGGCCAATTACCTTACATAAACATCAAATGATTAAAGGCATTTTTAGAAACCACAAGATAGTATAGGATATTTATTAAGGGTATGAATGCATTGTCATATCATTGAATGACATTCTCAAGAAAAGGGCAGTTGTCTCAAGATACCGAGGAATCATTATTGACTCTATATAAAGGCATTGTAACCGGACCAACCTTAACCTTATCGACTTCACAAAATCCTTTGTAATTGAGGTTGATGCTAGTGGTAGGGATAAGTAATGTGTTGGCATATCCATGCATGGAAATGCATTACTAGCTATAGTGGAAGTTGTTCGCAAATGAAGAACCCATCTCTCTGGCTCAACGTCATCATAAATATTGACTAACAAAGTCTTATGCATTTCATATAAGAGAGATTGCCCAATCTCTGTAACATAGATGGCTCACAAAGTTGCAAGTTATGACTATCAAAGTAGGTACAAGAGGGGAAAAGGGAATGAAAATATTGAGGCTCTGTTAAACTTGAGGAGAGTGGATACAGTAATAATTTAAGCGCAACTCATATGCATGCAAGCAGTGAATAAAAGCTATGTTCAAGACACTAAAGCATAAGAGATCATCAATCAAATGCTAATTAATCCTAGCGATACAACCTACAAGAATGGCATACCCAGATACAAGATCAGAATTTTCATAGGGAGTAGAGGAGAGTCAAGACTCAAGATGATATATTGTATACTGGTGTAATTCAGTGCCCATCTACTATTGAGGGACATTCTGGGATACAAGGAAGCTATCGAAGGTATGGGGCTTACATCTATTAGCCTCACGTGAAGAGGGAGCTTAAGAAGTTTATAGTAGCTGATAAAGCGTGTCGGAGGAATAAAGGAGAACGTACACCCCACCCCACCCCACCCACCTCACCCCACCTAGGTAAAAACACTTTTTTTTAACCTATATCAGCTGGCTTAAGTTCCTTCCAATCCAACGAAACCCATTTCTGTCTTTGCCGCTGCCACCCAACGAAACCAACCAATCCCACCCAAAACCCATTTCTGATCTTCTTCTCCTCCCTCCCTTCCATACCCGTAACCCATTGCCACCACCCGCTGCCCAACCCAAGCTCCGTCCGCCCCAACTTGGTCAGCCTCACGCCCAAGCTGTCCGCCCCGGGCCCTGCTCAGCAGCCTCCCCCCCCCCCCCCCCCCCCCCCCGCTGTCAACACAAGTTACACAACTAAGGTAAAATTTTCTTATATGAATGGTTTTTTTTGTATATGGTTTTGTGAGAGATGAATAAAATGAGATGATTAATATGGTTTTTGTGGTTTAGAAATTATGTAAGGTGTGTTCTTTGTTTGTTGTTTGTGTATATTATTAGAAATGTAATGTTTTTTTTATATGTGATTTTTGTGTATACACAAATGTGTATATAGAATAGAAATAAATTGTAAGAAATTTGTGTATATAAAAATTTGTATATATAAAAATTTCTATATATAAAAATTTGTGTATATAGAAATATGTAGTCTAAAATATTTGTTTTTTTATGGATGAATTGATATGAAATTTTGGCATATTCGGTATTTATGTTTTATCGATTGTTGGTTTTTATGAGTTGATTAATTATTAGTGCTGTTAAATTTTTTTTTGAATCAATTTAGCCCCGGTTGGACTAAAATCCTGGATCCGCCACTGCCCATACCCCCCTCCTACCCCCAAGCCTATTCTAACCATTGACCAGACTAGAAGAGGCTTGGCAACACAATGTCATGGACTTCATTAAAGGGTTAGCAAAATCTGAAGGGAAATAGATGATATTGGTAGTAGTGGAAGATTCACCAAGTGCATCCATTGCATAACCCTAGCTTATCTTTTTTCCTGTTGCTACGATATTTATGTATAACGCGAACAAGGTCTACCAGCTTACATTGTCTCTAACATAATTTATCAGGGGATTTTGGCAAGCACTGTTCAAGGAAATGGGCATTGAATTACGCTTAGTACAAGCCTATCACCTTTAAACTGATAGATAGACAGAGAATAAATGTCTGTTAGGAACAACACCTAAGGTGCATGACTGGGTATTAGTAGTGGCAAAATGTGACCCAAATAATTAAACAACTCATATTAGTCCACTCATCTAAATATGGGGTCCATATTTAAAAGGTATGAGTTAAATATGCGCCCCATATTTCAAAGCTATGAGTTAAATATGGGCTCATATTTGAAAGCTAGGAATCAAATATAGATCCTAATTTTAAAAGATACAAATCAAATATAATACTCATTTTTAAAAGTTGTGAATAAAATATGAGTTTTTTACATATACCTCGAATTGTAATACTTACTTTAGTAGAAAAATAATGAGTTGGTCCAACCCATATTTGGTCCGTCCATAATTGGCCCGGCCCACATTTAACCCAACCTACATTTGGCCTAACCCACATTTAGCCTAACCCATATTTGACCCGCCCAAATTAGACTCAACCCATAATTTTGCCAGTGTTACTGGGCATATACTAATTTTTTGGAGTAATTGGGTCTCTATATTTCTAGCCTAAACATTACCCCCCTTTCACGCTCTATATTGGAATGAGCCTCCCCACCAGGATTTAAAACATACCTGGTTGCAGTCATGTTGCAGCAGTGGAAGAACACCTCAAAGAGAGACAAGTGATGACCCAAATTATCAAGGACAGCCTGAGTGGGGTTCAAGATACGATGAAGAAGTTTGCAGGCAATGACATCTGATAGAGAATTTCAAGAGGCAGATATGGTGGTCTTGAAATAGCAACCTCATATGCAAATTACAGTAGCAGTTAGAAGGAAGCTGTCGCCGACTGCCAAATTCTATTGGGCTTTTAGAGTCACAAAACGAATGAGCAAGGTAGTTTATAGGCTGTAACTTCCTGAAGGCCCAAAGGCCACCCAATTTTTCATGTTTAACCACTAAAGAAAAAAGTGGGTGAGAATGATTATTCTAGAATTACCATTAGTAGACATCAAGGACCAATGAAGGTAAAACATATTGCAATGCTATCAAGAAGAATGGCAAAGATGAACAATAATATTGTAGGATCAGTGCTTATATAGCATGGTTCAAAATCTCGATCGCGGTCTACGATTTCGATGCTCAATTTTCAACTCAGTTATGGTATCAATCGCGGTATCGGGCAATACGCAACGATATACTATTTAGAGAGCCCACAAATTCTGGAAAAAGTATAAAAAAAAAATTTTAAAAATAAGATTAAGAAAGTGGATGAATTTGATAATAAGCGCAAACCATCATTTAATATGCATAGCATTGTCTAATTGACTTTATTGACGCGTTTCGGACTTGTCAGCTTCAATATTCCATAATAAATCAATAATAAGTTAGCAAAACAATATAATGACACATAAAATTTCATTAAGAATTTAAATACAAATAACTACATTATTTTCATCTCCCTATTTAGTTGCGAAATTGTCTGTGGTAAGGAAGTGAATAAGGGTAATTTCCCCCAATACGGTAATGGAAAAAACATGAACTGTATACCAACAATTTAACAATATTTAAGTTTTTACGCAAAAGTACTAATTTATCAAAAATGTACAAGTTTTTCAGAATTCTTAAGAAATTGTACAATATATTAAAAATGTACAACGGAGTTTTAAGAAAGCCACCATAATAAGAATTTGCAACAAACTATTAATACTTCTTTATTTAAAAGAGAGTACTTATTTTGTCTTTTAGAATTAGTATAGCTTTTTTTATTTATGATATTAGTACAACTTTAAATTATTATTTTGTACAAAACATATCATTTTTATTTTGTACAAGAAATGTTTTTTTATACATAACCGATATGTAAAATACAAACTCCTCACATTTGTTGTACAAAAGTGAGTTGTACAAAAAGTCACTGAACAAAAGAAACCTAAAAAACTAAAACTAAAATGACTCACCACACCTCAAATTAGCGATTCTCTCCTACAGAGTAGGCCTGTCAACGGGTCAGAGACGGGTCGGGTTTAGGGAGATCCAGGTCCGTGCAATCGGGTCTTCATCGGATTCGGGTCCGGGTCTTCATCGGGTTTACAATATTGGATCCAGACCCGGATCCGTTCGGGTCTTCGGGTTCGGGTCCGGGTCTAGCCAAATATATACATTTCTTTTATATTTCTTTTATTTTATCCCCCTTATTTATTTTTTAATCTTAAATAAAAATATTTTGTAATGTATTATAGAATATTATTAGTATAAAAAAACATATATTACCTATATTTATTATATATATAAATATATATTTTTATATATAATACTTACATGTTATATTGATAAGATATATTTATATATATATATATATAAATTTATAGTGTATACTTACATGTTATATTGATAAGATATATATTTATAGTGTAGTGTATATATATATAGTGTATACTTACATGTTATATTGATAAGATATATATTTATAGTGTATATATATATATATATATATATATAAATATATATTTAAAAAATAACAACGTACAATTCGGGTCGGGTCTTCGGGTCCAGGTCTTGTATAAGATCCAGACCCTACCCGTTTAATAAACGGGTCTTCGGGTCTCGGGTCCAAAAAAAATATGCTCAGACCCTATTATATGGATCGGATCCGGGTCGGGTCCAGGTCCAGCGCGACCCATTGACAGGCCTACTACAGAGAGGAGGGGGGAATGTTCTGATAAAAAAAAGTAATCTTCAGCCCTTCGATCTTTGGAATATCAGGTAATGTTTTGTTGTGATTTGGAAAGAAATAAGCACCGATGTTTTATAGGAGTTCCATTCAGCCCTAAACCCTACAATTCTTTAAAAATCGGCCATTGCGATCATATTGGCCGCTATCTTGGCGAGACAACTCGGAACGGATGCTATCTCGACGAGTCATAACCAATACACTCTGATTTTCCAAAAAAATCAACTCGCGTCTCGGGATCATATCGGGGCACCCTGCGATACCGAGTCAACTCCGTTGATACCGAGTTGACTCGGCCGAGATTATGAAGCATGTTATACAGTGGTCTAACATAGATAAAGAATATGGTTATTTGAGTTTTGACCCCATTAGTTATACTCGTTTAGGTTTGGGACCCTATTATAACTAATGGGAGTCTATTATACCCTCAGTGAATCAGTCCACGTGGAGCCTAATGGGGGCCCACAATGATTTCTTTTATAGGGTCGGTCTCGTCACTTGTCTGAGGCTGACTCAGGTTCCAATCTGCTCGGTCATCTTCGCCTGACAGCTGTCCTCAATGGGTATAATATCTCCCTCATACCACATACTCGTATCAGTGCATACACCGGAAGGACTCCCAACAATCACGCGGAAAATCGTGAGAAATGTGGTTGTTCCCAACTTCCCCCCACTATGGGTGGGCTGTAACTAACTCATAGAAATCTATTATCATATATGTAATGGTGTAACTGTCTGACCTATAATGGCAGCCCACCTGTCCCATAATATGCTCGTCGAACCAGCAATAAATGGCACAAAATCCATGTGAAAAGGAGACAACTAAATCCTCTCCCTCACAACGAAAACCCTAAATCTATACTCTTATGTTCACAAATTAAGAAATCACTACAACTGTGGATGTAGGTATCATTTTTGGACCGAAGCACATAAATCGCATCTCTCATCATTGACTCTCGTCCCCATTCTCTTTTTTTTTAATTATTTTTTTATTTGCTATCATAAAATACCTAACTAAGAAATAAATTACCCCAAAATCCATTTTTAGATGATAACAGAGTCAAAACCCAAATAACCATAAAGAATAAACCGCGGGGGAAGATTTTATTGCGGCACAATTTTCTCAATTTCATCCTCGAGAATAAAGGAGTTAGAAGAGGAAACCGTTGTCATGGGCATCCACCAAAAATTTAGATTCAAAGGGGGCAATTTTGTCTTTTTCTTAACTTTGTTCTATATGTTTCTACGATGTCATTTTAGGGTTTTGTTAAAGAGTTTTTTAAAAAACATAGTTAAGATTACTTTTAACTAATTAATCAGATATAAAACATAGTTAATATTAGTTTTAACTAATTAATCAAATATTTAGTTGGGTAGCTCTACCAACTAGGAGAGATAGGAGTATCATGTTAGGTTGTTAAATATGGCTATGTAAGCTCGCAACAGAGGAGAGAGGGGATTATGAAAGTTGTATGAATAAAACCAGCTCTCTATTTCGAGAAGAGACGAGAGTTGTAGATCATTGTAACACCCCGCGCATTCTGGCGTCGGCCATCGCCAAACTACGCCGGGTATCACTAAATAAGTTATCATTTTCAGCATGTGACAGTTATATGAGACATTTAAAAAAAAATCACAAAATACAATGAATATATTCAATGAATATATTAAAACATCCAACCAATAACACTCATCATCACGATAATCTCCAAAATAAATTCAACTCCAATTTTATTTAAAACTCAAATGAAATAATCCAACAATAAGTATCGGACGGAAATTGTAGACAACTGTGGAACCGATTGGCCCACCAAATTCATAAATGAAAGTCTCATAATATAAACGACGGAATGGAAAGTAAATCTAAAATACTAAAGCAAGTAAAATAAATCTCCAGCTGCACTCCAAAGATCTCCATTACATCCTATGCAGCTACTCCAGCAACTATACTTAAAATGTTAGACAACGCAATGGGTCAGAGCCCATTGCATGAATACTAGCTACTTCTCCCAATTAGGGTCCGTAAACCCAGACAATAGCATTTTACATGATAAACATCACAATAGAGTATTTTCAATTAAACGATATATATATATATATATATATATATTAACATGCGAGTAAAAATAAACCACCACTATCTACCCACATAACTGAGGCACTCAATATTCAAATCCAATTATGAAATTTCGATCTTTTAATTATACTAAAGTTATCAATTTACTTAAATTCGTTTAATCAAATTTTGTTATAGCGGTACCGTCATAGCCAGCTGACCTTTCTATTGGTCTTGCACTTATTCACACCTGTCTAAAGTTGTACACCACACACGTTTCCCCTCTCTATAGCCAGCCGACCCAATTTCGTTAGCCCTGCACTTATTGATGAGGTTCCACACACGACACCTCACAATAGCTATACAATCCGTATTCTGTCAACCCAGCACTTACTGGTGACACCAACATATACCCACGCCGCTATAGTTAGTCAACCCATATTCTGTCAACCCTGCACTTATTGACGGCGCAAATTCATTTTAATACTCGTTTATTATCTTAGGCATTAATTCTCAAGTTTCTCAAGTTATCATCTTTTCTATTAGCCTTACCCTTTAATCGAGCATAAATCCCCAAAACCATCCCTAGTCCCATACCTAGAGGTCTTCAAAACACAAATATATCATAACCTATCATTTCGAAAAAATACTTACTAAAATCACTACCTAGCCTCACACCTAGGCTAACGATCCAACGGGAAGAATTGTACAAATCAGCCCCACCCCGAACTTTTCCATCTGTAAAAATCTACACTAACTAGTCTCATACCTAGAAAGTGTTGCTAATAACTAAGCCCTACCTACTAGTCCCAGACCTAGTGAGCAACCTAACATCAAGTTAGATCACTAACTACTCCAACAATCCTGTCGTTCCCGTGGTGTCAATTATTAATAACATTAACAAATCATACATAGTATATTTTCAACTTATCATAACAATTCTTGAAATTAATCGCAACATCACTACTATTGAAATTATGTCTGTTTAATTATGTTATTAATTTAACAATCCATTTTCTCATCAATTTATAGGATTTTTATTCACACGCAATTATTCAGAAGCATACAACAATAAATCTCTACTCTACAACGTGCACATAATTAACGTGGTTATTCATGTTGAAATCAATTTATAACATCTCTACAATTTATTCTACATGCGAACGTCATAAATTCTAATGGAACCCCAACCTCTAACCTAAGCATGCAAGGGTTTTGAGTCTTAATTCGTATTAAAGATTTGAATAAAAATAGTCCCGAATTTAGTTTCACTTTCCCTAATTAGTCTTTATAATTTATTTTAAGAAAAAGAATGATCATTAGTGTTTTGGCAACATTTAAAACGCATAATACTAAAGGGGAACAACAGAAATATTCATGTATGTAAAAATCGTTTGAAGAATCTGATTGGATGGCTGCGTTCCTCTCGAGAAAACAATGAAAACACATTCTTGAACGATCTTTAGAAAACCCGGTTTAGCTCTCCAAATTTTGTGTTGAAAATTAATTTAAATGGGATTTAGGTTTTGTAGAAAAGAGAATGAAATTATGGGAGGCTCCTGATTTTTTAGAAGGCTAAAATGTGTTTTAAAATTCCAAAATCCGTCCATTATGTTTATATACCAAAAATAATTTGAGTCATAATCAAACACAAATAGTCAAAAGTCATTACGGATGATCGGACTATTGAAATTAACTAAAATTTTGATATGTTGTAGTTGACAATGAGATGAAGCTACTGTAAAAAATTCAGCTCAATCGAACGGTCAATTTTTTTATTCTTCTTAGGCTAAAACATCCTTCGATTTGTATATAAAAAGTTATAATTTCCAAATTTTAATCCCGATTTAAATTTCACTTAGAACCTTATTTATATATATATATATATATATAAACCAACATTTTTACATACCAAAATTAAATAGATTCCAAAAATTATTTTTTCGATATATTTAATTTTATGTTAAGGACGTTGTAGTCATTGAGATCAGAAATAGTAATCTTGATGTGAGGATCCTTAGAGTTGATTTGGAAAACGGGGTGTATCTAGTATCGATGGAGTTATGTGATTTGATTTGAGGATTTAAGCTTGTGATGTCGTTTGGAGATAGAATCGAGTGGTGATACGTGAGATAGTGTGGTACGCCATTATTTTCATAATTATACGTATATATATATAGTTAGCATGTATATTGTATCTTTGTTCGTGGGGTATGTGCGTGTAGGATTGGGTGTATAGGCGCCCAATCGTAACATTCTACGGGTAGGCATATGTAAGCCATATTTTATTTGCGCGACTTTACGTTTGACGTTTACGCTTCGTCGAATTTGGAGGACGAAATTCCTGTATTAGTGGGGGAGTATGTAATACCTCGTGATTTTTTAGCCATAAAAATCTTTGTTAAATTAAAAATATCGAAAAAATAATTTTTGGAATCTATTTAATTTTGGTATGTAAAAATGTTGGTTTTTATATATAAAAATAAGGTTTTAGGTAGAATTTAAATCAGGATTAAAATTTGGAAATTATAACTTTTTATATACAAATCACGAGAGGTTCTGGCCTAAGGAGAATAAAAAAAAATTGACCTTCCAATCGAGCTGAATTTTTTACAATAGCTTTGTCTTGCCGTCAGCTACAATATAACAAAATTTCAACGAATTTTGACGGTCCAATCGTCCGTAGTGAATTTTTGAGTGTTTGTATTTGATTAGGACTCAAATTCTTCTTAGTATATATAAACATAATGGACGGGTTTAGGAATTTTAAAACAAATTTTAGTCTTTTCAAAAAATCAATAGCCTCCCATAATTTCATTCTCTCTCTTCTACAAAACCTAAATCCTATTTAAATCTATTTTCAACACAAGATTCGAAGAGCTAAACCGGGTTTTCTCAAGATCATTCAAGAACATCTTTTCATTGTTTTCTCAAGAGGAACGCAACCATTTAATTATATTCTTCAAACGAGTTTTACATGCATGAATATTTTTGTTGTTCCACCTTAGTATTTATGCGTTTTAAATGTTGCCAAAACACTAATGATCATTATTTTTCTTAATGTAAATTAGTCTTCTGATTTATATTAAGAAAAATAATGATCATTAGTGTTTTGGCAACATTTACAACGTATAATACTAAAGGGGAACAACAGAAATAGGTGGTTTTGAGAATTTATGCTCGTTTAAAGGGTGGTGCTAATAGAAAAAATGATAACTTGAGAAAATTGATAATCAATGCCTAAGATAATAAACGTGTATTAAAATGAATTTGCGTCACCAATAAGTACAGGGCTGACAAAATATGGGTTGGCTGGCTATAGCGGCATGGGTGCGTGTTGACGTCACCAATAAGTGCAGGGCGAACAGAATACGGGTTGGCTGGCTATTGTGACGTGTCGTGTGTGGAACCTCGTCAATAAGTGCAGGTCTGAGAGAATATGGGTCGGCTAGCTATAGCGGCGTGTGTATGTGTTGGCGTCACCAATAAGTTCAGCGCTGACAGAATACGAGCTGACTGGCTATTGTGAGGTGTCGTGTGTGGAACCTCATAAATAAATGCAAGGCTAACGAAATTGGGTCGGCTGGCTATAGCGAGGGGAAATGTGTGTGGTGTACAATTTTAAACATGCTCGAATAAGTGCAGGACTAATAAAAAGGTCGGCTAGCTATGCCAGCATCGCTATAATAAAATTTGGTTAAAGGAATTTAAGTAAATTGATAGCTTTAGTATAATTAAATGATCGAAATTTCATAATTGGACTTGAACATTGAGGTGCTTCAGTTATGTGGGTAGATAGTGGTAGTTTATCTTTACTCGTATGTTAATATATATATATATATATATATATATATATATATATATATATACAAAAAGGATCTCATGCATACCCAGTTTGCATACCCTCCGTGCGGACCATTTTTTTTAAATAGTAAAAAAAATAATTTTGGTTTGATTTTTTTTTTATGATTTTTAAACATTTCAGTAGGACCATAAAAAAAATCAACTCAAAATGAATTGTTTTGTTATTTTAAAAAAATCGATCAAACTTTGTCAGTTTTTAAGTTATTTTTAAGTTGTTAAAAACTGACAAAGTTACCGATTTTTTTAAAATAGCAAAAAAATTCGTTTTGAGCTGAAATTTTTTTATTGTCCTAATGAAATGTTTAAAAACCATAAAAAAAATTAGCTCAAAAATATTTTTTTTACTATTTTATCAAAAATAGTCTGCGCCAGCGGTATGCAAACTGGGGTATGCATGAGAATCTCTCTCTCTCTCTCTCTCTCTATATATATATATATATATATATATATCATTTAATTTAAAATACTCTATTGTGATGTTTATCATGTATAATGCTATTGTTTGGGTTTACGGAACCTAATTGGGAGGAGTAGCTAGTATTCATGCGGTGGGCTTTGACTCAATACGTTGACAATGATTTCAGGTATAGTTACTGGAGTAGTTGCATAGGATGTATTGGAGATCTTTGGAGTGCAGCTGGACATTTATTTTACTTGCTTTAGTAATTTAGATTTAATTTCCATTCCGCCGTTTATATTATGAGACTTTCATTATGAATTTGGTGGGTCAATCGGTTCTACAGTTATCTACAGTTTCCGTTCGATACTTATTGTTGGATTATTTCATTTGAGTTTTAAATAAAATTGGAGTTGAATTTATTTTGGAGATTAGCATGATGATGAGTATTATTTGTTGGATGTTTTTATATATTCGTTGGATTTGTTTGCATTATATCTTGTGGAAAATTAAATGTCTCATATATTTGTCACATGCTGAGAATGATAACTTATTTAGTGATACCCAGCATAGTTTGACGACGGTCAGTGCCAGAATGCACAGAGTGTTGCTATCATCCCATTTTCCTTGATTAATTCAATGATTGCTAAATCCAAAGTGTGTATTCCTTACAATCATAACTTCTTAGATTTATTATGTGAATTGTTTAATTAAAGTGTGAGTTCTTTACAAAACCACACGCAAGGCTCAAAAATGTTTGGGAGTTGATTTCCAACAACATAACCTTCCCAAATGTCACAATTCATCTTGGTTATGGTAAAAATCACTGTTCTAAAAAACCTGCCTAGGCTTAAGGCTTGGGAGAAACGTCTCGCTTTACACTTTTCACGCCTTATTCTTGGTAAAACCCTTAAGGGGCACTTTTTTCTAAAAACAATGCTTTAGTGAAACGATGTCGCCTTTTAAAAAATTTCTTTACAAACTGGACTATTATCTCATCCAAAATAATCAAATATTATTTTAATTTGCATATATTCGGACATATTTTTATAATATGTGCAATTTTTGTATTTTAATAGCCTTGTTATGGTTAAAAAATATTAAAATATATTAAGAAGGCCTAAACTCATTTTCACGTCTTTTTACGCCTAGGGCCACCTAGGGTTCTAAGGCTTAAGGCTTGACCTCCACTCCTCAATCACGACCCGCGTTTTTTAGAACCTTGGTAAAAATACATAACTTCAATCTCTCCCTCTCTCTCTCTCTCTCTCTCACACACACACACACACATAATATACCACTTATTTAAATTAATTTAAAATTTTCAAAGAAATTCAGTAATTTTTTTTTATAAAGAATTAAGGTAAAGGTCATGTTCCTCCCTAGGACAATGTTTTTTAAGTTTATAAATCTAATCCCTGTAGTACAATAGCATTTATTTGTGTGGTCACATTAGAGTTAGGAGTTCATTTTTTTTTGTCCGTGCCAGCGGCACCATTTTTCACCATTTTTCATGGTGCTTTTAGTACAGGGACTAGATTTATAAAATTATTTGGAGTATCCTATTTTTATACACTTTAACAATTATAAGGGTCTTTTCTCAAAACTCCCTTTTTTTTAATACGATATTAATCTAAGAAGATTCATAATGAGAGGGGGGTGAAAATAGGGAAGAACCAGACTCTAATTCAAGTGAATTGATCATTAAGGCGATCCGCGATGCTGCTTCGGAAATCAAGAGGTCCTGTTGTATGCAATTCAGAAAAACACATGTCAAGGAAGAGAAACGAGAAGAAGAGGTGAGTTCACATTTTAAAAAAAAAAAAAACATAAAGCACTCATGATGACTCAAAACAATAAACAAGCAGCAACTTCTCAATTTTATATTAACTCCCTCTGAAAAAGTGAGAATTACAAGCCCTCTTTAGACTTCAAACCCTAACAACTATAAGACCTAGTCCTTAGGTTTAACTACTCTCAACCCCTACTTAAAATCAAATTAAAAGTAAACAAAGATATCAGTACTAAGTCGATCTCCAGACATTTTTGGCATTTTACCATAGATTGCAGTTTGCATAACCAAAACTTGAATATTGCTCCAAGTGACGAGACATTCTACGAAGTCGGCAGAACTTGAAGTGACGCATCTGGTAGAAAAAAGGAAGGGAAACAAAAAGTCTTTCCCAGCGGCACTTGAAGTGTCAGCTAGAGCTGGGGCGGCAATTCAAGTGCCTCGGGCTCCCGTTAAAGCGCTACAGTGACTAGGATATGGCATTTTTGTTGGCCTAGAAATGCATACAATGCATTTTGGATAATCAATTGGATACCTGATTTGGCCAAAAAATTATGCAAAATGCACAAAGTAAAAAAGATTAGTAGTGTGAGGCCGTGAACACTGACCATCACAGTAACACAATAACACCAAAGTAGCTGATACCCATTATAAAAATATACAAATACTGTATATAAATGAAGTCGGTCAACTAAAGATTAGAACTAATAATATAATGAACAAGATCTAACACAAACATTATCTCCATCCCAAATACTTTCTATACGGTAATGATGCTACGTGAATGAATATTCAGCTTCCGAAAGGATTAAGTTTTCTCCAACAAAGCAATGGCTGCGTCATCAATTTCCTTCAACATGTACATAATATAAGTTTATATATATGTCTCGTTATGGAATTAAATATAAACAATTAATGAAATACAAACAATTTAATAAACTTCCAAATGAAGTAGCACATACTTTATTAGTAACTAAAGAAAGTTTACTATTCAGCTTATCACATGCAATAACAAAAGAATACCAAAATATCATTACTAAATTCAGCCTCTTTACTACCTTTCCTCCTCCATCTGTTAATTTGTGATACAGAAACAATTGCCAAAACACAACCAGGTTTTCCTTTAGCAAGTAAAAGACACAACTAATGTACCTTGCTATCTCACTTTTGTTTGTGGACCGTAGGTACACATGTGCGCAGGGGTAGATGCAGTATTGGACGGGGGGGCGAAATTTGATATTTTTCTGTAAATAGTGTTTGAAACAAAATATAGGGAGCTGAATGTTCATATCTCAATGTGTGATATTACATGCATTCTATTTGAACTTCTCCGCACAAAACTCACAAATCGGCCAAAACTTTCGTCTAAAGTTTTCGAAGCCCTGCCCGTTTTCTCCTCTCCTCCGCGCCCTCTTTCATTTCTTTTAACCCATATCTCTCTCTATTTTTTCCACTCTCTCTTCTCTCCTTATCTCTCTCGAAGCTGCTGTAGAAGATATGGGGAAGCAAACAAAAACCATGATAATTGAAAATATTGGGAAGGACACTCCAGCCCAAACTGATGCCTCCTTAAATCACCTAACCTGAGGTACCCACATATATAAATATACATTTGTTCTTTCGATTTAGTCATTGCATGTTGTGTTGTAATGTAAAATGTTTTATATGGGTGATTGTTGTGAACTTGTGCCCTAACTTGATTTCGTGTTTGGGTGATTGTTGGTCTTATTTTTAATGAACTATTTGTTGTGCCTTGGTTTATTTTTGATAAAATTTTGGTGTCCCCTATTTTTTTCAATATGAATTATTTGAGTGGTTGTTCTGCCCTAAATTATAGTTTATGAATCATAGTCTCTCTTTTAGGTCTATTATTTATTTGGTTTCGTGTTAGTTTTGTACCCTCTATATTTTCTTTGTGTTATATATTTAAGGGATTATTGAAATTAGAAAGTAATTGAGAAAATACTCGAGTGAATAAGATTGTTAAAAATTTATAGTATATATATATATAGATATATAGATATATAGATATTCTCTTAAACGAACTTCCTTAAAGAACGAAATAACGGACTTTTGTCCTTATCCGGCTGTGTGGTCCCCTAGTAGTCCCTAAGACATTTTGTTATTTTCTTTAGATGGTCCCCCTCTTGTCTTATATTAAAACCTTAATTTAAGATTATATATTTAAAAGATTTATAATTTAGATTCAAATTGGTATCAAGACCTTAAGAGCTTTAGAAACTCACCAAATTCCGACCAAAAACCCAAATTGTGGTATCAGAGCCATAAGACGTTCATTTTTGACTTAGTAAAAAGACTTTAACTCCTTTGGGATTTATCCCTAGCATTTACAAAGATATTTTTGGAACCAACCCAGACTACCAACCCATACCCATAACTGATTTAGACTCATAAGGTTGCTTAACCGCTCACATAGAGGGTTGTTCACATACTGAATACATCCCAGCCAAACACATTTTTTATCAAAAATAGATATTTTTGATCTCTATTTCTGTTAGAGATAATGTTTTATTAATAGTAGACAAGTTACCGCCAGTGCTATTAATAACATAATAGACCAAAATAACTGTATACTCCTTAAGACAATTAATAAAAGACACTCAAACCCTAGAAATAGAGATCAAAAATATCTCTAACAGACTACTAGAAATAGATAGCCAAATCTCAATAGACCTTGTACAAGTACTACAAGAAATAAATATTAAGACTAATCATATAGAAGCCCTTAACAAAGACATTTTAGAAATTAAAACTTTAAAAAAGAATCAATATAGTGAGTTAATTAAACTCACCAAAGAACAAACTAAACTTATTCCACAATTATTTACCCAATGGAAATAGTTAGATCAGATTGGAATGAGGTTACTGGAAATCTCTCCATTCATCAAAGAATTTTAGAAAAGATAAATGATGAAAGATTTTTATCAAAGAATTTTAGAAAAGATAAATGATGAAAGATTTTATTACCAAATAAATGAAAATGAGATTGGCAACGCTGCTAAAGCAACTTGACTCATATTATAAAGATTAAATTTAATTTCTATATCTATAGTAGCTACCCAAGACTATTAACAGTAGCTTTGTAAAAGACTTACATTTAGATTTAAAAGCTAAGACAGAAGGATTAACCACCTTCTACACAGACTTTGTTAAATTCCAACAAAATTTAGCAAATTATCTTAATAACATGGAAAGCCATAACCTATCCAAAATGGATTGTATTATTAATGAACTTAGACTAGACATGGCCCAAGTAGAAGAAAAATACGAAGAAATTATGAAGGGAATTAAGTTTGTATATAATAAACCTTCCCAAGCAGAATTAGGCCCTCCGTTTATTTTAACTCGTTTAGATAAAATAGAAAAAACTGTAGAAACCATAAAGCTAGGATGGCACACGAATTTATACATAAACAAGAAAAAGAAGATGAGGTAAAAGACTATATTAATAAGATCGATAATTCTCTTGTTAATACTCTTGTTAAAAATAATGAAGATATTAACAATAATGCAAGAAAAGAGAATTAGACATTTAATGAAGAAATCCTTAGGCAGATAAAAAGACAAAAGGACTATTCAGACTCTTTAGAAAGGATTGAAAAAAAACTAGAACAAAAACATGTAACCACCTATAAATTTAGAGAATCTCCTTATGCAGGAACTAAGGAAGGAAATACCATAACTAGAAGAGTCATAAATGATGGATTAGATAAGAGTAGTAAGATAGTTAGCTCTATCCCAAATATTGGACAGAGTAATTGCCTGCTCCAAAGACTTAAGGATTCATCCTCCAATGTTAGAACATGGTGGAAGGAGAGAAATTTCACGAATCCTCTCCAATGGAAAGAATGGGGTGAAGTTGACTGGAAGATTGTTGAAGATTTCATTCATAATGGACAACTTCCAGCCGTTAGATACATAGACTTGTTTAAAGAAGGTGTCACTTCTAAGACTCCTAATTATAACATGACTTACCATTGTAGGAATCATGTGTTAAACAAATCCTATACTGAGCTCCAAGTGTTCAACTCAGAATGGCTTAGATCTAGAGGAACTGATGATAGGAAGTTCCAATTCCTAACCTTTGGACTCTTTCAAGCAAGAATCCAAGGATTGCATAGACCTCAAAATAATATCAACATATTATGTTGTTTAGTAGATAAAACATGGAAAGATTTTGAGAAAAGCCTTAATAGGATAGCCCAATTAGAAATGTCAGACAACATAGAATACCTTAATGTCATTCCGACATTTACAGTAACCGTAGACACAACCAAACATTTTAAGTTAATCTTATATGATAGTGGCTATAAAGACTATATTATCCCAGACGCTAATATAAATATAGAATTCCAAAGCCATGTGAAGTTCTCCCAATTTTCTTATGAAGGAATGCAATCGGGAATTCCTAGCGGTAGACTTAATGAAGAAATTTTAATTAGAACCAATGTTTCAGACTACAATCATACTTACAGTATTAGTAATACTGGACCTATGAAAGAAAAAGCTAAGACCCCTTGGCAATTGCCAGAATTCCAAGAAACTAAGACTATACAGAATAAACCTTTTCTTATTAATCAAGACGATGTCACTGGAAATGTTACCATCCAGTTTGGACCTCCTAAGATTATCAATAAGAATATCCAAACTGAAGAAGTTAGATTTAGGAATATGGGAGAAGCCATAATCAATGATCCTTCAGACGGCGAATGTAGTAGTAAGACTAGTTCTAGTTTACTAAGACAAGCCCCGGTAATTAGGCCTAGAAGATCATTTGAAAACAAAGACTTAGAGAAAAAGCTAGGATCCAAAACTTTGGACATGAACCCTCAGAATTGGACATGAAGACATTTAAAAGACATCTTAATATAAGTCATTCTTTTAGGATCCAAGAAAGATATAGATTTATTATGATAGCTCAAGACCGTATATTAAAATTAAAAGAATCTAAAAATACTAAAGAACTTCTTAGAAACCTTAGACTAATAGAAGAAGGAGAAGAAAGACTAATGCCAGCTACACAAGTAGAACCTAATAAGTAAGAGATAGGAAGTAGTAGTAAGCTAGAAGATGCTCCTAGACTTTTTAGTAAACCAATAGGAATAAATATTCCTATATACTCAAGCACTGTAGCAAAGACCAAACCTGATTATATAAAAGACTTTCCAACTAGTGACAAGAGTTTTACTCCCGTTAAGACTATGGCAAGCCAAACCATAAATCCAGTTGGGATATACCTTAACTTAGACAATGTCCAAGATAGGAAGAAGGCCTTAGATGAATAGCGTAATCAGATGAACATGTGTTTTGCATGTAATGAATAATGGGATGCAAGTTCATGTAAACAATACGCTGAGCAATCCATTAGGGGTATTGCAAAAGATTATTTAGATAGTTTAAGAAAAGCTACAGATGAAGAGTCCTTAGCTAAGATTGAGAAGATGAAAGAGACCCTAGAAGAAAGATCAATTGAAGAATACATTCAATTGTTTACGTCAGAATTCATTGGAGCTGGACATTTAGCTCAAATCAATGAACAAGACCTAGCAAAAACTAAGTTAGCCCTCCTTAGCATTTGCAAACTAGATAAGATAAATGAATATAGCAATAATTATGAGCAGCTATATTACCAAATTAAAGAATTTGGAGAGACCTTAAAAGATGAATACTTTAGAAATATACCAGCCATAGGACAAATCATAATTAATGAATATATGAATTGGCCAGAAGTAGCTGGAGTTAAATAACTCCCTTGGTGAAAGAATCAATTTTTTCAAAGACTATGTCAAATCTAAGAGACGTGATATAACTCAGGGAAAGTTAATAGAATAAACTTTCAAGCAGATCCCTCCAATCAAAGACGAAAGTGACATCGCTCCAATCCAATGGGGATGTGGAAGTGAATCTAAGAAATTCAAAAAGAAATTAAGTGGGATAAAGAAAAGATTAGTCAATTAGCAGAGCCTACTTTAGGAGAAAATTCCATCGTTAAGTGGGATAAAGACCCAAGTTACTGTGAAATAATCCCTATTAACCCAGATGCCACTATTAATGATGGAACCTATAAGAAAGGATATTCACAAGAAGACAGGGAAGAATTCAAGAAAGACATAGATGAAATGCTTAAGCATTATTAGGGAAAGTAAAAGTAGAGATAATAGCCTTGCCTTTTATGTTCAAAATGAATCTTAACGTAAAAGAGGAAAAAGACGTATGGTTATAGAGTATAGACAATTAAATAAGAATTATGAATTTGATTCTTATAAGATACCAGACAAGAATAATTTAATCAATCTGATTGAAGATAGAATTATATTCAATAAGTTTGATTGCAAATCAGGCTTATGGAAAAATAAGATGCATCGAGACAGTATTACTTGGATAGCCTTTAGTGTGCCCCAAAGAAAATACAAATGGCTAGTAATGCCATTTGGGTACTAAAATGCTCCTCAAGTATTCCAAAGAAGAATGGATAATATATTTAGACATTATTCAGAATTTTGTCCTGTTTACATAGATGACATTCTTGTAGCTAGTAAGACTGAGATAGAGCATGTAGACCATCTTAAAGAGATTATTTTAGAATTAAATAAACATGGTATTGTTATTTCCGAAAGGAAAATGCAATTATTTCAGACTGAAATAGATTTTGTGGGAATGCATATAAATAAAGAAAAAATATCCTTAGCAGAACACATAACTAAGAAGATTCTTGAATTTCCAAACCAGCTTAAAGATAGAAAACAATTACAATCATTTTTAGGATTGCTTAATTGTGCTGCAGATTTTATTAAAGACCTTGCTTCAAAGAGACAAAGTTTAACTGCCAAATTAAAAGGAACAGACAAGACTAATCCTTTTTATTGGACTAAAAATGATTTTGAAGTTATAAGACAAATTAAAGATGCAGTCAAAAATATTCCTTTGCTTGAACTGCCCAACGCTGAAGACCAATTTATAGTAGAAATAGACGCATCTGATAAACAATGGGGAGCAGTATACTTTGTCATTGATCATCAGACTAAAAAGAAGAAATTTTGTAGATATAATTCTGGAACCTTTACTGATCCAGAAACAAGATACACTGCCCATGAAAAAGAAGTGTTAGCTATAGTAAGGGCAATAGAAAAACATATATTTTTTCTTAGACCTAAACATTTTACTGTTTATACCGACTCTTCTTATGCAGTAAAATTTATAGAGACCTAAACATTTTACTGTTTATACTGATGCTAATAGCATTTTACTATTTATACTTGTCCAAATCAAGGACTAATAGACTCATTAGATGGCAACAATTGCTTAATGGTTATGACTTCTCTGTTATACATACTAAGGGAAGTAAAAATACCATTCCAGACATTATATCAAGAGAACCAATGTTTGCTAATACTAATATGATATCATGTTTTATGTTGCGAACAGAAGACCTAGACAGCATGAGTTCATCTGGAACGAATAGACTGAATAAAGAAGACGTTGCAGACTATCTTAGACGCGTAAGACCAAATGTTGGTGTAACGCAAAGACACTCATATTCAAGACTCTAAAGAAAGACCAATACTAGAGAACTTTGATGATATCTTAGTTCCTCCTGAAAAATCTAGACATGAGATTGTTTCTCAAAATAGACTCATTGGGAAGATGTATTTCCTCCAACCCGATCAAAGATATCCAGACTTGATAAAATTTAGACGAGAATTTTCAGATGATGAAAATACTCTTGTAGATGCTATATGGTGGAACGTGAAGAATAGACTGTGGATAGAGTTTAAACAAAATTTGGTAGCCATTGCCAGATTCATGAGGACTAAGACTTGCAGTTACCCAACTCAGTGGTACTGCTATTACTAGACCGCAGACTCAGACTTATGCTCAGACTCTTGGAGAATCCTCCAAAACTAGACTTGCTCATAATTTTTGTTATCAGAAAAAGACCTTCAAGTCTAACATTGTTATACCTTTTGATCATAATAATCTTCCAATATCAGTAGACTATCAAAAAGACGCTAATAGCATTATTGAATATTTCAATATGTTATTATCTGAGACTAATGGAGATGCCTTAATAATGAGAGATTTCTTCAAAGACGTTCTAAAGATTTATCTTTCTGGAAAAGCAGAGATTGCCCAGATAACCTTAGTAGACTATGGGTTCATTAGACTCATCCAAATTGAGACTATAGAAGACTCTATTGCTCTTGGAAAAATAGTCCATGAGTATGTTAAAAAAGTTGAAGACTTTCTTCCTCTATTTGCTAGAATTTATCAGATTGCTCCAAGTTCCTGTAGAGGAATGAGAGTTGAAGGATTTAGACTTGTTAGATTTTCTAATTATATATTTGAAGACGTTGAGATTCTATCTGAAGACGAGACTAAAGATTTAATTGTTAATAAGTCCAAACTCCAGATTGCCCAAGTTATGGAGACGATAGAAATCATGGAACTGTTAACAGGTGAAGACAGATGGTATAATGCATACCATAAAGAAGATCTCATTATCCAGGCTGATGAGCCATTTAATGGAAGAATTAAGAAAGAATCTAAAGAAATGGTGGAGAACACCTTGCCAGCTAGCCTCAAAGTGGTAGGCCTCATTGATGAATTTTTCAACAACAATGCTCTCCCAGGCAAGAACATGACAGAAGAAGACACATATACAACAAATAAGGGCCCCTCGGTAGTGGAAGAATTATTGAAGACTGAAGACTCAATTGTTTAGACTGTGCTTCTATAAAGCAAAAGATTCCTGCCCCACGTGGGCCTCCAGACAAATAAAAAGACGAAGACGCTGGCTTTTTTATTCTTTTGCATTATCACAAGACGACAGACTTATAGGCCATCAGACGGTCCCATTCAGACAAAGACCTGCCATAAGAAGACGAATTACTTTATGAAGAGATAAAACTTTAGACTTCAAATATTTGTATTCTTTTCTTTGACCGGTTAGCTTTTAGCCTCCGGTAGTAAGTCATATGTATGCTCCCTTGTGTTATAAAAGGGACGTAGGGATTGTGTTGTGAGGCATCGGTTGTAAGACTTCCAGTATAAGAGTTAGAAAGAGTGTGTAAGCTTGTAGAGAGTAATATGTATAGGAGTGAGTAATTCCCATATAGTTAGGGGAATGGTGAGAGTTGTAATTACTAATGCAATGCAATAAAAGTATTTTCTTTTCCAGAAATCTCTTATGTTGAGTTGTTATTATTTTCCAAATTGTCTCCAACTTTTTGTTCATAGAGGACTATTGTGTGGAACCTCTGGTGTAGCACACAATGTGTTATACTGTTGAACCGCCGTCAGGTGACGATTTGCCGTGAGCCGTTAGCCAAGTGGGCGTTAGGCGTGAAGGCGTACAAGCAGGAAACAGGTACAACGCCAAAATAGTGGATTGAGGTGCGACACATAAAAATAGAGTTATAGGAGGACGAGACGGGAGAAGAATAGTAACAAAGCTGAAGAGAAGAAGGAATGAAGATAAAGATATTGCAGACCAGAAGGAAGGTATAACTCGAACCAAACCCTTAACTATTTTACATATTATTATTTTAAAAGAAACTTGTATGAGCCTACAAATCACTGAAGACTTTTTAGCATTTGTTAATCAAACAAATTTAGACTTAACTAGAGAAATCCAAGATTGGACTCTTACAGACCCTAAAAATAAAGAACTTATAGAATCTGCTCTAACATACGCACGTGGTACTTTCAAATATATAGACCAGGTTATTGAGTGGTTAGTACGTGAAATACCTATAATTGAAATAATTAGAGCAGGGATCGGAGATCTCTTTAGACAAAAGATAAGAACGGTAGAATTCACAGAAGAACTTTCATGACCGGAAAAATATCAAGAATACACTAGAATACTTAAAGATAGTATAGACGTACTAAAATATATTAGACGTAAAAGGTTTGCTGAAACAAAAGCTATTTTAATTAGAGCCGGAGGAATCCGCCCTCTCCTTAAAAACGTAGAGACAGCAGCCCCTAGAACATATAGATTATTGTCATCTTATGGTGATAATAATTTAGACGAATTTATAAATAACGATATAATTGATATTGTTAATCAGATATATAAAGAAATATATAAAGAAACTAGACTGATAAAATCGCAATACCGTATAAGGTATTTAAGACTAGAATATTTTTCATCAAAATTGCTTGCAATTTCCAGACTCCCTGAGGAAAATATTTACATAGATAATCCCTACTATTCAGAATTTCAGTACGATAGTGACGGAAGAAGTCAGAAAAGTAGCAGCTCTGAAACTTCTCTTAGACTCCCAGATTAATTTAGACGATTAAAAATAAGCTTAAGACTCTAGAAATTATTGGGGTAGAAATTTATATTCCTATAACATTAAGAAAAAGACAAGGACATAAAAAGACAAAGCGGTCCCCAAAAGGTGGTCCAAAAGATAAAAGCGGTTCCAAAATCGTGTGGGCGATATTAAGCCCGTTAAATTAGCCGGTTGGAGAGCCTGGCAGTATATATATATATATATATATATATATATATATGCTCCCTCCTGTAAGGACTCCTTATCCTGCAGAACCAGTACATACCATTTTTATAAAATAGTAAAAAAATGAATTTTTTTATGAAACTTAGTGAATATGATTTCCACGGTGAGAAAACCATCTCCAATTTTATTCATCAAAAAATTCAATTAAAAAAACATCGAGATAAGGTGATATGTAAAAAAAGTATGATATGTAAAAAAAGTATAAATATGCATTTTCACCGTTGAAATTTTGACGATCATTTCACCCACTTTTTGATTGAATTTTTTTATGAAACTTCATGGATATGATCTCGACAGTGAGAAGATCATATCCATGAAGTTTCATCAAAAAATTCAATCAATTAAGTGGCTGACACAGACTCAAAATTTCAACGGTCAAAAATACACATTTATACCATTTTTTGACATCTCATTGCAACTGTTTTATTTGGGTGATTGTTGTTAACTTGTGCCCTAACTTGATTTCGTGTTTGGGTGATTGTTGGTCTTATTTTTTATGAACTATTTATTGTGCCTTAATATATTTTAGATAAAATTTTGGTGTGTCCTATTTTTTCTCAATATGAAATATTTGAGTGGTTGTTCTGCCCTAAATTATAGTTTATGAATCACAGTCTCTCTTTTAGGTCTATTATTTATTTTGTTTCGTGTTAGTTTTGCACCCTCTCTGTTTTATTTGTGTTATATATTTAAGGGATTACTGAAATTAGACCTAAAAGAGACCTAAAAGAGACCTACCTAAAAGAGACCTAAAATATTTTAACGCGGTAAAAAATATTTCACCACGAACCAAACGGACCCTAGAAAGTAATCGAGAGAATACTCGAGTGAATATGATTGTTAAAAAATTTATAGTATATTCCCCTTCTTCCCCACAACAAAAAAACCCCACCCCCCCACCCCAAAGTCGAAACCCTGGATGTGCCACTGTATGTGCGCAAGGGTTGTGCAAACAAGAGTCCTGTAAACCAAGTTAGTATACACTATTTTGAGATATGTCTATGATATGACCACTGAGAGTATAACCGAACTAATGACAGGCCAGACTAAGAGGTAAAAGATCAAATGAGTGAAAGAGTTGATGTTTAAAATGCAAAGACATAACAAAAAATTTACATATAGCCATATTTTCTAGATTGAAAATGATTTGTCCCAAGTGTGCAGATACAATTATGTCCAAGTATTCCGTGCTAGAAAAGCACTCAAAAACAGGGGCAGTCTTACCCATTTTAAATCAATCAAAGGGGTGAGAAACTGTCATTAGCACGATCAGACGCTTCCCACCACAATGGGGTGTCCGGGTGGGTATATCCAAAAGCAATACTTTCAGTAAAAGCTTATTGCATCAAACGAGTTTGGGAGGTTCTAATAAACCTTTTAGTCTTTTGCCTCAATAAAGGAGTGCAAAAGGATCCTTCAATTTTAAATTTGGCTTCAACCTGTATTCAGTCAAGAGTCGAGACAGATCCCAACCAATAATCACATTGAGGGTATTTATTATTTCTCCAATGATAACATAACTGATTTGAAGACAGATCCCCAACCTGTTTTGATGAGACTTAGGTGACATGTTAAGATGCTCGAAAACCTCGAAGCTCTATGACAGCAGGACATATTTGAGGTATCTAATTATAAATTTATCAGTTCTTGTTCACTGTTATGAATTTTTCGCAAAAAGATAACTGGCAATATGCTAGCGGTTAGAAACCAGTAGATTTTATACCATTGATGAGAAACTTTCAAGGACACGAAGCTGATAATACAAAAGATGTAGAAAGTGTTGCATAACAGAAGCATATCATTAAACGATAAAGAAAGTAACCTCTTCTATCTCCTCCTTGGGGTTGTCAATAAATATTAAATCGCTTATACAGACACATAATGGTGATAAATGTGAACAAAAAGTTACTGGTATGCCCCCGAGTTATCAACACTAAAAAAAGTTACTCACTGGTTCATCAAAGTAAATTAGTCAAGAATGATGGGTCTGATGGAGTTGAATCTCCTGGAGCAGGAGAGATCTGGCCCGATTGATTGCAGCAAAGCAGAGGCACAAGTGTTCTTCAAGATCTGTAAGCTGGCATAAGAAATTGAGATGATTCTTGTGGAGATGCTTAGCTACCTCCTGGATGGGATGCTTCTCTCTACCCCTCTCCAACCCTAGTCGAATGAGAAACTTGTCCCCCTCAACCTCGCCATGCAATCGGACCACCAGTCGATCAATAGTGTCAAGGTCATTGTGCAGGAGAAAAGTTCCCTTGGCCGCAGCATCGAGCTGTGATACATGAGCCATCTCTCTCTTAGTGATCTTGGAGGGAAGAAATGCAGGGAGCAAGGGGCACGCAACCAGAGCGATGAGGGCGTGGGTAGCAATGGCTACAGCGGATATGGTAACACCCACAGCAGTGCCGATCAAACAGATGGCGGACCCAACAGTGGCACGTCGTAGAAGGCGGACCCTGGAGCGGGACCTACAGAGACGGAAATCCAGTTGTTGCTTAAGCTGGGAGAAGCAGGACCGCATGTTATCAAAACTGTGCGAGTTGGGGTTGGGAAAGGGGTTCTCAAAACGGTCAAATTGGAGGAAGACCTCAAAGGCTTGGTTACACTGGGATTGGGTGAGGGAGTCAAATTCAGAGTCTAGGGGGAGGACGTTAAGAAGGTCGTGTAGAGGGGCATAGAGGTTGCGGGCACGTTGGACACTGTGGTGGAGGAGGAGGCACATCCGGGAAGTGTGCTCGCTTTGGTCAAAGTATTCAGAAACAAGGTTGATAAGGGTGCTGGGCCTGGCAGAAGAAAGTGCCTCTACGACACACTCTCTGTTTGGGTGAAGGACTTGAGTTAACAACTCCAGTTCTTCATCGCCCTCCAACTGTAGTATTTCTATCTCTCGGTAAGAAGAGTTGTCGCAGTGAATCTTGGACCATATCTCATTGTAGGAGTTGGTTTGCACTGCGGAGGTGTATTCACGAGTGAGGTTAACTGTGGGAGAAGGTAGAGAGCTTGAGGCAGGCGTACCATCAGCCGAATTTCCTGAAATTTGTTCACAAATTCATCAGAGAAGTCATTTATTTGGCAGTAGTAGTGAATTTTAAGGGCCTGTTGGGAGGTCTACCTTGGAAAGGTGGTGAGGAAGAACGAATATTAGGGGTTGCTGCTAGCAGGGACGGCCTCAGACATTCAAGCATTTGGTTTAGATATGTGTAGTGAGTGCAACTAGTGGGAATTATTGTTGGCATCCATAAGGTCCAATCAGACCACTATAGCAGAATGGATTATCTGAAAAAGACAAGATCAAGATTTAAAACTTCATCCATTAAACATAGGTAAAGCAAGGACATGAATATGGCACGACATACTGGACACATTGATACAAAAAAATTCTCAAAAGTATGATACAGACACATCAAGGACGGGTCATAAAAATAATTTTCTATACGTACATTGAAGTATAAACAACATTTTGTTACGATACTTAAATTGAATGCAATGTGAAGCCTATCATTTATAATTCCTAGCAATTAATAATCGAATATATTATGTAAAGGAAAAAAAAAAAAAATTAGCAAGAAATATATCTATTTTAGAGTGAGTATGTAGATATATAAAAAGTACATGTATATACATCTCAGTATGTTGAATATTCGGTATCCATTTAGAAAGACCCATTGATGCAGGCACATATCTTGGGGGTGTAATTGTCTTTAGCGTCATATCTTTGTGTATTTATTATTTCTTTCTTTAGTCGAGGTCACTTTAGTCTTTCGGGCAGCCTTAGCCTGTAAAAGGTCAGCCCTTATTATTCCATTTTGCTATATAGGATACTACGAGAGATTAAGATGAAAACCTTATCTTTCTATGTTGTATTGTTGTTATGTAAGCCCATGGGATATATACGTCTACGGACAATGACGATTGGGACTCAGGGTGGTATCACCCAAGCCATTGTCTGCGTCTCAGACATGAACTGCAGCCCGCTACCGACAATCACCCGCACCAAGGGACCGCAACACGGCTATCAGGGCAGACATTAGTGCACCCCCTGCCAAAACCACGCCCAATCCTTCTTCAGTGATCACAAATGGACCCCGCGACCCTGTTCCAGCATCGCCTAATGCAACGTCACACCAAATCCCAGCTAAGTGCCGCTCTAGGCATTGCTTGAACGGTCTCCAGCTCTAGGTATCGCCCCACTGACACCTACAACTACTGCCTCCACTATCGGCATCATTTAGAGATTGAGAAAGACCAATTCTCATCAGGGGCATGTTGTGTCGCCGCTCTCTCATCTACCTTGTCTCGACCTCAAATGACCTCCCCTAGCAAAGCCTGTCTTCCGCCAAACCCAAAATCCATAACCATACCCCTACTGCTAGATCCAGCCCCCGTTTTGACTCCTAATCTGCGATTCGACCTTTGGCCCACTCTCGCCACACTTGAGGACTTGGTCGACCTTCCTCACTACATGTGTCATCCCCAAGCCACGCCCCACAGAGATCCTGCAACTAACCCACTCACACACACAGCAGATCGGACTCCCTCGCCCATGTATAACCCAACCTGGTGAGGAGAGAACTGATCACATTCGCTAGCATTGGCTATAATGCACACTTTGGCAGCCCCTACTGCTGAGGTGAAAGGGTAAAGTTTGTTACGACACAACTTAACTCTACACCGGTGTGTACCCAAGGGGCAATTGTGCGCCAGAATCATTGATGGTAGCTCGCGCTACAATTTGGTAGACAATTAAATGGTTTGTAAACAGAAGCTCATCGCCACTCCAATATCCTAGTTCGTTGTATTAGTTGGTTGGATGGAGAAGCCCCTCTAGTTCAGACTGACAACGTCGTGTTTTGGTCTCCATTGGCACTTACTTAACAGAGTAATGCATTGTTGCTGATATGTGATCTAGCATCGAGGGGTAATTTTTGTGCTTTTCATTATTTTTACATTTTGATTATAGATCCTTCCGGTGATGTCACACATGATGCCCTGTTCCGGTGACATCACCAAGCCTAAACATTCCTTGCAACTATTAGACTCTTGTATTGTGCAGCTCATTACAATCGTGAGAATGAAAGAGAATTAGGGAGGGTCCCTCTTTATTATTTATTAAATATTATTGTTGTGTAGTTTATCTTAATAGCTTCCACCCTACACATCAAATTTGTATCAAAGATTCAAAATGACGTTCGCACTTGAGAATCGTCCATGGCCAACAATTGGGATTTCGGGTTGTGCCACCCACGTGATCCGCGTCCTCTCCTCCTGGAGCCATCGTGAGTTGTTGCCTATAGGTCCAACAATACCCTCTGTCACACGGATAAAAAAAATTTCTAAAATTTGTCGGTGAGGCACCAAGTTTTCTCCGCAAACCTGATCAGTCAACCAATATTCGGGGTTCACTCGGACAACCTACTTGTTTCACTATTAAAAGCAAGTAAAACAGCAAACCGATCATAATATATGAGGAACACACACAAGACACGTAGGAACTCAACTTCAACCTTTATTAATCACTCAAAGATTACAAAAGGAACACTCGATTTCGGCCTAAGGCTTCCTGTCTAGAATTAAAGGGACAAAAGCTTATCGATAGAGGTTACAAATGCAATTGACATCCATGACTGCTAGGACAAGCATCTCAAACACAATGCTTCCAGATTGCACCATGAAACTGCCTTCAACACTGCTACCTTAGCTTCCCAACAAGTGTCCAGGGAGTTAATCCATGATCTCCATATGCCCAACTGGTGTATTCCCGTTTTTACACCTGTTTAGCCTAATAACTCCATGAAAACTGCCCAAAAACGCTATATGGACAAGCCCAACCGCTTCTTGAAGACAACTAACAACCATCCCACGAATTAAGATAATGTCATCCCAAAAATAAGCACCTCAACCCACTGATGCAACTCACGCTGCAAATCAAAGGTGACTCGGGAAAATTCCCGATCACGCTCCAAATCCATGCACAACCAAACCCACATTCGGTCATTGAATATCCCACATATGCCCACAAAGTTGCCATGAGCCTAGGAGCACTCATGGCCGAAAATCCAGTTCTGCCTCGGAGGACCCCCTTCGTATAATACATCTTAACGAAAAATCCACAGTGGTAGCAGTAGACATCAACTACCATATGATGACGAGAAGAGGCAGCTCACATACTCCGACAACTTCAAATTGCACAACCCACTTTGTCTCAGTTGTGTGCTTTAGCCAAAGTGAAACTAAGACATCTTTTTTGTGTTTTGAGGACCCCCAACTTTATCACAAGTTACGGGCGTGACACCCTCCCCTGCGGAACCACCTTTCACCAAGCAATAATGGACCTCAAATTCAATCAGCGAGCTAGTGTTAGGACAAAGCAATCACTGGTTGCAATCCCAAGTTCAAAAGAGTGATGGAAACCCATAACTATTAGGGGCGAAAGGCGCACCAACGCGCGTTTAATTGAATTGAGGCGCAAGATCTATAAAACATACAAAAGTTATATATTTATAATAATAAGATCATTTATGATCTAAAATTTGAAATATATAGCATATATTACTATTATACACAGTTATCAAGAGATGCATCATAAGAAGATAGAGCTTATACCAGCATATGAATAAATAAATGTATTTAAATACCAAATTATTTAACAATTTAATTATCCAATAATCAACAAAAGAAAATATATTGATATATTTGGAAAAAATATACTCTAGTGTGTGAAAAGGAAACTTTAAATCAACACATAAATTGTCCAAAGATGCAACACTCTTTGAGTTTAAATTTGTTCATAAATTGTCCAATGATGCAACACTCTTTGAGTTTATATTTGTTTGTTTCTTTCGCCTAAGTAAGGACTAGTGAGAAGAATAAAGTTTTACAAGGAATCAAGGACTTACTTTGATTAGTTTTGGGGTGGGGAATCATCTAATCTTCCATTTTTTTTATTTTTCATATTAACTTGAAAAATATGTAAAATCAGCATATCAATTGGTCCATTATTGTATTGGAAGCGTTATCTAAACAATTAGAACGAGGCGCGCCTGAACCACTCCTTAAAAGCCTAGACGCACTCCTTATTGAAGGAATCTGAGTGACAATTGCCTAGGCGATGCCACTCCCGCAACCAGATTTGATTGCCTAACCCTACCCCCCAAAGTTGTGGCCAGTGGCGAATCCGGGAATTTAGGTGAAGTGGAGCGAAAGTTTCGAGTGGTACCGGGGGTTCGGGGACGAGAGCCCCCGCGGCGAATTTTTTTGAGGTTATTTCGAGTTTTATACAAAGTATTGCTTTATAATACCCAAACAAACAACTACTCTCAATCATTATTAACAATACCTAATTAATTTCAAGAAATAAACAACGTTTAATAAATATTCACAATACCCAAATTTTAGTAGTGATAACAATTGAATTTTGCTTAATATGAAGTACAAAAATGAGTTAACTCACATAACACCATTAAGGCTCAATTCAAACACACCTGATGAAACATAAACAACTTGATAAAAACCTCATATCCAAAACCTACCCTGAAATTTGGAGATAATCGATTGGACTAACCCTAAATTTTTTTGTTTTTTTTCAAATCTCAACCGGGGCGGCCGCCCCACTTGGACATAGTGTGGATCCGCTAGTGGCTGTGGCGCTGATGGGAAACAAATCGCGACCGACCCTAAACCTCTATACAAATGTTGAACTCTAGGTATTTTATCTATACCACCCGAGACCTCACCGGTCCTACTGTGTTTCCTTTCCTTCGTTTGGAAGTTTAAGTAGGAAAGAAAGTGACTTTATCTCGTTTGGGAGTTTAAAGGGAGAGAAAAGAAAAGAAAATTTTTAAAAAACTTTATCTTCCTTTCTCTCCAAAACTTTCTTTCCAAATCGGAAAGAAATTGAGAAAAAGGAAAGTTTTTTTAATGAATTGTTCCTTCTTCCTCTTAAAAAAATTATTTTCCTCTCAAACTCCCAAACGCAAGAAAGTAAAAAAAAAAAAATTATCTCCCAAACTCCTTTCTCTTCTCTTCTTTTCTTTTCTCTCCAATTAACTCTCTTCTTTTCTTTTCTCTCCTAATAAAATTTTCATTTCCTTTCTTTTCTCTTCCAAACTCCCAAACGAGGCCTTAAGTGAAAAACTTCCTAATAAATCTAGAATTACAGTACGAGGCATTTTTCCTTATTATTCTATACGCTTAAAAAAGCAACCTATTTAAACTACATAATGAGCATCATTGAGAAACATCAGTTAGGATACCTAGTGAAGTGAGTACGGTGTTAATCTTGGAGGAGCTTTCTGAGACGGTGTTTGACGAAATCGTTTCGAGCTTTAGTGCGAGCTTGTTGAGGTCCTATGTTGGCGAAGGAGAGGTGGACACCTATGCCAAAGAGGGTTGCGCCGGTTACAAAACAGCCCACGGTCACCGCAATTTGCTTTGGGGTTAGTGGGTACTGCCACAACACCATCTTTTTAATGTTGTCTTGCTCGCTACTACTCTTTTATATTCTCGCACCAAAGGTTTGACTAAGTCATGCCCAAAGCTACGCTACATTTCGCCCGATACAATCTAAATCCTCCCTTCTTTTTTTCTATTTCTTTTTGGTAGGTATTAATATTTTGGATGAATTACGCATGATTCTCATTAACCTTTTACCATCTAATACTTAATTTTAAATGGGTGGTGTTTTAAAAAGCACATTTAGACAAGGATATGATTAAATTTGAGGTTTGAGAGAAATGTCACACATACGTTTTATTTTTGGTAAAAAACTTAAGTTTCACTTTTTTTTTTAAATTCTTTAGTGAAACGGTATCCCCTTTCAAAAAAATTTCTAAGAAATCGAACCAATATCTTGTGCAAAATAATTGAATCTCATCCAAAAAATAGCATAACATTATCGACCGACTTCCAACCAAAAGTTTATTTGTTTTATTTTAAAAGTGGAAGTTGCATTGCTTATATTGAACTATTTCGTATCGATTATTAAATGATTATTGGATGATTATTGTTATTGATTATTGAATGATGAAAAATACATTTTGTATATTGCTTATTAAATCTTGAGAAATACATTTTGTATATTGATTATGGAGCATGCATATGAGAAAGATGACTACCAAATATTCGGATATATTTTCAAAATTCAAGGTATGTATTATTTTACTATATTACTAGCTATAAAATAATTAAAATAATAAAAAAAGAAAAAACGCCTTTTAAAGCCTAGGTTTCGCGCCTTCTAAGGCTTGAAGCTTGAGGCTTGACATCTACGCCTCGATCACGCATCGCGCCTTTTAGAATCTTGAATGGAGGTAACACTTAATTTCTTAACACGTGTACATATTTAATGAGACATTACTTCGGTTAAATCAATTTCACTGGTATCTGACCACAACTACTTTTTGGATTCCTTACTTTTCGAAGTTCCCAATAATTCTCTTTTACTTCTAGATGGGAAACAAATAGTCTTCCCCCTTTATTTCATGATAATAATCACTCATTCATCTTCCACCCTTCTCTCTATCCCAAATACCTTTTATCTGGAAAATTCTTATAATCTCGTCTCTTCAGTTGATACAAAAAAATTAGGGCTTTACGATTAGACTCTTCCTCTCCCCTTTAATACATTCTCTCTTCTCATATTCTTTGTTCCATTGAACATTTTATTCACGTTCTTAAAATCTCCATCTCTCTCTTAAATCTTTTAAACTCTTTTATATCCCCGTTCGATCCATTATCTCTGTATTTTATATTTTTCTTCTACCCATTTAATCCTACAATGATATCTAGACAATATATCCACCTCCTTCAACATTTTCTCTACCCCTTCTTTAAATAGATGTATATATATAATTAAAGGGGGGGAAATGGGAGAATTAAAGAAGAAGAAATTGTAGAATTGGAACATGCTCTTAAAGATTAAAAATGACATGAGTGAGAAGCAACGAAAGTTTCTTCGAAACATGGTGTCATTAGCAATGGATCTCAAAGAGGTTCGAAGCCGCCTCTCAATTCAATAATATACATTTTCTTACAAAATCCTTATAAGATGGCCATGTGATGTGATTGCTTTCCAATTTTAAAGTATATTTTAGTCAATATTGGTGCCTATAATTTTTATATACTTAAGAAATTCAATAAGTCCAATTTTTTATCCTGTAAAGAGTAGGTCTTGTGGGTGGGACCATTGATTTTTCTATATTGTTTTAATAGTAGTTTGGGGAATTTTGTTAGTAAGATATTGGTAATGAGTGGACAACTTCAAATATTAAGAAGATTCGATCATCTTTTGGGTTTAATTTTACCTTAATGTGGTACATAGACCTCATATTTTTAAGGTGTTGTTATATTTTCTGATAAAAAAATATTTATAATTTTCCCCTTTCTACTATATCTTACGCTATCATATTACTTTTATAATTGATTTGTAAAGCTACATGATGTAGATTGCGAGGGAAGTAGGAAGAAGTGTAAGGTAGGTTGACCAATCTAAGGGTTTAGAATGTGTTGGCATGATTCATTTTCGTAGGTTAGTTGATTGAGATTTGAGTTTAGACAGAGAGCAATGCATGGCAGGTAATGGGATTTTGCTATGGAGAGATTACATAGAGTGTTAGTTGTAATACCCCATAATTTTAAATGACTTTTAAAATGGGTTATATTTTAAATTAATGGATTAATTGGATTTTATTATTAATTAATTCATTCGGGTTTTATCCGGACGGTGGATATTAAAATGGATGATTCTGAATATTACTTAAAGATATTTAGGTAATATATGAATGTGATGTCATTGATATGACTGTATGATATAAATTCGGTAATTTATATTTTTTAGTCAGACGCGGTATGGAACGTGTCGGGACTAGTTTATTAAATTAAAAAAGAAAATTTATTTTCTATCGACCTTATAGTCATTTCGACTGCATCGTTGTGTCCGGAAGGTTCGAAATAGTCAGAAAAGTCTATTTGGATGTTAATTTTGAGTCTCGGGTCATTTGGAAATGAATAGACAACTCGAAAGGGCATTTTGGTCATTTTTCTAAGGGGGATGAATAGTAATTTCGGATTTTGTCCTATTATAAGTATTGATAGATTAAGTGTATGGGGGTTATTCATCTCCTCTACACAAATTAGAGAAGTCATCTTCCTAGAGAAAAAAAAGGGTGCTTGGGAAAGGAAAAGCCTACTTGGGAAGGAGAAGAACAAGAACCAAGGTTCACCACCACCAACCACCACCGGAGTTTGACCGGAGAAGGGACAACCAACTGAGATATACTACACCAAAGGATCAGACCTTCAGTAAAGGCAAGTGTTTGATAATGGCAATTTAAGTTCGTATATTGTCCATGTTAGAATAGTTATGAAAAGAGAAGATTATTCATGTTTGGAAGAAATAATGGAGTGATTAAATGGATTTCTAGAAACTGGAATGATATAGGAATTAAACTCATGTTGTAGGATGAAAATAATCACGAAATAATCATATATCTATGGAAGAAAAATCTGAAAACCATTGAAGTGTTCTTGAAGTTAATATGTTGATGATTTTCTGGAAAATGAGGAGATAAACATGCTTTTTAATCCAATCCCTTGATGATTCTAGGCTGTTTAGAGTATTGGAAATCGTTCATATATGTTGATATATGATGTAGTAAAGATTATAAGTCATTTGGGATGTTTAGATGAAGGTTTAAATGATCATAAGTTGCTAAACCCGTAATTGCAGAAAATGCAGAAAACAGGCTGTGACCTGAGGGATCGATCGATCGACCCCTGCCTTCGATCGATCAACCTCCCCAGAATATGTAAAGTTGTTTCTTTTTCAATATTGATTCTTATCCCAAATCTTTTGTGGATCTTTTTTTATTATTATTTGGATATTATGGGACTTAGAAAATATCAGTAAACCCTTGATAAGATTTGAATTAATTTGATTTGAATTTAAGTGATTAAAATGATGAAAATTATATTGAATGGAATTTCGGTTGCTAGATTCATTTATTAAATTCCAAATGGGGATGTATGAGGATTTAAGATAGGACCAGTAGGGGTGATTTAATATAACACCTGGGTATCCTTAAGTTTATAAGAGGGTTTAATCTTAAGTGAAAGAAGATGTGTTTATAAGAGATTCGAAACTATCGGTTTTAACCTTAATTAAAAAGGAGAACTAAACTCGTAGTAATTCGGGAGAAATGATGTTATGGACCAGTAGGATATTAGTGACTTCTTACTGAATATATATTGAGGAAAAACCTATTTGAATCATGTGTTTTAAGTGAGGGTAGCCTTACGGTTACAATTTGAACATCAAGGACTGAGTTTAAGCTCAATAGTGATTTCGTAAGGACGGAGTGTAATACAAGAGCGTAGTGGTGTGTCTCCTGGATAGAGATGGGAGTTTAAAACACATTTGGTTGAAAGAAGGTATGAGGTTATCCCGATCGCATAGTTGAAGTTGTCGGACCTCCTCGATCGACAAAGTTAAGTAGTAGTGTATTGGAGGGGTTCCTTGTTTGGATTTCGCTTTGCGAGACGCTCCACGCATGAACCTTAACGACACCGGGAGTGGAGAGATGTTATAGGATGCGAGGATAATTAAATTATGAAGTAAAGATATGATACGTGGAATTTAAAAGAGATATAATGATACGTATGGGAAATATCTTAGGGTAGTGATATTACCTTATTGATATTATATTATAGGTATGATAATACCTATTTGATTGATTGATGATTTACGTGTATGACATACCTAGCTTACTTGCTATCGGTGGGAGGTTTGCACGTGAGGGCAGTCATATCCTGATGAATCCATGGGATCTTTGATTTGTCGCTCGAGAACATAGGTCTATGAAAGACTTATCGGGGAGTTGATAAGTCCGCTGACTGTGGGTACGTAGGTATGTGCGTGACCCATGGATACGAGAACTATGTTCGCCTCCAATTTGTTTGTTGTTGTTTGTGGTTCGTGGAATCTTACCGAACCTTTAGTCCCCTATTCGGCGACCTGCGATGATGGGACATGATAGCAGAGTAATGCATTGCACCGCAGCTGTGACTCGGGGTGCCGTATTATATATGAATATATATATAATGGATTAAATGATTGAATGGATATATATTGTGGTTAAATCTATCTACAGTGATAATTGTAGATAACGGTGAATAGAGAAAGATAATGGTATTAAGTTAATGAATGTTTATTCTTACAGAATTGAAACGCTTAATTCATATTAATGAGAAATGGTTCATGTTAATGAGAAATGATTCATAAATGAGAAATGTAAATGAATAATAATGTGACGTATGGTATGGGACATACGGGGATTATGATATGGGAATGGAATTATAATATGGAGACTAGAAAAGAGGAACCATTAACTAGGAGGTTAATAGGAAACGTTAAGTGTGCACTCTAGTTGAGAGGTGAGAATAGCAAGTGAGAGTTCGATCTAACATGTACATAATAAATGCTTTATTGCACTTGTTAAATACTTGCTGTTTTAAAAATCATCTACACATTCGAGCTCTGGCCCGTTTACTTGCATATTTTCTTTTCTATTGTATCTCTATATCAGGTGTCCAGCAACAGGGACGCCAACCTTAGCGGATGATGTTGAACTATGGAGCTATGGAGTTTTTACTTATACGCCTTTCATCTTTTGATTCACAGTATTCTTAGTTAGGGCATGTCGCCCAAAGGATTTCAGTTATCTTTTCTATCGAGGTCAAATACTATTGTATTCGCGTCTTTTTAATACATTTAACATTGTTGGGATTATTGTAAAGGATTTATATTATTTGGGAATGTTTATTCCAATTGCATTTAAATTCTTTTGAGTTATTTATTGTGTTATCAGTGCTGTTGTATAAAATGTGTAGTGTTATTCTTAAACTAAAAATGGTTTTGATGAAATTTAAATTTGGAAATTTTTGACACCAGCTTAATTGGGTATTGGGTGAGTTGTAAATGTTTTCGACAGTGATGCTAAGAATGAGCCAACTGTATATTCTGTTTTAATTTGGTATGGGACTGGCCACCCGGTATTTAATTAGGCGGGGTGTTACAGGTGGTATCAGAGCATCAGGTTCTAGAGTCCTTTAGGATCTGTACGGCTTATTGTGTTTTCAGCTTAGCGTTCTTTGATGTAGAGCCCTATGAGTAGGATTATTGCTTTTCTATTTACGCCTACAAACTTCAGCTATTTTTGAGATATCAAATACTGATAGTGTTCTCTCGTTTCAGATGCCTCCTCGACGTGCACCTCAGCCCGCCCCAGCTCAGGGTACGATGACTGCGGTCGAAGTAGCTGCAATTATCGCTCAGGCAGTCAATGCTGCTGTAGCTGCTGTTCAGCAGGCTCCGGCACCGGCACCGATTGTGCCACCCGCGCAAGGGTAAGTGTTTCCTACTGCATGGGAACGAGCGAGGGATGCCTTTCAGAAAGCGCACCCACCTGAGTTTCAGGGAGGATCAGATGTTGTGACTGCTAGCCAATGGAAGAAAGATATCCAACGACACTTGAGAATGATCGAATGCACTGAGGTTCAACGTCAAATACTAGCTACATTCAAGCTAGTTGGGGCAGCCTTGCAATGGTGGGAAGCTACGACCACTATGGAGGAGAGGGACACAATGACTATTCAAGACTTTTGGATACGATTTGATGGGAAGTATTTTCCTTCCACCATCCAGACAGAGATGAGGCGGAAGCTACTTGATTTGAAACAGGGAGAGAAAACTGTGGCGGAATATGAGGAAGAATTTACGAGATTAACTAATTTGGTACCAGCTGAAGTACCTACTGAGGAGAGGAGAATTCTAATGTTCACTGATGGGTTGAACTATAAGATTCGCCAGCATTTATTGGGGAATCTTTCACTACGTACGTACGAAGATGTTCTTAATGCTGCAATGCTCCACTGCCAGGATAACCGCTTTCATAATCAGGGTGTCAGGCGGGGGTTTGGGTCAGGCCTGCAAGGCAAGACTACTGGGGGCAGTTTTAGTGGGACTCTGTCAGGTCAGAGTCATCAGCGTCAGAGTGAGCAGGGTTCCCAGACAGGGGACTATGCTAAGCGTTTGCGATCTGGAGATTCTCGATCTGAGGATAGAGGTATTGGGCAAGGACAACAGGGCCATCAGGGCCAGAGATAGGCTCATCAGGGCCAAGGGAAGGGAGGTAATGGCCAGCAGGTTCGGGGTCAACAGGGGCAAGGTGGTGGAAAATTTGCGGGAAAATGTTTCGTGTGTGGCAAGTATGGCCATAAACGTCAAGATTGTCCTGAGAAAGACAAATTCCCTCAGCAATAACATGCTCGACAGGAGTCACAGGTACCAGTGTTTCCACCAGCTGCTCTTCCAGCTCCAGCTCCGGTGCTAGCACTACCTCCCATTCCAGCAGCACCCGCGCAGCAGGGTCAGTACGGGCGTGTATATAACGTCCGTCAGGCAGCGAATCAACAACCACCACCCGCGAATGAGGGTATGTTTTCTATCTAAGGGATTATGAAGCGTATATTGATTTTTGTAGTGATTGATATTGTGTGGGCTGAAGGGTTGCTAAACTTAGCCTATAGCATCGTTATTTACGTAGACTCACTAAGGGGTGTGGGACACCTATATATTACATGTTATCACGTGGGTTTGATTTTTATCATGGGATTACTTACCTTGGGCATGTCCGAGCATAATGTGACTATCGGCATGCATTGACTTGTGGTATACGAGAGTGTATGTACTACTACTACCAGCATCTTGTCTTCTATAAGAGAGTAGATGCGTAGACTCTATTTGAAATCAAATAAACTTAAATTTTTTTTTTTCGATAAACCAAATTTTTATACACTATTGACTAAGGACCTTAGGAGTTTCGATGACCGACTACTTTAGGAAGTAGTGTATCGGGGTGGTTCCTTGTTTGGATTTCGCTTGCGAGACACCCCACGCATGAAACTAATAATCGTTGGGAGTCGAAATAAGTTAGGTCTTTGGGAAACGAGTTTATAACCTTTGCAAAAATTTTAATATTGAAAGCGGTACGAGAGGGTGTATGGGCGCCCTGGATGATTGGATTGTAGTATTTTTCATTATTGTAAAAAGGTAAGTAGTTGGAACTTCAGGATTTATTTGTTCAATGTGTGAGGCTCAGTTTTCCCAAAGTTTGTCACAAGGACGGTATAGGGAAGATTAGATAAAGTCTAAATTTGATTCAGTTGAAACTATATGGTGAGGCTTGGCGTATAACATTGATAGGGATTTTGTTAATGTACTGTATGGGCGGTACATCTTGGATTTCTTGCGATGTGAGATTTATACTCGGAGTTGACCTTACCGGTATGACTTATATTCCTGAATTTCGGGACGAAATTCTATTATAAGGGGGGAAGTATGTAATACCCCGTAATTTTAAATGACTTTTAAAATGGGTTATATTTTAAATGGATTAATTAGATTTTATTATTAATTAATTCATTCGGGTTTTATCCGGACGGTGGATATTAAAATGGATGATTCTGAATATTACTTAAAGATATTTAGGTAATATATGAATGTGATGTCATTGATATGACTGTATGATATAAATTCGGTAATTTATATTTTTTTGTCAGACGCGGTATGGGACGTGTCGGGACTAGTTTATTAAATTAAAAAAGAAAATTTATTTTCTATCGACCTTATAGTCATTTTGACTGCATCGTTGCGTCCGGAAGGTTCGAAATAGTCAGAAAAGTCTATTTGGATGTTAATTTTGAGTCTCGGGTCATTTGGAAATGAATAGACAACCCGAAAGGGCATTTTGGTCATTTTTCTAAGGGGGATGAATAGTAATTTCGGATTTTGTCCTATTATAAGTATTGGTAGATTAAGTGTATGGGGGTTATTCATCTCCTCTACACAAATTAGAGAAGTCATCTTCCTAGAGAAAAAAAAGGGTGCTTGGGAAAGGAAAAGCCTACTTGGGAAGGAGAAGAACAAGAACCAAGGTTCACCACCACCAACCACCACCGGAGTTTGACCGGAGAAGGGACAACCAACTGAGATATACTACACCAAAGGATCAGACCTTCAGTAAAGGCAAGTGTTTGATAATGGCAATTTAAGTTCGTATATTGTCCATGTTAGAATAGTTATGAAAAGAGAAGATTATTCATGTTTGGAAGAAATAATGGAGTGATTAAATGGATTTCTAGAAACTGAAATGATATAGGAATTAAACTCATGTTGTAGGATGGAAATAATCACGAAATAATCATATATCTATGGAAGAAAAATCTGAAAACCATTGAAGTGTTCTTGAAGTTAATATGTTGATGATTTTCTGGAAAATGAGGAGATAAACATGCTTTTTAATCCAATCCCTTGATGATTCTAGGATGTTTAGAGTATTGGAAATCGTTCATATATGTTGATATATCATGTAGTAAAGATTATAAGTCATTTGGAATGTTTAGATGAAGGTTTAAATGATCATAAGTTGCTAAACCCGTAGTTGCAGAAAATTCAGAAAACCAGGCTGTGACATGAGGGATCGATCGATCGACCCCTGCCTTCGATCGATCGACCTCCCCAGAATATGTAAAGTTGTTTCTTTTTTAATATTGATTCTTATCCCAAATCTTTTGTGGATATTTGGTGATTATTATTTGAATATTATGGGACTTAGAAAATATCAGTAAACCCTTGATAAGATTTGAATTAATTTGATTTGGATTTAAGTGATTAAAATGATGAAAATTATATTGAATGGAATTTCGGTTGCTAGATTCATTTGTTAAATTCTAAATGGGGATGTATGAGGATTTAAGATAGGACCAGTAGGGGTGATTTAATATAACACCTGTATATCCTTAAGTTTATAAGAGGGTTTAATCTTAAGTGAAAGAAGATGTGTTTATAAGAGATTCGAAACTATCGGTTTTAACCTTAATTAAAAAGGAGAACTAAACTCATAGTAATTCGGGAGAAATGATGTTATGGAACAGTAGGATATTAGTGACTTCTTACTGAATATATGTTGAGGAAAAACCTATTTGAATCATGTGTTTTAAGTGAGGGTAGCCTTAGGGTTACAATTTGAACATCAAGGACTGAGTTTAAGCTCAATAGTGATTTCATAAGGACGGAGTGTAATACAAGAGCGTAGTGGTGTGTCTCCTGGATAGAGATGGGAGTTTAAAACACATTTGGTTGAAAGAAGGTATGAGGTTATCCCGATCGCATAGTTGAAGTTGTCGGACCTCCTCGATCGACAAAGTTAAGTAGTAGTGTATTGGAGGGGTTCCTTGTTTGGATTTCGCTTTGCGAGACGCTCCGCGCATGAACCTTAACGACGTCGGGAGTGGAGAGATGTTATAGGATGCGAGGATAATTAAATTATGAAGTAAAGATATGATACGTGGAATTTAAAAGAGATATAATGATACGTATGGGAAATATCTTAGGGTAGTGATATTACCTTATTGATATTATATTATAGGTATGATAATACCTATTTGATTGATTGATGATTTATGTGTATGACATACTTAGCTTACTTGCTATCGGTGGGAGGTTTGCACGTGAGGGCAGTCATATCCTGATGAATCCATGGGATCTTTGATTTGTCGCTCGAGAACATAGGTCTATGAAAGACTTATCGGGGAGTTGATAAGTCCGCTGACTGTGGGTACGTAGGTATGTGCGTGACCCATGGATATGAGAACTATGTTCGCCTCCAATTTGTTTGTTGTTGTTTGTGGTTCGTGGAATCTTACCGAACCTTTAGTCCCCTATTCGGCGACCTGCGATGATGGGACATGATAGCAGAGTAATGCATTGCACCGCAGCTGTGACTCGGGGTGCCGTATTATATATGAATATATATATAATGGATTAAATGATTGAATGGATATATATTGTGGTTAAATCTATCTACGGTGATAATTGTAGATAACGGTGAATAGAGAAAGATAATGGTATTAAGTTAATGAATGTTTATTCTTACAGAATTGAAACACTTAATTCATATTAATGAGAAATGGTTCATGTTAATGAGAAACGATTCATAAATGAGAAATGTAAATGAATAATAATGTGACGTATGGTATGGGACATACGGGGATTATGATATGGGAATGGAATTATAATATGGAGACTAGAAAAGAGGAACCATTAACTAGGAGGTTAATAGGAAACGTTAAGTGTGCACTCTAGTTGAGAGGTGAGAATAGCAAGTGAGAGTTCGATCTAACATGTACGTAATAAATGCTTTATTGCACTTTTTAAATACTTGTTGTTTTAAAAATCATCTACACATTCGGGCTCTGACCCGTTTCCTTGCATATTTTCTTTTCTATTGTATCTCTATATCAGGTGTCCAGCAATAGGAACGCCAACCTTAGCGGATGATGTTGAACTATGGAGCTATGGAGTTTTTGCTTAGACGCCTTTCATCTTTTGTACAATGCAACGCATATAATGAGAACGGAGCAACACATATAATGAGAACGGAGCAACACAGTGGATGTAGGCCTATTTTAAAGGCTGGATCACTTTATATCTTGTCTTCTCTCTATTTACTTGCTTTACTTGTTTATTACGCACTTTACTCATAATTTGTTGATGCAAGAACGACAAGTGGACGATTTTTCGTATCAATAATTTGGTGCCGTCTGTGGGAAATGAGATATTTCAATCTCGTTTCTCTATGTTACGAGTTCTTAAACACCTTATTCTATTCATGGGGATCTTCTGGATCATCATCCCATGAGTTAATTTTGGTTATTGAGCTCTATTTTATACTTACACCCTTAAATGGGTATTTCGTACCTTCAAATCTGCTCTTGGGTCTTCATTTTATAACCTTAGATATATTTTACATACCCCTGTGATATCGCCCCACCTAGATAAAGCTGGAAGGCTTGATGGGCTTTAGCCCCGTAAAAGTGGTTGAGTAGGGTAGAGTTATATTTACTCCTTTTTTGTTCTTTGCCTATGATCTAGGGTTTATCATTAGAATTGTGCCATTGTGTGCACCGAGAGGTTATTATCTCATGGATAGACCCTAGTAGGCATGCTCTCCACGGGTTTCGGGAGAAAAACTCAGTTTTGGGGTTTTAATTTTGGGATTTTCCCTCACTGTCTAGGTAGGGATGCGGCGTGGTAGTTCAACTACCTTATATGTCGCGGCCTCTACTGTGGTAGGTGTGTTACACAAGCTTCAAAACATCAAGGAACGGACTCGGGTGGTCTCCTGCTCAACCTTGGTGAATATTATTCAAAGGCCACGGCAGTGCACTTATGTGCCTTACTAGCCGCGACCTCATCAGTAATATCATTCAAAGGCCACGGCAGTGCACTTATGTGCCTTACTGGTCGCGGCCTCATCAGTAATATCATTCAAAGGCCAGGGCGGTACACCTATGTACTTCACTAGCCACGACCTCGACAGTAGTATCATGCAACAGTGCAAGCGTTGCATCCCAACTTTATATTTGATTTATCCTATATTTTGTGATGACTCACTTCTCCTAGTCTTGTCTCAGATTATATATTTTTAAAGACTAACAAAGCAGAAATGGAAGGGAACTCTAGCCAAAACGCAGAGATGAAGAATGAGATTTTGCTCAACTATATGACCACATCAACCATCTCTATGACCACCAGGCCTCACTACAGGGCCAAATCAGTTTCCTAGTGCAAAGGGTCCTCATGATAGACTATGCAGCCTCTACCTCTATGCCAAAGGCCACGGCATCAAAAACTGGAGAAATATCCCAGCTAAAAGTGGTGGTCGCGGAAGGCAAGGCCGTGGCCAGGGCCCTAAAGAGGATGAGGAAACAAGAGGAAAAGGAGCTATCTAATAACCACACACCGCTGAACTCTAGCCCGGAGGATATCCTTAGAAGCATTGAGGAAAAATTGCTCAGGTGGCCAGAGATGCTGAAGACTTCACCTCATAAGAGGAACCAGGCCAAGTGATGCAATTTCCACAAAGATCACGACCATGATACCAAACAGTGTTTCGCACTGAAGGATGAAATTGAGAGGCTGGTTAGGCAAGGGATGCTGCAGCGATTCCTGAAGAATGCATAAAGGATGCATCCAAAACCTGACAGAGGCTGCATACCGCATCTCGTCCTTAGTTTTTCCAATTTCAACTATTTATGTTTATGTTTTATGAAGCTCATTATAGCCCTAATCTTCAAGACTTTATGTTTTATTAACAAAGTCATTTGCTGGAGCATGCATATATAAATATATAAATTATCAAATTTTGCCATATCTGATTTCTCTCTTGTTTTCATAATCTGTTATCTCACCAAAAGACCTTTTGTCTGAAATAGATTCGAAGGAAAGAATAACAAATTATCTCGGAAGATTATTATTATTTTGGGATGCACCTATGAAGGGATTGCGATCTTAATTAGCTCACAAGTTCCCCTCACGATGTGCAACTATATCTTATCATATGAGGATCATATTCACAAAAGCATCTGAGGATGCAAGGAGCTTTTATTAGCCACAGGGGCTTATAATGCCCGTTCTTAGCTTTCGGGAAGCGTCATTATCCATGGGGGCTTATAATGCTCGTTCTTAGCTTTCGGGAAGCGTCATTAGCCACGAGGGTTTACAATTCCCGTTCTTAGCTTTCAGGATGCGTCATCAAGCTGGGAGGCTAATAATATTCAGCCAGGGATGGCTTTATATATATCAGCAGCTGTGGGTGGCTCAATAATATAACCCAGCCTGGGGAGGCTTAATAGTATCCCGTATATCAGTTGTGGGTGGCTTAATAACATAACTCAGCCTGGGGAGGCTTGATAGTATCCCGTATATTAGCTGTGGGTGGCTTGATAACATAACCCAGCCTAGGGAGGATTGATAGTATCCCGTATATTAGCTATGGGTGGCTTAATAACATAACCCAGCCCGGGAAGGCTTGAAAATATCCTATATGTCTACAGAGGTCCATTGTTCAGATGCAAGGGCCAGAAAGGTGTCATAGCCACCGCAGCCTTAGATCCTAAGTTAATTCATTGATAAGACATTGCAGAGAAAGACAGACAGAATTGTTAATATGCCATAGCTGGATGGCAACCTGCCGCAGCTGAATGGAAACATGTTCAAGAAACCAGATTAAAGCGACTAAGAGTTATTGTGGTGGTGACAAGCCGCAGCCCCAAAGCCATATTCCATTGGCACCGTAGCTTGGGGGATCATAACCCTACATTGTAGAAAATTTATAAAGTCTGCAAGGCAAAATACAAGTGAAAAGTGCAAGGGCAAAGCATAACATGCTGCGACATTCTTGGAGAAACCACTCACATAGTGTTGTCGCAGCCTTATGTCCATTGCAGTTGAAGTAATCTTCCAAGCTCATCCAATCAAATAAGCAAGTATCAAAGAAAGCAAAGGAGCAGGAGAAATAGATAGGTAGATTAAAGGCCAAAGCCTTGACAAAGATTGAAGTTTTACATACAAGTGGTCGTAGCCTGAAATACTTCTACATCTCCTTTTGCTCCTTTTGTGGCAGTCTCAGATTCATCATCCTCAGCCACAAGTTAGCATAGAGACCACAATAATGTTACCTTAGATGCTGCGGTAGGAGTGTAACCCAACCACAACCCTAAAGTTATTATTGGTACCGTGACTTGGGGGTTCGTTATGATGAAAATGACAGAAGCAAAGGAAAAAATGAATGGTCGCAAGCGACACATTATTTAGTACTTAGCCGCCACCTGGGACCAAACAGGCTGCGGTACATTATTTAGTACTTAGCCGCCGCCTAGGACCAAACAGGTTACGGCACATTCTTCAGTACCTAGATGTCGCCTGGGCTCAAACAGGTCGCGGCACTTTCTTAAGTACTTGGCCGCCGCCTGGGACCAAACAGGGTGCGACACATTCTTCAGTACTTAGCCACCGCCTGGGATCAAACAGGCCGTGGCACATTATTTAGTACTTAGCCGTTGTCTGGGCTCAAACAGTTCGTGGCACTTTCATAATTACTTGGCCATCGCCTGGTATCAAACAGGCCACGACACCTTCTTTTGTACTTGGTCGCCGCCTGGTATCAAACGGTCCACGACACCTTCTTTAGTACTTATCTGTCGCCTGGTATCAAACAGGCCGCGACACCTTTTTAAGTTCTTGGTCGTTGCTTGGGCTCGAACAGGCCACGACACATTATTTAGTACTTAGCCGCCGCCTGGGCTCAAACAGACCGTGACACTTTCTTAAGTACTTGGTCGCCACCTGGGCTCAAACAGGTCGCGACACCTTCTTAAGTACTTGGTCGCCGCCTGAGCTCAAACAGGTCGCGGCACTTTCATAAGTACTTGGTGTTCGCCTGGGCTCAAACAGGTTGCGACACTTTCTTAAGTACTTGGTCGCCGCCTGGGCTCAAACAGACCGCGGCACCTTCTTCAGTACTTGGCCATCGCCTGGTATCAAACAGGCCATGACACCTTCTTTAGTACTTGGTCACCGTCTGATATCAAACAGGCCATGACACATTCTTTAGTACTTGACCGTCGCCTGGGTTCATGCAGGCCGTGACACATTCTTTAGTACTTAGCCATCGCCTGGGACCAAACAGGGTGCGACACATTCTTCAGTACTTAGCCGTCGCATGGGATCAAATAGATCATGACACATTATTTAGTACTTAGCCGCCTCCTGGGTTCATACAGGTCGCGACACATTCTTCAGTACTTAGTCGCTGCTTGGGATCAAATAGGTCGCGGCACATTATTTAGTACTTAGCTGTCGCCTGGGTTTAAACAGGCTGCGGCACATTCTTTAGTACTTAGCCGCCGCCTGAGACCAAACAGGCCGCGGCACATTCTTCAGTACTTGGTCGCTGCATGGTATCAAATAGGTCGTGGCACCTTCTTATGTGTTTGGCCGCAACCTGGGTTCAAACAGGCCGCGACACTTTCTTAAGTACTTGGTCGCTGCCTGAACTCGAACAGGACGTGACATCTTTTTTAATACTTGTCCCCCGCCTGGATCAAATAGGCCGCGACATCTTCTTCAGTACGTAGCCTTCGCCTGGGCTCAAATAGGCCGCGTCACCTTCTTCAATCCTTGGTCGACGATTGGTATCAAATGGGCCACAACACGGCTAGATCCCGTTTATGTAAAAGGGCACTGAAAGATGAGACTTTTCCTCACAGTCTCCGTGCCAGTCACATAATTCAGCCGCAGCCCTAAAATCGCTATCTTTCGGCACTACGACTTGGGGGTTTATTGATATGGAAAATATAGCACCCTGCCACGGACGTTACTCAGGCATGCACAGAAGCTTATAGGTCGCGGCCCTATTCAATATAGGGTGCGGCCCTACTCAGCACAGGGTGCGGCACCCATGGCTTCAGCCTAATACAGGATGCAGCCTTATACTACACAAGGTATGACACCCACAGCTTCAACCTCATACAAGATGCAGCCTTATGCTATGCAGGGTGCGACACCCACGGCTTCAGCCTCATATACAAGATGCAACCTTATGCTATGCAGAGTGCATCCTTATACTACACAGGGCGCTAATAGGGTGAGACCTTCTCGTTCATAGCTCCAGTATAGGGTGCGGCACATACCACTTAGCCTTACATACAGGCCGGAGCCTTATAATACAGGGTGCGGCACCCACAGCTTTAGCCTCATGCCGAATGCAACCTTATGCTATGCAGGGTGCGGCACCCACGACTTCAGCCTCATATACATGATGCAACCTTATGCTATGCAGAGTGCAGCCTTATACTACACGGTGTGGCACCCACAACTCTAGCCTCACTAATAGGGTGCGGTCTTCTCGTTCATAGCTCCAGTACAGGGTACGACACATACCACTTGGCCTTACATACAAGCTGCAGCCTAATACTACAGGGTGCGGCACCCACAACTTTAGCCTCATGCCGGACGCAGCCTTCTGCTACGCTGGATATAGCCTTATACTATGCAGGATGCGGCACTAAATATGCCTGCCTTACAGGCTGCATCCCCCTCATTGACAGCTACTCCAGACTGGATATATGTCACGTGCTCAGGGAACGTGACACAACTCACATGCCTCTTATAAATAAAGGTCCACACCTCGAGATAAAGGGATTCCACACCCCCGGGGGAGATTTTACAATACAGATTCTCTCTACACAACCTCAACATACGACTTGGAGGCCATACATCTACATCGCAGCCACCTCTCCGGCACACCAGAATCCTCAATACTGCCATGTACTCTCCATTATTTTCATACTTGTACGCCTCTTTAGGCACGATTATATTATACAATGCAACGCATATAATGAGAACGGAGCAACACAGTGGATATAGGCCTATTTTAAAGGCTGAACCACTCTATATATTGTCTTCTCTCTATTTACTTGCTTTACTTGTTTATTACGCACTTTACTCATGATTTTCTGATGTGAGAACGACAAGTGGACGATTTCTCGTATCAACAGTGGGTTCTATATAAAAGAGGAGTGACTCGCAGATATATTGATGTGATCAAGGATATGTATGATGGTGCGATGACTACAGTAAGAACATCAGTTGGAGAAAGTGGTGAATTTTTAATGACGGTAGGTCTACACCAAGGATCAACATTAAGTCCTTATCTCTTTGCTCTTGATATGGATGAGTTAACGGGACAAATACAAGATGGGGTGCCATGGTGTATGCTATTTGCAGATGATATTATTTTAGTGGATGAGACTAAGACAGGAATTAATGCTAGGTTGGAATTGTGGAGAAAAACTTTAAAAACAAGAGGATTTAAAATAAGTAGAACTAAAATAGAATATGTGGAGTGCAATTTTAGTAGTAATAGGAGGACAAATGGAGATGTGGTGAAATTGGAGGGTCAAGATATACCTAAAAATGATCATTTTCGTTATTTAGGATCGATTATCCAAAAAGATGGAGATATTAGTGATAATGTTACTCATAGAATTAGAGCAGGCTGGGCTAAGTGGAGAAGTGCTACCGGCATTTTGTGTGATAGGCATATACCTTTGAAGTTAAAAGGAAAATTTTATAGGACGGCCATTTGACCCGCTATGTTATATGGGACAGAGTGTTGGGCAACCAAAAAACAAAATGTGCAGAAAATGAGTGTGGCGGAGATGCGAATGCTAAGATGGATTTGTGGTAAAACTCGAAAGGATAAAATTAAAAATGAACAAATTCGTGAAATGGTAAAAGTAGCTCCTATAGAAGATAAATTGAGAGAAAATCGACTTAGATGGTTTGGACACGTCAAGCGTAGATCAGTGAATGCTCATGTAAGGAAGAGTGATTTAGTTAATATTGATGGTAACACAAGGGGAAGAGGTAGGCCTAAATTGACTTGGTGGAGTATTATAAAAAAGGGCATGATATCATGTGGTTTAATCAAAGATATTGCACTGGACATAATGAAATGGAAAAATAGGATTCATGTAGTCGACCCCAAATAATTGGGAAAAGGCTTTATTGAGTTGAGTAGAGTAGAAAAAAATGTTATAAATGCGTGTATATTGTGGATTAAGTTAATAAAATTATACATATGACTACAAAAGATACTTGAATAAAGTTATACAACTTTAAATTTACTATGAACCTACTTAACCAAATTGTCTTCACAAGTTAGGTATTTAGGTTTTAATAGTATTTTTTATAATTTAATATTTTTTATGGCCATTTTTTGTCTCCACCAAAACATTTGTATGGAATCTCACTTATATTTGATATATTTTAATTCCATCTACTTTCACATCGAGGAGGTAATATTATTCCACTCGCCCACATTCTCATATAACTTAACTTTTACAAAACATAGTAATCTTACACTTTCTTGGGATTGTCCAATAAAATTATAACTAAATTAGGTCTTTTTTACTTTCATGTTTAAGTGATGTTCATATTTTTAAAGTCATTTAAATAGACTTTAGCTTGATTTGTTATTTTATAATAACAATAATATCATTGCATTGAGTTATATATGAGTAGTACTTTAATTTTGAAAAGAGGATTATTTGGAAAAGTGGATTGTCTTTTCGAAAGCTTTTGATTTAGGTATTATATTGTTTGATTGAATTGAATAGTGTAGGTGTGATAGTTTTCTAGTTTCTATTATGTATATTAAGTTATTGATGGAATGGCGATTCTTAAGGGCAGTAGTTTTACTAAGTAATTGATTGTGTTGATTGTTGAAGGATGGTTTAGAGTGTTTCGTTTAATGTTCGTAAAATCAAGTAACCATAAATCAATTTTCATGCTTTTTCGTAGATGCAATCTTTGTGTCGATTTATTCATTTGATATATATAAAGTGTACAAAGCTTTTATTACTGTATTGTTTTAAGTCTTGTTATTTGGAATGCTCTATGAATAATATTTCATTGCATATGAATAAGAATCTCTGTGGATGTCTATGATTGATCAATTTAAACTCATGTTTCGTATCATTTGATATGTTTTTGAAAAGTACACGGAATTGTATTTTTTTTATATACTTTGCATAATTATGATTGTGGTTCCATTTTTTTTATAATACATGCATATGGTATTGTTTCATGTAGTTTTGTCAATTATAGTTGTTATGTGTTTGACTTGTGTTTCATTACTAAATTTGTTTGTTATGTATTTGTACACAAGAAAATGGATGGGATAATGGTTTTTTGGTATATTTATATATTCAAAATGGTGGGTAGTGACCTATGTAGTAGGTTTAGTGATTTGAAAAGAATGGTGTTTTCTTTAACCTATTATATTGGGGATTAAAGCACTTATTTGTAACTGTGTGACAAAGTCATATGTTATATGTTGATACTGCACCAAAACAGTCCAAATTGTCATGGTCCTTGATCGTGACAATTCTAGGGGCCACAACAAACCTTGTCACAGTCCTTTAACCCTAGATATTTTGTCAAACTTAGCGAGTGACCATATATTGTCACGGTCAAGGACGGTGACAACACATATCTTGTCACGCTCATTTCACGGTTCTTGATCATGATAAAAAAATTCTTACCACGATCCAAGATCCTGACAACACACTCCTTTTCATGGTGTTGTCACGATCAAGGACTGTGATAAATCGTCTCTTATCGGGACTTGTCAAGGTCAAGGACCATAATAATTTTTCTCTTATCACGATCAAGGACCGTGATAAAATTGTAATCTAAAAAAATGTTGCCCAGTAGAAAAACTTGCGTTAAAATAACAAAAAATAAAATATTTTTGTTCAAACAGAACAACAACAACCAACCACAATATAATACGCAACTATACAAATCAAATCAAATTACACAAAATTAAAGTCAATTACATCAAAACCAACAATGTAAGCTTACTTACATCAAACCAGGTTTAATCATAAGTATAAAAATACAAAAACTCAATAATGGTCGAGGAGAAAAGTCGGTCAAATGATAAATGACATGTTGCATCCACGATTCTATGCTTTAATGTTAACTAAGGGAAACTAATATAAAAGAAATAACTGAAGGAAAGCGGAATTTAAATGCTTTTATTATAGGGGGGATGCTAGGCATCTTATTGCATTATTCGTTTAAAACAAGTGAAAATATATTTTTTATTTGTACATGCCACACATAATAGGAGAAACTTGTAGAAAACATAAGGGAGTCACATGAGCTAATAAGTTATAGTATAAACACTCCGACAGGGACTACCATCCTTATCTGCTACAACCCACATGTATGTTATCGAAATAGTTTTCGGAGGTAAAATGGAGTAAAAGCTCATATGCGCGGGTGGAATTTCATCTTCTTCGGGCTCAGTATCTATCTGGAAGGAAAATAATTAAGCAAATACACCAAGTAGATAATTTTATTTCTATATAAGATGTGAGTAGCATATACGGTCAGAATATAATTAGGATCAAATTATGCCGATGTTATAAATAGAAACAAAAGGAAATATCATAGAACTAGCAGGGGCATACTAAAGTCTATTGATATGTAAAAGAATAATATAGTGGATTGCGACTGGTTATATTAACTTACAATGTTAAGGGTTCAGATTATAACCAAATAACCCATAAATTATTGGTTATATGGGCTGCAACTACGTAGTCATACCATTACAATATCGCCCAAAGCATATAATACATTTGGAGAGGCAATTCTAGATAATTGGGAAATAATAAGTAGCTTCGCACACTTAGTTAGAGTGTCACTCATACGTATATAGCAATAGGCACTTACCATCTGAGTGATATAGGCTAATTAGAACTACCGGGGTCTAATCCCTAAATCATAAGGTATGATACTAGGTCTTCACTGATAAAAGGTACAAATTGCATGGTTTATTGCGATTAAGCCAAATAGAATGCAAGGTTATACCACAATTAAGAGTTAGAAGCAATTTAGTGGCGTACTGAATTTATAGTTTGTTGCGGTGTATCGAGTCGTAGGAATAATTGAGATATCGATAAAATTAATATTCACGATAAATATGAACTACATAAAAGAGTTTGTAATAAGGGTATGAGTTCAAATTATCACATAGTGATACAACAACATAGTTATGTGCAAAGACATAAGTTCAAATGTTTAATCTTAAAAATAGATACACCTACTTTGAAAATACGATTTACGATTTTATACGTCTATCTCACGGTGGTTGACTGGATAGTTTGAAATTAGGGAGAATATACGTAGGTAAGATAGTTCTAAATTAATTCTTATGTGATGTAGTAGAGTGAAGAATTGAAATATATTACAGTGTAAAAATAATTAAGAGGGTATAATATTGAATTTTAAAAAGTTTATGATATAATATTTTTCTTAATTTCTATTGGGATTTGGGTTTAGTGAAAAGATAGAAAAATACTTTATTTGACCTAGAGAATTTATGAAAAAAAAATTGGGAATATTTTGAAATACTTGGAAAATTGGCCAAAGGGTTATGTGTAAAATGAAAGTTTAGTTTTTAAACTTAAAACTAACTTTCTCGAGATTATGCTTTCTAGGGATCCAAAAAGGGTAATGTAATATACCATTTTATTTAGAATTTAAAAATAAAAAATTTGGAAAAAAATCAAAATTTTCTGATTGGAGATGCGCTTTGTCAAATATTACACGCGCCTGGTTTGACTAATACTCGCTTGCGTGTAATCCACTTCACCTTGATCCTTCGACAGTTTGACTTTAGGGTTTTGAAACTTTGACCTTAAATTCGAAATGTTTTAGAAATCCATTTAAGTTGATTCCTGAATAAAAGTTGTGTAATTTTTGAAGAGGAATCCAACCATATTGGTTTCAAAGATTTTGGTGGGTTACTTTGAGCTATTGATTTACTATAAAAAGGGCATAATTTTGACTCGAGGATAAGTGATTAAAAGTTATTATTCTTATTCCGTCATAGTAATGGTTTAATTCTATATTATAAATTTAATCAAACGGGCTTGGTTTGAAGGATTTTAGTTGAGTAAAACTCCCGAATTCAAACTCTGAAATTTCCATGCCCGAAAAATTCAAACTTCGATTTGGGGCATTAAAGCTTGGTCTTGGTTCAATTACACATTGCACCTAGGTTCCTAAGGATCAAATCTTAAGTTTCCTCATTTTAAAACTGGTTCAAAGTCAAGGAAGTATAATCCATCATTGAAGCTCAAGCTTCAATGGAGTTTTCTGGTTTCTAGGCTTATACAGTAAATTCACACGTTAACATTCACATGTAAAGACATAAATTTACTCTATATAAGTGCATAAACATAACCAAATAAAAAAGAAAACAACATTCACATATAAAATGACAAAGATGCATAAAAACTCAAATTTTTAGTTTGAAAGTGTATTGAGCTGAAGTGAGTTTTCTCAGTGTAAAGGGTGCCTTTTATAAGGTTCATGGGAGAGAGTTTATTGGTGGAATTGGAGGTGGGTTTTAACCTGGTTTTGTACAGTTTCAATCAAAGTACATGTGGGTTTAAATGGGTACCTTGTGTACACCATGTGGTACATGTCGTGTTGGCAATCAAGTCCAGCTGGTCCCATATCAGTAGGGAGGTAAGTGAAAAGAAGTTAGGTGCTTGGTTTGGTCCTTGTGTAGTTTTGGTTTAGAGTTTAGGGCCTATAAGTTAACTTTTAAAAAATTTAGGGGCTTAAGTGAAATTTCTCAAACTTAGGGGATTGGTCCATAAGAATCCTGTAAAATACAAGTTATTTGGTTAAACTTTACGTTAAAATTGGGGATTAATTGGTATAAGAAAGTGTATAATAACATAATTTTCTATTCAAGGGTATTTCGATAATTTTGTCAAAGTCTTAGGGTTTATTAAGAATTTTAGAACTTTAAAGGGACTAAATCCCTATTTAGGGTAGGTTGTTACATGACCCCACCGCGCTGTCGATATTTCAAGTATCGCCTTTTTCGTCCAATTACAAGACCTCTTCATCTTTTCCATCAATACCTAAATCACTCTGACTTGAGACTCGTAAGGCTTCAGTTGATGGTTGTGCATTATAGTACTCATAGTGGTGCTTTGACCCTTCTCTCCCTTAACAATCCACGATCCTCTAAGCGTGTCACGGATGTAAACTCTCTCTCTCCATTTATCTCAAATGGAATCGTGATAGTGGGGTTGGGGGTAGAGTATATATCGTAAGGGTATGATGAGTCGTCCAACATCGGTGAGAGGGATGGAGTAGTGGTACCCTCACTAACCTTTTCTTTATACTTTCATTTATCCTTTGCTTACCCTTCCTCTTATCCATGCATGCCTGTTTGACCCATTCGAACATATGATTCATGTTTTATTGGACATTTTCCAACTTCGAATCTATGTCCTCTTTGTACGTACCGACCCTAGAGGACACCCCACTATGGCCTCAAGCAAGGTACAATAACTTCGATTTTCCTATCCGGGAGCTGAAACCAGAGTACGGCTTTTTTTATCATGACTCAATGCATCTGTACTCATGGATGCTCTGTCAGCATCACTCTGGCTGTTGTGCACCGCCTTTAGCCTCTCATAAAACAATATAAAAATACGTCATTAACTTTAAAAACGAATATAAATAAGTTATTAAAATTGACAATATACGTTCAGTTCTAACTTACCAAAGTCTCAACAAACTGCGGATTAGCAGCCTCGCCCTTCTCCAATCGAACCTTTATATAAGAGTCAATCCTATGTGCCCCCCCCCCCCCCCCCCCCCCCCCCCCCCCCGAGGCACTCCTAGATTACTGCACATATTAAATTAATAATGAAATTTTAATTTGACCATTAAACAAAATAAGAGCAAATTAAATAAATTTACTTACCATCTCATACTCCACCTCCGCGTAAGATGTCCACCCGGAGTAGTGCACATTTAATTTTTTTAACCGGTTAATCCTCGCCGACTCATGGGTGGATAACTGTCTCTTGGGCGCCTTAAAATCTACAAACTGTTATCAATTAACCAATGGTATTGGCTTCTTCTCTGGGGTGGTGTCCTTACATCGTAGTATATACTCTTGGTACTTCCCGAAATAATAGGTGTGTTTTTTCTTCCACATCTTCCGTTTCTCGTGTACAATAACCAATATATTGTCATGCAGTTCTAGGGGTAAGTTGAATTGTTATTTTCCAACAAACATATAATAAAATATGATATGAAAGTCATATATTTAATAATATTTAGATTTAAATACCTTTATGCCCCCACCCTCCCAAATGGCTATCTTTAGCTCGTTGGGCACGTTCCTCTAATTGTCGTACTTGGACCAATTTTTGATTTCGTTAATTCTCTCAACCTCATCATTAAGTCCATCTTATATTCAATTACGCTCCCCATCTTATTGAATTTTATGGGGTTTCTATTTGATGATCCCCACCCCCGGCTCTGTCTAGAGGTTCGATGGTCAGATGTAGATATATTCTGCAAAAAATAGTATAACATAAATCAAATGGAAATGCTCAATCGGTATATAAGAGTTTAAATAACTTGAGTTATTTTGGTTTAGTGTCGTGTAATGTGACTCCACTGGTTATTTCTTCAAGTTGTTTTAGTGTTATGTGATGTGATCGTGCTTATTTTCGGGAAATTTTATTGTTAAATTATATTTTTACCCCATAACGCCATGTTTTCAAGCTTAAGCATTGGTTTTAAAATATTTACCAAATTCTCACCCCGTGAAGTACACGACTGCACCTATTCTTTCTACAAGTTAGTTTAGTGTTGTGTGACGTGATCGTGCCTCTATTCAGATAGTTTTGTTACTATATTATATTTTCACCCCATAACGCCCTATTTACAATCTTAAGTGTTGGATTTTTTAAATTTTAATATAACAACCCACATTAGACTTAATAAACAATAAATTAGAGCTTGAGATAAACGATATTATGAAAAATCTTTTCAATTTGGGACCTACGGGAAAATATTTCAGTACTTTTTGAGACAATTGGGAAAATGTTCTGCTCTTATCAGTCCCCTCACCATGTTATGACACATATCTACGTTCCCCGCATATTGGATAATGAGCATGATTTTTGTACTCATTTCGGTGTACTATGTGATCATACTTGTAAGCATGAACTAATTTATAGTTCATTTTCAAACCTTTCAAACCGTTCTGTATACTGAGATAGTTATTTGGAAGCGTATTATATTTGGGGAGCAAACCCTTCACCCAATTTAGAATTCCAGTCATGCTATTGCCAGACAAACTAAAACGACTCTTCAAACTATGCAAACCAACCATGGCATGCAAAGTTGTCTGATCTTTATCGCGGTTAGGGTACCATGGTTGGGTCTATTTGACTCTTAAATTTTGGTAGTCATCGTCAAGGTTTATCCCAACACCATCATGAGCACTAGAAAATCCACCACAAGATTCATTGTCTTATGTATCAGAATCTTCATTGTCTTTCGTCACATGAAGTATATAAGCAACGTCTATTAAATCATCTAATATATTATGATCTACGATATCCTCCTATCCTTCCACCATTTTTTTAACTTGACTGTTATACAAGAGGTTGTCCGGGGACAAAGGGGTAATGTGTTTCTCCATGAAAAACCCACATCAGATAATCATCTTGCATACTCCATTTAAGAAAATTTAATTCAACAGTTTTCTACTCAAATACTTTACCATTTCTACAACGTTCGCAAGGACAGAAGAACTCTTCATCATTGAGACACCTCTTTGCGAATTTTATAAACTTGTTAGAAACTCCATGATACACATCCCTGAGTCTGTTTGTCTCACCCATACACTCTTTCTATATAAGATACCCCATAACCGCTTGTAAGAATTGTTACCTACCATGTGTAAACAAATGGGTGATGAAATCAAACACAAGCACAAACCAACAATCGTAAACCAACAACAACCCAACAACGCGATAACAATATATGAAGGTAAACTAAAGTAAATGACCTTGGGAAGAAAGGACTTGAATCCTAAATTGACTTCAGGATACCAACGTAGCAAAAAACAACATCAAAGTCCACAAATACAACCTAATTAACGACCTAGTTAACCCAAACATAATTTTAACCTAATTAATAACCTAACTAACAACTTAATTAACAAAATTAATAATAATAAAGTGGTTAAGTCTAAACAATCATGGTTTAATGATAATGTGTTTCGTGAGGCCCGCGACACTACTATGTTGAAACCCTAAGTCGCGTATACATACCAAATTGGTTTTAATTATACTTTATAACCTAATTGAATCTAATTTTTAAAATCTATGTACATTTGAAGAGTATTAAAAATTATCAAAGAACGTTCATAGTGTTCTTTTCCCTTTTCATCCAAAATCCCAAAATACTTCACATTTTTAAATAAACCCACAAATTATATGTGTTAACCAAAATGATTACATTTACAACAAACAAAAAAATTATAACAGAGCCCAAACAAATATCAAATTCAAATGTTCACATTTTAATGAAGAATGGTTTGAATGTTCAAATCTAGTTTTTGCACAAATTGTTTCTTGTAATATCAAAATCATACATGTATATACAACTAGTTTACAATAAATAAATACATTATAATAAAGCCCAAACAAATATATAAAGTCAAATATTCACATTCTAATGAACAATGGTTTGAATGTTGAAACCTAGTTTTTACACAACATGATTTCAAAGAATAAGAAGACAATACATGCATATATAACTAGATTCTAACACATATATTCAAGAACTACACATACACTTATATATACTTTGTGTGCGAGCATGCATGTGTTTTTTTTTTTTTTTTTTGTGTGTGTGTGTGTGTGTGTGTGTGTGTGTGTGTGTGTGCATGTGTGTGTATGTGTGTAAATCATTCCATTTCAATGAATGAAAATAAGGGATTTTGACCAAGGAGAGAGAGATATAGAGCCGGGTTGATAAGAGAGAAGCGAGAAAATGAAAAATGGGGCAGAAATAAGGGTTTCAAATGGGTTATTTTCGTGAGATTTGTCATGGTCCATGACCATGACAAGGACAGTGAAAAAAAATGGTACCATAGCAACGGTCTTGCCGAAAAAAATGAGACATCTTTACTCTTTTGGTGTAGTGTGAGGTCTTAGATGATAATGAAAGATGACTATATTTCAATTTCTTTTTGGCATTTTTTTAGTTAATTCAATGAACAAATGAAATTTGGTGAATGAAATGATATTTGGTTATGATGGAATGTTTAAATCTTGTTATAATTACATGCACTCTTTTTTATTTGTGTTTACTATTTTATAATAGATGTTGATGTTAATATGCTAAATGCCAAGAAATTATGATTATTTTTTTAATAATCCATGGTTTTAATTTATATATATATGTTATATGACTGTGAAATTGGGGTGTTAGTGCGTAATTATAATAGTGCGTAATTATAAGCGTTTAAATTAGAGTGAAACTAAATATAAAATGAATTTTCCATTAGTTCTATTAAACATAAAATGTTAAAAATCTTATATAATTTGTGTTCTTTTTATTGAATTTTGATGTGGAATTTACATGTAGTTGTGTGCGTTGTTGTAAAATATACATGTATTGTTAGTTTATCTATGTGTAATTTGATAGTATTTGTGTGTAGTCTTTATAGTTGTATCTATTATAGGTATGTGTGTTTACTTAAATATTTTCAACATGTTTATGTGTTAAATTGTTTATTGTATCATGTGTATGCTAATGTTGTTATGTGTGTTTTTTTCTTTGATTAGTTTATTAAGAATAGTAATATTGTAGTGGATTATCATAACTTCTCCATACCACCACTATATTTTCAATTTTTCGGTAGGCCCACACTTCCATTGTTTAATATGTTTTTTTTTTCACTTCCCCTCCCATAATGTAGGTATGTGGAATTACCTCCTCCCCCGCCCTAAAAAAATCACTTGTACAATACTTAAAACCACGTGTACTTGTAGTAAATTCACATATATTGTAATAAATTGACGTTTATGTACAATGAATATGTGAAAATGGATATATGTTTTATGCATCTTTCAATAAAATGATAGGTAGTGTAAGGTGGAACTCTTATGATATTATATATCTATGGGCAAGATGTACTATTGCATTATGGGGATCCATAGAAGTATCTATGGGAAATATGTTGAGATGACATTTTATGACCATCCCAACCCGGATGTGGAGAATCACCCGCTCGAGTTCCATGATGCGCCCACTCAAGGATCAGTTCTTGTGCGTTATTTTTTTCCTTATTGGAGGAGACATGGAGAGGGAATACTTGGCCGATAAGGTGTATGTTGTGATGATATAAAACTTAAATTCATCAGATTATTTTACCAAAAACATTCAAAAGAAAGTAATTAGTCCCAAAAATGACTATAAGGAAAAAGGATTAAAATGAAGGCAAAAAAAGGGGACCGGGGAGTAAGTTATAGATAGGTAATGTGTTAGACACTCCCTACACCTAGGCCTATAAACACTTCAGAGATGGGGCGGGTATACCCTTAATCGTCTATGGATTTGTTTAGTTTTTTAGTGGATCGGGTCATACCTTATTACCCGTTGAGTCCTATTTTTTATAACTAGGCTGGGGTCCATTAAGGACCTCGAACTCGACCCTCTTAGAAATTGTTGATACCATATATGATCTCTCAAAGATCTAAAAGGTTTTTATCCTTTTTTTCTTTCCATGAATGAAGAACGAGGTCATAAGGTCTACCAGATATCTTGTGGTCTCTAAAGACCAAGTTTTTCATCACAGATGAACCCAAGCAAACTAGGGGCCGCTATGGAACTCTGAGGACTATTGGGCGTATTAAAGCGTGCCCGGGCCATGTAAACAAAGCTCGACGTTACCCATATAGAGGTTATTAGGCCTTATACACCTCATCTCTACACAAACAGGGGATACATGACTCATTTGGGATAAATTAACACCACCATAACCGATGACAAGGTTTTCCACTAAGCCCAATCCTAAGGTTAAGGCACACTCAACCGACCTACGACCTACAAGGACTAAACTCTGACCACGTCCTAATGCCTCCACTAAGGGTTTCATCCTTCTCCTTTATAAATGGATTAAGTTCATACTGATCCAAGGTTCCACTTACTTCCTCTACCATCTCCCAGTTGAATTGAAGTCTTCAAAATAAATATCTATTGCCTAGAATAACTATCTTACGCCACTTTTAATCGCTTCACTAACACTCAGAGTTAAGTCACCCATACCGAAAGCTTGTGAAGGGTTGAAGGCATCTTGAAATATAAAAACTATCTAAAAAACTACTAGAGTAACTAGAGAACACTTGTATTCTAGATTCTATTCACTTAGTATTTGTTAACTAACAATTTGCTATACTTTTATAAAAAGATTGAACCACTCCCATCCTTCCATACATTATATTTTTTGTTGATTCCTAAATTGATTAAGGAACCCCTTGAGGAGTCCATCAGTTACTCCCAAGAGGACCTTATACTTGTAATAAAGACCTCAGAAACCTTAGTCTCCCTTGTACAAATCTCTATAAGTCTTAGATGCGTAATACCCTCGGTTGCAATCTAATATTAACACTATTCATAATGGACGTAGGATCCTGGGTATATAATTCGAACCACTCTACATGTTTGTATCTTACTTTAACACACCTACTCACACCCTAGTCTATGGTCCATTGAGGAGCACTTGTTGGAGCTGAGGCCTCCAAAGAGATTTACACCACCATCAGTTTGGCACCATCTGTGGGAATGGTTGTTCCTTGGATTGATACTCTTATATAAATTTTATATTTACGAAGATGAAAATAAATACCAAATTGGCTTACTTGTTGAAAGACATAGAGGCTCACCAGAAAGAGCTCTAAGATCAGTTGAATGATGTTCTACATAGGCTTCTGCTACCTCGAGTAGTAGAGGAACCCATTGGATATCAGTAATGCAATACAATGGAAAACTATGCCCCCGATTAAAAGGAAACAATAATCATGAAGGTGTGGCCTAGATTCGTCATAGGTGGGTGACTCGCTGTAAGGACAAAAATTTCCAATCGAGTCTTATGTAGTGTTGGCTCAATTCCGGACAAAAATATTTGAGTCATAGGATAGTGTTCATGTTGTATCTTTTTAAGCCTATGACAAGTGTATGTTAAAGATGTAGCGGTCAAAAATTGAAGAATATATTCTTGTCGATTTTCGTGTCAAGTTTCACGTCATCAACATGTGGATTACAATGTCTCCTAAAGGTATGAATGCATTAATATATATATAGGAGCTTGGAAATTTATTTTGGGTGTTAGTATTTTTTTATTAAACTTTTTTTGAATTCATAATTCTAAAGATTTTATTCTCGGACACCTTTCCGTAGAAAAATCATATCAAATCCAAAAAAAATCAGAGAAATACGAAACTGGCGGCGACGTGTTCATATCGAAATTATCTACAATCATGAAAGGTCATTCGAATGAAATTTATTCTTATTCGAACGAGATCCAAAGTTGATATCATTTTGTTCGCATCGTAGTTAGTATCCATTATCACTTACTTGGATTAGTTATTGTCTTTTGTTGCCCATAGCTCTTCTTGATCATATCTCTTAATCATCATCATGTTTTACTCGTTTTCCCATTTTTATATCCCTTATGCAGTTTTAGGGGGAGAAATGGTACTTAGTTAAATTGGGGGAGAAATGAGTAATTAATTAATTCCTAATCCGTTGTCTCTTCCTGAATAAAAGGGAGAGAATGATAGGGGGAGAAATGGTATCTAATCCTATTATAATCGTATCTTAGTTTAGGAGATTTAACTTAGGGGGATTCGCGACCTTCTTAGGTAGATAACATTTGATAAAGGGGAATTAATTTAGGGGGAGTATTTATTTTAAATTCATTTAATATTTTGATGTTCTCTATACGTTTAATGTTTTGCTTAAGTGTGCAGGAATTATTCTAGCGACAACTTTCATCGACAAAGATAGTCATCCTTGGGTTTTGAGTCAAGCTTGTATTTTTTATTTTGGGTGGGATGTTTTAAGTCTAGTTGAGCTTGACGGCCCTTTAGGATTTTTGTTTGGTTTTTGTCCCGGAATATCCAAAGGGGGAGATTTGTAAGGACACAAATTTTCAATTGAGTCTTATGTAGTGTTGACTCAATTTCGGACAAAAATATTTGAGTCATAGGATAGTGTTCATGTTGTATCCTTTCAAGCCTATGACAAGTGTATGTTGAAGATGTAGCGGTCAGAAATTGAAGAATATATCCTTGCCTATTTTTGTGCCAAGTTTCACGTCATCAACATGTGAATTCCAATGTCTCCTAAAGGTATGAATACATTAATATATATATAGGACCTTGGAAATTTAATTTGAGTGTTAGTATTTTTTTATCAAACTTTTTTTGAATTCATAGTTCTAAAAATTTTGTTTTTGGACACCTTGTCGTAGAAAAATCATATCAAATTAAAAAAAAATCAGAAAAATACGAAACTGGCGGCGACACGTTCGTATCGAAATTATCTACAATCATGAAAGGTCGTTCGAACGAAATTGATTCTCGTTCGAATGAGATCCAAAGTCGTTCGAACGAGATTTCAAATAAGATTTTTTTTTTCGTTCTGTCTTATCGTTAGAAGTGTCGTTCGAACAAAATGTCGTTCAAACAAAAATGTCGTTCGAACGAAATTGGCAGGAACAGTTTTTTGACAGTTTTATCCCATTTTCCCACTTTTTGTCCCACTATCTTTTTGCCAAATAAATATACTTCGGGACCAGACTTTTTTCGACGACTTTTTCGCACATCTAAGATAGTTTTTGAGAGCAAATTCTTTCAAGAAAAAGTCTCCTTGATTTTCGTTAAAATGTTTTAATCCTTAGAACAAAATCAAGGTTTATACACCCATAGTTTATTTATTCCAAGATATATTCCAAGGTTTATATATCTTTGCTTGGAGTGTTTGGCACCAGGTTTTTCTCTTCATCTCAAAGAAGAGAAGTTTGGGTTTACTTCTACATCCCTAAAAGAAGAAGACTTATTTTTGCTGCGGCATTCTCACATGGTGAAAGGCACCATGTGTGATTGACGGTTGTTCCCAAAAACTTCATTGGTGGATTCCAAGGTTATGGTGGAGTCCGAGATTATCGGCTAAGCATAGGTTGATACAAGAAGACGCGTTAGGGGCTTGAAGGGAGTCGAGTCCAGTTGTGTAAGTCATCTGTCTTGTATTTGTAAAATTTCGTACTTAGTGGACTTAAGGCTAAGGTCCGTCCGAGATTTTTCCCATTGTGGGTTTTCCTCGTACATCGCGGTGTAGTGTGTTATGAATTTATTTTATCTTACAAAATCACTAGAACGCATGCTTAGGACTAAAAGATAAAATATGGTTTAATTCACTACTCTTGTTTAATTTGGTGCTAAATTAGTTTGGGTATAATTCAATTAATTTAATTCAAGTCATTAACCTTAATTTGGTAAAATTTGGTTTGGCCTAATTTGCAAAAATTAAATATTTATTGTTAGGCAAATTTCTAGGACTTGTACTAAATTGATTTTTGGGCCTAAAGTAAAAATTCACAAATTTGATTTTTAGTATAATTTTAATTTTGCGAAAATTAAAATTTGTTTACTTTAGTTTTAATTTGTGAAGAAATTAATTTTTAGTTTATGTAGATGTTTAGTATAACCATCTCTATTCCGCACTTATAGGAAATTAATCATATTTAATTGAAAGAATTTTTTTAAAATTGGGGTCCTATCGTTTTCATTTGCATCCCAGTTAGGGATCCCTTGTCACTCTCCGATAATTAGTCTCAGGGAGGTTCCAGGGTAGCAAGGCTGTGGGATGACGAAATGATGAAAATTCAAGACATGTTAGGGAATTTCCTCAACCATTATAAAAACTCAAACTATACCGTTGAGTTAGCACTCCAAAATACTTTGTCTCCCTTCTCTGATGAAGTTCAACATTAAGTTATTCCCGTCTAAGTGGAAGATGATGGATATTGAACCTTTTAATGGGTCCACAAATCCCATTGACCATATGGAAACTTATAAGTCTCTCATGCTCCTACAAGACACCTATAGTGAGGTTGTTTGCAGAGATTTCCCTATTACTTTGAGGGGAACATCTAGGCATTAGTTTGCCAAGATTAAGCCAAGAACGATTGGAAAATTCACCGAGATGGTAAGATATTTTGTTGTTCATTTCATTAGAGATAAAAAAATGAGGAAACTTGACACTTTTTTACCCTACTCGAGACAGGATTCTGGCGAGATCCTCAGGGAGTATACAAATAGGTTTAATAAAAAATGATTGAAAGTTGATGATTTGAATGACACCACTTATAAGGCGGCCTTCATCTCATGACTCGCTGTAGAGGATTTGCCGAGATACATCATTAAAAGACCCCCTAGGTACATGATATAATTGTTAAAAAGTGCTCAGAAATACATAAATGACGAAGATGCGGTCACCGCCATATGTGAAGTGGCTTACCCTCAACAATGGAAAATGAAGGAGGTCTTCTCCTTCCTTGGAGAATCCCTTGAGGCCTTATAGGCCAAGAAAAGGAAGAATGATAGAAAGAATAATGGACCCCCAAATGCAGACCACTTCACCTCTTTCACAACGACCATAGAAGACTTATTCTTAGTTGTGGAATTATAAGATCATTTGGCTCCACTAAAGCCCATGAGAGATCCATAAGAAAAGATAAATAAGTCCAAATATTATCGATTCTACAAATACCATGGGTACAACACCAGTGAGTGTTTCCCCCTAAAAGAGGCCATTGAAGGAGTTATCAAGAGGGGGTACATCAAAGAATTTTTAGCTAAAGATGATGATAAAGCTCAACATAACAACAAGAAGAAGGATGAAGTCCCATTGATCGATGTCAACACCATCTCGGGAGGGTTCGTTGGAGGCAAATATTCCTCCACTACAAACTTTTGTACATATACGTGGAGTGAATTATTATTATGACCCTAAGACAAAGTTATCTTATTTAACCTTAATCTCATTTTCAAAATAAAGTATTTAATGTATTTAATATTCGATTCTACTATCTTTAAAGCAATAATTAAATTGCTTGGTTCTGAATCACTTAATAAAAAAATCTAATGACTATATTTATAAACACTCTTCATTGGTTTGTCACTATAAGTGGAGTATGATCACCAATTATAAAGTCAAATATTATAACTTGATTCTTCGCTCACACATTTCGGGATTATTAATTTAAAGTTTATGAACTACCCATGAATTAATTCATTATGGGATGCCAAGTGAAAGTAATATCAACCATATCTTAAGATTTATCTCTCATATAACCCATTGATTAATATAATACAAAAACATGTGCATGTACTATTACTAATGAAACAATCAATAAACTTAGCATTATAACCAAGATACATTTAAATAATTAGAATGCAAGTAAGAATCACTATGGGACTCATAATTTTTTGGAACTATATAAATATTATATAATGACAAGAACAAGATCATGCATATGTTTAAATATATAGTATCCTTCATATTAATATATTTCCATACATTATACTAAGGCAAATATGACTAAATAATATTTAACATTGCATGTTAATTGTACAAAAATACAATATTAGCAAAATAAACCACTAACGTTTAACTCTTTAAACACATGGGTGTTACATATCCAATTATATATGACAAGAACGTATCATTACACAACCAATTACTATGACTAACACTAAAATAATCTATCCATGAATTTTGAATAGCTAATTTTTCACAGTTGCCTTATTTTTAAATTATTCTAATTCCATCAAACCAATTTTCTTTTGAAAATCCATTTATTTGTATAGTTATCCACCATAAAATAGATAAACCAATTTTCAGAATTGATTGTCTGTGATGAGAATTATTTGCTCATCAGTGCCTAATAAAAGCAACAATTTTCAAATTCCACAATCTATTTATAGATTTTATATTCCCAGGGCATTTTACGTATAAAATATTTTGACTTTCTTTAATACGTTAACAATGTGTAAAAGTAAGTGACACCAGAAATATCATTTGTTATTTCATCGCTATTTCTAAATACTTCATTTTTCACATGAATCATATTTAAATTTTATTAATAGACATATGTTCAAATAATGAGGTAAATTATATCCACATAAATTTACTTTAGCATTTCCTTGAAGTTTAAAACAAACTTATATTTAAAATATTATAAATAAAACAAGACATGTAACATTAAATAAATGCAATTAATATATACAAGCACACAATAATTTATTTATTTAGAAGAATTTTCTAACACGTTGCTAAAATTTATGATTGTTCACTATAAACGGCGACTATTTTTCAAAAACGTCACTAAAAGATTGCGACAAATCACTATAACTGTGATTTTTCATCTGAAATATTGCTATAAAATCTGTTTACAAAAAAGACACGTCTTTTCATGAAAAAACGCATTATGTTTCAAGTGATTTAATTATTGTCCAGGGATGATACTCTAAAAAAAATGTTGAAGTAATATATGCATATACTTTATGCGCAAAACTAATATTTAGTCTAAATTAAACCTTGTGTCAAAAAAAAAAATTTAGTCACATTTCAAAGATATTAGTGATATTTAATTATCACAAGTTAAAATTTGATGCCGATTGAATCTTAATATTTCAAATTATATATATATATATATATATATATATATATATATATATAGAGAGAGAGAGAGAGAGAGAGAGAGAGAGAGAGAGAGAGAGGAGAACCATTTGATTACTCCATTTGATCGGTTTGAATTGAATGAAATGGATATGGCTTTAAAAATAATCAAGCCTTTCATGATAATTTCCATATGCAATGCAAATTACCAAAGAAATATTGGTTCACATATTTATTAGAGGCAATATAGAGAACCGACTTATTAATATTTTCATTATATATAGGACGCATAATAATTTTGATATCAAATTAGTCCCTTAAATTATATAATGTCAAAAATTCTCTTTTACCATCTTAAAATACAATTATTATAGTATCTCCTCAATTTTCTTAAGCTCATAGTCTACTCCGCGCAAAGACAATCAACTTTTCTTTTATAAAGATAGACCCTATTTTATTTTTCATTAATGAAAGTTTTATATTTTTTCCTTAAAAACTAATTTTATCCTTTATTTTTATTTTTATAAATCTAGCCACTATTTTTTTTATTACTGTAACACCCCGCTTAAAATAATAACGGGTGGCCAGCCCTATACTATATTAAATCAGGAATTCCAGATGGTCCAGTCTCAACATCAACTAACGGTACTATATAATATAGGACTAACTACCCGATATCATATAAGCGAGATGTTAAAAAATTTAAAAACATGCAACATAACACAACCCAACACTACAAAATTTCTAATAAATAAGAGAGATGCAAGAAAGAACTATAAGAAATGAAAGAAATCACTATACATGAACATGCCATAAATAAATAAACCCGAATAAGCTGTCGGGTCACAGCAAATACAATAACTGGAATGGAAAGACTATAAACATATATATAAATATCCCTTGGGTATAAACCCGATATACAACATGAATCCTACCTAGAAATTTAAACAAGTAGGAAGCGGCTACATGAAACATCCCGCAACAGTCCGCACCTGTAACGGCTCCCAAGACTCTGGATAGAAGGTCATCCGGTATCCATGCGGTAGGATACCTGTGGAAATATATATGTATATACAAGAAGGAGAGAAAAGTAAACGGGTCAGAGCCCCGAATGTGTAAAATATTTAACAAGTGTGTTAACCATGCATAATAAATACCGGTGTACTTAATTTCATAAATAAGTGAGACCGCACTCTCGTGGAACCCCAACTCACCTCTCATCTAAAGGCGCGCACCTATTCGCGTCCTCAAATTTTAGTTAAATTACCCCCATGATTTTTAGGACAACCTAACTTATCAGGCCTAGCCTATATCCACGAGAGCTACCCTCCCGTCATAATCTAAGGATCCACCCATTTCTAATCCTATTAGATTATGATTACAACAATTATGCCATGAAAGGCTTAATGAATTCCGATTTAATAATCTCATGAATTTTAATCATCATAATTCCTAAAACATTACCCCTATACATATACATACATATATATATATATATATATATATATATATATATATATATATATATATATATATATATATATATATATATATATATATATATATATATACCTATATAGGCTAAAAACGTAAGAATTAATATACTTAATAATATGCACATGGAATATTGGCAAGACTTCTCTCTAATCCCAAAATTGTACTACGTTTCGTGCATGGGGAGTCTCGCAAAGCGAAATCCAAATAAGGAACCGCCCCGTTACACTACTCCTGACAAGGTCAAGACCAGAGATCCGTGATGCCACCTATGGAATTACTTCTCTCAAATCTCGACATGGCACTGCGTTTCGTGCGTGAGGTGTCTCGCAAAGCGAAATCCAAACAAGGAACCACCTCGTTACACTACTCCTGGGCAATGTCGATCCTAGAGATCCATAATCCTCAACATACAAGTTAATACTACCATTACTACTAACTATAACTCCTAAGGAAAGAAAGAAAGAAAAGAAAAGAAAGAAAACAAATAAGATAAAATAAAAGAACTTCCAATAACAACCTTGGGATGATGTAACCGAAATAATACCTTATGTGCGATACATCAACCCCCATCAATCTAGTACACCATAATCATCTAAGATGTACTTCATAAAAGTCCATATCCTTTCATCTATAGGATATATATATAAATATATATATATAGGTATTTATTTCTAACCGTATATATATATCATCATCAATCCAATAGCCAAGTGTACATACTACATATGATGTACAAGGCCATGCACATAATATACCCGGCTATACATATCGCCGATAAACTGCATCAATGCTATCATCTTCCCAGTGCCCGACTCACGTAGCAAAACTGGGGCCACCATGGTGGGACTAAACGACACCCATCTCGTGGTAAACTCACGCACACGACGTCCCGGGAAGCGGTCATAGCTCCAAACCGGCAATGAGACGAAACATACCCATCACGTCTCATCCCAAAATAAATATATATATCATATAGTAACACACGGGACGACTATGACCTGGGGAATATCCACACCCTACTTTTCTAGCCAGGATGCTCACCCTCTACGCGCGCAACTTCCCAATGATAGCATGAGCGGGGTATGCTTAACCAATTAAGTATATATATCATTTATATGCATAATATATAATCCATATGATCCAATCATATGATCAAGTAATAAACCATCATATACGGTTTAAATATCCATACCATGTATGTCCACAACATAAAGATATCCATATATCTATATACATACAGATATATATATATATACCAACACATATTCACATATCCTTATCTGTATATATATAAACTAATCCTCGTTCATATGTATAAGATATATATAACTGGCTATAAGTATACATAGTCCTCGATATACAAGCCGTCACTACCATTTCCATTAAATTTACCTTGATATGTGAATATAATTCCATACTTTAAACATATTCAATCATTTTCCTCTGATGAATGGTCTCCCAAAACCATATGTATATATCTATACCTATATATATTCAACATTAGGGCTATCACCCAAGATTTTGTGTAGGAATCTTTCACTACACATGTTATCTATATCTCCGAGTACATTAAAGAATCTAGTAATCATTTTGACTACCGGTATACATATAACTAATAGTCTATCAGCCTCAAGCTCATTCTTTCAATCATCAAATAATCTCATTTCCCTCGATTTCGACTATGGTTCGATCACTTTTGTGAATACCCTAATCTAAGATCTCTCTAAGAGTTCTTAGCCTCACATCACATCTACACTTACTTTTAATCTACAATTAGGATTCCCAATCCCAAAGGTTTTTCCCCAAAAATCTCTATACATAACTCCAAATACATACATGGATACATTTCTCCCAAATTACCCTAAGGAGTCCCCAAAACTCTAATGTGTGAGAAGCTCCTTATGTGTCTCCAAGAACATATCTCTTTCATCATAAGAGAAGGCCCCAAATCAATAAACCCAACCAAAAAGGGTTTGAATTCACTATGGAGAAAAATCTCAAAATGCCCTGTTTCCGAATCGATTCGGCCTCCCAGGCGAATCGATTCGGGTCCCAAGACCTGGGCTTCTGCAATAGGCCGAATCGATTCGGCTTGGGGTCCGAATCGATTCGGTCAATGCAGACCTGTTAATTTTACCAAACCGAATCGATTCGCTTGAGGGGGCGAATCGATTCGGACCTGCAATTTTTGAAGAGTTCATCTGTTTCTTCAAAACCCACGAATTCTAAACCCTAAATTTCTCATTCCAACCCCCAATCCTTCATCAAATCATGATTTTAAGCCCATTAACCAACCCAAAGTTAATCCCAATTATTTCTATGTCATTAAATCCATATTTAATCATTGATTTCAAGATGAAACCTAAAAATCTAGGTTTTGATATTAATACCCAAAAACCATTTCTTTACCCCACAATTTATGAAATGAAATACACAAATAGTTATTTAGCAAGATTAAACACTTGCCTCAGATTTGTAGAGGTTGGATCGTCCTCGATGTCGCGGTTGGGCCAAAAATCCCAAGCTTTTTCTTCCTCTCTCTCTTCTTTTCCTTCTTATTTCTTTCTTCTTTTTTCTTTCTCTCTTCTCTATTTGAGAAGGCTTCATCCGTAAGCCTTAAATCCTTTAAAACAACAAACCCAGTTTTAAATGTTAATACACACTTTAAATGACTCGTTTAGACCAATTAGAGTCAAACTGACTTAAAAATATTCTGGAGCCGAAATAAAACCCAATGACAGTCATTTTGACTATCTCGACCCTTCTGGAATCGATGGCACACTCAAAATCATCATCCGGAATACTTTAAAACATCCTCTATTTTTGGATTTAAATTCCCAAATTTTAAAATTCTCCAATTTAATTAAATTAAATTTTCCCAAAATTAAATTTCTCAGTCTCAAAAGTCTTGGGGTGTTACAATTACAAAGAAGTGTTTTATTAAAAAAAACTAAATCTTTTCATAAAACATTAGACTATGGATGTTACCAAACCTCCTATCATTAAAACTTCCATCACCACTACTCCTTCGCTAAAGTGCAAAAATAATTTTGCATCGCCAAAATTTTATATTTTCTACTTGATTTTTGATGTTTTACATGTAATACCTTTGAACCACTGTTTGTCACCTTATTATCATCGCATCGCTGGTAAATTACAAGATTATATTTTCAAATATTTCACTGCAAAATTAAATTTTGAATGTCTAGGCAACAAACTAATTTCGCAGTGTATAAAAAAATTGAGTATGTAGCATAATTATTTATTTTATGGAAATGAATAATGAAGGATATTGTTGTACCCTAAATATAATATGATCTTGGGAGGATTCAAAGGGTCATACTTGTTATTATAATCAATCGATCCTGACACCCTAAAATAGTATAATACCTGAAGGACATTAAGTTGGACTTCAGTGGAGGTTAACCCCTGCCTAGCCGAGGTAGAGAATAGTAGTAGAGGGAAAACCACGTTTGATTATGATATTATCCTATACTATGCAATTCACGCTAGTGGATAATGACAACATGAAGATAACATGCAGTATGAGGATGATATGAAGATATTGCCCAAGTGAAATACTAACTAGTGATTACTCCCTTCTTTACATATAAAAAGTGATATCACCTACATCAATAAGGGTGAGACATGTGTCATGGGGACCACTCGCTCCCACCATTCACCTGTTATAAATGGAAACCCTATTAATTTGTTTTAGGAGAGATGATTCTGAGTATTGTTATGCTGCTAAAGTGAATTCAGAGCTCTTATAAACTAACTCCAATGGAAATTACTCATTAGAGGAATATAATCCATAACACATGTGGACATAGGCACCAAGTTGGGATGAATTATGTAAATTCAGTTTTCTATTCTCTCTCTCTAGATCTTTAGTTTACTTTCCTGCTTGAATTCAATTGCCGCATATATTTTAACTTCTTAGTTAGCAGAAAATTAGTAAACATAATTAAGATTTGTATAGTCCTAATTTCTAGCATCAACAATTTGTCTTCTTATGTGGGAAACAACATATCCATGTTTGTTTTGCCACAATTTTATTCATAGAGCTAGAGTATACCTTAATTAATAGTAACAACAACTCGAATGATCTTTTTTTGAAGTGTTACGAAGGATTAGAGCAGTCATAGAGAAATTCATTTGATCTAATCTATTTAATTTAGCTAAATCTTCACCTCTAAATTATAATTAAATCTATTGGAAACCCAACTTGGATTCCCCTTAGTATATTCTGTCAAAAATTCTGGCAATCTAAAGTATAGCAACGTAATGGAGAGGAATGATCCTTCCCCTCTTATTGGAATGGTTGATTTGCAGGGAATCTTAAAAAATATGGTCAGGAGCCATACCGAAATGTAATAAACCATGAAGAATATCACAAAAAGTCTCATTTTCGAGCATATTCTGCTATTCCAGCTCGACTAGGAGTTAGATACAATCACCCTATCTTTTATAGACAAAGCCGATTGACGATGAGAAGTCCCTCCACTAGCTCTGTACAAGGATAGGAGATACTCATTCCGAGAGCGAGTTATGGAGAACCCGTGATGGTTAAAAATGGTTTAGGGAGAAAGGCACTATAGATATGACTGTCGATATGGGTCGTACTATCCTAGAAAAATCTTTATATTCAGAACAAAGTAGGCTAAAAGTTACACCATTGAACCACCACGTCCTAGTGCATTTTAAAGGCTTAACATAGGAAGTTTATTTGTTTAATTGTGTCCTAACCCTTAAGCCTCAAGAGGATAACAAGAGATGGGGCATCAAGAGGAGTACCTACGATTGGTGACTAAGGAGGAGTCATTCTCGGCCAGGCCGAGGAATTTTTTTAGAGAGTTGGCTAGATCTGAACATAAATAAAAAGAGGGCTCGGGTGATAGCCATATCCAATCTGAACATCATTGGAAAGATCCATTCAGAGGCTGGAAGATAAGTTGGGGGACCTGATGTAAATAAGAAACACACTTTAGAGGGGTAATGTGTAGGGTTATCCCTTCGCACCATCAATACTAAGTTATCACACTCCAACCAAGTTTAAGACGCTAGTCATCTCCTCTAAATATGATAAAAAAACAAATCCCATGCATCACATTAAACTTTATCAAGTTGCCTCAAGCATCTACTCTATCACTTATGAGATGTGTTGTCGAGCATTTTCCACCACTTTGATTGATGGGGTTTATTCGTAAAACCACGTGTCAAATATTTTATTAATTTTTAATAAATGATTATTGTATTCATTTTTAATGAGAATCAAATTTATGAGAATACTTTGTATTTTCTTAAGTAAATTGTTCCATGTTTAATGTCAGTCAATATAGCTTACTAGGAATTTCAATGAGTTGCCATTAGGTTGATTGCAAGGATATTGTAATTTCGGTTCTAGCACTATTGAACAGTTCATAAGCTATATAGGAAGTTGACATCCTATCGAAACGGTGCAATGCAATCCTAGTATTTTATCTCAAACTACGAGAACCTGTATTATGGTTTGGTAAGTTGTACGATAGTTTGATAGAGGATTATGAATTGTACATCCTAGTAGTGTATTGAACATGGCCACCCATGAGATTTGAGTCTAAGGGTTATCTTGATTAGGCCCTGGATATCTCACACCATTGTTAAAGGGTGCATAGATTCTTAATCTCGAGAACTCTTATGATTGGAATAATTATTTGATTGTTACTTGATTACTATGGGTGCGATTCAATCTTGTATTAAGTCAAATTATCTCCACATATTGGGTGATAATTATATAATTAGGTTTGAGATCTTAATTCGAAAGAATCCACGTTTGGGGATACTTTGAATTTGCTATAACCCCATGACAGACTTATAGATCTATTTCAATTAGGGAACCTGATCAATGGATTATTTATAATTCGCTGGAGTAGTAAAATAAGTTAAGTATCAGAATTTAGGAATTGATTAGGTGTTAGTTAAAGGCAATTTGAAGAAAATCGATTTAACCAAACGGGTATCGAAAGCTTAAGGGGGGGAATCATATTATGTGCCATTATCGACTTTGCAAATAAGACCTCATTATACGTGAGTGATATATCAGATAATTAAATTGGAGTGCAATCATAATTATCTAGTGGAATTAATTATGATTAAATAAATATAGGAAATTGTAAGGACATATTTTACATAGTCCGCTTATATTAGAGTATGTCGTATACCGCTACAACCCTCGAAGAAAAGTTCAAGTTCAATTATTCATCAAGACAAATCTGCATATCAACATTCTTCAACAGACAAGCCTCTATGAGATACGTTTTGGTAAGGTTGTGTTTAAGTCCCTTAATGTTTCATTTAAAGTGCTGGGATAATTTTTCTAAAATGTTTTTAAACATCCAAGGCATCATTTTTCGTCAAAATAATTTTTTCAAAGTCCCGAGGCAGAGTTTTAAAAGAAAAAGATTTTATGCTGATGTCGTTCAAACGACAGGACAATGTCGCGGGAATGAGGACTTCAAGTGACAGGCTATGTCGCACGAAGGCTCGTTTGAAGCTCGCTTGGAGTATTTTATCAAATGATATGCTACTGTTTTCATTTTCTAAAGTCGTTTGATATGTCTCACATGTTGTTCGAGCGACAACTCCGACTTAAAATTTTTATAAATAGTCCTTTTTGCTTCAGAAGACCTGAAATTTTTATTCTACGAAAATTACTTTTGCAGAATTTTTGTCTTCTCACTTTTTGAGGGTTTTTAACTTTGTTTTGATTCACAAATCATCCCAATAGCTTTAGTGAATCAATTTGGAACCCAATATACAATTTTTCTATAGTTTCTCTTATAGGGAAGATTTCTCTACTGTTGATTTGGTACCACTTGAGGGAGGTGCTGGCCGACTACAACTGTGGTCATTGGGAGTACTTGAGGGTGTTCCTTGGTCAAGACAGAACTACGTGCTCTTGTGGGTTCGCTACGATTGATCCATTGTTGATTCTAGACTGAGGTCTATATGAGTGTTTGTGGATATTCATTGTGTATGTGAGTTGTAATTTACCTCTTCATAGTGAAATAAAAAGTTTTACCTGAAAGGTTTTTTTTTTCTTGAAATCCATGTGTTAGCAATTTATATTTATTTTGTGATGGCATGATTTATACACCTAGATGCATGTATTAGGGTTTAATTAATTTGGATAAAAAATTAAAATCTAGTTAAATAAGTTTAAAATTAGAAATTTGTGAATCAACATACAATCGACATCACACAACATTTACAAATTGGTATTAGAGTAGGTTACTCTAAATTATCGAGTGATCATTTTTTTCGGAAATTTTTTGTAATATTGAATTTTTTTGAAAAATCTGATTTTGAGATTTCGCAATGTTTCTGAATGAAAACTTATATAATAGGTTGCTAGTTTTTGACGGGTCTAATTATGACTATTAGAAAGATTGCATGAAATCTTATTTAAAAACAATCGATGAGCAAGTTTGGGTTGTTTGTGAAAGTGGGTGGACTCCTCCCACTGCCACCGCTAATAATGTCACCAATCTTAAGCCTATGACTGACTCGACTGAGGACGAATTAAATGGAGAACTTTTAATTCTCGTGGACTAAGTACAATTTCTGGAGCCATTATCCATGACGAGTTCCCACGTATCATGACATGCACCACGTCAAAAGAAGCATGTGATGTTTTAAAACTTACCCATGAAGACACGACTGCAGTGAAAGAGTCTAAATTGTAAAATTTAACTACTCAATTTGAAACTGTAAAAGTGGCGATCGCTTAAATAAGCTTTGATACCAATTTGTTAAATATTTCTTTGTGATAATTGATTAAATTCTCAAATTTCTACTTTGGCACACTTATTTAATTAGAGTATATTTTTAAACCAAATTAATTCAGCCCCTAAACATGCAACTACGTGTGTGCGTGTGTCAAACTATAAATAAATAAAGCATATGACATAAATTTTAGGAAAAATCCCCGAAGGGCAATGTTGATGTAAAAAATTAGATTGTATCTAATTATTTAATCACAGATAAAATAAATGAGACAAAGAATTTTTAAAGTGGTTCAGCCTTATAAGAATGGCCTACGTCCACTGTTTCTGCTATTGATGACTGTTTGGGAATTCTCGATTACCAGTTCAATCAAGAAATTTTGATCCCCTTACAATGAGGGTAATACAATGTATTTATAGCCCTGAGGCTGTAATGTGAAAGGGTAATACATTAAATGGTGTACATGTGAAAGGGTAATATATTAAATGCCCCTTAAGTGCATACATCTGAATGATGAGCATTTAATGAACAGTCAAACTGTTGGTTATCCTGCTATTAATTCTTTGTTCGAGGTGCAGCTCGGACCGCCTAAGCTGCTCGAACCGTCTAAGCTGCTCGAACCGCCTAAGTTCCTTGGTACTCAAAAGTTCCTCGGGGAGTTCTTGTAAGTCGGAGCGTCTGAGTTGGTCGGGGAAGTAGTGTTCCTCGTTGTAGCATGGTTCCTCGGAGCGTCTGAGTTCCTAGGAAGCGTTTGTTGTTGCCACGTAGATTGCCACGTGTCTTAATCCAATTAAACTATGTCAGCAGACTAAATTTGGTATCAACAGAAGCCCCCAATATTTCATAGTTCGAAATTTGAGGAGTGTGGAACATTCTTTCTCGATGTATGGCGGTTTTAAATGGTTATCCTAAAATTTAGGAGTGTTTCCTTTGTATTTATTTTTCCTTCCAAATTTGTAGAATCAGGCTTTTTTGAATTTTTATAATCGCCTCGATATTCGCGTACTTTTTGTCCTTCTAGCCGCCGGTAGCGTAATCGTTTCTTTTTGTAATCATTAACTTTACCGTTTCCCAAGGAAAAGTATTTAAACGCTGCAGAAAATTCCATCGTCTTCTACTTTTTCAAATTTGTATCTTCGATTTTTCCATCGTCTCTTTCTCTCCTGTGCACTCATCTCTTCCATCGTTCGTTGTCAACATATCCCTTTTTTTCTGTAAGATCTTCTTCCTTCTTCTTCATTTCCTTTATTCATCATGGTTTACCTTGTTGAATCTCTTAATAAATTTCGTTCTGATTTTTCTATTCCTTCATGGGTTGTTCTGGAGGAACTTTGTGAACCTTCTGATTATTTTCGTTTGGCTGAGGGACATTGGTTCCCCAGTCTTTTTGTTGCTGAGTGTGGATTTTCTTTTCCCCCAAACCCTCTATGTCTGAAATTCTGTCAATACTTTGACGTGGTTCCTGCACGAATAGCCCCCAACACATGGAGAATAGTTAATGGTGTTTATAGATTAAATCAAATACATGGAACCCGTATAGGAATTCCTGAAATCATGTTTTATTATAGATGGGTGGTGGACGATAATACTTTTTATTTAAAAACTAGGTTTCTAAATAGAGCTTTAGTAGTCAATCTCCCAGATGCCAATAGGGACTATTTTAAGCACGGGGTTGTTATAAAGAATTGGCAACATGCTCCTTTATCTGGAGATGAAGTGTATCAGGGTCCCAGATGCCCTCCCTATGGTAATGGGATAGGTTATTTTTATTTCATTTTATTTATACTGAGATTATGCTTCCTTTATGTTTGATAAAATGTGCCACTGATATATTTAATTTTGATTTATTTACAGTTGACAACAAAAGAAAGTGTCCAAAAGAGGCAGGCGTTAATATAAGGCACTTAAAACTTATCTGAAGTTTGCATCAGACTGTTGTCGATGAGCACATTAGGTCAGCTTCATATCTGCTTCAGTACAAGAGTTACAAAACTTCTTTCACAGCTCGTCCGGTGATAAGCGACGCAGAGTCAGTACCAGCTTCTACCAGTTCTTCGCTTGAGTCACACGTTCCTTTAAGTGAAAGGATGAAGAAAAGAAGACCTCCTACTATCTTCGAGAAACCTGCCTCTGGTGCTGGAGAGGCAAATAGAAGTAAACACGATGTCCCAGAAGGGACAAAGAAAATTAATGCAGCCCCTCCTGCTGCTCCTGTGAAGGTTGCCGAGAAGCTCCCAATGGCCCCGAGCAAGGTTGCTGCTCCAGGGGAGGTGATTATCATATCACCGACCAAGAGTTCTTCCTTGGTCGAAACTGTTCCTGTTCCTCCGAGGAGGCTGAAGAAGAGATCCTCGATCAATTTGGCTGACACCGTCTCTCAGCCTCCGACTAGTGGTCCCACTTTTGTTCCCCCGAGCTCTGCCATGAGCTCGGTGAAGACTTGGATCATTCCCGAGATCCAAGGTATTGAAGAAAACCTTTCTCGGGACATGGTTACCTCATTGGCAGCTCGCCACATTGCTTCTGTAAGTCCTTTTATTTTGAACTTTTCATCTTTCCCTTGTTATATCTGTTTCTGACTTGCTTTCATTTTCTTTTCACAGTTGGTGAGCTGTTTTAACACAATTTTGAAGAAGGATGAAGCTATTAAAGCTTCTAGATACTCATCTGGTGTAGAGGAAGCTCTGATGGGTCTGACGCGATCTTTGGAAGATTCTCGTCAGAAGCATGATGCTGACAAAGCTGCTTGGGAGAAGAAACTTGCCTCAATCGAGCAGGAAAAAAATCAAGTTGTTGAAGTCTCCAAGGAGTTGGAGAAAAAATTAAATAGTCCGGAGGAGAAGAATAAGGAGCTTGAGAGGAAGCTCAAGAATTCTGAGGAATTTGAAGATAAACTCAAGATTGCTGAGGAAAAGTTGGGTCAGCTTCAGGAAGTAAGTCGGCAGAAGGAAGAAGCTGAAAATAAACTGAAGGCTGCTGAAAATCTTCTGTCCGAGAAGCTTTTCTCTGAGAAGTTATAGAGGAAATCGACTGTGAAGAAATCTTTCAGCGCTGGCTGGGATAAGGGGTGGAACAAAGGCTTGGCTGCCATGATGACGCAAGTCGAATATGGCAGCCTAAAATACTTTAGAGATGGGTGGGTCACAGCTCTTCAGGAGATGAAGGTTGATGAAACTTCTGAGCTCTTCCAGCGACACATCCCTGGTTCCCCTCCAACTCCTGAAGACGAAGAAGAGGACGAAGCTGCCTCTGAGGAGTCTTCCATGGTGATGGAAGATCAAGTTTCTCATCCCCCATCCATCCAGCCTGCTAATGAGGAACTTCAGCAACTCGTTACTTCATCCGAGCAACTGCCAGAGCTCCCCGAGCAACTCTCTGTTCCCTCCGAGCAACCTACCTCCTCGTCCCAGCCTCCCGAGAAAATTTTGGGAGACAAGGAAAAGGTGTAGAGTTGTTCGGGTTTCTTTCTATTTTATCTCTCTCTGTAAAATGTAACCCTGAACATGTACTCTGAACTTTATGATATAATAAAATTTGAACTTTTGTTTATGCATATTGTTGTTTCTCTTCTTCATGCTTTGTTTGTACTTCTTATTGATTATTGATTTTTCTTCCTCTACTAGTTTCTGACCAGGATGGAATTACTGTCTGCTCATGACACACAGCTGTTACGGTAATGCAATGAATACTTTAAGGCTGGTCACACAGGTCTGAGTGCAGCACAAATCGTCGACATCCTCGGCCAAAGATGCTTCGAAACAGGCAATTGAAGCTTACGAATATCTGAAGTGTCTGCTTGATCGTGCGGTGGCCAATAATGTAGCTTATTATGATATGATCGAGGATCTCCAAGGCACTCTTGAAGACCTTCAACAACAATATAAGTAATCCACTGCCCTCTTGCACGAGGGGTACAAGAAGAAATATCAGCAAATCGTTGTCGACAAGGGATACGAGAAGCGTTTTGCTGCTTACGACGTGCGGGAGAGAACGTTGAAAGCCGAGGTCGAGGAGCACAGGCAAATAGTCGAGTTGTTGGAGAAAGAAAATAACAACTTGCAAAGAGAAGTATCTCAATTAAAATCTGCTGCCTCCACCTCAAATGCTTTGATCCCAGTGACTGACGAGGGATTCTCGTTCTTGGAGGTCGAGAACGCCAACTTGAGGGACGAATTGGAGACCTTGAAGAGAGCTGGCCCTTCTACTTCTTCTCGTGGACGAGAAACAACTCCTCGAGGATGAGCAAGAGCTGCTCGGATTCTGTCGAGGAACAGAGGACTCAATCTACTTTAGAGAACCAGGCCTTCCAGCTGATGGCGAAGAACCAAGCATTGGTTGAGATGTCTAAGAAAATCAGGGACCTGGAAGAGCAGCTTTCAGTGCAGAAATCTATCTTGGAGAATAAAGAACTCTTCATCAAAAACCTCCACGAGCAGCTGGAAAGATTGACCTATCAATTTCACAAGCAGCCCAGGGAGTTCTGGATGGCTGGCTACAACGAGGCTCTACCACTTGGACGACCGTATTCAGAACGCCAATAATGAGGTCTACAAACAGGGATGACTGAATTCCCTAGGTGTGCTGCAACTCGAACAGGGTCATTACCTATGGGATTACCATAATCCTGGGCTGCTCGACCTACCCGTGCCACCATTCAATCTAGATATGAGTTGGATCCCTGCTCGGTCCATCCCTCGGTGTTTAATTTCCAAGTACCTCGGCGATTACAATTTGCATTCTAATGTGGAGATATCTCATCCCGAGCATCTACTGGATCGACCATCCGTGATGAATATCAGGATGTTAAAGGATCTTAACTTCATAAATTCTCCTCTTGCTTTAAATGATCCGCCTGCTGGCGAGGAACCTGTTTCGAAAGCAGAGGGGAAAAAACCAATAGAATAGGAGTATTGATGTAATAAACTTATATTTCATTCCTGATGTATTCTGTTCTACATTTAATGAAATAATTTTATTTGCAAATCTTGACTGCTATTGTTTTGTAACACTTTACATCTGTGCATGTGTATCTGTTAAAAAGATAACAATATTGTGTTATTTGTCGACCAACTTATTGTCGAGTAATTTGAATTTGTGGTAGTCATTTTTAAAAGTTACTAAGTTATTTCTCGACCAACTTACTAAGTTGTTTCTCGACCAACTTAGTAATAATTTTAAAAAGTCACGAGTATCAATAATTTTGCTTGATCATTTTCTCGTATTCATAAAATGTTTCCGACCAACCAAGGTCGGTAAATTTTCCTTTTCGACTAACTACAGTTAGTGGATTTTTATCCCCGACCAGCCATAGTTAGTGGATTTTTCCTCTACGAGGAGCTTTGGCACTTTCTGGAATAATTTTACCTCCCGACCAACTTTAGTTGGCGTTTTTGAGAATATATTTACTTCCTAACCAACATAAGTTGGCATTTTTAGGAATACATAGTTTTACTTCCCGTAGGAATACATTGTTTTACTTCGCAGAGGAATACATAGTTTTACTTCCCGTAGGAATACATTTACTTCCTAACCAACATAAGTTGGCATTTTTAGGAATATATTGTTTTACTTCCCGGAGGAATACAGTTTTACTTTCCAGAGGAATACATAGTTTTACTTCCCGGAGGAATACAGTTTTACTTCCCGGAGGAATACAGTTTTACTTCCCGGAGGAATACATAGTTTTACTTCCCGGAGGAATACAGTTTTACTTCCCGAAGAAATACAGTTTTACTTCCCGGAGGAATACATAGTTTTACTTCCCGGAGGAATACAGTTTTACTTCCCGGAGGAATACATAGTTTTACTTCCCGGAGGAATACAGTTTTACTTCCCGAAGGAATACATAGTTTTACTTCTCGGAGGAATACAGTTGTTTCTCGACCAACCTTAGTTGGCATTTTCGAGAAGAAATTTGAGTAATCCGAGTTTTGTCGAGTAGTGTGTAACACGAGTATTCCCCGAAAAACTTTCAATAAAAGGAGAGAATTTGGCAGAATATCTTCATTTTATTTATATTACCGGAACTGCGTTACATGAGAACATACATCACTGATAATACTTGCGCAGGTGCTCTGCGTTCCATGCATTCTTAAACTCCTCTCCCTCTAAAGTTGCTATTCGGTAGGTTCCTGGTCGAACAACTTCTGTAACTCGGTATGGTCCATGCCAGTTTGCCTCCAGTTTGTTGTGCTTTTGAATTACTTTCTTTAGCACATAATCTCCTTCTTTTAGGTCGCACTTCTTCACCCTCTTATTGTAGAACAAAGCTGTTCGTTGTTCGTATGCAGTATTCCTGATGGCTGCATCTTCTTTAACTTCCTCGAGCATGTTTAAATCCAATCTTCTCATTAAATCGCTGACAGGGAAATTGAAATTCAGTACTCTGTGTGTTGGGAGGCCCAACTCGGCAGGTATAACAGCTTCACTTCCAAGCGCCAGCATATATGGTGATTATCCAGTTGCTACTCGGGGAGTAGTTCGATAAGCCCACAATACCGACTGTAACACGTTGATCCAGTTTGCTTTTGCATCACTTAGTCTTTTCTTCTAGCCATTCAGCAGTGTTCTGTTTGTCACTTCAGTTTGTCCATTGCTTTGAGGATGGCCTGGTGCTGAGTGGATCTTCAAAACATTTGATTGATGACAATAGGCAGCGAACCCCTCCTTATCAAATTGTGTTCCATGGTCTGTGATGAAGGCATGAGGAAGACCATATCGACAAATGATGTTCTTCCAAATAAATTGGTACACCTTCTCGTACGTCATATCAATGAGAGGCTCAGCTTCAACCCATTTAGTAAAATAATCCACAACGACCACGAGATACTTAAACCTTCCCCTGGTCGCCGGCAGTGGCCCAACCAAATCTATTCCCCATATGGCAAATGGCTAAGGGGAAGTAATGGGTGTCAATAATGCTTGGGGAGTTCTTCAGATGGAGGAGAAGCGCTGACACTTGTCATATTTCTTAGCATAGGCTATGCAATCAGCCCTCATCGTCGGCCAGTAGTATCCTTGCGTCATTACCTTTTGCAAAAGCGTCCGACCTGCTACATGGGCTCCACAGGACCCTTCATGGATCTCTTCAATCAAATCTTTCACCTCGGTGGGATGCACACATCTTTGCAAACCTACTATAATTCCTCGTCTGTATAGAATACCGTTAGTTAATACATATCGAGCAACTTTAAACTTTAATTTCTTGGCTGCGAGCTTGTCAATTGGTAATACTCCCTCTTCAATATATGCCCTGATGAGATCCATCCATGATGATCCTAAATCGAGGGTAATAAAGTTCATCGTCAGGTCATCTATACTCTGACCAGCTAAAACTTCAATTAGGATTGTTCTTCGTAGCTCGGTACGAGTAGCTGCTGCTAATCGAGCTAGGGCATCTGATCTCGCATTCTCCATTCTTGGTATTCTGACCAGCTGAATAGCAGCAAATTCTGACACAAGTTCCTTTGCCTTTGCATGATATCTGATCATTAATTCTCCTTTGGCTGCATATATCCCCAACATTTGATTTACGATCAATTGAGAATCACTGAAGACAATAACCTGTTGCGCCTCCATAATTTTTGCCAAATTAAGACCTGCAATCATGGCCTCATACTCAGCCTCATTATTCGAAGCTTTGAATTGGAAACGTAAGGCGTATTCCATGTCGACCTCGTTTAGACTGCTCAAAACTATCCCTGCGCCACATCCTGTAGTGCAAGATGAACCATCCACATACAGACTCCATATAGGTAACTCGTCTTCAAATTTCTGATCTGACAGAGTTCCTCGGTGAAATATTTGTTGCTTCCTTTCATCCTCCCCTGATATTTCTTGCTCTTCGTCGATTATCTTTTCTTACCCTTTTACCAACCTAAGTTGGTCTGGGCTCGAATTTGATGATCCTGTAACATCCACTTGCCCTTTTACCAACCTAAGTTGGTCTGAGCTTGTGTTTGTTGATCTTGTAACATCCACAGGTTGATCAGCGAGCAACTTTTGCTCCTCGGGGGTATCAGGATAGGTGAACTCTGCTATAAAATTTGCTACAACTTGCCCTTTTAGCGACGATCTGGGTTCATAGACTATATCATATTCACCAAGTTCTATTGCCCAACACATCAATCTTCCTGACTTTTTTGGTTTGTGAAGGGCTTGCCTCAATGGCATATCAATATATACTACTATGGTATGAGCTTGAAAGTATGGCTTCATTCTTCTACTTGCCTTGATCAATGCTAGTGCCAGTTTTTCTAGCTTTGGATATCTGATCTATGCTCCTCGGAAGGCCTTACTTGTGTAGTAGATTGGTTTTTGTACTCCACTCTCCATTCTTATTAATGCCGAACTGACTGCATTCTCGGACACTGCCAGATACAAATATAATTTTTCTCCCATCACTGGCCTGGATAATAGTGGAGGTGCTCCCAAGTATTTCTTCAAGTCTTGAAAAGCCTTCTTACATTCATCATTCCACTCAAAAGTCTTTCGGAGTGTCTTGAAGAATGGGAGACATCGATCAGTTGCTCGCGATACAAATCTGTTGAGTGCTGCTACTCGTCCTGTAAGACTTTGCACCTCTTTCTTCGTCGTTGGAGATCGCAGTCCTAGCAGAGCTTTGATCTTTTCAGGGTTAGCTTCAATGCCTCGCTGATTAACGATGTATCCGAGAAACATGCCTTCTCGTACTCCAAATATGCACTTCGTCGGGTTCAACTTCATTTGATATTTATCTAGTTAATCAAAGGTCTGGCTTAAGTCAACTAGATGATCAACAGCTTTCTTGCTCTTTGTCAGCATATCGTCAACATAGACTTCCATATTGCAACTGATTTGTTCTGCAAATACTTTGTTCTTCAACCGCTGATATGTTGCACCTGCATTTTTCAAACCAAAAGGCATAACATTATAACAATAAGTTCCCCTAGGGGTAATGAAAGAAGTACTCTCCCTGTCTTCAGGTTTCATTTTAATCTGATTGTAACCAGAATAAGCATCCACGAAGCTCAGCAGCTCGTGTCCCGAGGTAGCATCCACTAGTTGATCAATTCGGGGCAGCAGAAAGTGGTCCTTTGGGCATGCTTTGTTGAGGTCGGTGAAGTCTACACACATCCTCCATTTGTTGTTCTTCTTCTTCACCATCACCACATTTGATAACCAGTCAGGATATTTAACATCTTCAATAAAGCAGTCTTTCTGGAGCTTCTCGACTTCCTCCTGTATAGCTTGATTCTTCTCGGGGCTGAAATTCTTCTTCTTTGCTTCACAGGCTCGATCTCCTTATTCACATTGAGTTCGTGACATAAGAAATTTGGGTCTATCCCAGGCATATCCTCATGACTCCATGTAAAAGTTTGCTTTCTGCTTTTAAGGAAAGTTATCAATTCCTGTTTTAGTGAGGCTTCCAACGACGAACCTACTTTAGTAGTTCGTTCAGGGTGCTCGTTGTCCAGAATGATGTTTTCAGTAGCTTCCACCACTTGACCCTTCACGAGTTGCGACTCATCTCTTGGATCCAATGTTTCAATTTCTGCCCCTTCATCCACTTGATAAGTAGTAGTCTTTTTCCTTGATTCCTCCAGTTCCTCTTGCTCGGCAAATGAATAATAACATTCCCGAGCTACTTTCTGATCACCTTTCACAACTCCTACTCCAAAATTTATTGGAAATTTTAGGCATTGATGTACCGTAGATGGTACAGCCTCGAACTTCTTCAATCCTACTCTTCCCATGATGATATTGTATGATGATTGAACATTCTTATCCATCATGAAGAAGCGTATTCTTTCTATTCGACAAGCAGGCCACGTACCAATGAATATATCCAACTTGATCGTCCCAAGTGGAAATACTTTCTTGCCAGCAAAACCGAGGAGGGGTCTATGATAAAGCTCTAGTTGAGATAGCTTTAGACTTAAACTGTCGAAGCATGAGTAGAACATGATGTCTGTCGAGCTACCATTGTCGACCAGTACTCTTGAAATCATTACCTCCCTCATCCTCATTTTGATCACCAATGGGTCATCATGAGGATATAGAACACCTGCGAGGTCATTCTTTGAGAAACCAATGACCAATTTCTCTTTGTTCACCTTTCTCGGGCGATCCTCCTCAACTAGATTTATTTGCTGAATGTATGATCAAGCTTGAGCCTCACAGAGGTAATCTTTTCTCTCGGCAGTAAGCTCTCCTCCTCCTGCATCTCCACCTGTAATAACATTACAATCAAATGATCCAAAGCGTATTGAAAATACCTCACGTTCTGGCTACCTTGGTCTCTTGGGAAGATCGGGGTCGTCTTCTGGATCAACTTCATGGTCTCTCTTCCTGTTCTCCTCTGCCCGACGAGGAGATCTGGACCTCTCTCTTGCTCGGTCGTTGTTTCTTCTATCATTCTTCTGATCAACATAGTTTGCCAGTTTTCCTCGTCTGATGAGTGTTTCAATCTCATTCTGAAGAGCTATGCAATTTTTAGTCATATGGCCATGATCTTTGCGAAACTCGTAATATTTTGCCTTATTTCTCCTTTCGGGGTCTGCCTTCATTTTCTCTGGCCAATTTAATTCCTCGTTGTTCTTGATTTCCTCTAGAACATGGTTGATGTCTTTCTTCAAAGGATTATAATTATCAAATTTCCTCAATACTTCCCAAGTCGACCTTATTTTTAAATGTTTGTCATTACCATTGTTCTTATGCTCTTTCTTCTTATCTTTATCACCTTCCACCTTGGTTTCTTTGGCATCCATATTCTTCTTCACAGCCATAGCCTCCTCGGCATTCATAATCTTGGATGCTTTTCCCATCAGGTCTGACATGGTTCTTAGTGGATCTTTGGCCAAAGTGTAGTACAACTTGTTGGGCAGTAGTCCACTCATCAAGGCAGTAATCACTGTCTTTTCCTCATAGTCAATGACTTCGAGCTTCTCGTTATTAAAACGAGTTATATAATCTCTGGTACTTTCACCAGCCTTTTGTCTAACACTTAACAAATGTGCTACTCGTTTAACAGGCTTCGCCCCAAAACAGAAATTCCCAATGAATAACTCGGCCAGTTGAAGAAAAGTTGAAATCTTACCCCGAGGAAGATTATTATACCACATTTGAGCAGATCCGGTAAGAGTTCCCGAGAATGATCTGCATCTCATCTCATCTGGAACAGCATAGATGTCGGCTGCAGCTTGGTATTGTTCTATATGAAGGACAGGGTCTGTCTTTCCATCATATTTGGGGGTCACAACAAGTGCTTTGAACTTTGATGGTGTTGGAAAATCTACAATGGCCTGGACAAAAGGTGTTCCTCGAATAAAAGTTCGTTGTAGAGGGTTCTTGGCTTTAGCCATTTCCCCTAATCTATCCTCCAGTCTCTGAATAGAGCCTTTCCATGCATCATTTCCTTCCTCGGGCCTGTTGGTTCGAGCAGCTGATCGAGTTAATGTGGCTTCCTGGGATCTATCTTGACGAGCAGCTGGTTGCGACTGGGCAAATCCTTCCCTTAAATCTGATGGTCGTCGAAAACTCCTCGATGTGACTTTAGGAGGACTTCTACTCCTTCTAGGTCCTAATCGATCAAAAGGTGATACCCTGCTTAACCTCTCTAGCGCACTAGTCCTTTCTGGAGAGAGAGTGATACGTTGTTCAGTATCTGTGGCCCGCAGTGACGAAGTTCATCCAAGTTGATAAGAAAAATCTTCAGATTCCTCAGTACGATATGAATCAGTACGCCTAGTACATGAAGAAGGTTAACGAGTATTTCTTTGAATACTTTGCAGTCCTGAATGGGTCGGTGCACCACCATGGAGGGTTTGTAGGAGTTGTTGCATCGTTTCTTGCATGACTGTCTGGCCCTGGGCCAGATTTGTCATTATTCCTGTCAGATCTGGAATATTAGGCGGAGCAGATGGATTTGGAGGGCTTTCAGCATTTCGATTGCTGGAATCTGGAATATCAGCCATTTGTGATGAGTTATTTTTGATGAAAAATGATATTACTAGTCGTTTCCCACAGACGGCGCCAATCTGTTGATGTAACAAATTAGATTGTATCTAATTATTTAATCACAGATAAAATAAATGAGACAAAGAATTTTTAAAGTGGTTCAGCCTTATAAGAATGGCCTACGTCCACTGTTTCTGCTATTGATGACTGTTTGGGAATTCTCGATTACCAGTTCAATCAAGAAATTTCGATCCCCTTACAATGAGGGTAATACAATGTATTTATAGCCCTGAGGCTGTAATGTGAAAGGGTAATACATTAAATGGTGTACATGTGAAAGGGTAATGTATTAAATGCCTCTTAAGTGCATACATCTGAATGATGAGCATTTAATGAACAGTCAAACTGTTGGTTATCCTGCTATTAATGCTTTGTTCGAGGTGCAGCTCGGACCGCCTAAGTTCCTCGGTACTCAAAAGTTCCTCGGGGAGTTCTTGTAAGTCGGAGCGTCTGAGTTGGTCGGGGAAGCAGTGTTCCTCGTTGTAGCATGGTTCCTCGGAGCGTCTGAGTTCCTCGGAAGTGTTTGTTGTTGCCACGTAGATTGCCATGTGTCTTCATCCAATTGAGCTATGTCATCAGACTAAATTTGGTATCAACAGGCAAAACCTTTTATATCTATAACTCTGAAAAGTTTACAAGACCATTGACTTACATAACATCTTGCTTTCGCCCACAAGAGTAACACACGGTGTCTTCGTCAAACCTCCAAAGTAACGGCTAGAAATTAACAGTAGTTCACACGCAGCTATACCACAAGGATGCGCAGTCCAGACACGCAGTCTTCACAGTGTAGGTTATCCTCCCTATAAGAGTAACTTCATAGAGACTCCCTCCATAATAGCACGCAACTCTCCGATTGTAGAGTTCTCCCCACAAAGAAAGAACAAAAGAAAAGTGTGTTCTTGAACACCAAAACAATTCACCAAAGCATATGGGATTTTTGTGAATTTAAAACAAAAGGGATAAAAACCCTAAAAGAAGAAGTAAAAAAGAATTCTGCAGATTCGCAGTTTTCTATCTTTCAAAACGCTGGGACTTCTTAATGAAAATGAAACCATTTAATGAGTATTTATAGAAAATCGCGCCGCCTCGGCCGTTAGAACGAAAAGGGATCTCGCTCGAACAAAGTACACGTGTCGTTTGAACGACATCGCGTGACATCTCAATATCGCTCGAACGAGATGGAATCTCGCTTGAACGACCTGAGCGTCAAAATTGAGGAACGCTATAGGACTTAGAAAAATGACTCATTCTCAAATTTTGATGAAAAAAGTCTTCTCCAACACTTAGAAAATATTTTGTAAAAATATCCCAAAGCTCTAAGTGCGAAGTTAAGGTATTTAAAACATAACCTGACCAAAGTAAACTTTTCGGAGGCTTTTTGATGAAGAACCTTCAAAATATTCGGACCCGTCTTGATGTAGATTGCTCTTGAACTTCTTCAATGTTTGTAACGATATATGACATAATTAATTGTGACGGACATTTATAAAAATATGTCCTTACAAATCTCCCTCTATGTCTATGCCGGAACATACATAAAATATCTGAATTATCAAATACCAAAATGCCTATACAAATCTACCCTCACATAATTTTCAAAACTGAAGAGGTACAAATTTGAAAGTTCTCAATTTTTTCTTCAAATAATCTTTATCAAATCTCAAATCTTTTCTCATCAAGGTATGCAACATAATGATCTTCAATTTTTGTACCTACACACGTGAGATAAATAAAAAACCTTCGTGATGCATCGAGTTTGAAATGATATAAGAATAACTAATTAATAAATCAAATCTCCACCATACTCCAAAAACTCCCCCATAACATGATAATTCTTTCTCCCCATTTTATGATGTCCCCAAATAGACACATAAGAAGAAACAATCAAAACAAGGAGTGTCACGATAAAATGCATCGCAAACATGAATCAAACTACGTGCATGCAAGGGAGTATCTCAAAAACTTTCACAAACTATTTTTGATTTTTCAAATTTTTCGTACCAAAATAAGATACCAAAAATCACACCATGGATTTAAACTCAAACAACTAAGTCATGGAAACGGAATGAATGGGTGTGGACACACTCGATAGGTAAATAAACTCAGTCAATCATATGTGCACGATGAATATGTGTACTCCTAACGAATGAACATCAAAAGTATCCTTAGGTGTGAAAATTGTTGAATTTAAATGACATCGTCTTATACAAATCAAAAATCAAAGTCAAAGTGATTTTCACCCCAATAACGTCCAAAACTATTTAGCTCTTTTCAAGACTTTCAAGGACGTGCACACCCATTTTAAATTCCATCCAAAACTCCTTCATGCATATTTTCTTTTAGAGGTGTATAAACTAAATTCTCAAATTTGGAGAATTGGTGCAAAAACCTAATGGCCCCTTTTTTTGGCATGAATTTCTTTTTATTGCCTTCAAATTTTTTCGGTTAAAATTCCTCAATTTTTTAGGTCCGATATAACGATGACTTAGTATTCACAAAGGCCAAATCAACCTTTCGCAGCCCTTCCCCATTTTCAAATAAAGCACACAAACTCACAAACGGCTCTTACATGCACAACTTTCTTGTCAAGTTTTATCACGCTTGGTTCATTTTTAAAGATAGGATTGAAGTGAAAACACCCAACCAACATGTGATAAGATAAGCACAATAATCAAACAAATCCGTGAGCGTGTGCAATAAAGGAAATCATGAGTCAAACATGTAGGAAGTAACACTTAATTAAATCTCAATGACTCCAAACGTTATAAAGCACAAAGATGACATGATATATTGTCTCAAAACACTATCAAATAGTCACATGGATAAATGGAATGAAATTGTGACTTGGTCATCCTAAGTGTTCATCCATAAAAGGTGCAAACAAAATACAAAAATCTTTTTGAATTTTCTCACAAATTTATCAAAATAAAATCTTTTTGTATTTTTCAAAATTTTTCTAAAAAAATGGAAAACATACAAAAATGATACATACTAGCAATAGGCAAATAATGTCATTATGGAACACATCCGATGTTAGTAAACAAGTCAAACCTCAATCGTTAGGTGCGAAGGGGTTTTCCAAAGGTGGTGCCAACTTATGAAAAACCTCCATCAAATTTTGTGAAGTTTTGACCAAAAACTTAACTTGCTCATCTAAATGTGAAAACTCTCTCATGTAGTCTCCAGGAGCATGTAAAGTATCATGTGTGGGTGCATGTGTGGTGGAAACATGTGTAGTAGTAAAACGTGACACATAACCCAACTTAAAATAAAATTCCCTAAGGTGTCCTCTCCTTTTGCAATGGGAACAAAGATAAATAGGCCTAGGAACATCTCTCTAAAAAACTCTAGGATGTGCTCTCCTAGCGGGAAATGGACGCCTAGGTGGGTTAATTTTTGGGTCATGTGAATCTGTCACTAAAGTAGGAATCGGCTCGGGTGCGATAAAAGAAGTAGAAGCACCGTCATGACCTTTTCCTAGCCCGTCAACTCTACCCTTATCGGGATTAAGAACCACCTTTTCAACCTTCTTAGGTGCGTTCTCAAAATTGACTTTGACCTCCTTGGCACGTTCGAGATCACTCTTGAGTTGGGATACACGTGTCATCAGACTATACACTGTGTCGGTCAAATCACATTTTTCCTTTCTTAAGACATCCTTCTCTCTCTCCAAGTCTAACACTCGACGACCTAAATCCCTATTATACTTATTTGTTTTTAAGGTCTCGGTGTACAAATCTCTAAATGCTTTTTGGAGCTCACTTTCATCTCCACTTTCACTCTTGCTTTCTTCCTCACTTGAAGCGCTTAAATCGTTACTGATGATGCTGGAATTAACACCACTAGAGAAGGTGTTTTTAAGCTCAATCTAAGAACAACAATGGCAGCATAGTTATGTAAATGGCAAGAGAAAGAGATGAGGAGAAGGGGAGAGTACACCAGGATATAAGTGGTTCAGCCTAGATTGGCCTACGTCCACTGTGTATGTGTGAATAATCTCATTGCAATAAGGCTCTAATGGCCATGAATACAATCTCTCAAGCTTTCTCTCTCTACTGTGTATCTAGACAGAGTTTCAGCTAGGGTTGAATATATGGGATCCTTTTGCAAGGTAGAGGATGACCTCTATATATAGTACCTAGGGGGTATAATGTACCCCCCATGCATGCAATGAGCACGTGTGTGGTTACCTCACCAATATGGGAGTGCCATCTGTCACTGTCACATGTAGAGAATGATGATGAAATATTCTCCCCACGTGTGGGGAATAATCTTGTTATAACTGACTTGTGTCCACGTGTCCTTATCTAAATGTCAGCAGGTGCTCGGCTATCGCGTCTGGGGTATGACCTCGGCCTTAGTGAGGCTGAGGTTGGTGAGTCTTGATACCTATTCAGTCCGAGGATTCCGCGGAGGTATCGGCCTAATCCTGGCCGAGACAATGGGCAAGGTCGGCCTGAGACGAGGTTGAACTGGTGGCTTGACGAGGTTGCTGGTGGCTTCCTGCGAGCTCGGCCTACACCTGGCCGAGGTCACCATTCCAAGGTATACGAGAATGCTGTCGATCCTTCTGACGTCCCTTAGAGGGGCTCATGGTAGTGTCGGCCTAGTCCGACCTTGATATGGCCGAGGGGTGATATCGCGTGCCCAAGACTCGTCCAACGTTGGCTATAATATCGGCCGAGGTTGGTGTCTCTTGGCCGAGGTTACACTTGAGGCATATCAATCACCCCCCAGCCCTTAGTTATATGTGAGAGAAAGTGGCTAGGGGATTACTACACCTCCGAGGCCTGTCTGTTATAAGCCAATACTTGCTTGACACTTGTCCAATGCTGGAACATTCTTGCTTGGTAGGCGTGTGCTGTCAGCCGCCCTTTGGGGCTCCCAAGGAAATTATGGGCCTTGGGAGTTGTGCCTGAGTATATAAGGGTTTTGAACCCTTCTTTCCTTCTTTCTTCTTTATTTCTTCCATTTCAGTCGCTAGCGTTTCTGCAGCTCTCTCTCTCTAGAAAGATCTTGGTTCAAGGCATTTGGGTGGTGATTTCTCGCGTCTTCTTCTCTCTTCCTTACCATTTCATCCTCAGGTAAGGTTTATCATACTTTTTCCCTCATTTTTCCTGCAAGCATCCTTATTTTCGTACTTTCCGACGAGTTTCTTAGCTTTCCGGCGAGACCACCATAATTTCAGGCGAGCTTTTCTTGCCAAATTTAAGTAGTTTGATCTTTAGATTCCTTTGCTTTATCAGCCAGTCTTATTTGTAATTTTTGGAGTTTAGGGAAACCCCTAAGTGTAGTGTCGTCCTCTGATGCTCAGACCCTTATATCAGCTTCTTGAGGAGTTCCCCTCTCTTAGAGAGAAGACTTTAGAAAAGATTAGGGAAATAGAAAGAGCACAGGAGGAGGCTCGTAGATCACAAGAGTTTCCCATTAGACCCATATTTCCACCACCTCTGAAGGTGATATATCCTGACCCCCCGGAGAACTTCTATCAGACAGAGGTTCCTACTGATCCCATACCTATGTCTGAGTCTGAATCGTCTACCTCAGACCCTATGTCTGTGGGTTCCTTTCAAGAGGCCACGGACTTCACACCTAGGCCTCATCAGGCCCCTGATCAGGCCGAGGTCTCCAGCCGAGCCTCGTCCCATAACCACTCAAGCACCTCAGGGTCGTCCTTGGAGGTTAAGATTCTTGAGCCGAGTGTGGCCATTCCACCACCAATTGACGCCATCCCTTTATCGGCCGTCACCGGGGCAGAGTTCTCTCAGAGGTTTCCGAGTAACCCATCAACATCTGCTCCAGCCGATGTTGAGTTGGATGATGATGAGGTTGAGAGCGATGTCGACGTATCTGAGGCGGTCGAGCACGAGAGTACTATTACTGAGGTAGACCTTCTCTGCTTCAGATATCTGTATTTTATCAGCCCCTCAATAAAACTTAGGAGACCTCTGAGGGAAGAGAGGGCTTATCATGGCCGAGACGGCGAGATCTGTTTGTACGAGCAGATGTTCAAGCTGGGGTTCCGTCTGCCCATTCACCCCATTATCAGGTCCATCCTCTCTTACATTAATTTGGCCCCCTCCCAACTCTCTCCTAATGCCTAGAGAATCCTAATAGGGGCCATAGTGTTATGGAAAGCTGTCCACCACTCAGACCTTCCAGTTCAAGTCTTTGTATGTTGTTACGTCCCTTCCTCGGCCAAAAATCATCCGAGATACTACCATTTTGTAGCTCGGAGGCCTGAGAAGAAATTGCTTCAGGTGACCCAGACTTCCAACCATAACTGGAAGCCTCGGTACTTCTTTGCCTCAGGGCCATGGGAGTTTGGCCCATGTGTTCCCTCGTCCAATCTGGAGCAGAGGATGCCCCTGAGGTGGGGTAAGCTCACCATGTCTGCCAGGGCCGACCCTGGCCTAAGTCTACAAAACCTCCAGAAGGTGAAAGCCCTTCAAGATCAGGGGGTAAATGGTCTATTTGTCAGGTTTAAACATCTGATGACTCCTCATTTCCTCTCTGGGACAGGTTTGGGGGGAAGTCCCCTTGCCGAGCTTGGTAAGCATTTTTGTTTTGCAAGTTTAACCTCTGAGTTTATTCATATCTGATTATCTAACTCAGGTCTACTAATTTTTTGCAGAGCGACCAAGGGATATTCCAGACGAGCTTTGGGAGATGGCTGCACCGAGCTTGACAAAACTTGCCAAAAAAGAAGGTCTTAACGCTCCTCCCCCAACTCCCTCGGCCTCTAAGCCCCCAGCCAAAAAGAAGAGGGCTCCCGAAGATCATACCCCTGAGGATCAGAGGCCGAGGAAGAAGGCTACTGAAGCTGCCATCCCTATCTCTTCAGCTGACATCCTGTCAGCTCGTCTGGATCAGTTGAAGTTAATTGATAGTGTAGTTGGCCACAACATGCAGGCCCTGGATGCCATCAGCTCTGTAATGACCGAGGCTGATAAACGCTTCTACAGGGCTATGGACACCCCATTGCTGGTTGAGTTCGGCCTTCATAGAGCCGTTCAGGTATGATTTGATCCTTCATTACAAATTCTTCTAAGTGTAACATCGGATTCTTCTTCAGCTTACTTATAATCACTAAATATGCAGGGTTTGACCACTATGCAGCATTTATCGAACTGGACTCTGAGGAAGTTGCCTCTCATCCAAAAGGGGCAAGGCCGAGAAAGTTCAGAGTACTCTGAACGCAGAGATAGAGCGCCTCAAGTCTGAGCTGAAGGGCTCTGAGGAGAAGGTGAAGGGGTTGGAGAAGGACATCTCCCAGCTCGGCAAGGATCATGCTGCTGCACTAAAGGCTAAGGACGATGTTCTGTAGCAAAAGGTTAACTCAGCTGTCAGGGCCGCCCTTGAGGACGCCTCTGAGAAGATAATTGCTGACTACAAATCCTCTGATGAGTTCATGGGGTTTGGATTTGAATACCTTGAAAGAGGTATCAAAGCCACTACTAAATGGGCTGACATCAGAGAGAGAGAGGCCGGCACTCTGAAGGCCTCTGATTTCGTGGGTCTTGTCTTTGCTGATCCACAATTTGCCCAAGCTCTTCAAGAGGTTGAGGAAGAGGCTGCCGCTCCTGCAGAGACTGCTACATTAGAGGTCACCGAGGTTGGAGGGGCAGACCCTTGTGATGATGCGACCGAGATCTCTAACCAAGTCGAGGGTGTCAACGTTCCCCCCTAAGACTCTTAGGATATTTTGATCACTATTTATAACTTAACTGTTTTGTGGAACTTTTGTCTGTAATCATTGAACATATAATTTCTGAATATATATATCAACTTCTGATGAGGACCATCTTCAGTTTCTTTTCATTGAATGTCATGTGATGCTTTTCATTCTTAGCTCCATTGTTATGGTGTCTGCACAAAATTAATTTGTAATCTGAGCTTTAACCTCTGAAGTCCTCTTTCTTAGCTTGTCTTTTTGCAATGGCCTTGTTTAAACTTAACCAATGGTCCTGAGCTCAGACCTTGTCACCAATGAATGGTGTTATGAAGGTCTGAGGTTATTACCTAAGAGGTTATCCTTATAATGAATTTCACCAAATTAATGATGTTTAAGGGTCTGAGGTCATCTCATTATGGTGTCTGACCTCAGACCTTGCCACCAAATTATGATGTTATAAGGGTCTGAGGTCATCACCTAAGATGTTATCCTCATAATGAATTTTACCAAATTAATGATGTTAAGGGTCTGAGGTCATCTCATTATGGTGTCTGACCTCAGACCTCGTCACCACTGTGGTGTTATGAGGGTCTGAGGTCATCACCTAAGATGTTACCCCCATAATAAGTCTTCACCAAACTAATGATGTTAAGGGTCTGAGGTCATCTCATTATGGTGTCTGACCTCAGACCTTGTCACCAAATTATGATGTTATAAGGCTCTGAGGTCATCACCTAAGATGTTATCCTCATAATGAATTTCACCAAATTAATGATGTTTAAGGGTCTGAGGTCATCTCATTATGGTGTCTGACCTCAGACCTTGTCACCAAATTATGATGTTATAAGGGTCTGAGGTCATCACCTAAGATGTTATCCTCATAATGAATTTCACCAAATTAATGATGTTAAGGGTCTGAGGTCATCTCATTATGGTGTCTGACCTCAGACCTCGTCACCACTGTGGTGTTATGAGGGTCTGAGGTATTCACCTAAGATGTTACCCCCATAATAAGTCTTCACCAAATTAATGATGTTAAGGGTCTTCACCAAATTAATGATGTTAAAGGTCTGAGGTCATCTCATTATGGTGTCTGAGCTCAGACCTCGTCACCACTGTGGTGTTATGAGGGTCTGAGGTCATCACCTAAGAGGTTATCCTCATAATGAATTTCACCAAATTAATGATGTTTAAGGGTCTGAGGTCATCTCATTATGGTGTCTGACCTCAGACCTTGTCACCAAATTATGATGTTATAAGGGTCTGAGGTCATCACCTAAGATGTTATCCTCATAATGAATTTCACCAAATTAATGATGTTAAGGGTCTGAGGTCATCTCATTATGGTGTCTGAGCTCAGACCTCGTCACCACTATGGTGTTATGAGGGTCTGAGGTCATCACCTAAGATGTTACCCCCATAATAAGTCTTCACCAAATTAATGATGTTAAGGGTCTTCACCAAATTAATGATGTTAAGGGTCCGAGGTCACCTCATTATGGTGTCTGAGCACAGACCTCGTCACCACTGTGGTGTTATGAGGGTCTGAGGTCATCACCTAAGATGTTATCCTCATAATTAATATCTGATATAAGAATGTAGCAAGAACTGTCATGGGAACTGATCTTCATTAATAACCTCTTCATAATAAGATGGTACATTTAAATAAAACTCTATGCAACATCATATGTAATATCTCTTTAGGTGATCAGCATTCCACGGGTTAGTGAAAGGTTCTCCTTCTAGGTTTTCTAGCCTGTAAGTGCCGGGAACAACCTCTTTTATCACTTTGTAGGGGCCATGCCAGTTTGGGTGAAGCTTATTTGCTTTCTGTAGGGTCTTCTTCAGCACTAGGTCTCCTACTGCAATGGGTCTTGACTTCACCCTCTGGTTGTAGAATTTCATTGCCCTCTGCTGGTAGGCTGCTTGTCTGACCTCTGCGTCCTCCCTTTTCTCTTCGATAAGATCTAGGTCTAACCTCCTCTCTTCTCCATTATTGTCAGGGTCATAGGTCTGAATCCGATGAGTTGGGAGTCCTACTTTCGTTGGTATGACGGCCTCTGAGCCATGTGCCAGCATGAACGAGGTTTCTCCTATTGGTTTCCTTGCCGTGGTTCTGTAGGCCCATAACACAGCGTAGACCTCTTCAGTCCATCTTCCCTTTGCATCTTCTAACCTCTTCTTGATTCCGTCCAAGATAGTTCTGTTTTTGACCTCGGTCTGACCGTTTGCCTGAGGTCGACCAGGAGATGAGAAGAACTGCTTAATCCCTACTCTTAGGCAGTACTTTTCTAAGGAGGAGTTCTTGAACTGGGTCCCATTATCCGAGATGAGAGTGTTTGGGAGTCCATATCTGCATATGATATTCCTCCAAATGAACTGGAAGGTCTTCTGCTCTGTGATTGTTATCATCGGCTCTGCCTCCACCCACTTTGAGAAGTAGTCAATGGCAACTATCAAGAATCTATAGTTGTTGACAACTCTTGGCAAGGGTCCTACTAAGTCAATTCCCCATACCGTAAATGGCCATGGAGAAGAGATTGACGTCATAGGCTGATAGGGTTGATGAGGGATAGTGGCGAACCTTTGGCATTTATCGCACCTCTTCACGTAGTTTGCAGCGTCCTTGGACAAGGTAGGCCACCAGTATCCCTGAGTGATGATCCTCTTGGCCAGGGGCCTTCCCCCTATGTGGATAGAGCAAGAACCCTCATGAACCTCTTGTAAGACCCGGGGAACTTCCCTGGGATGCACACATCTGAGGAGAGGCAATAGAAATCCCTTTTTGTACAAGACGTCTCCTACCATTGAGAACTTGCCAGCCTTATATCTCAACTTTCTCCTTTCTAGTTTGGACTCAGGCAGCTCTCCCTCTCTTAGGTATCTGACGAGCGGGTCGATCCATGAGTCTCCTAGGTTCAAGTTGTGACAAAGGTTACATACCTCTTCCTCCTCGATGGTTGCCTTTCTCAAGACCTCGATCGGAATGGTCCTTCCCATATCTGTCTTCATTGCCGAGTCCAGCCTTGCCAATGCATCAGCGTGATTGTTACTTATTCGAGGCACTCTCTTCAGTTTTGCTTCTTCAAAATATTCTAACAACCTTCTTACCCTCTTTAAGTACTTGGACATCCTTTCGTCTTTGGCCTCGTATATCCCCAGTACTTGATTGGCAACCAACCTCGAGTCGCTATGGAGTAGGAGTCTCTTTACGCGAAGAGTTGTTGCCAATAAGAGACCTGCTATCATGGCCTCATACTCGGACTCATTGTTAGATGCCTGGAAGTTGAATCTTAAGGCGTATTCAATGTTGGCTCCATCTGGAGCCGAGAGTATTATCCCCGCACCGCTTCCACTATCACAGGAAGATCCATCAACGAAGAGGCTCCAAATGTCTGTATCTGATGAGAAGACCCCTTCTGTCATAACTCCTTGCTTGAAGAGGTATCGATCCTCTTCGTTCTCTTCTATTTTGCTCCGGGTTTTGCCTGAGATGACCTCTTCCCGATCTCGGAAGACGTTTGGTCCCGTCTCTTCTGAATTTTGAAAAACACTACGGTTTATCTCTTCGGCATCCTCTAGGCCTTTCTCTATCTCGGCCTCTTCCCAGGTGAATTCTGTAACAAAGTCTGCGAGGGCCTGCCCTTTGATGGCTATCCTAGGCTGGTAGGTAAGATTATATTCTCCTAATTCGATGGCCCAAGTCATCAATCTCCCGGACTTCTCAGGTTTATGCCGGACCTGCCTTAGTGGGGAGTCAGTGAGGACTACCATGGAGTGAGCTTGGAAGTAAGGCTTCATTTTTCTTGAGGCATGTATTAGGGCATAAGCCAACTTTTCGATGCGGGGATAATTTTTTTCAGACCCTTGGAGGGCCTTACTGTTGAAGTATACAGGCCTTTGGATCCCATCCTCTTCCCGTATGATGGCCACGCTGATAGCTGATTCAGAGATTGCCAGATATACAGACAACCTTTCTCCTGCGATGGGCCAAGACAGCAATAAGGGAGACCCTAAGTAGGACTTGAGTTGGTTGAAGGCTTTTTCACACTCTTCGTCCCATTGGAAGGCCTTTATTAAAACTTTAAAGAATGAAAGACACTTGTCCGTTGCCCTAGAAACAAACCTGTTAAGGGCAGCCACTCTTCCCGTGAGTCTTTGAACATCCTTGATACTCCTAGGAGTCTTCATGTCGAGTAATGCCTTGATTTTCTCAGGGTTCGCTTCAATTCCTCTCTGGTTAACGATGAATCCCAGGAACTTCCCAGCTCCTACTCCGAAGACACACTTTGCTGGGTTGAGTTTCATTCTGTATGAGTCCATAACATCGAAGGTCTTCTCAAGGTCCGCTACGTGAGTACAAGCTTTCAAGCTCTTTGTTAGCATATCGTCTACATACACCTCCATGGTCTTACCTATTTGATCTTCGAACATCTTATTGACAAGATGTTGGTATGTTTCCCCTACATTTTTCAGACCGAAGGGCATCACTTTGTAGCAGTACGTCCCTTTGTCTGTAATGAAAGCTATTTTCTTTGAGTCTTCGGCATCCATGAAGATTTGGTTATAGCCTGAATACGCATCCATGAAGCTCATGAGCTCATGTCCTGCTGTAGCATCCACCATCTGATCTATCCGAGGTAAGGGGTAGCTGTCTTTTGGGCAAGATCTGTTCAGGTCAGTGAAATCCACACACATTCGCCACTTCCCATTGGCCTTAGGCACGATGACTGCATTTGAGAGCCACTCCGGGTAGGTAACCTCTCTTATGAACTCGGCCTCTTCCAACTTTTTGACCTCTTCTCGGATGACGTCGTATTTCTCCCTGGAGTAAACTCTTCGTCTCTGCTTGATCGGCTTGGCATCTCTGGTCATGTTGAGCTTGTGGCTCATCACCTCAGTGTCGATGCCAGGCATGTCTGCGTGACTCCATGCGAAGAGACTCTGTCTCCTCCTGAGGAAGTTTATCAGCTCTTCCTTGGTTCCTGGCTCTAGGGCCTTACCGACCTGGACGGTTTTTTCCGGCTCGTCCTCATTGAGGACGATGGATTCTACCTCTTCCACGGCCTCTCCCTTCTTCAACTTTGTTTCATCTCTTGGGTAAAGAGTGTCAATGCTATAAGTGGTGGTTGCCCTCTTATGGGCTTCTCTCTCTTCAGCCGAGTTGAAGTAACATTCTCGCGCTGTGGTCTGGTCACCTTGCACTTCCCCTACTCCATAAGGAGTCGGGAATTTTAGCATCTGATGGACCGTTGACGGCACAGCCTTTAACTCCCTAAGGGCCACCCTTCCTATGATGAGGTTATAGGCCGAGAAGACACTCTCGTCCCTCACGAAGAAATTAATCCTCCTGGTCAACCTTTTAGGCTATTCGTCACCCATCCGTACGTCCGTCTCATACATGCCCAAGGGGTGAACCTTTTCACCACTGAAGCCTATCAGGGGGTGGTGATAGGGGACCAGTCTTGCTCTACTAAGGCTTAAGCTCTTGAAGCAAGGCCAAAACATCACATCTGCCGAACTCCCCCCATCCACGAGGATCCTCTGTAACTCATATCCATGCACCCTTGTCGTTATGACCAAAGGGTCATCATGGGGGGCTAAGATACCTCTGAAGTCGAGTCTGGAGAACCCAACTACGAGGGTGTTCATGTCTACTTTATTCCTCTTCTGTACTGTATCGAAAGACGTTAGATTCACAACTTCAAGCTTGGCCACTGACTTGGCCTCGCCTACATTAGCCTTCCTATCAGCTACTTCAGATCCACCACCTGCAAATCCTCTGCATATTGTGCCAACACCGAAAGAGATCATACCAACCCTCTTCACCGGGGTGTTGTTATCCTTTGGTGGGAGATCCGGATCATCTTCACCATCACCTTCTGAATCATCGTCTCTTCGGGCTGGGGCGTTGTCACGGCATCTGTCATTCCTCCTTTTCTTATGGTCATCTCTTCCGCTCTTAGGAGCCTTACCGTCTACATATTTTCTCAATTTCCCAGATTTTAACATCTTCTCAATCTCATCCTTCAAAGCGAAGCATCTATCTGTGACGTGACCATGATCTTGGTGGAACTCACACCATAGGTCTTTGTTCCTCTTGTGTGGTGGAGCTTTCAGCTTCTCTGGCCATATCAAAGCCCTGTCATTCTTGATCTCGTTGAGGATGTGCTCACAGCTCACAGTAAGAGGAGTATAGTGAGCGAACTTGTCATCACCTGATCTCTTCTTCCCATCTTTCTTGCTTTGGGACTTTCCATTGCCACCGCGGTTCTCATCCTCATACTTGGCAGCCATTGCCTCTTCCGCATTCATTACTTTCCCTGCGGTTGGCAGCAGCTCCGCCATAGACCTAGGGGGCTCTTCCGCTAGTTTCCACAATAACTTCCCCTTCTGGAGACCTCCTATCAGGGCGGTCATGGCTATGTTCTCCTCATAATCTTCGACTTCCAACTTTTTTTTATTAAATCTTGCTATGTAGTCTCTTAGGCTCTCACCCTTAGCCTGCTTGACATACAACAGGTGGGTAGTCTTCTTTTGAGGCCTCACCCCAAAGCAGAAGTTGTGGATGAATCGCTAAGCCAAGCCTTTGAAGTTCTCAATTGAGTTCTTCGGAAGGAAGGTGAACCAACTGTGTGCAGCCCCTGTTAAGGTCCCAGAGAAGGCTCTACACTTCATCTCATCGGGTATCGAGTAGATGTCTGCTGCCGATTGATACATTTTGATATGATGCACAGGGTTAGTGCTGCCATCATACTTGGGAGACACCGTAGGAGGCTTGAACTTAGTTGGGGTTGGGAACCCTACTATCCTAGCCACAAATGGGGAGCCCTCTGAGTAACCCCTTTGCAATGGGTCCCTGCTTTTAATGAGGTCTCCTATCTTCTCCTCAAGGCGTTGGATAGAATCATTCCATGGTCTTCGGCCATCGACTTGGCCGAGGTTATCCCCTGCCATCTCCCTAGGATGGACCGAGGGTTCCCCTGCCAAGACACGTTGGCTGTTGAGATCTTCCTGTTTCCTGCCCCTTCTTTCACAGGGTCGGCCTTGGTCTCGCCGACCCTGCCTGTTCCCTCTATGAGAGCCTGCTGTGTTCCTTGATCTTGACAGTCTCTGTCTTAGGTCGTTTATCGGGCCCAGTCTCTCGAAGGCCGACCCTCTTTGTCGGGCCTCTTCACCTCTTCGGCCGACACAACCTTGACTCTGCCTAAGAGGCCGTACAGTGTTATCTGACACCTCATAGGGCTCCCAGCAGTCTTCCGGGGCTTCTTCCGCCTCTAGATCGTCATACCTGTCCTCTGGGCAAGGGTTTTCTTGCCTCCCCAGGCGCAAGCGCCTAGGGTCAGCAACGCCCCTTCTCCGCTGGGGTGTAGGCTGGTCCTTCATTGGCGCCTGGGGTGGTCCCCTAGCATCAGGATGAGGCTGAACAGCCGCCGGAGTGATCATATCCGGTGAGACTCCAGGTGGCCTCATCATAGTTTGGCTGAGCTGTGCAAATTGCTCCTGCATAGCTTGCTGCGTTGCAGCTAAAGACCTCAAGGCTGCAGCTACCTCCGCCATTTTGGACTGGGGGGCGCCTGACTGGAACTAGGCCCTCCACCCCCGGGGGGCGGAAGAGGCGGTGGTAAGTCTAGTGCCATAGGTTAACACTATAGAACTTAAGTAGCAGATGAGCTTAGTACCTCACAGGACCTCTTTCAATGGTGAAACATCTCCGCGTTAGGGGGAGGCCTGGTTCACCACCAGAGTCTCCGGTGAGGTTAATCAGAAAAAGAGGAAGAGATAGCTTCTCGTTCCCACAGACGGCGCCAAAATGATGATGCTGGAATTAACACCACCAGAGAAGGTGTTTTTAAGCTCAATCTAAGAACAACAATGACAGCATAGTTATGTAAATGGCAAGAGAATGAAATGAGGAGAAGGGGAGAGTACACCAGGATATAAGTGGTTCAGCCTAGATTGGCCTACGTCCACTGTGTGTGTGTGAATAATCTCACTGCAATAAGGCTCTAATGGCCATGAATACAATCTCTCAAGATTTCTCTCTCTACTGTGTATCTAGACAGAGTTTCAGCTAGGGTTGAATGTATGGGATCCTTTTGCAAGGTAGAGGATGACCTCTATATATAGTACCTAGGGGGTGTAATGTACCCCCCATGCATGCAATGAGCATGTGTGTGGTTACCTCACCAATATGGGAGTGCCATCTGTCACTGTCACATGTAGAGAATGATGATGCAATATTCTCCCCACGTGTGGGGAATAATCTTGTTATAACTGACTTGTGTCCACGTGTCCTTATCTAAATGTCAGCAGGTGCTCGGCTATCGCGTCTGGGGTATGACCTCGGCCTTAGTGAGGCCGAGGTTGGTGAGTCTTGATACCTGTTCAGTCCGAGGATTCCGCGGAGGTCTCGGCCTAATCCTGGCCGAGACAATGGGCAAGTTCGGCCTGAGACGAGGTTGAACTGGTGGCTTGACGAGGTTGCTGGTGGCTTCCTACGAGCTCGGCCTACACCTGGTCGAGGTCACCATTCCAAGGTATACGAGAATGTTGTCGATCCTTGTGACGTCCCTTAGAGGGGCTCATGGTAGTGTCGGCCTAGGCCGACCTTGATATCGCCGAGGGGTGATATCGCGTGCCCAAGACTCGTCCAACGTCGGCCATAATATCGGCCGAGGTTGGTGTCTCTTGGACGAGGTTAGACTTGGGGCATATCAGTTACCATCACATTCGTGTGCACTATTGTGGGACAAAGTGGGTGTGCTCACACGACTTGCTAAAAAAATAACAAACTTCTCACCACTAGTCACATCACCCTCACCTTCACTACTATCACTAAGTGTGGCGGGCATGGCTACTTTCTTTCCTTTCTTTCTAAGCCATGTAGGACACTCAAACGACTTATGCCCCTTACCCCCACATTTAACACAAATCACATTATCAAAATCCTCCTCACACTCCTCATCTGAGTCATTCTCTTTTTCCCCGCTTTCTTTGGTCTTTTCTTTCTTTTTATTTTTCACAAAAAATCTTTTTTTATTGGAAGAATTTTCTTTAGAAAATTTTCAAATTTTTTTGCAAATAAAGCCATATCATTAAAATCAAAATCTCCCTCAGAATCGAACTCACAAACTTTTTCTTTCTTTTTCTTAAAATGAGTCTTTAAAGCAACGTCTTTATCCTTAGCCTTAATGGTTTGGGGAAATATGTCAATCTCATAGGTTTGAAGATCTCCTACAAGTTCTTCCAAATTAAGTGATTTCAAATTTCTCAAAGAGTTCAAAACAGTGACTTTAGGAATAAATCATTTTGGGAGAGATCTCAAAATCTTTTTAACAACACGCGTGTTATCAATTACCTCACCCAAATTAAAATTGGTGTTTATAATGTCCGAAAAATGTGCATAAAAATCATCAAAGCATTCAGACTCAAACATGGCGATAGTCTCAAATTAGGTGGCCAAATTTTGTATTTTTTATTCTTTAACCGCGTTCGTACCCTCATGTGTCAATTTTAAAACATCCCATGCCTCTTTAGACATAGTGCACGTCAAAATTCATCGGAACTCGTCGGGAGTGACGACTCCAAAAATAGCACTCAAACCACGTGAATTAAAATTAGACATTTTAAAATCATCTTCAGGCCAAGTCGACACGGGTTTTAAAGAGGTGATATTTTCAACGGTGACAGTGGGAGGATTCCATCCAATTTCGCAAAGCAACCAAACACGCTCATCAATGGCTTTTAAACTAGATTTCACGCGAGCTTTCCAATAGGCATAATTTTTCCCATAAAAAATAGGCACCTTATTAAATGAATGTTCCATTGGAAAAATTACGATTTTTCACAAAACTGATTTTTCAAAAAAAATCAATATCACTCGATTTTGCGAAAAATAGGAATACGTGATAAATTAGCGCAACTGGCTCTAATACCAATTTGTAAAAGTGGTGATCGCTTAAATAATCTCTCATACCAATTTGTAAAATATGACAGTGTGATAATTGATTAAATTCGCAAATTTCTTCTTTGGCACACTTATTTAATTATAGTCTATTTTTAAATTAAATTAATTCAGCCCCTAAACATGCAACTACGTGTGTGCGTGTGTCAAACCATAAATAACTAAAGCATATGACACAAATTTCAGGAAAAATCCCCGAAGGGAAAAACCCTTTATTTCTGAGGTGACCCCGAAAATGCGGGTCGGTGCGCAAAGACTTTATATGCGGAAGTAAACTATTGTTGAGTAAACACCTTAAACCTACGAGTTTATATGAATGATGCCAAGAGGACCAAATTAAACTTTTACTTAATCTGATTAACTTTTATGAAAATAATTTTAATTTTCAAAGTTAATTAAAGTCCAAAACAGATTCAATTTTTAGGCGAGTTTCTAATTATTTAGTCCTACCTTTTCGTGTGAGGTGAAATGCAAGAAATGTACAACACACAGTATTTATTTAACGTCGCAAAAACCCTTCCCCGGGAAAAACGACGAACTCCTCTAGGAGTTACCTAAACTACTTCCACTAAAACAATAAAACAACAGGAACGAGTTACAAACAACAAACTTAACAATTAAAGAAGAATGATCTAGCTATTATCCCACACGACCAAGTCTGCCCTGGTGGCTTATTCTATTCTCTCTTTAACTTGTCCTCACTTGTTTTTGCGTTCTTCACTTCCACGCCTCCCCTCTAACTTCTTTAAGCGCAGGTTGGCTCAGTGCCTATTATTTACTTTCTAGTGAAGTGTGTGTGATGCAACAGAATATATATCACCTATATCTTTGCAAGTCTTGTGCTATTCAAATCAACAGTTTGACTTTGAATACACCTTTGAAAAACTTCTTTTCTCTTTCTTTAAATCTCGAACACTAGACTTGTTCAGATATTACACAAACGTGTGTCTACGTGAATACAAAGTGAGTGATATGTGAGTGATATGAGATGCAAACAATTTCTGAAAATCATTAACACAATCAAACAATCATGTTCACAGAATATGACTTCAAATATATTCAATAAAAACAGAGAGTCAAATATTCACAATATCGTTTTTCAGAAAACAACTATTAGATTAAATCAGATTTTAATCTAAAATATTATCAAGACTATTTTCACAGATATTTCAGATTAAATCAAAATAGTCCTAAGCACACAAACAAATAATATTCAGTCAGATATTAAATCTTCCACAAATCAGATCTTAAAAATCTTAGGTTTAACTTTCTAAACCTTAAACAATACAAATCTGAATATTACCAAATATTTTCTGAAAAATCTGTTTTAAAACAAAACGTTTTAAAACATACAAGATCTCACAATCAAGTCACAAACAGAATATTCACATACACAAATTAAATTCGTGAATAGTGTGTGTTGTGTACAAATATTAGATCTAAAGACTGATCTAAAAAATACACACAAATGAGAGAACTCACTTACAAAGATTATACACTCTAGAAAATCGTAAGTGCAGATTCAGAAGAGAGAAGTCCAATCTTCAGTTTAGTTTTTGACAGAAATCAATACATGAAGATGACACAAAAATAATCTGGTTTAATCTCTCTCTCTCTCTAGAAATTTTGACAGAGTTCTGCTACAAAATTATTTTCTCAGCTCTATTAAAATGAATACCCAAAGATATCTATTTAGAGAGTGCACAAGTGTGTGCTGATAGGTGTAAAATAGAGTCACACGGATTACTAAAGAATTACACAGAACCGTTGATAAACAATAGATCTTGTGGCTGAGAAAGAAACACAAACTGTTCCATTAAAAATAAGACACGTATAAAGCAAGCTGTTACACTAACAGTTTCAAGAAACAGATAGTTTTATAAAACACAGTCGTTTTGAAAAACATAAAGTCAGCTGTAACAAACTAACAGACTAAGAATCAGATAGTTATATAAAACACAGTCGTTTTGAAAAACATAAAGTCAGCTGTGAAACATTGCGTACCAAAGACGCATCAAAATATTACCGTTACGCCAAAAATAAAACTGCGTCGTTTTAAATGAAAAACCAAAAACCATTTTTGGTTTTGAGTAAAACCGCGGGCGAACAAACCGGACTGAGATCCAGCTGTAAAGCAATTACGAAAATTACCGTTGAAAATAAACCCAACGAGACACACGACGTCGTTCTATAAAAAACAGTTTCGGTTTTTAAAATAAATACTGTGAGTAGTAATGGTACGTCAATCATAAATGCAACTGACATGGGTGGTCAAAACAGTAACATTCTGATACACGCTAATACCTAAAAAGTCGCTACAGGGCCATCTCGGCCAGCTCAACAAAACAAGGGGTCAAGTCTGCAGGGCATGGGAAAATCTAAGGGTTCAATCCATGTATGCTACCATACATGCATACATATATACAAAGTACATATCATATATTAACATATGTATATAATAAAAGCATACACTAGTTGACTTCACAAGCACTGCTAAAGGCTATGCATGAAAGACCTACTATAACATGCAAAACATTAACAAATAAAAGTGCTTATGAAACAGATATTGCCACGCATGCACATATTAGGCAATAAAAATATAAGGTACACATTCACATGTAAATCATCATAAAATAACAAAATGTATTTTTATCTTCAAAAAAATATTTTGCAACTTTTATTAAAAAAAAAGATTTAGTGTCAAAATTTATTTTCACAACACAAAAACATTTTTGTTATAAAAATTTCAAATTAAAATTTTTGAACTCAAAAAATAATTTTATTATGACGAAACAAAATATTATCATAAGATATGATAAAAATGCAAAATGCAAAATGCAACGTGGTGTCGTGTCCTACGTGATAAAAAATTCCTATGAGCCATAAGATTACCTTTTTTCTGAGAGGCCAATCTGAATGGAGAGCTCATTTGATGTAGATGGACAAGGAGAGCTTGGAGTCGATATGGGGACACGCAATCCTAAATTACAAAAATATTTTGTCAAAATTCAAGTCCAACTAGATGAAGTCCTATATAGCTAAAGCACGAAAAGCAAATCCTAAGTGTGCTCTATATAGGGCCTTCAATTTCTAGAATTCTGACAAGTTTGCAAGACCATTTACTTACATAACATCTTGCTTTCGCCCATAAGAGTAACGTACGGTGCCTTCGTCAAACCTCCAAAGTAACGGCTAGAAATCAACAGTGGTTCACACGCAGCTATACCACAAGGACACACAGTTTTCACGGTGTAGGTTATCCTCCCTACAAGAGTAACTTCATAGAGACTCCCTCCACAATAGCACGCAGCTCTCAGGTTGTAGAGTTCTCCCCACAAAGAAAGAACAAAAGCAAAGTGTGTTCTTGAACACCAAAACAATTCACCAAAGCATATGGGATTTTTTTGAATTGAAAACAAAAGGGATAAAAACCCTCAAAGAAGAAGTCAAAATGAATTCTGCAGATTTGCAGTTTTCTATCTTTCAAAACACTGGGACTTCTTAATGAAAATGAAACCATTTAATGCGTATTTATAGAAAATCACGCTGCCTTGATCGTTAGAACGAAAAAGGGATCTCGCTCAAATGAAGTACACGTGTCGTTTAAACGTCATCGTGCAACATCTCATTGTCGCTCGAACGAGATGGGATTTCGCTTGAACGTCCTGAGCGTCAAAATCGAGGAACGCTACAGGACTTAGAAAAATTACTCATTCTCAAATTTTAACGAAAAAAGTCTGCTCCAACACTTAGAAAATATTTTGTAAAAATATCCCAAAGCTATAAGTGCAAAGTGGTGTTTAAAACATAACCTTTCCAAAGTAAACTTTGTGGAGGCTTTTTGACGAAGAACCTTGAAATATTTGGATCCGTCTTGATGTAGATTGCTCTTGAACTTCTTCGACGATTGTAACGGTATATGGCATAATTAATTGTGACGGACATTTATAAAAATACGTCCTTACGGAAATGATTACCATGCTTGAATTCCAGTATTTTGATGACTTTTATGCACGTTTGTCTATATTATCAGCACTAGTTTTAACTTTTAATCTTAGTGAGCACATTTATGATGCACGAGTAGTTGAGAAGATTTTGAGATCGTTGCCTAAACGTTTTGTCCCGAAAGTGACTATTTTGAATTCCTTAGGAAATTTGAGCAATCTTAAGTTAGAAGAACTGGTAAGAGACCTCTAAATATATGAAATTGACATGTTTTTAGGCACTGCCAAGCGTAAGGATAGATGGATAGCACTTAGAGCCCAGTCTAGGAAGACTGAGGTAGTGTCCAAGAGAGAGAAGAGAAGTGAGAGTTTATGAGTTCGAGTCTGAGGGCGAGTTTGATTTTGATGATGTGTCCATGCTTGCTAAAAATTTCAAAAAAATTCTCAATTTTTCTAAAGAAAATTCTTCCAATAAAAGATTTTTTGAGAAAAATAAAAAGAAAGAATAGACCAAAGAGAGCGGTGAGAAAGAGAAAGAGAAAGAGAAAGAGAAGAGGAGAGATTTTTTTGAATGTGAGGGTAAGGGGCATGGGGCGTTTGAGTGTCCCACTAGGCCAAAGATTAAGGGCAAGAAGATTTCCATGCCAGCCACTCTTAGCGATAGTGAGAAAGAAGTGAAGGATATCGGGGATAAATCTTCACATGGGATATACGTTGCATTTTTAGCTAGTCACGTGAGGACACCTAGTTTGTTCCAAGATGATGAGGATACTTGTGCACGTGAGATTCCCGAGGATGATTTGAGTGTTTCTAGCAAGTGTGAGAGTGAGTGCCCTAGTAAAGGTGAAAGTGAGCTCCAAATTGCGTTTAGAGATTTGTACGTCGAGACCTTAAAGACGAAGAAGTTGAATAAGAAATTAGGTCTTAGGGTGTTTGATTTAGAGAGAGAGATTGAGGTTTTAAGGGGATTTGAGGCGTTGGCAAGTCAACTCGAGACAGTGAAGGTTACTTTAAATGAGCAGTTGATCGTCGTAGGTCGGGAAAAGAGTGAACTTGAAGCCCGTGTGTCATAACAAGAGAGAGATCTTGAATGTGCCCAGAGGTAAAGGTCGCTATAGAGGATACATATAAGAAGGTTGGAAAGATGCTCCTTGATCCCGCTTTAGTTTATGTTGAGAGATCAGGAATAGGTCATGACGGTGCATCTACGTCCCAGGTTACACCCGAGATGGTTTCCGAGTTTGTGATAGATCCTTATGGATCTCAACACAACCCACCTAGGCATCCGTTACTCGATAGGAGAGCACGTCCTAGACGTTTTGAGAGAGGCATTCCTAGGCCCGTGTATGTTTCCACCCATTGCAAAAAGAGAGGACACCTTAGGGAATTTTTCTTTAAGTTGGGTAATGTGTTGCATAAATTTTCGCCTCTTCAAACTACGACACACGCACCCACACATGATGCTCTCTATGATTACATTAGAGAGTTTTCACATATTAGGGAGAAAGTGAAGTTTTTATTCAAGACTTCACATGATTTTATGGATATTTTTCATAGGATATCACCACCTTTGGAAAACTCTACCGCACCGAATGGTTGAGGTTTGGACTTATCTGCTAGCATATAATGATTTTCATGATGGTCTTTTATTCCTATTGCTAGTATGTAACACTTTTGTATTTATATTTTCCATTTTTGATGTATTTTTTGAAAAACTAAAAATATTTCTATTTTTGAATTTTTTTGAAAAATACAAAAATATTTTCCTTTTTTGAGAAAAAATTGAAAAAGCCCAAAAGATTTTATTTTGATAAATTTTTTGGAAAAAGATAAAAAGAGTTTTGTATTTTGTTTACACTGTTTATGGATGGACATTTAGGATGACTAAGTCACAACATCATTCCATATCCATGTGACCATTCGATAGTGTTTTAAGACGATACATCATTTCATCCATGTGATTTATAATGTTTGGAGTCATTAAGATGAAATTTGAGATTAATTTCTACATGCTCGACTCATGATTTCCTTTAATGTATACTTTCATGGATTTGTTTGATTATTGTACTTGTCTATCACATATTGGTCGAAGTGTTTACATCTCAATCCTGTCTTTAAAACGAACCATATACGATAAAACTTAATAATGAAAGTTATGCATGTAAGGATCCTTTCTTGTGAGGAATTTATTTAATATGAAAAAATGATGAGTGAACACGGGAAAAGGTTACGAATGAATAATAATCACGTCGTGAAATCCACCGTTTAAAAGAGCCTGAGAAAAAAATAAGGCAATAAAAATAATCATATGCAAAAAATGGGTCCATTAGGATTTCTATAAGTTGAGAAAAAATAGAAACCTCAAAAGAACTTGAAACAAAAATATATATTTGAGGGAGTTTGGTTGGAAATATGAAATCAACGGGTTTGCACGTCCTGATAAAGTCTTAAAAAATCATTAAATAGTTTTAGACATTATTGGTGTGGAAATCATTTTAGATTTGGACTCGTTGATCTGATTTAGTTAATATCATTTGAATTTAACAATTTTTACATCTAAGGATGATTGTGAAGTTCATTCGTTAAGAGAATCCATATTCATCGTGCACATTTGTGATGTATGTTTGAGTTGATTTACCAATTGAATATGTTCGCACCCATTCATTCCATTCCCATGATTTGGTTATCTTAGTGTAAATTCATGGTGTGTGATGTTTTTATTTATAAATTATGTTTTGAAAAATTGGAAAAATAAAAAATAGTTGGGGAATGCTTTCAAGTTTATCTTTAATGATCGTAATTGATTTGTTTTGCTTTGCTTGTCGTGTCACTCCATGCTTATTTTTATTTATTTTTTTCCTTCTCAATTTAGGACAAATAAAAAAGGGGAAAACGAATTATGATTTAATGGGGGAGTTTAAGTTATGGGGGCGATTTAAGAGTTGATCTTTGTTTTGATTTATGTTTATCTCATTTCAAACTTGATACGTCACGAAGATATTTGTTTCTTGTCTCGTGTGTGTAGGTACAAATGTTAAAGATCACTATTTTGCACACCCTGATGATGACAAAGAAACATTGGCAATTTGAAGATGTTGGAGATTTTTGAAGAAAGTTTAAGGACTTACATTTTTAGTACCTTTTCAGTTTGGGTTCACGGGATGGTATTAGATTTGTATAGGACATTCGATTTTCTAATTTATATGTTTTTTAGTTTGTATGAGCATAGACATAGGGGGAGATTTGTAAGGACGTATTTTACGTAGTCCGTTTACATTAGAGTATGTCGTATATCGCTACAACCGTCGAAGAAAAGTTCAAGTTCAATCATGGATGAAGACGGATTCGAATATCAACATTCTTCAACAGACAAGCCTCTACGTGACAGATTTTGGTAAGATTGTGTTTAAGTCCCTTAATGTTTCATTTGAAGTGTTGGGATAATTTTTCTAAAATATTTTTAAACATCTGAGACGTCATTTTTCATCAAAATAATTTTTTCTAAGTCCTGAGGCGGAGTTTTAAAAGAGAAAGATTTTACGCTGATGCCATTCAAATGAAGTGTATGTCGTTCAAATGACAGGATAATGTCGCGCGAACAAGGATTTCAAGCGATAGGCGATGTCTCGCGAAGGCTCATTTGAAGCTCGCTTGAAGTATTTTATCAAACGACATGCTACTGTTTTAGTTTTATAAAGTCATTTGAAATGTCGCGAGAAGTCACTTCAAGCGAAATCACATGTCATTCGAGCGACATGATGTTTTCATTCGAGCGACAACACCAACTCAAGATTTTTATAAATAGCAGTGTTTTAAGTCCTTTTTACTTCAGAAGACCTGATATTTTCATTATACAAAAACTGCTTTTGCACAATTTTTGTCTTCTCACTTTTTGAGGGTTTTTAACTTTGTTTGATTCATAAATCATCCCAATAGCTTTAATAATCATTTTGGAACCCAAGATACAATTTTGCTAGAGTTTCTCTTGTGGGAACGATTTCTCTACTTCTAATTTTGTACCACTTGAGGGAGGTGGTGGCTGACTACGACTGCGGCCATTGGGAATGCTTGAGGGTGTTCCTTACTGAACACAGAACTATGTGTTCTTGTGGGTTCTCTGCGGTTGATCCATTGCTGATTCTAGACTGAGGTCTATGTGAGTGTCCGTGAATATTCATTGCATATTTCAATGTGTATGTAAGTTGCAATTTATCTCTTCATAGTGCAATAAAAGGTTTTACAATAAAGGTTTTTTTTCATGAAATCCGTGTGTCTACAATTTATAATTATTTTGTGATGGCATGATTTATACACCTAGATGCATGTGTTAGGGTTTAATTAATTTGGATAAAAAATTGACATCTAGTTAACTAGAAGCAAAATTACAGTAAAAGTAATTTAGAATTTCTATGTTATTATTTGGAGCTAATTTAATTATTTTTCTTGGGTCACTATTGTAGTCCAAATACCCAAATAATCATGCCCGTATTCTCAAGAAACCTAGTTTAGCCAAAGCTCACCTTTGGTACTTGTATTTAAAGGTGTGGGAAGGGGTTTTAATGAGAATAATCCATCATTAGGATTTGGGAAGGTTGAGAGAAAATAATATTAATGTTTTTAGTGAAGAGGCTGGTGAAATACCACCATATCTCAAGATTTAGCAAAGGCTTTCATTTCAAAAGGTGTCCACCCACCTACTTGACTTTGGGGAGGATTATATAATAGAATATCCAAGCATAAAGAAGGTTTAAGTAAGGTTTTGGTGATCCAAAATAAGGAAGCCCTACATCTATAATAAATACTTTTCTCCCCATTAGATTACAACCGAATCTGCAATGGTATTGTGTTCTAAACCCTAGGTTCGTTCTTCAAGCCTAGCTTTGGTTTTACCTCTTTCCTATGTTTGATTAATCGAAGTTCTGATTAATCGAAGTTCCATGTCTGAATTTTTTTTATTCCACGTATATTGATCCCCAATAATTGGTATCATATCCTTTGGTTTAGATTAATCATCCATTGGAAAGTTCCTTGTTATCCAATCAAGAAAATTCTAGTTTACATGATGTGGAAATTGTGTATCTTTATGTATGCTTCCATACTTCCATAATTTTGTGTGGATTCTTTGTATATAACCCTTCCATCGTGGTCACGCATTTATTTTATGTGTGAATCGACCTTATTGTTGTTTATCCGTAGTTATTTTTCGTCTCTTGATTCGATATGGTTGTAATAATTTAGTTTTGTAATTATTTGATTATATATATTTATGAAGGTGATGGAGAAGGGTTGTAATGTTTTTAAAACACTTAAAATCATGTATGAGGGTTTTTTTAGTGTTTGGCCAAGTTTCATAAAGTTCCATGAAGCTTCGGGATGGCTATGGAGTATTTTGTCACTCAAATATGAGAGGAAGAAGAACACCAAGCCCGACGATGAATTGATCCCCCATCAATCGATCGATCACCCAGCTGCTAGGAAAGAAGTTTTTCCTTAAGAGGTGGTTTTCGGTCTTATTTTCATGGTGGTTCTTCCTCATATTATCTCTTGACATTAGAGGATGAAATTAAAATGATCAACATCGTCAATAACTATTTTCTGTGAAAAAGTCTACTTCAAGTTGTACTCTTGCCCATAAGGAAGTCTTATACAACAAGGACTTGAAGAGTTTTAATTTAGAAGAAGTCTAGGCTATAGTGGAAAGGGCATTTCATATCTTTTCATTATTTTGTTGTGTTTATTTATTTAATTGCATATGTATCTTTATTTTACTATGTTGCATAATTCGTGTGCTAATTAAATGAAAAATTAGGCACACCTGGATTTATGGACAACATGAATTATTATTTTAAGAATGACCTATATCATCGATTTTCTCTGAAAATTTGTGTTGTGTTTTATTCTTTTCTAAATTTAATTAAATCTGGGTAATTAAATTTAAAGGTGTGAATTTAAATTGGGATCTATGAAATTTTAATTTTGCAGTTATATTTTTATTTTTTAAAAAAATTGGAAATGAGATTAAGATATTTAATTCGCACAAGTAAATTTGGAAATTACCAAGAATTTAAATTCACTCTTTTAGAATTGAATAAATATTTTCAAAAACCCTCAAAGTTTTAAAATACTAAGCGGGAGAGAGATTTCTACATAAACCCCATGGTCTCCATCGGTGTTTTAATTAATAAAGAATGCGATCAATTCCCCGGGTTATTTAGATTGATCCCCCCACGTGTAGAATTGATCAAGACATGAGGGATTTATTAGAACTCTTAAGTGGTAGTTTTAAGAATTCGAATATGAGTGAGTTTGACCCCCCCCCCCCCCCCCCCCCCGAGGAATTTCTTCATGAGCGGATTATATTTCGAGGATTGAACTAGTGGTATACACTTAGACATAATAAATGATATCCTCCCCCATGGAGTCACTTTCATTAATTATGGGACCAATAGACACTGACTGTTCAATTATGTTGGTCAAATGTTCCTGAATTGTCCGGGTACGTAATTGAAAGACACATGTATATTTAGTTCAAGGTGGCGATATAAGCTCCTCATGATAAATATCACACCATAAGGGAACTAGGATGTCTAGCAAGTTTTACTTTAAAATGGAAGTGAGGGAGCCACTTTAAAATTAAAACATAGTTAAATTCTCACATTAAATTTTTTGAAATTAATTCCTTTTTCAAAATTTTATTATTCTTAGATTTCAAAATGGGATCATCAGTTAACCCACTTGCCTCAATCTTAAAGGATAAGAAGTTAACTGCATGAATTATATAGACTCAAAAAGAAACCTAGATATTGTCCTAATTGCTGAAGACTTTAAGTTTATCTTGACAGAGGCCTGCCTTGCCAAGCCGAAGGAAGGGGCACTAAAAGAGATGTATAAGCCTACAAGAGGTGGGGAAAGGCTGATCTTATGGATTTCTGCTACATATTGGCCTCTATAACTAATGTGTTTTAGCACCAGCATTAGAAAATGTCCACTAGTTATGACATGATTCTAAACCTCAAGGATATGTTTGAGGATGAGAACTATGACATAAGGTTCGATGTTATGGAAAGACTTGTCAACACCAAGATGCCTAAGGGTACTCATGTACGTGGGCATGTTCAAAAGATTATGTCCATCTTATGAGAACGAGAGGTGATTGGATCTGAAATCGATGGGGAAACCAAAGTTAATTTCATGCTCCAATCACTACCGAAATCTTTAAAACATATTCACCTAAACTATTCTATGAACAAGTTTGAATACTCTCTGGCGCAACCTCTTAAAGAATTCCAGGCTACGTAGAATATCAATAGGCATAAGGGTGTGGTTTAGGTTACTGAGAAAGGCCCATATACTTCGATCCTGAAAGGTAAGAAGAAAGAGGGCAAGTCCCAAACACAACCTAAAGTTGCCAAGCATAACTTTAAGCCCTGGGGTGGAGGTATGATACCGAAATTCAACTGTTACATCTGCAAACAAAAAGGACACTGGAAGAATTAAAGCCTATCTTCTTAGCCAAGAAGAATAAAAGCGATAATTTCTCCTATATCATTGAGACATGTTTTGGGGTGAAATATACCAGAACCTGATGTGTAGATTTAGGAGCCACTAATCATGTTTGTAATTATTTGCAGTGGTTCCAGGTAACCAGGGAACTCAGTGATGGAGAGATGTTTTTATTCATGGGCGATCATCACAAGGCAATAATAGTAGCAGTAGGAAATTTAGTTTTATATTTTGGTGGAGACAATAAGTTAATATTGATGGATTATTTTTATATTTTTGGAATTAGAAGAAAGTTTTTCGATTTCTAAACTTGTGATGAATGGATATTTGTTTTATTTTAATAAAGGAGTTTTTACAAAAAAAATGGCAAATACCATATCTATTCTGGAACTTTGGAAAATGATTTTATATAATAAGACCTATCTTACCACTAACGTTTAATACTAAATTGAATAACTTAAATAGAAATAACCGAAAGAGAAAGGAACCTTCTAAGTTAAACCAAAAATCTCTTTGGCACTTGCAGTTGGGTCAAATTAATTTAAAAAGATACAAAGAATGATTTTCAAATGGATAAATGTGTTAATTGGAAATGGTGTCACTTTCATTATTGAATCTTGCTTAGAGGGAAAGATGACTAAGAGGACATTTACATCCTAGGGGTATAAGGCCAAAGATGTAATGGAATTAGTTTATACTGATTTATGTGGGCCCATGATTGCTCGGGAAAGAGGTGGTTATTTGTACTTCATCACTTTCATCGATGATTACTCGGTGTTAGGATATGCATCACAGTTTCAAGCCTTTGATAAGTTCAAAGAGTATAAGGCTGAGGTATAACATTTTCATGGCAAACTAATCCACACTCTAAGATATGACCGTGGAGGGGAATACCTCTTGGGAGAATTTAGGCAACATTTACTAGAGTCCACAGAAAAATAATGTATAAAAAAGGAAGAACATGACTCTTTTAGATATGGTTAGGTCCATGATGAGCTATTTGGATCTTACAGATTCCTTTTGGGGTTATGCTCTAGAGAAGGATACATATTTATTGAAATTAGTTACATATAAATTTGATTTTCAACTCCCATAGAACTATAAAAAAGGCAAAATCCAAGTCTATCTCATGTTTGTATATAGGATTACCCAACATACATGCTAAGAAAGGAGCAAGGAAAGTTGGAATCAAGGGTGAATATGGGTTTCTTTGTGGGATACCCCAAAGGATCCAAGGGTGGGAAATTCAATGGTCCTAAGGACCGAAAGGTATTTGTTAGCACAAATGCTAGGTTATTAGAAGAAGACTATACAATTGACCATAAGTCCAAAAGAAAGATTATCTTATAAGAGCTAAGAGGATAAGATCAAGAAAATTCTTTGGGACCAATCGTACAGGATGAAATAAAAGATGATATTTAAAGTACACTACCTAATAATATTGGGAGCATTATTGATGATCAGGATTCACATGTCACTCATACTAAACTACAAGTGGAGCCATGTCATAGTGGGAGGGTTAGGTGTTAGCCTGATAGGTTGGTATATTTAGGAGAGAGCTTTGGTGAAGTACCATATGCACATGAACTGAATCCTGAAACTTAAAATTAGGCACTCCAAGACAAGGATGTCGAGCTCTGGCTAAAGGCTATGGATACCTAGATGGATTCGACGTATTCGAATAAAGTGTGGGAACTTGTAGACTTATCGGATGGGATAAAACCCATAAGGTGCAAGTGAATTTAAAATAGGAAGAGAGGAGTAGATGAAAAGGTGGAAACCTTCAAGGCACACCTTGTTGCGAAAGGGTTCACTCAGATATAGGAGATTGATTATGAGCAGATCTTTTCACCGGTAATAATGATTAATTTGATTCAGATTCTCTTATCAATTATTGCAAATCTCAATTACGAGATTTGGCAAATGGACGTCAAGACAATGTTCTTGAATAGTAATCTTGATGAGTGCTTCTAGACAGTGCAACCCATTGGATTCATATAAAAGGGATAAGAAATCAAGGTATGCAATCTTAAGAGACACATTTATAGACTTAAGCAAGCATAAAGGTCTTGTAATATCTGATTTGATCAGGTAATCAAATCTTTTTGTTTTGATCAATGTATGGATGAGACTTGTGTGTATAAGAAGAATGACGAAAGTATAGTGGTATTTCTAGTACTTTACATAGATGATATTCTCCATATCAGAAACGATGTAGGTGTATTATCTAGCGTAAGAGTGCGGTTGTCTAGTCAATTTGGTATAAAGGACTTAGGAGAAGCTAACGGCATACTAAGGATCAAATTTTTGCATGATCGGAAGAATAAGATGTTGGTCTTATCCTAAGCTACTTATATCGACACAATTCTCACAAGTTTTAGCATGGAGTTCTCCAAGAAAGGGTTTCTCCCTTTTAGGTATAGAGTTCCTCTATCTAAAAATTAGTATTTCAAGACACCTGATGAGGTCGATATGATGAGGGATATATCTTATGCTTTGAAGGAGGGAAGTCTCACGTATGTTATAGTCTGTACTAGATGAGATATTTGCTCCACTATTGGCATAGTTAGTATATTCCAATATAACACATGTGAGGATTACTGGAGTACTGTGAAACACATTTTTAAGTACCTGAAGAGGACTAGAGATTATGTGTCAATTTACTGAGCAAATAATATGGTACTCTTTAGGTACACGGAGTCGAATTTTTAATCGGATAGGGATTCTGGGAAATTAACCTCGGGATATGTGTTTACCCTAGCAGGTGGATCCATAAGTTGGAAGAGTGTCAATCAATAATGTATTTCTAACTCGACCATAGAAGCCAAGTATGTTACCATTTCGGAGGCATCAAAATAGGTTATTTAGATCCGAAACTTGTTGAGTGATTTGGTTCTGGTTCATTTTGTGCAATCGGTTATTACACTTTATTATGACAATAGTGGTGCATTTATGAATTCGAAAGAACTAAAGACTCATCAGAGGGTGAAGCACATTGAGCATAAATATCACCTGATTCGAGAGATCATGCAGAGGACCGACATCATCATGACCAAGATTGCAACAGAGGACAACCTAACATATCCTTTTACAAATAAATTAGTGACTAAGTCTTTTAACATTCACGCAGAAGGAATGGGAGTCAAGTGTATGGCCACATAGCTTTAAGGATAAGTGAGAGATTGATAGGGTGTATTCATAAAACCATGTGTAAAACATTTTATTATTGTTTAATAAAGGGTTATTTTATTCATTTTTGTAAAGAGAATCAAAGTTGTGAGAATGATTATATTTTCTTAAGTATATTATTTCGTGTTTAATGATGGTCAATAGAGCTTACTAGGAATTCTAGTGAGTCGGCTTTGGGTTGATCACAAGGAGATTAAAATTCTAGTTCTAACACTATTGAACAGTCTACAACCTAGATAGGGATTTGACATCCTATCAGAACGATTGCGATGAAATCTTAGTAGTTTATCTCAGACTACAGGAACCTAGATGATGGTTCGAGAACTTATACGATAATTCGACAGAGAATTATGATTGGTACATCCCAGGAATGTATTGAATAAGACCACTCGTGAGATTTGAGTCTGAGAGATGTCTTGATTATACTCAATATATCTCATACCATTTTTAAGAGGTAAATAGATTCTTAATCCCGAGAATTATGAGGATTTGAATACTTATTTGATTGTTACTTTGATTGTTATGGGTCTGATTCATTATTGGATTGAATCAAATGATCTCCGCGTATTGGGTGACAATTATATAATTAGGTTTGAGATCTTAATTAGAAAGAATTTGCGTCCAGAAACAAAAATAAAAAAAGACATTTAGAAATACAAAGAAGTTCATGGGGTTTTGAATGGTCCATGCCAGTATCTGTCACTATATGAAAATCCACAAATGAAAACCCTATTTGGTAGCAATAGTATCCCCACAGAATGAGTGTTGATTGGTAATTCATGTATTCAATGAGTGTTAATTAGTAAAAAAACATATCATATGAGAAGTTAAATCCATGGTCTTACCATATCAAGACCCAAATTGGGACCCGTTTTGAAACAAAAAAATACGTTCAGAAGAAAAGTAGGAGAAATCAAGACCTAAAAAACCAAACCCGAAAAAGAGAGAGGGTTGAGTCATTAAATGGTTTCTCACCCAATGACGAAGCTGGATGGGTTGGTGGAAACCCGTCCAGAAACATCCATATTAGATCTGCTGATACCCACCAACAAGCAACACCGAGTTTTTTCAATTATTGTTATAAATTTGGGTTGCCAAACATTAGGCGATTCTTTCAATTGTTGTTTTTCTCCTACAAATAACAAAATTTATTAGAAAAAAGGGGAAATTAAAAGGATAGAAGCATGTCCTATTTTGTTGGGTTTTTCGACGGTCTGGAAGGAGGGTTTTTCGACAGATATTTGTTGGCCAACTATGTTGGGTTTTCCGGCTGTCTGGAAGGAGGGTTTTTTGATGGAAATGTGGTTCGGTCTGGTGGCGATTTTGTTTCTTCGTTTTGTTGATTTGTTTTGGTTTCTACCAACACAAAAACTTCTCTCTCCATAGCATAAACTTATGTTCTCTTTGTAACATAAAACTTAATTTAGACTACATCAGAAGCCGAAGTAGAGATTAAAAAAGTAGAGAGAGAAACCCAACAAGGAAACACAACCAACAAAGAACTAAATAAGCAATACAAAACAACACACTTGCAAAGAAAAGCCTGATCTAAACAAACCTGCAAAAAAAATTCCTCATCTAAAACACACCTGCAAAAATAAAAACTCTGATTAAATAATTATTAATCAATATTTATATTTCTATTTACTCATCATGAAAAGAAACGTATGGTCTAAACACACCTGAAAAAAATATGGAGACATCTATAACAACTAAAACCCCTAAACGTATTTTCAACATGCAAAACAAAATTAAAACACAAATATAAACCAAATTACCTAGGACGAAGAGATAAGTGAGAGGAATAGAATGGAGAAAGATTGAAAGGGAGAAAGAGAGAGATACCAGGTGAGTAGGTTCTAAACAACTGAAAAGAAAAATTAAATTTAAACACTTAACAATGGCAACATGAAATCTTTGTGAACTATTAACACCTTCAAAAACAAACCATTGAAGAGAGTTGATAGTACAAATATAGCACCCTACCGCGGAAGGTATTTTTCACTACACGGGCTACATACCGCGGACCATCTCAATATAGGGCGCGGCCCCTAACTGAACTCGGGATGCGGCTCAACCGAATATAGGGCGCGCGACCCTCCTCATCACAGGGCGTGACCCTCCTCATCATAGGGCGTGACCCTCCTCATCACGGGGCATGGCCCCCACCAACATGCTACGAATCCGACCAGTGCGGGGTGCGGCACCTTTGCCTTACAGGCTGCGTCCCTCTCCGTTATAAATATCAACTTTATGTACGTCACATGCTCATTGCACGTGGGCATATCTCTTATAAATAGAGGGCCACACCTCGAAAATAGAGAGACTAGATCTATTCCACACGCCCTGTGGTAGGTTCTACAATACCGATTCTCTCTATACAACCTCAGCATATAACTTGAGGGATGTTCATCCACGTCACAGCCACCTCACTGGCATACCGAAATCCTCAATCATCATGTACTCTCCTTTATTCTCATACTTGTACGCCTCTTTAGGCATGATTATACTGTACAATACAATGAATATAATGAGAATGGAGCAACATAGTGGACGTAGGCCTATTTTAGAGGCTGAACCACTCTATATCTTGTGTTCATGTCTCCTTACTTGCTTTGTTTATTCATTATGTATTTTACACTTGATTTGTTGGTACGAGAGCAACTAGTGGACGATTTCTCGTATCATCAATCTGGCGCCATCTGTGGGAAACGAGATATTTTAATCTTATTTATCTATTTTTTGAGTTCTTAAACACCTTATTCTATTCATGGGGATCCTCTGGATCATCATCCCATGAGTAAATTTCAGTTATTGAGCTCTATTTTATACTTACGCCCTTAAATGGGTATTTCGTACCTCCAGATCTGCTCCCGGGTCTCCATTTTATGACCTTAGATCTATTTTACATACCCCTGTGATATCGCCCCACCTAGATAAAGTTGGAAGGCTTGATGGGCTTTAGCCCCATAAAGGTGGGTGATTAGGGAAGAGTTATATTTACTCCCTTTTTGTTGTTCTTTGCGTATGATCTAAGGTTTATCATTAGAATTGAGCCATTTTGTGCACCGAGAGGTTATTCTCTCATGGATAGACCCTAGTAGGTATGCTCTCCAACGAGTTTCAGGAGAAAAATTCAGTTTCTGGGTTTTAATTTTGGAATTTTCCCTTCACTGCCTAGGTACGAATGCGACATGGTAGTTCAACTACCTTACTTGTCGTGGCCTCTACTGGGGAAGTTGTGTTACAGAAGCTTCAAAACATCAAGGAACGAACTCGGGAGGTTTCCAGCTCAACCTTGGTGAATATCATACAAAGGCCATGGCAGTGCACCTATGTGCCATAGTGGCTGCGGCCTCAACAGTAATACTGTGTAGCAGCGGAAACACTGAATCCCCATTTCCTACTTGGTCACTCCAATGTTTCTGTGATTACTCACGTCTGCTAGTTTTGTCTCAGATTATATATTTTTGTAAAGACTAACAAAGGCAGAAAATGGAAGGAGAATCCAACCAGAGCAAAAAAATCAAGGATGAGATTGTGCAGCTTTACAATCACCTCAACCACCTCTACGACAGTCATGCCTCACTCCAGACCCAGGTCAACTTACCTAAGTTCACTGCTTCAGCAGCCTTTACTGCCGCGACAGTTCAAGAGGATCCAGCCGCAAAATCAGTCAGCAGGTGCCAAAAAAGGAGAGTGGAGAAGGCTGAGAAGAAATCTGGGGCCTACACCCCGTTGGCCTTACCGATTGAAGATATCTTTGAGTTCATCAAAGAAGACAAGCTGTTGAGGTGGCTAGAAAAGCTCAAAGCTCCACCTAACAAGAGGAATAAAGCCAAGTGGTGCAAGTTCCATCAGGACCATGGCCACGACACTAAGCAATGCTATGCTCTGAAGGATGAAATTGAAAGGATGATCGGGCAAGGGATGCTGCAGAGGTTCCTCAAAGATGTTTAGGGGATGCAGCCTTATTTCACATGCCGCATGCTCATTCTTCATGCTTATGTCTTAAATTCCATCTGTCTCTACTTTACAGGGGCAACTTTTCTTATGCTATTTTAAATTCAACTTTGTATTGGCTTCCCTAAGTCATATACATATACATATATATGAATAGATGCATGGAATCAAGTTCACTTTTATAGTGCCATATTTTAATTCTCATTTCCATGAAACGACATCTTATGAAGACCGCTCTTGTCTTAAACAGATCTCGATTCGAGACAACATGTTATATCGGGAATGATAATATCTAAATGGGCCATAACGCCGATAAGACACCTAATTGTTCGAGAGCTGATGATAATTCAAAATGGCAAAAGCAAATACTGAAAGCGATTATCCAAATTAGATTGTAACAATGCTCATAAGGGTCCACAATCCCTGTTCTTAGCTCTCGAGATGAGTCATTAAGTCGAGAGACTTGTAATATCTAGTCAGGGATGGCTTTGTATATATCCATAGTTGTGGGTGGCTTAACAACATAATCCAACCTGTGGAGGCTTGAAAGTGTCCTATATGTTAGTTGTGGGTGGCTTAACAACATAACCCAGCCTGTGGAGGCTTGAAAGTATCCTATATGTTAGCTGGGGGTGGCTTAACAACATAACCCAGTCTGTGGAGGCTTGAAAGTATCTTATATGTTAGCTATGGGTGGCTTAACAACATAACCCAACCTGTGGAGGATTGAAAGTATCCTATATGTTAGCTTTGGGTGGCTTAATAACATAACCCAGCATGGGGAGGCTTGAAATATCCCGTATATCTACAAAGGCTTGGGGAGACTTGATAATATCCCATTTATGATGCTAAAGAAGAGGAAAGCCATGAAATGCAATTGTTGTTTTGCTGTAATCATGAAAACATACCAAAGGCAAAGGCAAGAAATAAAGGTTAACCTGCCGCGACCATGATCAAGAAGCATTTTTTATTCAGTTGAATATGCCGCGGCATATGTAAAGTGCAGTTATGGTAATCTACGATTCAGTGCAACTGTTAAAGCGACTAAGGGTTGATGCGACAATGGCTTGGATTCAGGTCCAATTAAAGCTACTACAGAGGGAATTCAAATATACAAAAGCGACACATCCCTGCGAGACTGCCGCGGTCCGTGTACATGAGCCATACACGTTACAGTCACAGCCTATGACCTATACGTATGAAGGTGCCGTAGCATTACTTGAAGGTGCCACGAAAGTTAAAGAAGAGCACATGTGGAAACATGTATGATATGGTGCTGCGAACATTTTTAAATATAAAGCAGTTTTATTCAAGCATTAAAGCATTGAAGCAATCAAAAGTGGTCCAAAGACTTAATTATCCGCGACAAGGGACTTGTTCCCCAATATCCAATATTGATAGCCAGAGTATGAATGGGCAGACAGAGGAGGCCGCAACCTGTAATGAGAAATTTTACCACGAGGCGATCTATAAAAAGTACCGCAGCTCAATGAGTATGGCTGCAGATACCAGAGTTTATGCCTTCGCTAAAGCGTCGTGGCACCTCAAGTCTTTAACTACAATAAAGACGGAAGGAATTGAAAAATTAAAGAAGAGTGGCCGTAGCCACTTATCTTCATAACAGGCTGCAGCTATATTTGTGAAAAAAATATTTATATATTGGTGCCGCAGAAAGCTCATTCAATCAAGTAAGCAAATCTCAAAACTCAAATTATATATTCAGTTAGCAGAACAAAAAAGCACACGCAAGTATTGAAACATTTATGCAAGTATAAAGCATGCGAAAGTGGTCAAAACCTTGATAGTGAAGGAGATTAAATTTTTTTGGCAGATATTAAAGGTTACAGACAAAAAGGCCGCAACCTTAATTAAGGAGTACAAAATTAAAAGAGGGACTCAACTCCATATTGATAGTTCCAAAAATTACGAGGTTATAAAATCATGAAGCTGCATCATCATTATCATCACCCTCGTCACCATCCGCGGCGATCTCAGTTTCTTCTCCCACTACAGCTCCCTCAGCCTCGGCCTTCAGTATGGCTTTCTCCTCGATCGTGGCCTTGAGTTCAGCGATGCATTCTTGATGTTCAACATCACTAAGTCTCCATGAAAGAACCTTCTCCTTGGTCTCAGGGAAGTTCTTTATTATTCTCTGCCATAGATCCTGGTAGCCACAGAGGTAGGCCCTGTTGTTGATGAGGTAGAAGTCCCTAGAGCCCTTGAATGACTCGACGGTATGGTGAATGGCCAACTGAAGAGCGTCACCATAATCCGCCTCCATTTTCTTTATTATCGCGGTATGTTCCAGTGCATCTTGGGAAGACTTGGCCTCCAGCTCCTCGTACCTCTTTTGAAGGAGGCTAAGCTTATTATTGGAGGATTCCGCGGCTTGGGCAGCTTTCGCGGTCTGAGCCTGGGAGGCCTTTAGAGATTTCGCGGCCTGTTTGAAGTTTTCCTCCGCTTCCTCCCTGGCATTATTTGCAGCAGCTAAGTCCATTTGGGTTGCTTGAAGAGTTACGGTAGCAGACTTCCTCCCAGCCTCGAAAGACGAAGTCTGTGCAGCCTCCAGATATGCAGCATGCACCCTTTTCTCTACCTCTTTCAGTTTATAAAGGGCCTCGTACTTCCTCTTTTGAGCCACTATGATGTTCGTGGCCTGAAAAGAGAAAATTATGGGCAAATTATGAAATGAAAAATCAAAGTTGAGAAAACACTAGCACTTACCCTCAAAAGACTATGGAGGTCGCAGTCCTCCAGATCATCATGGTCCTTTTTGACTAGCCTATCAAGATTCGCGGCATCAAGGGCCCTCTTCATTCTTCGCACAGCCTTCGTGGTAGTGTCCCATGAGGACTCAGGGTCAGGTTGTCTTAACTGAGGTCACGAACGACCATAAGGACCAGACCCGTCGTGACACTGAGGAGATGCCAAGTTATCCTTAACTGGAACTACAGACTGCGGTGGAGGAGAAGCCGAATGGATGGGAGCATCAGACGTGGACATCAATCCCACCGCGGCTAAGTTAGCTCCGATGTCATCATCGAACTTATTTTAAGTTTCGAGCGCATCACGGTTTATTTTGTCCACAACCAAATTTGGGATCGCGGCAGGAGGGTTATAATCACTGGAAGATGCCGCGGCAGGTGTCTTATTCTTGGACATCTTCCTCTTCCTGCTCCACGCAGTATTATTAAGGACGGTGGCGTCATCATCCATTTCCGCCAGTTGGGCGACCAACAACTCCCTATCAACTTCCTCACCTGAAAGAGAAAAAAAATAAGTATTTGAAATGGACTTGATGATATCATAAGTGGCCGTGGATCTGGTTATTACCTTCCATGGACATTCTTGGAATGGACTTACTGGGGAAGAAACCTACCTCAAATACAGTTGCAGATGTTACAAGGATGCTGAATTTCTTCTCTTCAGCAGGAATGGCCGCGGCCTCGGCAACTCTCTTCTCTTGCCGCTTGCTCAGTTGCAAGTTATCAAGAACTGTAAAAAATATTTCAAGCGTTAGTATAGAGTGAAAAATTAGAAAGAAATTAGGGATGCGGCTGTCATCAAATTACCTAGCTCAGAGGGAGAACCCCATTGCCGCGGCATCCTAAACGATTTCTCCCTATCATTTTCCTGAGGATGTATCTCCCATCCTTCTCCGAAGATGTAGAAATAATTACCCTTCCAGTTCTTTACACTGGTCGGCCTCCCAGTGTAAAAGGTCTCATCCCTACCGCGGACGGATAAGTAATAGTACCCGACGAACTTCACGGAGTTTTCCTTTGGGCGGTAAAATGAAAAAACTCCGCGGGAGTAATGTCCCTTTGGAATTGATTCTCCCAAAAAACGATCGCGACAAGAATGGCTCTCCAACCATTGGGATCTAATTGGGATGGGGCTAGTTTCATTGTTTGAAAAATTCATCAGATGGGAACAGGAACAGGCAACCGCAACCCGTAAATATATGCATGACGTGGGAAGCAAACTCCATCATCAGCCAGAGCTGTGCAAGGTCTTTGGTTCACGGCAGGTGCTGAAACGATCGAATTTTCTAGAAATTCGAAGGCCTCAGCCACCTGGTCAACCCAGTCTTGGGTCATGATGCTGCGGGTATCAAGCACAGCTAGGGGTCTCCCAGTCCTCCCAAATGGACCAGCTGGATTATCCCTAACTTTCGCAGAATTATCTCCTACACACAATGGATTATTACTTAAATTGGCTTCCTCTTCCATTGGTGGGGACTCAAAATCCTTCTTGCAGGCAGAGTCCCCAGAGTCTGAGTCTAGTATCACGCAGTTGGGGTAATCCCTTAGTTGGCAAGGCCCTATTGATCTCAGAGGAGGAACGGACGGAAGTTTAGGGGGAGAGGCTCCGAAGTGTTTTTCCCAGAAACCTCTCAGAAATTCATCTGGGTCAAAGCTCATATGGCTGCAGCAGTTACTGAAAAGCAGAGTCCGCAGTTGAGCACCGCATCCAGTATGGTTCAAAAAAGACTTTAAAAAGCCGCGGTAAGATTAGTTATACGAATAGTGAATAAGAGTGATCGACGAGACTGGCCAAATGTGAAGTGTGGGGTTTAAGCCCTAAAAGATAATTAGCGTCGCGACGTATTGGTTTGATGGGGGGTTATTTCCCTATTGTAGTTGCTAATGGGCTAAAACACTGCTGACCCAATTCATTAAACTTAAGGGACTACCTTCTGACCCTACAGGTCGCGACCATCACCGAAATTAAAACCCAAGGGATTACGGTGTCTACATGCCGCAGCCATCACCGAAATTGCTAAAGGCATATTCTATCATGCCGCAGACTCTTACTCAAACAGGTCAGTATTGATTCAATTAAGGATCGAAGACCCAGAATGTGAGGTGTGTGCTTCAAGAACATCAAAGAACAGTTTGATTCTACACAAATGCAGTTGATATGATCACAGTTTTTTGATTTCATATTATGAAGATCGATTAAGGGAATTTTAGCAACAATTTCAATTATTTATCGTGGATATATATTTGATTCTTGGGAATTTAAAGATTGTTCAAATAAAACCCTAGATTCCTATCAAGTAATCCAGAAAAATGCAAGTGTTGAAGATCAGAAGGGCAGAAATCACGTGTTCGTACATTTAAAGAAGAATTACGAGCTGCAAAAGCTATTTAAAAAGGATGTGCTCTCAAAGTTTTGGAAACGTAATGAAATCCACGACCCGAATAATTTATATAAGAGAGCGTAAAAGATGAATCGTCGCCTTGGAAGTACCGCGACACCTAAGAAGACTGAACTAAGCCGCAACCCTAGTCAAATTCTCTTGGCACTACGACTTGGGGGCTTATTAATAGTACAAATATAGCACCCTACCGCGGAAGGTATTCTGCACTACACGGGCTACATGCCGCGGCCCATCTCAACATAGAGCGTGACCCCTAACTGAACTCGAGATGCGGCTCAATCGAATATGGGGCGCACGTCCCTCCTCATCATAGGGCGTAACCCTCCTCATCACGGGGCGCGACCCTCCTCATCACGGGGCGCGGCCCCCACCAATATGCCGCGAATCCGACCAGTGCGAGGTGTTGTACCTCGCGTCCCTCTCCGTTACAAAGCCCGACTTTATGTACGTCACGTGATCATTGCACATGGGCATATCTCTTATAAATATAGGTCCACACCTCGAAAACAAAGAGACTAGATCGATTCCACACGTCCTGTGGCAGGTTCTATAGTACCGATTCTCTCTATACAACCTCAGCATACAACTTGGGGCTGTTCATCCACATCGCAGCCACCTCACCGGTATACCGGAATCCTCAATCATCATGTACTCTCATTTATTCTGATACTTGTACGCTTCTTTAGGCATGATTACACTGTACAATACAACGAATTTAATGGGAATGGAGCGACATAGTGGACGTAAGCCTATTTTAGAGGCTGAACCACTCTATATCTTGAGTTCATGTCTCCTTACTTTCTTGTTTATTCATTATGTATTTTACACTTGATTTGTTGGTACGAGAGCAACTAGTGGACGATTTCTCGTATCATCAAGAGTGATGGCCAATGAAGTGGTGAGAAGAAAAAGCGGGAGTCACAAGCGGAGGAAGATTAGTGAGAGAGGGAGAGAGAGTTGGAGAATGGGGGTTCGGGGTTAGTGTTGGAGAGGGAGAGAAAGAGGGTCGGTTGAGTTTGAGAATGAGGGGTGGGTTCGAAGTGGGTTATGTGTGTATTTACCACAATATCCTTATGTTTGAATTAAAGTGAAAAAGGGGAAATTAATTAGTTAGAAAAAAAAGGGGGGATTCATAATTTTCAAGGGCAAAAGAGGTGGTGCAGGAAAAATTCATATAGATGACACCATAGTTATATCTTATGACATACATAAGTTTTACTCCTTATTATATAGATATAACAATTATGATATGGCATTGTATATAACCGTATATTGAATTAAGCGTAAAAGATTCAAAATTTCAGTTTTAAAGATAAAAATGGATGAAAATACGAGTGTTTCACTAATTTGAGATTAATATCCCAAATAGGTAACCCCACACAAGCTATCTAATGGGAAAGGGAATGAGATCAAAACTTAAAAAAATAGATTATCCCACCCATGTTTCACAAAAACCCAAGAATCAACCTATTATTGAACACAAAGAAAAGTCAACCATATTGTATAAAGGTTAAATTCATAAATAGTTCACACTTATAAAGACCTAAAGTTAACATGTAAAATATAATCAAGTTAATAAGGCCATAAAAATGCTAGACGAAATAAGTGCACCCATATTGGTCTTCAACTTATATCTCCCTCAAAAGTGCTCATTTTTAAGTATTTTCCTTCTATTTTATGAGAGTATGATTTAGCATAGATATTTCATTTTTTATTTTTCATATGAGTACATATATAAGTAATTTTCCAAATGGAGCTTTCACCACACTATGGAAAGAATTTCCCATTCCACACTAATAATTTTTTTAACATATATCCTCACATGCAATGATTAGTACGTGTAAAATTTTAAAAATCTAGAAAATAAAAAATATGTGACCCAATTGAAAGAACACACATGCAGTGTAACACGTTTTGGATCAAAATCGAGGATACACCCTAGTTCAACTCGTGTATTTATGTGAGATATGGCAATGACTGCAACATATTCAACATGAGTTGTTCTTAATGAATTCCTAAAGAGATAAAGCAAAACACAAGTAGAACGCTCTACCTTCCTATGCTTATAATCAAGAATAGGGTATACGATAGCATGATGTGTTTCCAAACATTTTTAATCATCTCAGAACATTAACTATCCACCAAAAAACATTAAAACCTTTTTGTATTTTCATAAAATTTTTGAAGAAAAAAAATCTTTTTGTTTTTTCATTTATAAAACCAAAACAAACCAAACAAAATAAAAACATAAGAGAATGATACACATCAAATCAAGGATATATAAAATATAATTCAATTGAAAATAATCCAATACTACAAATTAAAGCACCATGACTAAGAAAAGAATAACTTAAAAGCGCACTTAGTTTATGGAACGAAAGGAAACTACTCCCCCGTGAGAGGAAACCCATTTACCTAACGTAGGTTTAGCATTATGTGTGTGTAGAGTAACGGGTTGAGAAAAAATATATCTACCAATCGATTACGCAACTAATTCGTATTTTCTAACCCAAATAGATCTAATGGTGGCAACATTGGTTTTTGGAATCGGGTTGATTTTAGCCTTAGTAGGTACCTTGGTTTTAGGATTTTTATCTACAATTTTTCTAGCGAGGTTCTAATCTTTTGAATTGAAAAGTTTAGCTTAAATCCTCGGCTAATAAATTGATTGGTCTTGGCATCCTAGACACTTTTGTAAGATCAAAACAAAAATCCTTAAGATGACCTTTTCTACTCCAAAATAAACATGTATAAAAGAAAGAAAGATTATATTTGAATTGATATCTAAGGATGGCTCAGGGTGGTTGTTTTGACTTGGTCATATTGATTGAAACTCTCACAAAATTATAATCTAGACCTTGTTTATCATTTTTAATATGCTAGGACCCTAACATATGCTAGTAATTTTTCGGACCTCATCTCCAAGTCAACCTTTGTTTTTATTGAGCTTTCTAACTCATTTTCTAAAACATGGACCCTAGTCTCAACCTTTTTTTTGGACTCTTCTAATTTAAGAAAGTCATGTTTCATGTATTTGAGCTTTTCGTAAATAATGTCTCTTTGAGTTTGAATATTTTGCAATAATTCATTCTCACGTTTTACAAACAAATGTTCATTTTCAAGGAATTTTATTCTTTTTTTTGCAAATTTCAAATTTCAAATTCAAATTCAAATTATTATCTTTTCGGCGTGACTATGAAACTCATTAAATTCTTCTCGCATATAAAAATTATCCGCATCACTAAAAACATATTTAGAATTATCAATTTGAGGATCCATTAATAGAAACAAACAAAAGACCTAAAAATAAGAAAATAAAAAAGAAAGTCAATAACTTAGAGTAATTCGCTCTGATACCAGTTTGAAAATATACACGGGTCTTCTTAGGGGTCGATAAAATAAATTAATCTTAAATTAGTTATTTTCAACTTTAATCCCGATTAATTATTTATCTTACAAAATTAATTAAGTAAATTTTATAATTTACCAATTAATTAATTAGGTTCGAATTTTATATGAGGAAATAATAATTAACAATGGCAGAAAATAAAAGCAATCACACAAATAGGAATACAATCATTTAATGTGGAAACCCTCTCGACAAAAATCACACTCACCCACCCCACTTACAAGTCCACTAGTACAAAAGTTTTAGGGATTATTGTGAGGATATATTTTTATAATTCCATTATCAATTTATTATGTCATATACCGCTACACCGTCGAAGAGCATTCAAGCATCAAAGACGGATCTGAATTAATCAAGTTCTTCATAAAAAAGACTCCACGAAGTTTACTTTGTTAAGGTTATATTTTTAATACCTTAACTTTCCACTTAGAGCTTTTGGGACAATTTTACAAAATATTTTCTAAGTGTTGAAGCGGACTTTTTTGTCAAATTTGAGTATGAGTATTTTTTCTAAGCCCTGAAGCGTACCTCAATTTTGACGCCCATGTCATTCAAGCGAGATAGAAATCTCGTTCGAGCGACTTATGGATGTCGCGCGATGTCGTTTGAACGACATCTGTACATCATTCGCGCGAGATACTTATCTCGTTCGAACGAGCTCGTATTTTGAGGCGATGCGTTTTTGTATAGATACTCATTAAATGATTTCATTTTCATTAAGAAGTCCCAGCGTTTTGAAAGACAGAAACCTGCGAAACTGCAGAATCCTTTTGACTTCTTCTTATATAATCAGATGCCTATTTTTGACGGGTCTAATTATGCCTATTGGAAAGCTCGCATGAAATCTAGTTTAAAAGCCATTGACGAGCGTGTTTGGTTCCTTTGCGAAAATGGGTGGAATCCTCCCACGGTCACCATTGAAAATATCACCTCTTTAAAACCCGTGTGAGCCTGGAATGAAGATGATTTAAAATGTCTTAATTTAATTCACGTGATTTGAGTGCTATTTCTGGAGCCGTCACTCCCGACGAGTTTCGCCGAATTATGATGTGCAACATGTCTAAAGAGGCATGGGATGTTTTGAAATTGACACATGAGGGTACGAACGCGGTTAAAGAATCAAAATCACAAAATTTGGCCACCCAATTTGAGACTATCACCATGTCTGAGCCTGAATGCTTTGATGATTTTGATGCACATTTGTCGAACATTGTTTACACTAGTTTTAACTTATGTGAGGTGATTGATAACACGCGTGTCGTTAAAAATATTTTGAGATCTCTCCCAAAACGCTTTATTCCTAAAGTCATTGTTTTAAACTCTTTGGGAAATTTGAAATCACTTATGTTGGAAGAACTTGTAGGAGACCTTCAAACCTATGAGATAGACATGTTTACCCAAACCATTAAGTCTAAGGATAAAGGCGTTGCTTTAAAGACTCATTTTAAGAAAAAGAAAGAAAAAGTTTATGAGTCCGATTCTGAGGGTGAGTTTGATTTTGATGATGTGGTCATGCTTGTGAAAGTTTTTAAAAAGTTTCTCAAAATGAAAAAAAAAATTTCTTCCAATAAAAAGAGATCTTTTGAGTCAAATAAAAAGAAAGTAGAGGCCAAAGATAGTGAGAAGGAGGATGAGATCAGGTTCTTTGAGTGTGAGGGCAAAGGTCACATAGCTAAAGAGTGTCCTACTAGGATAAGGAGAAAGTCAAAGAGACTGCTATGCCTATCACACTTAATGATAGTGAGGGTGATGAGGGAGATGAGTCTGATAAAGGTTTAGCACATGGGATGTGTAGATTTTTTGAGTCATGTGAACACACCCACTTTGTCTCCCGTTGATAGAGGTCATGAGAGCACCGGTGATGACTCGAGTGTTTCTAGTGGAGATGAGAGAGAATTTGAGAGTGGAGATAAAAGTGAGCTCCAAAACGCCTTTAGAGATTTGTACACCGAGACCTTGAAAATAAAGAAGTGTAATAGAGATTTAGGTCGTCGAGTTTTAGATTTGGAGAGAGAGAAGGGGGTTTTAAGAAAGGAGAAGTGTGATTTGACCAACACGTTGTCTAGTCTGACGACACGTGTATCCCAACTCGAGAGTGATCTCAAATGTGCCAGGGAGCTCAAAGTCAATTTTGAGAACGCACCTAAGAAGGTTGAAAGGTGGTTCTTAAGGGTAAATGTGAGAAGTTAGGAATAAGTCATGACGGTGCTTCTACTTCCCAATTAGCACCCGATCCAGTTCCCACTTTAGTGTTAGATTCACGTGAGTCTCACCTTAACCCACCTAGGCGTCCCATTCCTATTAGGAGAGCGCGTCCTATATTTTTTGAGAAAGGTGTTCCTAGGCCTACGTATGTTTGTTCCCATTGCAACAAGGGAGGACACCTTTGGGAATTTTGCTTTAAGTTGGGTTATGTGCCACGTTTTGCTACTACACGTGTTTCTACCACACATGCACCCACACTTGATACTTTACATGCTCCTGGAGACTACATGAGAGGGTTTGCACATTTAGGTGAGCAAGTTAAGTTTTTGGTCAAAACTTCACAAAATTTGATGGAGTTTTTTCATAAGTTAGCACCACCTTTGAAAAATCCCTCCGCACCTAACGATTGAGGTTTAACTTGTTTACTAGCATAGGATGTTTTTCATGATGACATTATTTGCCTATTGCTAGTATGTATCATTTTTGTATGTTTTATTTTTTGAAAAATTTTGAAAAATACAAAAAGATTTTATTTTGGATAAAATTTTTGAAAAGTCCAAAAGGAGTTTTGTATTTTGTTTACACCGTTTATAGATGAACACTTAGGATGATCGATTGACAACATCATTCCATATTTTTTATGTAAATATTTGATAGTGTTTTGAGACAATAGGTCAATTCATCCATGTGCTTTGTAATGTTTGGAGTCATTAAGATGTAATTCATTGTTACTTCCTATATATTTGACTCAGGATTTCCTTTATTGCACACGTGCAAGGATTTGTTTGATTATTGTGCTTATCTTATCACATGTTGGTTGGGTGTTTTCACTTTAATCCTGTCCTTAAAACGAACCAAGCGCGATAAAACTTGACAAGAAAGTTGTGCATGTAAGAGCCGTTTGTGAGTTTGTGTGCTTTATTTGAAAACGATGAAAGACTATGAAAGATTATCATTTATCCTTTGCAATTAAGCCGCCGTTTAAATTGGACCTAGAAAATCAAGAAATTTTATTATCCAGGGTCCAAAGAGGTTTAAAAGAGCCCGAAATTTTTTAAAGGCAATAAAAAGAAATTCATGCCAATTATGGGCCATTTAGATTTTTGCACCATTTCTTCAAAGTTTGAGAATTTAGTTTATACACCTCTAAAAGAAAATATATATGAGGGAGTTTGGTTGGAGAATTAAAACGAGTTTGCACGTCCTTGAAAGTCTTTAAAAAGCGCTACATAGTTTTGAACGTTATTGGTGTGGAAATCACTTTGACTTTGATTTGTTGATTTGCATAAGACGATGTCATCTAAATTCAACAATTTTTACACCTAAGGATACCTTTGATGTTCATTCGTTAGGAGTACACGTATGCATCGTGCACATATGATTGATTGAGTTGATTTACCTATCGAATGTGTTCACACCCGTTCATTCCATTTTCATGACTTGGTTGTTTTAGTTTAAATCCATGGTGTGCTTTTTTGTATCTTATTTTTGTATGAAAAATTGAAAAATCCAAAAATAGTTTGTGAAATTTTTGAGATACTCTTTTGCATGTGAGTTGTTTGATCCTTGTTTGCTATGCATTTTATCGTGACACTCCATGTTTTGATTTTTTTTCTTCTTATTTGTCTATTTGGGGACATCATAGAAAGGGGGAAAAAGAATTATCATGTTATGGGGGGAGTTTTTGCATTATGGGAGAGTTGATTTATTAATGCTTTATTCTTATGTCATTTCAAACTCGATGCGTCACGAAGGTATTCTGCTGTATCTCATGTGTGTAAGTACAAAGATTGAAGATTTTTATGTTGCACACCCTGATGAGAAAATCTTTGAGATTTAATGAAGAGTTTTAAAAGAATAGTTTGAGATCTTGCAAATTTATTCATGGGAGGGTATATTTGTATAGGCATTTTAGTTTTTGATAATTCAGATATTTTTATGTATGTACCGGGATGGACATAGGGGGAGATTTGTAAGGACATATTTTTATAATTTCGTTATCAATTATTATGTCATATACCGTTACACCATCGAAGAGCATTCAAGAACATTCAAGCATCAAAGACGGATCCGAATTAATCAAGTTCTTCATCAAAAAGACCTCGTGAAGTTTAGTTTGGTAAGGTTATGTTTTTAATACCTTAACTTTCCACTTAGAGCTTTTGGGATATTTTTACAAAATGTTTTCTAAGTGTTGAAGCGGACTTTTTCGTCAAAATTTGAGTATGAGTATTTTTTTTAAGTCCTGAAGCGTACTTCAATTTTGACGCCCAGGTCGTTCAAGTTCGAGCGACTTATGGATGTCGCGCGATGTTGTTTGAACGACATATGTACATCGTTCGCGCGAGATCCTTATCTCGTTCGAACGAGTTCGTATTTCGAGGCGACATATTTTTGTATAAATACTCATTAAATGGTTTCGTTATCATTAATATGTCCCAGCGTTTTGGAAGATAGAAACCTGGGAAACAGCAGAATCCTTTTGACTTATTCTTTTAGGGTTTAATCCCCTTTTGTTTTTAATTCAAAAAAATTTCATATGCTTTGGTGAATTGTTTTGGTGTTCAAGAACAAAGCTTTGCTTTTGTTTAACCTCTGTGGAGAAGGATTCTCCATATTTGATCGGTGGATACCGAGCGTAGTCATTCTGCGTGTGGATGAGCAGAAGACGAAGAACCGACACCTGGAGGGTATTTCGCTGTCTCTCGTATATTTAAAGATTTGCTGAAGGCACCGTGCATTACACACTTGTGGGCGATTATCAGGTTGTATGTAAGTCAAAGCTCTTGTGAATTCTTCAAAGTGTTATGAAAGGTTTTACCCGAAAGGTTTTTTTTCCTGAATCGGTCGTCTTTGTTTTTCATGCATGGTTTGAATGATTTATGACATTTAGATTCATGTTTAGGGGCTGAATTAATTTTTTTTTAAAGTAAACTCTAATTAAATAAGTGTGCCAAATTTAAAATTTGCGAATTTAATCGATTTTCACACAGTCACGTTTTACAATTATAACTGGATATACACGACTTACAATCCTTGATTTAACTGCAATGACAAATCTTTCTCGTTCAACACTTTTAACCTTGGCAGTACTAGTTTTGTTAATCCGCACATCATATTTGACATGACAACTACAAACCTTGGGTCTCAGTATCTACTAATCTATAAAATAGATGTGTCTGCTCATGATCTCTACTGCAACTTTGATTCCTGTATCACTAGTATCGCAAACGTGCCTTCAATTGCAAACCAAGTCAATCATCTCACCGATCTAAAAAATCTCCTCAACCTTTGATCACAACCAAAGCCAAACCTTCACAAATTTTTAAGTGAAATTGAGAAAATTTTGTTTAAAAAAAGCACCATTAAAATATATGATTTTATGTGAAAAATGATTTTTCTAAAATATTAAAAAGAACCATAAACCAAACAGTGTGCTTGGGAGCTTTTTGGGGTTAAAAACTATAGATGTTCTCAGCAAAATAAAATTAGGAGTTGTTTTTCAAAAGACTCATAAACCTCCTTAAATAAAATATAAAAGATAAGTTGAAAAGAGTCCCATTTGTTTAATCAACTAAGCAACCAATTAAAAGAAAGATTTAGAAAGCTTGCTGACTAAGAAAAAGAAATGAAAAAAATAAAAAAAATGAAAGCCAAAAAAAGAAGAAAAAACACATGACTCCACCTTCTATAGCGTTCCCAAACCCAATATAGCAGTGAAGGAAGCCACTACATCGACAACACTTAACCGCGATCACTCAATAAGTGAGTGCTGCCGTGGGTCCCTGTTTTCTCACAGCTAAGCCGTGGCTAGGCCATAAGTGAAGCACCTTATACCTTTGACTTGCTTAAGTCTATACTGTATAAGTGTTCAACTAGTTTGGAAATAGTGACAAAATTTGTTGTCCATCCTAGAATCCAAAAAGCCTTAGAACCTATCTCTCTAATCCTCTTCAATGATCTATGAAGGAATAAAATGAATCGCACTACACACAATTAGAAGTGCATACATGGGTTCATATTGCTTAAAATTGAGTGTGTGTTTAATTTCCCTTGAATTGGAGCTTTAATAATTTTTTGGGAATTTTTAAATATTTTTAAATATTTTTTAAACATTTTTAAACATTTTTTAAATAAATGTTTTCATAAATAAAATGGGATTTTAAAGTTTGTGGGGTTAATATCTTATTTTGGAAACTTCAGTTTTCACTCGAATTGTTTGGATGGGTAGGATCTCAAAGCGCTAGAGACTTCAGGGTACCTTCTGTAATTATTTTAGACGCGCGTGTGAGAGCCACTCACAAGCCTACACTTGTCATCCTCCTGATGCTTCGAGTTGTGTTTCTTTTGTGAGAAGGTTGGATGGTTGATTGCTGATCGTTGGATCATTCCTAATCGAGGGTCTGCATGTGTTCTTGGTTAATCCCGGTGCTATCCATATGAACCAATCACAATCATTTTAAACCACCGCTGTTTTATAACCTTTGGATCAAGTCAAAGTTTGCAAGACTTGATCTCAGCCCTTGATTTCCCTCGAACATCCAGAACCTTCCCTCAGCCCTATAAATACCCTCCACTTCTCAGCCTTAGAAGACTTTTGGGCATTCGTCTTTCTGAGAGAAAAAAATAAGAGAGAAGAGAGAAAAGAATAAGAGAGAAGAGAGAGAAAGGGAAACTGTTAGCCAAACCCTAACCCTAACCCTAAATACTTTACCTCTGTAACAAACCTTCGTATATTCAACCTCAAACACAACCTTGAGTGTTTGAGAGAGAGAGTGGTTTGTTCATATCGTTGCTGTAACCTCTTGATCTTTTGATCTTGCTCACAACTTAAACTATAGAGTGAAGATCTTGTTTCTTTTTCCATAGAAACATTAGATCTATACTCTGCATGTTACATTTTCACTAGATCTGCATATTTTTAGTGGATTTAAGAAAATCGTTATTCATTTGGTTTTGAAAATGTTTTCTGGTTTCTATTCTTACGAAACTTAACCCTGACCTAGTTGGATTCACACTTGGAGATTTTCAATCTAAAAAATGTTTTCAAAAAGAGATTGATTAAGATCTTGACCGATTTTATAAGCGAGATATCCGTGGAATCTGGGATAGAATAAAGGTAAAAAAGGGTTGAAGTTCTGTGAGAAAGAAATAAACTAAAATCACTGCATATAGACTTTATATGTAATTTTTATAGGACTGTCTGTAAATCTAAGTGTGTGTGAGTTCATGCATGTGAATAGGAATCACTTCACAAACACTTAACACACTACTACACTGGAAGTGTTGTGTTTAAGATCAGAGATCATTGAGTCGACGTAAGGAAGCTAAAGCAAAGGAAGTTAGCAAACTGGAAGAACATCATCAACAAATCAGATCTATGAGAAGTTAGAAGGACACCAAGTGGGGTATATTCCTAAAGTTAGAATAGGTTGATTTGTGTGCTTGCATGTTGTATTGTTTGTAACTATTATTTGTTATTAGTGGATTTTTGTTTTTGTGACTTAGAAGTCACCGTGGATGTTTCCTCTGTTGGGAGAGGTTTTACCACGTTAAAAACTGTGTGTTGATTATCTTCATCTACTCATCTCATTCTATAAGTGTGCTGAATTTTTGAAACTGCCTTAGTTTTAAAAACTGATTACACAATCTTAATTACTCTCGTACATAAGTTTCTTTGTAAACACATCTTGTTTGTAATTTTTATTTTTCAAAAGAAAAGGGTTTCTCCAACAAACATTCCGGAGTTGCTTATACAGTTTAATCTTGTATTAAACGACATTAGCAACGTTTTTCAATTGGTATGAGAGCCCTATTAACTTTTATTTTAAAAGATCTTGTGTTTCTGAAATCGTTTTCTGAAAAACCTAACTATGGACGAGAAGAATGAAAGGTTTGGTAATCTGTCCAGACCTCCACTCTTTGATGGAAACAACTTTGCTTACTGGAAAGTAAGAATGGTTGCCTTCATCCAAGGGACTTTAGGAGATGATGTCTGGGACATTATTGAAAATGGATACACTTATCCTACTAAACCAGCCACTGAAGGAAGTGATGAGAGGGTAAAGAAAATCTTAAGTGAATTTACCCAAGAAGAAAAAACTATTTCTCGAAATAAGAATAAAGGCAAGAATGCCATTTTTATGTCTATTAATGAGTATGAGTTCAAGAGAATCTCATCTTGTGCCACTTCTAAGGAAGCTTGGGACACATTAATCACTGCCCATGAAGGAGACTCAAGAGTTAAAGCTGCTAAAACTCAAATGCTTATCCAGAAGTACAACTCTTTGATCATGTCTGATTCTGAGTCTTTTGATGATTTTTACATGAACTTGACTGATATAGTCACTAAGTTGCATGCTAATGGTATTACTTATGATAGAAATGAAATTGTTTCTAAAATCCTAAGGTCATTACCACAAAAGTTTGACAGTAAGAGGTATGCTATTGAGGAAATGAATGATCAAAACCTTACCCCTGAGTTACTCAGTAGCAAACTTAGGACTGTGGAAATGGAATTAGACTTTAAGAAATAATTAAATCATTCACAAAGAAAACAGCCCAACTCAAACTTGAGTTTTGCCTCTAAGATACCCAAACTTGAGTCTAATTTGACCAACTCTGACTCTGATGAGGAGTGCAATATAGACAAACTAGATAATCAGATTGCCTTGATGTCTAAACAATTTACGAAAATTGTCAAATTTTGAAACAAACAGGCATCTAAACAAGGCAAGCCTAATTATCCTACTCTGTCTAATTCCAAACCTCATGAGAGAGGACTTGACAAACATCCTAAGGATAACAACTCCAGACCCACTAGAGACCTTAAAAAGATTGAATGTTTTAGATGTGGGAAACTAGGTCACATTGCTCACGATTGCAGAGTTAATCTGAATAAAGCCAACACACACAATAGAGCCAATGTCTGTAAAACTTGGGATGATTCAAGCGAATCTGATGAAGATGAACTTGAGTCATCAAATGTACTTGACCCTTGCATGTCCTTTTATGCTAAGATCATTTACAATGATGATATGCCTGTGTGTGATAATGATGCTCCTACTCTTGCTAGTATGAATACTGTTTTGACTGGCCTAGATGCCTTATTATCTGAAAATGTTGCTAGTTCTACTACCGTGTGTGTGAGTCAAAGTGATCTCGATAATGACGATGCAAATGGGCGCGTGAGTACTAAAACTGAATCGTTAGGGGTCACTACACACACTTCACTTAGCGACTCAGACACAGATGACCTCCCTGATATCCATACTTTGTATGCTAAGACTCTTAAAAAAGGCACTAGACTGGAGAAGACTATTAGAGACTTGACTAAGAAATTAGATGATCTAAGTCTTATTGTGAAGTTGAATGCTGAAGAGTACACTAACCAGTGTCTGACTCATCAATCTGAAATTGAAACTTTTGATCAAAAATTAAAAGAGTTGACTAAAACTAATGAAACCCTAGAAATAAAATACAAGGGAACATTATTAGAACTGGAGGAAGCAAAAACAAAGACAACTACTATTTTCAAAAAAAATTCTAAGTTTGAAAACAATTCAAATTGTTTTACTGACTTTGTTGTTGACTCCAAAACCAATTCTGATGATAGAACCGGTATTGGATTTTGCCCTAAGAACAAACTACAAACTACAAAACTTGAACCTATTAAGTTTGTGTATGGGAGCAAAAGACCAATTGAAACATGTCCAGACTTTCATTTTATTAAAAAGGAATTTGATCAAAAGCAACAAGAGAAAGACATTGGAGAGTCTAGTAATTCTAAGGCTGAGACTGCACTTAAGACTAAATACGTCTGTCCTTTAATCAGAAAGGCTGATTCTGTCTTTAAGACCATACCTCCTAGGAATAGGACTTCTGAACAGAATGCTGTTAAACCTATCTTTAGAAATTTTCCTAAGGAAGTTCATCCCTCGAGCAATCAATATTGCTCCTACTGTGACATTTATGGTCATTCCTTTGAAGGTTATTATGCTCGGCGTCTAAACACCCCTGTGTACAACACTTCTGTCTACAAGAACTTTAACTATTCTAGGCAAAATTGTAACAATTATGTCCTTCCAAGACAACCTGATAAGAACTCTAACTACAGAAATAGTAAGACCAAAACTAAGAGTTCATTTAAGAGAAAGGCTCCTAGAAACTTTCCTAAACCAAAAGCTCAAAATTTTCACGATAATCAGTTTGCTGCTCCAAATGTTTTTCGACAAAAAACTGTTTCTCGAAAATTTTATCAAATGAGGGAAAACTTGCGCAAAATTACAACTAGAGCTATTTGGGTTAGAAAAGATGATCTTTTACCCCAAATGAAGTGTAACATTGTCATCACTGCTTTAAAAGCTGAACACACTTCATCTGGTTGGTATTTAGATTCAGGATGCTCCAAACATATGACAGGAGATGAAACCAAACTTTTAAACAAAACCAGATTTGCTGGTGGGAAAGTAGTTTTTGGTGATGGAGTTTCATCTCAAATCATAGGTAAAGGAACCCTAAAAGAAGAAGGAATGCCTGTTCTCGAAAATGTTCTATTAGTTAAAGGCCTTAAAGCCAACCTCCTAAGTATATCACAATTTTGTGACTCTGACCATACAGTCACCTTTTCAAAGAACAATTGTAAAATTTCAAATGATAAAGGTGAATGCATTATTACAAGATTTAGAACACCTGACAATTGTTATACTACAAGACTAGTTCTGAAACCTGTAACATTGTCAGAATGGATGACAATGAGATCTGGCATAATCGTATGGGTGACTTAAGTTATGATATCCTTGGTAGATTGTCTAGTCAAGAGATAGTTAGAGGAATTCCTAAAATTAAACCTATTTCAAGTGTTGTCTGTGGTCATTGCCAGGAAGGAAAAATAGTTAAGACTTCGCATAAAAAGGTTAAAGACATTCTCACCTCTAGACCTTTAGATCTCATCCATATGGACCTTATTGGTCCCTCTAGAACTGTTAGTCTTTGTGGACACAGTTATATCCTTTTCATTGTTGATGATTTCACACGATTCACTTGGGTTGCCTTCTTGAAACAAAAATCTGACACGTTTCAGAATTTTTTGAAAATTTTATTAAGAATTGAAAATGAGAAGGACACACAAGTAAATCGTATTCATAGCGATAGAGGGGGAGAGTTCATAGACACAGGAATAGTTGAATATTGTGACTACAACGGTTACAAAAATGAATTTAGTGCCCCTAAGACTCCTCAGCAGAATGGTATTGCTGAAAGGAAAAACCGAACTCTTCAAGAGATGGCACGTGTCATGTTGCATGCCAAATCTCTGCCCAAATACTTCTGGGTAGAATCTATTAGAACTGCTTGTCATATTATTAATAGAGTCTATCTTAGGAAAAACTCTAAACAAACTCCTTATGAGTTGTGGTACGGTAAGAAGCCTAATCTGAAATACCTAAGAACTTTTGGAAGTCAATGTTATGTCTGTAAGGACAGAGAACATTTGTCTAAATTCGAAACGCGTGGTGATAAATCCATCTTCTTAGGATACTCTCCAAACAGTCGTGCTTATCGTATATACAATCTGCGTACTAAGGCCCTTATGGAATCGATAAATGTAATTGTAAGCGACACTATTGTCGAAAATAAGATATCTGAATCACCTATTGTGGTTGAATCTGAAAATGATTTCAAAACTGATTCACCAGAAATAGATGACTCATTACCTATTGAGAGTCCAGAAGTACCTGGCTGGGTCTCTAAAGATCATCCCATTGACAACGTGGTCGGTAATCCTAATGAGCCAGTTCGTACTAGATCCCAGTTAAGAAATTATGCTAATTATGCATGTTTTGTCTCCCTTGTGGAACCGAAAAATGTTAATGAAGCATTGAATGACACACACTGGATTTCTGCTATGCAGGAAGAACTTTTACAATTTGTCATTCACGATGTCTGGTATCTTGTACCGCGGCCTCAAAACAAAAATGTTATTGGAACACGTTGGATCTTTAAGAACAAATCTGATGAAAATGGAGTGATTCTTAGAAACAAAGCTAGACTTGTTGCTCAAGGTTACTCTCAAATAGAAGGGATAGATTTCAGCGAGACATTTGCCCCTGTCACTCGTCTTGAATCTGTTCGACTTCTTTTCGCCATAGCGTGTCACTTAAAATTCACACTTTATCAAATGGATGTCAAATCTGCTTTCCTAAATGGAATTCTATCCGAAGAAACATATGTAGAAGAACCCAAAAGGTTCATTGACCCTAAACACCCTAACCATGTCTTTCGTCTAAAAAAGGCTTTGTATGGCTTAAAACAAGCTCCTAGAGCTTGGTATGAACGCCTTTCCAACTTTTTGTTGGATAAGGGTTTTAAGAGAGGAGGAAATGACCAGACTCTCTTTGTCAAACATTTTGACAAAAACATTATTATAGCCCAAGTCTATGTAGACGACATCATTTTCGGGTCAACTTCAAACTCTAAAGTTAAATCTTTTTCTGGTATTATGCATAAGGAATTTCACATGTCCCTTATGGGGGAGCTACAACTTTTCTTAGGATTTCAAGTGAAACAGAATTCTGATGGTCTATTTGTCTCTCAAACTAAGTATGCCTTCGATCTTGTTAAGAAATTTGGTTTAGACAATGCCAAAGTTGCCAAAACGCCTATGAGTACTACTGTTAAATTATGTAAAGATGAAAATGGTAAGTCAGTTGATTCCACACTCTATCGTAGTATGATTGGTAGCCTACTCTATCTAACTGCCTCACGACCAGACATAATTTATGCTGTATGTCTGTGTGCTCGTTACCAGAATAACCCTAAAGAGAGCCATTTATCGAGTGTAAAACGTATAATAAAGTACATAAAGGGCACTCTCAATCTTAGACTTAGGTATACTAAGGATACCTATAGCACCATCATAGGGTATACTAATGCTGATTGGGCCGGGTGTACTTATGATAGTAAAAGTACATTAGGAGCCTGTTATTATGTGGGCAATAATTTAGTTGGTTGGAGTAGTAAAAAACAGAATTGCACATCTTTATCTACGGCTGAGTCCGAATATATAGCAGCAGGAAGTTGTTGTGCTCAATTATTATGGATAAAACAGATGTTAAGCGATTATGGGATTAAAGAAGATCAGTTAAAATTGTATTGTGACAATCAAAGCGCCATTAACATATCTAAAAACCCGGTTCAACACTCGCGAACTAAACACATTAAAATAAGACATCATTTTTTACGCGAACTTGTTGAAACTAAGGAATTAGAAATTCATTACCTGCCTACTGATCTGCAACTTGCAGACATGTTCACTAAGCCTTTAGACTATAACATATTTTTGTATTTGCGAAATTCTATAGGCATGGTATGCGCTGATTAAACTCTTAAAACCTTAAGTTTTACCCTTTGTCCTTTTGAGATAAAATGGGGGAGAAATTTGAGTTTTATGAGTTCAATATTTTGTTCACATTTCATCTAAACTGCTTGATATTAGTGTGCATATTTGCAGGAATCTCTTCTACTGGTTGTCTACCTTTTCTAGTGTAAAAATTTGTAAATAGTTGAGTTATGTAATTTTTGCCTTTCTAGGAAATGGGTAGATAGTATCTTTTGTATAGGACTAGGTTTTATTTTTTTGGTTCCCTACGAGTTTTAAGCTAACTCAAAGGAGATTTTGTCTCATATTTCCAAAGGGGGAGATTGAAGCACCTTATACCTTTGACTTGCTTAAGTCTATACTGTATAAGTGTTCAACTAGTTTGGAAATAGTGACAAAATTTGTTGTCCATCCTAGAATCCAAAAAGCCTCAGAACCTATCTCTCTAATCCTCTTCAATGATCTATGAAGGAATAAAATGAATCACACTACACACAATTAGAAGTGCATACATGTGTTCATATTGCTTAAAATTGAGTGTGTGTTTAATTTCCCTTGAATTGGAGCTTTAATAATTTTTTGGGAATTTTTAAATATTTTTAAATATTTTTTAAACATTTTTAAACATTTTTTAAATAAATGTTTTCATAAATAAAATGGGATTTTAAAGTTTGTGGGGTTAATATCTTATTTTGGAAACTTCAGTTTTCACTCGAATTGTTTGGTTGGGTAGGATCTCAAAGTGCTAGAGACTTCAGGGTACCTTCTGTAATTATTTTAGACGCGCGTGTGAGAGCCACTCACAAGCCTACACTTGTCATCCTCCTGATGCTTCGAGTTGTGTTTCTTTTGTGAGAAGGTTGGATGGTTGATTGCTGATCATTGGATCATTCCTAATCGAGGGTCTGCATGTTTTCTTGGTTAATCCCGGTGCTATCCATATGAACCAATCACAATCATTTTAAACCACCGCTGTTTTATAACCTTTGGATCAAGTCAAAGTTTGCAAGACTTGATCTCAGCCCTTGATTTCCCTCGAACATCCAGAACCTTCCCTCAGCCCTATAAATACCCTCCACTTCTCAGCCTTAGAAGACTTTTGGGCATTCGTCTTTCTGAGAGAAAAAAATAAGAGAGAAGAGAGAAGTGAGAGAGAAGAGAGAAAAGAATAAGAGAGAAGAGAGAGAAAGGGAAACTGTTAGCCAAACCCTAACCCTAAACCTAAATACTTTACCTCTGTAACAAACCTTCGTATATTCAACCTCAAACACAACCTTGAGTGTTTGAGAGAGAGAGTGGTTTGTTCATATCGTTGCTGTAACCTCTTGATCTTTTGATCTTGCTCACAACTTAAACTATAGAGTGAAGATCTTGTTTCTTTTTCCATAGAAACGTTAGATCTATACTCTGCATGTTACATTTTCACTAGATCTGCATATTTTTACTGAATTTAAGAAAATCGTTATTCATTTGGTTTTGAAAATGTTTTCTGGTTTCTATTCTTACGAAACTTAACCCTGACCTAGTTGGATTCACACTTGGAGATTTTCAATCTCACAAATGTTTTCAAAAAGAGATTGATTAAGATCTTGACCGATTTTATAAGCGAGATATCCGTGGAATCTGGGATAGAATAAAGGTAAAAAAGGGTTGAAGTTCTGTGAGAAAGAAATAAACTAAAATCACTGCATATAGACTTTATATGTAATTTTTATAGGACTGTCTGTAAATCTAAGTGTGTGTGAGTTCATGCATGTGAATAGGAATCACTTCACAAACACTTAACACACTACTACACTGGAAGTGTTGTGTTTAAGATCAGAGATCATTGAGTCGACGTAAGGAAGCTAAAGCAAAGGAAGTTAGCAAACTGGAAGAACATCATCAACAAATCAGATCTATGAGAAGTTAGAAGGACACCAAGTGGGGTATATTCCTAAACTTAGAATAGGTTAATTTGTGTGCTTGCATGTTGTATTGTTTGTAACTATTATTTATTATTAGTGGATTGTTGTTTTTGTGACTTAGAAGTCACCGTGGATGTTTCCTCTGTTGGGAGAGGTTTTACCACGTTAAAAACTGTGTGTTGATTATCTTCATCTACTCATATCATTCTATAAGTGTGCTGAATTTTTGAAACTGCCCTAGTTTTAAAAACTGATTACACAATCTTAATTACTCTCGTACATAAGTTTCTTTGTAAACACATCTTGTTTATAATTTTTATTTTTCAAAAGAAAGGGGTTTCTCCAACAAACATTTCGGAGTTGCTTATACAGTTTAATCTTGTATTAAACGGCATTAGCAACGTTTTTCAATAAGGTGCACTAGATCAAAGTCAATTTTTTTCTTTGTACAAATTTGAGCAACCCCTATATATTGTGAAAGTTTAAAGGACATTTTTAGATTGCCCTAAAGGTTTGTCGCTAAAAATACTATTGCATAAAACTTAGAAAAAATCCCTTTGAAAAATTCAAAAAATATTTTAAAAATCATTAATAAATTCACCAAAGAAACATTGTTTTTTATATTTAAAAAAATATTATTTCCCCCACGTACTACATGAAAGTGTGACTTGAACGTTGGTGTGATGGATCTTTATGCCGAGTTGATGTAGTTGTGTCATTAGAGTAAAATCTGGTTGTGTAGACAATCTTCAATAAAAAAATGCACAAAACTAAACTACATTTTGGTTTTGGAATTTAGACAACACAGAGAACAAAACTATATTGGATGGGATAAAGTAAACTGAGGTAACGAACAAAACTATCTTGGATGGGATTAAGAAAATATTGGAGGACGCAAAGTCCAATTGGATCAACGAGATACATAGTGTTCTTTGGGCGTATCGCACTACCCTTAGGACCCCTACCGAGGAAACCAATTTCATGTTGGTCTTTGGATCATAGGTTATGGTTTAATTGATGTTGTCCTCCCCATCCATATAGTGCTCAACTTCAATTTGGAGATTAGTGATTTCATGAGGCAACTGGATTTAGACTTGGCTGAATAAGTGTGAGAACATGAGGCGCTAAGTATGGATCCCTACCAGTAAAGAATTATCAGATACAATAACAAAAGCGTGAAGTCTAGGACTCTGAAGGAAGGGTATTTACTACTAAAAAAGGTTGTGCAGAAAGGAAATGAATTGGAAGCTAACAAGCATGGCCCATACCATATTATCTTAATCATTCGTCTAGGAAATTATAGAATTGAGATGATAAAAGAGGAGCCTTTCAGTAACTCCTGGAATACTGAGCACCTTCAGAAGTATTTCAATTATAAATAGATAGTGATTTGAATTCAAAACAAGGTTTAATAAGAATATGTTGAATATTAATGAGAAAACACCATTTTTACCAAATATATTACTCTATTTTATTTGTCTCTTTTAATTCTTTGAAGCCAAGCCCTACAAGATGGTCAATAGGCTTACTCCTAAGTCATTTCTAGGGGTAAGCTAAGGAGAAAAATACTAACTAAAAGCATTGGACCTTAAATGGAAATCATGCTCTTAGAAAAAATTCTTAACAAGACCTAACGAGTAAGTGGCTTACTCTAGGGGTCAAACTTCCTCAAGGGGGTGGAAATACCTAGTTATAAGACCTCGATTTCATACAAGTCAATGACACGGTTTAACCACCTGAATAGGTGGGAAAAGACTTGTGAGCTAGTTAACCTCTCACATAAAGAACCCCATCAGGACAGAACATTTCATGAATGATATCGTCCTTAGGAAAGATTAAGGCATGGAATGGCCTCGTCCATTGGTAGCCAGTACATTCATAAGATTTGGGTAGGGATAAACTAACCTTGAGGCCAAAAAATAGATAAGGTACTACGCATGCCTAAAAAAATTATCTGTAAGGAGAAATTTCAACGTGTCAAGTTTATACTGTTTATTGTAAATTTATAATATTGGATTTATTCTGTTTAGACAAAACTGTTTGAGTCATAGGTTAGGTTGAGTTCATTTTATACCTTTAAGCATATGATGCATCGAAAACACGAAGCGTCCAGAGTTAAAGAGACATCAAATTCATATTGTTTTGTCATAAACCTTGGGATCTCAAGAAAAGGTATATTTGGTGTATTATTTTGATCCCTAGTTTTCAGTTTGGGTGTTTAAACTTTTTATGAGGCCATTTTCAAAAAAGTTTTTTTAAGAAAATAGTTTTTGGTTTTCAAAGTCGTTTAAACGAACTCGATTTTTTCATCCAAATGAGTTCTATGTTTTCGTTCGAACAAGTTTGTTATCTTGTTCAAACGAGATGATGTTTTTTATTCTAATGATGATCGAACGAACATCGAATGGGACCATTTTGCCTAGGCTGGATTATTTCATTGGAAGGACATTTGAAGCTCGTTTAAATGAGTTTGGGTATCTCATTCGAACGACATATATATGTTCATTCAAAAGCGATTGCCCGTCTCATTCAAACGAAACCTCATTTTCCTTCGAACGAGATGCCTTATTTTTTGTTCCATCACTTTTTTCACGTTTTTCTATAAATTAAAGTTTAAGTACAGTTATTTGATGAAAATCACTATTGCATAAATCATATATCATAGTGATTTTGTGTAAGCTAGGTCGTCTGAGGTTTTTTATCGTTGTGGATTTTCCTCATACATCACGACACTGTGTGATTGTTTATTTAATTCTTTCTATTCACCTAGATGCATGCTGAAAGATAAAATTATAATAAGGGTTTACACAACTTTGGTTTAATCGATGATTGATTTAAAAATTTGGTAATGCTTCACTCAGTTAATTAATTGAAACTAAAAATTGGTATTTGATAAAACTCTAGAACTTGTAGCGCTGTTTCAAATTGGTATCAGAGCCGATGAACTAAGTTATCGTTGATATTTGTTGTAACATCCCGTAGTTCTGAGTATTTATAATTGTATTAATTAAGGTATTTTAAATTACACGTGTTTTGTAATTTAATGGAATTAAAAATTATTACGTGTTTATTAAAATATTAATCGGGAGAGATAATGATTAATATTTATGAAATATAATTACTAAGTAAATAGTAATTGATTATTTTACATCATAGCGAATGGTAGTGACGTGACAGTGTTTTATCTCAATCGGGAGTCGCGTGTAGACCATATGAGGTCGAGATAGGAAATTATTATAGGGAGACTCAGATGGCAATTTCGAGGTCACAGTTGATTTCAAAAGGGTCGATATAGTTGGAATAGTGTACCCGAGATAGTAATTGGGTCCCGGGGCATATTTAGACATAATCGGGTCCACACGGGGGTGTTTGGGTCATTTGGGCTTGACATGTCAGCTAAATTTTGGGGTTAGAGATATTCAACCTAAGTTAGATAATTTGGGTCAGAAGAAAAACACAATTTAAACCCTAAAATTGAAGAGAAGAAAGAAGGAAGAAAAAGAGAAGAACTCTAGGAATCAAATTCAAAGAGGAATTGCGTATGTCATCATCAATTCATCTTCTACAACTTGTAATCAGACTCTACGAACCATCTAAGGCAAGTAATTCACTTTCACTAATCGCATATGTAGGGATTTTCTTTTCATATCATAGTAGGTGTAGACCTAAATGATTTTGGGAGGGGTTTTCACATGTAAAAAGGGGTTTGGGGAGACAAACCTAGTTGAATAATGTATAGAAAGTTATTTCGAATTATTAATGGTAAATCGTATCGTAATAATATGAATTAATGTGAAGTAAATTTAGACTGGAGTGTTGTATAAGGTTTAATAAAGAAAAATTATGGGGAATTTTAATAAGTATGAAGTTAAGATTTAATGAACTTGAGATTTAATTGAGTTTTGTGGCAAGGTTTAAATCTTCAAGTTTTAATCTTGGATTTGATGTTCTTGTACACATATGATGATGTAAAAAGGGTTAGAAACGTGTTACTATACTTACCTTGGGTTAGGGTATCGATTGGGTGCTATTTTGGAGCTTAGTTTGAGCATTAATGGAAGTTTTGGAGGCATCATCTTCGTCTTAGGCAATCTTGATTTCTGTATAGAATTGAATAAATTCGTCTTAATAGAGAATCGATTTGGTTAATGGAATCGTATATCTTTTCGTTACGAATTTGTGGCCGCTAGTTTTGCATTTTTTTTAATTTTTTTAATTAGTTATGAATTTATTGCGGAAGGGTGTCTAAGACCGAAAACTTTAGTTGGAAATCAAATCTGTATTATTTAGGGATGTTAGTAGATGAGTGTAGGACCCTGGAAAATATTAAGGAACATTATTTTTACCTTAAAATTATATGGGAATGAATTCGGGTATGGATTTAGGAGTGTTTAGGATGAACAACACTCGAAAGTATATGAACGGATTCGAATCAGAATTTTGGATGAAATTAGGATACATGCTCGATTGAGATTGGTTTAGTGACTTGAATAAAAATATGTTGTGATATGTATAAATGTAAGTCAATACTTATGGATTTAAGAGTACAGAGTGTAGACTCGGGATAGTAGTCGAGTGCTTTAGGCGATAGGCACAGTTTATCCGGATACGTGTTTTTATATATATACAGGCATAGAGTTAGTATATATATGTGTATTTTATGAATATTGATGTGCATGATATTTATGTGAAAGCATACCCCTCTAGTGCTATCGTCGTAGGTTGTGCGATGTGAGTGAATCCACTGACCAGTGATGTGATGACCCGAATATGATTATGATAAACCATGTTTAAATCATGCTTACCGTATGGGATGGGGATAATGTGTTATTAGAATATGTAATGTTATTTTATTGTGTTTAGTCTAATCCTACCTTCATAACTTATGAAATATTGAATTAGTCACAAACACAAATTTGTGAAGTCTTCGGTAGGAATGTTCAAGTTCGGGACTAGTTTTGGCCACTATAATATAATAATTAACTTGAGGTGAAAACTATATAGTTGTAGATATATGAGTTAAGTTTGTAATACAACAAACGGTGTGTAAAAAAAAGGTCCGAGGAAGGATTTATGCTGAAATTACGAACAAGGGGTAAAGTAGTCATTTAGCTTTAAAGAATATTTTATCTTATATGACGACACGTGTCATATTTTGATTGGACCAAGGGGGAGATGACTTATGACGACTTATAACTCTTTAAATAAGATCTTCCTTCAATATATTTCAGAAAGGAATAGTTTTAGCCTAAGGTGAGAGAGTCGGGAACTTCGGGAAGAAGAAAGTGAGGAGAAAAATTGAAGAAAAATCCGTAGAAATTACGTAAAAGTCCTTAAGGTGATTCTACTCGTAAAACTTGTTATATTTTTTTGTATTATTTATTGAAATGATATAAATCATCACTTGGTTACTAAAATTCCATGTCTTGAGGTATACTTATGAATAGATGCGGGTTTAAGCAAAGTTGAACGTGTAAATCATGTATATTGCTTCGATTAGAAACCTTGTGTATTCAAACTCCTATATCTTTTTGTATATTTATTGGAATTAAATAATTAAAGTTTGTGATAAAAATTTAATCATATATGTATAACATACCCTAAAATTATATGAAAATACCAATAAATGAATCTTTGGTGTTAGTTTGAAGTTCAGGTATAAAATCTGCCCCAAAGGTGTAAGTATGCACACTAGGTGTTCGATATTTTGTTTGACATAGCAAATGAACCTTAAAAATTATAAAACTTTAATTTTACATTTTTTAATAATTTTTTTTAGGTTTTGTGAAATATCACAGGAAGTTATGATGTAGAAAAATTATGAAAATTTCTGGAAGTTGACTGAATGATAAAAGAGCCTATAGGGCAGATTTTCTTTGTAATAAAGAAATGGACACAACTTGCTTTAGGAAACTTGAAATGATCTGTTGTCTTTTATATTGGGAACCTAATATGATAAGAATTGGATTACCAATAAGAAATTAAAGTATGTTTGGGCTAGGGATTGGATATGTTAAATATTTTAACATGAAATTGGATGAGACTTCATTTATGATAAATGATTTGAATGGGATCATATGATGCTTATGAGTTAAATTATGTTAAAGTGAGTATATGTATTGTTAATATTATTATGATGATACTAATATTGTAAGAATGATAGTAAGGTAAGGAGTACTAGTTGGACAAGTATCAGATAAGGACCCAGGGAAAACCCATTAAGTGTCCAAGGTGAGTGTACTCACTAGAAAGATATGTATTATACATGCTTATGGATATGATTTGAATATTACTTATTAGTAATATGTATTATACATGGTTACGGATATGATCATAATAATATTGAATATGAATATGTTCATTCCGGTTTACCGAAATGGGAGGTTACTCCTCAACCCGGAATGGGGGAGATTTGTCTATTAAAGACAAGGGGTTACTCCTCGACCAGGAATGGGGGAAAATTGTCTATTACAGTCAGGATACGTGAATCATGATTCGGATAAGTTGGTCATTCTTTATGAATGAGCCGGATAAGTATATAATTGGTCATTCTTTATGAATGAGTCGGGTAAGTATATAATTGGTCATTCTTTATGAATGAGCCGGATAAGTATACAATTGGTAATTCTTTATGAATGGGCGAGATAAGTATGCATATATCATCGCAGGGATATGATTTATTGCATTTAACTTTATGCAATAGTGTAGTAGTGATGCATTTGCTGAGCTATTTTGCTTATGGTTCCTATGTTTATGTTTTTCAGGTATTGTGATATAACTTCCAAATCTAGGAGTTCGGTGGGGTTAGCAAGGGATGCATAAAACCATGATTTGGTCAAAAGTAAATGGGGTAATTTAAGCCTACTTACCTTTTCAATAAGTTTGAATAAGCAAAATTACCTTAAAATTGTGAAAAGCTTTTAGTTTTATTGATTCATGTTAATAACTGAAACAAAAAAGGATACTCGTGTTTATGGTTTGGTTAAGGTAATTATGATTTGACTCACTTTGACTTTCAAACTTAATTATAAGTAACTGGGTTGGGGTGTGTCAAGTGAATGTAAGGAGAGTGTAGACCCTAGGTCATATCGTCAGTTGTTTTATTGTGTGATTTATTTTCAGGGTGAGACGTTTTGGGTATGATTCGATCTCATTCTCAGTGAAATATGACCGCCTCCACTACGTTTGTGATATTTTTACCAAAGTTCGGTGTGAGCTAGTCAGACTTTTGGTAACCGAATTAGAGTGAGCATACCTGGGATATGATAGTATTGTAGAGACAATCATCCATCGAGTTATTACTCGGGAGGATGGTTATTATACGCGAAATGTGTGTGAATGTTGTAGTATACTAGTACATATATAATACGAATAAATAATTATAAATGGGATAAATACATGAAGTGTGAATGTATTTCAGATATAACTAGTGTGAACGCTATATGATTAATTAAAGTATAAATGATTAAATAAGTTAATGAGTGGAACAACTTATAAATCAAAGTAAGGAATACTCGGGTCAGAGTAGGGTGATAGAAAGGTTATAACAGGACTAGTTAGGTGGGGTAGTATAACTAGTTGGGTTAGAAGGTCAACGTTAGGCGTGCACAATAGATGAGGGTGAGTAATACTCAAGAGAGTGCGAAACCCGCTTAAATATGAAAAGTGTTAATGCATATTTAATTATTTCATTTTAATTATTTGCTAAATATTTTTTCAAATGGTTTTGGGCTCTGACCCTTGTTAAAATATTTTTTTCAAAATATTTTAGGTTTTCAGCCACAGGGACGCCAAGCTTGATAACTCATTCCAGGGATGCATAGCTGCAGCATTGTAGAGGCTTGCAGGACTTCATGTAGACACTTCAGTTATTCATTCCCAGACTAGGTTGGTGATACAGTATTTTATTTAGGCATGTTGCCACTTTAGATATTCAATACTTAGGTTATTAATTAGACTTCATGGATTCAGTTTATTATTTTAGACTTATAGTTGGATTTTATTGTTGGGAACCAATGGTTTATTTGGTATTATTATTTATATATTTGTCGTGTTATGGTTTAGACTTGTGTGGATGGTTTGGTTAATTAATTTTTATTCCGCATGTTGTTATGTTAAATCAAAGATAAAATTTGACACCAGCTTAATTTAAAATAGGTGGTTAGTAATTTAAAAAGCTTTCGACAGTGATACTAAGAATGAACCAAATGAGATTCCGGGTTATTTTAATAAATGACTGATCACCCGTGGTTAAAATAGGCGGGGTGTCACACTTTTTTGGTGTGTTTAGGGTTTTAGATGGATTTGAACCGCGAGGGAAGTTTAATTACCTAATTTCCTATGTTTGATGGGTTAAACTATCCTTAATGGAAGGCGCATATGAGATTTTTCCTTAAATTTATTGATGATAATGTTTGGAATTCCGTAGAGCAAGGTGGTCTCCTCCCACTGAAGGTGGTTTACTAAAAGCATACTCCCCTTTGACAACGACTAGAAAAAATGCATGCACTTTTAATTCCAAAGGTATGAACGCTATTTTTTATGTTATCACGACGGAAGAGTTTAGACGTATTAAGACTTGTAGGAGCGTGAATGATGCTTGGTTTCATCGATATTTGATTTTAAATTGGTTAATTTCTCACTGAGTTGATTAATTGAAATTAAAAATTGGTATTTGATAAATCTTTATCACTTGTGTCGCTGTTTTATTATCACCCACATCAATATTTCACAACATGAAAAATTCCTGAACGTGGAGGCATATAACAAGACTATTTTGCTAAAACATGGTATGATACTCACATCTTAGAAATATTATCATAAAGATCATAAAGATATGAGATAATAAATGCATGTAAAAAGTGGAAAGAAGTTATACATTCATCATAAGAAGTTTAAAAGTCTTAGAAATACCTAAAAAAAAATTAATGTACAAAAGCATCCCCTTACAGGGGAAAAAAATTAATGTTAAAAGGGAAAGTTGCAGGAGCAAAAATCCTAAGCCTCGGGAGTATTGTAGGTGGTCGGATCAGTTGTAGTAGAAGAACATATAGAGGTAGGATTAGATGGTGGAATCTCACTATTGCCAACAAACTCGTCTTCATTGGTAGGAGGGTCGACATCCATTTCATTCTCTATTGCAAGCGCCAAATCTTCCCCGTCATCACCCTCCCAGGGATTAATGACATAATAAATCTTTGGGTAATATTTGGAAACCATCTTCTTCAGCTCGACATAGCCATCATTGAAGTAGATCATCTTCACCTCCGTACACGTCATTGAGTCCTTGTATTCAAAGATTTATTTTTCATAAGACCTCTTCATGTCTTCCTTAAGTTTTAGGATGACGACCTTATCCTCCTTCCTCTTATCCTTAAGGTTAGACTCTCGAGCCTTAGTGTTAGATAATTTTTTCTTAAGGTCAACCTTTCATTCTCTAGGTCGGCCACATTGTCCCTCAATTATAAGTTATAATTATGACACGCCTTATAGAATACTTATCTATTGTCTTACACCAAGGCCCTCTTCTTCAACACGATAACCATCATGACTTGTTGGAAATCAAGGAGACAGAGGATCATAAAATAACTACATTTATAAAATTATTTACAAAAGGATACAAGTGATACCCATATGTCCCGATGTTAAGAGTAAAACCACAGGGTATTCATATCTAACGGTATCAGATACAGGTAATTAGGACTATACCCAGTATACTTAATGGTGTTAGTCGCATTACCGACGTTGACCCATTGAGCATTTTTATCCTTCCTTAACATCTCATATGATATAGGGAGATAGGGATCCTTCACGTAGGCAAGGACATCAACCTCAGCTTCAACCTCCACTCGGGCCTCAATAACAACATCCTTTGCAAGATGCTTAAAATGACCTCCCTCTATAATAACCAGACCTTAGGCAGTCTTGTCCCTCTTTATTTTGGCAGTAGTGTTTTCAAATGGTCTCTTCTTGGAATTTTCTTGTTTCCTCTTTGGGGTAACTATAACTGCACGATAAAAAAATTCAATGCCATTTCCCAAGTGGAGTGCATAAGGATTTGAGGGGAAGAAGGTGTGGAAATGAAAACGGAACATCAAATTGTTAGAAAAAGATAAACAAATATCAGATGAATAAACAGTTGATAAATAATAGAAAATCACTCTTTCTGGCTTCGATTTCCACTTCGTCTCAGTTTGTTGTTGAGAGATAGATGAACTTGATAAATTTTCTAAAGAAGATATATCTCCAAACACTAAGGGGTCCGGTCGATAGTACTTGTCGACCAGCTTTCTCTCTGGACGAGTCAGTCAAGGAGCCATTTTCTTTACCAATTAGCAAAAAAGAAAGTTCAGAACCACAAAATTAAGAACAAAAACTTCAATATAAAGAGGAAAAGGTTAATACAATACCACTAGTTACTACAACTCGAGGGACGATTATAGTCTTGTCAGTTTCATGAGAGAAGAACTCGCACCGATGTTTGATGAAGAAGAATTTATTTTTCCATAAATGGTTACTAGACTGAGCAACCTTGAATACATTTTGTTAAGGCTTTTGAGGGGGACGTATAGTAAAAGCTTGTAATACCCCGTAATTCTTCTTAATTAGGAAAATACGTTCTATTTAAATTACGTGAGTAGAGTAATTTAATGTGTGTTTTATTTAAATTACGTGAGTAGAGTAATTTAATGTGATTAAATACGTTTTACTTAAATTACGTGAGAAGAGTAATTTAATGAGATATGAGTAGAGTAATTTAATGTGATTAAAAACGTTTTACATAAATTACGTGAGAAGAGTAATTTAATGAGATATGAGTAGAGTAATTTAATGTGATTAAATACGTTTTACTTAAATTACGTGAGAAGAGTAATTTAATGAGATAAAATGTTAATAAAGATGAATATGACGATTAAAAATTTACTAAATATGAGTAGTGAATTTTTAATGTTGATATGTACGGTCTATCGACGATATGGACGTACCAGAGTTATCTCAACCGAGTGTCGCACGTAGGACAAAAATTAAGGATGAGAGTAGAAAAATATTTAAGAGACTCAAACGATAATTTAGAGTCCATAGTTGATTCCGAAAGGGTCGAATTAGTCAAAATAGTGTACTCGGGGGTACTAGTCGAGTGCCGGGTCATTTTCGGGCTAAACCGGGACCATTCGGGGGCATTTTGGTCTCTTTACAATTATGGGTAAGTAGACCTACGAATTTTGAAACCCTAGATCAGATTATAAGAGTGGAGGCTAGGGTTAGACAGAAAGAAAATACCCCATAGCCATTAGAGAAGAGAGAGAGACAAATTCCTAAGGCAAAAGAAGGAAGGAAGGGTCATTCTAAGGAGATTTCACCACAAAGTTGTTGGGAAGGAGGATTGAAGGATCAAAATCATCAACCATCATCAACAACCACGAAATCAGACCCTACAAAACATAAGGCAAGTGGTTATTTGCAAAATAAATTGAGTTATAATACCCATATATAAGCTTTATGAATAACATAGTTTTTATGACATTTTTGGGAGAAAAACAATTGATTATAATCCATGATTGGTAGGGATTGCATGTAGGACGTTTTTGCATCTCCCAATATTCTGATATCATAGAAAATTAGATGATTAAATCGAACTAAAAATCTGGAATTATGATGAAAGATGTAAAGAATGTATTTTTAGGGTTCTTGAACACTAGAAAGATTTTTAGTAAATTTGGCCAAGATTTATAATGATTTTGTTGTTTTAAATCGTTAGTAATCATCCCAGTTAATGTAGGAATGATTATAAATTGTTGGTTGCAAATATGATGAACTATCATAAGAGATAGATAGATAAAAACGGTGAAACCCGCATGAGGAAGACGAACTGGGTCTGTCACTGCTTGATCGATCGATCGACCCTGGCTGGACTTTAGAGAATTTTGTGAATAAATTCCTTTTAATTATCGTCGCTTAATGGAAACCTTAGTAATGGTATTTTACCTATGAGGAGACCTTATAATCACCAGTAGGTGTACCCTTAGATTTCTTCATAAATGATTGAGTGGGAATTTTGGAGAAATGAACCAACGGGAGAACGATCGATTGAGCTGTATGTTGAATTGTGAGAATTTAATTACGGAAAGAGTGAGATTTAATTCCGGAAAAATACCAGTAGGTTAAAGTTAACTTAACTACTGAATTAAGGGAGGGGTAACTAGGGCCCTTAGAGTTACGTGAATACTCGAATAAATACAATAGTGAAATAAATTGTAAATTAATGAGTACTGTGAATATAAGTAAAATATATTACGTACGGGCATGATTTGATAGGTTGGGTGTGTACCTACTAAATCATATAAAGTTTGGGTTAATAGAATTTTACCTAAATTAATTATGTTAGGGTCGATGTGACATTCCGAACTAACATAAAGTTATTATATGTTTGGGGTCGATGAAAAATGCCGAACCAAACTTTAAACTGGTGTCGCGATGAAAGAGTCCCGAACCAGAATATGTGTATATATTTATATTTTTAAATAGTTGGGGTCGATGGATTATTCCGAACCAACTTTTACTTGGGGTCGATGAATCATTCCGAACCAAGAGTCCTTTATGTGTGATAAAAGGATATGTTGGTGATAACTGATATTAAATACATTATTCTGTGATAAAATGTATTATATGTGTATAATCTACTGATTTAGAATAGTAGACAATGAAATGAGTTGTAAATGTCTTAGTAATAATTTATAGCGTGATGTAATTATTACAAGAATAAGGACAACGAACAGTAAATAAGTTACCTACGGTTATGGGTAGTATAACTAGGTAGACTAAGTATCCTCAATAGTTACGTACTATAAAAGAGAGGTGAGGAAGTCCAAGGGAGTTCTGTGAAACTTTAATATGTGTAATCAATAACTCAATTGTGATAACTGCTTGCAAAATATTTTCAAATGTTTTGAGTACTAACTCTTGCTATGTAAAAATTTTTAAAAACCTTTTAGGTGCCCAGCCACAGGGACCCCCAGCATGATTTCATTCCAGAGATTTGGGAGCTGCAGCGCGTGTGGATGTTGCAGGGATTGTTTAGACACTTCCTTTTTTTTTTGTTCTAGTGCAGGATCTCAGTTTTAGTATTCTTAGTTGGGACATGTTGTCCTATATTTACTTTTACAGTTTATTCTAGTTATGGATTTTTAGTTGTCTTTTATTGGCCGTGGTTTTCGGCAAGACATTACCTGCATTCAGTTATTTATGCAAACTATTTTAGTATTACTAGAATTGTAATGTGTTGGTATGGATTATTTATTCTGCTTAAGAAAGATAAAATTTGGCACTCGTTTAATTTCACTTAGGTGATTAGTAAATTAAAAAGGCTTTCTGCAATGATGCTAAGAATGGAACATTTAAGAAACCTGTTTAAATTGAATTAAGGCTTGATCACCCAAGGTTTTATTAGGCGGGGTGTCACAAAGCTGTGGAGCCCACAATCATTATGTAAGAGTTTGAACCGAGCTGTGGGGGGGGGGGGGGGGGGGATCCTATAGCCCCTCAAAATCCCCCAAATAATGAGGTGTAGGGTATGATGAAGCCCCACTACCAAAGATAATTGGAAAATTGAATATTTTCTTCATACACCAGATCATAGATCTTCTCAGATCACTCTGCCCAAGGGTATACTAAGAGAGATGTTGTAGAAGTTATTATATTCAAGAAGTTCGTGTAACAACCCCCTATTTTCCATGTATTGGTTAACCATTCTAATATGTCGAAGATAGAGCGCGTTAAAGAATTTATATCATTCTCAACATCAACATATACATAAAAAGACTTGAAGTGAATTTATATCCATCCACAACATGCAATAACTAAATGATAAATAAATCTAGAATAAATAATGTTTCAAATATTCAACATAATAAATTGAAATAATCTCAAACCTAAAAAACTAACTAAAATAAAATACTTGGACTCAAGGTCTACACAATATCCGAAATAGAAGACTAAACTAAAAGTTTGAAATAAGTAGCAACCTATGCTAATAATCAACTAAACGGAAGGCTGGAAGAAAATGGAGCTGTAAGTCCAAATCTCCTTAGCCTTGCGAATCCTGTATATGAATGCCTAGAAAATAGTTTTATATGATTTGGGTCAGAGCCCAAAATTTTCAAGGAATATATTTAATAACAATAATAATAATAATAATAATAATAATAATAATAATCGTGCGACTCATTTATAATAAACATTCCATCCCGTCGGCACCAACATGTAATAAGTACCTATCCCCTAACCTATGTGAAACACTATGAGAATGTCCCGACCCAAGGTGTAAACTATATTAAAATTCTCTATCTCTATAATAATAAGTAAGTGACTGATAATCAATTGCAATAAGGATGTAACTAACTACATGTATGAAAGTACAACCCAAATACAAACCCATGTACTAAATTAATAGATCTCTTTTATAGTTCTCATATATATCACACGAAGGCAATTACCTTCGAGGGCTATCTCGTGTCTCTATCGGTAAATCCATAGGAGTACCTTGCGCAATGAACTTAAACATAAAATACACACATATGAGAATGGGGAACTGATGCAAAATCACACCAACGAGTAATGCCATAACAAAACTCGAATGATGGATTATATCATCTGCCTCTCTCATCATGAAGCGTAGATCGACTGAACGAATGATTAAAATATATGACCTCAATAATGTCCTGCGTTAACAGCTATGTGTGCAGAACACGGTCACAACATTTAAAGAAACCCCATGGCGATGGATTCCCCATGAGTAATGGTATGTCTACATAAATCGAAATACATACATAACACATAATATATATATATATATATATATATATATATATATATATATATATATATATATATATATATATATATATATATATATAGGCCTCGTATCACTCTAGCATACACCCCGAATTGTCCTAATCCCTAATGCCAGATTGTACTATCCGAATAAACTCTTTGGAGAAATTCTTATTTGTTTAAAAAGGTTTTCATATAAGATGTGTTATATCACAAAGATTAGATAAGACATGTTATTTTAGATTCTTGGTAACACGAAATAAAAAGGTTTTAGATACCCTAACTAACCTTATTCAGCAAGAGATAGCATGCAAGAATTAAGAAGCATTCATAGAAAGTTTGCACATAAATTTTTAAGATGGTAAAACCCCAAAGACTGGGAAAACATCCACGGTGACCTCTATGCCACAAAATAAAAATCTACTAAAATGGAATCAAGGCTACAAATTACATGCATGAAATATAGGATATAAAATTCAAAATAAAAATATACCTAAATTCCAAAGCTCCACCTCCTTAAGTACTTCTCTCTGATCCAGCAGCGTCTGAAACCTCCACTCCTTAGTTTGTTTTTACGCTGACTCACAAATTAGGTTCTCCAGAAAAACCACACTTTTCTAAGAATGTTTTGTGCGGTAGGGACTATGATGTGATCTATAATTATATGATCACGCAAGATCCCACACACACTTAGTACAACTGGTCCTAAATATTACACAATTCTTCTAAATGTTCATTTCTAAAACATATAATATTAGACACTCAAGAATATCAAATCTGGTCAATTTTTTTTTTTGAAAAATAGATCTAAAAATAGTATTTACGCAAAAATAGATTTCAAAAATCATAAAATCAATTTTAAAACAAACCAGATCTTGACATCTAAATGATTTTATGATATTTAACGTTTGTGGATTTAAAAGTATTTTGAAATATGTATAGAATCCAACAAACAAAAATAATTTTCTTAAAAAGATGTTTGCAAAACAAACTCTAACTGATATAAAAGTAGATCTAATGTAAAAGTGTGTGAAATGTATCACACATGTTCAATTCTTGATTTTATGTAAAAAAACAAGTTTCTAACAACCGCGAGGGCTCTTTGGAGGAGAAACAAATCTAAAGGAGTTTTAATAGTTTCTAAACTCAAACTCTAAAAAATAAACTATCATTTTTTAAAAACCATAATAGATTTGATAGAAATATATTCTCTAATTTTCAAAAATGTTTAAGAGGAAGAGATTTGTAAACAATTTATACTGAGTTTTTAACGAATTTTTTTCTACCAGACCTCTCTTTAAACTACCCTCTCTCTTTAACCTTTCTTCCCCCCCCCCCCCCCCCCCTCTCTATCTCTATCTAAAATGAACAAAATTCTGGAAATGTTGAGGCAAAGAGGGTTTAAATAGTAAGGTGAGAAAGTTTTGGAAACTGGCATTCGAATGAACAGCTGAGATGGATTGTACTGGATTGACCTAAATCTAATTGACATAAATGAAGCATCTAAGGTAAGCTTTACATCTTATAACCGGTCACAAGTCATAACAAATGATTGTTTAACAAGGATGGCACACAGATCGTATAAGTTTTAACAACATCCATTGATGAAATAAGATCCAACGGTGTGTGTTGCGTATCGTGTTTGTTAGTATAAGGAAACACAATTTCTGTGAATAAGATAATGACTATTAGCACATAGATGTTGAACACACACACGCTAATTAATAAGCGGTTCTCAATTTGCACAAATAAAAGTTTTTTCACCAAAGGTTTTAAAACATTAATTAAAAATGTTCATTTAAATAATAAACATTGATTTTAAATGCTAAATAATTTCAAAAAATTATTTTAATTTTTTTTTAAAAATCCAAATAATTAATTTAAACACATAAGATTCATATGGTGGAGTGTGTCCTATAGTGTAGATTTTTTTATACCTTTAGAGCCCAAAATGGATAGGGAAGGATTTTCAGGATTGCCAGTTGAAGTAGTCACCAATCTTAAACCGTGGAGTACCATTTGGAGGAGCTCAAGGCTACTAAAAATATTTTGTCATAATATCCAAAAGACCTATATAGTACAAACTCCTAATAAGTCAACCATATAGGATGTTTCACAAATGAGCTCAAATACTACTCTGAATGTTTCAAAACATAACTTAACGGTATACCTATCCCCTGAGCCCAACTTAGAACACTAAAAACTGATATCCTGATCTCCATATCACTCTAGAGTTCGTCTCAAATGGTAGTACCTCATAACTCACAGTAATACCTCACAACATAAAATAAAACAAATACATATTTATTTTACACGTAACTGCATATAGTCCAACTTAATTAAATGCACCCATTAATTAATTATACCATGTGGCATAAATAAATCACATAGCATGAAAATTTAATCACCATTTACATATGCATTTTTGTTATTACCAATGGACTAAAGTAATAATTAATTTTAATTTTTTAATTTATTCTCACAATTAATAAGAGTTAAATAAATATAAAAAATATGAGGTATTACAGTTTTCCCCCTAATAAAGAAATTTTGTCCTCAGAATTCGATGCGCACCTGACTACAAGAGTTTCGAAAGGCATATCTATCATGACATATCCTGTATTCTATACCAACTCATCCTCGTTGTGTTTCCCCAAATGGACACGCATTAAAGGAATCACCCTGAAGCGAAGTTTCTTCTCCCTTCGATCGAAAATGGCAACTGGCTTATCCTTGTAACTCACATCGGGATGAAGCTCTATCTCACTGAGAGCAATGTGTTGATATGCTAAAGTGTCCCTAAGGAACCTCTGTAACATTGAGACATGAAATACATCTTTCTCCTGCTACAGGTGATCTGAATGGGATAAGTGATATGCGTTTGGTCCGATACAATCAATTATGGTGAATGGCCCTATATACAGGTGACCCAACTTCCCTTTTTCCCGAACCGCATCATGCGCTTTATGAGAGACACCCTAAGTAACACTTGGTCACTATTAGAAAACTCTAGGTGCCTCATATCCACATCTTCATGACTCTTCTACTGAATCGAGGTAGGTCAAATCCTCTCTCTGATGATTCCACCTTATCCAAGGTACCCTAAATAAACTCAGGTCCGAAAAGTTTGTTCTCCCCCACCTCTAACCAATAAGTGGGTGAACGATAAGGTCTCCCATACAAAGCCTCAAATAGATCCACGCCAATTGTGAACTGATAACTATTATTATAAGCTAACTCTAGAAAAAGCAAGTATTGCTACCAACTGCCCTTGAAGTCCAAAATGCATGTTTGCAACATGTCCTCCAATATTTGATCAACCCGCTTTATCTTACATCCATATGTGGATGATATGAGGTACTTAACCTCAACTCTGTTCTTAAAGCCTACTAAACTCTCCTCCAAGAGTGGGATACAAATATCTTATCCCTATCTGACACAATGTTGAGTGGTAAACCATGTAACTTCATAATCTACGAAATGAAAATCCCGGCGTACCGCTCTTAAGTAAAATATGTCCGAACCGAAAAAAAGTGATCCACCTTAGTAAAAGGTATATGATCACCCAAATGGAATTATGTCCCCTCTGTGATATAGGCAACCCTATAATGAATTTCAAAAAAATGCTCTCCCATTTTCAGAACAGAATCTCAATAGATTGTAGAACACCTGCTGGTCTCTAATGATCTACCTTCACCATCTAGCAAGTAGAACATTTATAAGAACAATATTTCCAATATTGTTCATAGCATAGCTTTAGGGTAGTTTTGCATATCCCGTTACAAATTGTCACGTATCGTCAAGACAAACCGAACTCAAGCATCTCCAAGTTTGAAGACTTTCGACATCTCGTAAAGGTATAAAACAATTTAGAGTTTGAATTAATTTACGGAATTATATTTTTGGGATGTTTATTTTTTTATCAAAAATGAACAGGGCTTTTTATTTTTTAAAAGAATTTTTTTTCCTAAGGCTTACTGTAGGAGGAATTTTTATTTTTCGTTGAGATCATTCAAACGATATCTCAATGTCAATCGAACGACATTACAAGGTCGTTCGAAGTATGTTTTCAAACATACATCAAACAAAGCTAGTTGTTTTAAGTTTTATAGGGTCGTTAAAAGCGAGAGAAACTCTCATTCGAATTGAGAGTGGGCTTTCTTTTAATGAATAAACTTCTTTAATTAAATTCCAATTTTATGCCCAAATTTTAATTAAAATCCTAAAACATGCATCTAATTGTGATTGATAATAATACGAATTATCTAGAATGCACAACCACACAATCACAAAACAGATTTGAGGAAAAATCCCCAGTAGGGGTAAAACCTTTTATTTCTCTCTAAACTGTAAATATCCAACTTACAATTACATAGAAGAAATACAGCGTTTTTGTGATGGTGAAATACCCTTAGGTGTCGGTTCAAAGTCTTCAGCAAGAGATACAATTGGTCAACAATGGAGACAACCTTCTTCTTCACAAGTGTTACTCCAGGATGGGTAATATGAGTAATAGAGTAAAGACTGATTCACATAAATGATGTGGGACTTTAGAGTATATCAAAAAGGTTTTAAAAGCCTAAAAGTTGAAATCTTAAAGTGCATTACATATGCAAAATGGAGTTTTAAAAGACTTGCAAAACCTAACTTCATAGCAGGTATTTATAGGCTGACTAAAAATGAGGCGGTGCATATCGTTCGAACAAAATTTGCATGTCGTTCGAACGAGATCTACACGTCATTCGAACGACGTCTAATGTCGTTAGAAACGACCTATCAAACAATGTTAAAAAAATCAAAACAGTACGGGTTCGTTTGATGCATCTAAGAAACAACCTTCGAGCGACGCTTCAAACGACATTGCATGTCGTTAGAATTTGTCATTTGAATGACTTATCAATATCGTTTGAACAACAAGAGAGACAAATATTATTTTATAAAGCTAGCCTATAACTCTTCAAAAATTATTTTTGACTTAGAAAACGCCTCGTTTGGATAAAAACATTTTATAAAAAATATCCCAAATAATTACGTGAGCATTAATAACTCCAATTAGACATTTTACCTTTTAGCATAGTGGAGTTAGTGGGAATAGAGCTGGTTAAAGATGCACGTCGCATGTTGTAAATGACGGGTGCGCGTTGATGATGCGTGTTGATCAAGATTCGGATGATGGACATCAAGGTACAACATGTGAAGACATGCTGAGATGTAACGGTATACGACATACTAACTGTGATATATGACAACACATAAATTCCTAGATTCTAGATGGACATTTATAAAATATGTCCTTACAAATCTCCTCATATGTCTATGCCAGTACATTCATAAAAAAACCAAATTATGCTCTCCCCCCCCCCCAAAAAAAAATGAGACATACAATCTAATATCCCCCAAACCCATAAATGGAAATATTAAATAACATGTCTTCAAAATCTTCAACATCTTCAAAGCTTCAATTCTCCACCATTTCTTTGTCATCACTAAGGTGTGCAAAATAATGATCCTCGATTTGTACCTACACATGAGATAAGAAACAAATACTCGTAATACACAATGTGTTTGAAATATAATGATAAGCATAAAGTCAATATCAATTAAGCAAAAGCAAATCATTAAATCAAACATAAGTCTACTCCCACATAATTCGTTATCCCTTTTTTTATGATGTCCCCAAATAGACAAATAAGAAGAAACATAGCGATGCATATGGAGAGTGTCACAAGGTAATAAACTTCCCTTTTTCAATTTTTCAAAATTTTTTCTTACAAAAAAAATAAACAACAAAGAATCACACCATGAAAGAACAGTAAAAATAACCAAGTCGGTGATAGCGTAAATGAAGGGATGTGATCAAATTCGATAGGAAAATCAATGCAAACAATCATAGCATATGTGCATGATGAATTTTGGATACTCCTAACGAATGAACTCGAAATCGTCCTTAAGTGTAAAAATGGTGGATTTATAAGAAATTGACTCAATGTAATTAACAAATCAAAGTTCAAAGTGATTCCCGCACCAATAACGCCTAAAACTATTTAATCATTTTCGTGATTTTCAAGGATGTGCAAACCCCTTGATATACATCCAACCAAACTCCCTCAAATATAATAATGATCTGAAATAGTTTTTCTTTTCTTTTGAATGATCATATCAACCTAAACTAGTTTGAGCTTGGCTATTTTTTTTAATGCCACACTTTTTAGCTCTTTTAAATTCTTTCGATCTTGGCTACTTGTTACAATGCCACACTTTTTTATTCGATTTAAATGGTGGCTTAATCATAAAGGACATGAGTACCTTTCATAGCCCTTCCTCATTTTCCCTCATCATATATAAATAAATTTCTCACAGGCAAGAATTCTTACATGCAATACTATTATTATTCTCGTGTTATCGCATTTGGTTCGTTGTATAGGCAGAATTGAGATTAAAACACTTAAACCAACATGTGACAGACAAGTACAAAATTCGAATAAAGCTGTGCATGTGTGCATTACAGGAGAAAAGGAGCCAAACATGTAGATAGATATCACTAATCGCATCTTAATGACTCCAAACATTATAAAGCACATGCATGAAATGATGTAGCATCTCAAATCACTATAAAAAAGTCATGTAGAATACGAAAATGAAGTTGTGACCTTGGTTATCTTAAATGTTCATCCATAAAAGGTGTAAACAAAATACAAAACTCTTTTTGTGTTTTTAAAAAAATTAGAAAAAGAAAATATTTTTGTCTTTTTAAAAAAAAATTATCAAAAATAAAATATTTTTGGCCTTTTCAGTTTTTCTCAAAAATATAAATTCTTTTTGTATTTTTCTAAAAATATAAAAAAATAAAAATATACTACAAAATGATACAAATGATAGAGTCTAGCAATAGGAATCATATCATATGAACATGACAAAATGCATCCTATCTAGACATGGTAACCACCCCTCAGTCAACTGTGCAAATTCTAAAGATATCCTAAGGCTCTCAAATCTAAGGGAATCTAAAGGCTTCATGAAGATATCGGCTAACTGAAGGTCAGTGGACACAAAACTTAAGGACATGACTTTCTCATCTACTAGCTCACAGATAAAGTGCTCGTATATCTTAATGTGTTTTGTGCGTGAATGATGGATTGGATTGTGGGATATGTGTATTGCGCTCATGTTATCATAGAAAATAGTCATGGTGTCCTGTGATATCCCATAATCCTCTAGTATCTGCTTCATCCACAGAAGTTATGTGCAGTAACTCCCGGTGGCTATGTACTCAGCCTTTGTAGTGGACAAAGAGATGGAATTTTGCTTCTTGCTCAACCAAGAGACAGGAGTAGAACCAAAATAGAAACACCCACAAGAAGTGATCCTACATCCATCTACATCCCCGACATAATCAGCATCCGAATAGGCGAACAAACGGGCATCGATATCATAGGAATACCAAATGCCGTATGAGAGAGTCTCACTCACGTATTTGATAATACGTTTAAGAGCGAGTAAGTGTGACTTTTTTGGGAATGCCTGATATCGTTCACAGATTCCAACACTAAAGGTGACGTCGAGATGACTGGCAGTCAATTAAAGAAGACTACCTATCATACTCCGTTACAAGGTTTGCTCTACGTCCTTGCCTGAAGTGTCCTTACTAAGCTTAGTTAAGGTACTCATTGGGAGTATGTGTGTGATTAGAGGAGTCTAAACCAAATTTCTTCACAATATCTCTTGTATACTTGGATTGGGAGATGAATATCCCATTCTCTAGCTAATGAACCTGGAGACTAAGGAAGAATGTAAGGTCACTAACCATCCTCATCTCTAACTCACTCTTCATCTCCTCCTCAAATTCTGAGCATGGAGGTAGCACGTGGATCCAAAGACTATGTCATCCATATAGACCTCAACTCAACTCAACAAAGCCTTTTCCCAATTATTTGGGGTCGGCTACACGAATCCTATTTTTCCATTCCATTCTGTCCAGTGCAATATCTTCGGTTAAACCACATGATATCATGTTTTTTTTTATAATATCCCACCAAGTTAATTTAGGCCTACCTCTACCCTTTGGGTTACCATCAATACTAACTAAATCACTCTTTCATACAGGAGCATCCATTGGTCTACACTTGGCATGTCCAAACCATCTAAGTCGATTTTCTCTCAATTTATCTTCTACAGTAGCTACTTTTACCGTTTCACGAATTTGTTCATTTTTAATTTTATCCTTTAGAGTTTTACCACAAATCCATCTTAGCATTCGCATCTCCGCCACAGTCATTTTTTGCACATTTTGTTTCTTGGTTGCCCAACACTCTGTCCCATATAACATGGCGGGTCTAATGGTCGTCCTATAAAATTTTTCTTTTAACTTCAAAGGTATACGCCCATCACATAGAACGTCGGTCGCACTTCTCCACTTAACCCAGCCCGCTCTAATCCTATGCGTAACATTATCACTAATATCTCCATCTTTTTGTATAATCGATCCGAAATAACAAAAATGATCATTTCTAGGTATTTCTTGACCCTCCAATTTCATCACATCTCCATTTTTCCTCCTATTACTACTAAAATTACACTCCACATATTCTGTTTTAGTTCTGCTTATTTTAAATCCTCTTGTTTCTAAAGTTTCTCTCCACAATTCCAACCTAGCATTTATCCCCATCTTAGTCTCATCGACTAAAACAATATCATCTGCAAATAGCATACACCATGACACCTCATCTTGTATTTGTCCAGTCAACTCATCCATAACAAGAGAAAAGGGATAAGGACTTAATGCTGAACCTTCGTGTATCCCTATCGTAATTAAAAATTCACTACTTTCTGCAGCTGATGTTCTTACTGTAGTCATCGCACCATCATACATCTCCTTGATCACGTCAATATATCTGCGAGTCACTCCTCTTTTATGTAGAACCCACCATATTATATCTCTGGGTATCCTATCATACGCCTTCTCCAAATCTATAAAAATCATATGAAGATCCTTCTTTTTCTCTCTATACCTCTCCATTAATCTCCTCAATAAATAGATTGCTTCCATTGTTGACCTCCCAGGCATAAACCCAAATTGATTCTCAGATACTGTTGTCTTCAATCTCAATTTATATTCAATCACTCTCTCCCGAAGTTTCATTGTATGACTCATTAACTTAATACCACGATAATTTAAACAACTTTGTATGCCCCCTTTATTTTTATAAATAGGTACTAAAATACTTTTTCTCCATTCATCGATCATCCTATTAGTCATTAAAATTCTATTAAATAATTTTGTAAGCCATGATACTCCATCCTCCCCTAAGCACTTCCAAACCTCAATAGGGATACCATCTGGTCCTAAAGCCTTCCCTGGTTTCATCTTTTTTAGAGCAATCCTGACCTCTGTTTTCCTAATTCTACGAAAAAATATATCTTCTCGAGTCTCCCTAAGTTCCTATATATCTAATCTACTCCCATTATCTCCATTTAATAAAATTTCAAAGTAGTTTTTCCATCTTTCCATAATTTCATCATCTTTGACTAGGACTCTCGAATCAGCACTTTTGATGCACTTAACATTATTAAAATCTTTTGTTTTCTTATGCCTAAGTTTAGCAAGATTATAAATACTTTTTCCCCTTCTTGTGTTCCTAATTTTGTATAAAGATCATCATACGCTTTTAAGTTATTATCTCTTACCACTTTCTTAACTTCCTTTTTAGCCCATTTATATTTCTCAAAATTCTCTTCATTTTTATTTGTTTGCCATGTTTTAAAGCACTCCCTTTTAATTTTTACTATATTCTGTACTTCTTCATTCCACCACCAAGTTTCTTTAGACTGTGGCCCTTTGCCTTTTGATTCTCCAAGAATTTATTTTGATATTCTCCTAATGCATGTGGCCATATTATTCCACATTATGTTAGTTTCTTCATCACAATTCCATGTTACTTCATTTAATACTTTATCTTTAAATAGTTCTAATTTCTCTCCTTTTAAATTCCACCACCTATTTTGTGGGTTAATCTTCACTTTTTGCACTCGTGATTGATTTTTAATATTTATATCCAACACCATTATCCTATGTTGTGAGGTTAAGCTCTCTCTCGGGATAACCTTACAATCTTTACACATTAATTGGTCTCCTTTCCTAGTAATGAAAAAATCTATTTGGCTCTTATGTGTTCCACTTTTATAAGTTATTAAGTGTTCAAGCCTCTTTTTAAAACATGTATTTACTAGTACAAAATCATAAGCCATCGCAAAATCTAAGATAGACTCTCCCCCGTCGTTCCTATCTCCAAAACTATGTCCTCCATTCACTATTTCATATCCTACACGATCTTCTCCTACATGGCCATTAAAATCTCCACCTATATAGATTTTCTCACCTAGGGGTATTTCTTGAAATAGTTCACCCATTTGTTCCCAAAATTGTACTTTAGTGTGCTCATCTAATCCTACTTGAGGTGCATAAGCACTAATAATATTAATTATGTTTTCACCTAATACCAATTTTACAAGTATAAGTCTATCACCTTTCCTAATAACGGTTACGATATCGTCCTTAAAGTTTTTATCTACTATTATTCCAACTCCGTTCTTATTTCTGTGTTTTCTTGTATAATAAAATTTAAATCCTGTATTTTCTATTTCTCTAGCTTTCTCACCGACCCATTTAGTTTCTTGTAAACAAGTTATGTTAACTTTTCTTCTTATCATGGTATCTACTAACTCCATCCCTTTTCCTGTCATAGTTCCTATGTTCCAAGTCGCTAACCTAAGTCTAGTATCCTGGACTAGCTTCTTTACCCGCACACGTCCAGCTTGTTGCAGATACCCTTGCGTATTTATCGTCGCATCCGGGCGCCGATAAACAACGTCTTAATAACGTCTTATTAACTCCCCCTATCTTGAATCCATGAGTTAGTAGATAGGAAGTAAGCCTCTCGTATCAAGCACAAGATGTTTGCTTCAAACCAAATAGGACTTTTCTCAAATAATTGACGTATTCAGGGTGGTTCTTAGGGTCTTCAAACCCTTTTGGTTGTTCCACATAAACCTCCTCATGTAGAATGCATTCAAAAATGCACTTTTGACATCCATTTGATATAACTTGAAGCACATATGATATGCGATGGTGAGTAGTAAACGGACGGGATCGGTCCTCGTAATAGGAGCAAATATCTCCTCAAAGTTTACACCCCCAATCTGTATGTAACCCAAAGTGACCAACCTAGCGTTGGTTCAGATAATGGTACCATTCTCATCCATCTTATTCTTGAAGATCCACTTAGTACCACTCACGTTCGTCTTACTAGGTCGGGGGATAAGTTCCCAGACATCATTCTTTTGAAATTGAAGTAACTCTTCCTGCATAGCAGATATCCATTGTTCATATTTGAGTGCTTATTTGTGGTTCTTAGTCTCGACTTTGGACATGTAGCACAGAAAGCTAACAACGTTCTCTAGCTGAGCACGAGTCTTGACTCTTAATGTGGGATCTCCTAGTATGGCAGAAGGATCATGACTCCTGCAAACCTTAGTAGGCATCTAAATCAGGATTAGGGTCCACCCTGCGTGTGTGAGAGACTAAATGATCATCACTAGAAAGTGCGACATCCTCACATAAAAGGCTAGGATCAACAAATGCCGGCGGTTCGTCATATTGCACGGTGATGTTTATTGACTCCATAACCTTAGAGCTTCTCAGGTTAAAAACTAGGCATGCTCTACTCATCGATGAATAGCCTAACAGTATTCTCTCGTCACTTTGGGAGTCAAACTTTCCTAATTGCTCTTCATCCCGTAAGATGTAGCATTTTCTCCCCAAAAGACGGAAATATAAAAGTTTGGGCTTCTTTCCAGCCCATAATTCATAAGGCGTCTAAAGTGTGTGTGGCCGAAGATAAACCTTATTCACCGTGTGGCATGCGATAGAGACCGCCTCTGCCCAAATTCTCCTAAAAATTCTACGACCTAGAAGTATAGATCTATCCATCTCCTGAATCGTTCGGTTCTTCCTCTAAATAATCCATTTTACTGAGGATTATTCACGGATGAAAACTCATATTTGATCCCAAGGCTATCACAGTAAAGATCCACATTTATTTCCTTAAATTCAGTGCCGTTGTCACTAAGAATTCTATTGACAGTGACACCGTGTTGATTTTACAGGACACAACACTTGGTCGTAAGAAACTCTAAAGAATCGAATTTCTCTCTCAGAAAACCTACTCTGGAATAACGTGATAAATCATCTACCATTATGAGGATATACCTCTTACTACCCAAACTCCCAGTACAAGTAGGACCCATAAGATCTATGTGAATCAACTCAAGCACGCATGAAGTGGTAATGGAATTCAACTTCCTATGGGGATTATGTAATTGTTTTCCCAACTGACAGGGTTCACAAATCGAGAAAATTGGCTTCCCAAGCGATGGCAAGCCACATACTAGGTCCTTTTTAGCTAAATGATCCAAATGTCTAAAATTCACGTGACCTAGACGTAGATGCCACAGATCAATAGGAGTGATCGTGGTGCTGTCGCAGACAATTGAGGACTTGGTCATAATCCTATAACAATTATCTTTTGTCCTCACCCCTTGTAATAGAAGTTTACCTACTTGATCATAAACACTACACTCCTTCCAATCAAACTTTACTGCAAAGTCAGGGTCGCACAAGTGGCTAATCTTGAGAAGGTTTGCTTTCATTCCTTTGACATATAAAACATTCTCTAGCCTAGGAAACCTGGGTGTCTCTATTATACGTCATCCTACTATGCTATAATTTCTCCCATCTCCAAAAGTGATTTTAACTTCCTTACGATCCTCTAGGTAGGTAAAAAATGAGACATCACCTGTCATGTGCCTCGAGCACCCATCACTATGTGATATTATGTGCTTTAAGAGAAACATGAACAACAAGGGCGTTTACGTCTTTCTCAGGTACCTAAGAAGTGGTAACCTTGTGTTTTCCCTTTTTATTGTTAGTTCTAGACGTGATGTTGGAAGTATCCACTAACGACAAAGACATCCGTTGGAACTCTTCCATTAAGTTGTGAGAAGTGGCGACTAGAAACTCAGCCTTCTCTCTAAGACTAGTAAGACCACTAGTGTGGAGTGATGGAGCATGTGTACATCGAGTCCGACCCAACCTATAGCAAAATTCCTTAAGGTGTCCCTTTTTCTTGTAATAATTACAAAAGTACAATGTCTTAAGCTGGCCTTGGTTTTCTTTTCTTGGCCAAATTCTTCTTTGGGGTTTTGGTTGATGGGCATATGGATTCGTTGTAAACTCAGGAATCGGTTCCAATGTAATATGAGATGTGGAAGCACTGTCAAAACCTATTCACTTCCCTTCACCAAACCTTAAAGCACGGGTAAGGAGCATATTTTCCATCTTTCCAGATCTGTCCTCAATATTTACCTTGACCTCCTGGTCTCTCTCAAGGTCATGAGTGAGTTTGACTACAAGGTCTTCAAGTTTCTTTCGAGCCTCCATGAATGCAAGGAGATCACTCGTAAGACCTTCCACTTTCTTGGTCAAGTCCCCTTTCTCTCTCTCTCAAAACTACTCTCTATCTCTAAATAGTATTTCTCTCTACACAGACTCTCTTTCTCTCTCTCTCTCTTTCAAGGAAATGCTAATGGAGGACTCTTTCTCTCTCTCTCTCTCATCTCTCCTAAATCCCTTTCTAATGTGATGATCCTAAGAGCTAATCCTTCATTATTCTTTTTACTTTAAAATGAATCAGCATACAAATTGGCATAGGCGCGTCGTAGGTCACTCTCGCTCTCACTTGCAGCATCCTCCCCCTCACTCACATCGCTTTCACTATCGAGGTGTCCCTGTGAAGTAGCATCCTCATCATCGTGAGGTGCACTATCTATAATCACATGGCTAGCCTTGAATGCGGTGAAGTTACATTCATGCGGTGACTCATCTCCAGAATCTACTGACTCGACCTCACTGTCGTCACTAAGGGAGGCATTTAAAGCAACTTTGCCTTTGCCTTGACATTTCAACCTAGTTGGACACTCAAAATCCTTATAAACTCTACCATCACACTCATAACATCTCTCTTCGTATCTTTTAGGAGTTTCCTTTTTATCTTTATCATTCTTCTTTCCAATTTATTTTTCTCAAAATTATTTTTATCTTTGAAATTTCCATTATTTTATAATTTGAGAAATTACTTGAAATTTTTTGCAAACAGTGACAAATCGTCTAAATTAAAATCAAACTCAGAATCTGACATTTCTTCCTTTCTCCATTTAGATGACTCATCCCTCTTTCAAGCCGACTCCTCACTTTTTCTAGCCTGGACTTTAAGTTCTATCCCTTTATCTTTAGATTCAACCGTATTAGGAAACATGTCATTTCATATGTCTGGAGGTCTCCTACCAGTTCTTCGAATTTAAGATTGCTCAAATTTTCTATTGAATTTAAGACAGTGACTTTAGAGATAAAACACTTAGGCAATGATTTCAAAATCATTTTAATTGCTCGTTCATCAGGAATATGTTCACCAATATTGAAACAAGTATTGACAATATCAGACAAACGGGCATAAAATTCATCAAAACGTTCAGATTCAAGCATGGTTAGTGTTTCAAATTGAGTAGTTAAAATTTTCAATTTAGATTCTTTAATCGCATTAGTTCCTTCATGGGTAAGTTGAATAACATCCCATGCTTCCTTTGGCATGGTACATGTCATGATGCGTCGGAAGTCTTCGGGTGTGGCGGCTCCAAAAATTGCACTTAGCCCACAAGAGTTATATGTACTCCATTTAAATTCATTCTCTTGTGACACCTCACCTAATAAAATACTGGGTGATCAATCCTATACTGATTAAGGGTGAAAAGAGGCGTGCGTCAGGCGCCGATCGTTGTTTTCTATTCACCGCCTCAATACAAAAACCTAAATTACGACTGCACTTGCAATACAAGTGTAGCGGTAAGTCGGGTATCGAAAATCCACAGAGATGATTTGCTAGAATTTAAAAGGTTTAATATTCCTAAATAAAAGTGTAAAAGATAATTACAACATAAAGAAAAAGATGCACAAAAGGGAAAGATTAATCTAGGCGTGGGAACCTAAAGCTAGACTAATAAAAGCGGTAAAAACTATAGGTTGCGTCGAATATCCCTCACTCGAGTTGATTAGTATAAAATGGTTACATGGATCGACGAGTTATTACGAATGCGTCTCGTTTCGACAGTTAATTAAATCAAGGGTTGTCACACCCTTAAATTCGCATAAAAGCCTAATAAGATTTTGGCGTCAACAAATACCCCGGACATTACGCACGCAAGGTCATAAGCACGAAGCATACATGATATGCCCCGTTAAATCTCTTAGGCATAATAACTAGGACAACACACCCAAAATAGACCCATAAACTCCATCTCCAAAGCAAAGCAACATGTCAACCCGAAATGAGTTCAATCCGACTCAACGTAGACTAATTTAACTAGAAAGCATATTAAAAACGCGATAAATAAAGGCAATAAAACTACACTAGAAAGCAAGTAAATGAAAGCAAATAAATAAAGCAGGTAAACTAAATTACAAAGCAAGAAAATAAGGAAATACAACTATATTAATGGAGAGGGAAGATGAAAGTACAACTTACAAGCCCAAATGGGTGTCAAACCAAGAGAGGAAGAAGAAATGAGATCTCAACCCCCAAATCCTAACCTAAACTAACCTAAAAATGAATTATATACTGAATATCTTATTATTACAGCAAAAAAAACTTTTATATAGTATGTTGGAATTAAATTAGAAAAGAAAAGGAAAAAGAAAATAAAAGGGAAAATATCTGCAGAAAACAGGGGATCGATCGATTAGATATGAGCCCACTGCTTCCCACAATGAATGAAAATTGAAGGATCGATCGATCGATCCTTCTGATCGATCGATCGATCAAGTAGGTTTGCATCAATCTTCCTCGTGTTTTGGTATAGTTGAAAATCTCTTCCGCCAAAATCGCCGTAACTTCTTCGTTAGGGATCGAAATTGTGCATCGTTTATAGCCACGCGAAGATCGCGAGGAGGGATACATATTCCGTGTAGATGTTAGGCCAGGTGACCAAACTATGTATTGACTAAATTGCCCTTGAACGTGCGATTGCGTACATAAATTAGCCGAAATGCATCCAAACTCCATACTTAGTACCTAAATACCTACAAAATCCCACTTATACCTCATATAACATGTTAACAATATAAATCCGAGGTTGTCTGGTTAATGGGCTTAAATATAGAGATTAAGGCACCCGAGGGGGCTAAAATGCGTAGGTTCGAGGGATGAAATACGCAATATTTGCGTATTATCACACCCCCTAACTTACACATTGCTAGTCCCTAGCAATGAAATAGGAAGCAAGAAGAACTACAAGAAAACCAAAAGTAGGATACAAGTACAAAAATATGGTATAAAAGCATAAGGCCACTTTCGCGGGCGATTCGATTGCATTTAGCGTATGCAATAAGCCGTTAAACCCCTAGGTTACCCTAGTGGACGAGTGTTGTCTCGTGAGGTTTTTCAGGGATGAAACCCAAAAACATCATATGGTTTCCTCAAAATAAGCCCAAACCAACATGCGACAATCCCAACAAAGAAGAAAAAGATTTCATACGCATTATTAGCACAATGAATGAATTCAAACGAAAGTCCAAATCATTAACACTATAGAATGCACCTCATAGAATTGAAAACTTAAAATGTGGGAGGGGAGTGAGCACATGCAAAGTGTGATTTAACAAAAACTTATATAAACCGGATAAACATTAAAGCAAGCATATATTCAATCCTCACGGGCATTACACCCATCAAGTGAATTCACTCGAAACAGGGAGGTAACACACGAAACATGCGGGCATAAAGAGTAAATGTAAATGGAAACTAGGCCGCACACATGTCACAATTGAGGAATGCTATATAGGAAATGAAAAACTTATAATCTCAATGAAAGATACCGCTCACTAAAGGAGGCGAAATGCATTTTCACAGATTATCAAAACTATTTCAACTTTTGAATTACATGCACCCTAAGATCACATAGGACTTTAATAGGGTTGTAATGTAGGCTAGTCTAGAGTACAAAATGAAGGATATATATGTACGGATTCAAAGCGTTCGGGGATGAAAACTCGGGATAATGGAAAATGCAGTCAATATAAAAAAATAATCCAAACAAGCATTAGATATATCATTTGGAGAGTAATCAAAGCTTATTGAACACTATACACAACACTTACAACTTTCCCTTTCTTTTTCTTTTCTTCTTTTTCTCATGTTTTATTTTGTTTCCTTTTTCTTCTCTCTTTTCACATCTCTTTTCTTTACTTTTCACTTTCTCATATGCCTAAATTGCAACCGCAACACAACAACATCATTCAATCCCAAGTAACATTCCAAACAAATGTATGGAAGGTGTTATGTATGGTGTATAACTCCAATTCGGAGTTGGTTATGGGATTTTGGGTTATGAAAAGAAAGGCTATATTGAGGCTCAAAGGAATTAACGAGGGAAGATATATAAGGTGAGGTTAAGGATATATGGGTGATATATAAAGATGGCCTATGATCATTTCAAAAAGTTTACGAAATTCTCGAGTCAAAACAATATATGAAAATCATGATCAAGTAATATATTTCAAGAATGAACTCAATTAAAGAACGATCAAATGAAAGAATATAGAGATTACCAACGACTGTAATGCTTTTAAAGAGGAAAGAATAGTGTATAACACTCACAAATGACGAAAGGTACAAAGCTTACTCGGTTAAGTATATACTTTGCAACAAAAGATTACCGAGTTATAAAAATCTTAAACCAAATAAATACAACAAGAAAAGTGCATGTGCTTGGGATTAAAATTTAATTCATGAAGTTATTCACAATATCAATGAATGCAGACAAAATTCTAATAACTTCTAAAATCGAGAACATGCATCATTGAGTTGTCTATTGGATCGGACAATTATTAAAATTTATCATCAGAAACAAAATCAAAATGCCCAAAAAAGGAGAAAAAAGAAAGAAAATCTTTTTGAAATTTTTGAATTTTTCTAAGAAAAGCATACTAAGTAACTAACATGTGAGCAAAAACATGGACTAAATAAAGAAATGGATAGAATATCCCACATCCCCTAACTTAAAATTTGACATTGTCCTCAATGTGAATTAAGAACCAAGTTAAAGAGAGGAAAATAATGATATTACCCAAAATTGGAGCAATCCCCATAAGAACAAGTCCAAAGAATCTACAAAACAAGTTAGTATCGAGCATAGAAAAAATAAATAACAAAAAGTTAACTAATTACAAGATTAAATTAAAAGAAAGAAAAAAAATAAAAAGAATAAAAAGCTAACTATATACAACTTACTATTTAGGCTTCACACTAACTGTACACTAGAAGTCTAAATAGTTGAGGGTCCACCATGAAAACGATTTGACTTTGGAGGATAACTGGTGTACCCTCACTCTCAAGCATGCCTTCCGAAAAATATGAATTTCGTTTGAAAAACGGAAGGCATGTGTAAGGCGGAAGAAATGAACCATCGTCAATAAAAAGTTTTGGAGGGACGATGGGGGATTTGGATTGAACGGGTGATAAAAACATGTGGGGACCGAGAAAAGCAGAATATCCACCCAAGGATTTTGAAATTGGAATGGGAAGTGGCCCACACGAAGGCAAAGATGCGATAGTGGAAGGCGACTCGAGCAAGTACTCCTCATCGGCGAAAAGGTTTAACACATTAAATTTTAAAACCGATTCATCGGGTACTTATGACGGTGTGATAACAGAGAATGAAAATGGAGAGGAAAGAAATTCAAACTCAAGAGATGCATCATCGTCGCTTGAAGATTGAGTTTCGAAAGAAATAAGATCATTTTCAATGAAATGTTCTTCTTTGGGGGCCAAAGAAGAAATCATTTCATTGCAAATAGATATTACATCATTTTCATTCTCACTTTCAATATCTATTACGCAATGGGTAAAGTCGACAATGATTTGTTCTAAAGTAGGCACAAAGTCCTCATTTAGTTCAAAACATTCCTCGACTTCAAAGTCTCGGAAGCAAAATTGTCGTCGGATTCAAATAATAAATCCAATTCATGTTCCCATAAACAATTTTCTTCCCGATAATGAATTTCAATTTTCTCATTCTCAAGCATACGCAAGCCCTCGCCAAAAGTCATAGGCCGAGGTGCGGATTCTTGAAAATGCAAACTTTGGAAATTACCATCGGACTTAAACTTAAACTCATTATTATAAGAATTTTGAAAACTATTGCAATTCATTTCAAAATTCCTATTATAAGGAATTAAAGGCCCAAAATTATTATCATCATCATCAAAATTCCAATAACCGAGGTTTTGACTTTCGTTATACTCGTCCAAAGTCATTTTTGAATTTGTAATTTTTGGGACTCTAAGTGTTGACCGAAAGTCATAGGATTACGGGCATTTTGAGAATTATAACAATGATTACCGAAAGAATTGGAATAAGACATGCTTACCCCCAAAAATGGATCGAAGTGGCGAATTCCACAAAGTACATGCGCGCGGGGAAAATTCAAGAGTTTATTGGCGCTCAAATGTAGAAGTCCTACAAAAATGTTAGGCAAATAATACAAATAGAAAGAAAATACTACAAAATACTAAATCAAATAAATTCTAAAACAAACTCATCCCCGACAACGACGCCATTTTGATTAAGGGTGAAAAGCGGCGCACGTCAGGCGCCGATCGTTGTTTTATGTTCACCGCCTCAATACAAAAACCTAAATTACGATTGCACTTGCGATACAAGTGTAGCGGTAAGTCGGGTATCGAAAATCCACAGAGACGAGTTGCTAGAATTTATAAGGTTTAATATTCCTAAATAAAAGTGTAAAAGATAATTACAACATAAAGGAAAAGATGCACAAAAGGGAAAGATTAATCTAGGTGTGGGAAAATAAAGCTAGACTAATAAAAGCGGTAAAAACTATAGGTTGCGTCGAATATCCCTCACCCGAGTTGATTAGTATAAAATGGTTACATGGGTCGAGGAGTTATTACGAATGCATCTCGTTTCGACAGGTAATTAAATCAAGGGTTGCCACACCCCTAAATTTGCATAAAAGCCTAATAAGATTTTGGCGTCAACAAATAGCCCGAAAATTACGCACGCAAGGTCGTAAGCACGGAGCATACATGATATGCCTCGTCAAATATCCTAGGCGCAATAACTAGGACAACGCACCCGAAATAGACCTGTAAATTCCATCTCCAAAGCAAAGCAACATGTCAACCCGAAATGAGTTCAATCTGACACAACCTAGACTAATTTAGCTAGAAAGCATATTAAAAACGCGATAAATAAGCGCGGTAAATAAACATAATAAAACTACACTAGAAAGCAAGTAAATGAAAGCAAATAAATAAAGCAAGTAAACTAAATTACAAAGTAAGAAAATAAGGAAATACAACTATATTAAGGGAGAGGGAAGATGAAAGTACAACTTACAAGCCTAAATGGGTGTCAAACCAAGAGAGGAAGAAGAAATGAGCTCTCAACCCCCAAATCCTAACTTAAACTAACCTAAAAATGAATTATATACTGAATATCTTATTATTACAACAAAAAAAACTTTTATATAGTAAGTTGGAATTAAATTATAAAATAAAAGGAAAAAGAAAATAAAAGGGAAAATATCTGCAGAAAATAGGGGATCGATCGATCAGATATGAGCCCACTGCTTACCATGATGAATGAAAATTGAAGGATCGATCGATCGATCCTTCTGATTGATCGATCGATCAAGCAGGTCTGCATCAATCTTCCTCGTGTTTTGTTATAGTTGGAAATCTCTTTCGCCAAAATCTCCGTAACTTCTTCGTTAGGGATCGAAATCGTGCACCGTTCGTGACCACGCGAATCTCGCGAGGAGGGATACATATTACTTGAGATGTTAGGCCAGGTGTCCAAATTATGAGTTGACCGAATTACCCTTGAACGTGCGATTGCGTACGGAAATTAGCCGGAATGCATCCAAACTCCATACTTAGTACCTAAATACCTACAAAATCCCAATTATACCTCATATAACATGTTAACAATATAAAATGCGTAGGTTCGATGGATGAAATACCTAATATTTGCTTATTATCATATTTTAAATTAAAACAGGAGTCTCATATGATTCATTCTCAGCATCACTGTCGAAAACCAATTTAATTAGTAATAACTTATTAGGTTGGCGTCAAAATTTTATTTAACTAGTATTTTTAACCAAACCAACCAAGTAAAACAATCACAACAGTTTATAAACCTAAAATCTAAAATGAAATAACATAACCAAACACTCGATTTAACATAACACAACCAAATCGAATGTCTCACTAAAAAGGCGGAAAAAGATTAAATGAATACAATTGGGCTATCGGCCCGAATATTACTACAATGCTTACTATCTAGATCATAAGGATAGAAGCATCTAAAATAAACCTGCTTGCATCCATTGCTGCTGCAGCAAACGCCTGACTCAAAAAAATCATCATCCAGGCGTCCCTGTGTCAGGACACCTAATATATATACATATATAGCAAGCAAAAGAGGGGAAAATAGAGAAATGGGCCAGAGCCCGAGTTTGAAAATATTAAGCAAGTGCATAAATGCCATATTTTTAAAATATGAAATCTCTCATATTTAAACTAGTATCGCACTCTCATGAGATACACCTCACCCCTCTTCTACTAATGCACCCTATTGGATACCTATTAAACAACCTAGTTAAGTTACCCTGCCTAATTAATATATTTCACTCATCTACTAAAATTCTCATAAACCCGAGTACTAAGGGCTAATATTCTCCCCATCCCTAACATTGCGCTTCGCTTCGTGCGTGGGGTGTCTTGCGAAGCGAAATCCAAACAAGGAACCCCCCAATACACTACTACATGACAATGTTGATCGTCGAGATCCATTAGGTCCTCAGTACATAACACATATCATAAAATACCGTATATATATAGTTCTCACTAGAACCTACGATTCATATTCATATAAATCCGGATATAAATCTGCCGGAAAGGGAATAACTCTTATTCATTCTTTTCACTTTACACAAGTTTACTTTATATGATATATCATCTTTATATACAAGCAATATACTATACGCAACATGTATAATTATACCTATTACAATCATAAGTATAATAACCATCCCACCGAGCTATAATTCGAGGATGCAATCTCATAGTGCCTTTTCGCATCCGAGTTTACTCAATCAACCACGGTACCAAGCCCAACTAACTCATGGACATGGTAAAAATACTAAACGGTGGAGGCTGTCATGTTCCCTCCTGAGAGAGGAATAACAATATCGCACTCATATGCGGGACGACATGACCTGGGGATATACTCTCCCTGCTCCTCAAGCCAGGGGATTCACCCACATTGCGCAACCTCCCTGGATCGCACTTGAGAAAATATATAATCTAGTTGTCCATTCCTATGCCCCGGGAAGCCTGTGGAACCAACCTCTAAGATACAAATATACCAATCACATATAAATATATTTATTTTCGTATCATATCATATATATATACATTAACAACTCCTGTATATAATATATACCACTTCTCAATATATATGGCTATAATTGCCAAGATCTTATAGCGACAGATAATAACCCCGAATGTTCCCATTCGTAATAGTATGTAAGCGTTCGTAGACTTAAAATACTAAACCTATAAGTATTATCTTTAGCCATATCGTAAATTCCATCCTAACTGCATTCTAGGATTTACTCAATTGAACTCGGCCCATATTTATTCTAACTGCATAAACATATCTATATACGCTTTTCGAACAATTCTCTCTAATGTCTCTCATCCTAAACATTCATTAAGTCCATACCTCAGATTTTACCCTCTATTAATTCAAGGTTCCCTCTCTTTTACCCCAGGTTTACTCACCCTAAATTTCATTGTCTAGGAGTCCTAATACCACTTCTAGAATCCCCTATTCCAATCTCAAAATTCCAATTTAACTTCCCCTAATCTCAAAGAAGAAAAACTTTTAAATTCTGCAAAGGAGAATCGATTCGCCCCTAATGCGAATCGATTCGGACCAGCGAATCGATTCGGTCCAAATTCGAATCGATTCAGAAAAGGTTATGCAAACAGGTCTTCAAAGGCGAATCGATTCGGTCTCAATCTGAATTGATTCATCCTGAGACAGTCTTACAGATCTCCTTATGCGAATTGATTTGGTCTAGACCTGAATCGATTCCCCCTATTCGAAGCTCACTGTTTGGGCGATTTCATCTTCTCCAAATTTCTAAATATCAACCCAACCTCCATTCTTATGGTTTCTAATCTCAACCAACATCACTACAATCATCCTAACACTGATTTATAACTAACACATCAATTAATTTATGGTATTAAATCATTTCTCTTAAATTTAAACCCTAAAACTATTAAAACCCCAGTTTATCAATTTCTCCCATTTAAATTCATTTCTACACTCCATTAACATGGTTTTAACACTAGAAGTCATCAAGAGTTAACAAGACACCAATTTGTAAACTCAAAATCAAATTTTCCAAATATATATTAAGGGTTCTAACCCAAAATTTATCTAGTTTACCAACTATAATATGAGATATACACACAAATGAATAAAGCAAGTAAATACTTACCTCGTGGATAAAATTCGACGACCTCGAGTCGAATCCCACGGAGTTTGGCTCGAAAATCCCCTTTCTTCTTCCTCTCTTCCTTCCTTTCGTCTCTTCTTTCTTTTCTCTCTTTCTCTCGTGCCTTTATAAGAGAGAATAAGGTTATCCCTTATAAATCCAAAAATGACTCGCTTACTCAATTCCAAGTCCCTACTAGTCCAAAAATCCCCGAAACCTAAACGCTACCCCTGTATACTCTATTCTGGCTATTTTGGCCATTCTGAAACCAACCATGCACTCGAAATCTCCACCTGAGTCACTTAACTAAAATTCACTAGTCGTACCCGACACTTCTCAGTATGCGTTTTCTACAGCCTAAAATAATTCTCATCGCTTTACCTAGCTGCGATATGACATAAGAACATTCTGACTCATTTACTCAGTTCCCAAAGTAAATATAGCACGCGTAGGTAATCATCTAATGTTTATTAATTCAAAATTTACTATTCACTAAAACTCCTCAAATTACCAAATTACGCCCACATATGTAATTTAAATATCTATAAAAGTATGGGGTATTACACCTTTGTCCAGTCTGGCACCGGTTTAAGGTTTGTCACATTATCTACGATGACAAAGGGAGGATTCCACCGTCTTTCACATACAACCCAGACACGCTCATATATGGCCTTTAAAGAAGGTTTCATACGGGCTTTCCAAAAACCATAGTTAGTCCCATCAAAAATTGACATTCAATTATACAAGTTTTCCATTGAACTTAAGATTTTTCAAAAATATTTTTTTTTAGAAAAAATTGATATCCAGAAAAAAATTTGCAGAAAAATTACACGGTATAATTGTCTAATTGGCTCTGATACAAATTTGAGAGTGTGCTTTCTTTCAATGAATAAACTTGTTTAATTAAATTCTAATTTTATGCCCAAATTTTAATTAAAATCCTAAAATATGCATCTAATTGTGATTGACAATAATACGAATTATCTAGCATGCATAACCACACAATCACAAAACAGATTTGAGGAAAAATCCCCAGCAAGGGAAAAACCTTTTATTTCTCTATAAACTGTAAATATCCAACTTACAATTATATAGCAGAAATACAACGTTTTTGTGACGACGAAATACCCTCAGGTGTTGATTCGAAGTCTTCAGCAAGAGATCCCGCAAGAGCTCCAATTGGTCAATAATAGAGACAACCTTCTTCTCCACAAGTGTTACTCCAGAATGAGTAATATGAGTAATAGAGTAAATAATGATTCACATAAATGATATGGGACTTTGGAGTGAATAAAAAAGGGTTTAAAAGCCTAAAAATTGAAGTCTTAAAGTGCATAAGATATGCAGAAACCAAGTTTTGAAAGACTTGCAAAACCTAACTTTAAAGATGTTATTTATAAGCTGAATAAAAAAATGAGGCGGCGCATGTCGTTCGAATGACATCTTCATGTCGTTTAAATGACATCTAATGTCATTAGAAATGACCTATCAAACGACGTTAAAAAATCAGAACAATACGAGTTCGTTTGATGCATATAAGAAATAACCTTCGAGCAACGCTTCAAATGACATTGCATGTCGTTTGAACGACTTATCAATGTCGTTTGAACGACATTTTTATGTCATTTGAATGACAGGAGCGAAACATATTATTCTATAAAAGCTCGCCTATAGGTCTTAAAAAATTATTTTTGACTTAGAAAAACACCTTATTTTGATAAAAACTATTTATAAAAAATACCCCAAATAAATACGTGAACATTAATAAATCTAATTAAACATTTTACCTTTTAGTGTAATGGAGTTAGTGGGAATAGAGCCGGTTGAAGATGCATGACACATGTTGTCAATGATGGGTTCATAATACTCACGTTTCGGATGATGGACGTCAAGTTAGAATGTGTGAAGACGTGCCGAGATGTAATAATATACGACGTACTAACTATGATCTAGGACAACACAAAATTTCCTAGATTCTACACAGATATTTATAAAATATGTCCTTACACGAACGAGATCTCTAACATCGGCCTAAAGGATGTAGCGAACAACGATCAAACTATCAACAACAACTAGTTGTGGATATAATTTATTAATTGAAAATATGTAACAATATGTGGATTTTAGTTGGTATTGATTGTTATTGTAATGTATTAAACTTGTTAGTAATGTATTAAAGTTGGTGATGTATTAACCTTGTTGATAATGTGTTAAACTTATTGTTATCGTTGGTTATTGTTAGTAATGAATTAAACTTAATGGTAATGTACTTTGGTGATGTATTAAACTTGTTGGTATTATAAGCTGGTGATGTATCAAACTTGTTGGTAATGTAAGTTGGTGATGTATGAAATTAGGTCCCTAACAAATAAATTTCACTTTTAGAGGTATTTATGCCTAACCAATTTCATTCGCCATGTTTATGCTGAACATATGGAAATTTCTCGCTATGTTTGTAGTGAATGAAACTAGGACTCCATTTATGAAATCCCACTGTTAGGGATATTTATATCGAACCAATTCAGTTTGAACTTGGTTCGTCATAAATGTTACATTTTCCAGTATTAGGGATGTTCAAACTTATAAATGCTTCAAACTTATAAATGTTGCATTTTCTATTTCAAATTTATAAATGTTATTACAAAACTATTATAGTTTACTTGTAACTTTTCAGTCCAAATATTACAGTTTTCATTCCAAAGCAATCTAAACATATAAATGCTATCTAAACATATAAATACATTTTACTGAAACTCACCTGCAATGAAACAAACATATATATAAAAAAAACTTTCAACCAGTTTCAATTTTCATAAGTTTATACATATATATCAACCAACTTTAAAAAAAATAAAACTAGGTGTCAATTACAACTTGCAAGAATAAAACTAGGTATCAAGGCATCCTATACACATTCATTTTCTTTTCCGTTTTGTGCCCTCAGTAACCTTCTCCTTTCCTTGACCCTTTTCAATTTCTTTTCCTTTCTTCTTACTTTTTTTTCTATCCGGCTCTTCGATGACAATCGGTCGACCCACCCTAATGGTTGCAGTAATTATATCGTACGTTTGAACATTAGGCGCAAGCAGTGTACCGAGATCTATAGCAATCCCATTATCCATGTTATTCTTCAATAATTCCATGCCTTCCTTACCTCGTTCACCCATCGAAGATCATACACATAAGTACAATAAATTTGTTAAAAGTAATGAAATGAGTAAAAATTTAAAACTTATCAAAGATGTTTTCGTTTGTTTGGACTGCCAGAATATGGGGTTTTGAATGATAGGATGGGATTTGGACAAGAACCACTGCATGTAGTCGGTGCTACAATCCCAAGGGCTCGATACAGGCACCAATGTAGAATTTTTTAATAGAAGGTGGTCTTGCAAGTTTTCCTGGTACCATTTATGCATATCAAATTTCACCTTATATCGGGAAGCTTTGTTTCCCCTCTCATCCCTTAAAGGTGTCATGGGATCGCGGGGTATGATTTGGAGCCGATCGAACTGTCTCAAACAACATTTTGGGTAGTATGGCTCCCCTACATAAAAAAATAATAATGATTCCACTATAAAACATACATCGGGAAGTGGATAAGCTTCCCTAGAATCTTTATAGGGATCCCAAAATACCTATAAACAAACAAAACATAATTTTAGTTCGGAGCATATTTAAGTTAAAAGAAAACTCATAGACTTATACTCAAAATAAATCACATACATTCCCTACAAACATGTCATTTATCTGCTCACAGTAGTCAATTAGATTTTGAAAAGCATTCTTCTGGGAGGCAGATTGCAATGCCCAACGTGCAAACCTGGACATTGTGTCATCGAACTCCATGTTGAGACAGCCGCCCAACCCACAGAAGTGCTCATAAATCCACAACTGTAAGACATCCAAAATGAAATTAGAATATGAAATTATATGATGAAATTAGAAAAATTATAAAACTACAATATTAGTTACCTGAAGTGGAGAGAGGTAATCGCTCATTTTCTTAATACAGAAGCGAGAGGTGAGGCCTAGCTGCCTGTAGACGTGTGCCAGGATACCCATTACCCATGCCAACTTTCCCACCTTCTTCAAGTATTTCAAAACTTAAAGGTAAAAGACATAAATTTTATTTTTTGTCTTATCGGGGAAAATAGTGCACCTGATAATGTAAAGTAAGTAGGACCTGGCACAATAATCTTTGACTTGAGAAGTAGCATTCGCGTCCTTGGCTTGTTACTTAAAATTCACTATAAGCCAGTTTAAGTGCACATCACATGACTCACTGCATTCTTGTTGGGCATCATCCTTGGTAACGACCAATATCTCCACTAGTAAGTCAATAGCAGGCGGGAACTCAACATCCTCCCCCTCCTCAACTGCGGTGTGCGGATAAATAGAGGGTCACCAATTATAGGTACACACAGGATTTGTGTTACGTCATCGAGGCATGTGAAAGATGTTAGTCTCTGAATTCCACCGCTCGATAAAAGCTGAAACACGATGTAGAGGTTCGGAGTTTAGATTTCCTCAATTAAAATAAAAATTAATAATTTCCTTTTATATAGATGCGGAAGCGTAGGGATGATGGTTCAATAAAAAATAATCAATTAATATATACACTTAAACCGATTCATTAATCCAAGTCCTAGAATTTGCCTAAGTCATATTTATCAATATTAGCAAATTAGGCGAAACAAATTTTAGCAAATGACTTGAATTAACTAAACTTTACCCAATATTTAATTTAGTCCCAAATTAAATTGAGTGTGATCATTTAAATCGAATTTTATCTTGAATTATCCTAAGCATGCGTTCTACGTCATTTAAGCAAGATAAAATAAATCAATCACACTACGCCACGATGTACGAGGAAACACCCAAGACGGGAAACAACCTCGGACGACCCTAGCCACAAATCCACTAGATACGGAATTACAAGTACAAGACAAAGGACTTACAAACACACGACTCGATCCCTCTCAAGCCCCGATGCTTCTTCTTGTAGACACCTCTTCCTAGCGGATAACCTTGGAATACCACCGCGGTCTCAGAATCCACCGATGGGACTTTATATGGTCACCGTCACCGGAACATGGATCCTTTCTCCGTGTGGGTAAATCATCATAAAAAACACTTCTTCTTTATTTGTGGGTGGTAGAAGCAAAACCCGAAACTTCTCTTCAATTCGGTGTAGAGAAACCGGTGCCAAACTCCAAGCAATTGATATGTATATAGGTGAACTTGGATAAACAATATTTGGGTGTTAACACTAGAGTGATGGAAATTTTCTTCTAAAAATCTCACTCAAAACATGAACATTTTCCTAAACTATTTTTGCTCTCAAACTCTCTCTAAGAGTTAAACTAGAATGGAAAAGTTAAGTTGGAAAATGTTATTCCTGCACATAATAAAGTCTGAAAAAGTTGGTTAAAAACCAAGTGGGGAAGTGGGTGCAAAACTGCCAAAAAACTGCCAAAAACTATTCCCGCCTGGCATCTCGTTCGAACGACATTTCGTTCGAACGAAATCTCGTTCGAACGAGACTTCTAACGACGTTCCAGACTGAACTCGTTAGAATCTCGTTGGAAATCTCGTTAGAACGAGCAATCTCGTTCGAACGACATTTCAAACGACGGACCAGTATACTTTGGTGGGAACTCGTTGGCAGGTTCGTTCGAACGACATTTTCGTTCGAACGACAATCTCGTTCGAACGACTCTATCGAACGAAAAACCAGAAAGTTTGGAAAATTCGTTTTTAGCCCAGAAAACTTTATAAACTTATTTTAAAGTTTTATTTAATTCTTTCTGAAAATTAAAACACAGTTTTTACAAAACCTAACACCCAATAAACTTTGTTCCAAGCTCCTATATATATATAATTGCATTCATACCTTGGGAGCATGGAACTATGGTTGACGTAAAAACGAGGCACGCAAACCGGCACATTTGATGAAGCTTTATACTCTTTACCGCTACGTCTTCAACAAACACTTCATAGGCTTGAGCATATTACAATTAAATACTATCCTATGAATAAATGTTTTTGTCCGGAGTTGAGCCAAAACTATATATGGACTGAATTGGAAATTTGTGTCCTTACAAATCTCCCCCTTTGGCTATTCCGGGACAAGAAACCAAACAAAAATCCTAAAGGGCCGTCAAGCTCTACTAGACTCAAAAAATAACCCACCCAAACTTGACTAAACCCAAGGATCAAACGCTTTGCCGTTTAAACAATGCCGCTTTAGAAGAAATCCTGCACACTTAAGCAAACTCATCAAATGCATGGGGAATATCACAGTATTAAATGCAATTAATTAATTACTCCCCCTAAATTAATTCTTCCCTTTTAACAAACACATGACCTACTTAGAAAGACGTCTCCCCTTAAGATAAATCTCCCCCAAACTAAGATACGATAATAATAGGATTAGATACCATTTCTCCCCCTATCATTTTCTCCCCTTTTTTGTTCAGGAATAGGCAAAGGATAAAGAACTAATAAACATAAAAGCATGTTGAAGCTTAAAGTGATAAGACATGGAAGCATATGGGCAACAAAAGCAAGGCAAAGGCAAAACAAAATATCATATATATATATATGTACTATAAATATATCAAAAATGCATACGCACATATATATAGATATAAACACACACATGACACAAAAATACAATAAGTTTGCACACTCGTATGGCAAAAATGTGTCATATGGAAACGGAAGTGTAGGGGTGTGAACTAGCAACAATTAAATTTAGACCCAAACACTTAATAGACATTCACGGAGTTCTCATTTGATTGCAAACTTCATCACATTTAAATATTACCTCATGTGACAATATAAATTGAACTCAATGAACAAACATACACAATGCATACAAGCCTAGCATGATGATGATTCTATAAACCAAATAGAGTCATGACATTAAAGACAACTAGGTTAAACGGACATTGTGCAAACCGTTGATATACCCTCCAAATCTCCCTCAATAGGCATATATATTCTTTTGCTTTTGAATGAATATATCAAACAAACATGGGTATTGGCAATTGTTTTCTTTTTAATGCCAAATATTCTATTTTTAGGCCTTTGGACCACGTATTTCTTTTAGGTCCATTCAAACGGTGGCTTACTATCGCAAAGGATCACTTAGTCCTTTCGGAGCCCTTCCCCATGCACATTTTATTTATAATGTTTTCATTTTCACACAAATCTCACATGCAACGGATTTTGACATGCACTAGTCCTCCTAGGTCATAGATATGTAGATGACTAGATTGGTAGGAGAACACCTCAAAAAGCTCAAATATAGCATGTGACATTAAGATTTCAAAAGAGCTCGTGCATGTGTGAAAAGAGGCATATAAAAATAGAATCCATTTAAACAACACAAAATCCAACTACTCCATAAAATATGGTAAAGAACATTTTAAGGATTGACAATCTAAACCAAAAGTTCTAGCCACATGGGAGCGTAAAAGATGGGATTCAAACACAAGTATATGCCAATTAAAGTGTGTCAAACCAAAATACACACACAAAAAAATCTTTGTGAGTTTTTAACATTTTTAATCAAAAATAAATATTTACTCAAAAGGAAAAACAAAAATCATTTGTATTTTTCATTAAGCTTAAATGAAATAAATAAAACACAAATGATAAACAAAAATCTTTTTATATTTTTCAATTAATTCAAACACAAAATATAATACAAAAAGATAAACAAGTCATAATTTCTAGCATGTGATATGAAATAAGGCAATGACTAGAAAATGACTTAAACAAGCATACATTTAGCATGTGAATATATCATGAAATGCAAACGCTAAAGTATGCAAACACTAACACATTCATCCTTTAGATTTAGCAAGGGAGGAAGCATGTGAAAGTAAATGAGAATCAAAAACCCTATTTTGCAAGGCAACCGACTCGGATTTCCTAACCCAAATTAATGAAGAATGACTATCTTGGGGTGTTAGAACTTTAACTACCGTGGTTAATTTACTATGGGGTTTTCTAGGAATTCGTTTAAGATCAAAACAAAATTTCCTAAGATGACCTTTTCGACCACAATGAGTACAAGCAAAAACATGTCGAAAAGATTTACTTAAGGAGTGATCTTTAAATGCATTCCTAGTAGATTCTCCTAAAACATTGGTCTTGGCTTTATGAGAAGATTCATTACAAGTATTGAAGCCTAAACCACAAGTGTCATTTTTAATTTGGACCGTTCCTAAGATTTTATCTAATTTTTATGAACGACACTCCAAATCAAATTTGACATTACTAGAGTCTTTTAATTTATTTTGCAATTCTAAAATGTTAGACTCTAATAAAACATTTCGCTCTTCAAAAGCAAGAAGCTCCTTTTTCAAGGATTCCATTAAACCTCTAAGGCTATCTCTCTCGCCTTCTACATATTCAAGCTTCTCTTGAAGAGTATTCACAGGTGTCCTAAGGTCTTTTATTAAAACATTTTCATCAACGACCTTGACACTCTCTCTTAAACTAGCTTCTAACTTCAAATTAGCTCTTTTCAATTTAATAGATTCTTTATAAAGCTCTTGAAAAGCATTTTGAAGTTCACTCACATTAACCTCTTCTTCATTTTCACTCTCTCTTTCTTCTCCACTCTCACTATCATAAAAAACAAGAGAATCATAAACTATGACCTTGGAAGTGTCATGTGTTAGGGTTTCATCAATCGATGAGTTCTCACTATCGCTCACATGACTAGCTATAAAAGCCACAAAAATTTTCTTAGTGGGGGAATCGGGCTTCTCTTCCTTATCACTATCACTAAGGGTCGCATTATATGAAATGGGTCGCTTACCCTCTTTCCTTAGTTTAGTGGGGCACTCATAAGCCCTATGGCCATAACCTTCACAACCAAAACACTTATTAGACTCGTCCCTATCTAAATTTTCATTACTAGGTTTAAGGATCTTTTCGGCTTTAGGAATCTTCTCCGCTTTAGAAATCTTCTCGTTCTTGTCATGTTAGGAGATCCAAATTTCTTAAAATCATTTTTAAATTTATCTTTGTTAATTTTAAGAAATTTTCTAAATTTGCGAGCAAATAAAGCCATGTCTTCCGAGTCACTATCACTATCGCTTTCTACTACTTGTTTGACCTCTTTTCGGGCTTTTAAAGCAACGCCCTTTTCTATTTTCTTTTCAGTTTTAGTGGGAAATATATCCAGTTCATAGGTTTGTAAATCACCTACAAGCTCTTCTAATTTCGTAGAGGCTAAAGTGGGTAAAGAATTTAAAACGGTCACTTTTGGAATAAATCTATCGGGTAGGGACCTTAAAATTTTCTTTTCAACACGGTCGTCAGGTATTTTCTCTCCCAAGTTAAAAGATGAATTAACAATATCAGACAGTCTAGCATAAAATTCATCAAAAGTTTCTTTATCATTCATTTTGATAGTTTCAAATTTAGTGGTGAGGTTTTGGAGTTTTGAAGCTTTAACGACACTAGTTCCTTCATGAGTTAATTGTAAAATATCCCAAGCTTCTTTAGCGGTTTCACACGTCATAATACGTTTAATTCATCCGGTGTGACAGCGCTAAATAAGGCATTTAAACCACGGGAATTGAAATTAGCAAGTTTAAACTCATTTTCAGTCCATCTATCGGCGGGTTTGATAACACGTTCATTTTCAACTAAATAAGTTGGTGGGGACCACCCGTTAACAACAGACATCCAAACTCTCTCGTCGATAGATTTTAGTGCCGATCTCATACGCGCTTTCCAATACGCGTAGTTTGAACCATCGAAAATAGGAAATTTTGAAAATGGGGAAAAATCCATTTTAGCCAAAAATTATTTAAAAGATCGTTAACGAAATAATTTATCGCTTTGGCTCTGATACCGATTTGTAGAGGTTCGGAGTTTAGATTTCCTCAATTAAAATCAAAGTTAATAATTTCCTTTTATATAGATGCGGAAGCGTAGGGATGATGGTTCAATAAAAAATAATCAATTAATATATACACTTAAACCGATTCATTAATCCAAGTCCTAAAATTTGCCTAAGTCATATTTATCAATATTAGCAAATTAGGCGAAACAAATTTTAGCAAATGACTTGAATTAACTAAATTTTACCCAATATTTAATTTAGTCCCAAATTAAATTGAGTGTGATCATTTAAATCGAATTTTATCTTGAATTATCCTAAGCATGCGTTCTACGTCATTTAAGCAAGATAAAATAAATCAATCACACTACGCCGCGATGTACGAGGAAAAACCCAAGACGGGAAACAACCTCGGACGGCCCTAGCCACAAATCCACTAGATACGGAATTACAAGTACAAGACAAAAGACTTACAAACACACGACTCGATCCCTCTCAAGCCCCGATGCTTCTTCTTGTAGACACCTCTTCCTAGCGGATAACCTTGGAATACCACCGCGGTCTCGGAATCCACCGATGGGACTTTATATGGTCACCGTCACCCGAACATGGAGCCTTTCTCCGTGTGGGTAAATCATCATAAAAAACACTTCTTCTTTCTTTGTGGGTGGTAGAAGCAAAACCCGAAACTTCTCTTCAATTCGGTGTAGAGAAACCGGTGCCAAACTCCAAGCAATTGATATGTATATAGGTGAACTTGGATAAACAATATTTGGGTGTAAACACTAGAGTGATGGAAATTTTCTTCTAAAAATCTCACTCAAAACATGAACATTTTCCTAAACAATTTTTGCTCTCAAACTCTCTCTAAGAGTTAAACTATAATGGAAAAGTTAAGTTGGAAAATGTTATTCCCGCACATAATAAAGTCTGAAAAAGTTGGTTAAAAACCAAGTGGGGAAGTGGGTGCAAAACTGCCAAAAAACTGCCAAAAACTATTCCCGCCTGGCATCTCGTTCGAACGACATTTCGTTCGAACGAAATCTCGTTCGAACGAGACTTCTAACGACGTTCCAGATTGAACTCGTTAGAATCTCTTTGGAAATCTCGTTAGAACGAGCAATCTCGTTCGAACGACATTTCAAACGACGGACCAGTATACTTTGGTGGGAACTCGTTGGCAGGTTCGTTCGAACGACATTTTCGTTCGAACGACAATCTCGTTCGAATGACTCTATCGAACGAAAAACCAGAAAGTTTGGAAAATTCGTTTTTAGCCCAGAAAACTTTATAAACTTATTTTAAAGTTTTATTTAATTCTTTCTGAAAATTAAAACACAGTTTTTACAAAACCTAACACCCAATAAACTTTGTTCCAAGCTCCTATATATATATATAATTGCATTCATACCTTGGGAGCATGGAACTATGGTTGATGACGTAAAAATGAGGCACGCAAATCGGCACATTTGATGAAGCTTTATACTCTTTGCCGCTACGTCTTCAACAAACACTTCATAGGCTTGAGCATATTACAATTAAATACTATCCTATGAATAAATGTTTTTGTCCGGAATTGAGCCAAAACTATATATGGACTCAATTGGAAATTTGTGTCCTTACACACGAACATAGTCTATGTACATGTGGATATATTTTATCAACTCGTCAATCTTAGACCTAGATACCCTCCTTTTCAAACTCTCACAAAGATCATCGAATGCCCACTCACGGATCTTTTTCCAGTGATTGATGCAAAGCAATGACACTCGCTCAACCTATAATAGAAATAGAAATTATCTCAACACTACCAAAGGGAATTATATCATACAGTAATCACAAGTTGGATGAGAAATGTGACTACCATTGAATCGGTCTATATGCCGTAAGAAACACGATCCTCGAAATGTTTTAACAAACTCAGATCGTTAGGACCCCCATAAGCTGCAAACGAGGGGCCAGCTTCCATAACCTTTTTCTTCTTACTATACTCAACGGTGGTCTTGTGTAGAATGTTTGATGGGTTTGACGGCCTAAGGGCATAAACTCCTCCCCTTAGTAGGAGCATCATCATTAGCAACATCATCCTCAGCAGGAGCATCATGACCCTCATCCTCATCATAACTCACCTCCTTAAAATGACCCTCCTCACCATGACCCTCCTCATCGATCTCCACATATCGTTCCACCACGTCTCCCTAGTTACCCCCTCCACAATAGCAGTGATAACCCCCCCCCCCCAACATCCCCCTCTACATGAGTAGTAGCAGACAAAATGTGGATCTCTTCATGCTACTTCCTCTCTGAGGCAATAATCGGCTTTCTGTTGGCAAGGTAATAGCTCAGTACTTTATCCATAGATGACCTGTATTAAAATAAAGAAATAACAATGACAATTAATAGAATGCCATTAAATATAATGTCATGAATTGGTATATAATTTGGAAAAATGAAAACTGCTATTGTATATGTTGGCAAAATGCAAACTTCTATGTAAAACATTTGGTATTAAAGAAACAAATGACACATAATTGACATATATGAAGTCCCGTTTAAATATAGTGTTGATTCATAAGAAACATACTGAGACAAATAATGTATCTCAGGGTAAAGCCAACGAATGAATTATATGTTAAACTAAATGTTCATTCGGCATAAACATACCGAGAAAAAAGATGTGTTTTGGGGTAAATACAACGAATCAATTCTAGGTTTTAACCAAGGTTTATTCATTGTAAACACACCGAGATAATGGACGTGTTTCGAGATAAATACAACAAATGATTTCTAGGATAAACCAAAGTTTCATTCGTCATAAACATGATGAATCAACTCAATTAATTCGTGTGATTTTATGCCGAATGAAAACCTAAACATATTCATTTTTTCAATAATCTCACTGCTAGTGTTGATTGCGAAAGGAAAAAAAAGCATACGTTAGGGTTGAACTTCAAATGTTGTTCATCCTTTAGAGGTGATTTATTTGTTAAGTTCGTCCAATTTGTTTCAAATGCACCTCATCGACTGAATCCAAATGCAGCTACAACGATTGATAAATGCTTATTTCTTATTTCTCAGTTACAACTATTATGGGTAATTTCTCCGTTGCAACGTTTTGTTGAAAGCCTTGGTTATTTCTCAGTTCAAACATTTAGTTATTTTGTTCAAATGTGTGATAAATGTAGTTCAATGTACCAACCTGAATGAGTTTAATCTATAGTTGAAGTTGAATGAATTTGAAGATGAAAGGTTTGGAAGTTAAAGGTGAATGGTTTTGGAGGTTTGAATGTGTAGAGAGAAGAAGGAAAAATGTGTAAAATAATTTTTAAAAATTTAAATATGTGGTGGCCTTCTATGTGGTATTTGGAAGTAACTATTAGATTTAGGTGGTATTTTATAGTAATAACGAAGTTGTGGTATTTTGAAGTAAAAGTTGTGGGGCCCTTAGAAATCCCCTTAAACTATCAACGTTATGGTTGTGAAACATTAGAAAGCGTTAAAAGTTAGTCTATCGATAGGTTTGTACTCAGTTATTTATTACATGTATAGAGTGTAATTTGCCAGTGGTTGTTGTACTGAAATTTATTCTAACCAGTTTTCAATCCCGCGTAATACGCGGGTGATTCGTAGTCTGAAAGATGCGCGGGTTATTTGTAGTCTAAATGATATAGTAATTAGGCATAAATTGGCTAAATCAACCACCGAATTTCGTAACATATGCATGTTGTTGGTATTGAAATCCCATTTTCTTTAGTAATTGTACGTCACAATATATGAAAAATAACACTACATCAGACTAAACTATTCAAATTCATGCGTAAGACTTGAAAAGAAATTGAACTAACACACCTAATGGCTATATGACATAAATTTAAGAGTAATAACATGATAATAATGTTGTGAAACCATACAAAACTAGGGGAAAAAATAATGTCTGAAGAGGTATAATCTAATCCAAGTTTAACAAACAAACCTAAAGTTTTAAAATGGAAATAATGGCTAAAGAAATGTAAATAAACACAGATAATAAACTTGACAATAAATATTTAAGTTCAGGGTGGAGCATAAAATGTTCCAATGGTCAATTATGTGGTGTCTAAACTCCAAATGTGATAATGGAGCAGCCTGTAAGGAAACACAATGAGAATATTTAGGTAATAGTGTAAATGTTTGAGAAATGTGATGCTTAGATTAGATTATGTAGTAGGGAAAATATAAGATAACAATCTAAGATGAGAAAGAATAATAAGTGTTTATACCATATTATCACCATCCAATGAGATATTGACACATGGAATTACAAACCGATAATCACAGTTGAAATGTAACGCCTTAGTTTAATGCAAATGACAACCCAAACATGTGATACTTGTCAAAACTTTGGACGTGTATTTAAACACTAAGGTAATGGTTTATAGGGGCGTTAGTGCACCTACGAGGGAAGATTTAGTTGGGTAACCACCCGACAGTTACAAGAGAGTTGCATGGCAAGAAACTCTATAAATAAGCAACTAGAGAGCTAAGGAAAAGAGAACTCCCTAAAAAAACTTCATTTACTTATTTTACCTCATTTTCCTTTTATTTCCTTTTTCATTTCACGTATTTGCAGTTTTCCTTTTATTCGAAGTAGTTTGTAGTAATTCTCTTTACATATTGTGAAAAGTTCCTTTTCCTTTTCCTTTACATTTATATTGTTTTTAATATCATTAGTGTAATATTGCTTTAAATTCCACAATGTAGTTGTTTCGTTTAATTCATTTACCTTTCTTTACTATTTTTGAAGCTTTACTTTAATTTCAGTTTATGAAAATTACATTTTCTTCTTTATTTATAGTTATTTACAGTTATTTAGCATTCACAATAAAGTCTTTCTTAAGGGAAGCACAAGTCTTTTTAATTAAAGCACCGAATAGTGCACAATCGCCTAATTATCGCAAGAGTAAACAATCAATTGGTTGACAAGACCATAACCTTACTTGGTATGCTCACAATTAACCAAAATACACAAATAAAGCCAGCAACACAAACATATTTTTGGCATGCTCGGTGGGAAATAAGTTCAACATTATTATTTACTGTGGTTAGAAAAAGAAGCAGCAATGATGATAAAGAAGGAGCAACGGTGATACATAACATGCTAGGGAAATTAGTTAAATCAACCAACATGTCACCACCACAGATCAAGTAGTGGTTGAAACTAGTCAAGAGTTGAGACCAGTTGCTCAAACTCAAAAACTAATCATCACAATGGCTCTAAGCCAAAATTAATTGATAAACCAATTAAACCTGATTCTTGATCATCTTAGGACGTAATGCAAAACATTAGCATAATTATCACAACATTAACTAGTAGGTTATCCACGCCTACTATTGAAGTGTCCAATGGTCAAGGGTATTCACCTCAAATTGGTCTAAATGCAACCAATCAGTCCAATCCTTAATCATTTTATGTACTACATGACTAATATCAGTGAAATTTTTTTTGGAACAAACTTACGGATGGGAAACTACCCAAATACCATTGGTCCAGGTGTGAGAAGACCGTTATAGGTTTAGGAATATGTAACACTTACCAACAGTTGGGTTACAATAACCTAGTAGGAAGAAATCCCCTCTCAAAAGTAGGGAGGACTAGTCCATATCATTATAAGACCAACTTAGGTTTACCAATCACTTCGAACCATGGGGTAATCAACAATGCCATGTATGAACAAACATTCGAGAGTTTGGGAAACAACATGATGTTTAGCAATCAAATTCCTCATGTGTCTCAACTAATGCCCTTTTAAACATAACAAAATGTTCCTTTCCAAACTCCACCACTATTGGTACAATTAACACCCATAATGAAGCAAAACATTGCCCCATCAAACAAGAAGTTACCAGGGGGAGTTAGGTGAAATGAAATTGTGGATATCATACATGAGATTTGTGGACCAATGGATCGAGGGGTACATACTCCAGTATATATGAAGCCATACTTTGAATGGGTAGATAGGATAGAACCTCTAAAGGGCTTTAAGTTTCTAAGTTTATCTCTCTTTTCAGGAGATGTGAGTCAATCCACTGTGGAACATACTGCTAGGTTCACTAGTAAATGTGCAAATGCTGGAAAAAATGAATATCTCAAATTACGTTTGGCTTTTAGTTCCCTCATTAATGCAGCTTTTTCCTAGTTCATAAGTTTGCCTCATAACACTGTCCAAACTTAACAGTAAATGGAAGATATGCTCCATGCATAATTCTTCTAAACAAATGCAGAAGTATCCATGGGTGATTTAGATAGATTAAGCTAAAAACCAGATAAAAAGGCAACTGACTTCATAAATAGGTGAGAATGCATATTCTATGGATTGATTCGTATCTTAGGCCAAAAACACAAAAAATCAATTTTTATCAAAATTTTATCTAGAATTAACTTAATGTCCATGTAATGATGATGTTCAAATTAATTAAGCCAAACCAAACATGCAAACATGCGAAGAAGTGAGGAAAAATCCCTTTCGGGCAAAATCTCTATTTCAACACTGTACAAGAATTGACAGACACTATACGACTTACAGACTACTTAGCTTTCTAAGTATAATGCTCATTTCTTCAAGTCTTCTACAAAAATGGCACAGTCTAGCACTGCCCACAGGAAGCAGTCTTCCCTTGGTATCCACTGATCATCCTTTTTCTTCATCAGTAGAGCCTCTACTCTATAAATTAGCAGTAGAGATGTACTCTGTAAGTGTTCTTGAAAAAAGATATGTTATTCTTGATTTGGTAAAGTGATTTTTAAATTTCCAAGGGGTTTGAATGAAAAATGGTAGAGTTTGATCACAAAAGAAACTCTAAAATGGCTTGGAAAAGGGATAAAAAAAGTTTTCAAAAACTCTAATGCCGCATCTTTATTTAACAAGAAGTTGGTTGCAAAGGGATAAGCATTAGAGATTAAATTAGTTTTACTTAAAAAATAAAATCCCGCTTGCTCATTCGAATGAATTGGTTCCTCGTTTGAACGGCGTAGCCTTTTTCGTTCGATTGAGTTTCTAATGTAACTTCGAACGACATTCGAGTGCTTGATAATAAATAATCTCGTTTGAATGTGAGAAACTCATTCTAACAATGTACACAATCTCATTTGAATGACATCCAACGAGAATTCAAACGACATACCAGAACTGATCAAAATGCATCGTCCCAGATTTCGTTCGAATGATGGAATCTTATTCTAATGACACTGTAGTAACTCGTTCGAATGACAAGTTAAACTCATTCTAACGATTTAGCGAGATATCCAAAATTTTATTTAAAAAATATTTTGAAATGAAAACTCTTAAAAATATAAACCCTGGAAAAATAAAGTCTTTACCAAACTACCATAACTCTTCTGAATGTTGTTGAGACGAGTGATCCTTCAATCTTCCAAATGTTATCAAATTCTTATCTTCCAATACGTAAAATCAGTCATAAAGGTGCATTGATGTGTGACAAGATAAGCAGAATAAAAAATTAACTGAGCAATTATAAAACTTGCTTTTACAAATCTCCCCCTTTGGCTATTCCGGTAGAAAACAAAAAACGTAGCCAAATTAACCTCTAAAGACTAATATAACTAATGCCCTCCCAAATTAAGCAACGGAAATGCATAAATGTATGAGTCTTCAACTAAAAAGTCTTCATCTTATGTGGTCCATGAAATCATCATCAAGGCGGAATGACCTACACACATGAGATAAAAGAAATATCGTGATGCATACGAGTTTTAAAAGATAAAAAATAAATAAAACTCCCTCTCAATTTGTTCTCCCCCTTTCTGTCCATAAAAGATAAAGAAGGAAAATCTAAACATGAACATTAAGCATCACATGAAAAAGCAAAGATATCATCACAAAGATAAACAATAAGCACAAGTAATGATAATCTAAAAAGTAATCAATAACACATTATGCAATCATAATCCAAAAAGTCATATTGTGTTTCTCCACTTATCAAACAACCATTTTTTAAGTTTATCAAAAATTTCAAGTATAAAGTATGAAAAGTACATATAGGTACAAAAACAAATAGTCTCCATGGAATAACACTAAAATGTCTGAATTATAAAAACGAAATGTAATTGTGTGAAAATTTTCCATAGGCAAATCAACATAAACATTATGTCATGAGATACTTCTAAAGAAACAACTCAATTTCAACCATAAGTGTAAAAACGTTGAACTTAAATAATTGACTCGACTTATCCAATATGCCATGAATTTTAATGATTCTCAAAACAATAACGCCAAACTATTTAATGTTTTTTAAGAGATTCCGTTGTGAAAACTCATTGATCTTCTACTTTATAACTCCATCAAAATCTCACATATATCAGAATTCACTCTCAAATATTTTGAAGAAATCATAATGCTCATATGTAGCGAAGCATAAATGAATATAAGATAAATAGCCTTGTCACTTTTATTTTAGTGTGCCGTTAACCTTTTTAGGCTCTGTTTTGTAAATGGTGGCTTTCAAAGCAAAGAGAATTTTGCTTTTTTGTAACCCCTTTCCATTATTTAACATATCAAAAAATTTTGAAAAAGTAAATTTGGTCAATAGTTCTTACAGACACAACTTATATCTTTTTACATTTGGTTCATTATTAAGTAGAATTGAGAAGAGAGCATCGTATTCGAAACATGACACGTAACTATAATTTTAAAAAGTCCATGCATGTGCATAATAAAGGAGATAACATGTATAACATTTATAAAGTAATCAACAATGATCAACGAAATGTTATCCACACATTATTAAGAACCAACGAAACAAAGTCATATCTAAAAACACTATGAAAAGTCATGTGAATGGGTGGAATGTAAGGGTGATCCGAATATCTTAAATGTTCATCTATATACGGTGAAAAATGAAAATACAAAATCATTTTGTCTATTTCAAAATTTTATATAAAAAAAAGAAGGATGTATCCACACTTGTGGGGAGATATCTCTATGGCTGAATTTGCGACCTGAATGATCACGACAGAAGAAGGCTGAAGGCTGATCGATGGATACGGAGGGTGGATTGACACCTGTGGACAAATATAGACTGAGCCATTTTCTTTACAAGGTTTGAATACAATGCGCATTATACTTGTGGGTGTATCAAGTAGTCTGTAAGTCAATAAGTCTTGTAAAACTTTCCAAACTATTTGAAATATAGGTTTTTCCATGAAAAGGGATTTTTCCTTATTTTTCATGTTTGATTGCATGCTTAGTTTAATTTATATAAATTGAATCATGTAGATTATCCAAATCTAAGTTAATCAGAAATTAAAACTTGGTAAAATTAGATTTGGGATTTATTGAAAAATCACAAAATAGGATTTTTGATTATGACTATCCTCACCGACCAAGTTTATTTATGCATATAAAAATTAGTATTAGTTCCTTCCACTCTTATAAGTAGTTTTAAAGCATTTTTACCCTATAACATAACCTTAGAGCTTGCAAGGTTAAACACCCTACAATCCCTACTCGATGATGAATAACCTAAAAATATTCCCTCGTCGCTCTGAAAGTCTAACTTTTCTAAGTTCTCTTTATCTCTCAAGATGTAATACTCACCACCTCTGCCCAAAAATGTCTAGGCATATTTCTCCCATGAAGCGTAAATCTATCCCTTTCTAGTATTGTCCAGTTCTTCCTCTCAACTATCCCATTTTATTGAGGAGTATGAACGACCAAAAATTTGTGTTTGATTCCCACTCCATCACAATATCAATCCATTATGACTTCTTTAATTCAGTGTCGTGTTTGAAAATTTTTGGAAAAATACAAAAGGATTTTCATTTAAATTTTTTTCTGAAAAAGACAAAAGATTTTATTTCAGTAATTTTTTTGAAAGAAGACAAAGAATTTTTTAGTTTGTTTTGCACCGTATATGAATGGACATTTAGGATGATCGAGTCACAATTTCATTCCATATCCATGTGACTGTTTGATAGTGTTTTAATATGCATCATCATTTCATTTTTGTCCTTTACAATGTTTAGAGTCATTGAGATGTGATTTAGTGTTACTACCTACATGTTTGACTCATATTTGCCTTTAATGCACACTTGCACGGATTTGTTTAATTATTATACTTGTTTGTCACATATTGATCGGAGTGTTGTTATCTCCATTCTGTCTTTAAAATGAACCATATGCGATAAAACTTGACAATGGAAGTACTGCATGTAAAAATCATTTACCGTGAGGAATTTAATTGCAACAAAATATGATGAGTGAATCGCGGAAAAGGGCTACGAGAGTATAAATTAACTCGTTGTGAAAGCCACCGTTTAAAATAGCCCGAAAAAAATTTAAAGGCAATAAAAATATAAATATGCTAAAAAGGGGTCACCTCAAAAGAAAAATAAATGCATAATTATTTATAAGGGAGTTTGGATGGAAAGATATGAAAAATGGGTTCGCACGTCCTGACAACATCATGAAAAATCATTTACATAGTTTTAGACGTTATTGGTGTGGGAATCATTCTTGACTTTGATGTGTTGATGGATTGAGTCGATGTCAATTAAATTCAACACTTTCAACACTTAAGGACGATTTTGAGATTCATTCGTTAGGAGTACACGTATACATCGTTCACATATGTTATGTTTTATTACTTTGATTTACCTATCGAATATGTTCACACCCATTCATTATGTTTCCATGATTTGGTTATCTTAGTGTAAATTCATGGTGTGTGATTTTTGTAAAATTATTTTTGCATCTTTGTATAAAAAAAATTAAAAAATCAAAAATAGTTTGTGGAAACTTTTGAGTTACTCTTTGCATGAGCATAGTTTGATTCATATTTGCTATGCATTTTTGTCGTGACAACTCCATACTTTTTTTGGTTTATTCGTTTCCTTGTCTATTTCGGACAAATAAAAGGGGGAGAACGAATTATGGGGTTTTTATTGCATTATGGGAAGATTTGATTATTGATTGATTTATTCTTGTATCATTTCAAACTCGATGTGTCACGAATGTATTTTCTTTGTCTCATGTGTGTAGGTACAAAGATTGAAGATCATTATTTTGCATACATGATGAGAAAAGCTTAAAGATTTAAAGATTTGAGGTTGAAGATTTTGAAGAAAAGTTTTAGACTTGCATTTTTTATACTTTTTCAGTTTTGGGTTCATGGGAGGGTATTACATTTGTATAGGCATTTCGATTTGATAATTCAGATGTTTTATTTTTTACCGGTATAAACATAGGTGGAGATTTGTAAGGACATTATTTTATTGTTCGTTACCTTTATAGTATCTCGTATACCGCTACAACCGTCGAAAAATAATTCAATATTATTCAAGCATCAAGACGGATCCGAATATCAAAGTTCTTCAATAAGAAAAGCCTCCACGAGGAAAATTTTGGTAAGGTTGTGTTTAAGTTCCTTAACGATTCATATAAATGTGTTGGGATATTTTTATGAAATTTTTCTAAGCGTTGAAGAGTAATTTTTAAGTTTTTCATCAAAAATATTTTCTAAGTGTTGAGACGGATTTTTAAAGTCAAAATAAAAATTAATTTTTATTTAATTTCGTTCGAGCGACATAAGCTCTCGTTCGAGTGCCATCCTTATGTCGCGCGAAGTCGTTTGAATGACACATGTCATTGTTCGAGCGGCACTGATATCTCATTCGAGCGAGATACCACCTTACACTGATATCTCGAAAGAAGCTTGGGATACACTTGCACTCACTCACGAGGGAACGAGCACGATTAGGGAATCTAAGTTGGAAAATCTCACTAGACAATTTGAGACGATTAAGATGTTAAAGAGTGAGACGTTTGATGAGTTTTACACTATGTTATCCATGATTGTTAATACGACGTTTAACCCAGGTGAGAAGATTCCCGATAATCGAGTGATTAAAAAAAAATTGAGATCGTTGCCGAGTAGGTTTGATGCGAAAGTGACTATTATAAATTCCTTTGGTATGCTTAACTCATCGAAACTAGAAGATGTCATAGGTGACTTAAAAACTTATGAACTCGATATGTTTACCTCCAAGAAAGTGCCAAAGAAATAAAAGGGCATTGCTTTGAAAGCCCTGAAGGAGGAAACTAAAGTTTCAAATAACGATTCCTATTCTGACTTTGAGGATGTCGTCTTGTTGGAAAGAAAGTTCAAGAAGTTTCTTCAAATTCAGAAGTAATCAAAAGATGCCAAAAGGTTTGAGAAATTCAAGAACAAGGGAGACCCTACCCCTAAGGATAATAGTGAGAAACCTAAGAGAGATGAGTCTGATAGGTGTTTCGGGTGTGAGGGGTATGGTCACAAAGTAGCTGAGTGTACCACTAGACTTAATAAAGAGGAAAAGAAATCGATAGCATACAACACCACCTTAAGTGATAGTGAACCGAAAGACGAAGAGGATTCCCCCATTGAGCGTAACTTTGTTATGTTTATGGCATGTCATGTGAGCGACGATGATATATCTTCCCATGAGGATACTCATATGTATGTCACTTTCGAGACTGTTAAGAGTGCTTCTCGAGAGGGTGAGGGTGATGAGAGCGAGGATAAGGAGATCGACGAAGGAGATTTGTAAGTTGCATTTCGAGAGTTGTGTGAGGAGACGGTAAAGGTGAAAAAGGCTAACTCAAAATTGCAAGCTAAGTTGAAAGAGCGTGTCGTAGAAAATAATGATGGGTTAATTGAGGATCTTAGGGAATGGGAGAAGAAGCTTAGGGAGAAGCTAGAGTTTATCGAGAAAGAGAGAGACACCCTTAAAGGTTTGATGGAGGCTTTGAAAAAGGAGGTGCTAGAGTTTGAGGAGTCTAGGCGTCTACTCGAGTCTAGGATTAAGGAGTTAAATGAGAGTTTGTGAGACTCGTATAGAGTTAAGTTTGACTTGGAGGCTAGAAGTGAGAAGTTGGATAGGATGCTAGGCACCTTCCAAATTAAGAGAGATAGGGGTGGTATTGTCTTTGATGATCTTGTTGTTCCCATTCCCCCCACACGTGTGAGAGAGCCACATAGGAACATTAGAAAAGTTTCACATGTAGGTCACTTTCCATACCATCGCTACACTTGTACATTTTGTGGTAGGAAAGGCCACCTTAGAAAGTCTTGCTATGACCTTAGGAATGCTCCTCGAAAGTTTAGGAATTTTTGCAATAAATTTACCCTGATTCCCCCCACCCCATACGTTGTTACACACCTACTTGGGTTAGGAAGTTGGATTTGGTAGCTTTAGGAATAAAACTCATGGTTCTCATTTGGTTGCACTTGATTCTTCCCATGCTAAATTTAAAAGTTGAGTGTGTTACCATATTTATCATTTTGTATTATATTTTTCATTTATTGCATTTTATTTGAAAAATACAAAATGATTTTTGGTTTTAAAAAATTTTGAGAAAAAACACAAAAAGATTTTGCCTTTATTTGAGTCAAAATATTTTGAAAAAGCCAAAAATATTTTCGATTTTATTTTTGTGTCATGAGTTAACATGTTTGATGTGGCATATTGGTGTGCTTGGACCCCCTTCCTTCCATTATCCATGTGTCTAGGACATTTGGTCATTATTATCGATACTTAGAATGATATTAACCATTGTATTATGGGGTTGTTTCAAATTTGATATGCGTTTTGATTCGACTTTATATATATGCCATCTAGCACCCATGCACGAGTTTATATGGATGTTTGATTACCCTTGCATATTTGAGTTTGATGAGATATTTTTATCTCAATTTTGTCATTATTGCGTAAGTAGACTTAAGGAGGAGGTGTGCATGTAATAACCGTTTACCGTGAGAGTTAAATTGAAAATATGATGAGTGTTCACGGAAAAGGGTTGCGAGAGTGTAAAATTGACTCGTCGTGAAAGCCACCATTTAAAAGTGCCCGAAAAATCATAAGGCAATAAAAAGAATCATATGCCAAAATGGGCCAAATTAGTTTAGTTCATTCAAAAGATAATATGATATATATTGAGGGAGTTTGGATGGATTCAAAATTTAAACGGGTTTGCACAAAGAATATTATAGATGAAAATTCGTGTCATGACACTATTGTTTGTAGAATCATCAAAATTTCGGATTCATATGCATGATGTTTATTTCGTTCATTAAACTCACTCTTAAATTGTCACATATGGCTATGATAAAGTTTGATGATAGATTGCTATCAATTAGAGCTTCTTGATCGTTTCGATGTGTTGGAATTGTGATTCATTTGTTTTAAGTTCATTACCATACATTCCATATTCATGTTTGAGTACATCGATACTATGTTAGCATGTTACTCATATTTGTTTTTGAGTTTTCTTAGTTTTGCTATTGTTTCGCAGTTTTGAGCCCCTTCCAGTTAGAATTTTCACATAATTTTTCCATTGGGAAACATTGTGAAAGTTTGATAATGTCGTTCTAATGACATCTATCTTCGTTTGAGCGATGTCACTTCTAGTTCAAACGAAATCCCTGGCTCGTTTGAACGATAGCCTGTTTGACCAGTTTGACTATTTTGGTTGTATCTGTTTCAGTACCCTGCTGCATATTGATTCATATTTTGGTACTGGGTTTCTGATTATACAGTCTACTTTGATCATTGACATATTTTGCTGCATTGGTTCGTTTATCACACCTTCTTAGATTGATTTATTTTTGTGTGATTCGTTTTTTTCTAGCTACTGATTTGACATTCTTGATCATTTTTTAGCTGGTTGTTCCATGTTTATCTAGAATATTATGAGTTAATGTATTCAAATCGATATTTCACATGCTAGATCTGTTTATCTTTTCACCGGATTGTCTATTCGAGACAAAAAGGGGGAGAGATGTCTGTGACGTAGGGGGAGTTTTGTGAGTTTTATGCTTGATGGTTCATATGTTTTCATATGTTTTGTTACACATACTGGTATCATGTTTATATCATGTGTACATATTGGTATCAATTCGAGATTTCATATTGTTTTATATCATTTGTTCCTCCATACTTCACTTGGTATTTCTCTGTTTCATGTGTGTAGGTTTGCTTAACGAGATTCTAGATTTCAAGTCTACATCACATTCAGACATTCGAGACGGTTTCATGCGTGCCGGTCTAATGTTAAAGAATCTTATCCTGTACTGATGATGTATTTTTTATTTTGTGTTTATGGAATGGGATTTAGGCGTCATACGTCTTGACGACCCAGCTTAGGCATTTCACTGTTAGTTTTTATCCCAGAATAGTCAAAGGGGGAGATTTATAAGGACCAAATTTCCAATTGAGCCTTAATGTAGTTTTAACTTACTCTCGGAACAAAACACATTTGAGTCATAGGTAGATTTTTATTGTCCGATCACCACGAGACTATGACTTGTCAAAGATTTTATTGAAGACGTTGCCGCAAAGCTATAAGGAATTAATCATGCCGAAGTTTAAATGGTGCGAATTTCTCATCTTCAAAGTTTAATTGCATTCCGAGATCACTCAGGTATGAATGCATAATGTTAATGAAACTTGGAATTTTATTTTAGCAAAAATAAGGATGTTATTTTTAAAGAAAATGTTTTTAAATGTTTACACTTCGTTTTTAATCAGACGAGGACGGGTTAGAGTTGGATAAGAGTTGGTTTTAAGTAAAACTCTGTTTTCAAAGTTGGATGCATCAAAACTCTAATCTGGGCGACGTCATTGAAACGGCAAACATTGTCATTCGAACGAGAGTTGCTGTCGTTTGAACGACGCAGTATCTCGCTCGAACGAGATCCTCCACGGCCTTAAAATATTTATAAATAGGCGTGTTCAGTTTTCTGTAAAGGCGTGTAGTGCGAAAAATAGTTTACCATACAAAAAGGTTTCTGCACAAAGTTTTCTAAGTGTTTTCACTATAAAACATCCTTAGAGTTTCAATATCCGAGCTTTTCATTATCATATGCTCTTGTGATCTTATTGGCACCAATTTTGAGGTCCTATTGAAGATCCATTTCTGGTTTTGTGGTAAATATTCGACGAATACCGGTTTCAACATCGTAGACAACACAAGGCCATATTGATGGATACCGAGGCATTCATGGAGGCGACTGCTGTGGACGAGCATCGTGGAAGAAGGCTACTTTCCATGTGGGAACTGTGAAGATTGGTAAAATATCAGAGGAGCGTCAAGTCTCATGGGTGGATAGAGTCGTTGTATAAGACTACCGTCTGACTTTGTAATTCCATTGTGATAGTGATTGTCTGGCCTGGGCCGTTCGAGGTTTTTTTTCCCGATGAGGTTTTTCCTCGTACATTGGCGTTGTGAGCATTTCTTTACTTTATTTTACTTGCTTTAATCACTAGTTGCATGTTTAGGATTAAAACAAGATAAAATCTGGTTAAGTTAATTTGTGTCACAACTTGGTTTGATAAAATTTAAAAATTGTTATTCATAAAAAGAGAAAGTTGGTTTGCATTCATCCTTAACTTTATTCCTCTCAAGCAAAAGTTTTTGTTAAAAGTTATATTTTGGAGACCTACAAAAAAAAATTGTCAGATCTCATATAAACCCAAATTTAAAAACAAATACATTAAATCTGAAGTACTCAACCTTAGATCTGAAGTACCCAACATTAGATTTGCAAACCAAAAACTCGTTAGAGCTAAAAATTGAAACCCCATAGTAAAAATTAAAACCCTAAAACACATAATACTTGAACTCGATATGTGTTGAGGGAGGCAACATGGGACGAAGATGGTGAGCGTTAGGGCGGAAGGGTGAGAGGGTTTGGGATATAAATCAACACCCTTGGACCATCAAAACCAAGGTTTGATAAGAAAGAGGGTTTGTGGGTTTGTTCCTCAGTCGATTAGTTCGTCCAAGTTGGAGAATGAGGACTTGAGTTTGGGGATAGGGTTAGAGAGGGTGAGAAAGAGGGGGTCGCGTGAGTGAGAGGTAGGGTTTAAAGTGGATTTAAAGTGGCTTTACCAAAATAGCCTTGTGTTAGAATTAAAATGAGAGAGAGAGAGAATCAATTAGTGAGATGAGAAAGAGGGGTCAAAGATTTGAGGGGCAAAATTAGAAGTGCAAATTTTTTTTATCTAGATGACATCATGTTTTGATCTTATGACATACATAAGTTTTGTAACTTATTTTATGTATATATATATATATATATCAAGTGATTTATAGTTGGTCTTACTTTTTGGATGTGCATTAAGATGGTGGTGGTTTGTTGCCTCTCTTTTTTATTATTACATGCATGAGTATAGCCGTTTTAAAAGGACATTTGTTCTTTTGTATTATCTGTCACCTTGTGTCCATTCTTAGTTTTATGCCAAACCACTTACAAGCTCATATATGACCTTTTTTTTTTTTATACAAATCGTATTTTTTTTATCAATCCATAAGCTTGGTTGCTTCTAACTTGCATATATAAATATGTTTGTCACTTATATACCCATAGTGCTTTAATTAGTCACATCATAGCCGAAAGCTTATTAGTATGTTAAATATGTATAAACAATGACTGATAGTTTATAGCCATAAAATAAACATGTACTCACGTGTCCAATATCATTTTGCACTTGTGCTAATCCCTTTTTGTAGATTTTAGGGATAGTGTCATCTTTGAATTTCTCAAAGACATCAGTGCAAATCACTTTATGCATATTTAAGTCATTATGAAGTAGACTCAACGCACTTCTTCTTCTTCAACGGATATATTTTCTCCTGTGCCTACAAATAGAAAACCAAAAGAAAGTTGAAAAACTCAACACTTCTGAGATTCGAAAAGAAAAACAAGCCAAGAAACCATAATTTATATGTCCCATATTTGAGAGCTTAAAATGACTAATATTCTGCTACAACATACAACGCAAATTCGTGATATTACAATTGTAATAAGAAAGTTTTTGAGACACAAAGGCCTTCATTCATATCAGATTCAAGTCTTCTTATTGTGAAAGAAACTCAGATTCATCTTATATCATTTTGAGTTGTCTTTCTCCCAAACTTTCTACACATATTCTGTAAAAACACGAAGCTCGGTGTTAAGCTTCCAGTTTGTACAATTATAGCTCATTTTCTGGTCACGCGAAGTGCACTAAGTAGGTTGATTTTAGCTACTCCGAGAGTACCATTGTAACTCGAGTTTTATCTATAGCGGACTTCTATAAGGTGATTTGATCCTACCTTACAGGATCACCGTAGTGGTAGTCAAGGCACGGAGAATGACTTGAAGAGTGGACATATGCTCTCCATTTTTTATCCAACCCACGTTAAACCTTGCATACATTTATTTTGTTGTATTTCTTTAATTTTTTATTGTGGTTATTATTGCTTGTTAAATATTTTGTTCATATAGTCACACATATATTTAACTTAAAAATTTCTAAATTAACTTAATTTTCAGAACAAAGAAATAATTTTTAAATATTAAATTTAACTTAAAAAATTTGTAAAACTCAATTCACCCATGGGTATTTTTCTGGGAAACACTTTGACTAATCATGAATTGAAAATAAATCAAGAACTAGGTTTCAAGGTTAAATCTAGGTTTTTAAGAATGCAACACCATAACGAATCCTATTGTGATTTGAATGAGGAGACAAAGGTAAATGATGATGAAATCCTTGTTGCCCTCCGTCTCCTAAAACCTTCTTTAACCTTAAAAAAAGCTTAGATCTTATAGTGTGTGATCCTCACCAAGGCTAGGTAGTTGCGTGGGGACTTTTTGAGATGAAAAAACCTTCCTTATGACCGAGATTAAGAATCAATGCATCATTATAAAATGGTGTGGGATTGTATGAGTCTAATAAAGACAATCCTTAGGCTCAAATCTCACGGGTGTACCTCTTCTATACATTTTTAGGATGTACCGATCACAATCCTCTGTCGAATTATCAAATAAGTTCTTGAACCATCAAACATGTTCTCGTAGTTTGAGATAAATTAATAGGATTGCATTGCAACCATTACGGTAGGATGTCAACTCCCTTTCTAGTTTGTAAACATTTTAATAGTGCTAAAATCGTAATCCCGATCTCCTAGTGATCAACTCGAAGTCGACTCATCGAAATTCCCACAGATCTATATTGATCGGCATGTCTACAATATATTTAAACCAAATATAAGGCATCCTCGTAACCATGATTCTTATTTCAAAATGAATTGACACACCTTTATGTAAAAGTAAATGTCATACATGGTTTTAAGAATAAAACTCCAACACACTTTTGTGAATGTGAAACAACTATTTTATATTAATAAATATAGATTATGCACTTTTAGGGCATAAAATAATATTAGTTGTGGATATAGGACAGTAAACTTCATTTTTGTAGATTTAGTCCCTACTTTTCTTTCAGTTTATTTCATTTTTTTAAATACCAATTTTATCCTTATATTAAAAATGGATAAATAAGTTTAAATCCATATTAGGGTTTTAGGACAGTTAACTTTTCTTTAATAAACATGGTCCATATTTCTTTTGTCTTTGATAAAAAAATTATTTATAGTGAACTAAGTTTAAATTCCTATTATGGTTTTAGGACAATCAATCTTTATTTTATAAAAATGATCCTTATTTTTTTATCCTTAATAAAAAAATTATTCTTTTTAAGTTATATTTTTGTTACGAATCCACTTCTTTTTTTTGGCTTAAAATGAGGTGTTTTATTAAAAAAATACTAATGGTATAAGCTTTGCAAACATTAGACCATTAATGCCATCAAGCTTCCAGTCATTAGAGTCCAACCACCAGTGCTCCTTTGCCAAATCACAATATTAAATCCGTGTTGTTATTTTTTTTGTTTTCTTAGTTGTTTTTAATGTTTTATATATGTTGATACTAGAAATTGGGTCTATAGATATATTATTATGTTTTTAGTTTGCTATTAGTCAAGCAGTTAAGAGACATATGAGCAATGCATTCATAAAGGAAAGTAGAGTAAAGATCTAGAGAAAGAGAGGAGGGAGAACTTGATTTACTTAGTTCTGCCCAACTTAGTGCCTACGTCCATAGGTGATATGGATTATATTCCTCTAGTGAGTAATTTCCATTGGATTTGGGTTAAAAGATCTCTCAATTCACTTTAGCATCATAACAATACTCAAAATCATATCTCCTAGAATAGGATATTAGGTTTGCTATTTATAGCAGGTGAATGTTGGGAGTGTGTTGTCCCTTAAGCACGTGTCTCACTTTTATAGAGTTCGGTGATATCATGATTTATAGGTCGAGAAAGGAATAATCACTAGTTAGTAAATACACAGGGGGGAATATCCTCATATCTTCCTCATGTTGTACATTCTCTTCATGATGTCATTATTAAATCGCATGGCTTATAATACATGGCATAACGACATCATCAAATGCAGCTTCCCCTTTAGTACCATTCTCTACCTCGGCTAGGCCGAGGACGACCTCCACCAAATCCAGCCCCAAGGTCCTCTAGGTATCATAAAAATTTAGGATATTAGGGCGAAATGATTGATATGATAGGTGTCACCTTCTGAATCCTCCTCAGGTCATATTATATTCAGGGCACAACAATTATCCTTGAGATTTTACCTATGAAGAAGGTAGTAGAACCAATTTATTGAGGAAGAGACTTTTTAGGGGGTTGCAATACGGCTATAGAGGGAAAAGTTTTTTGTGAAGTTTGTGATTGACTCAGATTATTCCTCTTAGCCCAAGCTAACCCATAATTCCTTGAACCATTTTTATTGTGTGGCCTCAGTTTTGCCACGTGTTGAACTCCAACTGGCGTGTCAGACCATCATTACAATGTGTACCCCTCATTCAGTGTGCTCAAAGTTTTGAAATGTTTTTATGCTTCCCATGCCATTTACATCATTAGCCATCACTTCTTATTTAAACTCATCCATCTCTTTCATTTCCTTTTTCAGCATCTTCACTATTCAACTACTGCAGAGACAAAAGTTGTGAGATCTTGGTTTTTCTTTAATCGTTCAAACTCTCGCAGAATGGATACTTTTGTCGTGCATTTTTTCCATTGTTCTCCCCCTTTTCCCCCATTTTTCCAATTCCATGTAGTTTTTTTTTTCTTTGCCCTTCTTTCTTATTTCAATTTTTCAATCAACCAATGATTAGTTTTCTGGTTTAGGGGTAATTTCCTCCTTCTATGCATTTCGTTAGGTTTAATTCATGTGGCTTTGTGTTGTGAAATTATTGAATATTTGGAGATTTAATTTTAGGCTGCCATTGAGTTAGTTGGCATATGATTCATGGATATGTTTTCTTCCCACGTTTCTTGATCATGGAAGGAGACCTTTTGGGTTGTCTGCCTTATTTCTTTAACCCCAAATCCTATGAGTCATTGGCTTCATAGGGGGTTAAAGAGATTTTACGAGTTGAATAAGTAAATCCCTCCCTTATTCCTCTTCAACCTACCACTTTGGGGTTGGATCAACTGCCCTTTAAAGAAGTGACTTCCAAAAATAACCCAAAAGTTATATAATCTTACCCCTTTGAGTCCATTAGTTCTTTGCACCCTCATCCATTTGATATACAATACAACAAACCTAAGTTTATGGCATCTAAGAGCCTTGATTCTGGTGCAAGGAGTGATAGTAGGGGAAGGAATTGGGTAGATGAGACCTCAAAAAAGTCTCCCATACACACTCTTGGTTAGTCAACTCAAGAATTTTGCTAATCTCCTCCTTCTTCCTCTTCCACTATGTTTCCCGTTATTATCCCCATAGAATCATATTAACATACCTTGTCCTCAAGGAGGAATTCTAATGATCTAGCGAGGACCTATACAGCAAACTACCCATATGATATTACTTCAGCCGAACTGCAATACCCAGTATTTTTGGTATTCATTTAATGGTTATTTATTATGAGAATAAATTAATAAATTGTAATAAATTAGTACTTGAGTGAATTGTTAATGACCAAATTAAATATTTAAATGATGATTAAATTTGGATGTTATGCGATTTATTTATGTCGCATGCTATATTTAACTCATGGGTGTAATTAATTAAGTTGGACTATATGCATTTACACGTAAAATAAATATCTATGTGTTTTATTCTACGTTGTGAGGTATTGCGATGAGTTATAAAGTACTACCATTTGGGATGGACTCTAAAGTGATACGGAGGCCCAAATATGTATTTTTATTGTTATAAGTTGGGTCTTAGGTGTAGGTATACCCTTAAGCTAAGTTTTGGACCATTCTAGGTAGTATTTTGAGCTAATTTGAGGCTAAGAAACATGCCTAATATAGACCTATGAATTTAAGGATTAATTATGAGAGTTAAACTTCATTAATCACATATCTTGCCTCAGAAAAATAAAGCATAACAACCTTAGACTTTTGGGAGAGTTTAAAAAACTTTGGGAGAAGAGGAGGAAGAAAAAGAAGAACAAGGAATCAAATGCGTAGAGATTCGTCGTTCATAATTTTAGGTAAGAAATCTCTTGCTTTATCACTATTGATACCAAAATTTGCCCATATACGTGGACCAATTAGAAATAGACATGTGTCATCCACTATGGCAATAATACTAGTCAGCAAGGAATAATCACCGAGCAAGGCCTGGAATGCCGACCAACATTCTGAATGTCGACCAATAGCAGGAAGACCGACCAACATGGTTAAATAAAGCGTCAGCAATCATATACATTATGAACAATATGTACTGATGTAAATGCCTAATTTATAAAGGCATTACATCCTTTAACATTCCGACTCTTGATCTCGTAGAGGGATATAAATACATTGTAATTCCTACTAGAAAATGGGACCGAAATACAATCCAATAGACAATACAAGATAGGAGACGTGGGCGTTTCCTTTCAGCTGAACCACTTTAAAAATCTTACTTGTCTCTTTTATTTACTTATTCATTTGTGATAAAATAATTAGATTTATTTTAGTTTTTTGCATCAACAAATTGGTGTCGTCTGTGGGAACGTGTTTCTATACGTTTTCACTCTTTATTTATCAAACATGACTAATATTCCTGAATCAAGTACCAATAATGATGGCATCCCGCCTGTTCCTTTTGCTCCACTTACCAACAATGATTTGATTGGAATATTGGCTAGTCTCGTTAGAGGATAAGAGGCTATGCGAGATACCATAAGGTAGTTAGTGCAAATCCTGCAAGCCAGGTCACCTTCCTTATCTGCTCGTGGAAATATGCCACCACCGCCTTCAAGAAGCAATAGACATAGCCAATCCAGGACTGCTAGAGATATTTACTATCGCCTAGGAGTAAGTTCTTCGCTCAGAACATCAGAACCATATAGCAATCAGTCTTTTACTCCTGGAAGATTGAGTGCCTTAGAAAGGCTAAGTCGAGCATCTCCTTTTGATCGTTTGGGACCCAGGGGGAATAGCAATATTCCTAGGGCATTGTCGAGAAATGCTCGACGAACTGCTCGTACCGAGCAGCATTCACATGAGGAGAGTTCAGCACAAACATCTGGTCGGAATGAAAAAGCCGCAACACACAAATCTGACACTGGTAACAATGCATAGAAGGGTTCCATTCGACGATTGGAAGATAGATTTGGAGAAATGGCTAAGGCCAAAAACCTTTGTAGAGAAACTTTGTGAAGGGATCTCCTTTCATACAAGCTATTGTGGATTTTCCCACACCTTCAAAGTTTAAAGATCCTATAGTTACCCCAAAATATGATGGGAAAACTGATCTTGTCCTTCATATAAAGCAGTATCTGGCAACATCTGACATCTATGTTATCCTTGACGAAATGAGATGCAGGGTATTTTCAGGGATAATTATAGGACCTTCTCAGATCTAGTATAACAGTCTTCCTCGGGGGAAAATTTTTAGTTTCCATCAGCTTGTTGAGCTATTCATTAGTAACTTTTGTTTTAGAGCTAAACCGGTGAAACGAGTAGCTCATTTGCTTAGTGTAAGGCAAAAAGTGGGAGAGAGTACCCGAGGTTACATCACTCGTTTCAATAATGAGAAGTTAGAAGTCGTTAAATACAAGGAAAAAATAGCTATTACTGCCCTAATGAGTGGGTTGCTCCCCGAGAAGCTCTACTACACACTTGCTAAAGATCCTCTGAAGACGATGGTCGAGTTGATGGCAAAGGTAGCCAAAATCATGAACGCCGAGGATGCAATGGCAGCCAAGCAAAATTCAGAAGTAAAGACTGAAGGTAAAACCGATAAAAAGGAGCACAAAGATCCTAAGGACCATGGAGAATCAAAGCAAAAAGGGAATATAGACCGGCTCAAAAGGTACACTAATTATATTCCCTTAACAATGGGCATTCACCATCTTTTGGAGGAGATAAAGCACAAGAAAGATGTATGTTGTCGTAAAAAGTTGATAACACCTTTTACCAAGAGGGATATGTCTACATACTGTGAATTTCACAGGGATCCCGAACATACAACAGATCGCTGCATTTCTCTTCAGAATGAAATTTAAGTACTCGTCTGAAGAGCAAATCTAGACAGGTTTGTTGATCGGTAGAACAACGGTGGAGCTCGGTGAAGGTCAAAGTCTCTATGCAAGACCAGGGACAAGAAAAAAGAGAACTCATGAAGATGATACCGACCTACCCAAGAAGCCTAGATAACCAGAATGTGAGGTATTCACGCTCAATTTTGGATCTTTTGATTGTCAAATGATTACTGGTGGAGATGCAGGAGGAGGGGATCATATTGCTGAAAGGAAAGCTTACCTCAATGAGGCTCAAGCTTGTTCCTATATCCAGAGGATTAACCTAGACAAAGAAGATCGATCAATGAAGGTTAACAAAGATAATAAGGTGATTAGTTTTACTAAAAATGACCTCTCAGGGGTGTTATACCCCCATGACCCTTTAGTAATCAAAGTCAGAAGGTAAGATATAATTGTTTCCAGAGTGTTGGTTGATAACGGCAGCTCGACGGATATCATGTTCTACCCCTGTTTTGCAGTTTGAACTTGAAGCTCATCCATTTGGAAGCTTATCACATGCCTCTAATAGGTTTTTCTAGTGAAAAGCTACTTCCTCTGGGGATAATCAAATTAGAGGTGTTGATTGGTACATGGATCGCAAGTCGGATAGAGAAGATACATTTATTTGTAATGGACAAAAAAATTCATTTTACCTATAATATGATTATGGGAAGAGTAGGGTTGAAGAAATTCGAAGTTGTTCCATCTACAGTCCATCAATGTTTAAAGTTCCTGACCAACTTTAGGGTAGGAGTGGTAAAAGGTGACTAGAAAGTAGCTCGAGAATGCTACTACTCATCTATCGAGCAAGAAAATTTGGAAGAAATAAAGAGAAAGACCACCACTTATCAAGTGGACACCTCTGAACGTAGTAGAGAATCCGAGGTTTAAATCTTAGATCCAAGAAAAGAAACATAATTAGTGAAAGGTTAAATAATGGAAGCAACGGAGAATATTGTGTTAGATGATGATAAGCCAGAGCGGACTACTCAAATAAGAACAACATTGGATCCTGTTCTTAAACAGGAGCTAGTAACTTTCCTAAGGCAAAGAAAGCAAGTGTGTTGCATGGAGTCATGAAGATATGCCTGGGATTGATCCTAACTTTCTCTGCCATGAGCTCAATGTTAGCAAAGACGTCAATCCCATGAAATAAAGGCGTAGAATGTTCAGCCCCGAGAAGAACCAAGCTATTCAGGAAGAAGTTGAGAAGATTTAGAGAGCTTCATTCATTAATGATATGAAATACCTAGACTGGTTGGCCAACGTCGTTATGGTCAGGAAGAAAAATAACAAGTGGAGATGTGTGTGGATTTCACGAACTTAAATAAGATGTGCCCAATGGACCATTTTCCTTTGCCATAAATTGATCAACTAGTTGATGCTACGTCAGGGCATGAGCTGCTAAGCTTTATAGATGCATACTCTAGTTATAACTAGATTAAAATGAAGCCTGAAGATGAGGAAATCACTACTTTTATTACTCCCCGGGGAACTTATTGATATAATAATATGCCATTTAATTTGAAAAATGCAGGGGTACTTACCAGATATTGGTGAATAAAGTATTTGAGGAGCAAATAGGAAAGAATATGGAAGTACACATAGACGACATGCTGATGACGAGCAAGAAAGTGTCTGATCACATTGCCGACCTTAGCCAGACTTTCGACCAATTAGAGAAACACCAGATGAAGTTGAATCATACCAAGTGCATATTTGGTGTGCAAGAAGGAATGTTCCTCGGATATATAGTTAATCAGAGGGTAATTGAAGTAAATCCAGACAAAATCAAGGCATTGATAAAAATGTAGTCCCCTACTTGTAAAAAAGACGTACAAAGGCTAACTGGGTGAGTAACAGCCTTGAACAGTTTGTGTCCGGAGCTACTGATGGGTGCTTGCCATTTTTTAAAGTTCTTAGAAAGGGCTTTGAATGGAACGACGAATATGGAAAGCTTTTCTGGAGTTAAAGAAGTACTTGGGATCACCTTCATTGCTCTCCCGACCAATTTTAGGAGAAAGTTTGTATTTGTACTTAGCTGTCTCTAAGTCAACGATAAGTTCCGCCTTGATCCGAGAAGAAAATGGAGTTCAAAAACCAGTCTATTACACAAGCAAGGACTTCTGAGGAGCAGAAATCAGATATCCACGCCTAGAGAAGTTAGCATTGGTATTAATTGAGGCTTACAGATGAATAAAGCCCTATTTCCAAGCCCATACAATTATGATGTACACTGATATGCCTCTTAGGCAAGCCTTGCACAAACTAGAGAAGTCTGGGAGATTGATGCATTGGGCAGTAGAATTGGGGGAGTATGATATTGTGTATGAACCAAGGTCTTTTTTAAAAGGCCGAGTTGTGGCAGATTTCATTGCCGAATTCACTTATCGAGAGGTTTTCAAACAAGAGCGAACTAAAATAGAGCAAGTCCTAGGAGGGGATAGTCCAACTAGTGTTATCATCGACCAACTTCCTGAGCAGTACATAATAGAAGTAGGATCATGAGAAATCATTTTTGACTTACTAGAATCTTCCACCAGAGTGCAGGAGATGTCCAAGATGTATGAGGAAGCGAGGAGCAAAACATTCCACCATAGGATTTTAATAGACTAAACGTTTGATAACAATCTTCCCATATGGAACTTGTATGTCGATGGATCCTCTTGCGCAATCAAAAGTGGAGCAAGTACAATACTCAACACTCTTGATGGGATAGATATTGAATATGCATTACGATTCCAGTTTTAGGCCTCAAATAATGAAGCAAAGTATGAACCTCTTATTGTGGGCCTAAGTTTATCTCAATCTCTAAACTCCAAATATGCATTAAGATTCCAGTTTCAGGCCTCAAATAATGAAGCAGAGTACGAACCTCTTATTATGGGCCTAATTTTAGCTCAATCGCTAAACACTGAGCAAGTTATTGCGCACAGTGATTCTCAATTGGTGGTGAATCAAATACTGAGTTTGTATGGAGCCAAGGGAGAGCTAATGACAAGATACCTATACAAAGCATTAGAGGTTATAGAAAAGTTCCCAGCTGTTCAAATGAGCATAATTCCAAGATTGAAGAATGCTTGAGCTGAGGCACTGGCTCGGTTGGAATCAGTAACTAGAATTGAACTCCGAACAACTATTCCCATTAAAGTTGTAGTTAACAAGAGTATTGATGAAGACTTGATGATTAATTTCATCATAGTGGATATGGGGACATCTTGGATGGATCCCATCAGAGCTTATATTGAAGAAGGAGTCTTTTCCAGTAGACCAAATCAAGGCCAAAAGTTAAAGTATAAAGCAACAAGATATGTGCTAGACAAAGGGGTCCTTTACAGAAGAGGATTGTCAGCTAGCTTACAGCGCCGTGTTCACCCAACAGATGTGAAAGACTTGATAAAGTCATTCCATGAAGGGTCTTGTGGAGCTCATGAAGCAAACATATCATTATTGCATCGTATTAATACACAAGGATATTACTAGCCAACTATGAGAGCAGATTGCACGACCTTTTCCAGGAAATGTGACAAGTGCCAAAGAAATTCCAACATTCATAAAACTCCATAAGATTCTCTGACTCCAATCACTTCAACTTGTCCATTTTCTATATGGGGATAGACTTGGCCGGGCCACTACCGACCACCCGAGGAATATTTAAATACTTGGTCGTAGTTGTGGACTACTTCACCAAATGGGTCGAAGTAGAACCATTGATAGACATGCCTATGAGAAAGTTTACCAGTTCATCTGGTAAAAAATTATTTATAGATATGGTCTGCCTTATGCTTTCATTACAGACCATGGAATACAGTCTGATAACGAGGAGTTTGCTGCCTATTATGCCTAGTCAAACATTCAAAAGCTTCATTCTATTCCAAGCAATCCTCAAAGCAATGGGAAAACTGAAGTAACAAATAGGACCCTGCTCAATGGACTAAAGAAAAGACTTGACGATGCCAAGGGGAACTGGATTAATGAACTACACTCCATTCTATGTGCATACCGAACAAATCCAAGGACTGCTATAGGGGAATCCCCGTACATGCTGGCATTTGGAACTGAAGCAGTAATACCAGTTGAATTGGGTTTGCCCACTCATAGAGTGTTAAACTTTACTTCTCCTATTAGTGATTTGATATGCAGGTTAGATTTGGATATGCTGGAGGAAGTACGTGAAGATGCAGCCTTGAGAAATGCTTCTTGTCAGCAGAAGACATCATGTTTTTATAACAAAAGGATGAAGCCGACCTACTTGAAGGAAGGAGATTATGTACTCAAGAAGGTAATCCAGAAGAACAATAAACGTGAAGCCAATTGGAATGGGCCATATCGTATTTCAGCAGTTTTCCGACTAGGTACTTACAGAATTGGGACTTTGGAAGGGGAAGAGTTAAAAAATCCTTGGCATGCTGAACATCTTATAAAGTACTACCAGTAATGTAATGAAACGAATTGTAATGAAGATATTTTAGTATCAATAAAATGACAATCCCCTCCATTTTTAAAATTTTTTTGGGAGTACTAATGTTATGCACAACAATACTTGAATTTTCTTCAAAAAAGTTGTTATACTTGGTCAGAAAAACTTTCACAATACTGTTCAGACATACTGTTGGTTGGAGATCAGAGAAAAAACCACATAGTTGATTCTTGGTTCTTCGCCACAATGACCACATAGCTGGTCGGAGCTCAGAACAACACCCACATAGTTGATTGATTGGTATTGTTCAAAAGTTGGTCGGCACAAACAGAAGTTGCAACAAAAACCCAAGTAAGACAAGATCTCAAGTCCTCAAGAAACTTGGTCAATGCAGTTAAGGGTAAAATAATAGATTTTATCCAACTGGGAAAAATAAAGGGAGAATGTTATGAATATTCCTAAAAAGGAATGTAGACACATATTCCACATACGCCTGGTCACCACTTGTAACTAATGCAAAACCTAAACATTTAGGTGTATTATTAGAACCTATGGAAATACATGGATAACTAGTATCACACTTGGATTTTAATCTAAGTTTACTGGTAGAACCTATGAAGTTAATCATTGGTAATTGGTACAAAACTTGGGTAAAAGCCTAAGTGTATCAATGGAACTAATGAAGTAAAGAAGCCATCCACGTCCAAAGATTGACAAAATAAGTTAATCAAATATTTTATTAATTTAAATAACCATTACATGATATCGGTCACAACTGAATTACAGGAATAAAATTTATCCTAAGGTATGTTTCTCCTCAGCCTTAGAAGAGCTTGATGTTGGTTCCATGCCAGTTGGAGGATCATATAATATATAAGGGGAGTTGATAAAATTGAAGTCTTAAAGCATTCTTCTATTACTGTTGCTCGGTGTATCTTGCAGATGAGGAGGACGAATAATCTCTAGCTCGTTATGAAGACCATGATCCCCTAAATATTTTTAAATCAGGCACTGGAGAATTATATTGACAGGAATCCAATTAACATATAGTTTGAACGGAGGATCTTCACAGTTTAACAAGCCAGAATCATACCAATTCCAAAGAGTGTTGTTTTGATCTACCTTTATAACTGTCAAGCAGTTGGTCCAGCCCCATTTGTAGCCTTCATTCTGAGCTTGCTTTAATCGCTTATCAAAATAAGCAAGGGCTTCATTATATCCATCTATCCAGATTAACCTAGGTTGTTTATGAAATTGGAAAGTTAGCCTCTCAACCTGGTGATGTAATTTTTTCAGTACTCTGTATTTGGCTTATAATTGGTAAGAGTGAGTAGAAAGTTAATCGGCTTGGGTCTGAAGCTTATGGGACATGTCATCAATGGCCAAATTATTCTCTTTTAATTGAGCAACCTAGTTATCAAGTGCTTGCTGGATCCTAGCCTCAACTGTAGTAGCTTGGCAATTTTAATTTTTTCTCAGGAGGAAGAAGCAGACTTAGTTTTCTTCATTGCTTCCACTTTTTCCCTCAATCTAGCATTTTTAGTCTCCAGAAAGGAAACCCCATCATCAATAGCAACATCAGTAGAAGAAGAAGCAGACTTCAATGAATTCAATTCCTCACTCAAGTTATTATTCTCTTATTTCAGCAGCTTGGCAATGGCTCTAGCCTCCTCTATTTCACGCATAAGTAGAAATTCTTGCCTCCTGAAGAAAGATGCATGATTTTCCAACTTTTGCTCAAAACCCCAACCTTCACACAGAGCTTTGTACTTCTGTTCATAGTCGGCATATAAAAGAGCTTTAGTCTCCTTGTGATCTTCTTGAAACTTTTCTATCATTTCAAAGTATGCAACATTATTGGGCACTGCCCGATCAAGAAAACACTTCAAGTATATGTAAGCTTCTTTAGCCTGATCTGAGACATCAGCCCCAAGCAAGTTGGATAGGTCTTCCTCGAATAAAGTCATATGACCAGCCTTGAAGAGATCATTACATCTTCGGAGTATCTTGGAGTCAGTGGAGGAGAATTGACCCAGTTTACCCATGAACTATAAAGAGTAAGAAAAATCTCCAATCAACAACAAAATATAGAATTTGAAACAGTGGAAGACAAGTGTGAAGAAATATTCATTTTTATTGATAGAAATAAAATTACAAGTACATTCATATGAGAAGAAAGCAAAAATAAAGGAAAAAAGCAAAAGTTACTCGCCAAACAAGTCTACGCCTTCTTTTTGTCAGAAGTAGCCCCAGTTTGGGAAGGGGCAGAGATAGATGGAGTGACTTTCTTAGAAGAAGGGGGAGTGAAGACCCAATTTTTGCTGCTTGTTATTGATCGGAAAATTCCAAAATAAGAGTAGAATCATCTGATCCTCCATCATCCTCAATCTCCTCATCCAATTGGGAGGAGAACCAGGATCATGCTTGATTAAAACTCAGAGTCCTGGGATGTGCTAACCTCCGTGAGTTCTATCGACCAGCCATCCTTGAAGTATTTCTTCTTCGCAAATTCAATCTGAGTATATGCAATGTTGATAGCCTTATCCCAGTCTATGTTGAATGCAGACTCCTTGGCCCTTTCAGTAGCTAGACTTTCTGTAGCTTCATTCTCAGCAATCTTTATTTTGGTGTCTCACTTCTTTTGCCGATTTGTCAGTGTTTGTTGGGACTCAAGCAAAGATTTCCTTGGGCATTCAAATGCCTCTTCCACTTAATTTGAAAAAGAACGGAGGATGTCATCCTTCTCCAACATCTGGTTAAAATCAACCAGTAATCCCAAGAAGGAATGAGATCAAGTCAGTACAAGAATTACCAAGCATATGAAAAAAAGAAAAAAAATAGCAACTCTTACCAAAGCAAGGCTTTGAGCAGCCCTTTCAGAGATTTTTTAGCAGGGCATTGCAGAAGCAGCACCCCTATGGTCTGGAAGAGTACCAAACTTTATTAATTGCCTGGCCAAGCTAGGGCCAATAGCCACTAGAGAGCCAGCATCAGACAAATCGACCAAGTCTCATTGATCGGCACTAAAAGTAGTTCCTTCAACCACCCTTCTTCGAGCGCTTGGGTTGGGCTTCATCATTATTCTTAGCTAGGGGATTCTTCGTAGTCTTATCCTTATTGCTAACCCCACCACCAACAGATTTAGTGGAGCTAGCAGTAATAATATCTCCTAAAATGTTGGGGAACTTTCTCTTCACCATGGCAATGGCAAGAGGTAAATCTGAGTCAAGTGAAGATGAGGGGCCTATAGCAGCTTAACTACTACCAGATACAGTGGCAGAAGAAGTCGATACTGGGTCTTGATCAAGCTCAATCACCAAGGAGGGGGCAACAGAAGTTAGGCGAGCAACAAAGGAAGTAGTGGAGATTTTATACTCCAACAGATATGATGCCGACCTAATGTGTTCTTCTTCAATTTTCTGATGAATACCCTAAAGAAACTTCATCTCGGTAAGATTGATATCACTTTCTTTAGGACACTTTCTCTTCTGATCAGCTGCAATCAAGAGAAAACAAATACAATTAGTATTGTAACTAATGAAATTATCAAAAAAAGCTATACATAAGTGTTACAATCTATCCCATGTACTTGAGTGAATTGGTAATGACCAAATTAAATATTTAAATGATGATTAAATTTGAATGTTATGTGATTTATTTATGTCGCGTGCTATATTTAACTCATGGGTGTATTTAATTAAGTTGTACTATATGCAGTTACACATAAAATAAATATGTATGTATTTTATTCTACGATGTGAGATATTACAACGAGTTATTAAGTAATACCATTTGGGATGGACTATAAAGTAATACGGAGGCCCAAATAAGTATTTTTATTGTTCTAAGTTGGGTCCTAGGGGTAGGTATACCCTTAAGCTAAGTTTTGGACCATTTTAGGCAGTATTTTGAGCTAATTTGAGGCTAATAAACATGACTAATATAAACCTACGAATTTAAGGATTAATTATGAGAGTTAGACTTCATTAATCACATATCATGCATCAGAAAAAAAAAAAGCATAGAAGCCTTAGACTTTTGGGAGAGATTAAAAAACTTTGGTAGAAGAGGAGGAAGAAAAAAAAGAACAACGAATCAAATGCTTAGAGATTCGTTGTTCATAATTTTAGGCAAGAAATCTCTTGCTTTATCACTGTTGATACCAAAATTTTCCCAACTACGTGGACTAATTAGAAATAGACTTGTGTCATCCACTGTGGCAATAATCCTAGTCAGGAAGGAATAACCGCTGACCAAGGCCTGGAATGCCGACCAACATTCTGAATGTCGACCAACAGCAGGAAGACTGACCAATATGGTTAAACAAAGCGTCAACAGTCATATACATTATGAAAAATATGTACTGATGTAAATGCCTAATTTATAAAGGCATTCCATCCTTTAACATTTTGAATCTTGATCCCCTGGAGGGCTATAAATAAATTATAATCCCTACAAGCAAAGGGGACCGGAATACAATCCAATAGGCAATACAAGACAGTGGACGTTGGCTTTTCCTTTTAGCCGAACCACTTTAAAAATCTTACCTGTCTCTTTTATTTACATATTCATATGTGATAATATAATTAGATCTATTCTAGTTTTTGCATCAACAATCACATATATAATTTGTAATTTGTTTATAATTTATGTTATGTATTTAATTATGGAATTTAGGATGCATGTTTAAGACTGAAATCTTATTTTATTGATCATGTTTATTTATGGTGAGAATGTTATTTAATAAGGGTTCTAATTACGGCAAAGGGTGCAAAAATGAACACACTAACTATTTTAAAAAAAATCAATTATAATGTCCAATTAAACAAGTTACCCAATTCAAACTTACCACCGGTTTTAAAGTAAGTTGTTATTAAATCGATTAAGCAATTTTATCTTAACTTTGACATGCATCTAGGTGAGTGAATGATGAAATAAAGTAAATCAACCACAACGCCTGATGTACGAGGAAAATCGAAATTGTAAAAACCTCGGATGACCCAACCACTTAAATTCACTATGATAAATGATTTATAAAAGTTGGCAGATAACTTACACAATCGATGTCTTTGCAAGCTTTGACGGGTCTTCAATCTTCAACCCCTCTTTACAATGCAACAACGTTTGAGTCCACCTACACAACTTCCACAATGTTTGAGTCCACACACGCCTCGGTATCCATCGAACAACTCATCAACCATCACACACGAAATCCATCGTATGTAAACACATCATCATATACGGAGTCCTCCGCAATGAAACAATTCTCACAAAGATGTGGATAATAAACTGTAGTGCCCACAAACTAGATATAAAAACTTATTATAATGAATCTTAGATCTAAAACTATTTGGGTGAAAACAGAGAGATTTTTGGTAGAGTTTGGGAACTCAAAACATAAGAGTTTTTCTCTCAATAAAATGTTGCTCTGCACTCCTATTTATAGGATATTTTACAAAAACGAGATAAGGATGAAAAGCAGTTTGTAAAATCTCGAATTTATAAAAATTTTGCAAGATCCTTTGAATGACTTTAAACCTCATTCAAACGAAGCATATCATCTCGTTCGAACACGTATCTAATGATATATCCAACGAGATTCCAGCGAAGGCAGAAGTAAGTTCGTTCGAAGTTCGTCGGTTCGTATTCTAATGAAGTACCATATTTCATTCGAAAGACACACCCAATGTCGTTTTAACGACCTCTCAAAAAATATATTTTTCTTTTAAAAAATATTAAAAGAGATAAAAATATTTTAAAAAATTTTAAAAATAGTTTTATAAAAACCTAATACCCAAATGTAAAATATCCAAGGATGAAAATATGTACGCATCCATATCTGAGAGATCCTAGAAACGTGAAGATGAAATGTGGCACTAAACACAACACAATAATGTAGATCTTCTAACTTGGTCTCTACGTCTTCAATATACCACATCATTGTCTTGAAAGGTCAACATACTCAAGTCCTAACCTATGACTCAAAGAGTTTTGTCCAAACATGAAATAAATCCAAAATACATACAAATTGACTCTATCGAAAATTTGTCCTTACAAATCTCCCTCTTTGAATATTCTGGGAAAAACAAAATATAAATCTCCAATGGGCTATCATGTTCAACCAAGACTCAATCCCCAACCCCAAAAGAAAAAAGTACAACTCGATCGACTCATAAACCTTGATTATCTTTGCACGATTATAAACTCTTTCGCATATTGCAAAGTTGTACACTTAATCACACCTTCAAATGAAAAGAGAATATAACAATATAAATCTGTATAAGAATAAAATTGTCCCATGTCTAAAGGTCCCCATGTAGGTAAGAAATCTCCCCCTAAGATAAAGATCTTCTCCTAAAACTAAAGTTAAAGATACAATTTCTCCCCTTCTTTGTTCAGGAATAGACAAAGAAATTGCATAATAAACCATTTCTCCCCCATAAACAATATATCGCCCAAAAGTGAGAACATGTGATAGAGATTGGAAATAGAGAGGAGAAAATAATTACATCCAATGGTGTAAAGTTCAACAGGCACAACATGGCAACACAAGCAAAAGTAACCCAAACAATGATCAATCAATACCCATATAGATTCAATAAATGATACCAACCTGAAAATACAATGAAGCGTGAGATACCAATATAAACAACCAATAAGAGATACCAATATGATCATATGGCATGCCAATTTGATTCAAAGATAATGGTGACATGAGTCAAATGAAAATGCAAAGACTCAAAAACAAATAATACCATATATATAAATATGCAAAATATATCAATGACACACAGATACATATATATAGGTATAAACAACTACAAAATGACACAAAACACATAAGCATTACACACTAACATAATATCTACGTGTATAAACATATGGGATGGAGTGAAGATGCATGAACTAGAAACAAATAGAAATGACCCAATCACTCAAAAATGTCTAGGGAGTTCTAGTTGACTGCATTAACTTTATCAAACAAAGATTTAGCCTCATAGTGACTGATAAATTGAATTCATAATGGACAAACAAACACAATGCACACTAGCCTAGAAAATATTGATGATTCTCAAATCAATAGCGTCAAACATGAAATAACTAGGACTCACTGTGCAAAGCCATTGATTTTCAACTTATAACACCCTAAAAATTTAGATATATCATTTTTTCACTCTCATATTTTGAAGATACCCATTTAAATAAAGAATCAATTAAATAAAAATTTGCCCTTGGCAATATTTTCTTTTCTTTTACATCTCAGTATTCCTAGCTCTTGCAAATAGCGGCCTTTCATGTAAGTAAGATTTCTCCCTCCATAGACTTTTCAAGTGCACACTCATATTTTCAATAAAATAGCAAAAAATCATGGGCAATGGATCTTACATGCAAAAATCCCCCAATCATATACATATGTATATGACAAGATGAGAAGTCTCCTATAGGAAATGCTTAGGCGGGGATGGTCCAAACAAACAAAAATTTTAATTTTTATATTATTCAATTTTAAAGATCAAAACTTTAAACTGATTAACCGTAATAAAACTTTTACACCAAATTAAACCATTTGTCATAAAAAAAAATGATTTACCCTATTTAATCTTTTTAACCTAAAATATGCATCTAGATGATAAGAAGATAAAATTTATAAATCATCCACAACATGCAATGTATAAGAAAAACCACATAGGGAAAAACCTCGGATGACCCAGCTAAATAGATCACTATGAATAGACAACAAACTTACTCAACGACTCGTCCCCCTTGCAAGACTTGATGCTCTTATATCTTCAAAATCTCCTCCACAATGCAATGAGGGATTCCACACACTCAAGCTTCCATAATGGACAAATCTATGCATGCCTCGATATCTATCGATGAGGCTCAGCAACCATTTGTAGAATCGAAATACAGAAAACCACGGCACAACAAACCAGTACGCAGTCCACCGTATGATACACGTTCTCAACTCAAGATGAAACGAATGGTGCTAAAAAAATATCTCAAAGCATACGAAATATGAAACTTAGATCTTCAAACGTAATGGGCAAACTAGGGTTTTGGAAATTTGGTAAATAGGTAGGGAATTTATTTTCGCCAAAAGTGCTTAAAAAATCTGAGTCCAACACGCCTTAAATAGTAAAAACACGAAAATTGAGACGGCAAACTCGTTTGAATAAAAATGTATACTTTGTTCGAATGAAAATCCCATTTCGTTTTGACGAATCTCAAGTTCGTTCGAATGAAGAGGCTATCTCATTCCAATGGACTTCCAACGAGATTTTTTTTGCTTGATAGGGAATGTTCATAAGATGCACGTTTGAAAGAGTTTAGAAAGCTTGTTTTAATGAGGTTAAGACTTTGTTCGAACGAAATGACCATTTTGTTCTAATGAGGTTTGCAACTCGTTCTATCTAACTTAGAAACAAAAAAAAAATCATTTTTTAAAAAAATAATTTAAAAAATAGTTCCAACCGATTTTGTTAAAAATAAACACCCATAAATATATCCAAGGATCATATACTAAATGCATCCATACCTTACGAGATCCTCGATAAACATGAAGACAAACTTGGTAAGAAAATACGGCACGATGTGTATCCAACTTTAAAACTTGGCCGCTACATCTTCATCAAACATGTCAAAGGCTTATGAGATCGACAATACAAAGCCTAACCTATGACTCATATGTTTTGTCCGGAATTAAGCCAATTACAAACAAATTGACTCGATTGGAAATTTTTCCTTGAAAATCTCCCCTTTTGGTTATTACGGGACAAAACCAAAATAAAAATCCTATGGGACGTCAAGCTCTCTAAAAAGACTCAATCCCCAACCCCAAAAGGAAAAAGAGTATAGATGATGGATAGACACATATACTGAATATCTTTTATCGGTTGAAAACTTTGTCGTATGTTGCAAACCTGCACATTTAAGTACACCTTCAAATGCAAAGAGAATATAACGAGTGTAAAATTCGCATATGAATAAAATTTGAACTATGTCTAACAATCTCAACCTAGGTAAGACATCTCCCCCTAAGATAAAGATATCTTAATCATGAAAGGAAAGATACCATTTCTCCCCCCTTTAGTTCAGGAATAGACAAAGGAAGAAAGCATAAAACTATTTCTCCCCCATTAACCAAATTTCCCCCTAAATGTGCGAACATATGATACCAAGAGAAATAGGGAGGAAGGAATGAAGTCATGCAATGGTGTAAAGCGCAAAAAAACGTAGTATCGCAATACAAGCACAAATAATCCAAACTATGATCAACCAATATCAATATCGACGCAAAAAGATACCAATATGAATACTCAATGAAGTATGATACTAATTTTGAAATTAACAAATTTAAGATATGAAATTTCAATGCACACAATGAGTGATATCAACATGATGATATATCATGCCAAATAAAATCCAAAGATAAAGCATATGAAAAACATGGACTAAATGCAAACCGCAAAGACTCAAAATCAAACTATACCAAATATATACATATGCACAATATACCAATGACAACCGGGTACGTATATATAGGTATAAACAACCATAAAAACTCGACACAAACACATAAGATTTACACACTAGCATAGTATCGATGTGTTTAAACATATGGGAAGGAATGAAAGGGTGTGAGCTAAATGAAAATGAATTATGACGCAAACACTCAAATATTAAGGAGTTCTATTTGAGCACAAAACTTTATCAAACTAAGATTTAACCTCAATTGACAAGATAAAGTGAACTCTATGAACAAACAAGCACAATGCACACAAGCCTTGAATATTAATGATTCCATAAACCAATAGCGTCATGACAAAATAAGCATAACTAGGATTAATTGTGCAAATCCATTGATACTCAATTATAACACCCTCAAAAAATAAACATAAAACATATTTTTCTTTTCACTCAATTTTTTTGAAGCTATCACTTTTAAAAATCAAACAAACTAAACATGTCAGCCTTGGCAATGTTTCTGTTTTTATTGCCTTTAAATCTTTCTAATAGGCTCTTACCAACGGTAGCTTTCCCATAAAGGAGATTTGATCATTTCGTATACCTTTTCTATGCACCCTCATATATTTAATAAAACTAAAAAATCTCATGGGAAATAGTTCTTACATACACAAATCCCCCGTAGTCACAAAATATGGAGATGATAAGACTGATGGGAGAACATCTAACAAATCTCAAAAATAACATGTGAAGATAAAGTTCAAAAAGCGCTTGTGCATATGTGTGAGGAGGCATGTACAAAGTTCAATCCATAAGGCAAATCAAAGTATAAACAATTCCATGCAACCATGACTAACAACAATCTAAGTATTGAAAATCATAATTAAATTTTCCCGTCACATGGATAACACGGAATGAATTGGATTCAAACACACCAATATGCCACACAAAATGTGTAAAACTAAAATACACGTAAATTGAAAAAAAATTTGAGTCTTTAAACATTTTTTTTAAATACCATTAAAAAATACAAAATCAATAGACAAGCAAAATGTTTTTGTATTTTTCAATATGACTCAATAAATGAAAAATCAAAATCCAAAAGACTCAAATAACATACAATTAGCAAACATATATACCATGAAGCATAAAAGCTAGTGTATGTAAACATGCGAACAAAATTAACCATTAAATACAGCATGGGAAGTATCATGTGCAAGTGAATGAGAATCAACAAGTCTAATATATAAAGTCTCCAAATACGATTTCCTAACCCATGTAGGTGTAAAATGATGATTAAAGGCTTTAAGAAACTCGGTGACTCTATTCTTTTACTTTTTAGGATTGTTTTCATAGCAAAAATGCCTAAGGTGACCTTTCCTACCGCAATATACATAAGTGTAAACACAACGAGGGTTGTTACATATGAGATGACCTTTACTAACTTTCCTGGCAACGGTTGACTCGTTCAAACGCATGGTTTGGGATTCGGTAGCGAAAACATTTTGATCATCGAATCCAATTTCACACTTATCATCTTTGATTTGGACGGTGCTTAACAGTATATCCAACTTTTTCGACCAAGATTCCAAATCAAATTTAACATGACTCGAGTCTCTGAATCTCACTTTCAGTTCAATTATCCGAGACTCAAGTAAAATCCTAGCTCCTCAAACTCTATAAGATCATTCTTTATAGCCTCCATCAAACCACGACGGCTATCTCTCTAACCCTCTACATACTCTAGCTTCTCTCGAAGAGTCATCTCTCGTTCCCTAAGATCCTCAATTAAAATATTATCATCATTTCCTACGACCCAATATTTCAACAAAGCTTCCAACCTCAAGTTATCCTTTTTTACCTTCAAAGTTTTCACAGACAACTCATAGAAGGCAGCTTGGAGCCTATTCTCCTCCTATTCCTCTTCCTCTTCTTCATCCTCACTCTTATTCACTCACACTACCATTACTCACTTAGGGATCACAAACAATGACCTCATAAGTCTCATGTAAAGAAAAATCTTCATGGGAATATTCCTCATCAAAGATCACATGCTAGAAAAAAACGCAGTACAGTTGTGCTTAATGGGGGAAATCGTGTCCCTCATTAGGATCACTCTCACTAAGGGTGGCATTATACACTTTCAATTTATTGCCCTCCTTCCATAGTTTGGTGGGGTACTCAACCACCCTATGGCCATAACCCTCAGAACCGTAACATCTCTTTAAATCATCCCTATTAAAGTTATCATTACGATTCCTAGGGAAGTGACCAGCCTTGTTATATATGTTTTTCTTGAACTTTTTTGCATCTTTCGATTAGTTTTGGAATTTGAAAATTTTCACGAATTTCTTTATAATCATGGCCATATCCTCGGACTCGATGTTAGACTCATCATTCGAAACATGTGTATCCTCCTTTTGGACTTTCAAATCAATTATCTTATCTTTCTTCTCCTCGGTTTTGGAGGAAAACATGTCAAGCTCATAAGTTTTTAAGTCACCTACAAGCTCTTCAAGTTTAATAAAATCTGAAGTAACCAAATAATTCAAAACCGTTACTTTTGAATTAAATCTTTTAGGTAATGACCTTAAGATTTTCTTGATTAGTCAGTTGTCGGGTATCTTCTCTCCTAAGTAAAAAGATGAGTTAACTATGTCGGGCAGCCTAACATAAAACTCATCAAATGTCACACTCTCCAACATATTACTGGTTTCAAAGTGAGTGGTGTGGTTTTGATTTTAAAAGCCTGAACAACACTAGTTCCTTCATGGGTGAGTTGGAATACATCCCAAGCCTTATTAAATGTTTCACAAGTCATAATATGGTGGAACTCCTTCGGGGTGACAGAACAAAATATAGCATTTAAACCTAAAAAATTATAGTTTGATAATCTATACTCAACCTCACTCCATGATTTTACGAGTTTAGGTATCCTATTCTCTCTAACTAAGGTAGTAAGTGGAGTCGAACAATTTAAAACCGCTTGACATACTCACTCATTTATAACTTTAAGTGCTGATTTCATATGCATTTTTCAGTATGCGTAGTTTGACTCATCAAAACTAGCAAAATTCATACCTAAAAATACGCGATCTAAACACAAAAAACTTAATGTTCTAGTTCTGATACCAATTTGAGAAGTCCCCTATAGGAAGAAAGTGCTTAGGTAGGGATGGTCCGGGCAAACAAAAAAACTATTTTTATATTATTAAATTTTAAAGATCAAAACTTAAAATAGATTAAACCCCATAAAACTTTTACACCATAAAAAATTGATTTACCCAATTTTATCTTTTTAATCTAAAAATGCATCTAGGTGATAAATAGATAAAATAAATAAATCATCCACAATACACCCATGTATGAGGAAAAACACAATGGGAAAAACCTCAGCCGTCCTAGCTAAATAAATCACTATGATAAGGTTTTGTAAAGACTAGACAGTAGACTTACTCAATGACTCGTGTCGCAAGCCTTGATGTTCTTCTATCTTCAACTTATCTTTTATAGTGCAACGCGGGATTCTATCCACATAACTTGTCATAACGCATGAATCCATGCACACCTTGGTATCCAGTAATGAGGGTCAACAATCGTCTATGAAATCAGAACACAAAACACCGCTCATTCATCGCTACACAACAAACCAATACGGAGTCCAGTGCACGAAACATGTTCTCAACTCGAGATGATGAAAAATAAACTTTGGTTCCCAACACAAAAATTTCAAAGCATACGAAGGAAGAAACTTGGATTTTTAAACGTAATGGGTGAAACTAGGGGTTTGGAACTTTGGTAAATAGGTAGGGAAATGATTTTCGCAAAAAGTGCTTAAAAAATGAGTCCATCATGCCATAAATAGTGAAAACACAAAAATTAAAGTAACAAACTCATTCAAATGAAAATGCATAGTTCGTTTGAATGAAAATCCCACTTCATTCTAACAAAGCTAAAGTTCGTTCGAATGAAGAGTCTATCTCGTTCAAACGGACTTCCAATGAGATTCTTTTTGCTTGACGGGGAATGTTCATTAAATGCAGATTCCAACAAGTTTCCAAAGCTCGTTCTCACGAGGTTACAACTTAGTTCGAACGAAATGACCATTTTGTTCTAACGAGGCGTGCAACCCGTTCTAATAAACTCATAAATCAAAAAATTATTTTCTTTAAAAATAATTTTAAAAATAGTTCCAAATGATTTTGTATTCAAAACAAACACCCGTAAATATATCCAAGGATCATATTCTAAAATCCATAGCTTATGACATCCTCGGTAAATGTGAAGACAGACTTGGCATGAAAACACGGCACGATGTGTATCCAACTTTGAATCTTGGGCTCTACATTGTAATACCCCGTACTTTTGTGGATATTTAAATTACTTAAGTGGCGTAATTAGAAGAAATTACTGTGAATAGTAATTTTGGAATTTATAATTATAAATTTAATAATTGAGAATTTCAAAGTGAATAGTAAATATTAGTTTGCTGGTGTAGAATTAATATTTACATGGAGTACATCTTCTTACGGGAGTATGTATATGGGTTGGATTATTTTATTATATGTCGTGGGTAGGTGAAGCGACAAAAGAATAATATTTTATTCGGAACACACGTGTAGAGCTGTGTTGGGTTCAAAAAGTAAATTTTTGATAAGTGACTCGGATGGTGATTTCGAGCGCACTGTTGATCCCGAATGGGCTGAAATAGACAAAATGAAGTACCCGGGGGTAATGTTTGGGTTTCGGGGACTTTTTGGACTAGTCGGGACTCGCATTTAAGTACACGAGTCATTTTACAATTGGGTATACACCCAATTTCGGGATTTATAAGGGGAGAACCCTCATTTCTCCCACATTTTAGCCCTAGGATAGAGAAAGAGGAGAGAGAAAGAAGAGAATAAAGAAGAAGAAATAGAAGAGAAGAAAAAAGGGGATTTCCGGCCAAGTTCCGCGGGATTCGACTCGGGGTCGTCGAATTTTATCCACGAGGCAAGTGTTTAACTTGCTTTTATGATTTAGTGTGTTCATTTCTCATATTATAGTTGGTGTGTAAAAACTATAAAGATTTTTGGGTTGGGTTTTCGTGAATCAAAACGGGGGTTTCGGAAGTTTGAACGAGTAAAACCCGGTTAATATCCAATTTGAGAAACTTAATAATGAATTGAAATTAGTTGTTGATTATTGGTTCTAGGATAATTAGAACCATTTTTATGTGTGGATATATTGTTGGTTGAGGCTAGATGATGATGGGAGAGAAGATAAAAAGCTTGGAGGTGCATTAATGGAGATTTGTAATTTGGAGAAGATGGTGAACAGTAACGTAACAGCTTGCGGGGTCGATTCGGCCAGGAAGAGAATTGATTCAGCTCTTGGTCAAAACATGAAAGTTCTAGATCTTTTCGATACGGTTGCGTGGGAGCTGACCACGTATTTTTCTGATTGTTTTTTAATTAGTTATAATTTTTTTAAGGAAGTAGTTTCGAGATTGAAATCGTTGGCTCAGAAATTGGAAAAATTAAGGCTAGAATTGTTTGGAGATAAATATTAGGGGTTCCTAAATATAGTGTGAGGACTTCTAAATTATTATTTGAGTGAGGTTTATGCCTTGGGTTATTTGAAAGTAAAACCCATGACTTATTAATTTAGGGGTGTTTGGGACGAGTAACGCTCGGGGTAGTATTTCGATGGACGATTACATAAATATTATGCGTGTCGAAAATATATTTATATAGGCTAGAGATTTTAAGCGGCTATCTGGTGTCGGTTGATGGCTATTACTATAGGTAATGCGATACCTATGGGACTAAAATAAGTTGAGAGTATACTTATTTAATTATTTTAAATTGGTATATTCGGAGAGTATATTTAAATACCTAAAAGTGATTAAGGTACAAGTTATACATCAAGTGAGAGAATACTTTTAAGTTTAGTATCGTAAGTTTGCGAGTACTAAAATGTTATTACGAATGGGAACATTCGGAGTTATTGGCTATCGGTATATGAGTTTGGAAATTATAGCCATATGTATATACTGAGAAGTGATATATACTATATATACGGGAATTGTTATAGTATATATATAAAATAATTATGAATATATCTATGTGTGAATGGTATATTTATGTGAAGCATACCCCCTCTGATGCTATCATGGGAAGTTGTACGATGTGGGTGAGGCCCCTGGCTTGAGGAGCAGGGAGCGTATAATCCCCAGGTCATAACGTTCATTTTATATTGTGTGATTTTTATTATGGGTGAGACGTGGTCGGTATGTTTCGTTCTCATTTCCTGGGAGGAACTATGACCGCTTCCCATACGTTGTGATTTGGTTTTTACCAAGTCGGTGTGAGAGTCCGACCGCTGGTACCCGGGATGGTGTGTGAGTAATTCCCTAGAAGATGATAGCATTGAGAGACTGCATCCATTGAGTTATAGCTCTGAGGGATGGTTATTATACTTATATTGTGTGTGGTATATAAGTATGGATATACTTGATGTGTATAGTATATTATATATATATATATTTATATGAGATGTGAAACATATATATACGGACATAATAAAGAATGGAATGTGAGATAAATTCTGAATCTTTCGGGAGTATAAAATTCGGAATAAAATAGGAATAAACATATATAAAGATGAGAATATTATATACGAGGTTAATAACACTAAAACGTGAATAATGTAAATTACTAGTGAAAGTTATTCATGATGTACGAATGAATCATAAGTGAGAGATTATAATGTATAAGCTCAGGCGATAGCTTAGAATATTTTATAAAGAATGAATAAAATGATATTCTCCTTCCGGTAGATTTATATCCGTATTTATATGTATATGGATCATAGGTTCTAGTGAGAACTATTTGTATATACGGGATGGTATAAAATGTGGTATGTACTAAGGGCCTAATGGATTTCGACGATCAACATTTTCATGTACTAGTGTATCGGGGGGGGGGGGGGGGGGGGTTCCTTGTTTGGATTTCGCTTCGCGAGACACCTCATGCATTAATGTAGTGTAATGTTGGGAATGAGGAGAAGTTTAGTCCTTAGTACTCGGATTTATGAGGATTTTTAGAAGATAGGTGAAATGAATTAGTTAGGCAGAGTAGCTTAACTTGGTTATTTAAAAGGTATGCTATAGTTGTGCACTATTAGAAGAGGGGTGCGGGGTATCTGATGAGAGTGCGATACCAATTTAAATATGACAGATATCATATTTTAAAATATGGATTTTAAACACTTGCTAAAATATTTTCAAAACTCGGGCTCTGATCCGTTTCTCTATTTTCCTCTCTTGCTATATATGTATATATATTAGGTGTCCAGACATAGGGACGCCTGGATGATGATTCTTTCGAGTCAGACGTTCGCTGCGGCAGCTGTGGATGCATGCATGTTCATTTTAGACGCTTCTATTCTTGTGATCTATATAGGAAGTATTGTAGTAACATTCGGACCGATAGCCCAATTGTATTCTTTTATTCTTTGACCTCCTTTTAGTGCGGCATTCGATTTGGCTCTATTATGTTAATCGAGTGTTCGGTTATATTTTATTTCATTTCAGTTCGTGTATGTAAACTGTTGTGATTGATTTATTTTAATGGTTTGGTTAAAAAGATTAGTTAAATAAAATTTTGACGCCATCCTAATAGGTTATTAGTAATTAATCTGGTTTTCGACAGTGATGCTAAGAATGAACCATATGCGACTCCTGTTTTAATTTGGTATAGGAGTATCACCCGGTATTTTATTAGGCGGGGTGTCACATACGTCTTCACCAAACATGTCATAGGCTTACGAGATCGACAATACAAAGCCTAACCTATATGTTTTGTCATGAATTAAGTCGATTACAAAAAAATTGACTTGACTGGAAATATGTCCTTACACAGTATTGTTACTAGAACATCTCACTTAGCTCATATGACATATGAAGTTAATATCCAAAACGAGTTCTTGTATGTGTGTGAGGAGGCATATGCAAAGTGAATCCATTAAGCAAGTCATATTCAACTTACTCCATGCAAGCATGATTAAGAACAATCTAAGTATTGAAAATAATAATAAAATGTCCTGACCATATGAAAACATGGAATAAAGTGGATTCAAAGACACCAACATGCCATATAAATGTGTAAAACCAAACTACACATAAACAAAAAATCTTTTTAAGTTTTTAAACAATTTTCAAAATGATATCAATTTGACAAATAAAACTCAAAAGACAAACAAAATCTTTTTATATTTTTCTCAAATTGACCCAATAAAAGAAAATTCAAAATAGAAAAGATAAAATGTAAACGCAAGGATCATATGGATAGTCCGTATATTAGGTTATGCACTCACAAATTTAATTTTTAATCAAATTTTATCTTGATTAATAATTAGGTGTGCATGCAAGATAATGTCGAAATTAAATTATGTCCAATCACACAATCAAACCAAACCAAGGAGAAGAAGGAACGGAGGAAAAATCCCTTTCGGGCAAAACCTAGATTTCAGCACCGTAAAGAGTTTGATAGACATAAGATGACTACATCGCTACTAATTATAATGCTACGTTGGTCTTCAAATTATCTACAGAATGTGATACAGTCCAGCACCACCCATGGGAAGTAGCTCTTCGTTCGGTATCCATCGATCAGCCTCAGGATGCGATATCCTTTCTTTTTCGGCTGTAGAGCCCCGGCTCCATAAATGAGTCGTAGAGTGAAACTCAAGAAAGTTTTGATGCAATGTGTATGGAAACTAGGGTTTAAATAAATTCAACAAATCATATGTAGAATGTATGATTTGAAAAAGAAAAGTATTTTTCTAAAACATAAAGATGAACACTTTTGGAACATATATTGGAAATTCATTTTCGACAAAAGTCTTGAGAAAACTTATCATAATAGGTCTTTATAGGAAAAAAAACATGAATTTCGAGGCATCGGTCTCATTAAAAAAAATGGCATCTCGTTCGAACAAAAACACCAGTTTCGTTCTAATAAGTTCAAGTCCCATTTGAATGATTAAGCTTTCTCATTCGATGATCCTTCTGACGACCTTCCAACGAGTTTTGTTCTGTTAAATAGAGCATAAAACGTTCGATGCTCATTTGAAGCACATTCCAAACAAAAGACATTTTGTGCTAACGAGATCAATATCTCGTTCGAACGAAATTATAAAACTTATTTCCAAAATTTTTCTTTATAAAAAATGCTTCAATTTGAAAAATAAACATCCCATAATATAATTTGACAGAGAAATCAAAACCACAAGAGTCATATACCTCCATAATAGTTTGTGATGATTCCAACAACTTGAATCTCATATATGAAGGTCGGTTACTAACACATCCTCAAACAATCGTGGAGGCAATTGTTGATGCATTATTTAGTTTGTAATAGGATACGCCAAAATAGTTAAGTTATGAGCAATTATAAAATCTCGCACTTATAAATCTCCCCTTTGGGCAATTTCGCTAGAAAATAAAAACCGATAACCAAATTACAATAAATCCCGGAAGACAATGTATCCTAATGTCCTCCCAAACCCAAAAATGGAACAACATTTGAAGCACTGTACACAAGTGAAATTCGTCATCTTGTTTAGTCCATGTGATCATAATCAAAGTAGAAGATACCTACACACATGAAACAAAAAAATACCACTATGCGTATGAGTTTAAAGGAAAAATAAACTCCCCTTATATTTGTTCTCCTCCTTTTTGTCCTCAATAGACAAAGGGATAGAAAGTAAGCATGAATAGTAAGTATCACATGAATCCAAAAGAAATACCGCACAAAGATAATCAAATTAAGCACATGCGATGAATTTTCAAAAAGGCTTTCAAACAACTATTTCTGAAAATTTTCTATTTTTCCAAGTATAAAAGTATATGTGTCAAAGACACATATATGTACAAAACACATAGCACCAAGGAATAACACTAAATATCCGAATCATGAAAATGGAATGTAATTTTTTGAACATTTTCCATAAGTAAATCAACATAGGCATTCATAACATTGGTGCACGAAGCCATGAGATACTTTAAAGAAACATCTCAATTTACACATTAGGTGTAAAAATATTTAATTTAAATGAAATTGACTCGACTTTTTCAACATGTCATGAATTTGAATGATTCTCAAATCAATAGCGCTAAACTATTTAATGTCTTTCAAGAGGGTTCGTTATGCAAACCCATTGATCTTTTACATTATAGTACCCTCAAAATTTAACATATATATGAATTCACTCTAAAATATTTTAAAGATGTCAGAATTCTCAAATATTTTGAAGATATCATCAATAAATTAAAGAAATTAACCTTGGCACTTATGTTTGTTATGTGTTAATAAATTTTTAGGCTCTTTTTGCAAATGGTGGCAATGCAAAGAGAATTTTATTTTTCCATAGCCCCTTTCCATTTCTTAACATTTAATAATATTTTCTAGGAAATGAAATCGGGGTAATGGTTCTTACAATCACAACTTATCTCTTTTTATAATTGGTTCGTTATTAAGCATGATTGAGATGAGAACACCGTATTCAACACATGATAAGTAGGTAAAATGTTCAAAAGGTTCGTGCACGTGTGTAATAAAGGTGATAAAAAGTCTAGCATAAAGAAAGTAATCATTAGCTATCCATGAAATGATATCCACAAAGTCATTTCTCAAAACACCATGAAAGTTACATGAAGGGATGGAATGTAAAGGTGATCCGAATATCTTAAATGCACATCAATATATCATGAAAAACGAAAATGCAAAAATCTTTTTGTCTTTTTCAAAAAATTTATTAAAAAAATAAAATCTTTTTCAATTTTTCAAACTTTTACTTAAAAATCGAATATATTTTGGGATTTTGTTTCAACTATTCATAATATACCGAAAATATTTTTGGAATATTTCAATATACAAAAAGAAAACGTATGAATACAATATAAATACAATCTATCAATAGGGATAGAGGATATAAATATAATAAACACCTTACACTAAATAAAGTAACCAAACTCAATCAACATAGTAAATACCTAAAGATTTTCGAAGATTCTCGAATCTAAGTGCATTTAAAGGTATCATAAAAATATCGATTAATTCAAATTCGGTGCTCAATAAGCTCAAGGACACGACCTTCTCCTCAATGAGATCACGAATAAAATGCTCACATATCCTAATGTGCTTTTTGGGAGAGTATTGGATCAGATTACGGGATATATAAATTGCACTCATATTGTCACACAAAATAGTCATTGTGCCTTGGAAAATCCCATAGTCTTCCAACATTTACTTCATCCATGAGAGTTGTGTGCGACAACTCCCAACGGCTATATATTCGACCTCCATTGTAGAAAAAAATATGGAGTTTTGCTTCCTGATCATCCATGAGACAAGAGAACTCCCAAAGTAAAAACACCCACCTGAGGTGCTCCTACAACCATCAACATCCATGGCCCAATCGGCATCAGAATAGGTGGACATACGATCATCGGTATCAAAGGAATACCAAATATCGTAGGAAATATTACCACTCACGCATTTGATGATACGTTTAAGTGCGAGCAAGTGAGACTCTTTCAAGGACGCTTGGTATCGTGCACAGATTCCAATGTTAAAGGCAATGTCGGGAAGACTAATGGTTAAGTAGAGAAAACTACCTATCATGCTCCAATAAAGGGTTTTCTCTACGCCTTTCCCTAGAGTGTCTTTTCTAATCTTAGTCGATGTACTCATAGGGGTATGTGAGTGCTTAGCGGAGTCAAAATCAAACTTCTTCACTAGGTCCCGAACATATTTGGATTGAGATATAAATATCCCATCCTTAAGATGATGCACCTGGAGACCTAAGAATAACGTAAGCTTACCTACCATGCTCATCTCAAACTCGCTCCTCATCTCCTCCTAAATCGTATGAGCATGTCCAAGCACATGGATTCAAATATTATGTCGTCCACATAAACTTGGGTAACCAATATAGCATTACTTTCTCTCCTCACAAACACGTCTTATCCACCCCCCTCTCTTGAAGACATGAGCTAAGAGATAAAAAGTTAGTCTCTTATACTAAGAACATGTGACACCCCGCTTAAAATAATAACGAATGGACAACCCTATACTAAAATAATTAGGAATATCAAGTGGATCATTCTCTGCATCAACTGACGATCCTAATAAATAAACACGGCTAACTGCCCGTTATCACAAAAAGAGGGTGCCAACAAATTTTAAAACTTTTATGTAACACCAAAAATACAACAACTAACCAACAATATAACATCTAAATATGATGAGCGATACAATACAAACTCCAATAATGTATAAAAGAGTAAAACCAAATGTACACAGTAAAATACCCGAATATGCTCCCGGGTCACAGACAATACAATAATCTGAGAGAGAGAAGATAAGAGTGTTAATCTACAACCCTTGGGTATAAACCCAATATACAAACTGAATTATGATCTAGATACACAAAAGATAGGAGTCGACTATAACAAAATGCCACTACAGTCCGCTACTGCCATAGCTCCACGAATAGACTGGATGAATAACCTCAATGGCGTCCTTGCAGAGGAAAACCTAAAATAATACAATATATGTACATAGCAGGAGAAAATATAAACGGGTCAGAGCCCGAGGTGAAAACATTTTATAGCAAGTGCATTAAAATGCATAATAATTATAATGCATTATGACATGATTTAATGGAGTCGCACTCTCCATAATAATCTGACTCACCTCTCAACTAAAGCGCGCAACTAAGTGTATGCACGTGATCTCCAAATAAATTGCCCAAATCTAATTAGGCAATTAAATCTAACTAAATCCCAATATGCACATTCAAATAAAACCATTAAACTTATCTTTCAATCCACTTTTATCTAAAATCTATCTAAATCATATTCTACAATTTCTAATGTTATTAATCTCAATTACTTGTTCACTTACTTTACATATAAAGTTTACATAGCCATCCTCTTACTACAATTACACAATACATAAGCATTTCCTCTTTTACTAGAATTTTTCATATTCTAGTTATCCCATCAATATAAATATAATTATATATGAGTTATTAGCATCTAAGTGTTAAGGACTAAACTTACTCCCAATTCTCAATACTGCATTACGTTTCGTGCGTGGGACGTCTCGCAAAGCGAAATCCAAACAAGGAACCCCCCCCCCCCTGTTACACTACTCATGGCAGTATTGATCATCAAGATTCATTATGCCCTCAATGCATGATGCATGTAACCCAAATTCTTATTATTCCATTTTAATTAATTTATTATTCCCAATTCTCAATAGTACACGGCGTTTCATGCATGGGATGTCTCGCAAAGCAAAATCCAAACAAGGAACCCCCCTGATACACTACTCCTGGCACTGTCGATCGTCGAGATATACTATAGATATAATTATGAGCATTAAGGACTAACTTATCCTCACTTCCCAACATTACACTGAGCTTTGTGCGTGGGATGTCTCGCAAAGCGAAATCCAAACAAGGAACCCCCCCGATACACTACTTATTGGCAATGTTGGTCGTTGAGGTCCGTTATGCCCTCGATACCCAAAGCACTAATCACACCAGAAATATAATAACCATCCAAACGAGCTATAACTCGAGGACGCAGGTTTCAATGCTATCATATTCCAGTTGACCAACCACGTAGAAAATCGGGGACCAATGGTAGGACTGAACGACACCTACCTTGGGATCAACTCACACACACAACGTTCGAGAAGCGATCATAGTTCCTAACCGGTCAAGTGAGAACGACACATACCTCCGTCTTCTCACTCCCAAAATATAATGTAAATCACATATCAACACAATGGACGACTATGACCTGGGGAATATCCACACACTACTCATCGAGATAGGGTGCTTTCTCACCCTCATCGCGCAACTTCCCACTGATAGCAAGGAGGGGGTATGCTTCACTATAGTATGTAAATCATCACATAAGATATACATACATAATTACATCATATAAAGATATACCATCATATAAGGTATACCTATCACATTGTTTACATATTCGTATTACTTTCTTAGGCGTAGATGAAATAATATAATTATTTAGTATATCTCTCTCTCTTGATATACTAACCGTCAATTCTCACACATCTTCCCCACTTAGTATACACTACACTATTTCTCACTTGAAATTTTCGCATCACTTCTAATTATGAATTTTCGCTCAATTCTATTTATGTTAAGGATATTTTCTATCCTAATGCACCTCAATTAGCATTTCTAATTGTGTGAAACATCACCCAAATTAATCATCGTTAAGGATATTTCTATATCCATATGCACATTTATTAGCATTTATAATTCTCAATCCATGGTTCAATCAATCATATGAACCTTTATAATTTTCCTTTTTGGGATTCATACTAAAATTCATTGTCTTTAAGCGCATCTTAACTCTCGCTTATAAACCCATAATTATCTCTCCCTACGGAACACTCAATAATAGTGGCCTTCCCCACTTAGTATATGCGATATTCTCTAATCGGTATTCCTCAATTTAAGTCAATATGACTCGAATAACTTCTTATAAGGGAAACTCCCTAAAATCTCCAAAACATACTTCATATGATTCCTATAGAGGTTCCCAATCGATAACCTCGAACGAAACGGAATGAAATTCTCCCTAGAAAACATTCCCCCAAAATGCCCTGTTTTCGAATCGATTCGGGCCAAATCCGAATCGATTCGGCCCTGTAAATCGATTCGGCCTCCAAGGTGAATCAATTCGGGTCCTAAGACCTGGGACTCTGTCTCAGGCCGAATCGATTTGGTTGGGATCCGAATCGATTCGGTCACTCAGAAATGGCTACTTTTTAGTAAGCCAAAAATCCCAAAATTCATTTTAATCATCTTCTCTTCATTTCTCTTCAACCCAATCACATATATAACATTAATATTCATCCAAAAACAATTTAAACTAATTTCTAGACTCAAATCCATTATCTACACAATAAATCTAAGATTTACCCAAAAGTTAGGTTTTATCAAACTAAACCTAAAACCCAAAGATTTAATCCATAAATCATAAAAGAAATGGTAAACAATAATTATTTAGCAAGTTTAATCACTTCGAAGGGTCTGATTCGTCCTCGAGATCGCGTATTGGCCGAAAATCTCCACTTTCTCTCTCTTTCTCTTCTCCTTTTCTTCTTCTCTCTTTCTATTTCTCTTTCCCTCTAAGGAGAATTGTGTCTCCCATAGGCTTTCAAGCCTTATCTCCCAAGATACACATCTTTAAAGGATAATACACACTTTAAATGACTAGGTAACTTTAATTCGAGCCAAACGAACCTAAAAATATTTCGAAACCTAAATAGACCCCAAGTACAGTCATTTCGACTTTCTCGACCCTTCCGAAAACAACTACACCCTCAGAATTACCTTTTGAAACACTTTCTAACATATCCAAATTTTGACCTCAATTGCCAATTTAATTATTCTCCAAATAAAGTGATATTTATTTCTCCTAAAATAAATTAATTATTGTCCCAAAAGTCTTGGGTTGTTACAGAACAAGGTGCTTGCTTCAAACCATACAAGCCGTCTTAAGATAAAAGACGTGTCCTAGGTGCGTCGGGTCTTCAAACCCCTTTGGTTGTTCCACGTAAACCTCCTCCTATATAATGATGTTAAGGAAGACACTCTTTACATCCATTTGATATAATTTGAAGCGTAGATGACATGCTATGGTAAGTAATAAGAGGAAGATCTCAATCCTAGCAGCAGGAGAAAATGTGTCGTTAAAATCTACACCCTTAATCCGTGTGCAGTCTTGAGCAACCAACCTAGCCTTATTGAAAATTATGGTACCATTCTCATTTATCTTATTCTTGTAAGTCCACTTGGTACCTATCATATGAGTCTCGCTAGTTCCGGGCACTAACTCCTAGACATCATTCTTACGAAACTAAAGAAATTCATCTTGCATAGTAGATATCCAATGCTCATCCTTGAGTGTTTCTTTCACATTCTTTGGCTCAACTAAGGAGGTGTAGCAAAGGTAATTATCCATATTCTCAAATTGAGCTCGATCCTTAACATCCATTGTAGGATCATCAAGTATAGCAAAAAGGTCATGACTCTTTCGAACCCAAGAAGGTGGATCCTCTAAATTAAGAGTGGGATCCACCACGGTAGTATGAGGAGTGATGGTATCGTCACCAGGGGGTGCATCATCCTCATAGTGGGGGCTAGGGTTAGTAGATCCCAGCAACTTGTTGTATCTAATCGTGACGTTTATTGACTCCATAACCTTAGAGGTTACAAGGTTAAACAACCTATAAGACCTACTCGATTATTAATAACCTAAAAATATCCCCTCATCGCTCCGAGAGTCGAACTTTCCTAAGTGCTCTGATGTAGCAAGTACTCATAAAGATAAAAATATGATAGGTTGGGCTTCTTCCCTGTCCATAACTCATATGGCGTGTGTAACGTGCGTGGATAAAGATATACCCCATTCACCGTATAGAATACGGTAGTCACTACCTTTGTTAAAAAATATCTAGGCACGTTTCTCCCAAGAAGCATGGATCTAGCCATCTCTTGTAACGTTCGGTTATTTATTTCAACTATCCCATTTTGTTGAGGTATATGAATGGCCGGAAACTAGTGTTTGAAGCCCACTCCATCACAATAGCTATCCACTTCAATTTTTTTAAATTCAGTACCTTTATTACTACGCATTTGATTAATAGTGACACCGCGTAGGTTTTGTAGGACACGGAACTTGGTTGTAAGGAACTCAATCGTGTCATACTTTTCTCTAATAAACCCCGCAATAGAGTATCTTGAAAATACATCGACCATTAAGATGCATCTCTTAGCACCTAAACTCTCCGAACGAGTAGGACCCACAAGATCCATGTGAATTAATTGTAACACATGAGAGGCGGTAATGGTATTCAACTTTCAATGGGGATTTGGAATTTGTTTTCCTTGTTGGCAAGGTTCGAAAATCGAGGAAATTAGTTTCCCATGTGACGGTAAGCCACAAACTAGTGTTTTTTTTTACTAAAGTACTAAGATATCCAAAGTTCACATGACCTAGTCGTTGATGCCAAAGGTCCATAAAGGAGACCGTAGCATTGTTGCACGTGAAAGAAGACTTAGGCACGATCCCATAGAAATTATTTTTGGTCCTCACCCCTTGTAGTAAAAGTGCATTGGATTGATCATATACATTACATTCGGACTGGTCAAACTTTATTGTAAACTTTATGTCACACAATTCGCTTATGCTAATTAAGTTCACTTTCAACCCTTTCATATACAACATATTGTCTAGTTTAAGAAATCTCAGTATTTCAACATAACCACGTCTAAAAATACTAGATCTAATCCCATATCCAAAGGTGGCTTTGCCTTCCTTGCGATCCATAAGGTCGGTAAAATATGATATTGAAAATATCTATTTTGTGTTGGCTCAATTTTGAGACAAATCTTTTTTATATGCTCCGGTAATTTTTCTTAAAAATATTTCTTAAATATTTTTAAAAACCTTATATCATAATTTCTTAATTTGGTTTAATATATAAACTTTTTTGATAAAATACTTTTAATGTGTAGTTTTATCTTAAATAATTTATACATGCTCATTTATGTGTTTTAATTTGTTCCCAAAAATTTTAATTAATTTTTATGATATTTAGATTTTTTTTTTAATTTTAAATGTGTTAAAATAAACATTTGATTAAACATATTGTTTGTTTAATTAATCATTTTGATACAAATATTAAACGGCAAAGGTTGGTGTCATTTTGGGCTTTTATTTTTTAAGCCGTTTGAGGCATTGGAGATCTGCCTTGTTCAAAGTCAAATCTTGGCCGACGTGTGCCCATCATTATCTCCTAGTTTATTTATGCTTTTTCCCCTATTGTTTACATGAGAGATTACGCATCTTTATATACTATAAAATGCTATATAAGAGAGTTAATGATGCTTAACAGATAGAGTATCCACGTGTCACATAAGAAAACCCATTTTCTTTCAATACCCATTTTACTAAGGCTTCTTCCCTCAAATTAAAATGACGGTTCCTCTCTCCCAATTACAAACCAACAGTTAATGAGAGAGAAAATCAAAAGCCACCTCTATTATGATATTACAACTGTTTCTCTCTCAAACCCAAATCTCCCCTACCATTGAAATTCACATTTTCTAAATCAGGGCTTTGTTAAAGGGGTCTGCTAGAGAACATATCTGCATAAATCTACAAGGGAAGGTAATCAATCCTCACTCCGTTGTGTATAAATGCCAACTATAATTTTTAATTTTTTTTCTTATTCCAACTAACCCATATACATCCCTTTCTAAAAAAAATATTCTCACAACTTTGTTACTAACGATCAACCGAAGCATCAAATTTTGTGAGTTATCATTCTCTGATGTGTTACCCTCTATTAGATACTGTACAAACATTATAATATATTTTTAGGTTTCCTTAATATTATTGAGTTGCTTTTTTTTTTATTTGTTCTTTTTTTTTCACAGCTGGGTTATCCCGGATCATCCGATTTTGTAAGTTACCAATTCCAATTTATGTACTCAAGTTTGTTAAATTGTATTGAGTTTTGAACATTTTTGTATTTCTTCGTTTTTTCCGCAACTAGCTTATTCCAAAGCATCCAGTTTTGTGAGTTCCCAATTTCACTTTCACTTTCACTTATCTGTGAGAGGTTTGTTTAATGTATAAGGATTCTTTAACACACAGAGAAATGGAAAGGGACTTCAAACATTTGAAATTAGTTGGTAATTAGTTTTGTAAGAAAATAAACCGTTTTAAAGAAAATGAGTAGTGCCACCTGTTTGACTATTTGCTGCTGGTTTTAATTTTTGATGTAGGTTTTCTTCATTTTTAAAAAAAATATTTTGGGTGGCTGGAAGTTTAGGAGGTCCGGGTTTAGGTTGTTCGGGTCGGGGCAAAAGATTGGTTCAGGTCACTGGTCGAAATAGGTATGGATTAACAGGTGGGTTTTAGATTGGGTTGAAGTCGTGGGTTAAGGTCTGCTGATATGTGGAGTTGATTGGGGTTAATATAAGGGATTGTTTTGGGTTTGTATCAGGTTTTTAGAGTTTACTATTTCAATGGAGGGTGGAGATATATACACACACGTATAACAAATAAAATAAAGTAAAAATATTAAAACCTAAACACAAGCATATAAAAAAAATATGAAAAGACTTAAATAGACAAATTAAAATATAAAACAAGTAGCACTAAAAAAATAAAAAATAAAAGTATATTTACAACACATACACCTATATATATATATATATATATATATATATATATATATATATATATATATATATATATATATATATATATATATATATATATATATATATATATATATATATATATATATACTAACATACCGTGACACACACATTATTATATTTACATAAAAAAAGTAAAATACACAAAGCAAAAAGAATACTAAAATAAATAAATATAAAATAAATAATTATAAAATAATATATGTACTAAGAATAATAACGATAATACTAAACACACACTGAGAAATATTTGGTTCGGGGGTGGAGATGGTTTAGGCTTGGGTTTGGACTTGGGTTCTTAGTAAGGGACTAGGTGTATGCTCATTTAATTACATTGTTCTCACATTTGCATTGAGGTAACTCTTTTAAGAATGCAAATGCAAGCTAACCTAAATGAATATGTGAGGGATTTTTTAAACTACATTGCAATAATTTTTTTAAATTATAACATTTTATATCACTAAAAGTAGTAATTAAAAAACTACAAGTTGTTTTTTTAATTGAGAATTCGCGTTTTTATGCAAATATAAATAAGAAGGATATTTTTGTTAGAAAATTTGAGAGAACTTTTTTTTAAATGCTCTCCGCACACTGTGTCTCGCTTGCGCATCGCGCGGGTTTACAACTAGTGTACCATTATTATTTGAGTCCCATTTCAGCCCCGCCCCTTGATTCTCTTGGTCTATTACTTTGTTGCCCTTATGGGACTTGGTATTTTCGATCGGACCATGGTGTGGTGTACGAGACTATATATAGTAGACTTTGGGTGTTGAAAAAGTTGGGAATTTTGCAAATCTCAACGAACCTCTACCAAAATGTTGCCTTACTATCTCTCTCTAAAATACTTGTATGTGTTCATACATTTTTGAGAGATTTCTGTGTAGATTTTTACCTCCAAACTCTTTTACAATACAATCATATATACTTGTTTGAGTTTTGGTGTTTTGTGTTTCTACTGGTTGGAGTTTCGGATCGACACATTTTTAAGGTTTCTCTTGAAATTTTTTTAGCTTTGAAGGGGTTTATGGTTTGACGTGCACGGATCTGAGTTTCTTTGAGAAACATTTGGAGATTTTAAGTTCTCGAAAGTTTTTGGCATTGTTGGTATTTTTCCCTCGCTCTTCTTTTATATATACTTATATTTATACATACTATTATATCTTTACACACACACACATATATATATATATATATATATATATATATATATATATATATATATATATATATATATTTGCTGTTTGTAGGTTCGTTTAAACCAGTTGCTTGTTTAGATCTAACAAGACTATTAGTTTCTTTTATTTAAAAGCCTAATCTAAATTTAGGTTGGTTCAACAAAATCATACAACCTGTTTTTCATTTTTTTAAAGAGAGTTACGTTTTTCTTTTATTAGATCTCATTTTCGTAGTAACTGATTTGATTAAAAGACTTGAAACAGTTACCTTTTCTTTGTTTTGTTTAATCCCGTGCTGATTATTTTTGCTGAGGGTTCTACACCAAAAATAGGAATCTGGCACGGTTTAAAACTGTGTCAGATCAAATCTGGCACGGTTTTGAACTGTGCTAGAATCAGGTGTTCCAAAATGTCCATTTGTTTCTGGCACGGCTCAAAAGTGTACCAGATTTGGCCAAACAGGAACACTTCTGGCACACTTTTAAACCGTGCCAGAATTTGATATTTCTGGCACACTTTTGGTACAGTTTTTAACTGTGCCAGATTCAGCACAGTTTGAAAAAAATTTGTCATAGTTCAAAACCGTACCAAAATATGATACACTTTTATCACGGTTTTGAACTATGCCAATTTTTTTATAAAAAGGAAAAAAAATTAATTATTTGAAAGCACGAAAATTCACAAATTGAAAATATTGCACGTTGTTGATAAATTAATGTACATAAACTTCAAAATATTACAAGTCTTTAATACTTCACAGGCCAAAAAAAAATTGGGCAGAGTTTCCTCTATTTTCTGGACATTCCAAAACCTGCTAATACAAAACCTGCCTAACATAAAGCCCGCACGGCCACAAAATATAAAAAATAAACTTGCAAAAGCCCGCAAGGATATAAAAGTTAACAATAAAACTATAAAAGCTCGCACGGCCATAACACAAAAAAATGGAATCATGAATAAACCCCTTGTTGTAAACCATTGAGTTCTCTGTGTGTTCCACGTGAATAAATGCCAACGGTAAAATGTTATCCTGTAAAAAAAAATAGGATACAAAAAAGATACGATATTAGTAACCCAGTAATTTACAAAAAAAACTTAGTCAAACTAAAAAATTACATATAATAGTGGAAATTATCCTCATATTCTCAAATCGGATGACCCGGGACTACGGGATCAGTTCCTACAAGTTACATTGGTCTCGTGCGAGGTGTTCGTGCCTCTTACGGGTCCGTTTGGGGGATGGTTTAGATTTTCACCCTTTAACGGCTTATTTTTAAGTTTAAGTGTTGATTTTTGCAAATTATCGTCATATTCTCAAATCGGGAGACCCAGGAGTAAGCGGTCAGTTCCTACAAGTTACATTGGTCCCATGCAAGGTGTTCATACCTCTTAAGGGTCCGTTTGGGGGCTGGTTTAGGTTTTCACCCTTTAACGGCTGGTTTTTAAGTCTAAGTGTTGATTTTTGCAAATTATCGTCATATTCTCAAACCGGGAGACCCGGGACTATGCGATCAGTTCCTACAAGTTACACTGGTCCCGTGCAAGGTGTTCGTGCATCTTACAGGTCCGTTTGGGGGCTGGTTTAGCTTTTCACCCTTTAACGGCTTATTTTTAAGTCTAAGTGTTGATTTTTGCAAATTATCGCCATATTCTCAAACCGGGAGACCCGGGACTATGTGATCAGTTCCTATAAGTTACATTGGTCCCGAGCGAGGTGTTCGTGCCTCTTAAGGGGTCGTTTAGTGGCTGGTTTAGGTTTTCACCCTTTAACGGCCTATTTTTAAGTTTAAGTTTTATTTTTGCAAATTATCATCATATTCTCAAATCAGAAGACTCGGGACTACGCGGTCATTTCGTACAAGTTACATTGGTCCCGTGCGAGGTGTTTGTGCCTCTTACAATGTCGTTTGGGGCTGGTTTGGGTTTTCATCCTTTGACGGCTTGTTTTTAAGTCTAAGTGTTGATTTTTGCAAATTATCGTCGTATTCTCAAACCGGGAGACCCGAGACTATGCTATCAGTTCTTACAAGTTACATTGGTCCCGTGCGAGGTGTTCGTGCCTCCTACCGGTCTATTTGGCGGCTGGTTTGGGTTTTCACCCTTTAACGGCTTGTGTTTAAGTTTAAGTGTTGATTTTTGCAAATTATCATCATATTCACATACCGGGAGACCAGGGACTACGCAGTCAGTTCCTACAAGTTACATTGGTCCCGTACGAGGTGTTCGTGCCTCCTATGGGGTCGTTTGGGGGCTGGTTTTGGTTTTCAACCTTTAACGGCTTGTTTTTAAGTTTAAGTGTTAATTTTTGAAAATTATCGTCATATTCACAAATCGGGAGACTTGGAACTACGCGGTCAGTTCCTACGAGTTACATTGGTCCCATGCGAGGTGTTCGTGCCTCTTACGGGTCTGTTAGGGGGTTGGTTTAGGTTTTCACCCTTTAATGGCATGTTTTTAAGTTTAAGTGTTGATTTTTGTAAATTATCATCATATTCTCAAACCGGGAGATCCGTGACTACGCGGTCAGTTCGTATGAGTTACATTGGACCCGTGTGAGGTGTTCGTGCCTCTTACGGGGCTGTTTGGGAGCTGGTTTGGGTTCACCCTCAAACGGTTACAAATCATATTGGTCTAGTGATTTAGAAATTATCGAGTTCCTACGAATCACATTGATTATTATTTTTGGAAATTGGTTTGTTTTCTTTATCATTGCATTAACCAAATGTTCAACTTATATTCAACCCAACTATAAACTACCTAAGTCATTCAATTAGTTCTACATAAATACTAAATATCTCTACAGATTCATCAAATAGTACCTTAAGTACGGCCATTTCCAAAGGTGCTTGCAAACAAAACTTCCATCTTTTACTTCCTATTATGATAACATATAAACATAGAAACATGAACATTAAACGTTTCAAAATTAACATTATAGAACCGACATCCTATTTAACCTTGAAAATGAAATTGAATAAAAAACATGAACATAAACAAAACAATAATAGATCTAAGGGATAACAAAAAGGAAATGGAGATTAGACTGACTGAGATTGGATAGGAAACGGAGTCAAAATTGAGGAACGACCCAGCTTTGGCACAGGACAACGATGGGTTCACTACTGCTGTTGCCACCTCATCTTCACTACTGTCGCTACCACCTCATTATCACGATGTTCTAAATATTAGTCTCAAACAATGAATGTTCGAATTAGTAGCATCATAACAATACTCCAAAGTGTTCCACCACTTACCATTCACATCAAAAATCTGTAAAAGAAAGGGAGGTTGTGAGAACAAACACAAAAACCAGTAATTAATTTCAAATGTTTTTTACCTTCTCAAGTGAGCAACATATTCTTGGAGGCTCATGTTCTTCATATACTCCCCGTTCTTCATATGTTCTCAAGTAAGCAACGTATTCTTTAGAAAATAACCTGAAATACAGGCACCATGGGATTTGAATAGCATAAATGAAACCAAACATATAGGGTCCAGATAACTGTTATATAACTGTTTATATAACAGTTATATAATTGTTAATATAACAGTTATATAAACAGTTGTATAACTGTTATAGAGCATTATTGGAGTTGTGCTTCGTAGGAAAGTAAAGTATGAAACGTAATTCATTATGACGTTTATAACCATGTCATTTTGACTCGAATCTAGTGAGGTATAAAACGTGTTAAGAAGCCTACATAATCAAAGAAGCTTATAAAGTGTTGAATAGCATAAATGAAACCAAACATATAGGGTCCGGATAACTGTTATATTAACAGTTATATAACTATTTATATAATATCTATATAACTGTTATATAAACAGTTATATAACTATTATAGAGCATTATTGGAGTTGTTCTTCGTAGGAAAGTAAAGTATGAAACGTAATTCATTATGACGTTTATAACCATGTCATTTTGACTTGAATCTAGTGAGGTATGAAATGTGTCAAGAAGCCTACATAATCAAAGAAGCTTACAAAGTGTTGAATAGCTTAAATGAAACCAAACATATAAGGTCCGGATAACTATTATATTAACAGTTATATAACTGTTATCGAGCATGATTGGAGTTGGGGACTAAGTCTGATCGGAAACGTTATATACCTCTAATGTAGGAGGGATAACTGAAATTCATCAAATTGCTAAAGAAGTTCCAAATAATCGCAGCAATAGGACCTGAAATCAATAAATGATAATTGGATTCTGAATTCTTTTTACAGCACTGACATCTAAATGCAAGCCTTACCTAACTTTTTGGATCAGCATATCAACATGAACACTATTAGATAAGGCTCTCCATACAAAATAGACATTTTAAGAAAAAAAATGAGATCAATTTAATAATGAAAATTGACACATTCACTTTGAATGCGAAACCAAGAAGTGGTGTATCTAACTGCTTGATTCGTAAAGACTCCAGTGCCTTGTTCACAGATATAAAACATTCAATTTGTTCAGTACCTTGTTATGTCTTAACTGATATATCTTAACAGAAGATAAAAAATTGACACATTCACTTTGATATGTCTCAACTGAAGACTCTAGTACCTTTTCACGACACTACCACCTACATATTTATGTATTCATAAGCATTGGACTTCAATCAGATCTTATATTAATATGTGATAATCTTTCAACAAAAAATTGATACAAAGAATGATAATTGTCTAATCAATATTTGAGATTCATGGATTCCACTCTCGCGAAAGGCAAAATGGAATGGGCATTTTCCCAATATGTTGGTTGTATCATCAATTTTTGATATTCAAACCCCACCAAGACGTGTTTAGCAATTATACTAAAAAATGGCAATCCTAAGCGCTAAACTATCTTGATATAGCACATTATGAGCGTCTACAACTCATTCAAATCGAAGTATAATACCTGAGAAAGGTGCCCAACATCTAAAGCTTAGCCAAATATAGATTCTAGAGCCTCAACAACATCTTTTACTTCCTTCGTAGGCAAATCAAAGCACACAGAATGTTCCTATTGGCCTGCATTTGATCAAATCAATATGAATTTTACAAATATAGGATAACATTTGACATATACCAAGGATGAAGAGGATACCTGAGATATCATGATAACATTAGCTCCCATATCTTTCACAGCAGAAAAAAATGGCACTCGTTGTACTAAGAACACCAGCCATCCCAATTCTGCAAGAAGCATTTCTAAGGTGAAACTTAAAATGGGAAAATGAAAATAACTACGACCTATATCTAATAGTAACTTTATCTAATAGTAACTTTAGATGGTTATATGCATGCGTGATAATGAACACAATGACATATATCCAAATAAAAAAGAATCTTTAAAATTGAAAAGAATACCAACCAACGTGATCTGCCCTGTATCAGAAGAACTCATTGTCTTCTCCATATTAGACTTATAGCTCCACATTAGGATATACATTATTTCTTACTCATTGTCCGTAAGAAATAAAACTGCAGATGAACAAACATCAAGCATTCCAACCTGAAAAAATGTTAATTTATAAATTATGATTTGGCTGCCTTGCAATCGACAACTTGACCCAAGACGAATAATAGATTATTATTAAGAAAACCATAAAATCTCCCATGCATAGAAATGATTATCTCAAGTTAAAAATAAAATATTACCATCTTTCAAATAAAGTAAGCACTAAGTGCCCGTTTAATTCGAGTTTTAGTGCTTTCTCGAAATCCCAAATATGTGAATTCACGTATATTGTCTCATAAGAGTTTGAATCTCAAGATGTTGATTCATTTTTTAAACCCCAAACTTCATATGTGAATTTAGCAGCACTAAATGTCATAAAAAAAATAAGATCACATATTCCTTCATAACATTCAATCGAAAATGAAGTATATATACCATTACGTTCAATCGAATACATTCAGTGGAAGAAGTATATATACCATTACAACGGTTACATTAGGATCCTTTGGCATAAGCATTTCTTTTCCTACAGGTCCAGTTATCTTCACTTCAGAACCAACCTTCAAGTCACCTGAAATCCCCAACATTTTAAGCTGGATGGACACATCATATAAAGCCTTTTTTCTTTACTAACATGTGAAAGGAAAAGAATACCAGCAAGATGAGCAAAATTTGATTTTCAGAAAAATGTTTAGTAATCGTAATTACGTAAAGATAAGGTTGAATTGAATAAGAGGGTTATGCATTCTTACACAAGAACTTTGAGCACACTCCTTTAATGACTTCCCCCCTGGTCATTGGAGTACACAAGCCTTTTTACACACAAAGAAACCTGTGAAACATCAAGTTCAGGCAATTTGAAAAATCAGCCAACCGATCCCATGATATTCAAATGAATTTTGATTTTGAGTGTTGATAAGACCAAAGTTTCTTCTTCCTAAACAAAATTGATGGGTTATTTAGACTTTGGCCCTTATTATTTTGAGTATTGTAACCCTGATGCTTAAACATTTAAATAATATTGGTTTGGCACCTAAAGTGTCATAAATACTGAAAACATCATTAAGATTCTATAAAAAAAATAATAACAGAGTACTGGTTCCCAAAACTATATTTTTCACAATACGCTAAACAAAATGATGGTCAAACACCAAAAAATCAAAAATTGAATTTTGAAATGCAGACAATAGAGTAAGTAGAACTTATAACCTCAAAATGCAAAGGTGCTACCTTATAAACATGCAATTGAAATAATTACCACATAAAGAAATTCCTCAAAACTGATGATCAATTTGAATCGTCTGATAATATTTCTATGCAAATGCCCCATTTTGTTAGATGATATGGATTATTTTTAACATATGCTGTCTATAAATTCATAATACAGTGAAAATAATGTCCAAAATAAAGCTGCAATACCAAATATAAATTTTGAATTAAAAACTTACAGTTTTGGAGTTCCCAAAGTCACCAAGGGCACTGCTAGAAATTGAGTACAACCTCAGCTTGTGAGGCTTCCTATTCTTTCCAATACCATCAAGAATTACCCCAATCGATTATTTTAATTCTTTGCTTTCCTGGACAGACATAACCAAAGTGTATTTCAGTTATGTCTTTGAAATGAGCATAACAGTTATCATAACTGTTATCATAACATATTTTTAGCATAAATGTTATCATAACCAATTATGAGTTTTATATATAGTACCAAAGTGGATTTTAATTATGAGTTTATAAGAAATAGGAAGACAGACAGTTATATACAGTACCAATATATGAGTTTTATATATAGTACCAATTTATGAAAGATACAAAACCATATAAGAAATAGGTAAACAATCATATACGATACCAATCTATAAGTTTTATATACAGTACCAATCTATGGGAACCCCCTCTGATTGTTGCGGTAACCATACGCATCCCATTTTCGAACTCCTCAACCCTAGGATTTGGAAGGCGGCAAGATGGAAGGCTGTAGTTAGGGTTTGTAAAGAGGGGCATACGAGAGAGAGAGAGAGAGAGAGAGAGATAGAGAGAGAGAGAGAGAGAGAGAGAGAGAGAGAGAGAGAGAGAGAGAGAGAGTACGAGAGGGAGAGGAAGAGGAAGCCCTGAAAGTGAGGGATGAGAGAGGGCGGGAGACAAAAACCAATGTGAGGACTAAATTTTTTTAGGTATTTTATATTTTACCAAGTGTGCCAAAATGCTATTAAACCGTGCCAAAATCTGGAACAGTTTTAAACTGTACCGGATTTTTAATATCAGGGTGTGCCAAATTGCTGTTTTTGGTGTAGTTTGTTCATCTATATCTCGCTCATTTAACTTGGTTAAATCAGTTAGCTATTTGGACTTATGTAAAATTTATGTTTTATCTTTTAAATCTGATTAAATTAATTCTTTTAGAGATTAAGGTTAATCTGTTTTTTACTCTTACCTATTTATATCCTCTAAGTTGAACATTTTTGGTGCGTTCATTTTATTTAGTTTGGTTTCAATAGTAAGTTAGCTTTAAATCATATCTTTGTTCGTTTTTTGTCAGTACAACCTTTATGAACTAAGTGCTTCTCCTATTCCACTTGCTCATTTGTGTGACGGATTATAATGGCATAACATATGATTAATTTATTCATGTTCTAAATCTGGTGTTAAGTTTTTTTTTTTTACAGTAAGTGTGAATCACAATTTTTGGAAATTATTTCTTAATTTGCTTGTGAATATTTACACCAACTGATTTGTTTTAGGATTAATCTTTACTGTTGAATATTAATTATTAAGAAAGACCTTGCATGTGTCTTGTGACTTAATAGTTTATCATTCCTTTTTATGTACTGATTCATCCAATCTCATCTTTATTAATTTTGTTGTTGTGTGAAACTTCACTGATATCCTTGTATTGGGTGTGTTGTGTGTGCGTATCAAGTTGTCACTACCTTGATTATTTAGTAAGATTAAGTGTTGTGGGGTTGTTTGGTTTGTGCCTTGGTGTACTTGTTTGTATTTTCCAAATTATTTCATATTATACTTGTATTATTGTAATCTATATTTAAACATTGGTATTAGTGGACTTGGGTGTGTGAGTTGTCCTGGTACTAAAGGACATGGAGTTTTTCACTTGTTGGTTTCCTCTAGAACAAATATTGTGTATTCTCCACTTTTCCTCATCCCATTCTGAAAGGGTATTTTTATCAAGCATCACCAGTTTTACTTAATTGTGTGTGTGAGTGTTTTAAATTTATAAACTGCCATTGATTTTTATTAAAGTGGTACAAGAGTATTTTTAATAACAAGACACTTTAGTGCCTTTGGTTATTTCAAGGGGTATCAGAGCTTCAGGATTCACTTTTTAAAAGTTTTTATTCCGCAAATCTTTTAAACTCTTTTTTAAACCTATTTTAAATGGGACACCAAAATGGTAGTTCCGTACGCCCTTGCGTGTTTGATGGGGATAACTTTGCTTACTGAAAGTAAGAATGGTTGCACACCTTCAACATTTGGGAGATGAGGTATGAGAAATGGTTGAAACTTATTTTTCTACCCCTACAAAACCTAGTGATGGTGATGTAAGAAATTTTGTTAGAAAATCCCTTTCGGAATGGACAAAAGAAGAAAATCTAAATTCACAATATAACAATAAAGGCACAAATGTTATTTTAGAAGCGATGGATGCAACTGAATTTAAAAGAATTTCAGCTTGCACCTCATCGAAAGAGGCTTGGGACATTTTAATGACCACTCATGAAGGAGACATTAGGGTCAAAAGAGCTAAGTATCAAATGCTTGTTAGACTTTATGATTCTCTTTTTATGAAAGATAATGAGAAATTTGATGATTTTTACCTTAAATTGCAAGATATTATTAATCAATCACATGCCAATGTTGTTGTGTATATTGTTCTGAAATATGTGATAAAATATTTAGGTCTATTTCTAAGAGTTTTTATTTAATGGTTCATGCTATGGGTGAAAATATAAATAGCAGATATACCCCTCATATCTTTGTGACACCCTTTCTAATTAAATACAGGATGATCAGGCCTTTATTAAATTAAAACGGGAATTACAAAATGGTTAATTCTTAGCATCACTATCGAAAATCAAATTAATTACTAATCACCGATTTGTTAATTAAGTCAGTGCCAAATTTTATCTTGCATTAAACAGAGAAATAATAATATGCGGAAAACTAAATTACAACATTCACATAATGCTAGAGTCCAAACCATCTTAAGTCAATAAATAAATAAAGTCTTGCCGAATAAACCATCGGCTAAAAATCCCAAACCAAATAATAAATCCAACAGATAAAAATTTGAATACAAGTCTGAAACTGAAATACTGAATGAATAAAGTCTAATTGGGGCAACACTCCCAAGCAAATACTGCTGAGAGGTCCTACACTAAGAATGAAGGAATGATGCATCTAATAAAAAATTTACAAGCCTCCACAGCGCTGCAGCAATACATCCCTATAAAGAATCATCAAGTCTGGCGTCCTTGTGGCTGGACACCTAAACAGTTTTGAAAAGATTTTATAGTAAGGGTTAGAACCCAAAAAATTTTGAAAATATTTAGCAAGTATTTATCACAATTTAAAATCAGTTATTGATTACACATGTTAGGTTCATGTACACTCCCTCTTGAGTTTCCTCAAATCTCAACTATTATGCACGCATGAATTTAAGGGTGTTCAAAAAACTGATCAAACCAACAGACCGAGCCGAACAACCTTATTTTTGTCCATTTTTTATTGATCGGTTCGTTCCCAAATTTTTTTAAAACCGACTGAGTCGGTCCGTTCCTTGGGTTTTGACTTGATATGATCGGTCTGGACCAAGCAGAACCGATTGTAATTAAATATATATATTTTATATTTTATCTCATTCTCTCTAAACTAAATCCTACTACCCTCTCATCCGTTCTTTCTTCTTTCTCACACGACAAAAAATAAAATAAAGCTCTCCCTCTCTCACTAAGCTCTCATGATGTTGCTGCTGCTGCCTCACCCTCTCTCCAAGGAAGTGTTGCTGCTGCCCCACTCTCTAGACTCTTATCTCTGGTCGTTGTCAGGTATGATCGGGTTACACTTTTTTTTTATTGACTGAGATTGTAAGTCTGATTTGTTTCGATCTCTCATTTGTTCCGATCTCTAAGGTCACAGACCAGTTAGAGATAGAGGCCAAATTTCTATGATTCCCAGATTTTTTCTTCTGTGAAAAATGACATATTGGGAAACAACATGAACCAGTAAACCTACCCCAAGGTATCATATGAACTGAACAAATATTTTTAGATGTTTTAAGGGTTTGTCGCTTCCTTGATAAACAAAAGAAGAAACTAAAACGAAATGTTTATATTGAACTCATCATAATCTATAAGATTTGGAAGGTAAAACCAGTGCACTGATAGCTTCTGAAAGTTTAATTATGTTGGTTGAGCACCAAAGGACTAGGAATGGAGATAATTAAATGAATATCTTATGAGTTATACAAATATTTCCCATCTATTTGATAAGGCCTTCTCTGCATCTTCTCTATTCCTGAACGAAGAGTCACCATTAAATAAAGTCTGAGAGGCTAACTTGTTGCAAAGCTCGATCTGTTGGATCAGCCCCTGTTAGTTATTGCAGGTCTGATTTGTTTTTTGTTTTTTAATTATCATACATATACAACCATTTTCATACATATACAACCTCTGTTTTTTTAATTAAACCAGCCCCCGTTGGTTATTGCAAATCAGATATGTTTGTTGGATAGTTTTAATTGGATATATGTGAAAAACATGTTCAAGATTTCCTTTAAATAATATAATTAATTAATGTTAGGACCAACAAACTAAATCGAACCGACCCTATAAAAAATCAAACCGAAAAGGGTCGGTTAACCGACATTATCGATCCGATCTTGGTCCATTTTTTTAGAGGACCGACATAGTCGATCCGATCCAAAAAAAACTTCAAAACCGAACAGGACCGGATCGCGAACACCCCTACCTAACATTTATACTTATCCCAACTAGTTATTCTATCCAAGCTAACTTGACTTAGGTATTTCTGAATATTAACACATATCTGTTCCCATGCCGTCCATACAGTACTTCACCCGTTAGTTAACGTTTCTCATACGTTATAAGAGTTGAAATTACCATTTCACTTATATTCTCATTATTCAATTAATTAAGTTTCACTATTTAATTCAATCTTTAGATATACACTATCTAACTGCCTACTATCACACATAAGTAGAATATTCACATCAATATATATATATATATATATATATATATATCATTACGGCGTCTCTCAAAAGGACCATCGTGAAACATGGGCATACTCTGCTATGTGTCCAAGTACCTCTCGCACTAAATCAGGATAAATGGTTTGGTACATCTCCTCGAACCTAAAATCAAATAACAAGCAGTGGAGGAGATCATAGTTCTAAGCCTTTGGGCTACGCACATACCTAACGTACCCAAATGACGTGTCCGACACACTAATACACGACACATAGTGAGTCTCCCTAAGTTCTATATTCTCGGGAACCAATCCAAACCTCCCTAGAATCGGCAAGGTGGGATCGCCCACTGCGCAGGAACCTCCGTGATAGTAGGCAGCGTAGGTATTAATATATCATCAATCAGATAATAGGTACACACACAACCTATATATTCAGTAGGTATTCACATAACCTAATTATCATCATTTTGTACGGAGTATATATCACTCTAATACTCACCATACATTCAATTTACGATTTTTCTCACTATCGTATTTAATGGAGTATTATTCTCTACTCTAAGGGCCCTAGTTACCCCTTGTTCTATTTCAGTAACTAAGTCTTCCTTACCCTACTGGTTCATGCCATAAGCTCACTCACGATTTCCTGTAATTACATTCTCATTCTCGCGAATTAATTACATTCTCATTTAATTATCGTCTTAATTCTCTCGATAAGACTTAATCCCCATAACACTATCATGACCTAATGCAATATAATAGATCCCTCATTATATTCTAAAAAAGTCCCAAAAGTTTTCTCGACAATAATTTAGGAGTTCTAGGCTATAAAACGGGAATTCTCATGTTTTCTGGGCAACCGAATCGATTCGCCTCTTTGTTGAATCGATTCGAAAACCTGTTGTATCAGCTTTTTCCGTACGCAAGTGCGTTTTTCACCACTGACACCCGCATAACTTACATATTTCTTCACCAAACTTGAAACCAATTATCCCTAACCATTTCTACATGCATTAGGATGATTTCTAATATAAATACAGCACCAAAACCTTATAATTTTCATTTAAGAAAGGATTTAAACATCAAATCCTCAAAACCTTAGGTTTTATGTTCTTCCACCATTATTCATCAAAAAACAAAATTTAACTCATGGATAATAATACAAAATCTCTAATTTATTATCCTATACTAGTATCAAATCTTTCTACAAGCAATTCCTACCCAAACATACGTTTAAATCATAATTATCACTTTAATCAAAATGTGATAAAACCCTAGTCACATAGGAATTATAACTTCGAATAACTTATATATAAACACTTGTCGTTGATTAGTAGGGTCTGATTTCATGGCTTGGTGATGGATTTGATTGTCTTCTCTATCAATCCTCACTCCTAGGTTGTTTGTGGTGCAAGATTGAGATGAAAAGCTCCAAGAATCTCCTTAAAAGCTCCAAGGACTCTGTCCTTTTGTTATCAAATGTACTCCGGTTGTATTTTGAGTTTCGACCCTTTTATCTAACATCTGATAAAGGAGTTAAAAATGCGTAGGTCTCTTAATTCTCATTTTCCAAATGACTAAAATGCCCTTACACGGTGTCAGCTTAGACTAAAAATGCCCCAGGACCCAATCGACACCCCTAGGTATACTATTTTGACCATTTCGACCCTTCCGGAGTCATTAATGACCTCAAAATCGTCATCTAAGTCACTGCATATAATCATCCCATCTCTACCTCAAATTAGTGAACACGCGACTCCGAGTTGAGATAAATCTAATTACGCCAATATCACTCGCTATTACGCGTAATAATTTCCATACGTTATTTACTATTCACTTAGTAAATATAATTCATAATATTAATTATTATCTCTCTCACGATTAATATTAAATAAACACATATCATTCAATTCAATTAAGTCACTTCTCTCGTGAAATTTATAATAAAACTAATTAATTATCGAATTAATTAAATTCAAATACTCAGAATTAGGGGTGTTACACTCTTGTGTAGTAAACTTAGAACTTTTGAACTACAAAACACGCTAAGAGATGAACAAAGAGGCAAATCACCTGCACACATCAAAACACAAAATATGTTGAATTTTAGATCTAATGTAAATAATCTGTCAAATGTTGATGACTCTTTTATTACACTCGAGTCTTTGGACAATGAAAATAATTTCTTTCTAAACACTTTAAATTTTTTGCCAAGTTTAGAAATAGTGTTGCTTCAAGAGAAGGTCAACCTAGTTATACTCATAGACCTCTTGAAAAACAATTTGAAAAGAAATGTCATGAAAATAATAACCCTACAAAAGATATTAGTCATATTTAATGTACGAAATGTAATAAATTTGGTCACTATGCTAATAACTGCTTTTCCAAATCAAAATGGGAATCCTCGAATAAGGCCCACTTTTCTAAAACCTGGGATGATAGTTCGGACAGTGACAATAGTGATGAGAATAAAAACTTTATGGCTTTTACGTCTATTTATGCCATCAAATATGATGACATTTTTGATAGTTTGTCTATTTTAACCGATGATTCTAATTTATTTCTAGACAACTATGAGATGAAATTTGATAATGATTCAATGTCCCTTGCACACTCTCACACAACTTCCACAAAAGACATCCCTCTAAATGGTGAAAAAATTGACTCATTTGATGAATCTGAATTTCTTAATACTGCTTCTATTCATATTGAACCTAATGATTTGTCTATTGAGGATAACACTGATTTAGGCAAAATTAATTCTAAGTTGTTGGCTAAACTTGATGTTTTGAACAAACAAATTAGATTTATTTCTGATGAATCTTCCATGCATGTTGATGAACTAGAATTTGATATAGCATTACTTGAAAAAGGGTTGTAATGTTAACTGAAATTAACCACTCTATTGAAGTTAAACACAAGGATGTTTTGACTAAATTTGATGAATCTAAAAAAGTTCTTAATGGTACTTTGAAAAGGTTAAAAAGTTACTCTAATGCTAATTTAATTATACCGAATCTTTGAATAAATATGTAGAGGAACATGTTCCTTTAAAGGGAATTGGATTTATTGGTAAAGATTTTGGTGAAACTAATTTGTTTAACTCTAAAGAACAATTCCCTCATGCAATTGAAATAAAAATGGGCATTAAACAATTTAAAAATGAGGATTGTGCTACTGGTTTTTTAAGCCGGTGTTTGTTTGTAGCTTCTATCATAAAAATGGTCATTTAGAGAAATTATGTTTTAAGAAATTAAAACAAAACAAAACTCACATTGGCAAAGTTAGGCAATCTAAAATAGTTAGAAATAATCAAATTGCCAAACCTGTTTTTCAGTGTAGATTTTATTCTAAGAAGGGGCATTTGGAGAAATTATGTTAGAAACGATTAAATTTAAACAGAAAAGATGATAATAAAACTAAGCCCATCAAGTGCAATAATGACAAATTTGTTGGTAAAAAGACATTTCATTGTAATTTTTCTCTAAATCTGGCCATTTAGAACGATTTTGTTTTAAATGTGTGAATATAAGTAGAAAAGGGGAGAATGCTAATTGTCACAAGTTGTATTTTAATATAAAATCTAATTCTAGGCCATCTTACAATTGTAATTTTTGTCTTAGGACTGGCCATTTAGAAATGTTTTGTTATAAACGTTTAAATTTAAACAAACAAAGTGGTGAAAATGTTATGCCTAGGATCATTTTGAATCGACCACCACTTAAGTCTGTTCCCGACCATACTAAAACTGTCTTTCCCAAATTTTAAAGTAGGTGGATTAGGAAAGATGACTTCTGTTACCAAATGAGGTGTTACGATGTCGTGAACTGATTCGTTTCATTTTTGGTTTGTTAGCACATTTTATTCGCATATTTCATTATACTAACTTTTATTTTGTAGGATTATTCCCTACCCTTTGTCCCTTTGGGACAAACAGAGGGAGAATTTGAGACTCATGTGGTTTTTATTATTGTTTTTACAATTTTCATTTGAGTTTTATTAGGAATCCTTGTTGTTAGTTGAGTTATGTACTTTTCTATATTTTAGGATTCATGTTGTTAGTTGAGTTATGTTGTGACAACCCGGATATAACTATGATAATTTCTATTTGAGTTATGCTTAAGTTATATGATATGGATAATGTGTTATTAATATAAATAATGTTAGGTTATTATATTTAGTCAAATCCTACCTTCAGAAATCATGGAATATCGAATTGGCTACAAACATAAAATTTTGAAGTTTTCGATACGAATGTTCATGTTGGAAACTAGTTTTTACCCTCATAATATAACAACTGACTCAAAGTGAAAACTAGATAGTTGTAGATATATGAGTTAGGTTTTTAACACAACAAATGATATATCAAATGGATTTTCGAGTAAGAAGTTATGCTGAATTTATAAACAAAGGGCAAATCTGTCCATTCCTTTTAAGTGGTAATTTGTATTTTACTAAACCAAATGGTTTAATTTGATGGTTAAAAAGGAAGGCAACCTTAGCTAACTTAAACCTCTCCATCTAACCTATTTCTTTAGAAAATTTAACCCTTTGTTAAGTTTGGAGAGTTTGTAGCTTGAGGAAAGAGAAAGTAGAAGTTTAAGGAAGAAAGGATTACAAGAAAAGCTAGCAAAAACTACAAGAAAATCCTGAAGGTGTTCACAAGGTATAATTATGCGTTAATATTATTTTAATATTGAATTATACTCTTTTAAAAGTATAAAAATGATCAATTATTGATTAAAATTCCATTCTACTTTGTGATTATATGTATTTGTTCATACGTGAGATAAGTGGTATATGTAAGTCGTATTGTTTTGTATAGAACTACCTTATATTCAAACTTGCATATACTTTTGTATGGTTACTGGAATTGAGAAATGCTAATTGGATATGAAACTAGACTTGTATATTCATATCATACCCAAAAATTAGAATTTAACTCCTTGTGGTTAGGCCTTAGTTATGGTTGCAAGTTGGTACATAGTTGTTTTTTGGATAATTCATTTCGATATGCCCTGAGTTTGGTAAAGATTTTGACATAGCAAATGAACTCTAAAAAATATGAAACTTTAATTATGTATTATTTCGTATGTTATTTAAAATGTGTGAAAAATCATGGAAAGTTATGGCGTTTAAAAATTATGAAAATTCTTAGAAGTTGAAGAAATAATAGAGGAGCTTGTAGGGCAGATTTAATATGTTGTAAAGAAATTGTCATATCTTGCTCTAGGAAGCTTGAAAAATTATATTGTCACTTGTAATTGAAAGTATGTTCAGATATGTTTTCATATTGGTAAGATTGAACACCTGTATTATAAAATTTATGAATAAAGGATAGTTAAGTATAGAGGAAAATAATTTGATGCCATACCACCAAAACTGGCGATTGGTCACGGCCAAAATCCCTGACCAAGACTGTGGGTTGCGGACTTGGGTCGTGACCATTTCGGGAGTGATCAATTTCGTGGGTTGCGGCCCAAGTCCGTGACCAAAAAATGGTCACGGCCCAGAGGGGGTCAAGGCAGATGGTCGAGGACTTGGGCTGTGACCCATGCCGTGAAGGGTCGCGTTCCTCGTCCGTGACCCATAACCGTGACAAATTGGTCGCGAACTTTGACCACAATCCACAACCGTGACAAAAAAAAAAGGAAAAAAAATGATCGCGGCCAAAGTCCATGACCCCTAACCGTGACCAAAAATGGTCGCGGCCAAAGTCCATGACCGACACCGCGACAAAAAAAAGGAAAAAAAAAGGGTCGCGGACTTTGGCCGCGACCATTTTTGGTCACGTTTGGGGGTCATGGACTTTGGCCGCGACCATTTTTATGCGTGACGGAAAAAATAATTTTAAAAAAATGTATTTTTTTGGTCCAATACTAAAATTGGGGGTCCATTGAGTGTACTGTCGGTTTCTACGTGTAACGTTGGACGCGTACGAGGTGTTACAAATATTTATTATTGGCACAACAATAAAAAAAATCACAAATTTCTAATCGAAAATGTTTTTAATAAACTAATATATATACAAACTTAAAAATATTACACGTCTTAATAATTCACAGACCAAAAAAAAATTGGGCAGAGTTTCTTCTATTTTCTGGACATTCCAAACCTTGTAAATGTAAAACCTGCTTATTATAAAGCCCGCACGGCCATAAAATTCAACAATCAAATTATAAAAGCCCGCACGGCCATAAAACTAAACAATAAAAGCCCGCACGACTGTAACACATTAAAAATATAATCCTGAATGTCCACAACATATAAACTTTCTTCATGTTGTAAACCATTGCCTCCTTCATTTGTTCCACGTGCAAAAATCCTACAAATGATAGGATACAAAAAAAATGATATCAGTAACCAAGTAGTTTTACAAAAAATTTAATCAAGCTGAAAAATTGCATATATGAGTTAAAATTATCAACATATCAATGTTTTTATACCTAAGTCTAGAAATATATAAATTATCATCGTATTCTCAAATCGGGGGTCTCATGATCGTACGATCAGTTCCTACGAGTTACATTGGTCCCGTGCGAGGTGTTGGTGCCATTCACGGGGCCGTTCGGGGGCTGTTTCGACTTTTCACCCACTAACGTCATGTTTTAAAGCCTAAGTCTAGAAATATGCAAATTATCATCGTATTCTCAAACTGTGAGTTCCGTGGCTGTGTGGTCAGTTCCTACGAGTTACATTGATCCCGTGGAAGGTGTTGGTACCACCCACGGGGCCGTTCGGGGGCTGTTTCGGGTTTTCATCCACTAACGCCATGTTTTTAAGCCTAAGTCTAGAAATATTCAAATTACCGTCGTATTCTCAAACCAGGAATCTCTTGGCTGCCGGGTCAGTTCTTACGAGTTACATTGGTAACGTGGGAGGTGTTGGTGCCTCCCACGGGGTCGTTCGGGGGGCGTTTTGGGTTTTCACCCTCTAACGCCATGTTTTTAAGCCTAAGTCCTGATATTTTTCAATTATCGTCGTATTCTCAAATTAGGAGTCCTGTGATTACGCGGTCAGTTCCTACGAGTTAAATTGGTCCCGAGGGAGGTATTGGTGCCTCCTACGGGGCCGTTCGGGGGCTATTTCGATTTTTCCCCCACTAACGTCATGTTTTGCCTCTAAGTCATAATATTTTTAAATTATCGTTGTATTCTCAAACTGAGAGTCCCGTGATCGCACGGTCAGTTCTTACGAGTTGCATTAGTCCCGTGCGAAGTGTTGGTGCCACTCATGGGGCCGTTCGGAGGCTATTTTGAGTTTTCACCCATTAACGTCGTGTTTTTATGCCTAATTCTAGAAATATACAAATTATCATCGTATTCTCAAACCGGGGGTCCCATGATGACGCGGTCAGTTTCTACAAGTTACATTGGTCCCATGTGAGGTGTTGGTGCCATTCATGGGGCCGTTCGGCTTTTCACCCACTATCGTCATGTTTTTAAGCCTAAGTCTAGAAATATGCAAATTATCATCGTATTCTCAAATCGGGAGTCCCGTGGCTGTGTGGTCGTTCCTACCAGTTACATTGGTCCCGTGGGAGGTGTTGGTGCCACTCACGGGGCCGTTCGAGGGTTGTTTCAGGTTTTCACCCACTAACGTCATGTTTTTAAGCCTAAGTCTAGAAATATTCAAATTACTGTCGTATTCTCAAACCGAGAATCCCGTGGCTGCACGGTCAGTTCCTACGAGTTACATTGGTCCCGTGGGAGGTGTTGGTGCCTCCCACGGGGCCGTTCGGGGGATGTTTTGGGTTTTCACCCACTAACACCATGTTTTTAAGTCTTAAGTCCTGATATTTTTCGATTATCATCGTATTCTCAAACCGGGAGTCCCGTGATCGCGCGATCATTTCCTACGAGTTATACTGGTCCCGTGGGAGGTGTTGGTGCCTCCCACAGGGCCATTCGAGGGTTGTTTTGGGTTTTTCCCCACTAACGCCATGTTTTACCTAAGTCCTGATATTTTTAAATTATCATCGTATTCTCAAACCGGGGGTCCCGTGATCGCACGATTAGTTCGTACGAGTTACATTAGTCCCGTGCGAGGTGTTGCTGCCACTCACAAGGCCATTCGGGGGCTGTTTCAGATTTTCATCCACTAATGCCATGTTTTTAAGCCTATGTCTAGAAATATACAAATTATCATCGTATTCTCAAATTGGGGGTCCCGTGATCACGCGATGAGTTCCTACGAGTTACATTAGTCCTGTGCGAGGTGTTGGTGCCACTCACGGGGCCGTTCGGGGGCTGTTTTGACTTTTCACCCACTAGCGCCATGTTTTTAAGCCTAAGTACTGATATTTTTCAATTATCATCGTATTCTCAAATCGGGATTCCCGTGATCGCGCGATCAATTCCTACGAGTTACATTGATCCGGTGGGAGGTGTTGGTGCCTCCCACGGAGCCGTTCGGGGGCTGTTTCGGGTTTTCCCCCACTAACACCATGTTTTGCCTAAGTCCTGATATTTTTAAATTATCGTCGTATTCTCAAACCGGGAGTCCCGTGATCGCGCGATCAGTTCCTATGAGTTACATTGGTCCCGTTGTGTGGTTCCTTTGCAAATTCATGGTGTTGTGCATTTGAAATTTACCAGATGGGTGAATCAATCGGATGACGCATCAAATTCCCACGCACCTCACATCAAGCATGCCATTTCATGGCCTCCGCTATCCACAGTACAGTAAAAAACCGTTTTAACCGTGGCCCAAGTGGAAAATACTTCAAAACCTTTTGTGGTACTTGTGAGCACTTGAGATTTTTTTCATGTTTGTCATTTCCATTCTCACAAACCACATATCTAGGCTCACTTCATACAGGACATTCATCCTTCTCTTCGTGCTCGTTCCGGTACGATATGCAATCATACTTGCAAGCATGAATAGATTCGTATTTCATACCTAAACCCTTCAAACTCTTCTTCATGGTAGGATAATTGTCTGGTAACATGTTCTCTTTTGGGAGAATTTCTTTAGCCCACTTAAGAATTTGGGTACGCTGTTCTCAGATAAACCAAATTGACTCTTCAAATTATGTAAACCAATCATTGCATATAATACCGAGTGATCTTCATCGCAATTTTTATACAACGGTCTAGACGCATCGTCTTTCAACCGTAAGTATTCCCGATCTCCTAGTAGTTCAGCATCAATTTATTCATTTACTTGGTCATAATGCGCATTATTTGTATCCATAGGTTGGTGGTTTTGTTGGTTGTGGAGTCCGTAAGCATCATCAATTAAGTCGGCCAAAGGACGATGTGTTGGTGAATTATGTACCACTTCTACTCCTTGGGGTTTCGTTACACGGTCGGGTGCCGGTAATTCTTCTGGAACATAAGGTACAACTTTTTCACCATGGTATGTCCATATTATATAGTCTTGACAGATTCCCCACTTTAGTAAATGCAACTGAACATCTTCCAATGACTTATATTTTTCGTTAATACAATGAGTGCACGGACACGGAATATTATCACTTTTAAGATTTTTGGAAGCGTATTTAACAAATTCATAAACTCCCTTTACATGATTATTTGATATCTAGTTAGTCTCTCCCATACACTCTTTGTATTGTGGGAAATCCATGCCATAATCTTCATATTCCAGTCCTGTGGTAATAGGTTAAAAAATATTATTACAACTGAAACAAAAAGAATATTCTTACGACTGAAACAAAAATAATATCATTACAAACGAAACAAAACCAATATTCTTACAACTGAAACAAAAAAAAATATCATTCCAATTGAAGCAAAACCAATATTCTTACAACTAAAACAAAAAAAAATTATTACAACTGAAATGAAAGAAAATATTATTACATCTTGGTCAATAGATAAACTGGCCAAGTAATAAAAGATTTTGCATAATTCCTCAATTCCATCCTATCCCCGTTGTTAACGTACACAGGTACATCTCCGCAGCCGTTGTATATTTCATCGACCATTATTTTAGCCTTCACCCTTCTCCAAAGGTCGGCAATGTACTAGAGTTCCATGAACTATGGAGATGAGTATGCACACGCCAACAAACCTCGAATTGCTCATGTCCTTGATATAGTACTCTTCGCCATAATCATTGTGAGTTGTTGACGATGATCCTAGCCCCGTGATTGGTGGAGGTGCAGGGGAGGGGAATGTTGGAGGATGAGGCATTTGAGAGGGGAATGTTGGAGGGGAAGGATATGTGAAACCTTGAGTAGGAGTAGGGTAAGGGTAACCTTGAGGAGGCATTGGGGGCCTATAACTTTCAAAAAAGTTCACAAGTTTCCCAATTTGATTCCTCACTAATCCCAGGGTATTTTTAATCTCATGGACATCCCCATCGGTCTTCAACTGGTGCTCCTTTTGGGATGAGATACAATTCTTGACCGAAGAAATCTCATCCACAAGAGGTGAAATGTGTTGAAGTTTTATTTTGGCATATGTGAGCCAACACCTCTCGTCCTCCCCCTTTTGTCATTTCCACAGGTCTGTGTGTCAGGGCATCATTTCCAAGGTCAAAGTCATCAGTAGGGCTCAAATAGGATTGACTGCTGATGGCCTCTATTGATTCCAGTGTCTTAGCAAAGTGCAGTGGGAATTTATTATCTTTCTCTCATCGAGCATGAAGGAATAAGTTGGACCGATTTGGGTTTTTACCGGCATTTGTACCATCCTTTGTCCTACTCTTCCATTCATTCTTCAAATCCTCATATGATTTGGATCCCAGCCTATGGATATCAGTTTTTTGTGCCCTATTTTTTTTATTTTGATCCCTCTGGACCAACTTTTTCTCCTTCGCCTCATTCTATAAAAACTTATTCCACTACTCCAACGGCATTTTAACATTGGGAGGCACTCTCTCTTTCAAAGCCAAAATATCTAAGCTCACTGCCTCTTTCGAGAAATGTTTCTTTCGAAGGTTTCTCCTGTATGTCCTCAATCCTTCAACAACCCGAGATAGAAACTTATTCTTGGAACGGTCAGGAAATGAGAAATGCTTGCAAAGATGGTCATGTTTGTCATCTTTGACAACTTGATCAACAAGGTTCCAATTATCTGGTCCACCGACTCCCATGTTTATTTTTCCCAACGACAAACACCAGGCTTTAAAGTTCAGCACGTCATTCCTATCACCCGTCGGGTTATTCCTGAGAAGGGAGAACCCAATAGGCTTCTTTTCATTTGAGCGGGAGGCATCAGGAGTGCTGGATGGGGGAGTTAAAGCAACGTGAGTGCTGGATTAGGGAATAGGAGCACTTGGAGTTGGACTTGGTGAGGAGTGAACCATTGGTGGAGTTGTGAATTGCTCAACCATTTTATTGAGAATTCGGGTTCTGCACGAGATGGTGAACCTCGTTGTGGTGTCACCTCGGCACTTGGTACCCTTGGGTTGTTTCCTCTCGACATTATCTACAAAAATGAAAAACTATAAGTGATTAAATAATTATAATAATATGAAATTATAACTAATTAATCAAGCTTATGACTATATATATATAGATAGATAAATACCTTTTCAGAGTAAGACTTTAGAATAAGTTCAATGTGTCTGATCTCCATCCATTCGGTATTAGTTTTTAAGAACCTATGAATTTTTGTACGTGGCCAACTTGGAGGAAGGGTATCTATGATTGATGTGTAGATATTCGTGACATGAACTCGGAATCCCCTATTTATCAACTTATTGGCAAGATTCAATTTTACATGCATGTGGCACGAGACATCACGGTCTATGTCAATGCTCTCTGTACGCAGTTGTATCCATAATGGGTGGATTTTTTTTCCGCCTTCTCCAACAATGTAACCAAGGTCAGGGTTATGTCGGGATTATGTGTGTGAAATATATTTTGTATAATGTCATCCCAATTTTCTGGTAGAGAAAATAGAATACGATCGAACAAGTAATCTTGCTGGAGATCAAATCCACGATTTACAAGGTAGTTAAATTGTTCGATCTTTTTATTTCCATACCTATAAATAGGAGTACCCTCTATATGACGCACACTAATAAAAGAGTTATGTGTGCGGTCTAATTGCAACCTCTCCCACTCTTGTTGACAGTAATTATCAGCGTGCCTCATTTTTCCTGAGAAAAGTATACGAGGGCATGAATACGAGTCCTACTATTAAGGTTTGGGTTTGAAAGTTATGAGAGTTTAAAAGTATATGTGAAATCACAACAACAACCCGCCGTAATTTTTTATAACATGTTTTGTTAGGGTTTATTATGAGAGAGTTTAACAGAAACACACACTGTACTTACACACATATTGTAGTACTTATACACATATTGTAGTGCAAAAAATCATGACATGCATATAACCCCCAATATAATATGATGGCACGCATATAACCCCCAATAAAATCACGACAAGGTGGATGTAAATTTTTTTACTCATTAAAAATCCATTTAATTATATTTTATCAAAAAAAAATACACACACATACAATCTAGGTTTATTGGTATAATCTATACAAACACACACATACAATCTAGGGTTTATTGACATAATATATACATACACACATACTATTTATGGTTTACTAAACCCTAATATTTTTTTGACATAAATCTATACATACACACACATACAATCTATATATATAAACACATACAATATAGGGTTTATTGACAAAAAAATAAATTATTTGTTCATAGTTACACACATAAATAAACATATACACATAAATCTATACATACACACACATATAAACATAAATCTATACATACACACACATACACACATACAAACGTAAATCTACACATACATACACAGATATTAGGGCTTTAGATAGAAATCACGAAATCCAAATGAAATCAAAATGAATCAATACATACCAGGGTTAATCCAAATGCAAACCAACTGAAATCGCCTAACCTTTGCAAATAACCGAAATCCAACTCAAAATCGCACTGAGAAGCATCGGCCTTACTCCAAATGAAATAAGAAGCAGCGGCCTTACTCCAAATGAAATAAGAAGCAGCGGCGGGTCTTTTTTTTTAAGACCTGGAACTGGTCATGGCCTAGAGTCGTGACTCCATGCGCGCGAACCTTAAAACAAAAGCAAGGCAGAGCTGGGTTCTTCAACTTGGTCATGGCCTAGAGCTGTGACCCACCATGCGTGACCCTTTTCTATGCTTGATTGACGTGTGGTCACGGCCCATAGCTGTGACCCATACCAAGAAATGGTCACGGACCCAAGCCGTGACCCTCAATCTGTGATGCGCGACCCTTTTTCATCAACCCTAGTGCTTGAATGAGGTATGGTCACGGCCCTAAGCCGTAACTCTCAATGTGTGTACTCTCTTCTTCGTCATGCCATGGGTCACAGACTTGGGCGGTGACCCATCTGCGACCAAGCTTGGAGGGAATTTTGGCGCGAGTTTGGCGCCAAGATGGTCACGACCTGGTCACGGCCCAAGTCCGTGACCCACATTGGTCAGGGATTTGGTTCATGGCCACTTCCAGAGCATCGATAATTTAGTGTGGTAATAAATACGGTCACGCCAAATATTGAGTGGGTCACGGCCCAAGTCCGCGACCAGCTGGTCGCGGACTTGGGCCGTGACCCACTGGGCGTGCCCATTCGTAGGATTTGGTGTAGTGAGATACCCCTTGAAAGAATGTTCTTATCTCCTCCTTCCAAAGGGTACTTTGAGTACATGTTTCATGTATATATACATTGAGAAGTATATTTTTATGTTTACTAGGGTTTAGTTATATATTCCTTATGAGGTATTTTCTAAAGTTGAATGTTCATAACTTTATCCACATATATACCATTGCATCGTCTTTAATCATATTTCATGGAATTCTACTTAAGTGGCATCATATTGTGGTTGTATAGTATTTAAAAGTTACATAATTATATTAGGATAATACTTATGATTGGGAATCAATACTAATTTAGTTGGATTGGCAGGTGTAAGGTCTAATCCACCCAGTTCAGCTCCACACGAAGGAAACGAATATACATAGTTGACAACCGAAGGTGAGTGTACTCACTGGAAAGATGTATTTTCACATTGTTATTGATTTGATCAAAATATTATGAATATGAAAATGTTCATTTTGGTTTACTAAAAATAGGGGTCACTCCCTGACCCGAAATGGAGGAGAATTGTCTATTAATGACACGGGGTTACTCCTTGACCAGGAATGGGAGAGAATTGTCTATTACAGACAGTATATGTGAATCATGATTTGAAAAGTTAGGTCATTCATTATGAATAGACCGAATAAGTTAACACATAATTATATGGATATGAGTTTTGTATTTAATTTTATGCAATAGTGTAGTAGTGATGCATTCGGTGAGCTATTTTGCTCACGGTTCCTATGTTTATGTTTTTCAGGTAACGTGATGTCACTGCCAAATCTAGGAGGTCGGGTTAGGTTAGCTAGAAATGGGTAAAACAAGAACTTTTGTTTAAATTTAAATGATGTAATTAAGTTAACTTATCCTTCAAGCAAGTATTTATAAGTATAAATACTTTAATGTTATAAAAAAAATTAGTTGTATGGATTTACTTTGATGCCTGTATAATTAAGACTCGTGTTTATGGTTTATTTAAATTAATTATGGTTTGACTCACTTTGACTTTTAAACTTAATTTAAGTAACTGGGTTGGGATGTGTCGTATGTACTCTTCTATTTTCTAGGACTCATGTGTATAATTCAGTTATTTAATTCATTTAGTTTATGCTTTTTGAGTCTCAGTTTAGTTTGTCTGAAAATTGGCCAAAGGGGGAGATTGAAAATCTCTATTTTGTGTTGGATCAATTTTGAGACAAATATTTTTTATATGCCCCTCATTTTTTCTTAAAAATAATTTTTAAATATTTTTTAAAACCTTATATCATAATTTCTTAATTTGGTTTAATATATAAACTATTTTTGATAAAATATTTTTACTGTGTAGTTTTAACTTAAATAATTTATATATTCTGATTTGTGTGTTTTAATTTGTTCCCATAATTTTTAATTGATTTTTATCATATTTATAATTTTTTGGAATATAAATGTGTGAAAATAAGCATCTGATTAAACATATCGTTAATTTAATTCATCATTTTGACACAAATATTAAAGTTGGTGTCGTTTTGGACTTTCGTTTTTCGGTCGTTTGAGGCATTGGAGATTTGCCTTGTTCAAAGTCAAGTCTTGGTTGATGTGTGTCCATCATTATCTCCTAGTTTATTTATGCTTTTTCCCCTACTGTTCACTTGAGAGATTACACATGTACCCTTATTATTTGAGTCCCATTTCAGCCCCTTGATTCTCTTGGTCTAGTACTTTGTTGCCCTTATGGGACTTGGTATTTTTTATTAGACCAGGGTGTGATGTACGAGCCTATATATTGTAGGCTTTGGGTGTCGAAAAAGTTAGGAATTTTTATTTGCAAATCTCAACGAACCTTTGCTAAAATGTTGCCCTACTTTCTCTCTCTAAAATACTCGTGTGCTTTCATACATTCTCGAGAGATTTCTGTGTAGATTTTTACCTCCAAACTCTTTTACAATACAATCATATATACTTGTTTGAGTTTGGTTTTTTTTTTGTTTCTACTGGTTGGAGTTTCGGATCTACACATTTTTAAGGTTTCTTTTGAAACTTTTTGAGCTTTGAAGGGGTTTACGGTTTGAGGTGCACGGATATGAGTTTCTTTGAGAAACATTTGGAGATTTGAAGTTCTCAGAAGTTTTTGGCATTGTTTGTATTTTTCCCACTCTTCTTTTATATATACTTATATTTATACATACTGTTAAATGTTTACCCACATGCGCGCGCGCACACGCGCACGCACACACACACACACACACACACACACATATATATATATATATATTTGTTGTTTGTTGGTACGTTTAAACTAGTTGCTTGTTTAGATCTAAAAACACTGTTAACGTTTTTTACTTTATTTTTTGTTTAAAGCGAGTTATGTTTTTCTTTTATTAGATCTCATTTGTGTAGTTACTGTTTTGATTAAAAGACTTAAAACGATTACCTTTTTTTGTTTTGTTTAATCCCGTGCTGATTATTTTAGCCGAGGGTTGTTCATCTATATCTCACTCATTTGACTTGGTTGAATCAGTTACCTATTTGGACTTAATTTGGACTTAAGTAAAATTTATGTCTTATCTTTCAAATATGATTTAAATTAATTATTTTAGAGGTTAAGGTAAATCTTTTTTTTATTCCTAACTGTTTATATCCTCTCACTTGAACATTTTTTGTGTGTTCATTTTATTTAGTTTGATTTAATCAATGTGTTAGATTTAAATCATATCTTTATTCTTTTTTTGTCAGTACAACCTTTATGAACTAAGTGCTTTTCCTATTCCCTTCGCTCATTTGTGTGACTGATTAATTTATTCATATTCTAAATCTGGTGTTAAGTATTATTTTTTTGAGTAAGTGTGAATCACAATTTTTGAAATTTTTTTCCTAATTTGTTTATGAATATTTACACCAACTGATTTGTTTTAGGATTAATATTTACTGTTGAATACTAATTATTAAGGAAGACCTTGCATGTGTCTTGTGATTTAATAGTTTATCATTCCTTTTTATGTACTGATTCATCCAATCCCATATTTATTAATTATGTCGTTGTGTGCAACTTCACTGATATCCTTGGTTGTTGTAACTAGTTATTGGGTGTGTTGTTGTGTGTGCGTCTCAAGTTGTCACTACCTTGGATGTTTAGTAAGATTCGGTGTTGTCGGGTTGTTTAGTTTTTGCCTTGGTGTACTTGTCTGTATTGGCCAAACTATTTCATTTATACTTGTGTTGCATTAATCTATATTTAAATATTTGTATTAATAGACTTGAGTGTGTGAGTTATCCTTGTACTAAAGGACACGAGGTTTTCCACTTGTTGGTTTCCTCGAGAACAAATATTGTGTATTCTCCACTTTTCCTCATTCCATTCTTAAAGGACATTTTTATCATGTATCACCACTTTTACTTACTTATGTGTGTGAATGTTTTAAATTTATAAACTACCCTTGATTTTTGTTAAAGATTTAAAAGAGTTTTTTAATAAGTAGACACTTTAGTGCCTTTAGTTATTTCAAGTGGTATCAAAGATTCAGGATTCACTTTTTAAAATTTTTTATTCCGTAAATCTCCAGAACTCTTTTTTTAAAACCTATTTTAAATAGGATTCCAAAATGGTAATTCCGTACGCCCTCCCGCATTTGATGGGGAGAACTTTGCTCCCTGAAAAGTAAGAATGGTTGCCCACCTTCAACATTTGGGAGATGAGGTATGGGAAATGGTTGAAACTGATTTTTCTATCCCTACAAAACCTAGTGATGGTGATGGTGATGCTGAAATGTTTGTTAGAAAATCCCTTTCGGAATGGACAAAAGAAGAAAAACTAAATTCACAATATAACAATAAAGGCAGAAAGGCTATTTTCCAAGCGATGTATGAAACTGAATTTAAAAGAATTTCAGCTTTCACCTCATCTAAAGAGCCTTTGGGACATTTTAAGGACCACTCATGAAAGAGACATTGGGGTTAAAAGGGCCAAGTCTCAAATGATTGTTAGACTTTATGATTCTATTTTTATGAAAGATAATGAGAAATTTGATGATTTTTACCTTAAATTAAAAGATATTATTAATCAATCACATGGTAATAGTGTTGTGTATATTGTTCTGAAATATGTGATAAAATATTTAGGTCTCTTCCTAATAGTTTTGATTTAATAATTCATGTTATCGGTGAAAATATAAATAGCAGTTATACCCCTTATCTCTTGTGTAGTGAACTTAGAACTTTTGAACTCAAAATACGCAAAGAGATAAACAAAGAGGCCAAGCACCTGCACACACCGAAACACAAAATGTGTTGAATTTTAGATCTAATGTAAATAAGCTATAAAATCTTGATGACTCTTCTATTACACTCGAGTCTTTGGACAATGAAATTGATTTATTTTCTAAACACTTTAAATTTTTTGTCAAGTTTAGAAATAGTGTTGCTTCAAGAGAAGGCCAACTTAGTTATACTCATAGAACTCTTGAAAAATAATTTGAAATGAAATGCCATGAAAATATTAACCCTACAAAAGATATTAGTCATATTCAATTTAGGAAATATAATAAATTTGGCCATTATGCTAATAACTGTTTTACCAAATCAAAACGGGAATCCTTGAATAAGGCCCACTTTTCAAAAACCTGCGATGATAGTTCGAAAAATGACAATGGTGTGCTAATAACTGTTTTACCAAATCAAAATGGGAATCCTCGAATAAGGCCCACTTTTCTAAAACCTGGGATGATATTTCGAACAATGACAATGGTGATGAGAATAAAAACTTTATGGCTTTTACGTCTATTTGTGCCATCAAATATGATGAAAGTTTTGATAGTTTGTCTATTATATCCGATGATTCTGATTTATTTCTAGACAGCTATGAGATGCAATTTGATAATTATTCAATGTTCCTTGCACACTCTCACAAAACTGTCACAGAAAACTGCCCTCTAAATGATGAAAAAATTAACTAATTTAATGAATCTTAATTTCTTAATACTGCTTCTATTCATATTGAACCTAATGATTTTCCTATTGAGGACAACACTAATTTAGGCAAAATTAATTCTATGTTGTTAGCTAAAATTTATGTTTTGAACAAATAAATTAGATTTATTTCTGATAAATGTGTGATGCATGTTGATGAACTAGAATCTGATATAGCATTACTTGAGAAAAGGGTTGTTATGTTAACTGAATTTAACCACTCTATTGAATTTAAACACAAGGATGTTTTAACTGAATTTGATGAATCTCAAAAAGATATTAATGATGCTTTGAAAAGTTGAAAAAGTTACTCTAATGCTCGTTTATTATCGAATCTTTGAATAAATATGTAGGCGAACATGTTCCTTTGAAGGGAATTGGATTTAATGGGAAATATTTTGGTGAAACTAATTTTGTTAACTCTAAAGAGCAACTCCCTCATGAAACTGAATTAAAAATGATCATTAAACATGTTAAAAATGAGGATTGTGCTACTAGTTTTGTTAAGACGATGTTTGTTTGTAGCTTCTGTCATAAAAATGGTCATTTAGAGAAATTCTATTTTAAGAAATTAAACAAATTAAAACTAAAATAGGCAAAGTTAGGCAATCTAAACACTTAGAAATAATCAAATTGCCAAACTTGTTTTCTAGTGTGTATTTTATTCTAAGAAGGGACATTTGGAGAAATTATGTTATAAATGATTAAATTTAAACAGAAAAGTTGATAATAAAACTAAGGCCATCAAGTGCTATAATGCCAAATTTGTTGGTAAAAAGACATTTCATTGTATTTTTTGCTCTAAATCTGGCCATTTAGAAGGATTTTGTTTCAAACGTGTGAATCTAAGTAGAAAATGGAAGAATGCTAATTGTCGCAAGTTGTCTTTTAATGCTAAATCCAATTCTAGGTCGTCTTACCATTGTAACTTTTGTCTTAAGATTGGCTATTTAGAAAAAAAAATTATTATAAATGTTTAAATTTAAACAGAAAAATTGGTGAAAATGTTATGCCTGGGATCGTTTTGAATCGACCACCACTTAAGCCTATTCTTGCTCATACTAAAACTTTCTTTACAATATTTAAGGGTAGGTGTATTAGGAAAGATGACTTGTGTTACCAAATGAGGTGTAAAGATGACTTGTGTTACCAATAAGAGGTCTACCCTTCATATCATAACACCAACCTTGCTTATCAACTTGATTGAATTCATCATCTTTGGTCCAAAATGAAGGGAAGTTAAAAGGTTTAGGGGAATTTAGATTATCCTCTTTAAGGTTGAGGAGTAGAGGACCATGGTCTGAGTTTGCCCTGTGAAGATGATCCACCAAATGGATAAACTTACCGTAAACCCAATTAGAGTTACCCACCACTCTATCAAGTCGTGCCCAAATCCGAGTGCTACCTTCACGATTGTTACACCACATAAATCTTGAACCGTCCATCATTGATCAATGACAAATTGAAATCCATCGTACCTTCCCAATTGACCCCATTACCTCCAATTTTTTCTTCGAAATTCACCACTATATTAAAATCTCCTCCCATAATCCATTTCATATCATCGATAGTTGGTATCAATTTCTTCCCAAAGGGTCAATTTCTCTTCCTTCTTACATTTAGCACGAATTGTCATAAATAATAAGGGAACTTCAAAAAAATCGTTGCACAACCAAAGTGATAATGATTGATCCCCAATCTTTGCCTTATCAATCGTCTAATTATTCTTCCAAAGAATCCAAATTTTATTAGAAATATTAGGAATACCACCTGAAAAGTTCAATTTCCTACACATTTATCCTATATTAGTCTCATCAATCTTTGGTTCTAATAAGGCCACAACAGTAATTGAATGAATACGAACGAGCCGTTTAAGTCTACGTATTGAAGGTCCATTCCTCACACCCCGAATATTCCAAAAAAGAAAGTGCATCATTTGGAGGAATTGAGTTTGAAAGTTTTAGTTAGCTTACCTCCTGACCGAGTCTTAGAAAAGGATGGTTTTATGGCCAAATAATTCTTTCAAGGTCTTTTCTTCTTAACTACAGAAAATTCTTCCTCCCTCAATTTTGGATCCGCAAAATAATTTTTCCTATCAAGTCTTGGAAATTTTTTAGATAAACCCATGGAAAAGGTGTCCCAATCATCATTAATCTCCCTCACCAAATCTGTTTCAGATTCTAAAGCATAAAGGTGGCGCCAATCTTCCATTAGAGAATTATCAGTTTGAAATCTAGGTGCTCTAGGAGAAACACCATAGTTCTTTGTCGTAAATGGATCTATGATAACCTTCTTGATTTTTGGGACATCAGCCATATCAAAATCCCACTCCTACAAAGGCTTTACTTTTATATTTCCAAGAAAACTATTAATAGGTTCATGCACTGTTAATGGGTTTGTTGTGGTCTTAGGGATTTCTCCATCTTCCAGCAGCGAAATATCCAAGTTCATGGGCTCAAAAGTGTTCGAAGTCTGCATCGGTATTGTCTTCTTAACAAACTTCAATTTTGTGCTATAACAAGAGGATGACTTCACTTTGATTATCTGTTCTGCAACATCTCTGCTCGTACTAGGTTTGCAGGAAATCTTCAAAACTGTTTTGTTTTTGTATGGAGGTAACTGTTTAGATGAAACAGGAGGTTCACCCTCATGAATGCCAACTCTTCTATCAATCTGCTTCCAATGAACTTTCTTAGCTTGAGGATCATGGTAGAGAATAGCCTTACCTTTATCTAAGTTTTTGGCCATGCAACTTTCATCATCATTCTCGTAGTCCAAACCATAGTGGGTGCCCAGTTTTGAACAAATGGAACAGTATTGAGGGAGATTCTGGTACCAATCCAATCAAAAACATCTTCTGCCAAAACCCTTATCGAAAGTGCCCATCCAAATCCTCTTGGAGAGATGTTTCAACACATTAACCTTCACACAAACCCTAGCCATGCTAGGTCTAGAGAGAGTCCCCATGGTCTCGTCAATCTTGATGGGGTTACCAATGGCATTAGCAATCGAAAAAAAAGAGTCATTTTGGAGAAGAAATGCACTGGGAGGAAAGGGAGATTCACCCATATAGGAACGTAAGGGCTATCCACATTCGCTAGAATTCGGTCAACCATTTTAACACTTTCATAGGGAATCTATGGATATACCAAGGATCCCTCAACCATATACGAAGGAGTCTTCCTCACAGATTAAATGGATTAAGATGTGTTTGTCGTTCAACAAACATATATTGAAACCATATTTTAGAAATAATGACAAGAAGGTTTTTTTTATAGTCTCAAAAGAGGGACGACTATGGTGGAATTGACCAATCAAGGAAAATTTGAAGGGGGTTGCCAACGCTGAAATATCCTCATCAGAAAAGAGTAATGCAATTTCACCTCTGTGATGAGTAGTGGGTTTAATGGCAGTATCAGAAGAAACAGTGTTATTATGAGAAAGAATATTAGCAAACGATTTTATTGAGATCCTGTCGGAGGGTTTGGGCTCTGTTTAGGGTTGACTGAAGTCTGAGAAGATGGATCAGATGGCAACAAAGCCATAGGAATCAACGACAAACAGGGTAGGTGAGGAAGCATTTATAGTAAGGGAGAGAAAGCGATTATAGGGAGGGAGAGAGAGAGAGAGAAAAGAGGTTTCCCGCTCAAATTTTCCTATCCTGATTTCTTTCTGTTATTAGAGTTTTTTGTTTGTTTATTCATTAACTCTTCTTGTAAGAATAATTTTATTAATTAATTAACCTAGAACATTTATCTTATTTTTTATATACTTTAAATTGAGAGGTGGGGTATTTTGTTACCTCCCTCCCTCATGCGAAGACAATTAAAATATGATTTGTCATGGATGACAAGACCTATATTTTTTTTCAAAGAATATACATCGAAGTGTATGAAAAAAGTTAACGAATTTAAAATTTTAAATGACATAGATAGCTAACAAAAACTACATTTAAATATAAACACTGAAGAAAATGGTATCATTATAGTTTTCTCTAGTTCAGAATCAACCTGTAAGATGTAACAAAAATATAAATGACATAGAGAATTAGATTTTAATTGCATAAAATAATTTTTTGTAATTTTAAATAAGTTGAGACGAAAAAACTACTTACGTATCCATATATTGTGAGATTCTTCTTAATGAAAACTGGGACAAAGACAATTATAAAATGAATATAAATAAGAAAATATTATTAAAGTGTCATATTTTTACAGGTTGGTGTAGAAGAAAGGAAAAAATAAATAACATTCACACTCACCTTTTCTTTTCTCTTTCCATCCTGATATAACATTCCTATGTTTTTGTTACTATTACAAACTCATATGTGTTCTAACACACACCGTAAAGACTTATATATGTTTGAACCAACCAAACTCCTTTTTAAGAACCCCAACATATTCCAAGCCACTACATTGTTTTTTTTTTCCTTTAAATTTTAGTCACGTTTCCATTACTTTAGTTTTTTTAATATTATTATGTGTATACATATACACTATAGTATAGCATGCATTGGAGAAACAAAAACACATAAGAAAAAAAATAAAATAAAACCCACTTCCCATATGTTAAGAGAGATAGAGAGAGAGAGGGGAGAGAAAGGGAGAGAGAGCATACCGAAAATCGTATACACACACATATATACATAAACCAATGCTACTCACCAACATCAAAGCATTGAAAAACAAATAGCTTTGATGGATATATATATATATATATATATATATATATATACATTTACCAAAAACCAAATATACACCTAATTCGAATTTATAGAGTTTTCAGCCAATTTGGGCTGAAAAAAGAAAATTAGGGGTTGTAAACTTGCACTTAACATCAAGGGTTGAGGAAAATGAATTATCTGATTAAAATTGGATTGACCATATCACATTAAAATAAAGAAACTCTCTTATTGATCTTTAGAGTGGTGAGGGATTAGGGTACGAAGATGACATAATCAATGGCCTACTTTTAAGCAACAAAAGATCAAAGCATACAATTTAATAGACTCAAATGCGATATTTGGTTTGGATGGGATAGGAATTCTAGTATATATAAACCACCACTACCCACCAACATCAAAACATGGAAAAATAAATAGCTTTGTCATGTGTGTGTGTGTGTGTGTGTGTGTGTGTGTATATATATATATATATATATATATATATATATAGAGAGAGAGAGAGAGAGAGAGAGGGCATACCTAGTGCGAGAAAGGTGATTGTTGGGCAGTTTCGAGAGAGCGAGTGGGGAGAGTGTTGTTGACTTGCAAGATTGTAAGGTGTTCGCAGATGGGTTTGGTATCTCATATGGTGGGGTTAATTAATTAGGTTTGATATGTAAATTCTCTTACTTTAGGGTAATTCATGTAGTCAAGGGAGTTAGAGGAACAAGTGTCAATCATCTCTTAGTTTAGGGTAGTTCATTGGAGTTTATAACAAAAACTTGTGACAATTAGACACTTTTGGTTACGAGCTATATTTATGTTGGTATTCAAATATGAATATAATTAAAATGGTATGAGAAATGGTAATATTGGAATGTGAAATTGTGACAGAGCCTCATGGAGGCCGGATTTATATAATAGTAGATTTATTGCAACTTTAAGCCGTTTACCCAAATTATATAAAACTATTTTCGAAGCATTCATAGACAAGATCCGCAAGGCTGAGGAGATTCAGACTTGCAGCTCCATTTGCTTCCAGATTTTCATTCAGTTGATTCTTATCATAGGTTGCTACTTATTTCAGTATTTTTGTTTAGTCATTTATTTCAGAGCTTGTATGGACCTTGAGTCTTGGTATTTTATTTCATAATGTTTTTAGGAGTTGAGATTATTTCAATTTATTATGTTAGATGTTTGAAATATTATTTATTCTAGTTTTATTTATTATTTAGTTATCGCATGTTAGGGATGTATTTAAATTCATTTCAAATATTTTTATTTATATGTTGATGTTGAGAATGATATAGATTGTTTAATCTACTCTATCTTTAGCTAATTAGAATGGCCAACCAGTACGTGGAAAATAGAGGATTGTTACAGTTGGTATTATAGCATCCCGGGGTCTTTTATCTTAGGTTCCTTGGGACTCTCGTTAAATTATGTGTTGCGTCCTTTAATATGTTAGGTCCTTGTGAGTAAGATTCATTGTATTCAAATGTGAATCATTAGCTAATACAAATCTTGTTTGCTTTCAGAAGATAAACACCAGGCATGGTAGAGCAAGATAGACTTTCAACAAGGCTACAGATAGGGATGCTCGGTAGGAGAAATATCTACAGTTATAGTAAGCATCATCAATAGCATCTGCAGTAGAATTCGTTTCTATTATTACTTAGGTAGTCACCACAACGATGGCTGTCATGTTACATCACTTCCATCCACAACCACAGGCACAAGTGGTGGTACCCGTCCAGCTGTAGACTTTTATTTGGGTGAGAGAGCGTGGGGCCTTTGCTAAAGGCAAACCACCCGAATTTATTGGGAGTATATACATTCTTATTGCGTACTGATGGATGAAGGACATCATGAGGGACTTGTGGATGGTAGAGTGCTCGGAGGTTAAAAAGTAGATATTGGCTAGCTTCAGATTAGTAGAAAAAGCTTTGTAGTGGTGGGAGTCGGTCACTATGATTGAGGATAGGGATACGATGACTATTACAAAGTTCTGGGTCAAATTTAATGACAAGTACTTCCCACCAGCTGACAGGGGTGAGAAGAAGAGATAGTTTCTGAGTTTGAAGTAGGAGAACCACATTATGGCATAATACGAGCAGAAGTTTACCATATTATCATTGTTTGCCCCAGAGAAGGTAAACAAGAAAGAGAAAAATATGGATAATTTCATCTTTGGTTTGATGTGGCATATCAGACAGGACATTTTGGGAAACCTAACTTTTACCACTTATACACAGGAGGTGAATATCTTTTTACTTCACTACCAAAATCGTAGAGAGTTTCAGAAGGGCATGGGATAGAAGAGGCTCATTACAAATTCATCTATCCAATAGGCCAAGAAAATTGGGGGTGACACTTAGGGGGCTCACCAGCCTAAGGGGCCTTAGTCAGGAAAGTAGCACTATAAAAATTATGAGAGGTTTGATGACCGTAAGGTCCAATGGCAGTAGTCTCAGCTGGGTTAATAGTCCTAAGTATAGCAGGCTAGAGTCCATCAGGGCCAGACACAACATGGTTGAGGACATCAGGGCTAGCATGGATTACAAAAGGAGAGACTCCATTTTAATAACACATGTTTTACTCATGGCGAGGGTGGACACATATCTTGAAGGTTACCTAAGGCCAATCAGGGTGCCTAGGAGCAGGGAGATCAGTGTGGGTATACGTAACCATTGCCATCCCCACTAGCTATTGTGTTGCTAGCATTACCATCATCACCAGTTCAGTATCATGGACAACAACAATTTCAATATGGGCATGGGTGTCATGTCACTCCTACGGAGGTGCAGGCCCCGATTCGAGAGGTTTGGGGGTATGTTTCCTATTTTTAGACATATAGGAGACATTTTTTTTATATTAATTCATCGCATTCATTCTTTAGTATTACATATTCTTGATCTTCGGGGATGGTAGATTTAGCATCAAATATTTTATTGCATGGTGATTTACCCATGGGTAGAGGGGAACTTATTCGTTTCGTCTATAGAGGAACAGTGGTGGATATTAGTAGACTTCATATTATAGTTGACCTATTGATTTTAGATGTTTCTGGGCATGACATTATCCTAGGGATGGGCTTATTAGTTATGTATCACACTTGCATTGATTATTTTGGGAGGTCCATCTTCTTTGACATTTCGGGACAAGAGATGTATTTAGTTGTGATATCACTCTCAGAGGGAGGGTCGAGCACGCATTTGTATTACATTGAGGAGGATACTTCCGAGGGATTCACGATGTCTTTAGACTCTATTTCAATTGTTAGTGAGTTTGACATGTTCCTAAAAATTCAGGGATTACCACCAAGTAGAGAGATTGAGTTTATTATTGACTTAGCTATGGGAACAAGATTGATAGCTCGAGAACCTTATTATATTGCTTTATTGGATATGAGAGAGTTGGGGGATCAGATTATGTAACTTTTGGGATAAGGATTTATTCCGAGGAGTACTTCGCCTTGGGGAGCTCCAATCTTTTTTGTTAAGAAGAAGGATGGATCGTTGAGACTATGCATTTATTATTGGGAGTTGAATAAGGCCACCATACATAAAAAGTACATGTTACCCCATATTGATGACTTATTCGACCAGTTGAGGGATGCTTCATAATTTTTAAAGATTGACTTGAGGTCGAGGTACCGTCAGTTGAGGATTTGGGAACAAGATATTCCAAAGGCATAGTTTCTGATGAGATTTGGTTTGTGTGAGTGTATAGTTGTGCCATTTGGGCTAACTAAGGCACCGAAAACATTTATGAACTTGATGAAAATGGTGTCAAGGATGTTCTTGGATCAGTTTGTCATTGTGTTTATATATGACATCTTAATTTCTTCTCGGATTGTGGACGAGCATGACCAATATTTGCGGATAATCTTATAGACACTACGATACTATAAACTTTATGCTAATTTTGAGAAGTGTGAATTCTGGTTGAGAGAGGAGTAGTTTTGGGGTCACAGCATGTCTGAGGAAGGGATATTACTGGACTCGAGTAAGGTGTCAGTGGTGATGGAGTGAGGACAGGCCACGTCGCCTATGGAGGTACGCAGTTTTCTAGGTTTGGCAGACCATTATTGTCAGTTCTTTCAAGGGTTCTTAAAGATAGTTGTAACTTTGATGAACTTTATGAATAAGGGGGTGCCATTCGTTTAGGATGAGTTTTTCCAGTAGGATTTTGACGAGTTTAAGGTCAAGTTGGCTTCAGCTCCAGTGCTCATTTTCTCTCATGGCGGGTGGAGTACATGGTTTATACTGATGCATCATTATATGGACTTGTAGGTGCACTAATGCAGGAAGAAGGGATGATAGCTAATAATTCTCTAAATCTTAAGCCTCACGAGGGGAATTACCCTACCCATGATCTGGAGTTGGTAGTAGTGAGTTTTGCTCTTCAGATTTAGAGACACTATATTTTAGGGGACAGACTCCATCTTTTCACGGATCATAAGAGTCTGCAATACTCATTCATGCAGAGGGAGTTGAATATGAGGTAATGTAGATGGCTTGAGTTCGAGAATAAATTTCAATTTAATATTCAATGTCACCCAATCAAGGCGAATGTAATAGCAGACGTCGTGACCCACGGGCTGACAATTACACTTTCGGAGATTTAGAAGGAGAAGTGGGGTTCGCTTCTCACTAAGGATGAGTTATCTCATGTCTTTATGGAAGTTCTTACAATTTTCAATTTATGAAAAACCGCAAGTGAATGGGCTATTACAGAATAGCGAGTATAAGTACAGATTGAACCCACGAAAATTTGTCAATTTTAATATTTAAAATAATTGCAACAATCAAACTTGACTAAATGGAGTAGATAATAATTAAGAACTAAACTAAATAAAAGCAACTAAGAATAATGAGAGAAACACACGAGAGTTGTAAATAATATGAAAGAATTAGGATCCGGGATCCATTTATCACATACCTAATATTGCACACTAATTTAATGTTGTCATTCCCTTTTTATAACTCAAATTAAACCGACTCTCATCGCGTTTAAATAAAAAAATTTAACGGTTATGTTCGAAATATTTTTAAAGTCTCTAATAGACGGCTAAAATACCTATTCCCTTAGAAAATACAAGTTATAAAGTTCAAAAATGTATTTAATCATGGACTATCAAAACAATCAAATTGCAATCATAATCCATCAAAAATTACTATTTTTAAATATCAAAATTTGATTTGACAAAATAATTTTGAAGGTTTTAAGATGCACAATTGTGTCGTTTTAAAATGAATACCGAATTTTTTATAACAATTAAAATGAGTAGAGAATAAATAATAATAAAATTAACGTGACAATATTAGCTAAATATGATGAACTTTATCCTAATCCTAATAGAAGAATTAAGCTGCCATAATGAAAGACAAAAACAAATTGCAAGAGTGGGTAGATTTTTCATTAATTAATCAAACTTACAATAAGTTTTCTAAGAATAATCTTCAATCCTATAAAAAAATTGGCCCACAAATTGAATACAATCACTCAAGAATTTCTCCCCGAAATTATAAGTGAAATTGTGAGCCCAAAGGTCTTATTTATAGGCTAGGGGTGAGGGGTTCAGGGAGGAAATCTCTTTAATTGGCCGAACAGTGTTAGAACCAAACACTTTACCTCTTTAGTGTTTGGATCAGAATAGAGTACTCAATTTCCCCTCACTCGAGGACTCTTAGCTTTGCTTACTGAACATGCAAAATAGTTTTTTTTCGAATGATTGTAAAAATCAGATTTTCATGCTTTTCTTGAGTTGATCATCAATTTGCACTAACTTTCATCATTACGTGAAAATTTTTCACTCAGAAACTTTTTTCAACAAATTAGCACAAGTAAATTATAAAATTATCGAAGTGCCCATTTTTTACTTAAAATTACCATTTTGAATCCTAATTTAATCATTCTTGCATGTTTTCTTTATTTAACAAAATAGTCATAAGAACTTATTAAATAAAATAAAATGGGATTAACAAAGTATATATTTGGGTATAAAATATACAAACTAATGCACTCATTACTTACCATCATACTTGAGATCATTATTCCGGTTGTGAAGGCACAGACGGGGGTCCTTCTTTTCAGGAGAAGGTCAATAAATTATTAGTTGAGGAAGCAGAGTCGTGATCGATTGGATCCAATGGGGGTTCACGATTCCACAATAGATTAGTGGTTCTCGCGGATGAGCAGTTTTGGCAGGAAGTGATGATTAAGTTGCATGGATTTCATTTTGAAATGCATATCGATGGAGATAAGATGTACCAGGATATGAGGTGCTAGTGTTAGTGGGAAGGCATGAAGAAGGACATCACAGTGTTTGTGTCCAAATGTTATTGGGAGGAAATAATGAGTGCTCTTATATCACTTATAAATGCAGAAACCAATTTTTAAATATATTTTATCTTTTTATCCTAAACATGCATCTATTGTGATAAAACAAATAAATCAAACTAAGCAATCAACTAAGGCCAAGTTTCAGAAGAAGAAAAAAAGGGGGAAAAACCTTTTATTCACTTAGAAACCTACAAGATAGCCGACTTAAAAACTACTTGATAACCTCCACAAGTATAAAGCGCTAATCTTCATAAATCTCTAATGAACAACTATGATCCTCGCAAGAATCACAAGACCGTAGTCCTCTGGCAGCCTTACCCTTTGTCTCCAGTAGTGAATCCCTGCAGGTATCACAAGTCGGACATGGAGATGCTTTATCCACAAAGGTGTATACAAATATACTAAACTTTCTAGGGATTAAACGAATTCACAAGAACAATATTCAAGGATATTTTGTTGTGAATTAAAAAGTGTTTTACAACACAATAGGTGAAGAACTTTAGCAAAAGTTATGCAGAAACGGATTTGGCAAAAGTCTTAAATGTTCTGAACATAAAACAGGTATTTATACAAGATTAGAGGCAGCACATCGTTAGAATGATATGAAGCAGTCGTTCTAACGAGATAGAGATCTCATTCGAACAAGAGTTCCTCTTGCTTCTAACGACCCTGTAAAACGTAAAACAATAAGCTTCTTTTGATGTACATTTAAAAACATACCTCGAACATACTTGTAATGTATAATTGAAAACATACTTGTAATGTCATTTGAACGATATTGAGATATCGTTTGAACGATCTTAACGAAAATAAAAAAATTCTCTTACAGTAAACATTAGGAAAAACATTTTTCGTTTCGAATATTAAAAACCCTGTTCGTTTTTAATAAAAAAATAAACATCCCAAAATATAATTTCGTACATTAATTCATACTCTAAAATGTTTTATACCTTTACGAGATGTCGGGAAGTCTTCAAACTTGGAGATGTTTGAGTTCAGTTCATCTTGATAGTGTGTGATGATTTGTAACGGGATATGCTAAACTAGCCTAAAGTTGTGTTATGAACAATGTTGGAAATATTGTTCTTACAAATCTCCCCCTTTGGCAATTTTGGTACAAAACAAACAAACATTATCGAACACAAACTAAAATCAAAATCACTTATCACAAAAATACTAACACCCTGCCTAACCCTAGAACGAAATGGTATAGTCTCTTTGTCTTCAAAACTTCTTCTTCTTCCCTTTTTGGAAAAATTTATCTTCATCCGTATGTCTTGAATTTTTCTTTAAGTACCTACACACATGAGACAAAAACATATACCCTCGTGACGCATCGAGTTTGAAATAAATTAAAACTCATAAATAAATTCTCCCCCATAAATCAAACTCATTTTAACTTGCTCTCCCCCTTTGTTTTTATCTGAAGTAGACAAAGAGGTGGAAACATAGGCATGAAATATGAAACATCACATGGAAGATAATACATCATCACCAAAAGATATAAATCAAGCACGTGTAATGATCATCTCAAAGGCAAACACAACCAACTATTTTTGAAAATTTTTAATTTTTCTCAAAAAACAGCAAAACTTTCAAAAATATCATACAATACCATATATAATATACGCAAAATATATCAAAGAAATTTGATACACATATATAGGTATAAATTACCATAAAAATGATACAAAATACATAAGCTTTACACACTAGCATAGTATTGATGTGTCCAAACATGTGGGATGGAATGAATGGATGTGAACTAGACACAAATGAATTATAACTCGAATACTCAAATATGTTCAAGAAGTTATAATTAACCACAAAACTTTATCAAACTAAGCTTTATCCTCAAGTGGAAAATAAAGTTGAACTTAATGAACAAAACATGCACAATGCACACAAGCATAAATATTAATGATTCTACAAATCAATAGCGTCATGACAAAATAAGCGTAACTGGATATCATTGTGCAAATCTGTTGATCTTCAACTAAACACCCTCAAAAGATAAACATATATAATATTTCTTTTCTTTTCTTTAAAAGTTATTTCTTTTGAATGATCAAACAAACTAAACTATTTTCGCCCCTTTTTGGCAATTTTTTCTTTTTATTGCCTTTATTTTTTCTTGGGCTCTTTTCAAACGGTGTCTTTCACGACGAGTTCACTTCCCTCTCGCATCCATATCCCGTGTACAATAAAATTTCTTTCAATAATAAACAAACTCTCACATGCAACGGTTCCTACATGCACAAATCCACCAAAGTCACATAAACATGCAGATGACAAAATTGATGGGAGAACATCTCACCAAAGTCAAATGTACATCGTGAAGTAAACACCCAATAAGTTCGTGCATGTGTGTGAGAAGGCATGTACAAAGTCGAATCCATAATACAAATCAAGTTAGAAACATCTCCATAAACATGGTTAAGAACAATCGAAATATCTAAATTCATAACCAAATGTCCTAGCTGTGGCCATCCCGATCAAGATGCGTGCTCTTTTTCTCTCTTCCATCTCCCCAAAGGGGGATAGAGAAGGAAGGGGGATTGAAAGGTATTGCGCCCTACTTAGGAATGCTTCGACCGTTGTCAGTGTCGGGTAAATGTAAAAAGATGGAGTCGCCAGCCTATTTTCAACAAAACATGCAAAAGAATGTGTCGTCGCCTCGAGAGAACGGAATCAAAGACAACTAATGCATACGAAACCAATAGTTCGAAGGTTCGGAGGCTAAGTTACGGAATGGGAAGGTGTTAGTCAACCATCCCGCCCTTTCGGTCTCTCATGGGCTTGTGTTATCATTTTTCTTCATTTCTCCGTGAAGTGTATGTGCGCGTATATATAATGGATATCGGAATCATTCAACTCATACCATGGAAAAGATAAAGTGACGTCATCCATAGGAATGTTCCCAAAAAAATAATATATAGAAAATATGATTTATGCGTTTATCACGATATTGATCGTTATGATGAAATGATAATATGTTTTGTATGAAATGCTAACAATAGTCACAAACACAATATGTATAATAATGCAAGAATATGATAAATATGAAAATGGGGGGTTTGGGATTTCAAAAAATTGAAAATTAGAAAAATTAGGAAATTGGACTCGAGTCTCAGGTTTTAATCCAAAACGCCTATGTAGCCTATAAAGGCATCAAAGTCCACGTAGTTCAAATGCAGTATGGGGGTGGGGTTTATCCCATAGATTCGAACGGGATTCTATTATGGGTTTAAGTGTAGAAAATGTGTTTTAGTTTTGAAAAAGTGTGATGGATAATCCCGTTCAGAATTTATGGGTGTAACCCTCTTTTTGTTTGTTATAGAAAATAAATTTTGTGCAATATACTAATAAAAATGTGAGATGTTCATGTGTATGAACTAAAGTAAGAACTAGATTATGAATCTAATGAAATTTATGCAAAAATAACAAATTTAAAGAGGGGGGGAGGATTTGGACCTTTGAAGCTTGATCTTTGATCTTGGACGAACTCACTTGAGTGTAAGATGAAAGTTGGATGAAAGAGAATGAGACTTTTCTAAATTAGTTATGAAAAGGATGGTAATGAAAGCTTGAATGGAATTTCACATGAGGAAACTTCGTTGATTTCTAGAGAATGTTGCTGAGATCAGTGATGCTGATGGATCTAAGGTGTGCTTTGGAAGTGAGGTCATGCCCTCTATTTATAGGGTAACAGGTGGTGCCGATCAACATGGACCTAGCCCTGCCAATCGGCAGGTGACCCTAGACACACTGCCGATAGGAAGGGAAATGGACCTGCCAATTGGGAGTCTCGTGTAGATTTTCCCAAAAAAACGATTGTAGAACGCAATTCGTTGATCCGAATTGCACAAGGGACATACCATTAGAAAGGTAATTCAGAGACCTTCAAGATTTCTTAGATCGCTCCTGAGTCCAGGAGTATACTTTGGGTCAAATGTGGCTTGGAAGAGCACATCGATTCTTTGGATGGGAGATCATCGGAAGGAAATGGATCGTTCGTCCGCATGATAAGTCATAATTGCGCACGGGGTGTACCATTGGAAAGTTTAGGATTTTTAATTCAACATTCCAAAGAGTTTTTCTCAATTCAAAAAGTTGACCCTGGTCAATCGGGGCCCGGAAGCGCTCGGTGACCTCTCGGAGTAAAACGAATCGTTCGTCGACATCGTAAGTCAGAAAAGAATAAGGGGAAAACCTTTGGAAAGGGTATTCAATGACCTTCATAGATTAATTCAATATCATTCAAGCTGAAGATTTGACCTTGGTCAAACGGAGCTCGGGAGCGCCCGATGGCCTTCGAATCAGTTTTTAGGGGGAAATGGATTGTTTGTTCAGATGGTTATATCATTTTACGCACGGTGCAGATCGTTGGAAAGGGGTTTCAGTGACCTTTGAAGATTCAAATAGATTTAACTCTAACAATGAAGTTTTTTGGGGTCAAACTGGGACTCGAGAGCGCCCTATGGCCTCTAGATCGGTACTGGGAGTATGACCTAGGGTTTGTAGTGAAATGAGGAGGTGTTAGGGACCTAAGTAGAGACTTAGGGGATCCTATAATTTGGTGTCTACAGATCCCCTCGACGGGTGAGCTTGGAATAAGTGAAAGTCGTCGAATAGACACCACATGATTTTAGGAAAGAGGTTAATTTCGCGGGCCTAGGGGACGAGGATGATCGATTTAGAGGGTCAAGCCCGATTCTGAGGACCTAAGGGGAATGTTGGGGATGGTAGATTCTACGAGCCGAGGTTAATTCTGACCTAAAGGAGGTGACGATCGAGGGCCGAGGTAAATTCTGACCTAAAAGAGGTGACGACCGAGGGTTGAGGTCAATTTTGACCCAATACAGGTGAAGATCAAGGGATGAGGTCAATTTTGACCTAAAATAGGTGATGATCGAGGGTCGAGGTCAATTTTAACCTGAAAGAGATGAGGTCAATTCTAACTTGACAGAGGTGATGACCGAGGTCAATTTTAACCTAAAAAGAAGTGACGACCGAGGGTCGAGGTCAATTCTGACCTAAAAGTGGTGACGACTGAGTGACGAGGTCAATTCTGACCTAAAAGAGGTGAAGATCGGTGGCCGAGGTCAATTTTGACCTAAAAGAGGTGACCACTCGAGGTCGAGGTCAATTCTAACCTAAAAGAGATGACGACCGAGGGGAGAGGTCAATTTTGATCTAAAAGAGGTGATGACCGAGGGTCGAGGTCAATTTTGACCTAACAGAAGTGACGACCCGAGGCTGAGATCAATTATGACCTAAAAGAGGTGATGATCCGAGGCCGAGGTCAATTCTGACCTGAAAAAGGTGACAATCGAGGGTCGAGGTCAATTCTAACCTAAAAAGAAGTGACGACCGAGGGTCGAGGTCAATTCTAACCTAAAAGAGGTAACGATTGAGGGCCAAGGTCAATTCTAGCCTAAAAAAGGTGATGACCGAGGGCCGAGGTTAATTCTAACCTAAAATAGGGTGACTAATACTGAGGGTCAAAGCCAATTCTGAGGGCTTAAGTTTTCTTGGGAAAATTTGGAGACTCCACCGTGGATATGTATCTTGCGGTTCCGCTGGGGGTTTTGGGTGAGAATTTGATTTTAGGTTCCGCTAGGGAAAAGGAAATAATCCGAGGGTTGGATGTTTCTTAGCTGAGATTTTTTTTATTTTTGCGGTGTCTTTTGGAGACGTTTCTGGGAGGATATCCAATTGATTTTGGGAATTCCGTTGGGGAGGTGAGAGTCCCACTGTGGAAATGAGTGTCAATATGGTTTTAGGAAATTTTCAGGGATTTTTTGGGAATTTTCGTACAAAATTTCAAGGAGGGTGCCAGTCGGCATAGTTTGAGGGGTGCCAAACGATAGTGGCACGATCTTTTGGGGTACCTCGAGCCGGTGGAGGGACATTGACGATCAGTGGGTGGAAGGGATATGCCGATCGGCATGCCCCTTAGCCTCCTATAAAATGGGGGTTATCCTCATTTTTCACAGTTTTCTGACTTTCTTTCTTCTGTAATTACCTTCTGTAAATTGTTTTAGCATTCCGAAATCAAGTGATGGCTGATTTCTCAAGCAGCGCGACACATATGGCATGGCTCAATGTTGACGATTGGGCACACATGGAATGGAGGGCTAGGGTTCCCCTTGCATTGGGAAGCAAAAATTACTTCGACTCATTTAAGCCAATGGCGGATGAGCGGACCCTTTTGCGTGAGCCGTCGCATCATCGATCTTCTAAGGTGGTGAACCCTGGTGGCTATGTAATTATTGATGTATTTTGGTATTTTTTTTCTTTTTCCTTGGTGGTATTTCCTTATTTCTTGAATTTTGATAAGGATTTTACCTTTTCGTCTTTGATAGTCTAATGTCTCTATGTTGACTCTGCATTCTTGAAGGATGACTGGCCTTAAGGATGTTTGGGAGCACCTTCTATCAGTGGTGCGTTAGGTGGTGTCATCGGTCGATTTTGGGAGACTGGTGTCTGCGCTGGAAAAGATGCCTCGTTCGACAACCGTTCTTTGTGCTTTGGGGGGGATATGGTGGGACACCACCCACACCTTTCATTTTGACTTTGGGGAGATGAAGGTGACTCACATAGAGCTGCTGGGGATGGGTTATAATGGGGTACAGATTGAGGTGGACAGGACTTTAAGGGTTACGCTGGAGGCAGTGACGGCAACGTTGGGTGATGTGGAAAGGGTAGTCTCTGGGGACTCTCTTCATTTGTCTCTTTTGAGAGAGTTATTGCTAAGTATGAGGATTGATGAGGAGGATGGGCTGTAGGTGACGCATATGGGTCGTTTATTCATTGTACCAGTGTTGGAAGGTTTCTTAGTGGCGACGAGTGGCGAAGTCGTCCACTTGTGGTTTTTTCCATTTCTGAGGGTGTTTTCGAACATCCCTCTTTTTGATTGGGGGAGCCTGACCTTGGATACCCTTTATTCTTCTTTTGATGTTTTCATCCAGTGTTGCCGATAAACTTTTACTGGGGCCACATATCTTCTTGAGGTATTCTTTATTTTTCACATTTTCTTTTATGATTCGCACTTCATTCTTGATTGCTGACCTTTTGTCATTTGCAGACGTGTTTCTATGAGGTGATTGGATTTAACACCCAATTGATAGCTTGAAGGATGAGTCTATTGGGTAATTCTACTGAATGAATCGATGGCTGACGTCCAACCGGCAGTCGAAGAAGTCTCTCTCTCTGGAGATGGTGTGTCAGGTCTTGAATGGCCTGACTAGCGGGCGAGTAAATCCTTATTTCTCTTCTGATACCATTTGTCCTTTATGATATTTTCTTGATATTGATCTTTCTCTGTTGGGGAATTCACAGGTGACCTTCTATCCAAGGGGGACGGTCATCCAGCATACGGGGCTGACTGGGGGGAATGGGCAGATGCGGCGTCTGTTGGCACATGAGTTTAGCTACCCCTAGTATCTCGAGGAGACAGTAGTTTGGCAGGTTGTGGAGGAAGAGGTTATGGTACCACCTATGAGGCCCCAGTGTATATAAGGTGAGTGCGGGAGATGGCGGATGATTCACGGATAGCGACGATGATGGACAAGCCTTACTCAACATATACTGACATAGTGGCGACACTTGATTATATGGACTTTGTGTCGAGCCACTTGATACCACCCAGTATATATGACGTGATGCCTCTCCCCCATGCGGGTTCGAGTCGGCCAGTGGGATCTTCCCATAGCAAAGGTGGTGCGTCGACATCAGCAGGGGCAAGGACCTCGGAGGTTCCTTTTGTGCGGCTAGTCCCTCCTTATTATAATATCCAACAAGCTGATGGAATGTCGATTAGTTTGTTGCACCGTCCTAATGAGATGGATTCGGAGGAGCTAGGGCTGACAGAGAAGGTCCTTGATCCAGCGGTATAGTTCTCATATCTTTGTCTTTTGATTACCTTCTTTGCCTCAAACTGACTGATCTGCTCTTTTCTATTTTTATTTGCGTCATGTCTGGGTATCGACCACCTGGCTGAAGGATATTCGGGATTGGATAGCTTCAGTGACCGCCCATATTTGGCATGCGATTCAGGTTCCTTCTTACTTGGTTTCGTCTGCCTCATCTGAGGAAGGGTCTGTCTCGGGGAGTGGAGGTACATCATCTCGTCGTCGGGGGAAGAGAGTGCGTCGCGGGGAAGGAGGTTACTAGGGAGAGAGAGGGAGAGAAAAGAGAGAAAAAGAAAGAGAGAGAGGTTGGTATGTGAGTGGGAGAGAGAGAGACAGAGAGGGGGGGGAATTGGGTTAGGGCTGAGTCCCATTGTATTTTCTTGTTTCTTCCTACAAAATTGATGTAACACATCAACATCTATGCTAATAAAATGAAGTTTTTGTTAATTTTTTCTTTTAGTGACTTAATTCGTGTGCTCTTTCTACTTTGCTACTGAGACCATAAAAATAATTAAAAATGATTTGAGAGAGAATTTATTTTAAAATGGGATAAGTAAAAACATAAGGATAAGGAAATTCAGAATTTCTTTGAATAAAAATTATTTTTATTAAGTTTTTTTATTTTGACAAAAAAGAAAAAAAGGGAATTTTCCCCAAATAGGGGGTTGACAATCGGCATGCCCTTGTCCTGCCTATCGGCATGGCAGTCAAGGCCAATTAATCCAAGGCTTTGATTGCACTTTCTTCAATTGTTTGGTACTTGGTGGGGTAAGTTTTTTTTTCGATTTCTACAGGGTTCCTTATCTTTGTTTGAGGATTTTCAAGTATAAATAGGGGTGTGGATGGAGTATTTTCTTCACATCTCCACATTCCTTCTCTTTTGCATTCTTCTTTCTTTCTTTGTGATATGGCTATCCCCGACAGTGTTGAATTTGCTAACTACCTTGAAACCTTGGAGGCGATGTGCTCATACAATGTTGATTACGATGCTTTTAACGTGCGTCGAGTCTCCTTATGGCGACCGTCCCATAGAGTGGAACATGATGATGGCAGCGGTAGAGTTCTGGTATCCTGAAGACCATGTCTTTCGCTTCGGGTTGGACAAAATCTATTCGACCTATGAAGAGTTTTTTGCCCTGTTGGGGATAAATCCCAGTGTTGCAGCAGCTATGCCTGAATTTTCCCGATCGCCTAGGAAGCTGTTTACGGGACTTCTTCATATCTCGCCTTCGGCGGCTAGTTCACTGGTTACAGGAGGAATGATCTTTCTTCCTAATGTGCTATACTATGTGCATTTATAAGATGTTGGTGATGTAAGCTATGTCGAAGCCGTCATTCTGGGTTTGATTTCAAAATTACTGTTGGTGACTAGAGAACTGTTGGTGGGCCCATAACTCACAACCATTGCTTCTTGGATGTTGTACCATCGCAATCCTGCGACGGTCACTACACCAAAATGTGAATTTTGTGACTGCCTTTTTGTGACTCCCAATAGGGGTGACAAACTAGTCACTCCCGGGAGCATTCACAAAATTATTTGTGACTGCCATTAGGGGTGATAAAATTAATTGATTAAAAAAAATTTGAGTCAATTAGTTTGTTACCGCTAATAGGAGTCACAAATGTTGCCATATAATTAATTTGTGACTCCTATAAGCAGTCACAAATTTATAACTGTCACAAGCCCTCACAAGTTTATTAGTAGACACAAGTTATGACTCTTATGAGCAGTCACGAAATTATAACTGCTATGAGGAGTCACAAATTTTAGTCTTAGACTTAATTTATGACCGCTATTAGCGGTCACAAATTTTGGTCTAAAACTTAATTTATGACTGCTATTGGCAGTCATAAATTTATAACCGCTCCCAGCAGTCACAAATTTTGCTCTTATACTCAATTTGTGACTGCTATTAGCAGTCACAAATTTGTGACTGCTATTGGCGGTCACAGAATTTTTCACCTTTCCCTCTATACGTGAAGATCGAGCTCCCGCCCTCTTCTCTCTCTTTCATTTCCCTCTGTACGCATCTCTCTACGAATCATTTCGATCGGTGAAGGTATTTCCCTCTCTCTACGAATCTTGAAAGCAAACCCTAGATTACAGTTTCATATGCTTTTAATCTCTACGCATACCTCTTCGCAAGTTCCATTTTTCGTTTGTTTGCTTTTAATTTTCATATGCTTTTAATTTTCATATGCTTTTAGTCTTGAAAGCAAACCCTAGATTACAGTTTCGGAACTTATTACCTGAGGTTGTGCTTCGCAAGTTCTATTATAGGGCTTGCTTTTCTTACTTTGATAACAAAAAAAATGAATATTACCCCAAAACAATAAAATGCTTAAATCATTTGGGTGAGAGTTGTTCTTCATCAATAACGTCATTTGCTGTTGGGTGTTCCAGAATTAAAGACTTTTTCTTAATTGAGAAGGTATATTTTTGGGTATTTTTGCTGTCTAAAGCCCTAATTTCAATTCTCATTGTGTGTGTGCGCATTTCGATTCTTATTATGTGTGGGTATGTGTGTATATTTGTGTGTATGTAGAAATATCTGTTTATATGTGTGTATGTATGTGTATGTATAGATTTATGTTTACATGTGTGTGTATGTATGTGTATGTATAGATTTCTGTTTATATGTGTGTTTATGAGTGTATCTATATACAAATTGTATTTTATGTTAATAAGCCCTAGAAATTGTATTGAGGTTATTTTTTTGACAAAATATTATTCAAAAACTCTAGACATTATATTTTTTTGACAAAATATAATCAAATGGATTTTTAATATTACGAGTTTTGCCCGAGCTTTGTGATCAACGTTCTCTAGACAAAATATAATCAAATCTGATTGTTTTGTTGTGAGTATATCTACACATCGTTTAACCTCTTTCGTTTTTGAATATTATCTTGTTTGGGAATATGTTAGATTTTTTTAAATAATCATTTTATACTATTCATATTTATTTTATCTAAAAATTAATTAAATAACCATTGTTTTGTGCTCGTTGAAGTTTTGACGTTTTGTGCTTGGTTGGGTTTTCCTGTGAGTTTTAATGCAATGATAGTATTAATGCAATGATAAGCCAGAGATTATGTTCTAAATATTAGCTCAAACTTCATTTAATTTTATAATTTACTGAGTTTCTATTTGTTTGTATTGTAGAATTAATGGGGTTTCCACAATATAAAGAGTGGATGGGTGAAAGTTGTAGAGTGGGGCAAGTATACGTTAATGGGGTTAAAGACTTTGTGAATTATGCAACGAAGAATCTCGAAACTGATATTATCCCATGCCCGTGCAATCGTTGTAAAAATGGGAAACGCTTGAAAGGGGTAGATGTAAAAGTACATTTGTTTCATTGGGGTATGCAAGTTGACTACACGTTTTGGCATTTCCATGGGGAGAGGGAATTTAAGTATATTCCAGAAGAAATACTTGTCAATGAAACCATTCACACAAATGGTGACCCGTTAGTACATGCTAGGTTAAACGATCTCATAAATGATACGTATGAAGTGCACGCAGCACAAGAAAAGCAAGATAGTAGAGGAAATGCTTTAGGATGTGAGGATCATGTTGGCAACGATACGGACCAAGTTAAGGATTATATATGGTTAAAAGCAGCAGCCGCAACACCATTATACCATAACTCCAACCCCGACCACACAAAGTTATATGTCATGGTTGGGTTGCACAACTTAAAGAGCAAATTTGGCTTGTCGGGAAAAAGTGTGACGGCAATACTCCTCTGGGCAAAAGATTTGCTCCCCAAAGAAAATACACTGCCAGTCAATTATCCGATCATGAAGGATAATTTGAAAGGTTTGGGTATGAAATACAAATCAATTCATTGCTGCAAGTATGACTGCATTTTATACTATAAGGAGCATAAGGACAAACGGGCTTGTCCTGTATGTAAGGAACCTAGATATGAACAAAAGATGATAGTACATAATAAACGTTTGTTGAAAGTAGATACGCAAATACCTAAGAAGGTGTTAAAGTATTTCCCTTTAGGTCCTCGATTGAAGAGACTGTACACTAGACCTTGGATAGCAGAGGCAATGACTTGGCATGGTCGAGCGGAGGTGGGTGAGAATCTCATGCGACATCCGATTGATTCATCTGTGTGGAAATCTGCAAATCAGCGATACCCGGACTTTGCTACAGAAATAAGCAATGTTCGCCTCGGAATATCAACCGATGAGTTTAACCCGTTTGGCAAATTGAGCACATATAAGAGTATATGGCCTGTGTTTACGGCGCCTTTAAATTTGCCGCCGTCGTTGTGCATGAGAAAGGAGTTTTCAATTTTGTCGTTGTTGATACCAGGTCCAAAAGCACCGGGTAGTGACATTGATGTTTTCTTAGCGCCACTAATAGATGAATTGAATGAGTTATGGGTTGAAGGTGTGAGAGCATTCGACTCATACAAAAAGGAGGAATTCATTTTGAGAGCTATGTTGATATGGGCAATTCATGATTTTCCTGCTTATGGGACCTTATCTGGGTGCAATGTACATGGTTACCTAGGTTGTCCTATATGTGGAGAGGAGACTGAAGCCAGCTGGCTTAAGAAAAGTGGTAAACTTTTTTATCATAGTCATCGAAGATTTCTGCCCCAAAGTCACAAATTCAGGTCAATACGAAGCAATTTTCTCCCAGAAGGCACCGAGACGCGACCACCTCCACCAAGACTTTCTGGTTTGGAAATTGAATAAAGGTCATTAAAGGCTGATCAAAAGTTGAGGGGGAAACACCCCATAATTTTGGCCCAAAAGCGTAAAAGAAAGGATCTTGATGTGAAAACGGCGTGGTCGAGGAGATCAATAATGTTTGATTTGCCATACTGGAAGGAACATCATGTGCGACATGTGATAGACATAATGCACGCTGAGAAAAATATCATTGAGCATCTCGTAAGCACATGCATTGGTGGTTCTCATTCCAAGGATGGAGAAAAAGCCCGTGAAGATCTTCGTGATTTGAAGATTAAAAGATCATTATGGTTGAAAGAAGATACAAACACTGGAAAAAAACATATGCCAGTTGCGTCTTATACTTTGAGCATTGAAGGAAGAAATATGTTCTTAGAAACATTAAAGGGCTTAAAGGTCCCTTCTAATTTCTCATCCAACTTACGCAGGATTGTCTGCGATGCAACAAAAGATTTGAAAAAGTGCAAGTCCCACGATTGGCATGTGATAATGCAACTTATCCCTCTGTTGTTCGGACACTGTTTTTCAGAACACAAGGATCTTCGAAGGGCCATTCTACAAATTAGCTTATGTTTCTCCCTATTGTGTGAGAAAGTTGTCAACAGGACGCGCATAATGGCAGCGAAAGAAACTTTGGTCGAGGCTATATGTGTTTTGGAGAAGCACTTTACTCCCTCATTCTTTGACATAAGCATCCACCTTTTAGTGCATTTGTGCGATGAAGCACTTTTATGTGGACCAGTAAGGTACCGATGGATGTATCCGTTCGAACGATTAATGAAAACTTTTAAAGATTACATTAAGAATACACGGTACGTTGAGGGGTCCATTGCTGAGGAGTACATTATGGAAGAGGCTTCCTTGTATGCAAAGGAATATATGCCTAACCCAAACGTTGGAGGTCGTGAACGCTTTATTGATGAATTAGAAGAGTTTGCTGATGAGGAGGCCCTGGGGAAAGGTAAGGTAGTGAAGCTAACAAGTACACAATATAACCAGGTGGCTCGATATGTATTCGAGACGCATGAAGACATAGATAAATGGAAAATGTGAGTTTATTTAAAGTGTTTTGTAAAATAATGTAATATGTTCGATGTTATATTCATTAGAAATTAATATTTTTAGTGTTTTAACCTAGGCAATATAATGAGTGCGGGCATGCCAAGAGGAGGAAGGGAGGCGCGAGCGCAGACAATGACTTTAGGCATTGGGTAGCTTCCGAGGTGACTACAGTAATACCTCACTTTTATTTACTGTCTTTGCAACATATTCACAATGCAAATACTTTCTTGGTTTCAGTTATTGAAAGCTGGTGAAGTATCGACGAGGCTTGGACGTCTAGCAAATGGGCCTAGTTTTGTAGCCAAGGAGTTTGGACAATATCGTGTCAATGGTTTTGTGTTCTCTTCAAGCACACACGAGTTAAAACTCATTGGGAAACAAAACAGCGGCATTTCATATAAAGCATTAACTCATTTCAGGGCAAGCGCGAAAGATAAAAACTTGATAGAAGCTGAGATGACGTATTATGGGATTATAAAACAAATTATCCTATTAGATTATATATCTTTCAGCATACCTGTATTTTACTGTGATTGGGTGAGAGTGGAGGACATGAATGCATGTATGGTCGACCCTGACACCCACATGGTGAAGGTTGATTTGGCCAAGTTGAAGAGTAAAGACAATGTTAATGATGAGCCATTCGTTTGTGCATTCCAAAACTTAAAGCAAGTGTTTTATGCAAAGAGCCCCAACAATGATCCATGGTCTGTTGTTTTACATTCTCCTCAGCGCTTGGCTACATCGGTAGACGATATAGAGGCACCAATCGAGATTCAGTCTATTCTGGATGACAACCCAGAATTAAAGAAATTATTAAACGCATTAGAGGAGTAGGTGTTTAATTGTGGCATGTTATGTTGTTTTAAATGTTGACTTGAAAATTATGTATAATAGCATGTTTCAATTATTTCGTAGCATGTATTCATAGTGACTTTTTTTCACAAGTTTATTATTACTTTTTCCAGGATGTCATATATTGTATATACATGCAACGATTTTCAAAACAGGTTTTTTATAGAGAACACGTCAATTTATCGGCACGGCTATCGAAAAATCAAACAATGCAATTACTTGGGAGATCATGGGTGGAACATACCTGAAGCATATTTATTTCAATCAATTCTACGCACACTACCTCAAAGTTGGGATGAAGCAGTTGAAAGGGTTTTCATAAAACACAATCCAAGTAATGCGATGCAGTTAGTAGAGTTTTTAGAACTCGAAGAAAGACAAATTCATCCTTTGTGGATAGAACTGAAGAGGACAAGGATGCGTTCAGACTCTATTGTGAGAAAACATATGCAAAACAAAGTTAACATCTATTATCGGCTTAGGAGAGAAGGCATACGTCCTAATATGTTTAGTGTCAGAAATGCAATTATCAACACACTTCCGCAGACATGGCCAATAAAAACTTTACGTGAAATGATGAAGTATGAAACTTATGACATGGTTGAATTATCAAAACTTTTAGAATATGTTGAAAAGGTATAACTTATATTATATTTTTTTATATTATTTCCTTACTCTTGTATTAACATATGAACTAATGCATAAATATAAAAATGCAGAAAATGGCGTCCGAGAATACAATTACATCATCCAGGCCAGAAAGTTCAAGTCATGATGAACATTCTGCCATTGATTCTCGTGCTCACGTTTCCCTTAACCTATTTGGTTTGCCAATAGGTGGCAAGAATCCTTTTAAAGCTCGAGCCTTGTCTTTGTTAAAATCTTGTATTGGCTTAAAATATGAGAGTTGGGATACGGTTGAGCAAGTAAAAAAGGACGACTTGTGGAATACGCTCATGAAAGAGTTCAATCTTTCGGCCGACCAGAAGGAGGGGTCCATGAAAGCCATTGGTATTCAATTGAAGACTTTTAGAAGTAACCTCCGCTCGACTTATTTTAAGGGATTGGACAGTGATGGGATAAAGGCCCTGAAGGATCAAGTACCGGAGAAAGAGCATATCCCTGTTCGTGAGTGGAATGAATTCGTCTCGCGTGAAGCATCTGAGGCAAAATTGAAACAACGACACCAAGGCCGGGTGAACAGGGCTAAAAAGACCGACGTCCATTGTCTTGGTCGGATGTCGTATGCTGAGAAAACCGAGGAGATGGTATAAACCCTTTGTTATTTTAATGTGTATATATATTATATGTCTTGCTCAAATAGTTAATGGAAAATTAATTTATAGGTGCTTAACAATAAATGACCTGTTGATCGTTCGGAAGTGTATCTCGAAAGTCGTAGGCGGAAAACTGGGGAGTTTCACCCAAAGGTAGCTGATGATATGGTGAGTTTCGTAATCTCAGTTGTAATAATTAAATTCCTTCAAGTTTCGTCGTTCAATGGTTTTAATCGATTCATAAATAATTTTGCAGCAAAAATTGAGTGAGCTGAGAAGTAGCCAAGGTTCTTCAAGCCAAAACAGTATTGATACAGATGCATTGACTGCCTTTAGAGGAAAAGATACTAGGGGGGCGACTCGTGGTGTTGGACCCGTGTCCAAAAGTAAACTTAAGGCAATTGCTCCTATAGTATCACAGTTGACTAGAGCAAAGACACGAGAAGAAAAACATGATGAGGATATGGCATTTCTCAAATCATCCGTTACCATGCTTTTAAGTGCTTTTGAATCGAATGGATTGAAAATACCAAATCCAAGTCCTCGCAATTATAGTCCTGTCCCACATCCAAGTCCTCATAATTACACTCCAGTTCCGCATTCAAGTCCCCATGATTACACTCCAGTTCCGCATTCAAGTCCCCATGATTACATTCCTACCCCCCCGTCAACTGAGCCAAACTTTGGAGATTCAACTGAGCCAAACATTGGAGATTTAACTGATCCTCCACATGATCCATATGTCGATTTATTAGATTTAATCAGAGAAAGATTGCAAGTGGACAAGTTGTTGCTTCAGCTGCTACTGGAACGGTGGTGCATGGCCATCAATTGCTGATATTTGAACGTAAGGTTTACGTTAATAGTGTTGAGCCAGGAGAAGAGAATCATCCGTTGTATCGTCGAAGTCATGGGGCGGACACTATTAAGGATGTCGAGAAATCTTGGGTGGTTTGGCCATTGCTTTGTCTTATCCTTAAGTGATCCAGAGTAATTTGTCTTGAGAAATTTGAACAAATTGTCAAAGTGAACAATTAGTAGTGTTTGAACTCTATTTTGAATATTAGTAATTTGTTTTGAATCAATTAGTAATTTGTTTTGAATGTATCCAGTGTCTATCTGTTTTGAATCAATTAGTAATCAATTAGCAATATTCTTTTATATGCATATTGCAGTGCGTGGGCTTTGATTATACATAGATGTAACTCTATGAAGTTCCTCTCTATTTTCCTCTGAAGGGTTCTGATCATATGAAATCTCTGCATTGAGTAAAACCATGTACATGATTAAACCCATGTACATGATTAAACCCATAGAAAATAATATATTTGTCAACACAGCCATGAAGCAAGTTTTTTTAACAGTAAACATCACACAACCACCCATTATAGTCACAGTCACAGTTTGAGAGAGCCAGTGTCCATCAATTTATTCATTAGATATCAAGAGAAACATGAAGTAAAAGCACGTATCATTTCGATACGAAAATCAACTACACTAATGGACCGAAGGGACCAATGCTGGGAGATACGGTTCAACAACCTGAAGAGCACTCGCAACTATCCTAAGGATCAGATCTTCTATGGGCACCTTCACTACATCACTTCTCATCCCAATGTCAGCAGCATATCGGCGAGCACAGTACACACCCCTAGCAGTTGCTGCCATACCGTATATATTGGTGGTAACTAGACCTAACAGTGTAGATAAAATGGCTTCAAGGGGGCCATCAATTATGGATACTGCTTGCCCGCCCTGCCCCAATGTCCTTTGATCAAGAACAAGCAGCCCTGTTTTGCTGTAAATGGCAAAGTCTTCACAATTGTTCTTGAAAACATTATAGCACCCGAAACCATTATGGAGAAGGAAGTTTGCTCGGTGGACAAAAATATCATTGGGATCCGATACCTCAAGAGTATAGGTCCCGCCTCTTGCTTTCGCGAGAAAGAGTGCAGGAGTTACGGCTTACTCAAAGCGGTAGACTACACCACCAGCTTGTCGAAAATTACTCTCAGGGATGGCATGTCGAAAATTGGTGATATTTGCTTCATTAGTTGAAGATCTCACTGACTGTGAAATGTCGCTCTCAAATGGAGTGCCCAGTTTCATGAGTTTTCTCTCAATTTTAGAGTCTTATGACAGTCCTCAAAACATCTTATTTTTAAACCCGTTGATGAGATTTTTGAACATAGACATAACTAAACGAAGGCAATGTTGAACACTAAGGCCAATAGCCTATAGCAAAAATTAACATACAGTTAGTATATGTAGCTTCTTGAATGTATTGCAGTTCGTGTTTAGGACATAAATATGATATGACACGATATAGACCTGACACAATACAGACAATGCAGGTCTACCTGAATGGATTAGAGATTTTCTGATGCAACACAACTAGATTTCCCTGTATAATGGATTCCAAAGGTAGCTATTGCTCTTGGGAAAATGTTTCACCATTTTGCAAGCAATTTGGCTCCAATCTGGCAATTAAATATCATCCCATGGATTGGTCCTTGTCATGGGCTACAAAGGAACTGAGTTGAGCTTGAAACTAACTGTGTTGAATTAAATATAATTAACCTCATTATAATTTAAATGGTTTGAATAATTAGATATGACATTAACAACCTGAAGCTGAATGATAATTTTTCTAACCCAAGTCTAATTTTGATACTTTGAACACTGTAATATATTTTGTTTGAATATGGTTTGGTTTGATGGCCTTCAAATAATCAATTGAATCACTGGTTGGGGTAGATATGAGATTCAAATGCCTGAATAGAGAGGACTTTATTGCCTTTATTACATAGAGTTAATTGACTCATCATTGTTGACTTTGATCACTTCATAGTGTGGTTAACAGTCAACTGTGTAGTGGGACGACAATTACTAAACAAAGGTAATGTTATGTGCCTGCAATGTGCCTACCGTGCTGATGCTTATAGTTGTTTTATGTTCATTTTATTTGATTAATTTCAAAGTTGGACAGTAGGTCCACTGGTGGTGCATACTATATGTTATTTTTTATACCCAATTTGCAGAGATTAGAGATAATTTTCGTGCTTTTATTTGTTGACTATAATTTTTATATGATTTATCATAGAACCATATTGTCTCGCCCAAACCAAGTGTTCAAAACTGGTCTAGATTTATTGTTGTCTATTAAAGATCAAATTCAAATTCAAACTCTTATGGCGTGGGCCTTCAGGTGTTCCAGCAGTTTGTGGTCATAAACATTGTTATGTATTACAGCCCCACCATAGGTCAGTTAGCCGGTTTTGCATCAAACCAAACCATTCTCCTCCTTTCACTTGTCATGGCTGGGCTCAATGCCTTTGGGTCTGTTGTGAGCATATACTTTATTGATAGGACTGGGAGGAAGAAGCGTTTGGTGATCAATTTATAATTAACCGTAAGTTTAATTAAACATGAATCCAATGTTGGCCCATTGATGCGAAATGTTCTATGTTGTCTTCGACTTAGCCACATTTAGTGGGAAACTATTTACATTGATTGAGAAATAAAGTTTCAGAATTAACCGTAAGTTTCTAAAGAAGTAAAAATGTCAACCACATTTTCCCATAAAATATCCACTTTAGTAGACATTTTGTATAGGTGTCTGATGGATCAGTTTCCGCAAAGATGGAGATGTATGCCTCACTACCTCTCAAAATTTCCTATATAAAAATCACTTCAGCATTTTTTTTTTAGTAGGCAGAAGTCCATGCATATTCTCATACCAGCTCTTCCAATTTGTTTTTTCGATAGTTGTTTTTCTTGTGAGTGTTATTATTCAAAGAAGATGGCTCTGAGTGGGACATTGACTGCGAGAACAATCATAAAATCTCAAAATTTCCTAAATAAAAAGGACAGAAGTGCATGTATATTCTCACACACCAACTCTTCCAATTTGTTTTTTCGATAGTTCTTTTTCCTGTGAGTGTTAGATGGCTCTAAGTGGGACATTGCGGGCAAGAACAATCATAAAAGCTCGTGGAGATGAGTTTCATGAACTCCTTGTCCAAATAGTTACGGACACGTCCACTCAGAAAAAAATTGACCACCTAGCAACAAAGTAACCTTCTCTCCCCTATCACTCTAGTACCGGTCACTTATGATATATAAACAGTGAATGAATTAAAATCAATGATAAATTTACCCCCAATATTCGTACTTGTACTTGAAACACAACGCCCCCACAAACACCCCAACAAAAGTTCACCTAAACATAAAATTGAACCAAGGTATTGAATATACACACTTCCAAGACTAAATGAGAACGATTGTGATTATCGGCGTGACAACTCAATTGAATATATACACAGTTATAACCAATCAACATATAAGAAACTATGAATAAGATGTTACTTTTCTACATCTCGAACCAATTTAAATAAATAAATATATATATATATATATATATATATATATTAATCACATTTTATTATTTGCAGGCATACACATGGCATACCCGGCATACGTAGTATTCAAAGGCCTAAATCCAGGTGTTTACACTTCGTGGCAAGCAACACAAGCACAAGTTAATGGATACCGAGGCGCCGTATTCAAAAAATTTGAGTCCATTGAACTTGCTCAACAGGCATACTCCGAGTACACGAGGGAGGATGTCACCGCATCAATACCCCCCACGGCTGATATACCTAGACTTCACGAATCGTATCCACTGCGTGGTGACTCCTGGTCTAGATTTAGAATGATTTGTTACATGTTCATGACATTCCATGTCATCGAAGTGTTGTGTCGTTATTTTTTTTAGTTTATTTTTTATTCTATGTTTATTTTGTACTTGGCGCCCACTTAGGGGTTGTTTGATGTTAAATTAAGTTTAAACAAGTTTTATGTGTACTGGATATTTGGAATATGAGAAATATAAATGAAATGTTGTCAAAAATTTTAGACTTGTTATCATGATATTTATTTTACTTTCATTATTTCATCATTTTGTGAAAATATAAAGATATTTGTAATAGCTTTTACAACATTTAACAAATTCAATTTTGTAACTGCTAATAGGAGCCACAAATTTGTCACTACTATCAATTTTGTAACTGCTAACAGCAGTCACAAATATATGATTCGTAACTGCTGTCAGCAGTCACAAATATAACATTCGTAACTGCTCACAGCAGTTACGAATGTTATATTTGTGACTGCTGACAGCAGTTACGAATAGCAGTTACAAATTGGGGTCACCAGTCATAACTCCATAGGGGTTATAAAAAATTGTGACTGCTGTTAGGAGTTATAAATTTTCTTTTGTCACCCCCTAAATTATGACAGTAAATAGCAGTTATAAAGGTCATTTGTGAGTGCTAACAGCACTCACAAATCTCCCATTTTGGTGTAGTGGGTGATACTAGAGGAGACGTGGAATGGTCGGGATTCCTGGCGAGAAGGTCGTTCCGACTTTTCTGAGGGGTAGTCTCGTAATGTTATTCATACGGTTATCAAAGAGGTTCCGTATGGCAGTCCTTCCTGATTATCCTTTGTCGACTGTTCCAAACTTTTTTTCTCGCTACTTTATTAGTCTGGGCCTGGACATTGAGAGCAGGGAGAAATGGTTTGTGGAGCACGGGTCTCAAGGCTTGCGTTGGTCAATGCCTTAGTGGGGGGAGGTGTTGCCCCCATTCTGGAACGGGGGAATACTAGTATGTTTGGTTGGTTATCCTCAGGCAGACCTCTTTCTACTTTCCCTGGTGGATCTTGTGCCAATTCGACTGGGAATAGATTGTGCCACCCTGGACGCTGGACTTTTTTTCGGTGGAAGACTTGATAGATCGTATACGCATGCGACTTGGCTATTTGTCGGAGAATCGCCGAACGTCGACCTGTCCATCCCAGTCTGTTGGTATATTCTGACATATTTCAGGGGACTACATGAAGTGTTTATGGAGAAAGGTAGTTGCCAAGATACTAGCTGTGGAGATTGGGCAAAGGTGGTTCACCATATATAACACCTTTTGAACTAAGGGTAAAATTTCTTGAGGCGGTCCAGGTTGACTGGACGGGCCATCTCTTCTCCATTAAGGTCAGTGAGCATAGTGGCGCCGCCTGATAGGATCTTCTTTACGATGTAGGATCCGTTCCAATTGGGTTTGAATTTCCCTCTGGGTCCTAGATGGGATCTATAATTTTTTTAAGGTCTAAGCCCCCTTCTTGGACACCACAGTCCTTAACTCTCTTATTAAATGATCGCGATATTCGGCGATGGTACCCTCGTATATGATATAGATATTTTAGTCTCCTTTCGTCCAATAGTAACAGCTCGTCAATACGGATTTGATGCCAGTCTTACTTACTAACCTTGCTTTCAAGCATGACGTGCACCGAAGGGATTTCTATCTCCACGGGTAGGACTGCTTCCATGTCGTATACTAGAGAGTAAGGGGTAGCCCTAGTAGAGGTTCGAACTGAAGTGCAGTAGCCCGAGAGGGCGTAGGGGATTCGGTTGGCCCAATCTCGATAACTCCCGGTCATCTTTCTCATGATGACTTTGAGATTCTTACTAGTGGCTTCGACTGCTCCATTAGTTTGAGGTCAGTGGGGAGAAAATTTATGTCTTTGGATCCCATACTCGTCGACCACTTCTGTGAATTTTTCTTCAAAATGTAACTCATTATCTGATACCAGCTCATGCGGGACCCCATATCGGCAGGGGATAATTTTCTTGATGAACTTGGCCACCTTCTTGGCATTCAGAACTTCATATGACTCGGCTTCGATCCATTTTGTGAAGTGGTCAATGGCAACTAGGATGATCTCATGACCGTTGGACACCTTGGGTGTAAACTTTATTAATATATCAATGCCTCATGTGGAGAACGGCCAGGGAGAGGTCATGTTATACAATTCTCACGGAGGTAATCATTGTAGGTTGGAAAACTGCTGGCATTTGAGACATCTTCGAACGTAGGTAGTGCAATCCTTAACCGTGGTAGTCCAATAGTAATCCTGTCGGATATTTTCTTGGCAAACATATGGCCATTCATGTGGGGGCCGCACTCTCCAATGTGGATTTTTTTTATTATTTCTTTAATGTCAGCCCCTGCGATGCAGTGCAAATGGATTCCATCGAAATTTCGCTTGAATAGTAATTTATCGCAGATAATGTACTGGGCAGCTAGCCTACGAAGGGTTGCTCGGTATTTCTTTTCATAACCTTGGGGATACCTACCATGCTTGAGGAGGTGCCAAATATCATATTACTAATAGCCGTCTATATCAGAATCTTCTTTTGTGATGAGCTCAATGTGGTAGCAGTGGGTTGGTTTGTCTTCCTTTTGGACTAGGAAGGGGGCCATTGATTGTTATTCCTTCAGGTATGTTAACCATGGAGGCTAAGGTATCAAGGGCATCGGCTAGGTTGTTCTTTGATCGGGGCAAGTAGTGGAATGTGATTTCTTGGAATTAGGAGGCCAGCTCTTCTAGGTGGGCTTGGAAGGTAAGAGTTTCTCGTCCTTGACTTTCCATCTTCTGAGTACTTGAGATATGATGAGGGTTGAATCCCCATAGACATCTAGGTATCAAATTCCTTTCTTAAGGGTAATTTTGAGGCCTACTGTGCACGCCTCGTATTCAGCCATATTATCAGTGCAGGGAAAATCTATCTTGATGGCAATGGGAGTGTGAGAATCATCAGGGGAAATTAGGAGTATCCCAATGCCATACCCTTTCTTATTGGCAGTGCCATAAAAGAACATTTGCCATCGAAGGTCTTCTTAGGAGGCACAAAGGATATTCTCATCCGGGAACTCAGAAATACAGACATCAGTTTCTTCCATAGGGTAGTCAGCGAGGTGGTCATAGATGGATCATCCTTTAATGGATTTCTGCGTGACATACAAAATATCGAATTCAGCTAAAAGCATCAACCAACGGGCCATTTGGCTGAATAGGGAAGGTTTTTTGAGTAGGTACTTGATAGGATCCATTCGGGACACAAGCTTAATGGGAAAGGCGAGCATGTAGTGCCGCAGTTTTTGGGTGACCCAGATAAGGGAAACACATACTTTTTCCAAAGTGGTGTAATTAACTTCGTACCTGGCCAATTTGCGACTAGCGTGGTAGATAGCTCTCTTTTTGAAGGTTTCTTCAAGGTATTGGGCTAGTTAATCCCTAGCTGCATTATTTTTTATGATTAGGTATAGGAGTAGGGGAATACCAAGTTACGGCGGCATAAGTAACGAAGGTCGGGTTAGGTATTACTTAATTCGATCAAAGGCCTCTTGGCAAGCTTCGTTCCAGACTTTGGTTAAATCCTTTCGAAGGAGTTTGAAGATGGGCTCGCAAATAGAAGTCAACTGGCTGATGAACCGGCTAGTATACTGTAATTTCCAAGGAATCCCCAGACTTCCTTCTCCGTTTGGGGTGGTGGCATTTCGAGTATGGCTTTCAGTTTGTCAGGACCTGCTTCTATCCCTTTCTCACTAAACATGAATCCCAAGAGCTTTCCTTTGGTAACGCCGAGGACATATTTCTGTGGGTTAAGTCACATCTGATATTATCTCAATCGTTCAAAGAACTTCCGAAAGGCGGGAGCATGAACTTCCCTAGTCTTAGACTTGATAATCATATCATCCACATAGACCTCGACTTCTTTGTGTATCGGATCATGCAAGATGGTTGTGGCAGCCCTCTAGTAGGTAGCCCCTGCATTTTTTAGACCAAATGGCATTACGGTGTAACAAAAGGATGCCCAAGGAGTGATGAATATGGTTTTTTCTTGATGATCCGGGTGCATTTTGATCTGATTATCACCGAAAAAACCATCAACGAATGACTTAAGAGCGTGATTGGTCATGTTGTCCATAACCATGTCGATATTGGGTAGCGGTAATCATCCTTCGGAGAGGCCTTATTCAAGTCTCGGTAGTCGATGCACATGCAAACTTTCCCTCCAGATTTTTGCACAGGTACGATATCGACTATCCATGTGGGATATTCGTTCACACGGATGAAACCCATGTTCAATTATTTGACCACTTCTTCCTTAACCTTAAGCAACCATTCGGTGCAGAGCTTTTCAGCTTCTGCTTGATCGATTTGCATTCTAGGAGAGTAGGAATCTCGTGTTGAGCTATCTCGGGATCAATGTCGGGCATATCATCGTAAGACCATGTGAAGACATCAACAAATTCCTTCAGTAATTATTTGAGTTGGACGCGCTCATACTCATCAAGGGTGGCCCCTATCCTAGTTTCGCGCAGTTGGCTACAAGAACTGATATTAATAACAACAGTTTTATATTCATTAACTTGAACACGATTATGTTGCTTGTTATTAATCTTATTAAGATCAGTTAAGAATTGTTCATTTACAAAATAATAATCATCAAGAGTTTGATTAGGTTCAAGACAATTAATGTAAGACATAGCAAGATGCTCAAAATATTCGTTTATTTTAATAATAGGAAAAACAACATTGAGAACCTCATCAAATGAGGTTTCGATTACATCAAAATAAGGAGGAACAATAAGAGAAGGGTAAATTGGATAAACACTTAGGTTGGGTTGAATTTCAGCAAGTGGCATAGGTGCAGCATGCCAGTTGAGGATAGGTGGATCTGTAGCTTTAATCAGGCAGGATGGATCCGACGATGTATCCCCTGAATGGATCATGAAGAGTGCCAACCCTAGTATCTGCAAGTTGAATGAATTTTTAGAGTAACTCCCCTTGGAATTTTCGATATCGGCTATGGTTTCTTCGATGAATGGTTGCACATGATGCTGGGAACTTTTGACCCATAAGTAACTGTCTTGGAAAAAGATCTCCATTCTAGGTTTCATCTTCTTATCCATATGATCATACCATGGATCAGGAAAGTCACAGAAGGAGAAATATTCACCCTCTCTAATGAATCTTCCATTTAAGGAATTTCTTGAGATAGTATTGGCACTTTCTAGCCATCTCTTCAATCGAGGTTGGCGAATCATTCTGAGTTCTTCTACTGACGGTTGATGCCCAGGCCATAAGGAGGAAAAGATTTCTTTAACATATTGGGTTCAAGTATCCCCTGATGTCTTCGTTCCAGCCCCAGTCCGAGCATGAAGTGCATGTTTTTTAACATCTGGATCACATTGACATTGCCATGAGGGTTATACTCTGGGAAAACCCTATCTTTAAAATTGTCCCCTGCTGGGAGTAGATGTGGTTCAGTTCTAAAATCGGATAGAAGCATATCATTCGCCTCGTATTGCATCTCAAATACTGGATTACTAGTGCTTGCATTATCGGTATTATCATCATCGCCCAAGATGGTGATGACCTGCCCATTGGCAAAGAACTTTAATTTTTTATGAAGGGAAGAAGACACGTCCTTAATGCTGTGGGGCCATGGTCACCCAAGCAACAGATTGAAACAAGCTGGGATGTCGATCACTTAGAATTCAATAACAGGATTTATAGGGCCAGCCCCTATTGCAAGCTTTATGGATCCTATCATTTCTCGACGAGTATTATCGTAGGAACGTACAGCGACAGAGTTTAATGTGAGGTCGCTCATTTTTAGTCCCGAATAATTGAGGGTCCTCAATAGGCAGACATTAAGAGCTGATCTATTAGCGACAAGAGAGAGTGGGACAATCTTTCCCATGACTTCAACATAGATATTGAGAGCATAATTATGCTTTGGCCCGATCTTAGGGATTTTTTCTTCGGAGAAGGAGAGCATTCTAGTAGAGGTTAGGGATCCGACCAGATTCACTGCATCTTGTTATGTGGTTGAGGGAGGAACTGTGGGTCCTGTGAGTAGCTTGATCAAGAAAGATATAAAGAGTCCCCATATAGTGATGTTAGCTTGGGTATTCTTCAACTAATAGAGGATCTTTCTCTCCTCAAGTGTCATTTCGGGCATAGAAATATTCTCAATACCTTTTCCTTTATTATTTGCTGATGGCGGCAGGCTTGGGACTTGGTAATGCCTCCTGACCTGGTCATGTGGTTCATTGTAGAGGGGAAAAAGAGAAACCTTATTTCCTCATCGATCTCGGGTTATTAAGCCATCTTATTGATTTCTCTTAGTACCTCCTCAAATGATATCATCCCGCATATGTTGACTATCGGGTTAGTCTTTTATGGACCTTTCTCTTCATCTAAATCATTGAATTCATCCCACCATTCGGTGGCAATGACATCACCTTTTTATGAAAAGTCACTACACTCCATAACCTCAATGGATTATTCGTATAAATCCTCCCATTCGGTGGGAAGATGTAGTAGTGAAGGGACCAGGCTCCCTTGTAGTTTCAAATCATCAAGTAGCTCGGATACATTACAAATTTCATCAGTCTGTCAGAATTAGTTTGCCATGATCTAGACGACATCATCTAAGATGACTTCATCGATCGACACCACCCAATTATCTGACTCTCGAACCCATTTTTGAGCTTCTAAGAATAGCAAATTGAATCTATGTCCATCAATGGTCATCTGGGAGAGCAATTTCATCCCGAACTCTAGGAGTTAGTTCAACACTTACCATAATTCCATACTTTTACCTCCAGAATAGGTACGGACAGTGATACATGCTCTGGTAAGGAGTGGAAGGGCCTGATTGGCGGAGCTGGTAGGGTGTAAAAGAAAGTATGGGCAAGTTTGGAGAAGTTTAGGAGAATATATAGGTATGATGAGTGATTTTCTTGGTACAATCTGGGTAGATGGGTTAAATTTTGGGTCTTCTTTAAGGAAGATAGCATTTGTATGATTTGAGAGTGGATTATGGGTAGTGTTTGGTTTAGGATTGGCTGGTGGGGCAATGACACCCCGGTCAATCATATCTTAGATCATATTTTGGAGGTGAAAACACTGGTCGGTGGTATGGCCAACAGTTTGATGAAAGTCACAACAGGCATCTGCTTTGAAAGTTTTGGGAAGTGGGTTTGGTAATGGATGTGGGTCCAATGGCTTGAAGAGGTTTAGGCTTAAAAGGGCTTGATAAACCTTAGAGAGGGGAGCGTGAAGATTGGTGTATTCCTTCTTGATTGGGTTAGGACGACTTTCTGGTGCCCATGAAGTGGCAGGCTGGGAAATGTTGTTAATGGTTGAAATTACGGTATTGGCTGGCTTCTCAAATTTTTTGGGAATGAACTGCCCAGATGCTTTCTTCGGTTCAACTTCTATCTTGGCAAGACTTTCTTAAATATCCACTCTCGCTTCTCAGAGAGCTCATAAATGAGGGTAGTACTGTCCTCCCATCGTTGTTCGGACATGGGGTAAGAAATTCTTTTTTGCAATGCTGACTTGCTCCTCTTCGAAAGGTCGGTTGGTCATGGTAGCTGCTTTCTCGCTCCGCCTTGCTACGAAGTTATTGACTGACTCTCAAGGATTCTACTTGAGCAACTTTAAATCACGTCCGATAACCTCTAACTCTTTATTGTACTTGTACTGTGAAATGAACTCGCGGGCAAGATCCTCCCAACTACGGATGTTGGACTCCTCGAGGGATAAGAACTAGCGAAGAGCGTTGTCCTTCAAAGTTTGTTGGAACATTTGGGCCATTATTTCCTCAGAGGCACCTATGGGAGTCATGTCCCGGTGGTAACTATGGATATGGACATTTTGGGGTCCACTACCCCCAAATTTCTCGATGTTGGGCATCTTGAACTTTTTCGGCAACCTTGCTTGGGATAGGGAGACATGTGGGTGTAGTCCATGTAATTCTGAAAGATTCTGACTTGGTCAAACTTCTTGGTCAACATCTTGAGGTCTTCCTTGACCTTGTTCAATTCTTACTCATTCAGATCAACGGTCACGGGTAAGTTAGCCCCGGCTGGGCAAGATTTGGCATAGGGAGTTGGGCTGGCGACAGCCCATTAGCAGGAGGAACATGTGGAGTGTGATGGTATTCCTCGGGCACCCAAATAGGCTCAGGGTGGGAGGACCCATAGCACGAGGTAACAGGACCTCGGTCTTTTTGAGAACAGGGAACAGGGACCCGATTTTGTTGAATCTCGTGAACCTCAGTTTGAAGGTTGCAATGAGTTAGGCTAGGACCGTCATCAAATTTGGCTGCACATTCGATACTGGGTCTGTGTTCTCCATGGAAAGTGGATGAATTTTGGACTCTAATGAAGTAGTGAGGAAACTGACAAAGCTTCGGGGTGATTTGACTGAAGACCAAAGCCAATAGGGAGCTAGGCCAAGGGTATGCGATCGACCTGAGAATGAGAAAATTTTGGATTTATTTTTGAAAGAGAAGGAGGGAAAACTGTTATATTTAAAAAGGAAGGAAAATATTTTGGACATTTTTCTAGAAAAGAGGAGGACAAAATATTTTTGGGTAAAAGGGAGGAAAAATATTTTTGGTATAAGGAAAGGAAAAATGTTTTTGGTATTTTTGATAAAAGAAGGAAAAATGTTTTTGACACTTTTTGGAAAAGAAAGAAGGAAAAGACGAGAGACGGGTTTCATCATTATTATTATGTTTATTATGTTCTCACTTATATTAGGTTTAACTAAATACAAAAAGAAATGACAGACGGGACCCGAGCCTGGAAAAACTGGGTTTGAAAAATATGGAAAAACTATGGTTGGACTTGTTACCAGGCTCATGGGCAGGGTTCCATTTTGATAAATACACAAACATTTGGGAGGCATTCCGACCCATCATTTTGTCAGAGTTTTGGGTAAAATTGACAAACTAAATATGAGTGCCCTAGGTTTGACACCTATATGCGGGTATGCAGTTGTTGGGTTAATTGGAAGGGTTTCCCCCTTTGGCATGACTTCCACGATATACGTCTTACTTTTGAGGGCAATCGGCATGTGTGGGAAAGCCATTTGATCTACCTGGGTGTACGTGAATTGCCACACTATATACCTCGTGGGTACAGTATGTGTGAGAGTGAATTAGATATACTCGACGTATGTGAACGAGTTCCCTGCGATATACCTCTCGTCATGACTTCGGTCAAGAGGTACGATGCGGGGGGAACTGTTCGATAAACGTCGAAGGTACGTGGCCAATGAAAGGTGAGATTCATATCGCTTAGGCTAACTGTGACCTGTCGGACCAGCACTCATCACGAAGTGACCCCCCAATTACAAGACAAAATTTGGTCCATGGCCATGCTCTTTGGTAATGTAGTGTGAAAAATGCATGATTTTTTATTAGTACATTATGGAGGGAGTATCTTTATTTGGCATGATGAGCATTATACAAGCAAGAGATAATGTACAAGTAAGTAAATCTATACGAAGCATGGATATGTGAGAGGGAGTGATTAACTACAAGTGAGTGGGTAGTAGTGAATCTAAGCATAGATCAACTACAAGTGGTGTGTGACAAGTGTGAGTGAGCATGGATATATACAAGTGTGATAGGTGAAGGTGTGTGTTAGTGACACCTAAGCATGGATATTCTAAGTGTTGTGTGCAACATGTGGACATTGGTGATCCTAGGTGCACATGGTGTGAAGTGTACATGAAGAGTATCTACAAGTGAGTAGTGACATAAGCATAAGGTATATATGTATATGAAATAATAGGGGAGAAAAAGGGAACATACAAATAGGTGCGTACGCATATAAGCAAAATAAAACACCCATACAAATAGAGTCTAGCCCTCCTATGAAAAGTAGTCCACAGTGGAGTCGACACTATGGCCATCCCGATCAAGATACGCGCCATTTTTCGGCTCACCAAAGGGGTATGGAGAAGGGGGATTGAAAGGTCTCGCGTCGCGCCCTACTTAGGAACGCTTCAGCCGTCGTCGGTGCGGGATAAATGTAAACAAATGGAGTCGCCAGCCTATTTTGCACAAAATAGACAAAAGAATGTGTCGCCGCCTTCAGAGAAGGGCATCAAAGACAACTGATGCATACGAAACCAATAGTTCAAAGGTTCGGGGGCCAAGTTACAAAATGGGAAGGTGTTAGGCACCCATCCCACCCTTTCGGTCTCTCATGGGCTTGTGTTATTCTTTTCCTTTATTTCTTCATGAAGTGTGTGTGCGCTTATATATAATGGAGATCGCAATCGTTCAACTCATACCATGGAAAAGATAGACTGACGTCATCCATAGGAATGTTCCTAAAAAAATAATATGTAAAAAATATGATTTATGCGTTTATCGCAATGTTGATCGTTATGATAAAATGATAATATGTGTTAGATGAAATGCTAACAATAATCACAAACACAATATGCATAATAATTCAAGAATATGACAAATATGAAAATGGAAGACTTGGTAAAATTGGAAATTAGAAAAATTGGAAAATTAGAAAATTGGACTCGAGTCTCATGTTTTAATCCGAAATGCCATCAAAGTCCACGTAGTTCTAATGGGGCATGGGGATGGGGTTTATCCCATAGAATCTAACATGATTTTATTATAGGTGTGGGTGTAGAAAAATATGTTTTAGTTTTGAAAAAGTGTGATGAATAATCCCGTTCGGAATTTATGGGTGTAACCGTCTTTTTGTTAGTTTTGGGTGTTTTTATAGAAAATAGAGTATGTGAAATATACTACTAAAAATATGAGGTGTTAATGTTTATGAACTAAAGTAAGAAGTAGATTATGAATCTAATGAAATTTATGCAAAAACATGAAATTTAAAGAGAAAGGGAAGGATTTGGACCTTCTTTGAAGCTTGATCTTTGATCTTGGATGAACTCCTTTGAGTGTGAGATGAAATTTGGATGAGAGAGTGAGATTTTTCTAAATTAGGTATGAAAAGGATGGGAATGTAAGCTTGAATGGAATTTGACATGAGGAAACTTTGCTGATTTTGAGAGAATGTTGTTGAGATCACTGATTCTGATGGATCTGAGGTGTGCTTTGGAAGTGAGGTCATGACCTCTATTTATAGGGTAAGGGGTGGTAATGATCGGCATGGTCTTAGCCCTTCCAATCGGTAGGTGACCCTAGACACACTACCGATAGGCAGGGAAATGGACTTGCCAATTAGCAGTCTCATACAGATTTTTCCAGAAAAATTATTGTAGAACGCAATTCGTTGATCCAAACTATTAGAAAGGTATTTTAGATACCTTCAAGATTCTTTTGGACCACTCATGTGTCCAGGAGTTGACTTTGGGACAAATGTGGCTCGAAAGCGCACGTCGGTCCTCTGGACGGGAGATCGTCGGACGGAAACGGATCGTTCATCCACATGGTAAGTCAGAATCGCGCATGGGGTAGATCATTGGAAAGGTTAGGAGATGTAATTAGACATTACAAATAGTTTCTCTCAATTTGGAAAGTTGTCCCTAGTTATCTGGGGCCGAAAGCGCTCGGTGACCTCTCGGAGTAAAACGAATCGTTCATCCGCATCGTAAGTTAGAATCGTGCACGCGGTGGACCTTTGGAAAGGGTATTCAGTTCCCTTAGGAGATTCATTCAGTCTCGTTCGAACCGAAAAGTTGACCTTGGTCAAATGGAGTCCGGGAGTGCCCGGTGGCCTCAAGGTCAATTTTTAAGGGAAATGGATCGTTGGTCTGGGTCGTTTCGCACATGGGGCTGACCGTTGGAAAGGGGTTTCCATGTCCTTCAAAGATTCAAAGAGCTTTCTCTCTGATGATGAAGTTTATTGGGGTCAAATTAGGGCCTGAGAGCGCTCGGTGGCCTCTAGATCGGTACTCGGAGTATGACCTAGGGTTTGTAGTGAAATGAGGAGGTGCTAGGGACCTAAGGAGAGACTTAGGGGGACCTAGAATGTGGTGTCTACACTAGCCACATGGGAATTGTGTAGTGAATTGGAATCAAACACACCAATATGCCACACTAAATGTGTAAAACTAAAATACACAAAAATGAAAAATCTTTGTCTTTTTCAAAAAAAATTATCAAAAAAAATATTTTTGTATTTTTCAAATATGACATAATAAAAGAAAAATATAATATATAAATTACACATCTCATAACTCTAGCTAATAGAAATCATGAAGCACAATTAGAGTATGACAAACATACGATGCAAGCAATTAACGATTTGAAATAGCATGTGACGCATCATGTGAAAGAATGTGAGAATTAACCAATCTAATATGTAGCGTCTCCAAAACTGATTTCCTAATCCAAACAGGTATATACCTAACTCGAGGGGTTTGGGGAACCGATAGGACACTACTCTTAAACTTCTAGAATCTCTTCCAAGATCAAAACAAAAAAGCCTAAGGTAACATTTCCTACAACAATGTGAACATGTGTAAACGAGAGCAATGTTACCTATGGGTTGACCTTTTCTAATGTTCTTGGATGCTATTGACCCTCTAAAATAAACAATGCTCTTGTATTTGACACTCGACACATTAGAAACATGTGAGCCATTACTATCACTACTCAAACTACTCGAGTCTTTTAAATCACCTTTTAACTTCAAAATTTTAAACTTAAACAAAGAATTAGACTCTTTCAATTTTCGGGACTATTTCTTCATATGTTCAATTGTTACTAAAAGTTTATCCAGATCCCACTCAATGAACGCAAACTTATCCCTAAGAGTCTTCTCACATGCCTTAAAATCATTAATCAAAATATTTTCCTCAATAACACAATTACAAACCCTAGAATTTTTCAAGTCCTCTAATTCTTTTTCTAAAACTAGGATCATCACTCTTCTTCTTGGACAATTTTAAATCTTCAAAGTCATGGTACAACGTAACAAACTTCTCACGAACGATATATCTTTGATTTTTAACAGTTTGCAAAAGTTATTAAAAAAAATTTAAACAAGAATTTTCTTTTTCAAAAATTTCAATACTTTCGAAAAAATTCAAATTCAAATGAGAATCCATCGTGAGACAAAAAAAAATCACAAGAGAGATGAATAAACAACCACCCAAATCGCACTAAACACGGATCTAACACAATAACTTAGTGCAACCTTCTCTGATACCAATTTTTTGGATGAAATATGAGTGCTCGTATATCACTTATAAACGTGAAAGCCAATCTTTAAACAAATTTTATCTTTGTATCCTAAACATACATCTATTGTGATAAAAACAGATAAATCAAACCAAGCAATCAACTAAGGCCAAGTTTTAGGGGGAAAAAACAAAGGGAAAAACCTTTTATTCACTTGGAAATCTAAAAGATAATCGACTTACAAACTACTTGATAACCGCCACAAGTAAAAAGATCTAATCTTTACAAATCTCTAATGAACAACTATGATCCTCGAAAGAATCACAAGACCATAGGCCTCCGTTAGCCTCAGTATTCGTCTTCAGCAGTGAATCCCCGCAGGTATCACAAATCAGCCATAGAGTTGCCTTCTTCACAAAGATGTATGCGAAGATACTAAACTTTCTAGGGTTTAAACGAAATCACAAGACCAATATTCAAGGATGTTCTGTTGTGAATTCAAAAGAGTTTTTACAACACAAAAGGTGAAGAACTTTCTCAAAAGTTATGCAAAAATGGAGTTGGCAAAAGACTTAAACATTTTGAACACGAAACAGGTATTTATAAAAAATTCGAGGCGTCATGTCGTTCGAACGATATGAAGCAGTCATTCTTACAAGATATCGAAACTTTGATACTTAATCCGAGTATTTATCAATCCAAGGTTTTGCTTCGAGCAATGAACAACTATGCCAGTGACTTGCTACCGGTGGAATCAGACAACTGTGCTTCAACTTCAAAATGACAAGGTGATTCTCGAAAACATGAGCAATCTCCACGAACATTGGATGCACGGTTCGCTCATGTCCCATTGGTAGAAATGTGAGACACTGTCTCTTCGAGATGAGGACACACACACATTTGTAAATTTCAGCCAAAAGGTAGCCACACTCTGGCATGATCATCCAAGACTTCGGCATACATGGCCTTGTATAATCGTCTAACATATATAGCATAGTGTCCGAAAATAAACTACCAAAACAGTGTGCGTAGAACTCATTATTTGCCAAAACTTCATCCATCAAGTCTGATCTCACCTTTTTTCATCCATCGGTTCCAAACCTCAGACATGTAGCAATGCATCTAAACCCATAATTTCCATCTGCATCAACCTCCACGATATATTCTACGAAACGTTTATAAAAGTTTGGTACCTCCTTGATGTACTTCTTATATGTGGGGGTGTTGTTAAGGCAACATGAGGCGGGGCGGGTGAACTCCATAAAATCAATTTTCCTTTTAGGCCTTTGTACAGCATGGTGTTCTTTCTTCATTGATTCCCTAGCAAGTTCGAAGCCTGAGGGATCCCTTTTGGTTGACTTCTCATGCTTTTTCTCACGAGCAGTTGATTTTTTACCTCTCAACCGACCATTGCCTTGTTTAATCATAGATGTCTCAAATAGACTAGCAGTGGTGGGACACCCTATGTCCTTCAGTTTTCGTAGCATGGCTCTTTGCTCATTTAGAGTTTACCTTTCCCACCTCTGTTTAAATAATATCATTTATGGCTCATAATCGACCATGTGGTACTTTGCTAAATCAGGAACCATTGTTAATGTGCGCCAATGTGCATCCACATCCCCCCAAAGTATAGCCCTGCCCTTCATCCGGTAGATGACCAACTCATGGGCACATATCATAGACATTGCGCGCCACACGTAGGCACAATTGAAAATCCATACCAATAGTGTCACAAGTTTTTAGCTCCTCGATAATTAAGTCAATGGCATAGTGCGAAACCCGACCAATTAGCTCACGCAAAATAAGATTATTGTGCGAGTGCTTTAATTTTTGCAATGAATCCTCAAACTCCCTCGTAATCTCGATCACTTTCAACTCAATGTAGTTGTTCATGCTCGTAAAATCCTTCTCAAAAGGTAGTTGAGAACTCTCCAAATGCCTCTTCAACTTATCGTGAGCTCCTTCACATCGATTGATAATTCGATTACCCCGATGTTTAATCATATTTGTCCAAGCATGAATGAATTTCTCCTTTAAATTATACCATGTGCAATCTATGTAGTGAAGAGTGTTGGGGTATGCAACCTAATCAACGTGAAATAATATCCACGATTTATTAAAATCTCTCTCAGTGGAGAATTCAACCAAATGCATCCAATCTCTCATGAACTTCTTTAAGGAATCCTCATCATGGATGTCTTTTCGAGCATAGAGTTCCACATTGCGGTGAACGTGGAATATGCATACCATATATCAGGGAACACCACCCACGATACGTTAATGAACGCGTACTCTCGATCGGTGATGAAGACCATGGGGCATGCAAATGGATCGAATAAGGATTTTAGACGTCCCAATGCACACCGATAGTTCTCTTCCTTCTCAATTACTAAAAATGCGAAGGCAATATCGAACGTCCTTCCGCAAGACGTTATACCAACCATCTCAAACAAAGGCATTTGTATCGATTGGTCTTATAAGTGCAATCAACAACGACAACGGACGGAAAACACTTTGCCAATTGGATATAGTTTGGATGAGCCCAAAAATGTCTTCCGACAATTAGTGCATGTGAATACCGCTAACAATAGACAACATACACTATCCATTGTCAAGTGGAATGCCCTTCAACAAAAATGGGAAATTTCCCTTCTCAGTGCTCGTGTCCCTCTTCCTAATTTTATCCCCTTAACTACTACCTTCATTCCCTACATTCTTCCCGTGATGATCACGTGCTCACAACCCTAGACGTCCCTTACGCGTTGTAGAATGTGCGTCTGACTTGGTAATGTATTGACGGGTCGGGCTTGATCTTGAGCCCATGCGACCAACGCTTGTCGGGTGGGCAATACCTGAGAATAAAGTATAGAAATAATCAATATATTATAATTATAATATATAAAAATCTACACCTTCATTGAGCGACACTATAATACCCGATCCGTAAATAATGTCACACTACCATCGACTCCCACATAACCATCAACCCCATTATGGGGTATATTGACATTGGCTAACGCCTGGTGAAATAACAAGGAATTGAAATCCATGAAGGCATCTTGCATAGGCAAAAATATTATTAAATGACAATGATCGAATTTGAATCACAACATTGAATCATAAAGGCATCTTGCACAAGTGCTGCAAATAACATAAATGCTACGTATATTTGAATTACATTGTATGTTTGAATCTCAACATTGAATCATAAAGGCATCCTTCATGGATTTCATTTATATTGCAATTGATAACGTAATTGTAATGTAATTGATAACATAATTGCAATGTATGTTTGAATTCCATTGTATGTTTGCTAAGGGACACCACATCATTGAATCATTTGCATAAGTTTGTATTTTTGTATTCCATTCGACATGAATATACCGAATATATTTCATTAGGTCGGGGTAAATATAACGAACCAGATTATAAAATTATATAGCTGGTTCAGGTTGATTATATTGAATTTAAGGCATCAGGTCGGCATAACTATGCCGAATTATGCGAGTTAGTCGGCATGTTTATACTGAATGCACTAGGTTTGAACAAAAAATATATATATGGTTGGATCGGGAGGTTTAGCCCGAGTTTTTGCCTTAAACTCTGGGCCCCGACCCCGAACCACTGTACGTTTTATGGGATTTTTAAAATTTTCAATCCTTATGAATAAACAAATATATATGTAATGGGATCCAAAGTTTACTGATAAGCACTCAAAAGTGTACATTTTATACCCTGAATAGACGTATTTTAGTTGTTAATTCTCAGTAATTTGGGTCTTATGCACTTTATTGTCTATTTTGTAGGTCGAATGCACGTTGCGATGTTCAAATGCGTATTTCAAGGCAATTGTGCAGATTATGGAGCTAATTACCCTTGTTCCGTACCCTAGCGTTCCCTAAACCTACCTAAACCTGTCACAAACCGTGTGTGTTTAGTTTGTCCCATTTTATTTTATTTGTGTCATTTTATTTTTAGGGCTTATTTTATTATTTTATTTTATTGAGTCATGTATATATTTTTAGAATTTTTATATTATAATTTTTAGCGCGTCGTGTATTAGTTTTTATATTTTCTTAGTTTTTGATTAGTTTATTATTATTTCATTTTGTTTTTATTTTTTATTTGTTACTTTTATTTTTATAGCTTTTATTTTAGTCGTGTTTAATTTTTTTAGAGTTTGTATAGTGTGTCGTGTCGTGTCATTTTTATTTTTAGTTTAGTTAAATTTTTATTTCAGGTTAGTTTTGTTTTATTTCATTTTTATTTTTAGTTTATTTTTTTTAGGGTCAGTAACCTACACACACTCACATCCAATTACCATACACCTAAACACTCCCTCACCCACACTCATCTCCCCTATACCCTCACCCACACAATCACCCCTTCCATCATCTTCAACCTCCACCCAACTCCTCTCTCTCTTCCCTCCATAACCAAAAACACAACACACCTCACACTCTCTCCTCAAACAAACAACCATCCACGAACGAGAGTTGTGGGGGGTTAAACTTAATTTTCTAAAAGATTACTATTATAATTACACTTGCAACGAGAGTTGGTTTGTAATTTTGATATTAATTTGGGAAAATTCAAATAATTAAATTAATTAGTTAAAATAGCTAAAATTTGTGGTGTAGTCCCATTCCTTAATTGTTCTCACATTTGCTTCCTCATTTATTCTCTTATTTTAGTGTGAAACTTAGTTCATTATTTTTAGTCACTTTTTAGTTAACTGTTTAGATCTTTGATTTAGTTTAGTTTTAGTTTCACCTCACCTCACCAAATTGTTTTAATACTAAAAAAAAAAGCTAAAAAAATAGAAAAGAAAAATTCCAAAAAGAAAATAAAAAAGTGAATTACAATTGAATTTGTCTCTAGCTTACTCCATTGATGTGGATTGATACCCTTACTTACCTTTACACTTTAAATTGTTATATTTTGTAGGTAATCGAGGGTTTTGATTAGATGAGCTTTTCAAGTAACGATGAAAAAAAAAATATACCGAAAAAGTCTCTTTATCATTTACTTCAAAATGTGATTTGGGGAGTTGTTATATGCTTTTGAGGGAAAAAAATTTGCCGAAATTTTGATATCTCCCAATCAACTACTTTCTCTTTCCTTAAATATGATTCCCTCCCTTCATTAAGTGTTCCACAGAAAAATATGATTTCAATATACATATTCATGTACATGCATGCCATCACCATTAACAACTCTTGTTTACTTAAATTTTATATATAAAAATATTAAAAAGCATTAAAAAACTATTGTTTTTAATTTTTTTTTATACATACTATTTTACATAAAGATAGGATTTTTTTTTACGTTAAAAAATCATTTTTTTAAATATAATATGTAAATTATTTTAATACAATCACACACACACACACACACACACACACACACATATATATATATATATATATATATATAGACACACACACAATAAAATACATTAATATTAAAGCAAACACTTTATAAACTGTTTTTATATATAAGAAGTTTTTTTTATTAAAGCAAACACTTTATAAACTTTATAAACTGTTTTTTTTTTAAGTTTCACAAATAAACTGTTTTTATATATATAAACGTTAAAAAACTGTTTTTTTTTTATATATAAACTCTTTTATAAAAAAAATAGTTTTATATATAAATCTGTTTTATATATAAAACTACTTTTTTTTATAAAAGAGTTTATATATACATAAAACAGTTTTTTATATAAAAAAACTGTTTTATAAAATTGTTTTATAAAAAAACTGTTTTATATAACAACAATTTTATATTTCTATAAAAATACATTTTCTTATAAAAAAAACAGTTTTTTATATAAAACAGTTTTATATATAAAACTATTTATAAAAATTGTTTTATGACAATTGTTTTATAGAAATTATTATTACTTTAACATTTTTATAATAAAAAAATTATAAAAAAAACGTTTAATTTTATATAAAAACAATTTTCTTATATAAAAAAACTGTTTGTTTTATATAAACTACTTAATATTTTATATAAACTGATTTATATAAAAAAATAGTTTTATAGAAAAAAAAACAGCCTTTTTATATTTGAAAAAGGATTTTTTTTATATATAACTATTTTTTATAAAAGAGTTTATATATAAAAAAACATTTTTTTAACATTTATATATATAAAAGCAGTTTATTTATGAAACTTAAAAAAAACAGTTTATAAAGTTTATAAAGTGCTTGCTTTAATTAAAAAAACTTCTTATATATAAAGACAGTTTATAAAGTGTTTGCTTTAATATTAATGTATTTTATTGTATGTGTGTGTATGTATATATATATGTGTGTGTGATTGTATTAAAATAAATTTACATATTATATTTAAAAAAATGATTTTTTAATGTTAAAAAAAATCCTGTTTTTATATAAAACATTTTATATAAAAAAAATTAAAAACAACAGTTCTTTTATGCTTTTTAATATTTTTATATAAAAAATTTAAGTAAACAAGAGTTGCTAATGGTGATGGCATGCATGTACACGAATATGTATATTGGAATCATAGTTTTCTGTGGAACACTTAATGAAGGGAGAGAATCGTATTTAAGAAGTAAAGAGAAAGAAGTTGATTGAGATACATCAAAATTTGTTGTCGTTACACAGTAAAAAAAAATTCCGCTTTTGAGGTGGTGTTGTTATCTAATAGTGGAATAATATCCATTGATATTTGAATATTTAAATAATAAATTCTAATTTTTTAATAATGTTCTTAAAGATGATTGGTGTGTGGACAAAACTTTAATAATATTATTGTGGATGGTTGGTGTGGGGGAACCAAAGGATTTGTTGGATTAATGGAGACAAAACTCTTAGCTTTGTGTAGAAGATAAAAAGAGAGTTTGGAGTATAGTGAATAGATATACATAATGTGTGATATTTTGTGTTGAAAATGATGTATAAAAAATATATATATATGATATGGTGGCCCTTAGCAAAAAAAAAACCTTTTCTTTAAGTAATAGTTGTGGTTCCGTTAGAAACGCTCTAATTTAAAGTTAAACTTGTCCGATTATTTGTCACCTCAGTGAAATCAGTTGCTTTAGCGACAAATGTTACAAATTTTCATCATTGAACATTTGTTTGGTCGTAAATTTGTGATCCTATATGTTTTGTTTAGTTGATAAAACTTCATAAAATAATCTGGAAATTGCTGCGGGGCAAAAATTATTCAGCTATTCCAGAGTCTCTCTTTTCATTCCAAGTCAATCTATAGATAGCTCCTTACCCAACTCAAGGGCTTGTTTCTAAGCATTATGGGTAAAGAATTTTTTATAGGTCTGTCAAATGTTTATAATTAGGGTCATGTTTGCCAACATTTCAAGTTTAGGAATATTTTCAGTTCAAAAATTCAAAGTTGAACTAAATATATTACAATTCTAATTAAAGGCATAAATTAAGGTTCCCAAACGCAACCTTCATGATTTTAAATTACAACACATACTATAATCAGCCTACATGTTTGTTGCAGCAGTAATAAGCTGCACTAACAGTTTGTTAGCATTTAGACTGTAAAAAACAAACTTCCAAGCAAGTTGACGATTTAACCTTTGAAAAAATAAAGCTTTTTATTTAACTATTCCCACAGGATACACTAACACAATTATTCAGCAATTAGCAAGATATCGTTAATGTTAATTACATCTCCATTTTTCTACACACACACACACATCTCTATGATAATCAAAATAGTTGTTCATTTATAGACCAAGTTACTAATGAGCATCAACAGCATGGCTATCCAAATAAGAAAGTGCAACAGCAGCATGGAGAGCTACTCCTATCGGAAGGGCTTCCTCATCAATGACAAAGTAAGGTGAGTGCAAGGGTTGATCTGACTTGAGACTCTCGTTCTTTATCCCAATTGCAAACATGGCCCCTGGAACTCTCTGGGAATAGAAGCTAAAATCCTCTGATCCCATAGTCACAGGTAGTATCTGCATATTGGGTTCCCCAACCAATATCTCCCCGACCCTCTTTGCCTGCTCATACAATGCATCATCATTAACCATTACTGGATAAGGCAGTTGGGTCTCATCCTTGAAGTCAACCACGGCATTACATTGATGTACCGCTGCTTGGATCTCTATGACCTATAAGTTGAGAAAATATCCAACGGTTACTATGATCACGGCTCAATCTCTCTCGTGTGTAACAATAATTGTGATATTATTTTTTGGGTTAAAAGGCAAGAACCCCCTAAACTATTGCACTGGCTGCAAATGACCCTCTAAACTATGAAAATGTTGCAAGTACCCCTTTTAAAAAGTTATGTTAGCAACACATGGAAAAAATTGCAAATTATAAGTATAGTTAATTTATTTGCAAAATCATATTGGGAGGGGGAGTTTCTTGCAATTTACCTTACATTTATTTGTATGGCTAGGAAAGGTTTGTGTATAAAGTGAGTGATTGAGTGCACCATATACCTCTTTAATTCTTTCCTTGGTGTAGGACAAACCTCGAGAAGTTAAGCTTCTATAAGTACCCGCAAATTGAACAGTCTCCGGAATTACATTAAATGCTTCGCCTCCCTCTATGAACCCAACTGTCACCACCTACAAGATTCAACTGAATTAGATTCCAATCTCCTGTTTCTACAAGAAGATTGACAACTTTTGTCAAATTCACATATAAAGCAATTTAGACGATAGTATATCCTTTGTAGTCTTAAGGGAAATTGAGATTAATTGGTTTCCTATCAGCATATGTGGACAAAAATTTATGAGGGATATTAGTTTCAAAGATTATAAGTAATCAGAAGTTCAACAAATTATTTGGAAATAAGTACAATATTTTATCAGATAAGATTAGTGTATAAGCACATGTGTATGCATTATTCCATGTGCACAACATACATACGGTGCGCTCGTGCTCAGTCACAGATTATTGAAGGGAGGTTTGGCCGATTATGCCACGTGGGCTGACAAGTGGCACCTAGAGGTTTGGCCGATTATGCCGAGTACTAAGGGAAGGCTAACAAAGAATCCATGATGAGCACAACGTATAACGGACGATTGAACCAGTTACGATTCTACCACTTTGGAGATAAAACTCAAAGAGAAGAGACCTAGATTTATAGGCACCTTGTACTTATAAATAAGGGTGACCCCAGTCAATTTGGGGGTATTGAATTATATTCTAATCACGATGACTTGGACTTTCAGCTAGCAAACCTAGCACTCCATTCCTTCCTTCCCTATTCTCAACTAATATATAAGCTCTCCGTCTTTCCCCGTGGCTGTAGGCAGGACGATATGCCGAACCACATGCATGCATCATGTGTCACCTTTTATATCGCATGCATATTTTTGGGGCTAATTAGTAATATTGCATTTATTGTGATGAGTTCGATATCCCCCACAATTATGATAAATGGAACTGAGTCTAGTGGAAATGATAAAGACGCAATTGGAATTTGGAATTGATGTATACCATATGTGTTGTCAAGTCTACATGAAGCTCACTTACAGTCTTGTTATTTAAATTCGAGACTAGGGAATTATTCAGCATTGCAATAATCTACAACCCTCAAGTAATTTGGGAGATATGGAGGATTACTGAAAATCGGCATGTGAGACTCTGAATTAATTCGGTCCATGCAATTATTTTTGATGAATTCAAGAACTTCCGAAAAAGTTGATGAAATTGTGTGAGTCACCATGCGGTGGAACTCTTATAATATGCCATCTCCCTTTCACAAGTAATTTAAAGTAAAGGAAGCAAGGAGATTACTCTGGCCTCGAGAGGATCTGTCTCTCGAGATACGATCTGTTGGAGAGCCACGACTGCCAACGAGGCTGCAAGAATTGGGTCTCTAGTCTTATGTGGGCTTGCCGCATGGCCACCTTTACCTTGAATTGTTGCTGAAAACATCCCAGCACCAGCCAATACTGGACCAGGCCTCGAAGCAATGACACCCGTGGGAAATGATGGCCATACATGTAGACCGAATATAGCATTGATGTTGTGAAGTGCACTATGCTGTAACATATGATAAGCACCTGCATAACCCTCTTCGCCAGGCTGAAAAACAAGCTTCACAGTGCCCTTTATGAATGAACAAAGAATTAAAATTAGCATAATTAAACATGGAAAGATAAAAGGAACATATATAGACAAGAACTAATATTCACTCTTTTCATTCATGATGTCTGTAATTGTAAATTTACCTTTAATATGTCCCTCCTGGTTTGGAGTAACTTAGCTGCGCCAAGCAGCATGGCTACATGAGAATCATGGCCGCAGGCATGCATCTTACCATCAATCTTGCTTTTGTGCTCCCAATCCACTAGTTCCTTCCAAATGGTAGTATTGATTTCAGGAGAAAGGCATATATAATGAAATCAGACAGTTTGAACAAGAATAACTGACGGTAAAAATCAAGAATCCCAATTAAATAAATAAATATTAAGTGATTCAGTGAAGTGGAAGTAGGATTCGAGTTATCCTTTGGCACCTTGAGGAGACTAAAGAGGAATTTATATCCAAAAACAGTGACGGGAAAATGTTTATTTGCACCTATCTGATTTGGTGTGCATGATTACCCATGCGTGTGAGCTAAGTTTGATAAAAATCTTCATCTTTAATCAGATATTAGAACTGTTTGAGACTAAGACGGGTAGAAGATATTGGTCACAAACATGCACAGGGCCAGGGTATCAAGAAGAGCAACTGCCCCATCGATTTGTGAGGAATCTGCTTCAATTGTTAGAAGTACTACTATAGTCGGAATAAAAACATTTGGGGCTAAAAAAATAATAATTTTGTTTCTTTTTCGTAATAGGAAATGTGATATAAATATTAAACTTTAAAAGGCGTGCCTCGTCAAGAATTCTGATATCTAAATGAGAATAGGGACGTGATTCCTGTGGTTGTCCATTGTGAAGAGACATCATGACGTCAACTACACGTCAATGGCCAATAAAATAAACTAAACCCTAACTTTTAGAGAGAGAATCAAGAGATTTCTTATATTCAAAATGGAGAGTGTCCTCAAATGAGGAATGCAAGGGGCTATTTAAAGGTGAGGAGTAGCTTAGGCTCTAATCTAATATTCTAATTACAAAAATGTCTCTAAAAGCCTTTGCTACTTCTTTTCCTAAATACCAAGCAACAAATACTAAAAACAAATACAACCAAATAAAGAAACTAAATGAAAATAACAAAAATACAATAAAATGCAATGAAACCCTAAAAAGGGCCCATTTCCATCACTCTCCCCCTCTTAAGACAAAAAAGCTCGTCCTCGAGCATTCAAAAAATTGGGTAGTCGTGAGGAAATTCCAAAAAAAAAAATAAGTGCCAAAAACTTGTGGGGGGCAAAAATTAATTTCTGAAAAGTTGAGGCATCCCACAAATTTTCCTCTTTATTTCTTCTTCTTTCTTCACCCAATCAAACCCTAGAACATTCCTCCCGGGTCAAAAACGCGTCGGGGCAGATGGTAAAAACAAATACAACCAAATAAACACCAAGAAACAAATACTAAAAATGTCCCTAAAAGCCTTTGCTACTTCTTTCCTTAAATACCAAGAAACAAATACTAAAAACAAATACAACCAAATAAAGAAGCTAAAAGAAAATAACAAAAATACAATAAAATGCAATAAACCTCTAAAAAGGGCCCATTTCCATCACATCAATTGGTTTTTTGTCAATCGACACATAAGTTTAATATGTGCGTCTCTCTTAAGAGTCCCTAATGGCAAATAAGACCCGATGATTTGCGAAAGTTACATCTATCTGAAAATCACACCCATCACTAAGATTTGCAAGTAATAGAAATGCAAATTTACGGGAGCAGTGATCTGCACATAGAATTGCAAAAAAGTCATGATTGCATGCCTATCTGTATAGGCTATAGCTATATTTAAGGGGTACAAAATGAAAGATAAAATAATCCATATGAGATGCCTATGAATAGGTCAAAGCGCATTCACATACCAAAAATTGATGTTCTTGTAAGATTTCAAATATTGGAAGTGTCTTGTATGTATCTTTCAAAGACAACATACTGAACATAGACATACAAAAATGAAAAATTGAAATCTAATTCCAGGCCAAGATTCAGTCTAAATTTAAGGGAAATGTCAAAGATGTTGCATCCAACCCATTACCAATTGGCAATGTGTAGAGAGATGGAGATTTTATATATTGATTTGTAGGGCTTTGATATTCCGTTGTGCGACTCATATTGTCAACATGCCCAACACGTGTGTGTGATTTGATCACATGGACGATCTACATTGGGGCCACTAAATAGTATGCTCTTATATCATGTAAAGTCACTTCCTCACCTAAAAGATTAAGTTGTCAGGTAGTGAGCCAACAATATATATATGATGTTAACACTCCCACTTCCTCTCAGAAAAAACACTCCCACTCACATGCGAGCAGGGCCAACAATGTGTATGGTGCTCTAACACTTTCACCCCCTCTTAAAATAAATAAAAAAATAAAAACACTCCCCCTCACGTGCGACAAGGGCGAACATTGTAGACGATGATCTATCACTTCCGCTTCATTTTTAAAAAATAATAATATATAATAAGCAATCCTCCCTCAAGTGCAAACCACCTGCTTGCATGTGGAAAAACAAGTCTAGATGCACCAAGTTTACAACCATAAAGAGTGCATACTGCATGAGCACAAAAGGGGAATCAAAAGGAAGTTGGACGACGAATTTGGAGCATCTCTAATGAAAATGTGTAATTCTTAATTATATGGATATGGTTAAGACAATTGTGAATCTTTTGTGGCAAAAAAATTGTTTTACACATTGTTTATAAAAAATAACTTTTCTCTAATGCAAATATCTTTAATTAGGTTAAATGAAAAAGACGCATCATAGTTATATTGGAGAACTACTTTTGAGTTTATTGTTTATGGATCCTAGTGTAACATTTACTTGAAATTGTGGGGGTCTCTTTCACATTGTGGATACCCATTGTTGCCACGTCACTTTCATATGAGTGAATCATGCACGCCCAAAATCCAAGATGAGGCAACTCAAGAGATAACAAAAGAGAAAATCGATCCAAATGTAAAGTAAGGAGGAAGTAAAGAGAAAACACACCAACCAACAACACACAAGACAAAATATATGTGCTTCACTAATTTGGCTACGTCCATGCAAGATGATGCCTTTTTTTATTGAATCAACTAGGGTTACAAGTCCTAAACATCACTATCTTCACAAAGTGTATCCAGTGAATTTGATGAAAAACTTGGGTCAAATGACCATAATACAAGATACTTATAGAAGTGAGCAACATAGGATAAAATACCCAAACAACCCTTCAATAAACCAATTTTTCGCATGTGACCGTTCACTATGTTGACCGCAACCTGTTCAATGTAGCCCCGTTAGCCGCTAATAAAGCTTCGTTGCAACGAAGAAAGTCTTCACTAGTCACGAACTCCCAATTCTAGTTTCCCCAGTTTCTTCCCCATTCATGTGTGTGGCAATGGAATAGCGAATCACTCCGTAAAAACTTCGCGGCCAGAGAACCAACTACGAATGACCAATGAAAATATGACTGAATTCCTCGAGACAATATCCAAAAATCTCCACCTTAGCGAGAGAATTTCGCCAGCCCCCATACACCAACTCGATCATCACAGACACGTCACCATACAAAACGGCCTCAATAACGTAGAATATTGTAAAGTTCAAACAATGCTCGAACTTGATCGTCGATACCACCTTCGTTAACATGTCAGACGGATTGTCTTTCGTGTCAATTTTCTTCAAAACGACGACACCATCAACAATAACATCCCGTAAGAGATGAAACTAAACATCAATATGCTTGGTCCTCCCATTACGAACTTAATTATTAGCAAAGTGAATAGCACTTTGGCTATCACAATGCACCTCCACACAATCTTCCACAATCTCTATATCATCAATGAGACCCTGAAGCCACAAGACCTCTTGGTCAGCTTATAATGTTACTATATACTCTGCCTCCATAGTCAACAAAGCAACCATGACCTCCGACATAAAACTCCAGCTAACCGGACCACATACTAATGTAAAAGCACATCCCATCGTAGACCGACTCATGTCCAATTCATCCGCATAGTTCGAATCCACATACCCACACATGTAACTTCCGAACTCTTTGGTATGCAAGTCCCAAATCCAATGATTCTCATAAAATAACGCAAAATCCACTTTACAGCATTCCAATACTCTTTTTTCGTGTTTCCATATATCTACTCACTGGGTCGAATACAAAACCACAACATACATCAAGATAACCACCGCATTCACATACGGAACTTAGCTATAAACACAACCTTATCATCTATGCGCGGAGCCATAGCCGTAAGTCTGAAGTGTGCAACCAGGTGAGTATTCATAGGCTTTGTATCCTCCATCTGGAACCACAACCTTTCCTAGGTATTGCCTCTACGAGGCTCAACCGTCCCTTCTTCCTCTTCTCTAGTTAATTCCATGTAATATTTTTAGTTTTACTCAAGTCTTTCATCTCAAACTCTTGGCTCAATTGAGCCTTCACCTTATCAATCTCCACCATAATTGATGAATTAATAAGCATGTCATCAACATATAAGAGTAAGTAAACGAACTTACCATTCTTGAGCCACTTAAAATAAACACAATGATCAAAATCACTCCGTGTGAAATTCTGGCCAACAATAAACATGTCAAATTGCTTGTACGACTGTCGAGGAAATTGCTTCAACTATTACAACAACTGCTACAATTTCCACACATAATTCTCTTTGCCAACAACCTTGTGTCAAAAGACGTCGTGCTAGAAGGTTGCTCCTAATAGCCAAAAATCTCTTTAATGGAAGTTGGGTCAAACTGAAAAGGTCCCTTCAAAACCACTTTAGGTTCGCTTTTGTATGTGGAATGGGACCCTACCCCTTGAAACATATGGATGAACCCATGTCCCTAAATCATTGAATACCGAGATTCTAACGAGGTTCTTTCACTAGTCCGTTTAAAGCCTCTAATTAGTTTAGAACTCTTGAAATTTGTGGTTCGTTCCAAATTTATCAATAATTTTTTTTTAGTATTGCATTCTTTATAAAAACTATGCACACATAGTGTCCATATTTAATCCTTAAGGCCAAAGTCTATAAATCTGGTAAAAACGTGAGAGAAATGGGAATAATATGTAAAGATTAATAAACCACTCTAAAATCCTAACAAAAGGAGAATTCCTAGAGTAGGTGCACGATCCTAAATGAATTCGAGTATAACTCAACAGGATTGGCTCAAAGATCCTGTCTAAGATGACCTATGAATCTCATAATGAATGCGAACCACCTGGTCATTTATGTTGAATTCCTTGAAGTATTTAAGGTCTGCCAAAACCTTACATGCTTAGTTAATAAGGTTTAAATGCAAATTTGTCCAAGTTTTAGAAATCAGTCAAAAGATTGACCCTCAAATTTGACATTAGGCGACCCGGAACGAGTTAGAATTGCTCAGAGTTTATGAAATACAATCATTATTCCACTGCGTGTTAGGGGTCAAAACAACTTCATCCCTCCCATTTAGGTCCTCGTGAAGTTGGAAATTCAGAAAGTTTTTAAGGTAATTTTCAAGTTCTACATTTGTGATACAAAAGAAAGATAGCTTTTCATTTCAAATAGGGATGGACTAGAGGCCTTACAAACGGCCTTGCAACAAACTGATAAAGAAAAGGTTGGTGTTAAAGGCACTCCAAATTTCTTCCAAAATACCACACAAAAAATCAAAAGCCTACTTTACTAATGGCACCCAAAAGTAACACATCATTTTTAAAGTTTAAAAAATAGTAGTCAAACCTACAAAAGTTTACTTTCAACCCCACGCAATATACAAAAATATTTTTTCAACCCTCTCACTTGAACCCTAACTTCACCACCACCACTTTAGCCCTCACCTCACCACCACCAGCAATAATCACCCTCTCTCTCTCTCTCTCTCTCTCTCTCTCTCTCTCTCTCTCATCACCATTCACCACCACCACTACCATTTGAAACCTAACTTTGTTTTCTTTTTCCAAAAATAACGATATAAGTAATATTAAATTAGTTTTTCAACTCAAAACAACCAAAAATGAAAAACTAAGGCCCTAATATACCAAAAAAAACTCAAAAAAAAAGGAAACTCGTAAAAAATGACCGCCTCTACACATTCGGTGGTCCGTCACCGGATGTACCCCCTTATGTTCGGTGGTTTCTCACCAAATGTGCACAAATTTTTAAAAAAAATATAGAATTTGTACACATTCGGTGGCTTCCCATCGTGGGTGGGTGGCTCTTAAGGTGACTTCTCACGTGGGTAGGGGGTTTTCACCTATGAAGCACGGACTCGTAATACGCGTTTCGACACGCGACACACGACACGTGATTCTTCCAAAAACTAGGATACGACACGCTAGGATAAGTATAATATATAATATATTTAAATATATATATTAATGAAAGAAACATATTTTTTTCATAAAATACATTATTTGAGCATTCTTAACATGAAATTAAGAAAATGGACCAATACCAAACAAAATTCAAATACACTTGAACATTAAATATCATAAATAAAGCAGAATCACCATCACATGTCCCAGCATGTCGGTAGCGTGTCGGAGCGCGCACATAATACGTGTTTCGACACGACACGCGACTCGTGGCTTTCGGGAGAGTGTCCGTGCTTCATAGATTTTCACGGTGACTTCCATCGTGAGTGGGGGTTTCCACGGTGACTTCTCACCATGTGAGTACAAATTTCAAATGTTTTTGAATTTGTGCACATTCGATGAGAAACCACCTAATGTAAGGGGATATATGTGGTGACGGGATACCGAATGTGTAAAGGTGGCCATTTTTTACGGGTTTACAATTTCTTGTGTTATATTTAGGTATATTAGGGCCTTAGTTTTCAATTTTTGGTTGCTTTAAGTCGAAAAACTCAATTAATATCATTTATACTATGTGTGTTTGAGAAAGAAGAAAAAAACAAAGTTGGGGTTAAATTGGGGTAGGGGTGGGGGTGGGGGGGAGGGGGGGTGAAGGGTAGTAGTGGGGTGGTAGTTATGAGAACGTGAGATAATTGATTAACTTCGCAATTTTCTAATATAGCACACTTATTTAATTTCAACCCCTAATCATGCATCTAAAGTGCGTGTGTGTCAAACCATAAAAAACATGCGACACAAAGTTAAGGAAAAATCCCCGCAGGGCAAAACCTTTTATTTCACTATAATAAGTAAATCGCAACTTACACAGATTACAATGAAATACAGTGACTAAGAATTACCCTCAGGTATCGGATTCTGTAGTCGGCGGCTGGAAATATCCCTTTCCAGGAGGGCAGCAATGAATCCACACGCAGCGAACCCACATGAACCTCAGTCCAATCAACAAAGGAAGAACCGCAGCACTCCTCAATGACACGCAGCCATAAAACTTTGTAGAGACTCCCTCAGCAATGACACGCAGCCCTCGGTTGCAAAGATCTCTCCACAAAGGTTTGAACAAACTAAAAAGTTGTGTTCTTGGGTTACCAAAAAGATTCACAAAGGATTTGCAATTGTGTGAATCAAAAACCTAGAGTCTTGGGCTCAATAGGTGAAGACTTAGAGTAGTTAGGACTCTGAAAATCGTCTTGAAAAGTCTTGTAAAACAACTCCACGAAGTTGGCTTAAATAGGAAACTTTGAGCCCTAAAAAATCTCAGCAGATCTGGCCGAATTTATCCCAGGCGGACCGGTCCGACTTGGGGGTGGATCGGTCCGATAGACCGGATCGGTTCTTTTATTCTGAGGCGGATCGGTCCGGTTATTTCAGCTTCATCGGTTTGCTTGCGGTCCGGGGTATACTGGATCTGCATCAAACGGATCGGTCCGGTTGAGGGCGGATCGATCCGGTATAGAGGCGGACCGGTCCGGCTTCCCAGAAAACTTTGATTCCTCTTCTTCTTTTGATATTCGGATCCGTTGATGAATGTATGAATCTTGAATTTCTTCAACGGTGTAACGGCGTGCGACATAATAAATTGTTAATGGACAAAAATGTCCTTACAAGTTATGTTGTTTTTAGTTTTAGAGAGAAAAGGAAAAGTTTAAAGAGAAGTGGAGGTGGTGGTGGGAAATGGTGGTGGTGGTGGTGGTGGTGGGAAACGGTCAGGGCCGGCCCTGAAGATATGAGGGTTCGAGGCGAACTCTCGAAATGAGGCCTCTTGAATTTATTTTAATTTATGACAAAATATAATTCTTTATTATCATAATAACATTCTGAAATTGAATATATTTTCATCCCCAAATGCAAGTGTGTTAGAATTTAAATTTAAAAACTGCTCACTCGGAAAACGAGAAAAAAAAATATTATTTTGGAGATCTTGATTTAAGGTTTAGACTAATTTAATTTAAATTAACTAATATAAAAATAATGGAGCTTGACAAATAAGTCCAGTTTGCATAAATATTTTTTAATAGGTCCTATCATAAAAAAAAACTCCCAATAGGTCCTATTTATACATATAGTGAATATTCACTGTATGTTTACAAATAGGACCTATTGGACCAAAAATCTTTTTTTATTGGACCTGTTGGAGTAAAAAAAAGATGATAGGACATATTGAACTACATACTTAGTAAATGGGACTAATTGGTAAAAAACCCTTAAAAAATAAAAAACATAATAAAATCTAAAACTCGAACTTTAATTATCTTGGGACTTTAAAATGTGGCATTGGAAGTGATGTTCTAGTTAGTTGTCTTGCTTTCCGCACAATTGGACCAATTGTGACTAATTCTATGCAAAATAAAATAACATAATGTAACTCCTTGGGATTGAACAAGGGACCTCATGCTTCTCTAAATTGTATGTGACCAGTTGAAGTACATGCATTATTGTGTAAGTAGTTTATACGGATTTAAAATAAAGGTATATAGAAAATATTTTTTTTTTTTTAAATCAGGGCCCCTATAATTGATCAAAATTCGGGGGCCCGAGGCAGGACCAGCTTTGGAGGCGGTGGTGGTGTTTAAGACTAAGGTTAGTGTTGGGTTTTGAGAGAGAATGAGAGGTTAGAGAGAGAGAGAAGAAAAAGGTTGACTGAAATGGAAAATGAGAGTTTATATACCTTTTGACAACAGGGGTGTGTCCCTTTGTTATGTTGTGCGGAAGCGCAGGTGGTCAACAAATAATGGCAGGGTGATTTTGATCACACATAAGACAACCACAAAATAAATAAACAAAGAAATGGAAAAAGGAAAAACAACACCAAATTTAACGTGGTTCGGTAAAATACCTAATCCACGTGCAGCAAAGATCAATTATACTAAATTCAAATATCCCAAAGAGCTTAAAAATATATCTCACAAATGCACTCTCAAGTTATTGCAAATATTCTTCAAATTCAACTCTCCATATTTGACTTATAAAACAAGTCTCCAGATTTCCCATTTGACTTATAAAACAAGTCTACAAATTTTCCCACAAGGGGTGGAACACAAATATTCTAAAACCCCTTACATTTTTTTCTCACTTATACAAAACCCACCGGTTGGGTCTCCTTAAATAAGGAGCAAATAACAAATCCTAAATGGAGTAAAACTCCATTCGAACAAAGCCAAAACAGATTGTATCTGTCATGCCATCAACATAAAATTCAGGAAAAGAAAATCAAGATGAGAAAAGAAGGAGATGAGATACAGATAAGCAAAGAAAAGAATTCTTTATTAAAATCGCAATGCCATGCTCCGTTTACAGTAGCTTTACATCCTTTTATAACCAACCATCTCTAACTGACGAACTGAATTACATTTCTGTTATAAGCTCATCCAATGGGATTTGTAAATTATTCTAAGTATGTTACAAGTTTATTGGGTTACATCTGTTGCACATGTTCTGCACGAGTTTCTCAGATTTATATTTCTCTACTGAAGTCTATGTCTATACCTGACAGTATCCAAATAGGATACCACTTCAAAGTCTATCAGCAAACAAAAAAGCCCACGGCTAGGACTTTTGCTAGTGTTTGTGATCGACACAAACACTTCCACCACCTCAACAACAAAACCCATGTGGTGATATCGAGCCAAATTTCTACATGTTAGGTGTTTGGAATAAGATTTTAGTTAGGTTGTGGTGTTACTGAGATTTTAGTGTTTTGAAGATAAATTGGGGATGACTTTAACACCAAAAAGGACAAAACAAAATGGCCATTAAAGTTGAGAGACGATGTGAAAGGATTGATAAATAAAGTTTCAACCTATTAAAAATTAATTACCCATTGTTAACCAATGTCGTCATGTCATGGACACTTAAGTACTCATGTCCGCCCAATTAGGGTCAATAGTGCAGCAAGCTTACATGAGAAAATTAGCTTCACAGCTACTTAATATATATATATATATATATATATATATATATATATATATATATATAAAGAGATGAGGGATCTCATGCGGACCACACTTAAGGACTAGTGCGGTCATACCCAAAGAAAAGGAAGGGTAGTTGGACAAATGCAAACCAAAGATATTATACAATTCTCTCTCCTCAGCAAATCTCATCATTTCCTTAACTAAAAACAAAAGACCTCCTCATTTATCTAACCTCCAAAGCAGGTCCCCTTTTTCAGCCCTTTTCTCAATCCGATTCCACCCCGTTTATTACGATTCCTTCAAACCTTCAGTTCTCCTTCAATTTGCAACTGATAGAAAAAATATTTAGTTCTCCTCAACTAAAAATGTACATTATTTTTAAATATTTTTTATATTCAAAATTTGTAGGGCACTACAAAATTGTTTTTAATTAAACAAATGCTGTTTTAAAAACTGTTCTAAAAAACATGAACTTTTATATATTTTTTATAAAATATTTTTACCTGTTATTTGACTGTTTTATATTTTTAAAAATGTACAATATTTATTAAAAAAAGTTTTTAAAATTGTTTTCTATAAAAAAAAAAGAGGAAAAAATAGAATTCGGTTTTTTTTATACATAATGTATATTTTTTTTAATTAAAAAAATAGTTAAAATTGCAACCGTAGTTTTAACTCTTCTTCAAAAGTAATTTATAATATCTGTTCTTTTACAAAAAAATATTTTTTACAAACTTTTGTTTATAAAAACGTAGTTCTAACTTTTTATATATATATAAAAACTGTACAGTTTTCAAACTTTTTTTATAAATATCTTAAATTTTTTAGCAATATAAAAAAAGTTAAATAACATGTACAGGTATTTTATATAAAAAACAGATTAAAAAAACAATCTTTTTAAAACAGTTTTCATAAAAAAAAAAACTTTTTTAATTAAAAATAATTTTATAGTAAGCTACAGATTTTGAATATAAAAAACATAGTCCAAACTTTTTTATTTTGTTTGAAAAAGTCCCTCACCATATAAAATACTCACAAACACTCTTTCTTCTCTTACCTTGAACCTTACAAAAAATTTGCCAACAAAATAAATAAGGGACTTTTTGGACCATAAAAAAAATTAGGTGGACTAAGTACAAAATGTATTTAGCTCCTTGGGGCTAGACATTAATTGTCCCTTTTTTTATACATATATATTAAAGTTTATTAATGTAAGAAAAACTGCTTTATATAAAAAACGATTATATATAGAAAAAAACGTTTTCCTTATCTATGTATATATATAAAACTCTAGCTAAAATCATTACTGTTGTGCCACGTGTCAACGGCATTGAATTCATCCGTCTATTTATATGAAAACGGTAGTTGTATTTTGTATCACGCCACATGTATATCATTAAAGAGCTTTCTGTCATATAAATTTAAAACCTTAACCTCTCTCCATTAACCTCTTCTGACTCATCGCCTTACTCCATCTCTCCAATCTCCAACCTCTACCAACGACTCTCTATCTCCCTTTGTCCTTCTAAGGCCTTGTTTGCGAGTTCTATTTTGGAGAGAAAAGAAAGGAAAGGAAGGGAAAGTGTATTTCCTTTCCTTCGTTTGGGAGTTTAAGTAGGAAAGAAAGTGACTTTCTCTCGTTTGGGAGTTTAAAAGGAGAGAAAAGAAGGAAATTTTTTAAAAAACTTTCCCTTCCTTTCTCTTCAAAACTTTCTTTCCAAATCGGAAAGAAATGGAGAGAAAGGAAAGTTTTTTAATGAATTGTTCCTTCTTCCTCTTAAAAAAGCTATTTTCCTCCCAAACTCCCAAACGCAATAAAGAAAATTATTTTCTTCTCTCCTAAACTCCTTTCTTTTCTCTTCTTTTATTTTCTCTCTTATAAACGTTCCTTTCTTTTCTTTTCTCTCCTAATAAAATTTTCCTTTCCTTTCTTTTCTCTCCAAAACTCCCAAACGAGCTCTAAATGCCAGACTATCTATATACCTCCATTTCCCTTTTGTCCCCCATCTCCAAAGTTCACTCTTTCCCTTTGTTTCTATTTCTCTCTCGGTGGAGAAAAAGCTATTCCACAAGAAGCTACTAACCAAACATTACTTTGGACAAAACGATATGGTCCATAAACAGCTCAACTCCTTCCAAGTGGTTAGAAATTTTTTTTATAGTTTTTCATGTAGGGTTGTAAATTAATTACACATTTGTAATTACTTCTCATAACCAGAATAGCAGATATTAATCATATGACATTCAAATAGTAACGGAAACATTTACTATACACGCCCGTAACCTTCCTTCATCATCATTTTTTTCTCCGAAACTATGATCTGTCATTTCTCTCTAGACGAGGATTACCAAAATGAGATGAACGTACATTTTGATTTCCTTTTCTTGTTCAACTCATATATGTATTATGTTTATGAAAGGATTGGGGTTGCACATGTAGTGTTTGATTGGAGTTCCTATATGTGAAGAATGGGGAAGTGATTCTCTACACAATCTTTTTATACAAATGCCGAAAAGAGAGTTTCAGTTGGAATTATCTGAAATTGTGTTTAATGAAGATTTAAAAAATTGTTTCTTAGAATTTTTTTCATTTTAAAAGTAGGTTTGGTATCCAGTGACCATGGAGTTGATATATATGCATTTTGATTTCAATTTTAAATATGTTGGGTTTTGTTCAATCAATTGGTTTTTGTTTTAGAATTGATGCAACTGAGTTTCTCTTCAATGTAGGGACCAAGATAACTAAATCCCCGCTGCTAAATGGAATATGAACCAGGTTAAAAGCTCATGTGATGATTTGCATTTCATGATTAAATTTAACTAACAATAGAATTTCAAATCTCTTGATTCTTTGCCGATATATTAGCATACATTATTCCATGATCAAGATTTTTTATTGTCAGATGAAGAATCAATTAACCCATTACCATTTATGGAGCTACAATCATTTGCATTATAGTTCTCCAGATTACTTGCTTATGACTTATGATAAGAATTTGAGTTATGATAGACATAAGCACATGAATCATTTGGTTAGATGTCCCGGTGAAAATAAAACATATCTAATAGAAGTCAAGTAAATTGATGATCATCATCATAAAATATACTTTGCGTGCTATTTGAATTTAGGTTTATTTTATATTTATATGAATGGAAAATTTTATTGGAATTATGCATGCGCGGACCTCCACACTAGTTTAATATATAAACTTGAAAACAGACTCTTCAAATGTAGTTCCACCCTGTCTCTCCATTTAATGCATACCTTCTACCTAATGACTCCAATATTGTTGAGCTCCAAATACACCGGTGGTCCTACCTTCGAAATTGAAACGACAACATCATTCAAACCTTTCTTATTTTCGGCTATTCCCCTTCCATTGCACACCTTTCATTTCTCTTTCTTTATATATATATTTCACTCTATCTATGTAAGAAGGTCAACGAACGAGAAAACCCTCAAAGAGGTATCAAATTTTCCTCATATATAAAATGAATAGATGCATACATACATACATACATACGCGAGATATTTTTAAAAGAAATACCAATTCTGATTATATATTATATAAATATACAAGTATTTTTGTCCATGAATTCTTTTCATGTTTATACATATGATGTATTACAATAAAATTCTCATGGGTCTTTTCATATGTTTTATATACATGATATAATATTACAAATTACATTTATATTAGAACAATATAAGAACACTAATAACAAACCGATCCATGCTTAGTGGGCAAGAGAATTGGTAATAGTTATGTTGATACCAAAAATTACTCACTTACATGGACCAATCAGAAATAGACATAAGTTATCTAAAATAGCAAGAATTCTAGTAAGCAAGAAATCGTCGACCAACATGCAGAATGCTGACCAACAATGAGAAGATCGATCAACTGGGTCAGCAAAGCGCCAACAGTCATGTACATTATGAGCGCCATGTATTGATGTAAATGTCTAATTTATAAAGGCATTCCATCCTTTTACATTCCACCTCTCTATCTCCTTATGAGATTATAAATACATAATAATCCCTTCGTCAAAGGTAAGTGAAAACCATTCAAACACGAGAGGCAACACAGTGTACAAAGCATTAAGAAATACAGTGGACGTAGGCTTTTCCCTTATAACCGAACCACTTTAAAAATCTTCGTCTCTTTTACTTGTCTTTATCTGTGATTAAATAATTAGACCTAGTCTAGTTTTTTATGGCGCCTTATGTGGGAACGTATTTCTAAACGTTTTCACTCATTCATTTATCAATGTTCCAAAAATTACTGACATTCCTGAATCAAGTGCCAGAAATGATGGCAATCCGCCTATTCCATCTGTTCCTCCAACAAATAATGATCTGACTGGGATTTTGGCTAGTCTCGCCAGGGGACAAGATGTTATGCAAGATACGATCAGGCAACTGCACGCCGGATCTCCTGCCTTGTCTATTCAAAGAAATATGCCACCGCCACCTCCAAGAACCAACGCGCATAGCCACTCTAGAACTTCTAGAGATGCATCATATCGTCCAGGAGTAAGTTCTTCCCTCAGGATGTATAGCCATTCTAGGACTTCCATTGATACGTCCTATCGTCCAGGAGTAAATTCTTCCCTCAGGAATTCGGAGTCATATGACGATCAATCTTTTTCTCCTGAAAGGATAAGTGCTTTAGAAAGACCGAGCCAAGCATTGCCCTTTGATCGCTTGGAACCCAGAAGGAATAGAAATGTTCCCAGGGCATTGTCTAGGTATACTAGACGACCAGCCGATCAACGCGAGGCCTCAGCCCAATCCAGATCATGCTCCCAACAATCCGTCCATACCGAGCAAACCTCTCAGCAGAAAAGCTCAATGTAGAAAGTTGGTCGGAGCAGCCGAGTTGCATCGCATAAATCTGATATGGGTAAACATGCATGGAAAGGCTCAATCCAAAGGTTGGAAGATAGGTTGGGAGAAATGGTGAAGACGAAGAACCTTTGCAGCGAAGCTTTGTGAAAGAGTCTCCTTTTGTTCAGGCTATTGTGGATTTTCCTACTCCTTCGAAGTTCAAAACACCTGTGATTACTCCCAAGTATGATGGAAAAACTGACCATGTTCTTCACATAGAACAGTATCACGCGGCAGCAGAGATTTATGTTGTTCCCGACGAAATGAGATGCAGGGCATTCTCAGGTACCATAACAAGTCCTGCCCAAATATGGTACAACAGCCTTCCTCGAGAGCAAATTTGTGACTTTAACCAACTTGCCGAGCTATTCATTGGTAATTTCTGCTTCCGGGTCAAACCAGTACAGAGAGTAGCTCACTTGTTAAGTGTGAGACAACGTGTAGGAAAAAGCACAAGGGATTATATTACTCGCTTCAACAATGAGAAGTTGGAGGTGATTGATTACGAGGATAAAATAGCGATTACAGCTCTCATGAGTGGTCTGCTTCCAGAGAAGCTTTATTACACTCTTGCCAAAGATCCTCCCAAAACTATGACTGAGTTAATGGCTAAAGCAGCCAAGATAATGAATGGTGAGGAAGCAATGGCAGCAAAGCAAAGCTCGGTCATAAAGCCTGAAGTTAAAACTGAGAAGAAAGATCAAAAGGAGCATAAGGATCAGAAAGATTCAAAGCAAATAAAGAGTGATGATAGGCTAAGGAAGTACAACTACACTTCATTAACAATGGGCTTTCACCATGTTTTGGAGGAAATTAAACACAGCAAGAAGGTACGTCGGCCAGAGAAATTAAGAGCACCTGCTGGGAAGAGGGATAGATCCAAATACTATGAATTTCACAAAGATCATGAGCATATGACAGATCGTTGTATAGCTCTACAAAATGAGATTGAAACTCTCATCCGCCGAGGAAAATTAGACAAATGTGTTGATCGACAGGACGGCAGAAGAGCTCGGCGTAAATCAAAATCTCCATGCAAGCCCGAGGAAGAGAAGTAAAGAAATCATGAAGATGATCCCGACTTCCCCAAAAAACTCAAGCAACCAGAACGTGAGGTATTTACACTTAGTTTTGGTACCTTTGATTGTCAGATGATTACAAGTGGAGATGCTGGAGGTAGAGATCACACTGCTGAGAGAAAAGCTTACCTCAATGAGATTCTAGCTTGTTCTTACATCCAGAGGATCAATCTAGCCGAAGAAGATACGCCGAAGAAGGTGAACAAAGAAAAGTTGGTAATTAGGTTTTCCAAAAACGACTTGTCACGAGTTCTCTACCCCCATGATGACCCTCTGGTGGTCAAATTCAGATACCAGGACACGATCGTTTCCGGGGTGTTGATTGACAATGGTGGCTCAGCAGATATCATGTTTTATTCCTGTTTTCAAAAGCTGGATTTGAAGCTCAGTCAACTAGATCCATACCACAGGCCTTTGATCGATTTTTCTGGTGAAACAGTTTATCCTGTGGGCACAATCAAGCTGGAGGTGTTGCTTGGCACCTGGCCAGCAAGTCAAACCGAAAAAGTTCGTTTCTTTGTGATGGATAAGAACGTGCAGTCAGCCTAGAATGTCATCATGGGCAGAGTAGGATTGAAGAAGTTTGAAGCAGTTCCCTCAACTGTCCATCAGTGTTTGAAGTTCCCCACCAACTTTGGAGTAGGTGTGGTGAAGGGAGATCAAAAAGTAGCCCGAGAATGCTATTACTCTTCCACCGAGTAAGAGGATCTGGAAGAAATAAAGAAGAAGACCACCACTTACCAAGTGGACATTACTGAGCCCAATAGCGAATCTGAGGTGGAAACTTTAGATCCAAGAGAAGAGACAGAGTTGGTAAAAGGCCAAATTGTGGAGGCAACGAAGAATATCATCTTAGACAGGTGGGATCAATGCTAGACCCTGTTCTTAAACAGGAGCTAGTGACATTCCTAAGACAGAGAAAGCATGTGTTCGCCTGGAGTCATGAGGATATGCCTGGGATTGATCCCAATTTCCTCTGCCATGAGCTCAACGTCAATAAGGACATTAAGCCAGTGAAACAAAGGCGCAGGGTGTTTAGCCCCGAAAAGAATCAAGTTATTCAGGAGGAAGTAGAGAAGCTTCAAAAAGCTTCATTCATTGAAGATGTGAAATATCCAAATTGGTTGGCCAAAGTCGTTATGGTCAAGAAGAAAAATAATAAGTGGCGAGTGTGTGTAGACTTCACTGATTTGAATAAAGCATGTCCAAATGATCATTTTCCTTTGCCTAGGATTGACCAGCTTGTGGATGCTACGTCGGGACACGAGCTATTGAGTTTTATGGACGCTTATTCTGGTTACAACCAGATTAAAATGAACCCTGAAAATAGGGAAAGTACCTATTTCATTACTCCTCGAGGAACTTGCTATTATAATGTCATGCCATTTAGTTTGAAAAATGCAGGTGCTACCTGCCAGAGGTTAGTAAACAAGGTCTGCGAAGATCAAATAGGAAAGAACATGGATGTGGATAATATGTTGACAAAGAGTAAAAAAGCTACTGATCACATTGCCGACCTTAGCCAAACCTTTGATCAGTTAGAAAAGCACAAGATGAAGCTGAATCCGACCAAATGCGCGTTTGGTGTGCAAGAAGTAATGTTCCTCGGGCACATAGTAAATCAGAGGGGGATTGAAGCTAATCCTGACAAAATAAAGGCGTTGATTGAAATGCAATCCCTGACTTGCAAGAAAGATGTCCAAAGGCTCACTAGACGAGTAGCCGCATTAAACAGATTTGTGTCCCGAGCAACTGACAGGTGTTTGCCATTCTTAAAGGTGTTGCGGAAGACCTTTGAATGGAACGACGAATGCGAGAAAGCCTTTCAAGAGTTGGAGAAGTATCTGGGATCACCCCCACTACTCTCCCGACCAGTTTTGGGGGAAAAATTGTATTTGTACTTAGCCGTTTCTGAGTCGGCTGTAAGTTCTGCTTTGATACGAGAAGATAATGGAGTGCAGAAACCAGTCTACTACACTAGCAAAGTCTTCCGAGGAGCAGAAATCAAGTATCAGGTATCCACGACTGGAGAAACTTGCTTTGGCGCTTATAGAGGCCTCCCGACGTATGAAGCCTTGTTTCCAAGCACATACTATAATGGTGTACACTTATATGCCTTTTCGACAATCTCTTCATAAACCCGAGTAATTTGGGAGATTAATGTATTGGGCAGTAGAATTGAGGGAGTATGACATTATGTATGAGCCAAGGCCCTCATTAATGTGCCTACGTCCACGATAGTGCAGTCCGTATTATTTCTCTATATTCTGAAGGATAAATACAGAGAATACAACTTGTCCTTTGCCCCGGACCTAGGGTTTAATTTATACATGTATATGCTAGTTCGTGGAGTTGATGGGTTCCTTCATATTAGCCATCTTCCCTATCCTTTCCCTTCATGGGATTGTGCTCCCCTATAACTTCTCTTTATGGGATCGTGGGGAGAGACCGGGTCAATATGAAAGATAGAGGGCCTGGATTTTGGGCCGCCAGAACTGGGCTACTCGTCCAGGCCCATGGTTCTCAATTCTGGGTACCTACAATTGCCCCTAAATTTGTTGGGCCATGTTTATGGGTCCAATGAATTTAAATGATCAGCCATTACGGCTGATTTGTGATTCTTTGAAAACTGTGAAGTTGCTTTGGCGGCACCCGCTTCGCTATCCGTGCGCTATGATTAGAATTGAAGGCTTGTTGGAATAAGGCGCATTTCCTTTTCGTCGCTTCAGCTTTTCCAGCAATCTTCTATCTTTTGAGAACTTTTGCGCTTTGTACCTTCTGCTTTCGATCTCTACTCTCGTTGCTTCTTCGTCATTTGACCTGATTTTCTGTCTTGTAAGTCTCTCGTGCTCTTTGCATTTTCTCTTTGGTTTGTAGTTTTTCTTGTATTTTCCAATGGCAAAGATTGGAAATAGGTCGGTCGCGGAGTTTAGGAAATTCTACAACATTCCTGAGTGGGTAGAGATTGAGTGTTGTGCCTCGCCTCCTAGGAACGTTAGGGATATAGAGGATGCACATTGGATTCATGTTTTGTTGCTCTCCCAGGGGGGACTTACCTTTCCCCCTAATGATCTGTTTCTGCATTTCTTTAGCTATTTTAGTATTGTACCTGCACAATGTTGGCCCAACGTATGGAAAATAGTGAACGGCGTGCATAGGATAAACCAATTATACGGCACAAGGTTAGGGCTTGCCGAGGTCTGCTTTTGTTACTCCTTCTCTCAAACGAGTTCAGGTGTCCTGTACCTTAAGGCTAGGAGCCCTGATAGGGTATTGGTAGTAAATTTACCTGATTCCCATAAGGACTACTGGCAAGAAGGTCTTCTTGTTAGGAATTGGCAGTTCTCCCCCCAATCTGAAGGGTCGAGGTCTGAGAGGTTCACTGTTCTCTTTTATGGGGAAGAATATATAGGTAGATGTTATATTATTGTTTCAACCTTTGCTGACTTGTGATTTTTCTAACCTCTCTTTGCTTTTTCTATCACAGCGAGGACAAAGAATTTGGAGCCTGCTCTCAGCGAGGTCCGTATCTCGGAACTGGTGAAAGCTTGGAATATTAGGGAGCCTCTGGGTGACGGCGAGCATCCTAGGTCTGCTGCTTTTTTGCTCGAGTACAAGAACACAGGCTCCAGCTTCATAGCACGACCTGTGGATAGCGTTCCAGAGTTTGACTCTTTCGGAGAGATTGCGGCTGAGCCCATCCAGTTGGACGAAGAGGAGAGCAGCTCGGAGAGTGAGCCTGCAGGCGCTGTGAGTAATTTGGGTGTAGGGAGTGCTGACAGTAGCAGTTCTTCTGAAGAGGATTCCGAAGCTCAAGACTCGTCGAGCACTACCAGTAGTTCGGGCAGAAAGATGCCTCCAAGGAAAAACCTGATCAGAGATGATGACGACGACGACCATGTGCTCATTGCACAAAGGTCGAAGAAACAGAAGACTGCGTCTGGGGTTGTGGTTACATCTTCTCGGCCTTCCTCTCAGGAGCAAGAGAGGAAGAAGAGAGAAGAAGAGCAGGTGAAGGAGAGGGAGAGAAAGAAGGAGGAGCAGAAGAAGGTGGAAGGAAAAGGGTAGAGGAGAGGAAAAAAAGAGAGCGAGAAGGAGGAGGAGAAGAGGAGAGCTGAGGCAAGGACGAAGGCCGGCCAGGCCTTAGTTCCAGTGTCTGCTCTGCCTGAGGGAGCTTCTGTGGCGACCTCCCCTCAGCTAGCTCCGGCCCTGCTTGAGAGAGCTGTCCTCCCGGCTGATCGCCAAAGGGCAATAGGTTCGGAGCATCTGGCCCTTCAGGCTAGTCAGAGGCTTGCTCTGGTATGGTTTATTTCCTTCTCGTGTTTTGCCGACTTCTTTTGCTTTCTTCTTCTTATATCTTTTTATTTTTTTGTAGTTCGTTACCGACTTCGCTGTGCTGTATCGCTCACGCGACGAGCTGGTGAAGAAAAATAGTGAACTGGAGCAAGAAAACTCTTCCCTGAAGCTGAAGGGTAAAGAGCTCGAGGCCAGTTTCAAGGCTGTCGATGCTGCTCGGATCTCGTCTGATTTGGCTCTTGCCACCTCCGTTCGCGAGAGGGATGATGCAGTCAGGGAGCTGGGCGAGCTGAGGAAGGCTTACGATCTGGTATGTGCGAGCAAGCTGGACCTTGCAGAGAAGAGCAGAGTTCTGGCCGAGCAAATGGAGGCGGAGAAGGCCCAGGCAGCCACTATTAAGGAGGACTCATACAACTCTAGGTGGGCTGCTGCTTATGACGATGCTGAAGTTCAGATTGGCTACATCAGCCGTCTAAATTTCAAGAAGGGCTGGAACAAAGCTCTTCTCGCTGCTGGTATGGATGCTGAGTCTCCCTTGTTTGATGAGCATGACCCGGGTCCCAAGCCAACTGTGGACGAAGAAGCTCCTGCTCCAGCCATCGGGGGCGCTGATCTTCCCTCGGATACAATTCCTGCTGGGGAGGGTACTTCTGCTGCGGCTGATAAGGAGAAGCAGCCAGCCACTGCTGGGCAGCCTGAGGTTGCTAGTTGATTTGTTCTTAGGAATTTTTCTTTTTTGTACTTTTCGCTTGTAATTTCCCAAGTTTTTTCTGCTTGGTGTACTCGGTCTTTATTAATGAATGATAAGATTCTCCTTTTGTTTACGCTGATCCCTTTCTCTTTTCTATCTTTCTTTTATCTGTAGTTGGTTGATGTGGATGACTATATTCCTGTTACCTCCCAACTAGGTAGGACTCTTGGTCCTAATGCAAGCCCTGCAGTTCGCCAGGCCTTTGCAGGTTTGCTAAGTCAAGGAACCAAAAATATAAGGATCAGTCCGAGCTAGTGGTCAAGCTGAAGGACAGGCTCCAGGAGATGGAAGAAATCGGTGCTTCAGTGCAAGAAGAAGTCAGAGCACTGAGAGCAAGGTTGCTGGAGGCCACCGAGATTAACCAGGTCGGGGAGTTCCTGCAGCAGGAGAATGAAGATTTGAGGAGGGAAGTCCTTAGGCTTAAGGAGCATTCGCCGAGCATCGTTTCGGCAGTCCTACAAGGCTCTTCTTCGTCGCGAGTTGCTCGGCCTTCACTCTCGCGTGCTGGTAGGAGTGCCAGGGGTAGGAATAGGGAAGTCGAGGAACAGCGTGAGAGAGAAATGGAGGAGCTGCGCGGCGATGTTCGGCGAGCTTATGTGACTGCTGCTGGGCTCCAGAGGGACGTCACCCGACTTCGGCATTTGTTCAAGAACGGTCCTCGACAAGTGTGGTCCGATGGCTACGATCAAGGCTGGCTGGAAGCTCCGACGAGACTATCAGAGTTCGAGGAGCTCTCCTTCATCAGGGGGTGGTTGAGTGCCCACAAAGAGCTGCAGGTTCCGAGGAACTCGACGTTGTGGTATCGACACGAGATGTCCTCCTCTACTCTGGTGCCCAATCCATTCAGGCGGGATGATCGATGGATCCCCATTGATGCTATTCCCCGGCAACTATTGGAATTGGACGCAAATGAGGTCGTGGGGGAGCTCGCCCCTGCTCCTGATGATGGAAGGAGAGCTAAAGTTGCTGATTATCTTGCTCGGAGGCTTCCTCCTCCTTGAGATTTTGTTACTCTTTTTCTTTTTGATAATTGTAAATGCTTTGGGCGAGCTTCGCCGACTAAACATGTATTATCATTGTTTGTAAATATAAAAGATTAATGAAAAGTTCGAGTTTTGGGCAATTTTGCCGACTAAACGTGTTCATTCAATCCTTTTATATTTTTGCTGCTTCGCAATCCTTTTTATTTTGTCATGTGAGTGTCCGCCCAGTCCAGTATAAGAATACCATTGTGCCCTCACTTTACCTTTTAGGTTGTGTCGTCACACTCCCTTAGGCCTAAGTAGGGCAGTTGGCGAGGACACACCTGGTATTGGATGTCTTCATCCGGTCAGGATTTCGTTTAACCAAAGTAGGTTTGATGCCTAAGAATACTCTGTAGGGCTTCATATATTGCCAGGGGCAATGCTAAGAGGTCTGTCGTGCTTCATGACGATGACCTGAGGAGGGGTGTTCCCCTGCTATGTCAACCGTTATGCCTGTGATTTGGAAGGGATGTGTAATAAGATATAACTGTTACTAATTAGAGAGTGATCAACTGAGAGATTTTCATTAGCGAACTGAGAAATGAACTGTCCTTTCACATAATGAATACAATAAAAGATTTAACAATAGAACTCCTAAAAATAGAATTTCTTGAGATTAGCTGCGTTCCATGCTCGTGGTATCTCTCTGCCCTCCATCGTTTCCAAATGATAGGCACCTCGCAGGTCATCTCTAATTATCTTATAAGGTCCTTCCTAGTTTGGGCCCAGTTTACCGTCTGATGGCTTCACTGTGTTGCCCAGGACCTTTCTTAGAACATAGTCCCCAACTTTGAATTTCCTCGGATTGACCCTTTTGCTGTAGTGCTTCGCGAGCTGTTGCTGATAGCTTGCTAGTTTTACTAGGGCAAGTTCCCTGCGCTCGTCGGCCAGGTCGAGTTCAGCGAGCAAAGCCTGATCGTTCTGGCCTTGCTCGACAAGGTCGGATTTCATTGTAGGCAATCCTGCTTCTAGTGGGATGACCACTTCCATACCATATGCTAGTGAGAATGGCGTTTCTCCTGTTGCTCGCCTAGGAGTCATTCTGTATGCCCATAGGATATGCGGTAGCTCGGTTGTCCACGCGCCTTTGGCTTGCTCTAACCGCTTCTTCAATCCAGCGATCACTGTTTTGTTGGAGGCTTCTGCTTGTCCGTTGCTTTGAGGTAGGCCACCGAGCTGAAGTGGTGCCTGATCCCGTGTTTGTTGCAGAAGTCCTGAAAAGGGCCACTCTCGAACTGTGTTCCGTTGTCAGTGATGATGGTTCTGGGGATTCCGAATCGAGTGATTATATTTCTCCATACGAACCTTATCATGTCAGCATCTCGGATGTTCGCCAGTGGTTCTGCCTCGATCCACTTGGTAAAGTAATCAGTTGCAACCAACAGGTATTTGCGATTGCCAGCAGCGGTGGGCAGTGGTCCCACGATGTCCATCCCCCACTGGGCGAAGGGCCAGGGACTGGTCAGGGATTTTAATTCGCTGGCGGGCTGGTGGACCATGGGAGCGTGAAGTTGGCATTTTAGGCATTTGCGGACATATACTGCAGAGTCCTTTTGCATGTATGGCCACCAATAACCTTCCTTCATTGCTCGGAAGGCTAGAGACCTTCCTCCGACATGACTTCCACAAATTCCTTCGTGAAGCTCGTGAAGCACTGCCTTGACATCGCCTGGGTGGACGCATCTAAGGTAGGGGCCGGAGAAAGATCTTTTATACAAGTTGCCTCCTGTGGATAAGTGAAAGCGAGCAGCTTTGACTCTTATCTGGTGGGCAGTTCTCTTGTCCTCTGGGAGCGTTCCGTTCTTTAAATAGTCTTTCAAGGGATCCATCCAGCTGGGGGCTGATTCCAATTGGAGTATTGGTTTTGTTGTTGTCAGCTCGCAGTTGGGGTAAATGCTTGGGCAACTGAGGAAATCGATAGGGATGATCCTTTTAAGGCTAGAATCAACTGCCGAGCTCAGGGCTGCTAAGGCATCAGCGTGGCTGTTTTGCCCCCTGGGAAACTGTTGGATGTTGATCTCTTCAAAGCTCGTCATTAAGTTTTTTACCAAGGAGAGGTAGGCTGCCATTCTCTCATCCTTCGCGTTATAGTCTCCACTTATCTGATTGGAAACTAGTTGCGAATCACCGAATACCTGCAAATGCTTTGCTCCAAGAGTTTGTGCCTTTTGGAGACCTGCTATTAAGGCTTCGTATTCTGCTTCGTTGTTGGAAGCTGCAAATCCCAGCCTGATTCCTTGCTCAAGGGCTGTATTTTCTGGAGTGATGAGAACAATTCCTACCCCTGCCCCCTTTGAGTTGGAGGCTCCATCAACGAATAGTTTCCAGCTTTCCACTGTAGGCTGGCTGTTTTGTTCTGTTGGCTTAGGCTGGTCGAAGGGTTCTTCGCCTGTGAATTCAGCTATGAAATCAGCAAGGATTTGACCCTTGATAGTTGTCCTTGGTTGAAATTGGATGTCAAATCGGCCTAGCTCGACTGACCATTTAGACAGTCTGCCCGACAAATCCGCCTTCCTTAGGACAACCTTGAGGGGGTGTGATGTAAGGACTATGATCGTATGAGCTTCGAAGTAATGCTTCAGTTTCCTCGAGGCCATTACTAGGGCGAATGCGAGCTTTTCCAATGGTAGGCAGCGCTGCTCGGCATCTAATAAGGTTTTGCTCGCGTAATAGACTGGATGTTGGATTCCTATAACTTCACACATTAGTGCTGAGCTGACAGTATGACTGGATACAGAGAGGTAGAGGTACAAAGAGTCCCCTTGCTGTGGTATGACAAGCAATGGTGGAGAGCTTAGGTAGGATTTAAGCTCGTCCAATGCTCGCGAGCAATCTGGGGTCCATTCTACTGTTTTGCTGCCTTTTAAGAGTTGGAAGAAAGGCTTGCATCTCTTGGAGGATTTAGAAATGAAACGATTTAGAGCAGCGAGCATTCCAGTGAGCTTCTGTACATCTCGAACTGTGCGAGGAGGTTGCACTCGGTTGATTGCATCAATCTGGTCCGGATTAGCCTATATGCCTCGTTTGTTGACCAAATACCCAAGAAACTTTCCCGACTGGACACCGAAGGAACACTTGCTCGCGTTGAGTTTCATTCAGTACTTCCTGAGGATTTCGAAGGTACTTGACAGGTCCGGGAGGTGATTTTCCTTCTCCTTGCTTTTGACGAGCATGTCGTCGATGTAGACCTCCATTGTGTCTCCTATTTGATTCTTGAACATTTTAGTAACTAGCCGCTGATAGGTTGCCCCTGCATTTTTGAGCCCAAAAGGCATGACCTTGTAACAGTATAAACCAACTGTCGTGATAAACGCCGTTTTGTCCTGATCTGGGGCATACAGGGGAATCTGGTGATATCCTGAGTACGCGTCCAGGAAACTCATTCGTTCGTGGGCTGCGGTGGCGTCTACTAGTTGGTCTATTTTCGGAAGAGGGAAGCTATCCTTGGGGCAAGCTTTGTTGAGGTCAGTGAAGTCTATGCAAACTCTCCACTTCCCGTTGCTTTTCGGAACTACCACTGGGTTGGATAACCATTTGGGGAATTGCACTTCCCGTATGGATCCTGCATCCAGTAGCTTCTCGACTTCTTTTTCTATTGCTCTGGCCTTCTCGGGAGCTGTTCGCCGTGCCTTCTGCGCTATCGGCTTGAATGTGGGATCGACGTGCAACTGATGGCAGACCATATTGGGATCGATTCCTGGCAGCTCATAGGGTTCCCAAGCGAAAACATCTATGTTGTTCCTGAGTAAGGTTGACAAATCCTTTTGCTCTTGGTCAGTGAGTGACGCTCCGATCAAGAAGACTCTGCTGCTGTCGCCTTCTTTAGCTGTCACTTCTACCAGGTCCTCGACGACACGCTCGGAGGGGAGGAGCCTGGTCTCTTCCACTCCAGGCCTTCCATATTTTAATTGCTATTTGGAAGGAATTGCACCTTCCTCCACTTTCTCGCTGGTTTGAACGGCTTTTCTCTCTGGCTTTGGTCGGATGGCCGCTATGAAGCATTTCCTTGCCATCGCCTGGTCGCCATGTATCTCCATTACTCCCCGCTCGGTGACATATTTGAGTTTCTGGTGGTAGGTCGAGGAGACTGCCTTCATTGCATGAAGCCATCCCCTGCCGAGGATGGCTTGATATGGTGAATCAATGTCGACCACCCAGAATTCGATCATCTTGGAAACATTTCCAGCGCGAACTGGCAGTACTATTTTGCCCAAAGGCATGGTCATCTTCCCAGCGAAGCCGACCAGAGGGACAGTGGTTCCCTTTAGGTCGGCGATGTTCAACTTCAATTTCCGAAACAGGTCGATGTACATTACTTCGGATGAGCTTCCTTGATCGACGAGCAGCCTGTCGATGTCAAAGTTGGCTATCCTGAGTGTAATGACTAAGGCATCATGATGTGGGGTCCTTACTCCCACAAGATCTTCATCCGTGAAAACAATATGCTTGTTGTAGTTGATATCCTCTGCTCGCCGACGTTTTCCTGACTGTGATTTTGCTGGGTCAATCTGAAAAGCTTGCATTACCGCTGTCAGTTTATTTACCTCCATTCGAGCTGAGTTACCTTGGATTTGCTTGACGTCAGATACTCCGTGGATTACTGCGAATTCGTGTCCGGCGTCATCTTCCAATACGTTGTCGGGTTTCGTCTCTTTGTGGGCAGCCACTTTCTCTACCTTCTTTTCCACAAAGTCATTCAAATGTCCAGACTGGGCCAACTCCTCGAGGTGGGACTTAAGAGCCTTGCAGTGCTCGGTTTTATGCCCTCCCTCTTTGTGGAAAGTGCATCTTAATGCATTGTTTCTTTTCGAAGGGTCTCCTCCCATTTTCCGGGGCCATTTGATGAACGGCTCATCCTTGATCTTCGCGAGAATTTTGTAAATTGGCTCTTTGAAGACGGTGTTGACCGCCTGGAACGATTTTGTAACGTCAGGGTTTCCTCCGTTTTTGGAGCCATTCTTGCCCCCCACTTTTTCCTCCCTTTTTCTGGTTCTCAACTTTCTCACTTCCCTTGGTAGTGAGCTTGGCTCGACCGTTTTCTCCTACATTAAGGCGGGTGACATCTTCCACCTTTGCGTATTTCTCAATCCGGACCATCAGGTCGTCAATGGTCGTAGCTTCCTTCTTTGTCAAGGACTGGTAAAGGAGGGAAGAGCTAGGTAGCCCAATTTTGAATGAAGCTACTGCCACCTCTTCTGCGCAGTCCTCGACCTCGTTGAATAACTCCCAGTATCTCTTCGCGTAGTCTCGGAGTGTCTCCTGAGGCGTTTTCTTCATTATTAATAGAGCATCCATCCTTTTGGGATGGGAGCTGCTGGTGATGAATCGGGCCGTAAAGAGCTCGGCCAGGGATTTGAAATTTCTGATGGATCGGTGAGGGAGTTTCTCGAACCATTTCTGGGCCACGTCATGGAGGCTCGAGGGGAAAATACGGCACATCAGTGCATCCCGATGATTCCAGAGGGTCATGGCCTGCCGGTACTGCCTGACATGATCAATGGGATCAGTCTTCCCGTCGTAAATCTTGAACCTTGGAATGGCAAACTTCTTGGGAGCCTCTTCCTCTTCAATTTCCCTCGTGAAGGGTGACTTCATCTGGGTCTTGAGGGTCTGGTCGACCTGGTGCCGCGGTGAGTTGGATGTTGGTCCATTTCTCTGCGGACCAGGTTCCGTATGTTGTCGTCGCTGCGAGCAGGGCTCTGGAAGCGGCGAGCTTTTCTTAGTTGTTCGCGGAGGTCGTCGTCTGAGTCGCCACCTTCGTCCCCTGGATATTGCCGCCTAGGGCTCCTTCCTCGGCTGCGAGATTTGCTCGCCTGAGGGCTAGGAGTGCGATAGGGGTGTCTCCTGGTTTCAGGACGTAGTTCCTTCTCCAGTCTTCTTTTCAAGCGAGCATTCTCAGCCTCATATCTGCGAGAAGACTCCCTCTGCTCGTGGAGCCTTGCCTCATATGCATCGATCAATCTGGATATCTGCGTGGACCTTGCTGGTCCTTGACTTTCTTCTGAGGCTGGCCTTTCTAAGCGAGCCCCTCGATCTGAACGTCGGACTTCAGACCTAATCCTGCGAGGAGCAGGTGGCTCTTGAATGTCTCCTGCTTGAGGAGCGTTGCTGCTGTGACCAGACATCTTAGATTTTTTCTTGGCGTGGGCTCTTCTCAGGGAAAGATGAACGCTTCCCACAGGCGGCGCCAATTGTGGTGACAATTATTATGCAACACAAATAAATATGAAAGAGGTAATGACCAAGAAAGAATAAGTAAAATGCCAATCACACAACAACAGGTGTACGTGGTTCAGCAAAGATGTGCCTACGTCCACGATGGTGCAGTCCGTATTATTTCTCTATATTCTGAAGGATAAATACAGAGAATACAACTTGTCCTTTGCCCCGGACCTAGGGTTTAATTTATACATATATATGCTAGTTCGTGGAGTTGATGGGTTCCTTCATATTAGCCATCTTCCCTATCCTTTCCCTTCATGGGATTGTGCTCCCCTATAACTTCTCTTTATGGGATCGTGGGGAGAGACCGGGTCAATATGAAAGATAGAGGGCCTGGATTTTGGGCCGCCAGAACTGGGCTACTCGTCCAGGCCCATGGTTCTCAATTCTGGGTACCTACACATAATATATACCAAATAGACTCAAGTACACATATATAGATATAAACACACAAATGACACAAAATAAGCTAAGTTTTTCACACTCGTATGGCAAAAATGTGTCATATGGAAACGGAAGTGTTGGGGTGTGAACTAGTAACGATTAAATTTAGACCCAATTACTTAAAACATGTTCACGGAGTTCTCAATTGATTGCAAACTTCATCACATTTGAATATAACCTCATGTGACAATATAGATTGAACTCAATGAACAAACATACACAATGCATACAAGCCTAGCATGTTGATGATTCTACAAACCAATAGAGTCATGACATTGAAAGCGCAACTAGGATAAACGGACATTGTGCAAACCGTTGATATATCATCCAAACTCCCTCAATAAGCATATATATTATTCTTTTGAATGAATAAATCAACTAAACATAGGCCTTGGCAATTATTTTTCTTTTTAATGCCATATCTTCTTTTAGGCCTTTGGACCACGTATTTCTTTTAGGTCCAAACAAACGGTGGCTTACTATTCGCAAAGGATAAAAAATCCTTTCGGAGCCTTTCCCCGTGCACATTTAGATACATCATTTTTATATCTCACACAAATCTCACGTGCAACGGATTTTGACATGCACTAGTCCTCCTAGGTCACAAATATGTAAATGACTAGATTGGTAGGAGAACACCTCACAAAGATCAAATATACATATGAAGTTAAATTTCAAAAGAGCTCGTGCATGTGTGAATTGAGGCATATAAAAAATAGAATCCATTATATCAACACAAAATCCAACTACTTCATGTAAGCATGGTAAATAACACAATAAGGATTGACAATCTAAACCAAAAGTTCTAACCACATGAGAGCGTAAATGATGGGATTCTAACACAAGTGTATGCCACATAAAGTGTGTCAAACTAAAACACACAAAAATAAAAATCTTTTCGAGTTTTTGAAAGTTTAAACCAAAAATAAAAATATGTACTCAAAAGATAAACAAAAATCATTGGAATTTTTCATTAAGCTTAAATTAAGAGATAAAAACCCAAATGATAAACAAAAATCTTTTTGTATTTTTCATTTAATGCAAACAAAAGAAATATAATACAAAAGATAAACAAGTCATGATTTCTAGCATTAGATATGAAATAAAGCAATGACTAGAAAATGACTAAACAAGCATACAATTAGCATGGGTGATATAGCATGAAGCACAAAAGCTAAAGTATGCAAATAAAACTAACACATTCAACCTTTAGATTTGGCAAGGGGGGAAGCATGTGAAATTAAATGAGAATCAAAACCCTATCTTGTAAAGCTACCAAGTCGGATCTCCTAACCCAAACTAATGATGAATGACTATCTCGGGGTATAGGAATCTTGACTACCTTGATTTCCTTACGGTGGGATTTTCTAGGACCTCGTTTAAGATCAAAACAAAATTTCCTAAGATGACCTTTTCGACCACAATGTGAACACTTAAAGTCACGGCGAAAAGATTTACCTAAGGAGTGATCTCTAAAGGCTTTCCTAGGCGATTCTCCTAAAACGTTGGTTTTGGCTTTTTGAGTAGGTTCATTACAAGGATCGAAGTCTAAACCACAAGTGTCATTTTTAATTTGGACCGTTCCTAAAATTTTATCTAGTTTCTCCGAACGACACTCCAAATCAAATTTGACTTTCTTAGAGTCTTTTAATTTATTCTTTAATTCTAAAATATTAGACTCTAATAAAACATTTTTCTCTTCAAATGCGAGAAGCTCCTTTTTCATTGACTCCATTAAACCTCTAAGGCTATCTCTCTCGCCTTCTATATATTCAAGCTTCTCTCAAAGAGTCCTCTCTCGTGTCCTAAGGTCTTCCACTAACGCACTATCATCAACGACCTTGACACGCTCTCTTAAACAAGCTTCTAACTTCAAATTTGCTCTTTTTAATTTAATTGATTCTTCATATAGTTCTTGAAAATCATTTTGAAGTTCACTCGCATTAACCTCTTCTTCAGTTTCACTCTCTCTTTCTTCTTCACTCTCACTACCATAAAAAACAAGGGAATCATAAACTATGACCGTGGAAGTGTCATGTGTTGAAATCTCATCAATAGAGTTGGGCTTAGTAGGGGAATCGGGTCCCTCTTCATTGTCACTATCACTAAGGGTTGCATTAAAAGAAATTGGTTTCTTACCCTCTCTCCTTAGTTTAGTGGGGCACTCAAAAGCCCTATGGCCATACCCTTCACAACCAAAACATTTTTCGGACTCGTCCCTATTTACATTTTCATTAGAAGTTTTAGGGATTTTCTCGGCTTTGTCATGCCTAGATTTATCAAATTTCTTTAAATCATTTTTAAATTTATCTTTGTTCAATTTAAGAAATGTTCGAAATTTTCTAACAAACATTGCCATGTCTTCCGAGTCACTATCACTTCACACTCTACTGCTTGTTTTTCCTCTTTTCGGGCTTTTAAAGCAACGCCCTTTTCTATTTTCGTTTCAGTTTTTGAGGGAAACATGTCCAGTTCATAGGTTTGTAAATCACCTACGAGCTCTTCTAATTTCGTAGAGGCTAAAGTTGGTAAAGAATTTAAAACGGTCACTTTTGGGATAAATCTATCGGGTAGGGACCTTAAAATTTTCTTTACTACTCGGTTGTCGGGTATTTTCTCTCCCAAGTTAAAAGATGAATTAACAATATCGGAAAGTCTAGCATAAAATTCATCAAAAATTTCTTTTTCGTTCATTTTGATGGTTTCAAATTGAGTGGTGAGGTTTTGGAGTTTCGAAGCTTTAACGACACTTGTACCCTCATGAGTGAGTTGCAAAATATCCCACACTTCTTTAGCAGTCTCACACGTCATAATGCGTCGGAATTCATCCGGTGTGACAGCGCTAAACAAGGCGTTTAAACCACGGGAATTAAAATTTGAAAGTTTGAACTCATTTTCACTCCATCTAGCGGCCGGTTTGGGAACACGTTCATTATCTACTAAATGAGTTGGTGGAGACCACCCGTTAACAACAGATAACCAAACCCTCTCGTCGATAGATTTAAGTGCCGATTTCATACGCGCTTTCCAGTACGCATAATTAGAACCATCGAAAATAGGAAATTTAGAAAATGGAAAAAATTCCATTTTAGCCAAAAATATTTAAAGGATCTTAACGAAGTAATTTATCGCTTTGGCTCTGATACCACTTGTTGGAAATGCGGAGCTTTTCTCAATCAATGCTCTGATACCACTTGTTGGAAATTATGAGGCCCCCGATATTAAAATCTTAAATAAGAATTTCCTTTTTAAATAGATGCGGAAGCGAAGATGATGGTTCAACTAAACACCAAATAAATAAATTTTAATTTCTTTTTTAAATTAAAATTAAACCAAGTGAAATAAGATTAAAACACACACACAATTTAAATTTCACTTAAACTAATTTAATTAACTCAAATCCTAGAAATTTGCCTAACAAGATATTTACTTCATTTTAGTAAATTAGGCCAACCCAAATTTTAACACATTAAATTAACGACTTGAATTAACTACACATTACCCAATATTAATTAGCATCAAATTAAACATGTAGTGATTATAAACCAATTTTATCTTGTTACCTAAGCATGCGTTCTAGGTGAGTATAGCAAGATAAAATAAAAAAAGAAACCACTACGCCGCGATGTACGAGGAAAAATCCACAACGGGAAAAAACCTTGGACGGCCTTAGCCTCAAATCCACTAAGTACGGAATTTACAAATACAAGCAAGATGACTTACAACACTCGACTCGATCCCTTTCAAGCCCCGACGCGTCTTCTTGTATCAACCTCTGCCTAGCGAATAACCACGGAGCTCCACCGCAATCTCGGAATCCACCGATCGGACTTTATATGGTCACCGCCACCCAAACAAGGAGCCTTTCTCCAAGTGGGTAAATCTACGTAAACTTTTTCTTTGTGGGATTTAGAAGCAAACCCAAGCGTCTCTTCAAAACGGTAGAGATGAAAAACCGGTGCCAAACTCCAAGCAATGTATATATATATATGGAAGCTTGGATAAACAAACAACAATTGGGTGTAACTCAAGTGTTTAAGGATTTTTCTTGAAAACTAAAACACTTTAAACATTGAACTTTTTCTACTTTGAATTTCTCTCTCAAACACTCTCTTAGAGGTTGTAGGATATGAAAAAGCTAAGTTAAAAACTTTGGTTCCCGCACTTAGATATTCTGTCAAAAGTTAGAGGGGTAAAGTAGTGGAAAAAGTGGGAAAAACTGCTCAAAACTGCCAAATACTTGTTCCCGCCAAATCTCGTTCGAACGAGATTTTTGTTCGAACGAAGTCTCGTTCGAACGAGCTTCTAATGAAGTTCCAGTGTGAACTCATTAGAAACCCTGTTGGATATCTCGTTTGAACCATCATTCTCGTTCGAACGATACTTCGAACGACATTCCAGTGGCCTATAAGGGAACTCGTTGGCAAACTCGTTCGAACGATATTGTTGTTCGAACGACAAACTCGTTCGAGCGACATTTCGAACGAACTTCCAGAAAGTTTGAAAAATTCGATTTTTAGCCCAGAAACTTTATAAACTTGATTTTAAAGTTTTAATAAAATCTTTCTGAAATCAAACAACGGTTTTAAATAAACGACACCCAATATAAATTGTTCCAAGCTCCTATATATATATATTCAAATGCATTCATACCTTATGAGCAATGGAACCATGTTGATGACGTAGAAACGAGGCACTTTAAACTCGGCATTTTGATGAAGCTTTAATATCTTGGCCGCTACGTCTTCAACAAACACGTCATAGGCTTGAAAGGATACAATTAACTCTATCCTATGACTCAAACGTTTTTGTCCGGAATTGAGCCAAAACTACAAAGGACTCAATTGAAAATTTGTGTCGTTACAAAAACCATTCAAACACGAGAGGCAACACAGCGTACAAAGCAATAAGAAATATAGTGGACGTAGGCTTTTCCCTCATAGCCGAACCACTTTAAAAATCTTCGTGTCTCTTTTACTTATCTTTATTTTTTATTAAATAATTAGACCTAGTCTAGTTTTTTACATCAACGAGTAGCATCAAAGAAAGATATATAAATTATATGTTCATTTAGTTTTGGCTTTTGGTGCTTAATATATATTATGTTACAATTATATGTTTTCTTTCCTTTTTCTTTTTAAATTTATGAAACTTTCCCGCCAAATTTATAGGGCACTCCTATGTTGTCTTCTTCTTACCTTTTTAAGTCCACCTAGTTCACTCTTAAACATCCCTTTACACCTATTCAAGTTTACATGAAATTATATGTTCCCTGTTAAATATTTTTATAAATTAAATAAATCAATTTCTTATATTTTCAATTTGTTAGCATTAAATGCATGTATCCCAAAAATCAAATAGGTCTTTAATGTAATATATGATACCTGTATTTTTGTAAGTCTCTCTACGACGCATTGTACAAAAATAACTACAAACTACCGGAAAATTAGTATAAATAGTAACGATTACTAATATGAAGACAATTGGATGAACGCAAATGGATGTATTTTTTTCTTATTATGAGTTCAACAATTTAGTTGTTGTAATTTGGTTGGATTGAATGTCAACTTTGAATTCTAGTGGGATTATGTCGAATTGTCAATTGTTGTGTAATTTTTGAAACCAAATTGTTGTTTAATTGAATGTTATTTTCTGAATTTAGATTGTTAATGTGAAATTGAATTTAATTTATTCAAATGACATGTTGCCCATAGTGAGAGAAATGAGACCCAGGCTGGTGATTGTTAATTAATGAAAAATGGGTCCTGATAATCGGATGCCCGTCCTTGAGGTGGGAATCGGCTTGAAAAATGAGACCCGAGATTTTTGTTTTGGGTTTTGCTTTTAGTTAAGGAGATGATGAGATTTGGTAAGGAGAGAGAATTGTATAATATCTTTTGTTAAGCTGCCCCTTCCTTTTTTATTTGACAAATTTAGGTGGTGTTTGTTTTTATTTAAACTTAAGAGGTATCAAATAATAATTATTTTTTAAATGATTATGAGACTAACGCTATTTTTAAATAAATGTCTTTCAAGTATGAATCTAAAATCTGAATGAGCCTAAATACATTCATTCAGAGATCTACCTAGGCCTCTAAATGAATGTATTACAAGACATAAAAAAGAAACATATTTTTCATATGAAAAATGACATGGGTACCAAAATTTCCCCCAAAACCTCCCCCAAAAGTGATGTGGATTCCACTTATTCTCTCACTTACCTATTAAGTATTGCCTTGTGGTATGGGTCCCGTTAGGGCACAAAAAATTATTGCTTTTGAGGAGGTTTTGGGGGACTTATTTGGAACTCATAACAGGACTCTTTAAATATTCAGATTTCAGACTTCGAATTCAGACGACGCAACCTTAGTATCATGGGAGACCGCATTTATCTTTATGACGCACACAACTACTCACGTGAGAACTATTATACTTGAACTCTTCATCTAAACTAAAAAGTAATTCCTCCCGAATCTGAGGGTCCGTTTAGTTGTGAAAAATAGCTTCTTATTTCCATTTTTCATATTTTGTGTTATAATTTGACAAAGTATACCCTCTAAATGGGAATAAGAATGTAGTTTCATGAAAAATTGTTTTCCAAATTTGAAAATCATAAAATATATGTTTTCTAGAATTGCTTAAGTTGAAAAAGAGTTTTCCACTCCTCCTTCCTGTCTTAATGACCCATTGTCAAACATATAGAGCAAAAAGTGACTGAAAAATGGAAAATAATTGGGATAATTCAAAGCTAGTCCTATTTATTGGGTCAAAGGTGCACCAAATCCCATTAACTTTTTTTTAATGCACCAAATCCTTTTTCATTATAGACTACATATATTTAGACAAATATACCCTCACATGTACTCATTTTAAACTCACTTACTCTCTCTCTAAAAATAAACACATAATCTCACCCTCTTTCTCTCTCTAACCACCCCACTTCCACCTCCACCCCCATCCCCACCCACACCTCACCCCACCGGAGACTCACCGAAAACAATTCCCCGAAAAATCTCGCCGAAGTGTTTCTCTCTCCTTGTTTCTCTCTCTCTCTTCGTCTATTTCTTTTATTTTTTTTGTCCGCGCCAGCGGCACCATCACTCGAACTGGAGAAGAAGAGTTTTTGCCGAAAAAAATGGAGGTCTTACAGAAACATATATCTCGACGAGTAGATTCCAAATATATAAATTTTATGAATTTTGGATTTGTAAATTTGAAGTTACGGATTTTTAAAGATTTGGTGGGTTTTTTTTTTAAAACGACGTTAAGAGGTGTGAGAGTGATTTTAAAGGTATATTTGTCATTTTAATGTGCTCAGTTGGTAAAATAGGACCTTTGACACCATTGACTTAGTCAAACGATCTCTTGCATCATTGAGCAAGTGAATAAGTGAATGGGACTTCAAAATAATAACCCCAAAATAATTTTCCACAACTAACGGCCCTTGAATGTAGCGTGACTCGGCATTGTTTCGTTTTAGAATAACTTAAACTAAAATCAAATTGTTGGGCATCATCAAAGGGAATGGATTAGTTTTGGTGTGGAGAGAGAGGGAACCTGGAGAGGAAGCGCGTCCATGTCGGCTCGGAGAGCGAAGATGGGTTGAGCCCCTGAGCCAATGGTAGCCACCAATCCTGTCTTGGCGACGGGCCACGTGTACTCCACTCCCATGGAGTCCAGCTCCGACCTGATGAGTTGACTGGTCCTGTGTTCCTCAAAACCCAGCTCAGGGTACTGGTGGATCTTTCTTCGCACCCCTTTCACCCAATTCAAAAACTCTGCCTCTCTTGCCGATTGCAGTAACTCCTCACCAATTTCCGCTTCCAAAGCCCATGATGATGGCTGCTGCACACACAAAACCCCCACCAACACAGACATCCACTGGGGTACACGCAGAATGAACAAGGTTTTTGCCAGAGGCGTCTTTCTTTTGCTCATCTTATACCACTTTCATGATATTTTCGGTGCCTTCGTTTGTCTTTCTTTTCCTCATCTTATACCACTTTCGTGAAATTTTTAAATATTTAAAGATAATTTATTATTAAGTTTACTTGTTATGCTACTAGCATTATCTTCTACAAGAAGAGAATTAGTGAATCTAAGTGTTTAAAATTTATCAAAATTTCTTTAATATTTATAATTTATTTATAAGGGACCTAAGAGCACTTTTTCCAAAAAGGAGAATGGTGCGGGAAACTTTTAGGTGTCCCAGCCAGGGGGACAAAAGTCCTGCGTCCGGGCTACGTGACAAAGTTACCGTTGCGCAATATAACCGTTAAAGAGAATTTTTTTATTTATAACTCTAACTCCTCTCATTTACTATAAATACTCAATTTCTAACTCATTATTTTCACACCTTCTTCCAACTCTTCTCAATTATTCTCTCATTAATTTTTAATTTATAATTTTATAATTATAAATTAAAATTAATTGTTATTTCATTTTGCATTTTTAGCCGTTAAAAAAATATGGAGGTGAATATTCGGTTGAATCGTTATTTTGCTCGTAAAAGAGCGGAATCAATTCATGACATTAATCAACCTCAAGCCCCCCACCGAGACGAGCTATATCAAGGTCGTCATCGTTTACACGAAGTAGGCGCCGCCAATGTTACCGGCTCTATTGTCCAACTAACCGCTTCTTCTGATGAAGAATTTATTACGAGGCATGGTAGTGTTCACTCGGCTTGGGAGGTTTATGCCCAACTTTCCGGAGACGAAAACGTGAGGGCATATATCGATATGTATGGGTACGTTAATAATAGGATTAGATACCATATCTTCCCCTATCATTTCTCCCCCTTTTTGTTCAGGAATAGGCAAAGGATGAAGAACTAATAAACATAAAAGCATGTTGAAGCTTAAAGTGATAAGACATGAAAGCATATGGGCAACAAAAGCAAGGCAAAGTCAAAACAAAATATCATATATATATGTACTATAAATATATCAAAAATGCACACGCACATATATATATAGATATAAACACACACATGACACAAAAATGCAAGAAGTTTGCACATTCGTATGGCAAAAATGTGTCATATGAAAACGGAAGTGTAGGGGTATGAACTAGCAACATTTAAATTTAGAACCAAACACTTAATAAACATTCACGGAGTTCTGATTTGATTGCAAACTTCATCATATTTAAATATAACCTCATGTGACAATATAAATTGAACTCAATGAACAAACATACACAATGCATACAAGCTTAGCATGATGATGATTCTACAAACCAAATAGAGTCATGACATTAAAGACAACTAGGATAAACGGACATTGTGCAAACCGTTGATATACCATCCAATTCTCCCTCAATAAGCATATATATTCTTTTGTTTTTGAATGAATATATCAAACAAACATAGGCCTTGGCAATTATTTTCTTTTTAATGCCAAATATTCTGTTTTTAGGCCTTTGGATCACGTATTTCTTTTAGATCCAATAAACGGTGGCTTACTATCGCAAATGATTTAATTCATCCTTTCGGAGCCCTTCCCCGTGCACATTTAGATATATAATTTTTTATCTCACAAAGCTCACGTGCAACGGATTGTGACATGCATTAGTCCTCCTAGGTCATAGATATGTAGATGACTAGATTGGTAGGATAACACCTCAAAAAAGCTCAAATATAACATGTGACATTAAGATTTCAAAAGAGCTCGTGCATGTGTGAAAAGAGGCATATAAAAATAGAATCCATTTAAACAACAAAAAATCCAACTGCTCCATAGAAAACATGGTAAAGAACATTTTAAGGATTGAAAATCTAAACCAAAAGTTCTAGCCACGTGGGAGCGTAAAAGATGGGATTCAAATACAAATATATGCCACATAAAGTGTGTCAAACTAAAATACACACAAAATAAAATCTTTTTGAGTTTTTTAACATTTTTCACCAAAAATAAATATATATACTCAAAAGGATAAACAAAAATCATTTGTATTTTTCATTAAGCTTAAATGAAATAAATAAAACACAAATGATAAACAAAAATCTTTTTATATTTTTCAATTAATTCGAACACAAAATATAATACAAAAAGATAAACAAGTCAAAATTTCTAGCATGTGAGATGAAATAAGGCAATGACTAGAAAATGACTAAACAAGCATACATTTAGCACATGAATATAGCATGAAGTATAAAAAGCTAAAGTATGCAAAACACTAACACATTCATCCTTTAGATTTAGCAAGGGAGGATGCATGTGAAAGTAAATGAGAATCAAAAACCCTATTTTGCAAGGCAATCAAGTCGGATTTCCTAACCCAAATTAATGAAGGATGACTATCTTGGGTTGTTGGAACTTTAATTACCGTGGTTACTTTACTATGGGATTTTCTAGGAATTCGTTTAAGATCAAAACAAAATTTTCTAAGATGACCTTTTCGACCACAATGGGTACAAGTAAAAAGATGTCGAAAAGATTTACCTGAGGAGTGATCTTTAAATGCATTCCTAGTAGATTCTCCTAAAACATTGGTTTTGGCATTATGGGAAAACTCATTACAAGTATTAAAGCCTAAACCACAAGTGTCATTTTTAATTTGGATCGTTCCTAATATTTTATCTAGTTTTTTCGAACGACATTCCAAATCAAATTTGACATTACTAGAATCTTTTAATTTATTTTCTAATTCTAAAATGTTAGATTCTAGTAAAACATTTCGCTCTTCAAAAGCAAGAAGCTCATTTTTCAAGGATTCCATTAAACCCCTAAGGCTATCTCTTTCGCCTTCTACATAGTCTAGCTTCTCTTGAAGAGTTCTCTCACGTGTCCTAAGGTCTTCTATTAAAGCATTTTCATCAACGACCTTGACACTTTCTCTTAAACTAGCTTCTAACTTCAAATTAGCTCTTTTCAATTTAATAGATTCTTTATAAAGTTCTTAAAAAGCATTTTGAAGTTCACTCACATTAACCTCTTCTTCATTTTCACTCTCTCTTTCTTCTCCACTCTCACTATCATAAAAAACAAGTGAATCGTAAACTTTGACCTTGGAAGTGTCATGTGTTAAAGTTTCATCAATCGATGAGTTCTCACTATCACTCACATGACTAGCCATAAAAGCCACAAAAATTTTCTTAGTGGGGGAATCGGGTCCCTCTTCCTTATCACTATCACTAAGGGTCGCATTATAAGCAATGGGTCGTTTACCCTCTTTCCTTAGTTTAGTGGGGCACTCATAAGCCATATGGCCATAACACCTTCACAACCAAAACACTTATTAGACTCGTCCCTATCTAAATTTTCACTACTAGGTTTAGGGATCTTCTCGGCTTTAGGGATCTTCTCGCTTTTGTCATGTTTAGACGTATCAAATTTCTTAAAATCATTTTTAAGTTTATCTTTGTTAATTTTAAGAAATTTTCTAAATTTACGAGCAAACAAAGCCATGTCTTCCGAGTCACTATCACTCTCGCTCTCTACTACTTGTTTGACCTCTTTTCGGGCTTTTAAAGCAATGCCCTTTTCGATTTTCTTTTCAGTTTTAGAGGGAAACATATCTAGTTCATACGTTTGTAAATCACCTACAAGCTCTTCTAATTTCGTAGAGGCTAAAGTTGGTAAAGAATTTAAAACGATCACCTTTGGAATAAATCTATCGGGTAGGGACCTTAAAATTTTCTTTACAACACGGTCGTCAGGTATTTTCTCTCCCAAGTTAAAAGATGAATTAACAATATCAGAAAGTCTAGCATAAAATTCATCAAAAGTTTCTTTTTCATACATTTTGATAGTTTCAAATTGAGTGGTGAGGTTTTGGAGTTTTGAAGCTTTAACGACACTAGTTCCTTCATGAGTTAATTGTAAAATATCCCAAGCTTCTTTAGCGGTTTCACACGTCATAATACGTCGGAATTCATCCGGTGTGACAGCGCTAAACAAGGCATTTAAACCACGGGAATTGAAATTAGCAAGTTTAAACTCATTTTCAGTCCATCTATCGACGGGTTTGGGAACACGTTCATTTTCAACTAAGTAAGTTGGTGGGGACCATCCGTTAACAACAGTCATCCAAACTCTTTCGTCGATAGATTTTAGTGTCGATCTCATACGCGCTTTCCAATACGCGTAGTTTGAACCATCGAAAATAGGAAATTTTGAAAATGGGAAAAAATCCATTTTAGCCAAAAAATATTTAAGGATCTTTAACGAAATAATTTATCGTTTTTGGCTCTGATACCAATTTGAAAACGTTGAGCTTTTCTAAATCAAAGCTCTGATACCAATTTGTAAGCGTTATAAGCAATAATGGATCCCCGGGTTTTAATTTTCACAATTAAACACGATAATAATTTCCTTTTAAACTAAATCTCGATGCGGAAGCGGTGTGATGGTTCAACTTTAAAAACAACAAATTTTTATTTCTTAAACAAATTAAAATTACACCAAGTGAAGTAAAATTAATCAATTAATATATTCACTTAAACCAATTAATTAATCCAAGTCCTAGAATTTGCCTAAGTCATATTTATCAAGATTAACAAATTAGGCGAAACCAAATTTTAGCAAATGACCTGAATTAAATAAACTTTAGCCAATATTAAATTTAGTCCCAAATTAAATGAAGTGTGATAATTTAAATCGAATTTTATCTTGAATTATCCTATGCATGCGTTCTAAATAAATTATGCAAGATAAAATAAACCAATCACACTACGCCGCGATGTACGAGGAAAAACCCAAGACGGGAAACAACCTCAGACGGCCCTAGCCGCAAATCCACTAGATACGGAATTACAATTACAAGGCAGATAGACTTACAACGCACGACTCGATCCCTCTCAAGCCTCGACGCTTCTTCTTGTAGACACCTCTTCCTAGCGGATAACATTGGAACACCACCGTGGTCTCGGAATCCACCGATAGGACTTTATATGGTCACCGTCACCCGAGCAAGGAGCCTTTCTCCAATTGGGTAGAATCGCAACAAAACGTCTTCTTCTTTGATGGATGTAGAAGCAAACCAAAACTTCTCTTTGAAACGGAAGAGATAAACTGGTGCCAAACTCCAAGCAATTGTTATGTATATATGTGAACTTGGATAAACAATATGGGTGTAAAACTAGAGTGATAAAATATTTTCTCTTGAAAAATAGCACTCAAAACATGAAAATTTTCCTAAAAACAATTTTGCTCTCAAACTCTCTCTAAGAGATAAACTAGGATGGAAAAGTTATGGAAATGTTAAGTTGGAAAATGTCCTTCCCGCACATGATAAAGTCTGAAAAAGTTGGTTAAAAACTTAGTGGGAAAGTGGGTGCAAAACTGCCAAAAACTGTTCCTGCCTGGCATCTCATTCGAACGACATTTCGTTCGAACGAAATCTCGTTCGAACGAGACTTCTAACGACGTTCCAGATTGGACTCGTTAGAAACTCGTTGGAAATCTCGTTAGAATGAACAATCTTGTTCGAACGACATTTCGAACGACGGACCAGTATACTTTGGTGGGAACTCGTTGGCAGGTTCGTTCGAACGACATTTTCGTTCGAACGACAATCTCGTTCGAACGACTCTATCGAATGAAAAACCAAAAAGTTTGAATATTCTTTTTTAAGCCCAGAAAACTTTATAAACATTTATTTATAGTTTTAATTAATTCTTTCTTAAAACAAAACGCAGTTTTTATAAAACCTAACACCCAATAAACTTGTTCCAAGCTCCTATATATATAATATTGCATTCATACCTTGGGAGCATGGAACTATGGTTGATGACGTAGAAACGAGGCACGCAAACCGGCACATTTGATGAAGCTTTATACTCTTTGCCGCTACGTCTTCAACAAACACTTCATAGGCTTGAGAGTATTACAATTAAATACTATCCTATGAATAAATGTTTTTGTTCGGAATTGAGCCAAAACTATATATGGACTCAATTGGAAATTTGTGTCCTTACAGTATGGGTTCTCATCTATATTTTTGGAAGGATTTCCAAATTCCGACAACAAATTAGTCGAGGCGTTAGCATTGCGTTGGTCGGCTAAGACTCACACCATTCATTTGTCATTCGTTGAGCTTGGAATTACGCCTCTAGATTTTGTTCATTTAACTAGTACGAATTCTTTACTTCATTTTTAATTTTTCAATTAGTTTATTTTTATTTATAGTGTTATTATTTTTTTAATATATTAATTATATTTTATTGTTTTTTGCTGATATTACAGTCGGTGTGGGAAATCAACTACCTCCCTTTCCCCGCTACGCCAGTCGAACGGTAGAAAATATACTCGCCACATATTTTTCGGGTCTAAATAATTTTCAAATACACAACAAAAATATTGCTTTATCTTCTTTGAAAGAGTATTTACTTGACTGGGGGGTTAATAGGGCTAATCATCCAACTATTGCTTTACAAATAGCCCAAGTTTTTATACTCTTCATGTGTGGGTCTATTTTCTTTTCAAATGCGAAAAATTACATTCTACTAGATTGGGCTACATACCTGGACGGTTATGAAAATATGGTGGGATTAGACTGGGGGTTCTGCAATAATTGGGAGGATATATTTTTCCTTAGATGTTGTTTATTCAGACGAATGTACAGTGCCCTACTGAATTCACTAAACAGATAAGAAGTCTCTTCACGGATACTCCTTAATCTTGGGACTTGCTCACATAATCGTTCCCAATGTTCCTCATTTTGCACTATCAATATGAAGGTTTAGGGATTCCACCCACATCCTCCATTCGTTAGCACCATCTGGTAGAGGTCTAAAGTAGACTTCAACCACAACCGCCATAGTTCAAAATTACATACAAGTCGAGGACGGTAATATATTCCTATGATATTCTTCCATCGACCGATAATGGCCCGTATTCCTCTTGGGGTAACATCACTGGTGCGTTTCGAATAGTATCTCTTAGTGATTTCACTGAGCAAGTAGTAGTCCTCGGCAGTTGACCATTGCGGGCTATTCATTTTCTGGATAATAATTGTACTGTCCAAACTATTTGTGTGGACTCAAATTTTATTGAAGCATGTTATTTATACATCACGTATTATGTCGGGCGGGACACACTTCCACTTCTGACAAGTGTCTTTTTAATTTCATGATACGTCCGGAGGGAACATTTCAACTTCTGACAAGTGTCATTTCATGTAATTCTGGGCGGGAAACATTTCCACTTCCGATTAATGTCATTTCATAATATGTCGGGCGGGAAACATTTCCATTTCTGGCAAATGTCATTTCTAAATTTTTAAGAGAGGAAACTATAAATCATCCAAGTCTTATAGTTTGGGAAACCACCCACATTTTTTGAAAATCATTTAAGTGTTATAGTTCAGGAAACCATCTAAGTGTCATTTACGACTTAAATTTTCATTATAATGTCGAAAGATGCAATGGACGAATTATTTATTGCGGTAGTTTCATCATCCAACCAACGTGTCCGGGCACATTCAATGGCAGAAGCCGTGCACAATCAATTCCAAAGAAATATTTACATATCTCAAAATATCATGAATCCAGGAGAAATAAATGAACGAAGGGTTATATATCGGGATAGGAAAGCTGCCCACAATCGTATAATGGCGGACTACTTCGATGAAAATGTGGTTTATAGTCCCGAACAATTCTGACATCGATTCAGAATGCGGCCCCCACTGTTTACACGAATAATGGAAGTCGTAGATAAAAAAGAAGATTACTTTGTTCAAAAAAGTGATGCCCTTGGGAGAAAGGGGCTTTCTAGTGTACAAAAATGTGTCGCTGCAATGTGCATGTTAACATATGGGTATGCCGTTGACATGACCGATGAATATATAGGCATTGGGGAAACAACTGCCATCGAGTGTGTGAAGCGATAGGCTTTAATAAAGAATATTATCATTCTCCTACTGCTGAAGGTATTTCACGAATGCAAGAAGAAAATGCGAAACGTGGATTTCCCGGGATGATAGGAAGCATTGATTGTATGCACTGGGAATGGCACAATTGTCCTCACTCCTGGAAGGGACAATATAGTGGTCATGCAGGAGGTGCAACTATAATCCTAGAGGCTGTAGCTTCCTATGATACGTGGATTTGGCATTCTTTCTTTGGGCTACCAGGTTCTTGTAACGACTTAAATGTCTTGGCCAAATCTAAAATGTTTAACGAACTACTTGAGGGCAACACGACTCCTACAACATGGGTTATTACCTGGCAGATGGTATATACCCACCATACGCTACAATTGTTAAGATTTTCAAAATACCAGCAACTAGAAAACAAAGTATGTTTGCTAGATATCAAGAGGCACCACGAAAAGATGTTGAGTGAGCATTTGGAATATTGCAACAAAAAATCCATTTTATTAAAAACCCGACTAGATTATGGAAACACAATGACTTGAAGGTTATTATGAAATCTTGTATAATATTACATAACATAATACTAGAGGACGAATGACGGGATCCTAATTGGCGTATTGAGTTTGATCCTACTGAAATGCCGTCGATTATCCGCGACACTCTGGGGAATGCGTATAAGTATCTAATGCGTGAGGCATTGATGTACAATAAGGAAAAACGCAATCAGTTTAGGGATAAACTTGTGGAATATATATCGAATCTACATGCGGAGGCTGAAGTGGACGAGTGAAACGTCTAAAAATTTTAATTTATCGTTCTTTAATTCTCGTGTAATGAAATTGAAGGCAATGAATGATATTTAAATAAAGTTGGTTATTTTAATTATGAATACTACTCAGTCTTTAAACAAGTCTCTCATTAATTGGAAAACAAAAATATTAAATGACAATTACAAGAAAAAAATTCAAATAAAAATAAACATTTAATTGCCCCCGGATAGTGGGTTCTGTCGAGTTTCGGTGAGTCTACGCTGCAGTATCTGGTTTTTTACAATTCATGAAGTTACAGCTGAACTGGAGATAAGCGCGAGGTATCCATGAAAATTATAGAATTCTCAATCTCCTGTTTTTGTAGAACAATTAGCTCGTCCAACTTTGAATTGAGCCCCTCTTGAGTGCGCTAGGTTGCTACGAAAAATTCCTTGTACGAATCAATAAAACTCTCTGAATTCTCTATCAGCACGGTATGAGGTTTTAAACTGCTAGACACTGCCTTATGTTTAGACCTCTGTTTTTCGGCCTTACGCTCGATTGGTCGTTCCAGTGGGATGTGCATGGCTTCAAATTCCTCACCCAACTCAACGTCCTCGCCCCCTGTTGATGTCCCTAAATCTTCCTCCATGAATTGGGTATAAGTGTTTGCGAAATTATACTTCTGCACATCCTTTAAAATGTCAAAACAATGATCATGTGCAAAATTTCTTCTGGTTTCATTTTTAAAATCGTCGACTGCACGTTTAATCTGTCCAAAAATAACATGATAAGAATTAATTGATCCATAATAATAAAGGATGATAACACTAAATTTTAAATTAAAAATTAGTATAAAAATTAAATTTTGCTCATACCCCCTCTTCACGTGATATACCGCTCTCACGGGTCCCCTTAAACGCACAAGTCATCTTTGCGGAGTACAACATACAATCTCGATTAATGGACGTCCACTTGCCTTGCAAAACTTTTAATGATCGGTGATATAATACACCTTCGGTATTATTGAACTCCGTTTGAATCTTATCACACATCATTTCGCCGTGTTAGTTAGTGCCCGTCTTTCTCTGGTGGAATATTTACAATATGCATGGCACAATATGACTTCATCAAATAAGCTCAAATTGGGAAGTCTCGATGTTTGAGAGGGAGAATCCATATGGGATTTTTTATAATTTTTGGAGTAAATAAGAGTAAGAAATTTGTGAAATTTTAGAGTGAAATTATATGGGGGTAGGAAGTTAAATATTTATAGAGGAATAAGTTACAAGAGTCATTTGTAGCCGTTGCCACCAGGCGGACAACTGTTGTGCGCCTGGGCATGGGATGGACAACAGTTGTGCGCCTGACATGGCCTGAACAAAAGTCTCCCGCCTCTGCCACTCAAGAGGATCCCATATCCCTCCTCTCCGCTTATGGGACGCTAAATGGCTCCCCTCTGATTATGAGACGCTAAGCGGCTCCACTCCAAATTCTACCGAATATGCCACCCATTGTGAGTACAAATTTATCAAACTAAATGATCCACAATGGTATTAGAGGACCCATTGTGGATGGCCTTATAAAAAAAGTTCTCTATGCAAAACTTTTCTAAAAAAACACATCTAAAAAATTTGCAAGAAAGTTTAAAAAAAACTTACTATTTTACTATGTAAATTATTATTACTATTACTTTTATTTTTTATTTTTATTTTTTTGTCATCATCATCATCATCATCATCATCATCATCATCATCATCATCATCATCATCATCATCATTATTATTATTATTATTATTATTATTATTATTATTATTATTATTATTATTATTATGTGACACCCCGACTAATTAAATACCGGGTAGCTACTCCTTTATTAAATTAATTCAAAATGCCAAGTTGGTTCAGTTAATAGCATCACTGTCGAAAATATTTTAATAATTACTAACCACCTAATATTTAAAAGTAAGTGCCAAATTTTAAATTAAGTCTGATTAACATGCAGTAAAAGAATAATGAAAGAATAGCAACCATTCACTATAATGAAGTAATGAATAACCAACAACATAAATATAAATCCGGAGGAAAACTCCTCACAATAATCCCACAACTGAAAAATAATACGACAAGTCTGAATCCTGAATAATTACATGCCAGAAGTCTGAATAACTGAAATAAATGAAACGCCTCTAAAAGAAATGGGCGACATGCCCTACAACTGATAACTGACGAATATCGAGTCAAGATAGATGAAGCGTCTACAAGCAAAGTCCTGTAACTTCCACAAACAGCTACAACTCGTCACCTGTATGAGAATCCTAAGCATGTGTCCTTGTGGCTGGGCACCTAAAATGGTTTTTACAAAAATAGATTTGAAAGCAAATAGGTCAGACCCGAAAGTGGAAATCATTTTAAAAAAATAGCAAGTGTTTTAATAACATTAAAACATTAAATGCAAAATACATGTTAGGACGTGCACTCACATGAAATTCTCACCTCTCGACTACATGTGCACTCCTAACGTACATTACCCATCTAAATGACACATATATCTAACCAACACGTAATAAGTTATACCCCTTATTACTCGATTCCCATATTACATTCTAACGTTATCAATTAATAGAGGGCTTTACATACACTCGGATTCTCAATTAGTAATATAATTCACTATCAGTTAACCCGTTTTGTTTTCTCAAATCATTACCATAATATTATTCACAATACCAATCATGAAAGTTCCCATTAATTAAGTGTATATTATTCACGTCATAAATATACAATACAAGCACCCCGAGACTAAGCTGCGGTGCACACATACTCTGCTATCCATCCCGGTACATCACGTACATAAGGATCACGCATTCCGAATCTCTCAGGAATCATTCTCAGATAAAAACATCACAAGTAATGGAGGCGAACACAGTCACATCACATGGGTCACGCACATACCTGCGCTCCCACGATCAGCAGACTTATTAACATCCCAATAAGTCCTTCTCTGACCTATGTTCATCGAGGTAACCAATCTAAATCCGGGCAACACAAGGATTAGAAGGCCCTAAGCGAACGTAAACCTCCCGTGATAGCAAGTATGGTAGGTATGTCATACACATAAAATCAATACATATACTAAGTATGCACACCTCTTAGTAATTACCATAATATATTGGAGGTACACTTCTCATTCTCATACCGACATATAATACTACACAATTTATATGTTCCCAGTTAATGTAATAAATTAGGCCGTCAATAGTTCTCGCAACGTAATAGACACTCACATCCTACTTCATATTTTTCCCTTAGGTTCAAACTACACTTCTAGGTTTGACTCCTCATTATATCCCAAACACCCCAAATGTAACAATTAATCATCAAGGGAAGGTTATCTCTACGTATACACAAGGTCACGGGACACTCGGGATCAAAACAGGATAAAAAGCCTAAACTGTCAACTCGTTAGAAGTCTCGTTCGAACGAGGCTGTTCGAACGAGAGTTCGTTCGAACGAACTGGGCCTTCTAACGAGATCCCGTTCGAACGAAAGTCTTCGAATGAACATCCCTCTCGTTAGAACCCAAACTGTCAACTCGTTAGAAGCTCGTTCTAACGAGTGGCCAGATTCGAGCCCAGAAATTTCTAATCTCGTTTTTCCAACTTTCTTCACTCTTAATCCCTCATAAAAATCGTTCCAACATCAATTTAAGGTTCCTAATTCGTACTAAACATTCATGGATCATAACTAAACGTTTATATAGGGCCAATATAACTTAAACATCATCAAATCATCAAATCCCTTCATTTAACCCCCAAATTACATGAACATGAACCCTAAATTTATAAATCATCAATGGGTCTAATTAAATCTGTTTTTTTTTTCATCCAAGATATTATTATCATCAGAATAATCACCTACATACAATTCTACATGTAATTCCTCATCATTATGCAAGATTCTAATTCCAAGTTTAATGGGTTTTCATTCATCTCCCAACCAAATACAATTTTAACAAAATCCTACGCATGGAAGAAGCATTCTCTGCAATTAATTGAAATTAAACCACTTGCCTTATTTGAATCTCTGAATTTGAGGTTGAATCTTGAAGGTTGAATTGCCTTCTCTCTCTCTCTCTGCAGAATCCTTCTCTTTCTCTCCCTCTCTACAAGTTCTTCTCGAGGTGTTAATGGAGGTTGGGTTGGTTTTTGCCAAGTTTTAAAGTTTCTAACTTCTCCCGTAGCCCACTACCTAAATTGGAGTTGGAGATGGCTTAGTGGGTTAAGACTAAGTCAGATTTTTAACTCTAATTTTCGTGGGTTTTAATTACCCAATTTCCAAAATTACCAAAATGCCCTTATAAGTTACCGGTATGGCCCAATAATGCCCCGGGACCCAAACTTAACCCCCGGCTAGTGTTTTCTGACTATTTCGACCCTTCCGAACGCGTTGGCGCACTCAAAACGACCATACGGTTAATAAAACTAAAATTCACTTTTTAATTAAAATAAATATTTCCCTGACGCGATTGTCACACGCGTCTCAATAAAATTTCCCCAAATTGTCGTATTTCAATCTCGCGACAATTTCAATATTTCCGATATTCATATATTGTCATATATACACATTATAATCAAATACTAACTCACATCTCGTTAATATTTTATCCGGATTAATTCTCAATTAATACGCATTTAATTTAATTAATCCCATAAATAAATATCACAAAAATACGGGGAATTACATACTCCCCCCCTAATAACTGAATTTCGTCCCGAAATTCGGAACTAGAAAGTACCTGGTAAGAATAACTCTGGATAACGTTCGCGCATCTCATCCTCGCGCTCCCATGTGGACTCCTCGACATTATGATGTCGCCACTGAACACGTACTAACGGAACTATCTTTGACCGCAATTTCCGCTCACTTCGATCCAAAATAGCCATCGGCCCCTCCTCGTAGGAGCTATCAGGTTGGAGATCGATGTCCTCCAAAGCAATATGAGAATGAGCCAAATCGTCTCTAAGATATTTTTTTAGCGAGGAAATATGAAATACATCGTGAATCCGATGCAAATGCTCCGGTAACCCAAGCCTATACGCAACCGGTCCAATCCGCTCAATAATAGGAAATGGTCCCACGTATCTCGGTGCCAACTTCCCTTTCTTCCCGAAACGCATAATCCCCTTCATAGGAGATACTCTGAGCAAAACCTGGTCCCCCACTTGGAACTCTCTGAAGAACCTCTTCGCATCAGCATAGCTCTTCTGCCTGTCCTGAGCTACCCGAATGCGACTCCGTATCAGTTCTATCCTTGCCGAAGTATCCTAAATCACTTCCGGCCCAAGTAGTTTGTGTTCCCCCGCCTCCAACCAACATGCTGGGGAACGACAAGGTCTACCGTACAACGCCTCAAATGGAGCCATGCCAATGGTGAACTGGTAGGAGTTGTTGTAAGCAAAATCCACCAGTGGAAGATACTGCTCCCATCCACCCCAAAAATCAATGATACTCATACGTAGCATGTCCTCCAATATCTGGTTTGTACGCTCAGTCTGCCCATCGGTCTGCGGGTGATACACCGTACTCAACCGCAATTCCGTGCCCATGGCCTCCTGAAAACTCTCCCAAAACCGTGAAACAAATATCTTGTCTCGGTCAGATATGAAGTCTCACTATCTCTGCAATAAAGAGTTGGGCATACTGTCCCGCAGTGTAGTCTGTCCATACGGGTAGAAAATGAGCGACTTTGGTCAACCTGTCCACAATCACCCAAATGGAGTCGTGACCTCTCTGTGACGTAGGCAACCCTGTGATAAAGTCCATGGATATGCTCTCCCAAATGAGTTGTTGATACCTCCGATGCAGGTAGCTGTTTTTTCAGCTAAGGCAACTCATTATTTTTCCCAAGCTCAACCGTCATGACCTAGTTGGAGTTGGATCTTGGGCCGACCCATTTTTGCCATACCCCAATATGAAAGTTCTTTGTATCAAGCCTTAGTCAAGTGAGATAAGGACATGGAGATTTACAACACTTGCAAAGCTTTGCGCTTAGGATAGAGCATAAAGAAGTTGAGGAATGAAAATCAATATTGGGATTTAAGGTTTCTGTTTGGGTAGTGGCGACTAAGAAGATGGGCTTCGTTGGGTTTACGAAAATTTAAGCAGGTCTTAGAAATTGTAGAGCCAAATGATAATAATGGTTAACAATAAAGCCTCCTCATTAACCTCTCATACTACCGTATTTGAGGTATAATAAGGATTTTATTTCTCTTTCGCCCAGTTAAGTCTCATTAATCGTAACAAAATGCCAGCGACTTCGGGCCTATCCCACATTATAATGCATTAAATTGTATATATCCCCCCCCCTTAAATTTTTAACATTTTTACTACAAATTTATTCTCAAATTCAATCTTTTTCTTTTTAAATTTTCTAACACTTTTATCCTCTCAAAGCTTTCTATGATACTTCCCCTACATATTATTAAAATCGTTTAATTTTAACCTCAGGGTGCTTCACCAATCGACAAATCTCACATATGTTAAGCACGCTACTATTTACATGCTGAATTTTTTAATGGGCAATTGGTGTACCCATTCATTTGCCAAATAGCTTCATGAACTTGGTCGTAAAATATGTGGCGAACTCCTTTGAAATTGACTTAATATCCTAATTCACTAATTTCCAGAAATTGTCAACTTTAAATTGGTTAATATTTATTTGGTGGTGAAAAAAAGGGTTAGGGGATTACCAACTAAAAAATGACCATTATTGACGCGACGTTCAAACTGTCGTCCGATAACTTTTCACAGTAGTTGGTCTATCGTGCATGCCTCGTCTTTATTCCACATGAACATAAAATTTGGTAGCATTCTTGTTCCCAAATTTGTAAGTTTTTTTAGGAAATGTTATTTTTTCCATGCTCTAGGGAAACAAAACTACAAAAGTATCAAGAAAACATGCTCTAGGGAGATAAAACTACAAAAGTATCAAGAAAAATAGCATTATGTTATTTTGTTTGATGCCTTAGATGTTAACATATTACTTAATGGCTTTAGTAAAAGCAATTGAGTTTTATGAAAAATGTGCTTAGGTAAGTCTTCATGTTTTTTTTACTTGAATTCACTCACATGCATGTATGTGTGCTAGAGGTTCACCGCGTGCATAGATATAATATAAGTTGGGATTTCGGGGATCAAAGGTTCGTAAACAACAAACGTTTATTGGTTGCAACAAATGTAATTTTAATTGTATTGAACATGTCGCAAAACGACACTGAACATGTGCACTATTGAGTTAAATAAGGCATAATTTCGAATTTTATTCTATCTTCTTCTCCCACGTATATAAGATCGTTTTAAGGGTATTTTGACCTAAGTTTTCTTGCTCATTTGGAGGCTTAAGAGAGAGTGTACAAGGAAAATGGGAGTATCTTCCCAAGTTGATGGTTTAGTGTTGAAAAGTGAGATATTTTCCATCTCACCTATAGTAATTACTCAAAAATGAAGAGGGGTGAGTGTGTGAGTGTTCATGTATTGCGGATATACTTTATATGTATTATGTGAGGGGTTTCTCACCGATTTACACAGGGAGTGATATACGTCGAGTTAGACAGATAGGAAACACTTATAAGTATGAGAGTGAGAGAGTTTTAGGTTTAAAACTTAAATTCACTTGGGGGGAGAGTCTGTGTACAATACTCATTCGGGCTTTGTCTAATAGAGTAAAGGTTATGTGATAAGATGATATTATTCTCAATTGTACTTGTAATTTCTTCATATATGGTGGAATCAGGTTTCTTTATGAGTGTAGACAAATTGATGAACTATGTATATCTTTGTATCCGTGTATTTTTCTCTATTGTTTTTCATCTTTATTATGTGGTTTTATCATTACCACCTAATTATTTCAGCGGTCATGGTTCGTAGGTGCCTTTTTCAAGAGTCTGAAGCTATTTTTTCTTATAGTTTGCCACAACAATAGTGACTTATGGTACACTCTTTCCATTCCATCATCATGCGATATGATCTTGTTGCAACCCGTTGGTTATGCAATATTTATCCACCCCGTACACTAGCCTATTATTAAACACATCCACTCATGGGCTATTTATAATAAACTTGTATTAATAATATGTTTTAATGAATTGTTAAAGAATAAATAGTGGTGTTTAAATTAGTTGTTCAATATTTTAAAATTCAATATGAATTGCATTTTTGTTAACACTAAAAACAATTATAAATGACAATGCATTATAAAGTTGTACTATAAATAATCAATATTTTGGTACATTTCTACGATATATAAAAAAAATAAGGGGCACTGCCTTAACAATTAGGGCCTGGTATGCATTTGCTGCAGTGTGTAGATGGCCTAGGATGACCATCACTATATTGTTCAGTAATATCATCCGATGCATAAACATGTTAAAGGGAATCATGTTTGAGCTGAATCTCAGTTCGTTTGAGGCATAAATCTTGGATGTTCAACATAGTCTGTCAAATGGTGTTCTGTTTATACCGAATGTACTCGTAGCGGCCTCGTATCTTCGTATACAATGTCCCCCCACCCATCCCATTATTGATTTGGACACTCACTTAACCTGCCCCACATATCCCTATTCATGCTTAATAAAAGTTAACCAATCACATACCATTATTAAGATAAAAGTTGAATATATTTGACTAAGTATATGAAATGTTATATCTACTAGTGATGCCTAAAAACTATCTAACATAATACCCAGTGTGACTTGTTCGACAACCAGCATAATGAGAAGGTAATCCTTTACGCCATGTGTAGTGACAATACGCGTCTCTATTTCCTACAATGTACTCCCCTAAGGCACGATTGAGCCTTTTAAGAATGCGTTTTACATATCAAAACGGAGATTACACAAAATTTTAATTTTAATTTTAGATTTTAATTTGTGTTTTAACAAAAAGCACACGAAAATGGTTATATGACAAGGTTTAGGGATTTACCAAAGAAGTCTCGGAGTTCTCGCGGCCGCGAAACATAAGCTTGGCTGCAACGGACTCTCTTGGGAATTTTTACAAATTCTTTCAAAAATATATTTATGTAGATAAAATTACTATCATGTTTGGTAAGGGTAAAAAAGTACACTATACGGTTATAGAATAAGATTTTATCATTTTGTTTTCATAACCATAAAAAAATCCTCTAGGTTCATTTAACTTTATCCTAAAATGTGATCATGTGATTACAGGGATGGAAAAGGTATGGTTCAAGATCTTGAACATTGATGAAACTATCGAAGTAGAATAAGGACCTCAAGGAAAGACACGCAAAATGTGTTTTGGAAACCGAAAAATGACAATTAACAGAATGAGGGCATATGAGTATACTATAGTCTTATAATCTCCCCATTTCTATATTGTGACAAAACTCACAAGACAAGACAAGATTACAAGAAAATAAAGGAACTTATCACATATAACCAGTCCGACCAAAGGCATATAAGGAGAGATTACAAATACAAGAATTTGAAGGAAATAAGACTCTCCCCAACTTTCTAAGAATTTCTTGAATCATATATTACTAAATATACTAGGAAGCTCATCAACATACCAATATGTGAACAAAACATTATGTTAAAAGTTAGTAAATCAACAAATGACATAGGCAAAAATGTGGGGACATATCTTTCATTCTAACTAGCATACTTTCATAAATACTCCCACAATATAAGGTATCTCCCTCATATAATTTTCCCCTTGCTACAAACTTCTCCTTCTTTTGTCAAGGAATATATAAAGGAAAGGACACAAGGAACCAAGATCAAGCATAAAGAGAGTTTAACACAATTTATAAACCAAAAGAACAAATATGAGTAAATTAGACCATGTGATTGAGATAGCAAGATAAACAAAATCTTATACGACCAAAAAGTAAATAAAAGGTTTTACAAGGAGATTTCCACAAAGATATGCAACTAAAGATATAAAGTGCTAGACAAGTTTTGGATGAGGAAAAAATATGGGCTTAATTATTCTACTTACCAAAAGAATATTCATAATCAAGGAAAAATTATCTAAAAGACTACTAATATGATGAGATTTATCAACCAAAAACATTATATCATATCTCATTTTTTCAAAACAAAAAAAATGAACACCATTAAGATAAAGGTCCAAGATCAAGTTCAATTAAGATAAGGAATCATAAAATAAATAACGCAAAGCCGCGGCTCTAATTATGGAGCCCCGACCCAAATTTTCAATACTAGGAAGCTATAATCCTTCATTAAGATTCAAGGGTACCAATAAAGTGAATTAAAAAAAGTAAGCCTGGACCAAAGGCCCAGTCACACAACATAAGTAATTCATACCAAAGAAATTAAATGAACTCTGTGATACCCCGCCCTAGAAAAGAAATATTGAATAATAAATTGATGATTTTATTCGAAGGAAAAATTTTAGGAATAAATATACAAGGGAATTACGCCAAAATGGCACGAAAAGTAATTAAGGAAAAAAAGAATCTTCACGTTGTATGGTTCGTATGGATGCACATTTAAGTCCTAATAGTCCTAGTAAGTATGTTGGCCAAGTTTGATGCAAAAATTCAACTGAATGATTGTGACACAGTCATGTTTAATATAACGCGACTTTTGACAGTATGTGTCGCGCAGGACGCAAACTTGCGTGATTTTTGTAGGACGTTTAATTGGGATTAAAAATAATTGGACCATATTTATGGGATTCTAAAAATAGTCTTAAGAGTGTCATGGGGTCAAAAGTCAAAAAATGAATAAATAAATAAAATATTATTATTTTTGTCAAACACCAAAAGTGCTCAGAAAATTCTGAAAAATTCATGATTGACTTGAAATTTAATTTTGAGCAACTCCCACTTCTTCGATATCTTCCAAAAATATCAGTTAGATCTGTTTTAGAGCTATTTTAAGTTGTGAAAATAGTAAAATATAAAATGAAATAAGAAATAATGGAGTGGTTGGCGGGTTGCAATAATGGAGTGGTTGGTGGGTTGCATTAATAGCGTAGTTGGTGGGTTGCATTATGGAGTGGTTTATAGGAGTGGTTGGTGGCACACCATTAATCTCAACCATCCAAGTATTAATGAAGTGGTTGGTGGGAGTGGTTGGTAGCACATCATTAATCTCAACCATCCAATCTTGTTTTGATCCAACGGTCATGTTGACTCACAAATAACTATAAATTGACCTTGAATTCTCTCATTATAAACACACCAAAAATATCAAACACTAAGAAGAGTTAGAGAGTGAAAAAGAGTTCATTTGGAAGTTTTAAGCTTAATATTGAAAGTCTTGGAGATTATATTTTGGAGATAGAGTTGGAGTTTTGGAGCATTTCTTGGAGCTTAAAGAAGGAGTTCCTAGAGCACATATTGAGCTCTCATGGAGGATGCATTTGGTAACCCCTTGAAGCCACCTTTGAAGGTGGGGGGTTGTTCCTCCTTCACCACCATTTTGGAGTTTTAAGAGGTGAAAAAATCTTACTTTGATTGAGATTTAGAGTTTGATAATTTTTAGAATAATATTTACATATAGTAGACTTAATATATGTAGAATTTTAGCTACTTTACAACTTTATGTTGTTTAGTCATCATATCATCATTTGGTGTGTAGAAATGAGTTTTTAAGAAGTAATTTTGATGGGTTCGAAAGGTGGATAAATTTCATAATATTAACCTTGAACATTTTATGAAATAAAATGTGTTAAAATGATGTTTCAAAGGTAAATAATGTAATTTCATGTTTAGAAAAATATTGGGCTAATATAGGCCATTTTTATGAAATAAAAATGGGACTTTCTTACCAAAATGATGAAGTAGAAGAAAAAATTGGGCTTTTACTTAAATGGGTGTTTTTGAGATGCATAAACTCATAATAAGAAATAATTGGAGTTGATATGCAAATAATCAAAGTATAAAATGCTTACTTTTAAATTGATACTTAAGAGTAGTTAAAGAAAATAAAGAAGGCAAAATGTGTTGATAGTGGCCAAATGTGTATTTAAAGTGTGTACAACTTATTTTGAAAACATAAATGGAAATAAAGTCTTTTTATAAAATTTAGAATTTATTACTGAAATTATGTTGGAAATATCATAAATACACTTTGATAAGTTATAAATTGGTTTTTGGAAAAATTAATATGTTTAAACCCATTTAAAAGGATAATATTCGTGTGAAACAAATAGTAGTGGCATTGTCGTAAATACAGTAAATAGTATGCTGTCAAGAAAATATTTGGCAATTAAATGTATTAATTAAAGTTTGATAAAAGGAGATTAATGATATATTTTTACTAAGTGAAAATAATGAGTTTCACTAAAATGATAAGTGTGAAATATGGGTAAAAATATAGTTTTTGACAACTCTTAAATGGTTAAAAATATTTTGAGAATTAAGTTGGAAAGTTAGTAACTATTTTGGGAACAACACTTGTTAAATGGCTAAATACGTGTTTGACAAGAAATGGATAAATTGGTAAATTTACGTAAAGCGGAACATTTTTATGAAATAAAAATGTCAATGAATAGTTTGGAAGAAAAATGAAAGAATTGATTTTCCAAGTGAGAATAAATGTGAACATTGAGAATAATGTTGAAACACATGAAAAAGATAAGAAATGATACTTTCGTGATGCCAAGAATTAAGCAGGGCATGACATCCCTAGTGATGAAAGACCCCAAAGCCTGTACAGATAAGCATATGGCGACTGGAGACCGATGGTGTAGAGCCCGTGAAATTCAGGAATAATGGCTAGACTCCAAGGCAAAGATTGATAATTCTTGTAATAAGAAATGAAGAATGAGAATATTCTTAAAATTAATGCGAATAAAATTTTGAGATTTGCAAAAGGTTGAAAAAGGGAAATAAACAAGTTTTCGTGAAATAATAAATATTTTGTGTCGTGTGGAGTATAAGTTCTTCAATGAAAATGAATATTTTCCAAACACGAGGTCTGCGTGTCATAAATATTGTTTTAATGAGAATATTAAAATAATGGCAAAGTAACTCAAGCGTGAGTTAATAAACGCTGAATAGATGAATATTGTCAAGAAAATAAAGGTTTTCCCTATAAATGATTAACCGTGTGCGTTAATGGGAAAGAATGTGATTTCAAACAAAGATTATCCAAAATGACTATTTTGGAAAAGAAAAAGAGGATGAACTGGGATAAATTATATTTTTGGAATAAAATGATTTAATACATCGGATCATGTATTTTCAAAAGTATATATGTAGATATATACATATTTTCATGAGCATATAGTGAGTGAGTATTCTTTTCTGCCGTTCGTTTCTATGTTGCATTTGTATAAATCCCACTGAGCCTTTCGCTCACTCCCTCCTTTTTGTTACGGAAGGTTGTATGCGGTTCCGTACTTTGAGAGCGTTATACAGGTAATATTTACTTGCATTAACGTTAGTAGCTCTGTTTACTTGGCCTTTGGGGCACTTCCCTTGGGTCCCGCACGTAGTTTATTTTATATTGGAATCGCATGCTAAGCAAAGCGTAATCTTAATTAATAATAAAACTGTAATAGTAACATTATTTAGGTTGTTCATTGCATCCCACACCTGACACTCGAATCGGATCAGGGTCGATCCTATAATAACCCCTAAATCCGATTCGGGGCGCCACAAACTCACACTTAATCTAAGCTATCTTACAAAAACAAATTAAAAACCTTCTTAAGATTTTACATAATATTCAATATAGTTTACTTTGTTTATTCATGAAACCAATCATGAATTAAATCATTCAAGCAATTACAAACATCATACAACAATCACCATAAACTCCAACATGAAGCCCTTCCACCAATTTACTTAGCACGAAACATAATATGCATCTAAACACTTAAACATTGCACTAACCGCATAAACATGTTCAATATGCATGACGTTAACCAACATCCTATACATTTCTAAAATGAATGCATGAATAACTATTATCAAATGTACACTATCCTAGCAACATGCTTTATAAGATATCTTATAATTTACATTCAAGACCAACCATTATATTATCCATTTCGCACGTACATAATACCAAGCTTTACCAAAATCATGAGGCATGGCCTGAGGTCCACTTAAAAATAGATCTTAAGAAACGTTGATATAAAAATAACATTAATGCCAATAAGATCCCAAAATGGTGATAAATCTTTGATCAATAAATAATCTAACGAAAATAAATGCTATTAGTTCCTATAATCATGATATGGGTACATATTAAGCATGTGTAACTCTATAAATAATAATGGAGTGTAACGCGATACATATGCCATGTGATAGTACTTAAGTAACTAACATATTATATAACATCACATAAACATATATGTAATAGTTGCATTCTACATAAAAACCACATGAGAACATATAACATGTAAATCAATACTAACATTTAATATATGATCTAAACACTATCTACACATTCTAAGGCATGAATTGAACAAGTGGGACATATCTACTATATCATGGGAGTGAACATTAACATAATTAAATATGAATAACTTGTGAGGCCTATTTATTATATCACGAGAATGAATGTTAACATTTATAAATGCCAATATCAAGTCATATGATGGAATACAACCAAACTTGGATATTTTTAGATAAACATCAACATAGATATAGCCAAGGTTCCATTACAGTTTAAAACATTCGATTCAATGTACATATTCATCAACAACATTTGACTTGTCTCAAACTTAACCAACACAACATACTCATAATAGAGATAACCAAAAGGCAAACTTCTACACAACGGGCACGTGCTGTATCACTACCTTAAACTTCAAAGCAAACTAAAGCATGGATCCCTATGTTAACATGCCCCGAGACCCCGAGTACATAATTATACCTGAGGAGGGAAAGAGGACAAATAATGAGCCAAATGCCCCAAAAGGATATACAAGGTACATATAATGTAGAAACCAAATAAGTGATATGTGTATCTCAACAATAATCGAATGCGAACCTGTAGTTTAAGGGGAAAATCAATCACCGAATCACAAATCCTCACTAAAGAACTTGATGGGATAACAATACATGTTGAACAATTGTTTTAATTTATTTGAATTGTGTGCGCTGTTTAGCATTAATGAAATCAAGTAAAAACAATTTAACATTAAAAGCGACACGTGAAACTCAATATTTAAGACAAGTGTAAAGATACCAAAAATATTTAAATTCATTAAATCAAAATAAATAAATCAAGTACAATAACATTAATTCTAAAAATATGCATAATAAAAATTATTTAGAACTTAAACTCGTCGGTCCTACTCCGACTCTCATGCCAAAACAAAACAACTAGTGTGACCCAAACATTCTGTGGGTTCCTCATCGCATGGAGTTCAACTACCCTCAACCCGTAGGAGGTTTAGGGATGTACCCCCGTGGGTGTTTTCACCCAAATCATATACCAAACAAACATCACACCTTACCGAATGACCGAACCACCACCTCGGAATCCACTGGTTCGCTATCGAACCATTTCAGCATAAAATCAAAAATTGAAACCATAAATCACAAAAATATCAAATATAATTAACCACAAAGCATATCAAATATCATAGTTGAATATCATAATCAGAAATTCAATCTAATTACTCATTCCAAAATTTAATAAGGTCATAAATCCTTAAAATACCAATATCATAAACTACCCGGTACTCTAAGAAAATCACAGTGACAATAAAATCATCGTAAGGATTATAATAAATCACGTTATAATTAGGCAACATGAATATACACAACTAATCTGTCATCAAAATATATCAATTACTTAATCAAGTAGGCCAAGTCATAACTAAAATATCAAATCATCTCATCAACGTCAAAACGATTCAATGTACCAATATTACATAATGCTAGAAAATAAAACCCATAAAGATTAAAGTAAATATAAGAACCATAAACTTATATCTTCAAATTCAAAAGATCAATTTCATGAAAACATCGTCTTTATTGTTTAAAGAACCTTTCAAGGTCTTATAATGAATCCATAAATATCCACATTCAAGGTTTAATTCACAAAAAGCACTATTATTTTTAAATAAAAGGTTTTACCTGAAATAATACCAAGTGCTCCAAGTATATTACTATATAATATTTTCACAGTTTGATTACTAGAACCCCATTTTCCATGTTTTCAAATAAAACCTTTTTTCCAAGACTAACGCATAAGTCTTAAATAATTTATCAAGTGCATTTTCATCATTTCCAAAATGTTTTAACCCATGGAAAATCCATTTTCATCCCAAAGACTTGTAAATCAATTCCAATGAAAGACCTTAAACATGGTGAAACAAAATAACTCAATTAATTTACCTAAACCCATTTTTATGGTTTAATTCATAAAACCCCATTTTCTTCTCAAAAGGCTTTAACACATTTTTAAATCAAACATTTGCAAGTATTTTATCATATAGCCAATTTCATACTTTAAAGTGTCAAAATTATGTTTCAAGTTATTCAATTACATCATGTATGATCAAATGGTCCAAGATATCAAGAGGAAGATTGTAAAACAATAATACGAGTATCAAAGGGTTAATCATACAAGTCATTATTCAAGAGGCCGGCAATCTCAACAAGTCTTTTTAAATAATAAATTAAAATAGGCACAAAGTGACTATTATATCAAGAAATCCTGAAATCAAAATAAGATAAGGGAAGAATCGAACAACTACTTAATCTCCGAAATTGATTCAACAATGATCCAAAGTAAACTCCAAGTTCTGATTCCAGCTATGTAGCTTGGTTTCACTTCTAGAGCCCAAATCCAATTTTGCATGTACGCTTAAACTATAATTAAGCCATGGATTCTAGAGAGAAAGGTTTGAGAGGTGTTTGGGAGAGAGATGAATGGTGTGTTTATTTGTTCAAAGAGAGTTTAAATGAGTTGTAAATCGAGTGGCCTATATTTATAGTCGTCAAAGGGGTTAAAAATAAAGTCTGAATACTCCAATTTTGCGTTCAGCAAAATCAGGTTTTACCAGAAAGGTTATAGTTTAGGGAATACAATTCCCGTTTCGATCAAGAATTCCACTGAGAAATCAAGGAACACGTAAACGCTTGGAGTAGTATTTAAAAATGCAAGTTATTACACTAGTGCAATCTCCAAAACCCTTTTAGATCATTTTCAACTACAATTTTTCCCTTTAAATAAGGTTTTTTGGTTAAAAAGTTGATCTTATGTCGTTGGTCTGACCCAAGTTTGAATAGATAAAATTCTCTAAGACATTTTTCTTTTGTTCAAATTGTCTTTCAAGTGGAAACTTTCACTGAAAAACAAAGACAAAATACTATTTACAATTTTCAAAGGTGGCATCGAACATTAGATTATCGTAGCCCCAACCATTTATTCTCTCATGAATATGTTTTTTTTAACTTTATTTTAATCTTGAAACAAACATCCTCACATACACATTTTAAGGAGTTTAGACACACTTTCAAGAGTCTTAAGAAGCTTGAAACGATTTTTGGAAGACCTTAAATCTTTGTCATCCCTTATAAAGTGGCATATGATAAATGTGTAGTGATATGTAAAGTGCGACAATATATGAACATGAGTTCAATTGTACAATTTCTATCAAAGTTTATGATGCTTTAATAATAATAATAGTAATAGTCTCATGAAGCACATATCACATTCCCAAAAAAAAGGAAAAGTGATAAAAAATAGCCATTTGATATAAATGATATGAAAAGGAGTATATCATATAAAGAGAATACAAATAATTGTATCAAAATATTTTTAGACAAGATAGAGAATCAAACTCAAACAGAAATACATCATGTGATATATAGAATATATGTAGATAAAACTCTCAAATACTAGACATGTTAATAAGCAATTAATTAGTAATACAAATATCTAATGGTTATCAAAGATACTCAAATATATTACAATCAAGAGGTTTAGTTAGGATATCGGCTAATTAATGCTCAGTTGAAACATAAATCAATGACACCACTTTGTCTTCAACAATATCTCTAATAAAATGATAGTGAATGTCAATGTGTTTCGTGTGTAAATGTTGAATTGGATTTTTAAAAATATCAATGGCACTAGTATTGTCACAATATATAGTCATGATCATTATTATCGTTTAAGTAGACTTGGGGGATACCACTATATCCTTCTTATAAAACTTTCAAAAATAAAATCTTGTCCACACTTTCTCGATTGAAACCATTCCCCACTAGATGGTAGGTGAGTCTCTCATGCCAAGCTCCCAGGGATAGAAGAAGGTAATACAAAGCCTTTTTTAGGCGATAAACATTTGTAGGGAGCTTGGGGGTCTAAAATCCCTTTGATTGTGACACATAAACTTCCTCTTAGAGAGTGAAATTTAAAATTGGGTTCTTCACATCCATTTGATGAAGCTTGAAGTTCAAAGCTGAAGTTATGGCTAAGAAAAAATGAATCAACTCTAGCCTACCCATCAGGGAAAAAGACTCATCAAAGTCAATAACTTCAACTTGGGTGTATCATTGAGCCATTAGTTTAGCCTTATTGCTTAACAAGGAACCCTCTCCACCATATTTATTTTTAAAGATCCATTTAGTACCAATGATGTGAACATCTTTCGACGCAGGAACTAGATTCCAAACATATTGTTTTGTGAATTGTTATAATTCATCATGTATAACATTAACCCAATATTCATCTAATAAGGATTATTCCATAGTATTGGGGTTGAGAGAAGATTATAACAAATAAAATTAAATTCTTTATAAAGTTGAGAACGGTTCTCTACTCCAGTATTTGGACTTCCAATGATTTTGGTAATATCATGATCCTTTCATACCCAATGAGGTGTTTCACCCTCTTCAACAACCACTTGTGGGGTCTGTGTACCTCTACATAATCATTCGTTACCTTTTCATTCTCTTATTCTACATAAGGAAAAAAATGTAAGATGCATTCCCACAATAGTCCTCATTAAATACAAAGGAGTCGTTATAATCAGTCACAATATTTACCAACTCTGTCATCTTTTGTAAAGCACAACGCTACACGCGGTAGGCAAGACTATTATTGGCATTAGTGAGAAAGATGACAACATCACTCCTACTGTTAAGATTTCTTAAGTACTCACGATCCATACATATATAACACTTATTTCTAAATGCTATAAAATACTTGAGTGTAGGCTTATTTCCTTTCCAATTTCATAAGGGGCTGTGTTGCTACCATATCACCTATAGACTCAGTTCATGGTGTGATATGTCATTTTTACTACTTATTCCTAAAATCTCTTAGGCCTACCATTGCCTATCAACATGGACCTAGCCATTTCTTGGATAGTTTTATTCTTTATTATAATTTGGTTTCATTGAGGTTGTGAAAATAAAAGTATTAGGTAATGTTTATAATAGTATAAATGACCTTGTACTTGTTCAAACTATCAAACAAACCCAAAATATCCAAGACATCCACTACACCAAAATGGTAAAATTGTCACCTTTTTAGAGGTCAGGCTTGTTACTGTCAATGACCGTGACACGTCCATGACAATTCTGTCAGTAAAAAAACCCTCCCCCTTCTTTTTTTCCCACTGAATTTGTTCCCTCCATTTCTCTCTCTCTCTCTACAACTTTGGTATGTTTTCTCTTTATTTCTCCCCCATTTATGTATATGTGTATGTATATGTACGTGTGTGTATATATGTGTGTAAATGTCCGTATGTGTGTGTGCATGGTGTGTGTGGGTGTGTGTGTGTGTGGGGGGGGGGGGAGGCAGCAGGGCTAGGGGGAGGGGAGGGGAGGGGGGTATGTGCGTGTGTGTGTGTATGTATACGTGTGTGTATATGTGCGTGCGTGCGTATATGTGCGTGTGTGCGTGTGGTGGGCAGGGGCAGCGGGGTGGGGGTGGGGGGGAGGGTGGAGAGGAGGGGGTAGGGCAGGGGGTGGGGGGGCATGTGTGTGTGTGTGTATATGTGCGTGTGTGTATTTTTTTAATTAATTTTTTATTGATTTATTAGATATTGCCCCTCATATTGTAGTGCCCCTTGTAAAAGAATTGATTGATTTAATATTGATTGGTCGTCAATTTTTTTTGTAAATTAATAATTAGTGCCCCTTTCATATGCAAGTAGGATTGCCCCTCGTTGTAAATTAGTAAATTAATAATTGTATACTTTAATTGTTAGTTTAATTGATGAAAAGAATTAATTGAGTGGATGAATTAGAAGGAGTACGGGATACACATTTGTTGTTACCATTGCGGTTGGATTATAGTGGATCGATTTTGCATTATTTAATTTTAAAAGTGGCATGACCATTGGATTATTTTCCATATGGGGGTGGGATTTTTCAACTTTTTTTGAAAATTACTTTGTATAAAGAACAATATATATATAGTGTGATAATTAAATTAAACATACTTGAAATTACATATAGTGTGCATAGATACTAACCTTTTAGTTCTTATGCGTACGCATTCAATAGCCCTTAGACCCGTTTGAGAGTCATTACCCGTGTAATGAAATCTCTCGAATTGTCCCATTTGGACAATTTGGGGCTGCATAATTTCTGTATAATAATATTCTTAGTGGCTTATGTTACTTTTAGAGGAAGTTCTGCAGTCGTATCCTAATGTTCTCTGGGTACATACTAGATTGACAAGTGTGACTGTTATTTCAATTGATCAATTGAAATAATACTCACACTTGCCAATCTACGTCGTGCACTTGGAGAACTACGGGGATATGCTGCCGAATTTTTCTCAAATCGTAACAATGTGCATGAGCTGTTAAGTATATTACAGAAATATGCGGTCTTGAATGGGATGGGACCACTCACCCTTTATAGGAGATGGAGGAAATATAAATTAAATGAAACATACTATAAATATAAGTTTTGTTTATACTAGTCCATGAATATACGCTTCTTACCTTTAATAGGTGATTAGTTGTGGTAGCTGCGATGGCATATCCGAAATACAAAGAGTGGATGGGTGAGACAAATAAAATGGGGGATGTGTTTCGCAGATGTGCTAATGAATTTGTGAAATACGAAAAGAGATGTCATAATGATGAAGAGTTTCCTTGTTCGTGTGCTAGGTATAAGAATGGTAAGATGTTTGAGTGAAAAACAGTTGAACTATATTTGTTAATATCGGGTATGCAAGATAGTTATCGATTTTGGAGTTTTCACGGTGAATTAAAAGTTCCTTTTGTCCCCGAATAACCTTCACTTCACAACAACCTTCACAACAACCTTCAACAAGTAGGATAGATGTAGAAGGGGACGACGTAGATCCTAACATGTTAGAGGATTTAGTTGATGATGCGTACGGAGTTTATTAAGCCGAGGAGAATGAGGTTATTGATGATGTACAAGGTTCAAGTGCTCGTGAAGATATCACGATAAACCTTGACGATGACTACCAAATTTTAAAATTTAAGGAGACCCAAGCGTTATACTCTGGTTGTGAGAAAAATCAAACAACTTTACATGCCATGGTTGGTTTACACAGTTTGAAGATGCAGTACGGTTTGTCTGGCAATAGGGTGATAGGAATTCTGAAATGGGTGAAGGAGTTACTATCCAAGGAGAATACGTTTCCAAATAGCTATCCTGTTATGAAGAACAGTTTGAAAGGTTTGGGAATGAAGTATAAATAGATTCATGCTTGTGTATATGACTGCATACTATACCGAAAGGAGTATGAACGGTTACGTATCGATTGAATGGTTATGTATTCGGCGTAAAAGTGTATGAGGAAAGTACAAATGTACAAAATTCGGGCATTTCATACAAGGCTCTTACTTTCTTTCGAGCGAGCGCAAAAGATAAAAACCTCGTTGAAGCTGAAATGACTTACTATGGTGTAATTCGAAATATATTTGAATTGAATTATATAAGCTTCAAAGAGGTTGTATTTTACTGTGATTGGGTAAGAGTTGAGGATAAAAATGCTTGTAAAATTGATCATGTCACTAATTTGGTCATGGTTTACTTGTCCAAGTTGAAGAGCAACGACCACGTGAGCGATGAGCCAATTATTTGTGCATTTCAAAAGGTTAACCAAGTGTTTTACTCAGAGTATATCAACAACGAGACGTGGTCAATTGTCCTACACGCGCCAAAGCGTCTAAACATTAGTGTAGATGACTTGGTTGCTCCTACCGAATATCAGTCCAATTTTGATGATAACCCGAATTTGAAACAATTTTTCAATTTGTAATAAATATTCCAATTTGTACTTTACCAATTCCATTTTTAATGCTTTTAATTGATTTGCACTTTATCATTTTCACTCTTGTGTAGTGTGCGTGTGTGTGGGCAGTAGGGGTGGGGGTGGGGATGTTTCGAATTTTTTAGTAATTGTACATATTATGATCTAGATGTTGTTGTTTTGGAATCCAGAATTGAGGTGTAAAACAGTAACAATTCATTTGGATTTGTAGCAATTATACATATTTGCATGTCTTCTTCTAATTCATTTTGATTTGTACTAATAACAATATTTTTTTACAGCAAATGTCTCCTTCAGGTACTAAGGCTAGGATGATGATGCTCATTGTGATGATGTCGTCTGGGCTCGGTGGTAGCAGAGACGAGGAGGGCTCCTCGGCCCCTAGGCTCCCCAAATATGGAAAATTGGGGATGTCCATCGAGAACAAGATAGGGATATTAGCGAGATCCCTCGAGCTGGTAAAGACGATCATCGTCTCGGGGTACACTGGTTGGAGGGAGGTGCCAAATGAGCTCCAGTTAGCTATTTGGGTGACACTACAGGTAATGAATTTATATTTATATTTATATGAATATTTCAATTTCAATTTCAATTTCAATTTCGATTTCATTTTATATTTATATTTATATTTATATTTATTCGCAACGAATATTGTATTTGTTGGACATGAACAATTCAGTCTGGATCCAAAGCTACACGATTCTGTCTTGGAGCAACACAAGACATGAAAGAAAAATATGCGGACTTGGTACTTTAGGAAGACCCGAGAGTTCGTTATCCGAATGAATGAATTCGTCCCACCGAAGGAGCCGATCTCATTGGCACAATGGAAAAAGTTCATTGACAATGAGATCGGGGAGAGACAATTCGCATCTTACCAATCGGGGAGGAAAAATTGAGCAAAAAAGATGAATACATACTACGCCGGACGGACGTCTTACGCCGAGGTGGAGCATAGGATGATGGTAAGATTTAATTTTTCTATAACTACAGAAATATATTATTCTGCATTATTTTACTTTGCGGGGCCGATACTAATTTTACTTTATTTTATTTTAGGGGACACGGAGTGGCCCTGGGGGTAGGCCACATAGGCTCGATACTTGTGTGGCTATTCGAACGAAGAAGGGGAAGGATAAGGAGGTGTCCCCGAGCGTCGCGACCACGATTTAAAGTAATCCGATAGTTTAGTTTTTGTTAATTACGTTATAATTTTTTTATTTACTTATTTTACTAATCATGTGCTTTTTGTCATTTCAGGCAAAGCTTAAGGAAGTGAATGAGTCGCAGTCTGATGACGATAAGGCATCTTTATCCACAGACGCACTCAGCCAAGTTCTTAGCACTGATCGCAAGGGGAGGAGAAGAGGGTGAGCTCACGGGTGGCCAAATATAAGATTATCGGATTGGAGACGAATGACATCGGGTTGGCTCGAACGGTGGACTCGCATGACGTGAAGCTGTCCCGTTTGGAGGCGAAGGTCCAAGATATGTTATCATTCATGAAGCGTTCGTTGGGCGGAAACCGTAAGGGAAAATGGAAGGAGAAGGTGGTGGAGGAGGAGGTGCAGGATGACTCGGATGTGGACCTTGCTGCTTCATCGCCGACACGTGCAGACTTTGATGATCCACTACCCTATTTGGCTCCCTTCAACCGACCGATGTCAACACTTGGTTGGCCGAGCGTGTTTATACTGGACATATTTGATGGCCAGCGGATAGGGAGGGGGTTGAGGGAACCGAATACCGTCCAGGGTATACCAGTTCATAGACGTTTGCTTCAAGACATCGAGTCCAAGGTGCTCGTCACGCATCTGATACCTGGGAAGGAGAACTCCACCTTGTGGTTGCACAAACAATGCGGCACGATGTATATTGGTGGGTGTGTTAATTTTTATATCGTGTGACCTACTCACCTCCTCAGAGCTAACCTTACCCCAGATATGTAGTGACATTATTTGAATTGAATTGTTTTAAGTTGTTACATTTGAATTATATTTGGATTATATTGTTATGCATATTGTTTTGAACGTATATTTGCATTCTCTCTATTTTATTGGATATATAATATTTGAACAGGTATAATGTTGCTATAACAGGTACAAATATACTGTTGGGCAGTGGTAGTGGCCATACTGCCCAACAGTTTTTTTTTAATTCTTCCCAGAATTGTCGTGGTCATTGACTGCGATAATTTTTTAAAGAGTGTCACAAGTTTGTCACGGTTTATGACCATGATAAAACTTGTCAAGGTCATAGACCGTGACATGACCATGACAATTCTAATGAACTTGTCACGATCATTGACCGTGACACGTTCATGATAATAAACGTTGCCACCCCCAGAATTATCATGGTCATTGACCTTGACAAGTCCAACTTGCCAAGGTCAATGACCGTGATAATTAGACAAATTTGGTGTAGTGATCAAGTCATACACTTTAAGTCGACTTAAAAGTGAGTTTAAGTTGATTTAAACTGCCCAAGATGATCTGTCTCAAAATTGATCTTCAAAAACAAGTTATTTGAGAACTTCAAAAGTGGCCCTAGGACTTTAAGTCAACTCAAATTGCCTAGGTGGCTAAAAATCCAACGTCTAGTTATCAAAATTCAAATTCTAATACCCTTGGAATTTACCAAAGTACCCTCCAATGGCTACTTTTTTAAAAGCCTATAAATGGACCCTTTGGCTTCCTTATTCAAACACAAAATTTTCACAACATCTTACAAAGATGAAAGTTCCATCCCATAGCTTGTATCCCTCATTTTTAGCTTTCTAGATAGAGAAACCAAGTTCCATTTCTAATGGTTTGAGATTTAGACCCAAAATCTCCATTGAAGTAAAGCTCCAAAACTCAAAACCCATTTGAGTAAAGTTTTAACCCTAAAGAATTCTTTATCCAATATCCAAAATCGAAATAACATTTGTGTCAAGAATAAAAAAACATCTCGTGGATTTACAATGAGTGAAACCAAGACCCATTTCCAAGGTCTGAGTTTTAAACCACCAAAACTCCATTGAAGTAAAATTCCAACCAAAACCCATTTGACCCAGCCTATTCTTTAGAAAATCTCTAAACCCAATACTCACTTGTGCTAAAGATATAATTTAAATTCCACTTGATCAACATACTTGAAATAAATTATTTGTTTACATTTCTAGAGAGAGAAAATAAACCATTTCCTCATTGTTCTTCGTAAAGCAACTTTGATCTATATTTTGGCTACATATCTCATTATTGATACTTAAGATTGAACTTCAATATGTTGTCACAGACGGTAGTGTCGTAGTAGCGGGGAGTCAATGCGTGATTAGACCTTAGCCTCTTGCGTATACCACTTGGGAAAGGATGGGTATAGTCCCTTTATTGGCTGCATTTTGTAAGGTGTTATGATTCGCTATGGGGTTTTGGTTATGTGTTCGTGAACCGAGATAGTGAAGTTCCTTTAGTACCATCTCGAGCGTAATCGTAAGTAAAGTCGAACCACATTAAAACCTCAGTATGTAAAGTTTCTCTGAACTCTCTTTTATAGCTATTTATGCTTATTGTTTGAATAATTACTTATTGATAAGTGCATTATTTTGTGTGTTTTATACCCAAATCTAGGAATTTTCATAGTAATTTTATGATAAGCGCGTTAGTATTATTTTGTATCACTACCTTAGTAATTTTATAATTATTTATGTGGTTGAATTTGAATTAATTATATTTTTTTGCATTTTTACAAGTACCACGAACAAATGGTGAAGATTGAAGATCAAATGGAGATTTTAGGAAGTTTTGGCGATCAAAGTATAAAAAGAGAAAATGAATTGAATAAGGCTTTATAAATTATTGGTGGCAGAACATTGAGCAAGTATAGTTTTGTTCTACTGGTTGAGAAGGAAGAGGTTGCACAGGGAGCCCAAGGTTCGAGCTCCCTCCCAGGAGTTCTCATTTTTATAGAAAAAATTTCAGCACAAACATTTGATCGGCGCCCCAATCAACGAGTACCATGTCTCATTGTTTTCCTAGCCATGTTCCCTCATCAGTTATCATTCCAAGCCTTAAGACCCTTGTCCCAAGTTGACCAGCCACCAATGTCAGTTAAATGTGTCGAAGTACAACTACACAGCTTTTCGTGCCAACCACGAAAGAAGAGAATTTTAAAGAGTACAAACTCATCCGAGGGCTATTTGTGTGGTGAAATTCCAATCATATTGTATTTAATTCAAAAGAAAATAATAAAAGAAAAATCCTTTTCAATGTGTAAATACACTATTTCTTAAATAACCCTATTTTAAATGGTTTTGGATTATTATTAAACCAATTTAAGCTAATAAAATAGATTTTTGACCCGCATAAAATACCTCACAATGTATTCCTATAAATAGACCAAAGGGATTAGTGAAAAAAGGAGAGGATTTTTATTGGAATAGTTTTTAGGAGTACCAAAATATAATTTATCTAATTTTATTTTAAGTGTTTTTGTGAGGCAAAATGTGTGCAAATTGGGAGACACTTTTATGTATTGGAATTCAAGTCTCGAGGCACTTATTATAAAGTTATTATTTTAATTAGAATTACTTATATATCTTGTAATTTCTTTATTTCAATTATGTTTCTAGCTTAAGTTAACTGCTAGGATTTGGTGAAGTTCACCTATGTTTTGTTAGCTAATATTAGATTAGTTTAATTCGTACAAATTATTTACATGTTTTAATTGATTTAAAAAATATATTCACTAAAATATTTACGAAAGTAATATTTTAACCTTTGGGATTAATTATTTTATTCATATTATTTTATTTTATGTGTTTATGTTTGATGGATTATGCTTATATTAAATTGTTTGATATTTCGTGCTTATGTTTGACAAATGCTTAGGAGTGATATTTCGTGGGAATATGTGACATCCCACTTATTCAATATAACGGGTGGCCAACCCTATACTAAAATAAAACAGGAATCTCAAGTGTATCATTCTCATCATCAACTTTCAAATATATATATATATATATATATATATATATATAATCGGTAACCACCCTATATAAAATAAACAGGTGCCAATTTTTTTTATAAAGTGTACAGACAATAAATCATTCACAGATTACAGAACATATACATAATAGACAAATAAGGGACTAGATCATTACATGCCATGGGTAGTCATACAAAAGAATATTCCCGAATACGCCGTCGGGAAACAGACCATACAATATCAAGAGACAAATATGTAAGGGATAAACATATACGACCTTTGGGCATACACACCCGATTTACAATTGTGAATTCTTAACTAGGTTACAAAAAGAGTTGCATCTATAACAAAAGTTCTGTAACATCCCGCACATGATATAGCTCCCCAAAACTCTGGAATAGATAACCATCATTGGCATCCTTGCAGTGGAACACCTATAATATTCACAATATATATATTACAAGAGAAAATATATAAACGGGTCAGAGCCCTAAGTTTGAAAATAGTTATAGCTAGTGAATTAAATTCATAATAATTAAAAATGCAAGATTTCATAATTGATGTGGAGTCGCACTCTCTTGAGACTCCACCTCACCTCTCAGCTACAACGTGCACCTAAACGTATACATAAATATTAAGATAAGCTACCCCACTCAATCTACGAATCCTACCCCCTCAAGCCTATGCATGACTCCCATTAGCGAAACTGTATCTTATTTGCATAGTTATATGTAATTCTCCTTAATTATGCAAATCCAATTAACCCATGTACTGATGACCAAACATTTCCCCACTTCCAATATAGCGCTAGATTTCGTGCGTGGGACATCTCGCAAGCGAAATCCAAATAAGGAACCCTCCGATACACCACTACCTAACATTGTCAGTCGTGGAAATTCGTTAGGCCCTCAGTCCATAGCACGAATTCCTAAATTCCAGCCTACAAGCACAAAAGCATACTTTTCCAATCTCATGCTAAAAGGGGTAGTACATAACACACATATCATACAAGTAGGGCAATACATAACGCACATCGTACACGTATACTAACAATCTCTACAATGCTATCATCTTCCAGGGAATTACTCACATATAATCCAGGGTTCAGCGGTCGGACTCTCACACCGACTTAGTGTAAAACCAATTCACAAGCGCATGGGAAGCGAACATAGTTCTTTACCTAAAGGTAAGAAGAATTATACCCATGATGTCTTAACCCTACCTCACACGTGGTAAAATGCTGGACGCTATGGCCTGGGGACTATACTCGCCTTGCTCCTCATGCTAGGGGATTCGCCCACATCACGCAAGTTCCCATGATAACACTAGAGGGGTATGTACCCCATAATATATATCATACACACCAGATATATATACACATGCACAACATAAATACAAACTATCACATTTTAGGATGTATATTTTAATACTCCCCGCTTATATATATAACGCACCATACACCAGCTAATGATCTAAAGGATCATTTAAACTTAATTTTATAATTCCATCGCACCTAATATCTCTCCTCGAATTGCCATCAGTTGGGGACATACGAACTCTCACTCATTATCCTGTAACCCTCCTCGAATGAATCCCCACTCATTGGAGGATTTACAAAAAGGAGATAACATAATACCCCTTCAAATATGGCTCTATAATATCCCCAAAGTAGCCCCTCCATTTAGTTATATCATACCCACATTATGCCCCATAAACATGTTTACCAAATAACATTAGAGGGTTCCTAAGTATTTAAAATCAACTAGAGAGGAATAGGACCAGAGTATACAAGCTGCAGTGATCGGACCGAACCGAAGGTCCCCAAAAATGAACCAGTTCGGTTCCTTAAAATTTACATAAAACGTTGAATTACTGGACCGATCAGATATCCTTTCAAAATGAATGGGTCTGGACTGTATAGTTCTAAATCCTACGAATCTTCCCATTTCTCCAACAAACCCTTCTTCTACAATATTTCAACATCATAATCCACCCAAAATATGAATTTAAAATTTCACTCAAAACTTATGTTGATACCAAAAATCATCCATCTACGTGGACCAATTAGATGTGAGCATATGTCTTCTTACATGACCGAGATCCTATTCAGCAGATAGTAGCTCGGTGGGTATGCTGACCAACATAAAGAATGCAGACCATCAATACCAAGGAAGTGTCATAATACCAAGGGTCTTTTCGTACATAGTTCACACAACTAAGCATCACATTCATTAGGTACGGGTGTAAATGCTTAAATGTATAAAGGCATTCCATCCCTTAACATTCTAACCCTTGATATCCGGGTCACTATAAATACATTGTATCCCTTTCATCGAAGGCCAGTGTAATACCCCGTACTTTTATAGATACTTAAATTACATAAGTGGGTGTAATTTGGTTATTAGAGGAATTACTGTGAATAGTAATTCATAATTTATGAGTGTTAGATAATTACCAATGTGTGTTACATTTACTTTGGGGACAAAGTAAATGATTTAAAATATTTTTATGTCATGTCGTAGTTGGGTTAAGTGACGAGTGATAGTTTACGTTGTAGAAAATGCGTGTTGAGAAGCGTCGGGTCCGACTAGTGAATTTTAGTTAAGTGACTCGGATGGAGATTTCGAATGCACGGTTGGTTTCAGAATGGCCGAGATGTAACACCCCGTATTTTTGGTACATTTAAAATTTAATTAATTCGGAAATTCTAAATTACTAGTGTGTTGTAATTTAGTGAATTAATTATGATAGAATAATATATAAATATTAATCTGGGATTGAATGGTTAATATTTAGGGAAAGTTATTTACTGAGCGTAGAGTAATAATGTAATTTCGTCGTTTCGAGTATTAATGACGAGATATGTACTTATCACATCCAGAAGTCGGTATAGACTATATTGGGTGGGGGATAAGTATTTCTATAAATTAATTCGGATGCAAATTCTGAGTGTACAGTTGAGTCCGGATGGGCCGAGATAGTCGGAAAAGTGTACCCAGGGGTAGTAAACGGGTCACGGGACGTTTTTAGACATAGTCGGGCCCACTCGGGGACATTTTGGTCACTTGGGCTTGGCCCATTAGTCAAAAAACGGGAATGGATTAATTAACTTTATAAAAAGAAATAAGGGGTGGCTGAACTTAATTAGAAAAAGCAAATTAAGAGTTAGGAAACCCTAACAGCAGCCAAAGCCAATTGGGGACCAAAAGAGAGCCAACAAAGGTCATCTTCAACCTTGGAATCCATCACAAATTCAGACACTACGAAACCTAAGGCAAGTGAATAACTTGCAATTAGCATTAAATCTGTTTTTCAAATTCATATTTGTGTGCTGTTATGAATTAAAAATCCGTTTTGGGGTTCATGGTATAAACATGGGGTTTTGATAATTCAAAAGAAAACATGAATCTATTTTGGCCGAAATTTATGAGGAGTTATGAAATGTCTGATATTGGATTACTGATGTATACTTGTTAGGATAATATTCAATTAAACCAGAACGAATTAGATGAAGAAATTCGGAGTAATATGTGTTTAAGAAAAGAAATGGATTTTTCCCCAAATCTATGAATCAGTTGTTTCTGGACGAATTAATGATTGTTGTAGGCTTCCTGTGTAATCCTAATAAGGTTTTTAATATACTCTGGTGATAAGAAGGTTTAAAACTCATGTTAGAAGAAGTTAGGGTTTGAGGAACTCCGTCCATGGCTGCCCTGCCTGGGCGAGGAAGACGCAGACCTGTACGATCGATCGATCGACGGTCTGGGGTCGATCGATCGACGGTCGCCAGAATCTGGAAGTTTCGCCAGTTTGTTATATAAGAGGAGAAATTTATATAAAAACCCCTATGTAAATAATTATGGAGAAATTAAATACATAAGTTGAATCTAATTAATTATAGATGAATTAATTAGGGTTTGAGGCAAATAAATTAGAGTCGAAAATTTTGACTCGGGTAAATTTTGGGTTACGAGTGTAAAGTCCAAATTTATGGTGGGGGCGACACCAAAATAACTGAATTAATTAAAGTAAAATTTAATTAATAATTAGAGTTGGACCATAAACTCTTAATAATTTTATAGGCTCATATTACGGATTTAGCAAAAGATATAGCCGGGACTTTTATATGTATATATATATACGGAGACGATTGTATATATATGTGATGTGTACTATTAATATCGGTGAATAGATATTTTGTACTATAGTGCTATAGGGGGAGGTTGCGCGTAGTGGATGAATCCCCTAGCTTGAGGAGTAGGGTGAGTATATTCCCAAGGTCATAGCGTCCGTTATATGGGTGAGGGACAACTCACTTTCAGGGAAGGAATATGACCGCCTCCAGTATATTATTTTTATCAAGTTGGTGTGAGAATTCTGACTTGGGATAACTAGGCTACGTGATGTTTACCTAGTGGGTTAGCACTTTGTAGAATTTATATTCCGGGAGTATTCTGCTCGGGAGGTTGCAAATTGTTATATATTACAGTATGAATGTGAATGCTGAAATATGATTATAAGTATATAATGAAATAATTAATTATATACGGGTTATTAATGAAAAGGGAGTTTTTATTTTTACACGTATAACAAGTGTAGAAGTTATATAAATATAAAAAGGGAAATGATATAGTTAAGTTGATGTTACTAATAACTTATGCATCATAATCACTACACACTCAGTTAGAGTAGGGTGGGTATGAAGGCACTTTGTTAAATATCTAGTCATGAGATGAATAACTAGGTAATTTAATTAAAGCGTTAATAACGTATATTAGAGGAAGGGGTAAGGAAGTCCTCAAGAGAGTGCGATATTTACTGAAAATATGAAAAGCATGCATATTTATTTTATCACTGCAAGTTAATCATTTGTTAAATGTTTTCAAATGTTTTGGGTACTAACCCTTGCTATAAAAACTTTTTAAAAACCTTTTAGGTATCCAGCCACAGGGACGCCAGCCTTGACTATATTCCAGGAATCCGATGCTGCAGCATATGTGGATGTTGCGGGGTTTTGATAGACGCCTCATTTTTCATTCTTAATGTAGAAGTTCGTGATTAGTATTCGAGAATGTCGCTCACTTTCCATTTAAATGTTTTTAGACTTGTTGGGATTTTATTCTTGTCTTTATGGGATTTATTATTTGGACCGTTGGTTTACTCGGTCAATTACATTCTTACTTGTGGATGATAAAATCAGCTATCTGTGATTGTTTATAGTTTTTATTGTCTGCATGGGTTTTGTTCAAACAATGAAAGATAAAAATGGCACCAGTCTATTTTTCTCACTTAGGTGGTTAGTAATTTAATATGACGACAGTGATGCTAAGAATGGACCAAATGAGAATCCTATTCTAACTTGATTTATGACTGATCACCCGGGATTAATTAGGCGGGGTGTCACACGAGATAGTTAGAATAGAGTATCCGAGGGGTAGTGTTTAGGTTCCGGGGACTTTTGAACTAGTATGGACTCACAACTGAGTATACGAAAATTGGGTTTTATAAGGGATAACCCTTATTTCTCTCTTATAAGGCACGAGAGAGAGGAAGAGAAGAAATAAAAGAGAGAAAAGAATAAGTAAATAAAGAAAGAAGGAAAAGAGGAGAGAAAAGGGGATTTCCGGCCAAACTCCGCGGGATTCGACTCGAGGTTGTCGGATTTTATCCACGAGGTAAGTGTTTACTTGCTTTATTCAATTGAGTGGGTGTATCTCATATTATAGTTGGTAAACTATATGATTTTTGGGTTGAAACCCTTGAAATAAATTTAGGAAATTTGATTTTGAGTTCACAAATTGAGGTGTTGTTAACTCTGTATGAATTCTAGTGTTAAACACATGTTAATGGTGTATATATATGGGTAGAAATGGGAAGAAATGATAAAAGTGAGTTTAATTGGTTTTAGGGTTTAAATATAAGAGAAATTGTTCTATCCCATAAATTAATTAATGTGTTAGTTACAAATCAGTGTTTGGATGGTTATAGTGTTGTTGGTTGAGATTAGAAACCACGAAAATGGAGGTTGGGATGATTTTTGGGTTTGGGAGAAGATGATAACCCGTAGCAGATTTCAGATTTTCGTAAGGCGAATCAATTCGGACAAGTCGAATCGATTCGGTCTTACACAGTAAGAAAGTAGAACATTTTCGAATCGATTCGGTAAGGGTGAATCAATTCGGAAAGAGGCGAATCGATTCGGTCCAGTCTGATTTTTGAAAATTTTCTTTCTGAAGTTTAGGGGGAAATAAAATTAGAAATTAGAGATTATTGTAGGGAATTCTAGACGTGATATTAGGACTCCTAGATAATGGTATTTAGGGTGAGTAAACCTTGGTTTGAAATAGAGAACCTTGGATTAGTTAAGTGTACAATCAGGGGTATGGACCTAATGAATGGTTAGTACGCGTAACATTCGAGAGAGGTCTTCAACAAGTGTGTATCGATATATTTATGCGGTTCGAACAAATATGATCCGATTGCATTTGAGTAAATCCTATGATGTGATTAGGATGGAATTTAGGATATGGGCTAAAGAGTATTAAGCGACTATCCGATGCGTCTATTGACGACTATTATTATAGGTGATGCGATACCTATGAAATTAAGCTAAGTAGCTTGTATACTTATTTAAGTATTATGAGTTGGTATATTCAGGATTATATATAAATCCTTAAAAGTGATTAAGGTAAGTAAATATTATGTAAAAGAATGCTTATAGGTTTAGTATTTTAAGTGTGTAAATACTTATGTACTATTACGAATGGGAACATTCGGGATATTTTGTCCATCACTATAAAATTTCAACAATTATAGCAAGGGCATATTGAGAAGTGATATGTATTATATATACGGATTTTTTTATATGTATTATATATATATATATATATATATGATTTGGTTATAAATATATTGGTATGTGAACGATATATTTATGTATACATATATCTCTAGTGCTATCCAGGGAGGTTGCGTGATGTGGGTGAATCCCCAGGCTTGCGGATAGGGAGAGTATATCCCCAGGTCATATCGTCCCACATATGGGGGCGATAATGATTCCACTTTCAGGAGGGAATAGGACCGGCTCCACCGTTTAGTATTTTTACCATGATCATGAGTAAGTCTGACTTGGTACCTGGGTTAAGTTGAGTATACCCAGATGATGATAGCACTTTGAGACTGCATCCTCGAGTTATAGCTTGGTGGGATAGTTATTATACTTATGATTGTAATACAGGTATAAATATACTTTTTGTGTATAGTATATTGCTCGTATATGAAGATGAGATATTATATAACTTAGACTTGTGTAAAGTGTAAAATGAATAAGGGTTTATTCTTCTTCTGGGAGATTTATATTCAGATTTATACAAATGTGAATCGTATATTAAGATGAGAATTAAATATACCGGATTTTTATAAGCTCAAGTGAAATTAGTATTTTAAACTAGTTAATGTTTAGAAAAATGAACGTTATTGATTATATATATATATATATATATATATATATATATATATATATATATATATATATATATATATATATATATATATATATATATATATATATATATATATCAAATCGATGAATATGTTAACTAAAGCTTAGGTGATAGCTTACGGTATAACGTATATTATCTCACGCAGGGTAGGTGATAGTTATGAGGACATAGAGGATGGGTGAAAGAGATTAGTTAGGCATGGTAGCTTAACTGGGTTGTTTAAAATGTATGCGATAGGTGTGCACTATTAGAGGAGGGGTGAGGTGTATCTCGTGCGAGTGCGATACCAGTTTAAATATGAGAGATTTCATATTTTAAATATATAGCATTTGATGCACTTGCTAAATATTTTCAAAACTCGGGCTCCAACCCGTTTCTCTATTTTCCCTCTCTCTTGCTATATATGTATATATATTAATTGTCCAGACACTGGGATGCCTGAATGATAATTCTTTCGAGTCAAACGTTACTGCAACAGCTGTGGATGCAAGCATATTTATTTTAGACGCTTCTATCCTTGTGACTAGATAGGAGGTATTGTAGAAACATTCGTGCGGATAGCCCAATTGTATTCATTTATTCTTTTACCGCATTTTAGTTTGAGGTAGTTCGATTTGGTTGTATTATGTTGTACCGAGAGTTCGGTTACCTTATTTCATTTCAGTTGTGGTTTATAAACTGTTGTGATTGTTTCCTTAATTAGTTTGGTTAAAAAGATTAGTTAAATAAAATTTTGATGCCGGCCTAATAATTTATTAATAATTAAATTAGTCTTCGACAGTGATGCTGAGAATGAACCATATGAGATTCTTATTTTAATCTGGTATAGGATTGATCACCCGATATTTTATTAGGCTGGGTGTTACAGATGGTATCAGAGCATCAGGTTCTAGTGTCCTTAGGAATCTGTGAGGACGTACTACGCTTTCAACATCGTTTTCTATTTGATATACAGCCTTATCATTAGGATTGTTGATTCCTATTGTGAGATTTCATTCTCCTGCTATTATGTAAGATTATAGTAAATCTTTTGCACGCTCGTATGAGATTCGTGTGCTGATCGAGGAAGGGCGACCTAGGAATGCCGTTACGAGGGTAGTAGGAGGTGGGGCTTAGTTGGAGCTGTTAGTTGAAGTTGGGAATGAGGGTATTTCTGCAACGATTACGGGAATATAGTAGTTATATGTATCCATGTACCGCTATAGTAGAGAGTAGTGTTAAACGTGAATTACTCAGTGAAGTTAAATTGGGAAAAAGTTTGAAAGGTCTTTGATAAGGACCATACGTTGAAGTTTAAGTTATGCGAAGGAAGTGTAGCGTTATCCAACAGAAGTAGAAGGCTCAGAAGCTTTGGCTCAGAGCAGGGTATAGAAATGCCCAAATGTGAAAATTTGAGTAAATTTTTTTTTCACTCGTTAGAGCAATGTTGGAATGACGGGAACGGTGGTCACCATATTTGGGGGAGAAAAATGTTTTTCTCATAAAAGAAATATTACGGATGGCTTTAATCGCGAATTCCTTTAAATTAACAAAAATGAAGAGAATGTAGTTTTTGAATTTCTCACATGAGGATTGGTCAGGGGCTGACAGTGAACAAAGAGTTATATAGTGAAGTGAACTTTATACCTGATAAGGTAGGTACAATGAAGAGAGAGTCCTTCAATGGAATGATAGGCTCACTAGTAAGTGTTGCTAACACTTATAGATATTTTACTCGGATTCCTTGTGTATATAATGGTACTCTCGTGCCTCTTATACTGGGAATCTTAACGCTTCCATGAGAGTGGAGCTGGATGAGTTGAAGAATTAAGTCTAAAGGTAAAGATTAGAATTATTTGTGTTCGTGAGACCCCGCAGGTGGAAATCTTCCTGGGGATTCATTGAAATAGGGCCATTAAGACCGGTATCGTGTTTCTTTTTAGTCAAAAGAGCTAAGGGAACTATGAGGGTGATTGTCAGGATCGAGTCTATAGAGTCCAAGATACTGATAACCTTAACATGATCAGGATGGACATGAATGGGGAATATGGTGATGTGGAGCGTATAACTACACGCTTTGATCTTGCCCGGTAGGAGTTAAAGGACAAGAGTAGGGTGCCTAGATGCGCATTAATTAAAGTAGTTTTTGGTTCGATTAATACAAGTGTACTATGTATGGGAACCATTTAGAGCAACCAGGGTGATTGGCAAAGTTGTTATTATAAGTTTCACCTCGAATAAAGGAGGTATATTTAGTGTGGCAAGATTGAGTCACAACATTTTGTTAGCCCTAAATTCGTGTGTGTGATTCGAGTTTATTGGTATTATTGATATTATTATAGAGGGTATATTTATATATTTTTCCGCGATAGCGGGGTTCCATTTTTCTTCATTCGTTGTGGAAGCGGGTGTTGGTATTTTGAGCTTATATTTGGTTTGCACTACTCGTTTTGTGTGTGTTATACAAGTATAGTACTATTCTCGGTATAATATGTTCTTGTATGATCGGAGCGATAGTAAGCTAATGATTGCAAGATTATCGTATCGCGATTCCAGGGTGGAACAGGTTGTTTTGAGATATCTCACCTGGATACGGGTCGAGCTCACCTTTATTATATGTTTAGATGGAACTTTGATGAGTAGATGTTACATTATCATGATTTTAGTGCATGGGGAACTTATATATATGATTTAAGGTATGCAGGATTTATAGTTAAGCTGTGAGTTTAAGCTCATTGTTGTTCGCGCAAAGGACTTAGTGTTAGTATAAGCGCTTGTGGTATGGCTCATTAACAAAAGTACGAGTTTTGACCATATTTTATTGGTGGATAGGATAGGAATATCTTAGTTGCAGGTGTTAAGCTAACATAACTCCATGACTGAAAAAGTTAAGTATTAGTGTATTGGAGGGGTTCCATGTTTGGATTTCGCTTGCGAGACACTCTATGCATGAACCTTAACGACGTTGGAAGTGGAGAGATATTATTGAGATGATAGGATGTTGGTTTTGATGATAAATAAGCTGAGAGTCATGTTATGATTAGGGGCTTATGGAGATGGAAGTGCTGTGGAAAAGCACTAAAATGTTTCTCACACTGTAAGTAAATGGGTGAGGTATGGTTAAGGGAATTGATTTGAGGCTTATAGCCATGTTGTGATTAGGAGGCTAATTCAGAGGTAGTATATTTTATGTGTGATGTTCGTAACACTGTGCAGAGTATAGACGCCTTGATTAGTTAGACTTTCCATTTCACCGAAATGGAAGGACATAGAGGTATTAGCGTGTTAGTATGGTTGCGAGATGGGATTTTGGAATTCCTGATTGTGTGCCTTATGCCGTTATATCTTGATGTCCAATGATGCGAGGTAGTAGTGTAACGGGAGGGTTCCTTATTTAGATTTCACTTTGCGAGACGTCCCATGCCAGAAACCGAGCTAATGTCGGGAGTTAGGAAAGGTCTTGGCCGCTAGGAATATAGTTAGTATAATACTAATTTTACGTGTGCAAGAAAACACATCGATCTTAGGACTATCATGAAATAAGGCCAGTGGGGCAGGTGGCACTGATATAGGGAGATTGTTGTGAGTTAACCACGAGAAGATTGGTGGGTTAACCTTAAGAAGGATTAAATTTCCAGGCATAAGAAGAATTGAATCTCGAGTAACTCGAGTTGAGAGTACCCAAGTGTTAGCACCGGGGCGAGAAGAAAGTGAGGCCTATTTTGAGAGAGAGTGTTACGTGTGTGACTTTTGCAAAAGTGGTGCAGATAGGAATGGATTATAGGTTGTGTGCGCACCTTGGTAAGTTGATTTTGTATATCGTCCGAAATAAAGGGGGACATAGTATATAAAGTTGAAGATTATGCTTTGAGGTAGTTATAAATGGAATTAGAATGTGTTGAATGGAACGTCGTAGGAGGTACGCAATAATCTAGTTATATAGGTGTGACAAGAGTTAACACACCTGAGATAAGATGTAAGACTGACAGGAGTAGTCAAGTGCTAGAGTGGTTTCCTTTTTTAGGGAAATTCGATGTCATGATGTAGACGAACGGATGCATAGAGTAGCGATTTTTCGATGGGATCGATATGTTAAAGCAGTGATTATAGGCTCATTTTTTTCTTTATATGCGGTTATAGAAGCACTAGGTGCGATTTGTCATTGTTAGAGTTAACCTTACGATAGAGGTAGTGTGTTAACATGTAGAGATTTAGTTAAGCTTGTTTTTAAGCTAGTGCGTTAGAGTATAAGCCTTGAGATAGGCGGGTGCCGTGAATGAGTATATGGTAGGGTACCATTTTGTTAATACCATTCGACTTCTGGGTACAGGTCGTATCCGAATTACAGAGACGAAATTCCTTTGTAAGCGGGGGAGTATGTAATACCCCGCACTTTTATAGATATTTAAATTACATAAGTGGGCGTAATTTGGTAATTAGAGGAATTACTATGATTAGTAATTCGGAATTTATGAGTGTTAGATAATTACCAATGTGTATTACATTTACTTTGGGGACTAAGTAAATGAGTCGAAATATTTTTTTGTCATGTCGCAGTTGGGTTAAGTGACGAGTAATAGTTTACATTGTAGAAAATGCGTGTTGAGAAGCGTCGGGTTTGACTAGTGAATTTTAGTTAAGTGACTCAGATGGAGATTTCGAGCACGATTAGTTTCGGAACGATTGAGATAGTAAAAAAAGAGTATCCGGGGGTAGTGTTTAGGTTCCGGGGACTTTTGAACTAGTAGGGACTCGCAATTGTGTATACGAGTGAAAATTGGGTTTTATAAGGGATAACCCTTATTTCTCTCTTATAAGGCACGAGAGAGAGGAAGAGAAGAAAGAAAAGAGAGAAAAAAAGAAGAAAGTAAGGAAGAAGGAAAAGAGGACAGTAAAGGGGATTTTTGGCCAAACTTCGCAGGATTCGACTCGAGGTCGTTGGATTTTATCCACTAGGCAAGCGTTTACTTTCTTTATTCAATTGAGTGTGTGTATATCATATTATAGTTGGTAAACTATATGATTTTTCGATTGAAACCCTTGAAATAAATTTGCGAAATTTGATTTTGAGTTCACAAATTGAGGTATTATTAACTCTTTATGAATTCTAGTGTTAAACCCATGTTAATGGTGTATATATATGGGTAGAAATGGGAAGAAATGATAAAAGAGAGTTTAATTGGTTTTAGGGTTTAAATCCAAGAGAAATTGTTCTATCCCATAAATTAATTGATGTATTAGTTATAAATTAGTGTTAAGATGATTATAGTGTTGTTGGTTGATATTAGAAACCACGAAAATGGAGGTTGGGATGATTTTTGGATTTTGGAGAAGACGATAACCCGTAGCAGATTTTGGATTTTCACAAGGCGAATCGATTCGGACAAGCTGAATCGATTCGATCTTACACAGTAAGAAAGTATAACATTTTCGAATCGATTCGGAAAGAGGTGAATTGATTCGGTCCTATCAGATTTTGAAAGTTTTCTTCCTCAAGTTTATGGGGAAATTAAATTAGAAATTATAGATTATTGTAGGGGATTCTAGACGTGATATTAGGACTCATAGATAATGGAATTTAGGGTGAGTAAACCTTGGGTTGAAAGAGAGAACCTTGGATTAGTTAAATATATGATAAGCACCCAAAAGTGTACATTTTATACCCCGAATAGATGTATTTTAGTTGCTAATTCTCAACAATTTGGGGTCTTATGTGCATAAATATTTTTCTTGTAGGTCAAATGTCCGTTTGCGGTGTCAAAAGCTATATATCAAGGCAAACGCACATTGAATAGAGCTACATACCCTTCTCCCGTATCCTAGCTTACCCTAAAATGGGCCTAAACCTACCCCAAACCCTGTGTGTGTTTTGTTTGTCCCTTTTTAATATTTTTTAGATTTTTATTTTGTGTCATTTTATTTTTTAAGTTTTATTTTAGATTTATTTAGAATTTTTAGGTTATATTTTCTATTTTTTATTTTATTAGTATAATTTTATTTTATTTTATTTTGATTTTTATTATTTTTTAGTTTTATTAGGATTAGGTTTTAGGAGTTTATTTTTAGTTTATTACTTTTGTTTTATTTTAGTTTTTATATAAGCTTAGGATTTTTTTTTAAATATTTTTTTTTATTCTTTTTAGTTAGATTTTATTTTTTAGTTTTAGTTTTATTAATTTTAGTTGAGTCTTTATTATTTTAGGTGTCCAAACAAAACATACACACAAACTTATCCTACACCCTAATACACACAAACTCCCTCTCACCCACACCCACATTTCTAAACACTCACACACAACCAATACCTCCCCCTTCATCTTCTTCCCTACACATCTTTCACTCTCTCTCCTACCTTCATTAACACACACCTTTAACTACTCTCTCTCATCCCACTATTACCAAACATAAACCCACCATCTAACCCCTTTATTCACCATCTTCCCCAACCAAATAATCCCCAACCAAACCCACGGCTGTCCAACCCAAAGCGCCCGGAAACTCGCCGGTAATACACCAGCTCCGACACCAGAAACCTACTCACCAAACGTCGGCGGTACCATTTTCGACCTACATCCACTACAACGAGACCCACGACGCCCAACCTCCCGCAGGTGACACCTACAGCCGAACTTAAAAACCCGGCGACCCGATCCCATCTCCGGTGACCCGACATACCTTTAACCCGCGACCCCGCACCTCTCTCTGACCCTTCACCTAGTCCTCAACACCGACAATCCAAACCGCCCCATACCGGATTGACCCACTTCCCACATCCCACATCCCATAAGCCAAGCACGATTCCTTACCTGCATAAGCCAAAGACCAAACTCAAACCAAAACCAATTGCCACATGTCTTAAAACCTCTTAAAACCATTTTACCCAAATACCCCCAACTACCACTTCTACCCCAATTTCCCAAAATACCCCTCAAACCGAATATGGTTTTATCCTCACCACCACACTTGCCACATGACCTCACCTCTTACCCATGCACATGTGTGCGTAATTCCCTATATACCCTCACCCAAATAACTTATACAACTTCTTGCACCTTTATCCTCCCATTTATACCCCCATGCTCCATGTGCCTACTATATAAGGATGGAAGACCTCATTTGAAGAGGATATCATGAAATAGAGAAGACATATAATAGAAAATAGAGAGAGATAGTTAGAGTAGAAAATTCGGTAGAGAAACATTTTGTAAATAGTTTTAGTTTTATTTTTTTAGAGATTTGTGAGGAGAAATTTTGTATGAGATTTAATTGAGTGGGTATTATTGCAAACTACTTGGATGCTCAATTAAGAGGGTTGTATACTTCAAATTGGAAAATTGGAGTCAATTAAATTCAAGAGATTGGTTTGATTGTTCTTCTCTTTTCTCTTTTATATTAAATGTCTATTGATTATTTGATTATCATGCTTTGTATTATGTTAGGCTAAATCCCCTTTCAAGGGGTGGGGTGAACCTATATTTGATGTTATTTTAGTTTTATTAGTTTGATTACTTGAAAATTCCCTTTGAATGTTAATTTTGATCCCCCACCCTTAAATTTACACCTCGAGAGAGGGCAAATGATTTTCGAAAGAAAAACGAAATTCTAGTTATAATACCCATTTTAGATTCGAACTAGAGATAGGTATTTCTTAACTGGGGTATTATAACTTTAATTTCAACTCTAAAATTATTTTCTAAGATTTACATAAATTTTAATTGACCGATCCTACCGGGTGATTAATTAAAAGGAGTGTAGATCTATTTTTCTAGAGTTGTGGGGTGTTAAACTTAATTTCCTAAAAGGTTACTATTAAAATTACATTTGCAACGAGATTTGATTTGTAATGTTGATATTAATTTGGGAGAATACAATTAATTAAATTAATTAGTTAGAATAGCTAAAATTTATGGTATAATCCCACTCCTTGATTATTCTCACATTTATTTACCTCATTTATCTCATATTTTAGTGTTAGACTTTATTTTTCATTTTAGTCACTTTTTAGTTTGTAATTTGATCTTCCATATAGTTTAGTGTTATTTCACATCCTCACCTCACCTAATTGTTTTAATATTTGAAAAAGCTAAAAAAAAAATAGAAAAAGCCAAAGCCCAAAAATAAAATAAAAATTGAACTATAATTGAGTTTGTCTCTAGCTTACCCCCTAGATGTGGATTGATACCCTTACTTACCTCTACACTTGAGTTTGTTATATATTTGTAGGTATTTGAGGTTTTGATTGACTTGACTTTCAAACAACGACACACAAAAAGCTAGTTATTAGTGTACAATCTAGGGTATGTACCTAATGAATGGTTAGGACGCGTAACATTCGAGAGAGGTCTTCGACAAGTGTGTATAGATATATTTATGCGGTTGGAATAAATATGGGCCTATTGCATTTGAGTAAATACTAGGATGTTATTAGGATGAAATTTAGGATATGAGCTAAAGAGGATTGAGCAGCTATCCGATGCATCTATTGATGACTATTATTATAGGTGATGCGATACCTATGGAATTAAGGTAAGTAGCTTGTATACTTATTTAAGTATTAGGAGTTGGTATATTCAGGATTATATATAAATCCTTAAAAGTGATTAAGGTAAGTAACTCTTAAGTAAAAGAATGCTTATAGGTTTAGTATTTTAAGTTTGTAAATACTTATGTACTATTACGAATGGGAACATTCGGGATATTTTGGCCATCGCTATAAGAGTTCAGCAATTATAGCCAAAGCATATTGAGAAGTGATGTATAATATATATACGAGTGTGTTATAATATATATATATATATATATATATATATATATATATATATATATATATATATATATATATATATATATATATATATATATATATGTGATTTGGTTATAAATATATTGGTATGTGAACGATATATTTATGTATACATATATCTCTAGTGCTATCCAGGGAGGTTGCGTGATGTGGGTGAATCCCCAGGCTTCCGGATAGGGAGAGTATATCCCCAGGTCATATCGTCCCACATATGGGGGCGATAATGATTCCACTTTCAGGAGGGAATAGGACCGGCTCCACCGTTTAGTATTTTTACCATGATCATGAGTAAGTCTGACTTGGTACCTGGGTTAAGTTGAGTATACCCAGATGATGATAGCACTTTGAGACTGCATCCTCGAGTTATAGCTTGGTGGGATAGTTATTATACTTATGATTGTAATACAGGTATAAATATACTTTTTGTGTATAGTATATTGCTCGTATATGAAGATGAGATATTATATAACTTAGACTTGTGTAAAGTGTAAAATGAATAAGGGTTTATTCTTCTTCTGGGAGATTTATATTCAGATTTATACAAATGTGAATCGTATATTAAGATGAGAATTAAATATACCGGATTTTTATAAGCTCAAGTGAAATTAGTATTTTAAACTAGTCAATGTTTCGAAAAATGAACGTTATATATATATATATATATATATATCAAATCGATGAATATCTTAACTAAAGCTTAGGTGATAGGCGGTATAACGTATATTATATCACGCAGGGTAGGTGATAGTTATGAGGACTTAGAGAATGGGTGAAAGAGATTAGTTAGGCATGGTAGCTTAACTGGGTTGTTTAAAATGTATGCGATAGGTGTGAATTATTAGAGGAGGGGTGAGATGTATCTCATGAGAGTGCGATACCAGTTTAAATATGAGATATTTCATATTTTAAATATATAGCATTTGATGCACTTGCTAAATATTTTCAAAACTCGGGCTCCGACCCTTTCTCTATTTTCCCTCTCTCTTGTTATATATGTATATATATATTTGTTGTCCAAACACTGGGACACCTGAATGATGATTCTTTCGAGTCAAAATTTACTGCAACAGCTGTGGATGCAAGCATATTTATTTTAGATGCTTCTATCCTTTTGATCTAGATAGGAGGTATTGTAAAAACATTCGTGCGGATAGCCCAATTGTATTCATTTATTCTTTTATCGCATTTTAGTTTACGGCAGTTCGATTTGGTTGTATTATGTTGTACCGAGAGTTCGGTTACCTTATTTCATTTCAGTTGTGGTTTATAAACTGTTGTGATTGTTTCCTTAATTAGTTTGGTTAAAAAGATTAGTTAAATAAAATTTTGATGACAGCCTAATAAGTTATTAATAATTAAATGGGTTTTCGACAGTGATGCTGAGAATGAACTATATGAGATTCCTGTTTTAATCTGGTATAGGAGTGATCACCCGGTATTTTATTTGGCAGGGTGTCACAGCAAGATAGAAACATATCCTACAATATTCTTATTTATAAGTATATCTAGATTTTTGTAATATCTGAAATCAATACCATAAAAGTGGAGGTAGGCTTTCTTACATTTTCGAACTAGTTAAAAACCTTTTGTCACTCTTTTAATTAATTGATTGCAATTCTATATTTCGTCTGTGATTTTAAAATTGGACCAAGTCAATTTTTTTACATCAACAAATTGGCACCGTCTGTGGGAACGTGTGTCTAATCGCCGTTCTCTATCTCAAATAATTTTATCCAAGAAAAATGAATGATCCACAGTCGAGTGCCAGAAATGAAGGCAATCTGCCTGTTCCATCTGCTCCGCCTACAGTGGCCGACCTAAATGGAATCCTTGCCAGTATCACTAGGGGACGGGATGCCATGCAAGAGTCAATAAGACATTTGGTGCAGTAGCTACAAGCCAGATCTTCAGTATTATCAAGACAGCAAGACGTTCTATTACCAAGGAGAGAAATGCCTCCTTCACCTCCTAGGCATAGCCAACCTAGCTATTCTAGATCATCACATGATAAGACTTATCACCCAAGAATCGATTCCTCAATCAGAGCCTCAGAGTCTTATAATGACCATTCTTTATCTCCCGAAAGACCTAGCGTTCTGTAAAGGTTGAGTTGAGAATTGCCTTTCGACCGATTGGGACCCCGAACAAACAGAAATCCTCCTAGAGTGTTATCCATAAACACACAACTTCTAGCCGACCAACGTGAAGCCTTAATCAGATCAAGATCAAGCGTTTGCTGATCTGTACGCACCGAGCAGACTTCTCAGGAAGAGAGTTCAATGCAGATACATGGTCGGGACGACCGAGCTGCTTTGCATAAATCTGATGCAGACAATCCTTCATGGAAAGGATCAATCCAACGGTTGGAAGATCGATTAGGAGAGATGGCGAAAGAAAAAAAATCCTTTGCAACGAAGTTTTATTAAAGGATCCCCTTTTGTTCAAGTAATTATGGATTTTCCTATTCCATCTAAGTTTAAATCTCCCGTGGTCACCCCCAAATATGATGGCAAAACTGATCCAGTTCTACATATTGAGAAATATCAAGTTGTCGTTGACATATATTCGGTCCCCGATGAGATGAGATGTATAGCATTCTCAAGTACTATTACGGGTTCTACTCAGATATGGTACAATAATTTTCCCCAAGGACAAATTATGAACTTTAACCAGCTTAGTGAGCTATTTATTAGAAATTTCTATTTCGAGGCCAAGCCAATAAAGAGAGTAGCCCATCTCTTGAGCGTACGATAATAAGTAGGGGAAACAACCAGGGAGTACATTACTCGTTTCAATAATGACAAATTGGAAGTGGTAGGTTACGAGGAAAAAATAGCCACCACTTCTCTCATGAGTGGATAGATTCTCGAGAAACTACACTACACTCTGGCCAAAGATCTTCCTAAAACCATGGCTGAGCTCATGACTAAGGCAGGAAAAATAATGAACGCCGAGGAGGTAATGGGCGAAATCGAAATTAACCATAAAGATCAAGAATAAAGATCAGAAGGAGCAGAAGCCAAAAAAGGAAGACAAGCTAAAAAAATATGAAACCTATACCCCGTTGAGTGTTAGCATTCACCATATCCTTGAGGAAATTAAACACAATAAGGATTTGCGATGGCTGGAATGGTTGAAGGCACCCCCTAATAAGAGGGAAAAATCTAAACATTATGAATTACACAAGGATCATGGCCATACAAAGGATAACTATATCGCTTTTAAAAATGAGGTAAAATCCCTCATCCGTCAAGTAAAACTCAATAAATTTGTTGATCGGCGTAAAAGTAGAGAATCTAGAGGAAGATCAAATTCTCCATGCAAGCTTAGATATGACAAGAAGAGAAACCATGAATATGATTATGAAGATGATCCCGACCTGGCAAATAAGCCCAAGCAGCCAAAACGGGAGGTAACTATGATCAGTTTTAGTTCATTTGATTGTCATGTAATTACAGGTGGTAATGCAGGAGCAGGCAATCATACTACTGAAATAAAAGATTACTTAAATAAGGCCCATGCTTGTTCTTATATCCAGAGAATCAATCTAAACGAAGATGATCGGCCGAGGAAGGTCAATAAAGACAAACTGGTGATCGATTTTTCTAAGAATAACCTCTCTGGGCTAATTTATCCCCACGATGACCCATTGGTCGTTAAGTTTAAGATCCAGGATGCTATTATCGCCAGGGTTTTGGTTGATAATGGAAGCTCAGCAGATATTATGTTTTATCCTTGCTTTTAGAGTCTGTATTTTAAACTCAACCAATTAAAACCTCACCACAGGCCATTAATAGGTTTTTCTGGTGAAATTTTTTACCCTCATAGGACAGTCAAGCTAGAAGTGTTGTTCGGCACTTGGCCGATAAGTCTTGTTGAGAAAATATGCTTCTTTGTGATGGATAAAAATGTTCAATCTGCCTACAATATGATCCTCGACAGGGTAGGGTTGAAGAAGTTTGAAGCCGTACCATCAACAGTCCACCAATGCTTGAAGTTTCCAACTCATTTTGGGATAGGTGTTGTTAAAGGCGACCAAAAGGTGGCTAAAGAGTGTTACTACTCCTCAGCTGAGCAAGAGGATCTAATTGAATTGAAGAAGAAAACTACCACTTATTAGGTGGAAACCACTGAGACTAATAGTGAATCTGAAGTTGAAACTTTAGATCCATGAGATGGGACATAATTAGTCAAGGGACAGATTATGGAAGCTACTGAAAACATTATCCTGGATGAATACAAACCAAAGAAAACTACGCAGATCAACTCAACATTAGATCCAGTCCTTAAATAGGAATTGATTATGTTCCTAAGGAAACAAAAAAGTGTATTTTCTTGGAGCCATGAGGATATACCTGGGATTGATCCCAATTTCCTCTATCGTGAGCTCAATATCAATAAGGATGCCAAGAAAATCACTAGAGAATAAGGATTTTTAGTCTCGAAAATAACCAACCTATCGAAGAAGAAGTTGAGAAACTTCAAAAAGACCAATTTATTAAAGATGTGAAGTATCCAGCTTGGTTGGCTAACGTTGTAATAATCAAGAAGAAGAATGATAAATGGCGAATGTGAGTGGATTTCAGTGATTTAAATAAAGCCTGCCTAAAAGACCACTTTTCCTTACCTAGAATGGATCAATTAGTGGATGCTACATCGAGACATGAGCTTTTAAGCTTCATGGATGCCTATTATGGGTATAACCAGATTAAGATGAAACCAAAAGATAGGTAAAGCACAGTTTTTATCACCAATCGAGGAACCTATTGCTACAACGTAATGCCCTTTGGGCTAAAAAATGTCGGAGCAACCTATTAGAGGTTGGTAAACAAGGTATTTGAAGAGGAGATATGCACAAACATGGAGGTGTACGTGGATGATATGCTAACAAAAATCAAGAAGGCTTCGGATCATATCAGAGATCTCGATCGAACTTTTGATCAGCTAGAAACGCATCGGATGAAGCTAAAACCAGCCATGTGTGTGTTCGAAGTACATCAGGGTATGTTCCTCGACTTCATAGTCAATCAAAGGGGATTTGAAGCTAATCCAAAAAAGATCAAAGCTTTGATCGAAATGCAATCACCAGTTTGTAAGAAAGATATACAAAGGCTCACCAGAAGAGTGGCAACTTCAAACAAATTTATTTCTAGGGCAACAGATATGCGTTTTCCATTTTTTAAGGTGTTGAGAGAGATATTCGAGTGGAATGCAGAATGCGAAGAAGCTTTTAAGAATTTAAGAAGTACCTAGGATCACCTCCTCTGCTATCCGGGCCAGTTTTGGGAGAGAAATTATCTCATACCTGGCTATTTCTGAATCTGCAGTTAGCTCGACCTTGTTTAGATTGGATAATGGGATTCGAAAACTAGTATACTACATAATCAAAGTGTTCAGGGGAGTCGAGATCAGGTATCCACGCTTGGAAAAGTTAGCTTTATCACTTATTGAAGCTTTTAGGCGTTTGAAACCCTATGTCTAAGCACACACTATAATTGTGTATACTGATTTACCTCTTCGGCAAGCGCTCCACAAGCCTGAGAAGTCAGGTAGATTGATGTACTGGGCGGGAGAACTGGGAGAATATGATATCCTCTACGAACCAAGATCTTCATTGAAAGGCCAAGCTTTGGCGGATTTTATTGCCAAGTTCACCTATCCATAGGTTCCCAACCAATAAAACTTGCCTTCTCAGCAGACTTCTAAAGAAGAGACCTCAGCTCAAAAGCAAGCTGAAATTACTGTCGATCAACCTGAATCACCCAGAACTTAGGAACTCGCCCACTATTGATATCTCGTTATGGAATATGTACGTCGATGGTTCTTCATGTGCTACTAGGAGTAGAGCTGGTATAATACTCAATACTCCTGATGATATTGATGTTGAATATACACTTATATTTCAATTCAAAGCATCAAATAATGAGGCAGAATACAAAGCTTTGATACTTGGATTATATATGGCCCATTCATTAGGCACAGAGCAAGCAGTGGCACACAATGATTCACAACTGGTGGTTAACCAAGTGCTTCAGTTATATGGAGTCAAGGGAGAGTTAATAACTAGATACCTTACCAAAACCAGGGAAGTTAATTCCAAGTTTCCAGCCGTACAAATAAATAGGATCCCCAGAATAGCCGACGCCCGAGCAGATGCATTTTCTCGGTTGGCTTTAGCAACCAGAATTCAACTCAGGCACACTAGCCCAACAAAGATCCCAGCTAATCGGAGCATTAATATGGACTTAATGGTTAATTTCATTACCTTAGATTTGGAACCTTCCTAGATGGACCCAATTAAAGCCTATATTGAAGATAAAATCCTACCACCTGATTCTAAAGAGGCCAAGAAACTCCGATATAAAACAACAAGATATGTGTTATTAGATAAAGGAGTTTTATACATAACGGGATTGACTATCTCCTTGCTGCACCGTGTTCATCCAATGGAGGTGGAAAATTTGATCAAAGAAGTGCACAAAGGTTCCTATAGATCTCATTTCACTGGTCGATCATTGCTCCAACGAATCAACACTCAAGGATACTACTGGCCCACTATGAGGGCAGATTGTACATCCTTTGCAAGAAAATGTGTAAAATTCCAGATGTTCTCTGCAATTTGTAAAATGCCCAATGCTTCTTTAGCATCCATAAGTTCACCTTGGCCATTCTTTATTTAAGAAATTGACCTAGTCGGCACACTACTGACAACCAAAGGTAGGTTCAAATATTTAGTTATTACTGTTGATTACTTCACCAAATGGGTGGATGCAGAATCATTGATAGAGATGCCTTATGAAAAGGTGTATTAGTTCATTTGAAAGAATATCATATGAAGATATAGTCTACCATATGCCTTCATTACGAATTATGGAACTTAATTTGATAACGATGAGTTTGAAGCATATTGTGTCCAGTCTAAAATCCAAAAACTCCATTCTGCACTAGGCCATCCTCAAAGTAATGATCAAACATAAGTAACCAATCGGACTTTGATCATTGGATTAAAGAAGAGTCTTGATCCTGCAAAGGTCAACTAGATTAATGAATTACATTATGTTCTTTGGGCTTACAGAACAATGCCGATAACAGTAACTAGATGGACACCTTACATGCTCGCATTTGGGACAAAAGCTATGGTTCCAGCCGAGATAGGCTTACCAACCCACATGGTGCTTAATTATGATTCTCCAACTAGTGACTTGATGCATAGACTAGATCTATATATGTTGGAGGAAGTCCAAGAAGATGCTGCTCTGAGAAACGCTGCATACTAACATAGAACTACCCACTTTTATAATAAAAGGGCCAAGCTGATCAATCTCAAAGAAGGTGATTATGTCCTTAAAAAAGTTATCCAAAAAAATAACAAGCTTGAAGCTAACGGGCATGACCCATATCGCATTTAAACTATCATCCGACCAAGAACATATCAGATTGAAACATTGGAAGGAGAAGAATTCAAAAACCCTGTAATGCCGAGCACCTCTGAAAGTATTATCAATTATTCAAGGGATTACTCATATTGTAGTTCTTTTGCTCTATGTTTTACAATAATTCAAGTTTTAAAAAAATATTGATTTTCTTCCCTTTAATTTGTTTTTGATTTTTTCGGAGTATGGCGATATACATCTCCCCAAAACATCAAATAAGAATGTCTCTTGGTCTTCAGTTCTTACCGATTAACAGTACATGCATACTTAATCAGGTTGAACTTATCTACCGATTTATCGATTGGTTGTCGATCAGCAGAGCATACTTAATTAGGTTGAATTTATCAAATTCCAAATGCACTAATAGCTAGAGGCACAATTATTTCTCACTCAAATATAAACTTCCTGTATGACTTCGTACATACAAGTCACGAACAAGAAGTAATTATTACTTAGTGTATGGCTCTGTATAAATAAGTCACGAACAAGAAGTATTATCCAACTAAGTTCAGGAATAATTTATTTCATGTATGACTTCATCATTGACAAGTCAAGAACAAGAAGGCTGTAAAACTTAGTATACAACTAAAAAAGTTACAAACAAGTTTTACCCGACTAAGTTAAATGATGAAAAATATGTAAACATTCCTAAATATTGGAAGACAAACATATATTTCGCATACACTTTGTCACCACCGATAACTAATGCTAAATTTGTATTAATATATCTAAGTGCATTAGTAGAATCTATGGCATTACAATCACAAGTTGACTGATTGAATAAAATAATCAAAAGTTAACAATACAAACATATGGATTCTTATTCATATAAACTGTATTACATTCAAATGAACAACAAAATACATAAGAATTATACAACATGACGTTTTCCTTCAGCTTTGGAGGTCGGTTGAGCTGGCTGCACTCTTTCTATTCTTGCAGGAGGATCATCCAAGGTATAGGGATAATTAATAAAGTTAAAATCCCTTAACATTCTTCTATTACTACTACTCGGTACATTAATCAGGTGAGGAGGACGAACAATTTTACGAACATCATGTAAACCATAGTCCCCTAAGTATTTAGTGATCATGCATTGGGGAATAACATCAACAGGGATCCATGAAGTATCCAACTTGAAGGGGAATTATCACAATCTAACAGACTAGGATCATTCCAATACCATAATTGACTATTACGATCATGCTTCAACAAAGTCAAGTAATTAGTCCAACCCCATTTATAGCCTTCATAATGGGTCTAAGTAAAGTGATCATCTACATGGCCTAAAGCTTCGTTGTATCCTTCTATCCACACCTCGCTGGGTTTCTTGTGAAATTGAAAGTTTAACCTTTTAACTTACTGTTGAAGTTTCTTTAAAACATTATCCTTCACCTTCAACTGTACAGATTGGTCAAAAATGGCTTTGTACTTAGCTTCCAGCTTTATAGACATGTCAACAATAGGTTAACTTTTTACTTTTAGCTAGGCAGCCTGGTTAGCTAGGGTTCTCTTGGTCCTAGTTTCTTCAATAGTTGGTCGACTCGATCTTTGTTGTCTAGAAGACTGCACAGGTTTATATTTTTTCAAAGTTTTAAGTTCCTCCTTCATCTTGGCATTCTCATTCTTCAAAAACTAGGCACCTTCATCGGTACCACTACTGGAAGATTATTTCAAAGTCTCCAACTCATTCTGGAGTTTATTATTATCTTCCTCCAAGAGCTTGGCGATCTCTCAAAATTAATCAACCTCACGGTTCAGCACAAACTCTTTTTTCCTGTACGAAGAAGCACATTTTTCCAGTTTTTCCTCAAAACCCCAGACTTCACTCAATGCCTTATACTTGGATTCATAGTTAGCATGTAGTAAAGCTTTGGTTTCATTATAGTCTGCCTGCAAGTCTTCAATCATCTCACAATAAGTAACATTATTTTCCACAACCCTGCTTAACAAACCATGGACATGAATATATGCTTCTCTAGCTTGCTCCGACACATCTACACTAAGGATGCCGAACAAATCTTCTTTGGATAAATTAACGTGGCCAACTTCCAAAAGCTCTTTACTTCGCATGAGCAGGTCAAATTTAGCTGAAATTATCGCTTGCTTCCTAGCATTAAACTGAAATTGCAAGTGTAAGTATACAAGTATAATTACTGAGCAACTATAACATCAACATGGGAATTCATTCAACCAAGTAAGAAGAGCAAACATATGACACAAATAGTAAAAAATATCAAATGATTTCATTAATAAAAGGTGTTATAAATTGTTAACCCCATACCATAACATATCAGAAAAACTAAAAACAGAAAAAGAAAACGAACAAATGAGTTAAACCTTCTCCTTGTCCTAAATAATAATTACAGAAGGCTGGTCGGTAAAAGAGGCAAATTCATTAATGGTCTTTAATGTAGACCCAGTAGGCTGAAGGGAAGATTCCCCAGATCCTTCCTCATCGTCAAACTCTTCCTCAAAGTTGGGAGGATAACCTGGATCATGTCTTAAAAATAACTCAGAATCAGCTGGGGTGACCACCTCCTTAAGTGACTCCGACCAACCATCCTTAAAGGACTTATTCCTCACAAACTCAATCTGAGAAGAGGCCGCTAGAAATGCTTTATCCCAGATTTGTTGAAGGAGTCCTCCTTAAGCTTTTTATTTTTGGGCCTATCAGCGACCAACTCAGAAGACATGCCAACAACTTTCTCCTCGATAATTTTTAAGAGACCCTCACTTGCAACTAATTTCTCCTCGACCGAGGTGACCTTCTTCTCAGCAAATGATAAATTGGCCTCAACTGTAGCCAATTTATCTTGAGCAGCTGTCAAGCTAGTCTCTGCCGTCACTAGCTTTCCCTCAGAAAGACTGGCTCTATTTATGGCCTTCTGTATCTCCTCATCCCAAGATTTTTGCTTGGACTTGAGCAATTGTTTGGAATCCTCAAACCCTCAAGGGTTTCTTCCACCTCTCCACCAGCAGAACATATTTGCTCGTCCTTCTCAAGAATTTGATTAAAATTTGCTAAAAACTGCATGAAGAACGACATCAAATCAGAAGGATCATAAAAAAGAAAGAGATATCAGGAGGTGACTCATAAAGAAGAAGTGATTACCATTGCTAAACTTTGGCAAGTATTCTCTGCCAACTTCAATCTTGGCAGAAGGGCAAGAGCAGCTCTGTCAGCAGCATGGGTTCTTATCTTAATAAGTTTTCTGGCAACACCAAGATGGATAGAGATGGAAGATGACTCAACAGCTGTCAAATCTTCCTGGATCTTCACGACCAACTCCTGGTCAACAACAAAACTTTTTTCAACTTGCTTCTCGGGTAAGCCTCTTTTTATCCTTCTAAATTGAGGAGAAATAGTATTTATTTCTTAAAAAATGATGACCTGAGGAACTTTCTCTTTCTCAAAAGCCTTGGACACTTTCTCTGACTTCTTAGTTATCATGGCATCTTTCTTAGCAGGAGGAGATAAGGCTTCAATGATCAAGTCAGGTATTTCCCTTTTTCTCATGGCAGCAAGTGGAGAGAAGGGAATGGCAGAAATGCCCAATGACTCAACAAATGGAGAGGCTCCCAAATCCTTCTCTGCACTAGCAGATTCTTTAATAGAGGAGGTCAGAATTATCTCTTCCTTAAGATTGATGGGATCAGTAACTGTTAAAATTGTGTGTCGAGAAACAAAGGAAGTTATAGAGCTCCTGTACTTTAGCAAGTAAGAGGCATCTTTGCGGTGTTCCTCTCCAATTCGTTGGTGAATGCTCTAAAGGAACTTCAACTCACGAATGTTCACGTCCTCCTCCTTCGGACACTTCTTCTTGCTCTTAATTGCATAAAAAATAGAAACAAGATAAGAAGTTATTGATTAGCATATCATCAAAGAGCTGGTACACAATAAACAGAGGAATAAAGTTATAGAGATTGATAACCTATGCCATGACCCACTTGAGGGCATCTAGGCCCAGTATATACTTCTCTAGTTGGTAAAGGAGCATGTTTTTAATTTTTAGTAATGACCTCATAATCAAAATAATCCTTATTAGAGTCCGAAAAATTAACAACTAAGGCCCTATTCACAAACCTAGTCTTCAAATAATATGTACTGTCACTGGTAACCCATTTGTAGCAAAACATCAACTCAAGGATGCCAATATGAGTCCCATAAATTTGATTCAGCCTATAAATCCCATTTACTACCCTCCAAGTATTGGGGGCTACCCTAGACGTGACAACATCAAAATACTGGCAGAACTCTAAACAAACCTATTAGGGGGAAATATGAAGTCACACTCTATAATAAAAAGAGAGGGAATCGAGTGTCCCGCAGGTAGTGAAAACACATCCACTGGTGGCAAGGGCATCTCTAAATCAACCCAATCAGGGATATTTTTTTCCTGCCTAATTTCCTCTAAGGAATCCCCATGTACGATGTAAACCATGGTTATATTAAGGAAAGAATGAAAGTGAAATAAAAAGGAGAAGAAAGCTTTGAGAAAAATGAAGACTGAAACGAAGGAACAATGCAAAGAAAAGCTTAAAACACAGAGAACTTAGTGAAGAAGTGGACTTCAAAAGTTTAAAAGAGTTTAATAAAGAAAATCCGTTAAAATCTCACTTTTTATATCTTACTTGGGAACTCGTGCAAGAAATGATTACTCTGTATCAACGATTGACATTTCGACAGCTTCGCAGTATAAAAGATTTAAAATACCCATTTACCATTTTAGGTTCACTAATTTTCCAATTATTTAAAAATATGCCATTACAAAATCAAAGTTTGGAAAATTTTTATTTGTCCCACACGTCGAAAAATGCCAACCAACTCTGAAGAAAATATACTCCATTCTTTCAGCAAAAGCATCAAGAATGAAGTATTGGGGGATTTTGTTGATATAAAAAATTATCCATTTACGTGAACCAATTAGAAGTGAACATCTGTCTTCTTAGATGACCGAGATTCTAGTCAGTAGATAGTAGCTCGGCGAGTATGCTGACTAACATAAAGAATGTAGACCATCAATACCAAGGAAGTGTCATAATACCAAGGGTCTTGTCGCACGTGGTTCCCGTAACTAACCATCAAATTCATTATGTACGGGTGTAAATGCTTAAATGTATAAAGGCATTCCATCCCTTAACATTCCAACCCTTGATATCCGGGTCACTATAAATACATTGTATCCCTTTCATTGAAGGCAAGATAGAAACATATCCTAGAAATTTTTTATTTACAAGGATACCTACCTTTTTGTAATCTCTAAAATAAATACCATAATTGTGGATGTTGGCTTTCTTATATAGCCAAACCACTTTAAGACCTTGTGTCACTCTTTTAATTATTTGATTGCAATTCTATATTTTATCTGTGATTTTAAAATTGCACCAAGTCCATTTTTTGACATCAACAACTTATATTTAAATTGAGTTATCATATTGCAATTAATTTTAAAAGAGAGTTAAGAAAGTTTTGAATAAGTTCATAAATGCCCACCCCGCTTCGATAAATTTCAAGGAAAATAAAGGTGTTTTAGGGAAATAAAATTTATGGTGTATACCAACATCACTACACCACTCCAAAATACTGGCTCCTCAACTTATTGTCTATGATCACTCTGGGATCGAAAGATAGTGCAACCCTTTTCATTTTGGAGTTATTTACATTTGGGAGTAAATAAGTCCTTAGCATTGGACTTACTATGCAAAAATCCTACAAAACTGAACCTAGAAAAGTCATATAGCATCACAAGGACGTAACTTATACCACTTATGCTCCCTATACGCATTGGACCTATAAATTTTATGTGTAATAGCTCTAAAACTCGGGAGGTAGATATCACGTTTAACTTCTTATGTGGATTTAGGATTTTTTCCCCATTTGACAGGTATTACATATGCGGGAAGAAGTCGACTCAAAATGGGGCATGCCACAAACAAGTTCATTCCAAGGAAGTTTGACAAGATGTCTAAAGTTCACAAAACCTAACCTCTTGTGCTAAAGATCCGCCACATATTCCTTAACACTATTGCAAATAACCTTCGGATATGCATTAACGAGATAACAATATTCCTAAGTTTGAGTTCCCTTTAAAATGCATTTACCCTAAGGATTAAGAAATTGACATTCGTTTATGGTAAAAAGCAAAAATTGACGATCATCGCACATTTTTCTTATGCGAAGCAAGTTAAGCTCCAAGCCTTCCACTAAACTGACGATGTCTAACTTGGAAAACCAATGATATTGCTTATACATTTCCTAAAACACTAAACATACTCCCTTCCTCAAAAGTATTTGTACTGATTTTTTCTTCAACGATCTTTGAAAGTGACTTATCATAGGTCATGTGCTTAGAGCACCAACTTTCAAAATACAATTGTGAAGATTTATGAGAAATTAAAGTCGTGTGAATGGTAATACTATTCTTTTTTGTCCAAATAGATTTACCATCGGACTTGATCTTGACATTCTTACCCAAATCATTATAACTAAGTTTAAAATTTTCAATTTTGGAAATCTTTTCAATGTAAAACAATAGTTTTGGACTTTTTAAAAAGGTATTCAAATCACGCTTTAACAAATAAACATCATCAACATTGGAACCACGGGGTCTCTTGGATACATTGGTGGTTTTTCAAAGTTTAAAAAAAATTCTTTCAAATGTCCCTTCTTTTTGCCAATTTTTCATTCAAAAACATCGCATTGGACTTTTTCATTGGAATACTTCAAAACAAATTTCTTCTCTCATCGTGGAAAAGAATTTTTAGGAGCTTTACTATCATGAGAAGATTTGACATATGTGGTTTGAATTTCTCATCAATTTTTTTTTTAAAATTTGTTGTCTCCATTACCACTTTTGTTATGAGAAGATTTGGTGTGTAAGAAAAGCATTTTTACGAACTTCTTTGACCGATATTCCAAATCCACCTTTGCACTTTAAGAAAAGAGAGATTATTTTCAAGATATATGATCTTTTAATTTATTTTTTTTTTATAATTTTTACATTCTTTTAATTTGGTTTACAAAACATTTGTTCTCTATTCTAAACCAATTATCTTTATCTCTTAATAGGAAATACTATTTTCACTTGAAGTGGGCCTTTGAGATTCCACAATATATATACTACAACTTTTCGTTCTTTAAGAAATTATCTATTTTCAACCATTTTTAGGTTTTGGGAAACTTTCAACAAACTTTTTTTTTGTATTTAACCTTTAAAAACAAAGTTTATCAAAAGCAAGTTGTAGGTCACAATATTCTTCCGTGTAAGGTTCATGGATAGTTTGACCAGAAGAAGAAAAAGTCTCAATCTTTGAAACACTTTCATCATTTGAGAATGAAGATTGACACACTTTTTTTTATCATCTGGCTTAATACCATCCCAAGAGACAATATGTTAGGACGGGGAAACATATCTTTAAAGATGCCTAAACCTTTAAGCACAAAACCATTCTCCAATATAACTCAAAATATGATCTTTATTTAGGTGATTGAACCTAAAAGAGAGAGAGAGATAGAGAGTATTGGATCTAATACGATTTGGGAGTGCGTTTTATGTACCGAAGCAAAGAATACACCAAAGTAAAATTTTAGTTTCATATTTTTATTAGTGCTTTAACAAAAATCACACCATAAAGGTTTATATGATAAAATTTACAAATGATTCAACAATTAATCCAAATTATAATCTAAATTAAACATTTGAGTTATAAATTACACAAAAAATAAATCAACACATAACACTATATGTACGCGGAATAAACCACTAATGGGTAACATCATGGGGATAACGCAAAAATCTTACTAAAACTCAGTAAAGACTTACATAGGGGATACACGTGTTACGATAATACAATGTGCTAACTCACGTCTCATTCTTTTTTCCCACTAATTCCTAGAAATTCTGGGAACTCTGTAATGTCGACAAAAAATCTCAACATATTCTAAGTCTTGATCAATCGATCAACAATGTTGACCTTGCACCAACTCGAACCTTTTCTTCTTTGTAGATGAATAATCTCTGATGGAACAGACCATCACAACAATCTCAAAAGGAATAAATGTCCCAAGCTAAAAAGGACTAAAATGACAAAGAGTTTGATGGCTAAATTTTTTTCCTTTTCCTCTTTATTATTGATCAATCAATGAAAGATGGCTCAAATTTAAAGAAGATAAGAAATAAAATAATAAACAAGGATTAACCTAGATTTCTTTTCCGCTAAAGGTTTTAGAGTTCTTATAAATGTAGAACTAAAAACTATTATATTATCTATTGAATATTTGATCTTTTGATTATATTTGAAGCTAAATGAAATTGAAGAGAAAATGGGATTTATGTAATTTTGAAAATATTTATAACGATGAAAAAAATGATACAAGCTTGGCCGCACATAAATCATGCTTATAATGAAGAGAAAGTGTAAGATATAGTGTCACATCAACCAAAAGGTGTTTTGAGTGAAAATATAATAAAACATCTTGCAATATGATCATCACTAAGGCGTCATATACGCGATAAAAGTCTTTGTAGTCTTGAAGATCAAGATTCTTAGGTCGCAGGTGAATTGAGAGATTTTATACAAGATCAACCATCCTAGCACGACCAACAACAAGAGGTTTGCGAAAGCGAATTAATGCCTCTCGTGTAAAAAATCTCCATGAAGAAATTCATGGATAGATCTAGGGATTTACCAAAGAAGTCTTAGAGTTCTTGCGGCCACGAAGCATAAGCTTCGATACAATGAACTCTCCCGGGACTTTACACAAATGTCTTTTAAAAATATAATTTTATAAATAAAATTACTATGACACATCGTGAGGGTAAACCAAAACACAATATATGGTTTTACAAAAATATTATATCATTTTGTTTTCATAACCATAAAGCACTAAATCCTATAGGTCATTTTACTTCATTGTAATATGCGATCATGAGGTTACGGGGATGAAAAAGGTATGAATTTATGATCTTAAATATTGATAAAAATTTTTGGTTGAACAAGGACCTGAAGTAAGGACTTACAAAATGTGTTTTGGAAACTGAAATAAGATAATCTAACAAAGTTGGGGTACATGAATATACTACACTCTTCACATTCTAGGATGTCTGATTCATAGCCCTAGATGTATAGTTTAAATGCTTATAATGTCAAAATTTATGCCCTATAATACTTGAGGATCCAATGATTCCCTCCCATACTCTGCTCACCATATATCATAATTGATGCATGCCAACATAACCGATAGATGGGGGCCACCAATTTGAATCCTGATGGTATGAAATTTACTATAGGTGAAAGTAATTACTGGCATTGTCACAAGGTGATGGGAATAGTACAATTGTAAACTTAAGTTATTGATGCCAACAACGATTGTGTAAGTACCACTTGTTGTGTAACATCTGAATATATATATTGTTCCACACCTGGATTGACCTAGCCTAGATCGACCACATTAGTGAGGAATGTAATTTAACCTATTAAGTTGATAGTTAATATTATTAATTAAAAAATTAACGAGTAAGCAAGATTGGTTTAGTTATAATTAATATTATAAACAATAATATCATTGTGCGGAGAACTTGAGAGTTCCGAATGATTGAGTTTGAATTAGAGAAACTAAACGTAAATATATACCTTACAAATAACGATCCTCATAATGCGACAACCCCATAAGACATGCGGAGTTTTATAATACGGGTTTACCTGTGGTGTGTTTTGAACCACAATATATTATTTATAGGTTTCCAGATGTTTAATGGGATCTTTGATCCCATCAAATGGTTCTAAGGTGGGAAATTTACACTTGAAGGGTGGGGAAAAATGTTGTACCTCATTTGAGAACAAAATGTCTTTTGGAGGTTAATATAATATAGCCTGACGTTTTAAGTTTTGTATTAGTTTAGGAAGTTACCAAACTGGTCTCGGATCTTTTTGATTTTTTCCCTATGGTTTGAGAGAAAATTACCCTCCGTGGGATTCTTGTTAATATGTGAGAGACAATCTTTGGCAAATACTTATACATGAGACTTTTAGGGATGGGGATGGACCTTATGCGGGACTGCATGTCCATCGTTTCCTGTGTTATCCCCCACTCCTTATTTGGATCCCTCATTCTAATCATCTAAATTATTATTATTATGAGAGTAAGTGTTTCCTTAATAGGGACAACTGGGGGAGAGTGGATATAACTACACCCAAATTCTCTTGCCACTCCTCCCGTATAGATTTCATTTCTTCGTGTTGGGATTCAATTGAGAGTTGGTTATGATTTTAAAGTGAGAAAAGTAAAATTTTACTGAGAATTACTTTGGCGATACATCATTCACACATATAGTGAAAAATTGATGATGTCTGGACTATCTTGAGGCCTTAACCTCTCCAGATGATCCTCCTAACAAGTTGAAGTAGAATGTATAGTCATGAAAAACAAGTCAAGAAATAGGGTGGTTCAACCCCTCATGTGTCAGGCGACATACTTACATTATGAAAGTTTTCTCTAGGCATATATCCTCTAATGTTGAAAATTAAAAGGGCAACAATCCTTAAACTGAAAGTTTAGGTTGCCTAAGGTTGTTTGAGGTATTTGTAATGGTTATTGTGGGAACCCATTTATTCTCAGCCCACGAGAGTAGCCGACCAAACCCAACAAATCTAAAAGGCTGCTCGACCCAAATCCTGGAATTAAGATACGTGTATGTATTATATAAACCACTCCAGGACTAAGTCAATCCCCAATAATCTAGTGGAGATATTTAAGGGATTAATGGTTCATCATGGACATTGTGGAGTTATTTTGATAACTGAAATTATACATCTATAAATTATAACCCATGGCCCGGGGCATAGGGGCATGTAACCAAGCATATTGAGAGATACTTAATAAAATAGTAGACCTCTCCGTGGACGTAGGCAAGTTATCGAACCACGTACATAGTTGTGTTGTGTGTGCAATTGTATTGTTTCTTTCTTGATTGTAATTGTTCTTCTTAAATTCTTTATTGTGATATTTTTTGATACCACAATTGGCGTCGTCTCTGGGAATCGATTGTTATTCCTATGAGAACACTTACTAACTGAAATCCTGCAATGTCTCACCACACCAGTAACCTCCCTCAAGCCGACGATGTTAAGAAGAACCTGCCCCTCATAGGGTAAGGTCTAAAATTCGCTAACCAAATCCCAATCTTTGCCAAGAAAAGAAGCCTTCTGAATAAAGCCATTGACCACCTAGGTCCATGCAGATTTCTAAATTGGTCGATGCCTACGAGGCTAGACTTCAAGAGAAAGAAGAAGCCACGCGTCATCAGGAAGAAGAAAATGCTCGCCTAAAAAGTTGACTCGAAAGAATGGAGAAATATCTCCACATGAACACAATGCGATGCCATGATAGAACTCTTAGACCTCATGTGAGTAAATCTCACAGCCGAGGAAGGAGCCCCGGGGCGCGATAAGAAAGATCTGAGAGGAACAGGTCAGATGATGATCGATCAAAATGACTGCAGTAAGTTCGACGCCACAAGAGTCCTGGTCAACATAATGATGAAATCAGGAACTTCGTCCGAAGGAAGATGGATTAGCATCCAGCCAACCGAGGATCCAGATCCGCACAGAGCTAGCCATAAGAGCTCTTAACACTCAGATAAACTCCCTTTTTTCTAGGGCAATAAAAGAAGAGGAGCCCCCAAAGAAATTCGCAATCCCTAGATTCAAGATTTATGATGGGAAAACTAATCCCATCGACCATGTTCGACAGTACATGCAGGCCATTACTTTGTAGAGCCACAACGACGCATTGATGTGTCGCATCTTCCATTCCAGTCTGCATGACGTGGCATATAAATGGTTCGAGAGGCTACCACACTGGTCTACCAGGATCTTTAAGACTCTAGATGAATTATTCACAGCTCTCTTCATAACTAGCAGCACTCCAAGTGGATGGATGCACTGCTCACAATGAAAAAACAATCCACTAGAAAACCATATGGAGTATGCCACGAGGTATTGGGAGGTTTTCAACGAGATTGAGGATTGCTCAGAGCAAGTTACCCTAGTGTCCTTCAAGATCGGTCTACCGAGCACTTATCTATTGCACCAATCCTTAAATGAGAAGGAGGCTAATTCCATCGATGACCTAATGCCCCGTATTGAAAAATATACCAAAGTCGAAGATGTAATCCATCTTAATGCATGGGATAATGGTCGCATGAAGACGAACAAAGGGGCCAAGAAAAATGATTCTCAGAAGAAAAAAAATAAGAATGGGGGCAGGAATGGCTCCAAAAATGGCAACAAGAATGACCCCTCGAAAGTGTTCCAGGCTGTCAACACAGTCTTCAAGGAATCGATATATAAAATCCTCAGCAAGATCAATTAAGAGCCATTTGTCAAATGGCCCTGAAAGATGGGAGGAGACTCAACAAAAAGAAATAACGCACTGTGATGTGCATTCCATAAAGAGGGTGGTCACATGACTGAACACTGCAAAGCACTCAAGCCTTATCTCAAGGAATGGAGACCAGAAGTCGCGGCCTTGAGGAAGATATGGGCCAGAAGTCGAATACAAGGTCGCGACGAATGGAGACCAGAGGTCGAATAATGTCCTTGAGGAAGATATGGACCATAAGTTTATAATAATTCATAGGGAATCAGACCTCAAGAAGGTACACATAAATCCTGTTCAGATGGAAGTCAAAAAGCTTACTGCCATTATGCAAGATTTTTATATAGATCCCGCCAAGACTCCGGTCAGGATGTGCCGACGACTTGAAGACGTCGACTATAGCAAACACATTGCGTTTATCGAAGATGATTTAGTTAGGGTGAGGACCCCATATCATGATGCATTAGTTATCACACTCAGGATAGCTAACTAGGACATCGACAGGTTGTTCGTCGACTAAGGTAGCTCTTTCGAAGTGATGTACCTCGAGCTGTTCCATAAATTGAAGTTGAATATTACCGAGCTCAAGGAGGCCACCGTTTCATTGGTTGACTTTGCAGGAAAGATAACCATACCGCTGGGAAAGATAGTCCTGCCAGTCAGGGCGAGAAATATTTCAAAGATGATCGAATTTCTTATGGTAGATATCAAGTCCCCCTATCACACCATCCCAGGCAGGGGCTGGTTCCATGCTAAGACCATACCATCCTCATATCATCAAAAAATCAAGTGTATTACAAATCGTGGTGTGGTCGAGATTCTTAGTGACCAGGATATGTTTAGAAAATGCTTTATTACAGCCATCCTCCCCAAATAAGAGAAGAAGAAAGACGAGAAGAAAGTCTAGGAGGGGGTATTGCCTTCTAAATAGAAATTACGATATGAAGGGGTGGGGGAAACCAAGGTCCACCCCATGAATAGGGTTGTTAAAGACATGAAAGAGGTTGAAACTAAAAATAACTCACTTAAAAGGAGATTTCTAATCGGTGCCTCTCTCACCAACCGAAAAAGAAGGATCTAACCACATTCCTCGGAAGAAATATTGATATCTTCACTTAGGAAACGTACGAGCTGCCTAGGATAAATCCTACTATTGCATGCCATCGATTGCACGTTGAGCCATATTTCAAACCAGTCACTCAAAAGGCTCGTCTGACAACATCTAAAAAAGCAAAAGCAGTAGAGAAGGAGGTTGGAAAATTACTGGATGCAGGTTCTATTCGGGAAGTTTAATTCCCCAAATGGTTATCCAACCTGGTCGTAGTGTCCAAGAGCAAACAAAGATGAAGGGTATATATTGATTTTACCGACCTCAATAGGGATTGCCCAAAAGGCAATTTCCCCCTCCCAAAGAAAGATCAGTTGGTCGAAGCCATAATAATGTATGAAAGGATGAGCTTTCTAGACGCTTATTTATATACCACCAGATCCCACTTTATGAGCCTGACCAGGACAAAACCTCCTTCATAGCCTCTATTGGGTTATATTGTTACAAAGTTATTCCATTCGACCTCAAGAATGCAGGAGCGACTTATCAACAGTTGGTCACCAGGATGTTAAAAAAACTGATGGAAGAAACAATGAAAGTGTACATCGATGACATGCTCGTTAAGAGAAAACACAAGGATGACCACCTCTCAGACCTAGCAGGAACCTTTAAGATCCTCAGGAAGTACCGGATGAAACTTAACGCAAGAAAGTGCTCATTCGGAGTTCAGGCATGAAAGTTCCTTGGGTATTTGGTCATCAAAAGAGGGATTAAAGCAAACCCTAATCAGATCGATGCTATCAGAAAGGTCAGCCCCCTCAGACGATAAGGGATGTCCAGAAGCTCACTGGCATTCTCCCCACACTTAATCTCTATATCTCCAAGTCTTCAGAGCGTTGTCGACTATTCTTAACTGTTGAAGAAAGATAAGGGACTAGTATGGAATGATGACTACTCTAAAGCCCTGGAAGAACTTAAGTCTTACCTCAGCAAGCCACCCTTACTGGTGATTCCAAGCGAAGGCAATCCCTTGTATCTTTACCTTGCTATGTCAGACCATGCTGTGAGATCCGCCTTGTTATGCGAGAAGAAAGGAGGCCAGCACCCGATCTACTACACAAGCAAGATGCTACTGGATGCCGAGCAATGTTATTTGCCCCTAGAGAAGCTCGCCTATGTCTTAGTGGTAGACTCGAGGAAGCTGAAACATTACTTTGAGGCTCATTCCATCACCGTGATCACCTCACATCCCCTCAAAGTTGTTCTAAGGAAAGCTGATCTCCCTGGTCGACTATCAAAGTGGCCGGTAGAGCTTGGAAGATTCCATATCCACTTTCAACCAAGAACAACAATTAATAGGAAAATTCTAGCAGATTTTATCCCTGAGTTCACAGGTAACTAGCCTGCTGCCCAGTTAGAAATTGAGCAATTAACAAAAAAGGAAGCAAAATCCCTCGACTGAACCTTTTATGTTGACAGAGACTCCAACTCTAGGGGCAGGAATAGGCATTGTATTGTTTACCCCAGAGAATACTGTGCTCGAATAGGGGATCAGGCTAATATTTAAAACCTCTAACAACAAAGCGGAGTACGAAGTGCTGATCACCGACCTGCGCAAAGCACAACTGCTGAGGGCAAAATGCCTTCAGGTATTTAGCGACTCAAAGGTAGCGTCCAAGCAGATAAGTGGAGATTTAAACGCCAAGGATGAGAGAATGGCAGCTTACCTCGCTGTTGTAAGGGGACTTATGGCAAAGTTTGATAAAGTTTGTAAAAAGATGTGTGCAATATTAATTGAGTTCACAATTCTCTAATGGATTCAAACACACTTATTTAATTAGGTGTCTAAATTTGAACAAACCAAATTCAATTTTATTCGTCCCCTATGCATGCATTTAAATGTTCAATCAAATCAAATCATGTATATAAAATAAAGACGACAGATTCAGGAAAAACCCCCTTTCAGGTAAAACCTTTTATAACACTTTAACAAGTTTACAAGACCATTGACTTACATACAACCTGATAATCACCCACAAGTGTAAAACACGGTGTCTTTGTTAAACCTTTAAATCTACGAGAGACAACGAAATACCCTCTAGGTGTCAGTTCGTCGTCTTCGGCTCGTCCACACGTAGAATATCTATGCTCTGTGTCCACCGATCAGCAGTACTTTCCCTCGAGAAATCACAAGGTATGGAGACGCCTTCCGCACAGAGGTTGAACAATAACACGATTGTTCTTAGAATTCCAAAACAATTCACATAAAGATATTGGGATATCTTTAATTGAAAACAAAAAGGTTTTTAAGCCTTAAATGAAGAAGCCAAAAGTCTTCTGCTGATATGCAGTGTTTGCAGAATGAAAAACGTGAAAGACTTCTTAAGAAAAATGGAGTTGGAAAGTCAAATATATAGAATACTTAAGGCAGTGGTGTCGTTCGAATGAGAGACGATGTTGTTTGAATTATCACGCGACCTTAGGTCTCGTTTTAGCGACAAACGATGTCATTCGAATGACATATTTTTTTAAATTATTTTCTTCTCTTTTTTTCAATTAATGTGCCGCCTTAAAAACTCCGAAAATTATATTTTTGAGGAACAATATTTAAAGCTCCGCTCCAACACTTAGAAAATATTTTGTGAAAAATACCCCAATACTCTAAGTGAATTATTAAGGTACTCTAAAACGTAACCTTACCAAAGTTAATCCCAGGGAGGCTTGATTGTTGAAGAACCTTGATTATTCGGATCCGTCTTGATGTGAATGTGATCTTGAACTTCTTCGACAGTGTAGCGGTATACGACATACAAATTGACAACGGACAAAAATGTCCTTACAAATCTCCCCCTATGTCTATGCGGGTATAAAATAAAAATATCCGAATTATTAATATCAAATGACCTATACAAATCTACCCTCCCATGGACCCAAAACTAAAAAGATAAATGACAAGTCTTCAACTTTTCTTCAAAAATCAATTCTTCAAACCTTTAAGCTTTTCTTATCAGGGTGTAAAACATAAAATCTTCAATTGTACCTACACACATGAGACAAAGCAAAACCTCGTGACAGTTAGAGTTTGAAATGATATATAAGCATAAACATGAAAGCATAATCAAATCTCTCCCATACTTAAACTCCCCCATAAAATTATAATTAGTTCTCCCCTTTTTTATTTGTCCAAAATAGATAAGGAAAATAATAAAACACATAAATCAAATTAGGGTGTCATGGTAAACAGAGAAAACAAACTATTTTTGAATTTTTCAATTTTTTTCATACAAAAATGCAGAAATGATGTTACAAAAATCACACACCATGAAATTTACACTAAGATAACCAAATCAGGGAAATGGAATGAATGGGTGTGAACAAATTCGATAGGAAAATCAACTCAATCATATCATCTGTGCACGATGCATAAGTGTACTCCTAACAAATGAACATCAAAATAGTCCTTAGGTATAGAATTGTTGAATTTAGATGACATCGTCTTAATCATATCAACAAATCAAAGTATAAATGATTTTCACACCAATAACGTCCAAAAATTATGTAAGGTTTTTTCATGACTTTCAAGGATGTGAAAACCGCTGAAAATTCCATCCAAACTCCCTCATTAAGAGATAATGCTTTTTATTTTTCTTATGAGGTGATGAAACTAAAGTCTATTGGCCCATTTTGGCATATATTTCTTTTTATTGCCTTTCAATTTTTTCGGGCTCTTTTAAAGCTCATTGGACCTCGGATAATTTTCAATTACTCACTTTTTTAGGTCCATTTAATTGGTGGCTTTATCGCAAAGGAAAATTACCTTTCGCAACCCTTTTTCGTTTTTCAAACTAAAGCACACAAACTCACAAACAATTTATATCATGCACTACGCTTTTGTCAAGTTTTATCGTATTTGGTTCGTTGTGTAGACATAATTGAGATGGAAATACTCAACCAACATATGATAGACAAGCACAAAAGTCAAACAAATCCGTGCATGTGTGAAATAAAGGACAAATGAGTCAAACTTGTAGATAGCAACACTATGTCATCTCAAGGACTCCAAACTTTACAAAGCACATGAATGACACAATATATTGTCTCAAAACACAATCAAATAGTCACGTGGATATGGCATGAAGTTGTGACTTGGTCATCCTAAATGTGCATTCATATAAGGTGTAAAACAAAATACAAAACTCTTTTTGGATTTTTCAAAATTTTTCTAAACCGAAAATCTTTTTTGTATTTTTTCGAACACTTTTTAGAGACAACCCAACAATACCACATAAAATATCAATATGAACCAGAGGACTGTAAACAGGAGTAATTCCAGGGGTCGTTCAAATGATACTCCTTGTCATTTTAACCACATGTGATCTCGTGAGAAGACTTCGCGCGAGATCGATTCTCGTTAGAACGAGATAAGCAAAATTTCCCAGATTATTCAGAATGTCATGCAGTTTTGTCCAGTGGGAAAATTTCATAAAAACAGTTCGTGGAATGGGAAAATAGATCTAAAACAGTGCTAAAGTAATACCAAAAATAATAAAAGAACACAAAAATGCTAACAAAGTATAAAACAAATGGCACATACTAGCAATAGGCATAATATAACATCATGCAAATCAACTTATGCTAGAAAACATGTCTAGACCTCAACCGGTAGGTGCGGTGGAGTTTTCCAAAGACGGTGACATCTTTTGAAATAACTCCATCAAATCATGAGAAATCTTGACCAAAAACTTTACTTGCTCTCGAATATGTGAAAATTCTATATCATTATGTGCAAGCAAAGTATCATGGGTGGGTTCATGTGTGCGAACATGTGTAGGAGTAAAGCATGGTATATAACCCAATTTAAAGAAAAACTCCCCAAGGTGTCCTATCTTTTTGCAATGGGAGCAAACATAAACCGGCCTAGGTACACCTCTCTCAACAACTCTATAACGTGCTCTCCTAACAGGTACGAGATGCTTAGGTGGGTTAGGTCGAGTCACTAAAGTGGGAATCGGCTCGGGTGCAACAATAGAAGTGGATACACCATCATGACCTTTTCCTAAACTCTCACCACCACCCAAAATGGGATTGAGAACCATCTTTTCAACTTTCTTAGATGCGCTCTCTAAAGGAACTTTGACCTCCAGAGCACGTTCGAGATCACTCTCGAGTTGGGATACACGTGTCATCAGACTAGACACCGTGTCGATCCAGTCACACTTTTCCCTCCTAAAAACTTCTTTCTCTCTCTCCAAATCTAAAACTCGAAGACCTAAATCTCTATTATACTTCTTTGTCTTCAAGATCTCGGTGTAAAAATTGCTAAATACTTTTTGGAGCTCACTTTCCTCTCCACTCTCAAACTCGCTCTCACCTCCACTAGAAACACTTGAGTTATCACCGTCTCTCTCGTGAACATTATTATCGTGAGACAAAGTGGGTGTGCTCACATGACTCGAAAAATCTACACACATCCCATGTGCTAAACCTTTACTGGACTCATCTCCCTCATCTTCCTTATCTCCCTCACTATCACTAAGTGTGGCGGGCATAATAGTTTTTTTTCCCTTTCTCCTTATCCTATGTGCCTTTTACCCTCACACTCAAAGCACCTGATCTCATCCTCCTTATCACTTTCTTTGGACTCCTCTTTCTTTTTATTTTTCTCAAAAGATCTCTTTTTATTGGAAGAATTTTCTTTAGATATTTTGATAAACTTTTTAAAAAAAATTCGCATGTAAGGCCATGTCAAAATCAAACTCGTCCTTAGACTCGGACTCACAAAAACTCATTTTCTTTTTCTTATCCCTCTTTCTCAAAACATCCTCACTCGATCTCAACTGTGACCTAAGTGCAATCCCTTTATCTTTAGGTTTGATAGTTTGGGGAAACATATCTAACTCATAAGTCTGAAGATCACCTACCAACTCTTCTAACTTAAGTGTGCTCAAATTTCCCATCGAGTTTAAAATAGGGACTTTTGAAATAAAACGTTTTGGAATGGATCTCAAAATATTTTTCACAGCTCGCGTATTATCAATTACCTCACCCAAATTAAAACAAGTGTTGACAACGTCAGATAAATGTGCGTAAAACTCATCAAAAGTCTCGAACTCTAACATAGTAATGGTTTCAAATTGGGTGGCAAGATTTTACAATTTTGACTCTTTAACAACGGTTGTATCTTTATGTGTCGATTTTAAAACATCCCATACCTCTTTAGATGTGGTGCAGGTCATAATACGACAGAAATCGTCGGGAGTGACGACTCCAGAAATAGCACTCAAACCACAGGAATTAAAGTTAGATAATTTATAACCGTCTTCAGTCCAGTTTGGCACAGGTTTTAAAGAGGGGAAATTATCAACAGTCGCGGTAGGAGGAGTCCAACCATTTTCAATGTACAACCAATCTCGCTCATCTATGGCTTTTAAAAAAGATTTCATTCGTGCTTTCCAATCGGCATAATTATCGCCGTAAAAGATGGGCACCCGATTATATAAGTGATCCATTGAAAAACTTGTGATTTTAAACAAAATAAAAAATTTCAAACAAAATCAATATCACACAAATTTGTGAAAAATAGGAATATGCGATAAATTTCTAATACCAATTTGTAAAACAATGTGTGCAATATCAATCGAGTTCGTAATTCTCTAATAGATTCAAACACACTTATTTAATTTGGTGTCTAAATTTGAACAAACCAAATTCAATTCTATTAAGCCCCTATGCATGCATCTAAGTGTTCAATCAAATGAAATCATGCATACAAAACAAAGATGACAGATTCAGGAAAAAAACCCTTTCGGGTAAAACCTTTTATAACACTTTGAAAAGTTTACAAGACCATTGACTTACATACAACTAGATAATTGCCTACAAGTGTAATGCACGATGTCTTCTTCATACCTTCAAAGCTACGAGAGACGGTGGAATACTCTCCAGGTGTCGATTCGTCGTCTTTAGCTCATCCACATGCATAATATCTACGCTCGGTGTCCACTAATCAGCAGCGACCTCCCACCAAAAATCACAAGGTATGAAGATGCCTTCTCCACAGAGGTTGAACAATAGCACAATTGTTTTTCGGTTTCCAAAATAATTCACATAAAGATATTGGGATATAGTGAATTGAAAATAAAAAGGTTTTTAAGCCTTAAATAAAGAAGCCAAAAGTCTTCTGCTGATATGCAGTGTTTACAGAATGAAAAATGTGAAAGACTTCTTAAGAAAAACGGAGTTAAAAAGTCAAATATATAGAAGACTTAAGGCGGTGGTGTCGTTCTAATGAGAGACGATGCCGTTTGAAGTATCGCGCGACATCAGGTCTTGTTTGAGAAATAATGTTGTTCGAACGACAACTGTTTTTAAATTATTTTATTCTTTTTTTTTTGATAAATGTGCTGCCTCAAAAACTCCAAAAATTATATTTTTGAGGAAAAATATTTAAAGCTCTGCTCTAACACTTAGAAAATATTTTTTGAAAAATATCGCAATACTCTCAGTGCAATATTAAGGTACTATAAAACGTAACCTTATGAAAGTTAATCCCACGGAGGTTTTATTGTTGAAGAACCTTGATTATTCGGATCCGTCTTAATGTGAATGTGATATTAAACTTCTTTGATGGTGTAGAGGTATACTACGTACAAATTGATAATGGATAAAAATTTCCTTACAAAGTTGATATTCAGCAGTTTCCCAGGGACATAACAGTTACACCAATGCCTTAACAACTTTGAGCTCTGCCATTGACTCCAATTTAAAGAGAACCAGTCAGATAGGATTCCTCGCACATCCGAACATCAACCAGTTGGTCGTAGCCGAGTAAGTCCTCCACATATAAAGGGTACCCAATTGGATGGATACCATCATAGCCTATCTACAGAGCGACACACTACCAGACGGAAAGAGGTCAGCGCATCAGATAAGAGTCAAGGCTGCTCTCTTTCACTTATCTTACAAAAGAAAACTCTACAAAAAGTTTTTTACCGGCCCCTACTTCTAGTGCGTTCATCAGAAGATGTCGAGAATGTTCTTTATGAACTTCATGAAGGCATTTATGGGAGTCATACAGGAGGAAGATCATTGAATTTTCGAGAACTTAAGGAAGGGTACTGTGGCCATACATGAAGAAGGGTGCTGGAATTTACGTTCACAAGTGTGAAAAATGCCAAAATAACTTCCCTATGGTCCACCAGCCAGTTAGCGACCTCTAGTCATTAACCAACCCATGGCCTTTTGCTCAGTGGGGCTTAGATATTATTGGTCCGCTGCCTATCGCATTTGGGAATCGTAAATATCTACTGGTTAGCACTAACTACTTCACCAAATAGGTAAAGGCTGAACTACTTACAAACATACGGGGCTCTGATATGACGAGGTTCATATGGAAGAACATCATCACCCGCTTTGGGATACTAAGAATCATCATTACTGACAATGACACACAGTTTAAAAGTGGCTTCTTTCAAGGCTTTTGCGACGAGCATGGCATCAAACATCACTTTAGTTTCGTGGCATATCCCCAAAGCAATGGGAAAGATGAAGCTTCCAATAAGACAATGATTGGCGGACTAAAAAAGAGACAGGAAAGATCTATAGGCATTTGGGTAGACGAACTATGCCACGTTTTATGGGCTTATCATATAAATCCCAGGAGAGCAACGGGGGAGACCCCCTTTGCGCACGCCTATGGAATGGAGGCAGTTATCCCACTAGAAGCAGGTCTCCGTACTACAAAAACCACCTTTGTCGACCAAGGCCTTAACGATGAAGCATTACTCATTGAACTTGACTTAACTGATGAGCGACGAGAACTTGCACTAGTGATTGGGATCTTAACAATAGCAACTAACCAAATAATACAACTAAAAAGTCAATCCGAGGAGGTTTCTAATAGGGGACTATGTCCTGAGGAAACTCTTCGGCAGTGCTGTAAGACCATCAGACGATAAATTGGGACTAGATTGGGAGGGACCTTTCAAAGTAATAAGGGATAACCTGTAGGGAGCATATCATTTGGAAACGCTGGAGGGAGGGAAGATACTAAGGGCTTGGAATGCTGCTAACCTCAAGAAGTTCTACTTTTAGACTTCTATATCTTTTATTTTCATCACCGTTAGTTTAGGCAAATTTTTGTTTACAAACTGATGTTACCTTTTATTTATCATTTTAATCAATAAAATATAATTGGCCGACGCATTTTGAATATCTTAGTTGTCTAATGTCTCTTCATCGCACCTCAATACGCACCATTTCCAAGCATTATACTTCCCCCAAATCATAACAGAACTTCTGGATTACAACAAGTTGACTAACTTGCTCTAGTCATGAAATCTCATATGTCAAGAACAAACAATGCTCCTATGATTACGACAGTGTGATATACTCGTTCCAATTAAGGAAGATCTAAAATATATGAAGCAAGGTTTATAATTAACCTTTCTCAATCCTTTGTTGAAAACACAATTAGCCTCCTGAGTTTCTCTGACAATAATAAAAGACTTATAGGGGATCCTTAGGCATTAAAGCCAACTCAGATTGGTCGCTAACTTAGGTTGGATGAAAAATCTTGCTCGAGCGGAAGTTCCATTAGCCAGGTACATTCTCTCCGTCGTCCTACTTAGGACTAAGGAAGTGTGACGACATAACCTAAAAGGTAAAGTGGACGGAATGATATGGCTAAGGCATATTGGATTGAGAGAATGTTCAAACACGAGATAACAAAAGCTCAACATCATTTAGTCGGTTAAAAAGCCCAAAATGATTAAAACTTTATGTTGATCATTCATACTATGTTCAGTCCTATAAAGTACTTTTTGGTCAAATAATGATGTCGAGTAATCAACAAATAAGGTTAACACATGTTAAGTCAGCACACGCTTAAAACATAAATAACCAGTTGCACCTTTTAGTAAAAATCATATGATTACATTTACATCAAGAGACGAGGAAATACTTAAAGACCTACAATGGCCCAGGACGATGAGAAAGGCAGTCCGTTACTTGAGATCTTCGACCATCATTAGGGTGGGGAACTAAGTCTTATTTAGTGCCCTTTGGGCGTGGCTCCAGAAGCTGCGCAGGAATAACATTTATTGGGATCCAATAGTCATCCCTCGAAAAGGGATTCTGCCTATCGAATGGGTGAACGGTTCGATACTTATACCACAGTGCGAATTCCTTAGGAATTTTTAATTCCTTAAGAGCAATCAACCATCCCCTAGCAAAAGCAAGGTCTTCAGCCTCTTTCAATTTTACTGGGGCATCTCTCCAACCTTAATCATAACCATCAGCCCAGACCTGTCGAGGACGCCTTCGAAATAAATGTCTTAATCGTGTAACATCCCTATGGAGACCAACAGTGATCACATAAGCTCCCTGAACATCTCCTTTTATCTCGGCAATCTCCCTCTTAGAAGCTTGATTGTCAGTTTGAACAACTATAGCCGATGATGAAGAGGATCCTCACAGTACAAGTGGGGAACTAGATGGAGTGTTTTCCTTAAGACGAGTAATTTCTCTTCTCAAAGCATCATTATCTCTCTATAATAACTCCCCCACCTGGTTTATTTCGGACGCATCCAGAAGCTTTTCCTTCAAGGTATCGATCTCCTCCTGCACAAAGGCAATAATTTCCTTCATCTCCTCAACCCTATCTTTAAGCTTTCCGACCACCCCAGACTGATCTTTATAGTCTTGGTTTCTTGCCCTAAGGGATTTACAGATCTTTATAAAGGCTCTGTACACTTGAACGCTTATGTTCGGGCCAAGAACCTGGCCTATACGGGAGTTAATAAGTATGTATTCATCTAAATCAATGGGCTACAATCAATGTAACGAGTAGCAAAAGCAACAAACATTAGTAATGAAATAAAGTTTGCTTTCCATTTAAAAGATAGGAACAAACCAATACAAACGAAGAAAAAAACCAAAGGTACAACATTTGAATAGAATAAAAAGAAGCCTAAACTCCTAGATAAATTTTAAGAGGCCTCAACCTGTAGTTGAGGGCCCCTTCCCCTTGTCAGCAGTTTGGTTGGTAGCAACTTCACCTCCACTAGCACCAGGGTTTGAAGAGACAACTCCTCCAGCATAAGCAACGACCCCCACTAGATTGTCCAAAATAAGTTATGCAAGAGGGACAGTGGGGTCCACAACATTCTGAGCATCAAGGGATACCTCGATAAGATTAAAGCTTAGATAATGGTGAATGAATAGGTGGGAGTCAGCAGCAACCCCAGCAGCAGTCAAGGCTTGATCCCAGCCTTTTTTAAAGCATGCTTGTCGGACATAGGCAATTTGGCGCTCGAAGTCATCATACGCCGCCTCCCAACCTTCATTGTACCTAATCTCCCTAACGATCACTGCTTCCCCCTCCAGCTTATTCACCTTAGTGACCAACTCCTTGTTCGCCTCAACCACTTCCAACTTATCAGCAATCACAATGCTATAGGCTTCTCGAAGGTCGAATAGCTCCTTTATCGACTATTCCCTCTCTCGATCAAAAGTTGCCTTTGTATCAACCAAAGCATTCTCAAAAGTCTTTAGATATTCGACCAAATTCACATTGATCCTCGACAGATCGGCCCCGCCACGAAGCAGTATAGTATAGTTAGAGACAAATTAAAAATCAGAAGAAACACAGGTTAGCGTGAGATAATACAAGAGAACAAGGAATAAAAATATGGAGGGGGAAAAGACTCACCAAAGCAAGCCCCTGAGTAGATTTAAGGGCTAACTGGTCTGACCCCATGCTCACTGATCGCTCACGATCAGCTGGAGCACTGCCTTCTCCACCAGAACGGAACAAGATGGGGGCAGTAGCCACTGAAGCCCCATCAACAGCAACAAAAAATGGCACCATGGAGGCCTTTAAGGCCCGTACCCTTATATTTTCCTCCTCTCTCTTATTCTCTATTTCTCTCGCTTCTCCTCTTCTTCTTTCTTTTGTCTCTCCAATTCACTCTCCTGAGTTCTCGTCCTAGAACTACCAATGGGGTCCCCAGATTTCTCCTTCAAAATCTTCATCCTGTTAGACAACAGCTCATCGTCATCATCATCCTAAATCAAGTTTCTTCTCCTTGTAGGGGCCATTTCTTCCTCGCTGGACTCTTCCTCGCCGCTCTCACCCTCACTACCTTCTTCAGTACACTCTTCTCGCCTTCTACCATATCTTCTTTTGAGCTTCTCTCCTCCTCGTCCTCTAATTTAATGAGCTCAGATGTACTCCTCCCCTGTACATAGTAGAAGAATATACAAGGATAGGCAAATAAATAATGGAAAAAGAGATAGTGATAACAACCTAGTATTCCTCCCCAAAAGTAGGGATCCGAGATTCCCTGTACCTTACGCCCTATGATTGGGGATGATATTGCCAATTTCTGGAAATGAAGCCTTCAGACCAATAATCTTTACGATAATCAGGTAGATTTACTACCAAAACCTTATCACGGCTTCTTGTTTTCAAATACAGAAGACCCTCACTTGTGCGAGATAAAGTATAATAGTAGCAAATCTCAGCAAATCCTAAATTGGTACCATAAAGATGGTTTATTCTATGAACACCATTGACAATCTTCCATACATTTGGAGAACACTGGGCGAGAAAAATGTTAAAATATTAAAAAACGTGCAATAACAGAGAATTTGGGGGAGATGTTAAACCCCCTTGAGAAACCAACAACGCATGAATCCAGTGACCATCCTCCAGGTCACGAACATTCCTGGGTATTGATGTACACTCTATATCTACGCAGTCAGGAATACTATAACATTTTCTAAACTTGAGGAAAAGTTTATTATCAAGCATCGCCATAAGAAAAATAGAAAAAACCTAGCTAGAGTAGAAGAATGATTCATAGAAGATGAAAATTAGAAGGAAGATAAGAGCTGAAACTTATGAGACAGAAATAAATCTTGGGAAGTTGAGAAAGCCTTAATTTTGAAGAACGAAAGTAAGAATTGAAGCTTGAGAGCACAATATGCACAAGAACGACCAATGAAGATGAATCGACGGTTAATTTTTGCCCAACAGCTCGTTTCAAGCACTCAAATGATGTTCCACACTTCTCGAGAAAAAAATAGCGCTTCAATTTCCCATAAAAAGACAAGCACATCCCTCATGCTTTAATAAATTACAAACATACCATTACAAACGGTGCTGCATTCTCGGACTCATTTGAAATCCATTGGCCCAAAGATTTTAGGGGTAATTGTGGGAACCCATTTATTCTCAGCCCATGAGAGTAGCCGACCAAACCCAACATATGTAAAAAGCTTCCTGACCGAAATTATGGCATTAAGATACGTGTATGTATTATCTAAACCGCTCTAGGACTAAGTCAATCCCCAATAATCTCGTGGAGATATTCAAGGGATTCATGGTTCATCATGGACATCATAGAGTTATTTTGATAACTGAAATTCTACATCTATAAATTATAACCCCTGGACCGAGGCATAGGGGTATATAACCAAGCATATTGAGAGATAGTTAATAAAATAGTAGACCTCTCCATAGACGTAGGCAAGTTGCCTAACCACGTACATAGTTGTGTTGTGTGTGCGATTTTATGCTTTCTTTCTTGATTGTGATTGTTCATCGTAAATTATTTATTGTGATATTTTTTTATACCACGGTTATAATTCCTTGGAATGCAACTGAATGGAACCCTTAAGTATTCTCTACATATTTAGGACTCACAAAGATAATAAATAATACGACCAATAAGTATATGCTATCAAAAACCAAAAGTAACAAAATGAAGAGTGATTTATCTCTTTAGGTTTTAGTAAAGTTATTAATGATTGAATGTTTGATCCTCGTGAAGCTTTACCCAAGTACTATATATGTTTATAGGAACAACATTTAGAAGGTGGATTATAGCATTAATAGAGTGACTGCTGGTTCCTCGAGTTTTTTCTACTACAAAGAAGACAATGGAGTGTTGAAGAAAGGGTTACATGTCATGAGTGGCAGTTGGATATTACATTAAATGTGACTTATTGATTTGTGAAAGTATTGTGCAGTAAGTGATGTTTGGTATCATAATGATTCTACTTGCTACTAACCCGTCAAATTGAATAATGGGGGTTTACCTTGATATTCGGATTGAACTGAGGTGTCCAAGGTTGGAAGAGGTTTTTAAAGGAAGGAAGATGAAGCGTTCCTACGGCCCACTCATGATGATGTACATGAAGCCTTGATATGATGATGTTTGAGAAGCCTTGATAAGGTTAAATATTGTATAGTTTAACTCAGGTGAGCATTCTAGAGGTATGATTTTAAGGAGCCTCACAGGGATGAGTTATGGAAAATTTATATAAGTCTAGATAAGGGATCATAGTTACTCGACTAATCCTTTTCAATGGAGCTAGAGTCTGGTTATATAGATAAGGCCCTTAGTTGAGTTTGCGTGCACCTTACTTATGTCTATGATATAATCCTACAGGCAATGAACCTTCAGTCTTACTTTTGAGTGGATATTGAGGTGGAAGATAATTTGGTTAAGGTCTTTAGAGCTCTATCATGCATCTTAGGACTGAGGTAGGGATCCAAGCACTTGGACTTATTATGACATCTTCATATATAAAACAAATCACGTATACACTAACACATTAGGACTATACTGAAAAGTGTTGCACTACTATTGGAACTTATTTTTAAATCTTTTCACCGTATCTTATCCCCCTTCCCATCCCTAATAAAATGTACGAGGGAGTAAAGACAAAATTTCTATTATAATTATGTGCCATTTTAAGTAATTATTTTTGTCAAGTGGCACTAAAATTATATTGTGACTTGTAACTTACGCTAAAAAATAGCCAAATCAGGGGCCTCACAATTTTTTTTTCACAAAATGAGATGGTGTTAAGTGCATTGATTTGAAAATTTGGAATTGATATTATAATAACTACAAAATTAAGAGAAATATAGAGTATAAGATATGGTTACTTTTTTTCACAAGCTATATTTTGAGAAATATTTTCCTGTTTCTTTCATCGAGCTTGTTATTCTTTTTATGAGAAATATATAAATAAGTAATTAATTTACGGGGTCAAGTATTTCACTGGCATGTGCTCGGCCACGTGCGCCTCGGCCATGTGCGTTTATAATTAAGGAAGACTCCTAGTCGGGGAAAAATTGTCCAACCTATCAATTGTAACGGCTGATCATGATCAAGGATAGGTTTAAACTTTTAGAGATAATTGTTAAAGGGGTTTAGGACTCTCCTAATGTGACTTATAAATGTAAACTCACTTCGTATAAACATGGCATTCATGATTGTAATGTCAAACAGTACTACAACTCTGCCGACTTAAGTTTTCAATTAATAAGAGAACAAACCATATCACCCCGACGTAGGCAAGTTACCAAACGCCGTACAACTCGTGTTGTGTGTGAGTGACTTCATTCTTTTATGTAATTATTCTTATTCTTTGTCTTGTGTTCATTGAATATCACTACCTATAGTAATTTACCATCTACAATTGGCGCCATCTGTGGGAACGATCTAATGTTCTTTACCACGAGCCAGCTTTATACGATGTCTCACTCACCCAACTGAGATCACCAAAAATTAGGACGACTAGGAGAGGCGTCACCTGCAAATCCATGGAAACTAAGAAGGTCACCATCTGGACTATGATAGCCACGACGACCAAGAGGGTCGTCAACCTTCTCTCTTTCCTTCGAAGGTTAGACGTGAGATTGTTGACTATTACCAATCCCCCAACTCAAGTTATCATCCTTGGAGGAGAGGACATATGAAAGCAATGAGATGCAATGATATAACTAGATCTTAAGGCTTGTTGACACCTATGATAAGTGCAAGATTAATGAGATAACTAATTTACATAATAAAAAAAGAAAAAAGAAGAAGAAGAAGAAGAAGAGGAAAAAAGAGAAGGGATAATCAACATAGAGGAATGAATGAATGAATTAGCTCATTCATCTGCCATCATATTCTATTTATAACATAAAGTTTTAATATTTACATATGAGTCCCTACAAAATTAAATGACATAATTACGATGTTATAAATAACCCCTCACAAAACTCCCCCTTAAGTTGGTGCAAAGATATTTATCATACCCATCTTGACTAATATTTTGTATAAGATAGATTTACTCAAACCCCTAGTCAACACATCAATCGATTAGTCAATCGTGTTGAAATACGGAGTACGAATGAGCCCAAAATGAAGTTTTTCCTTGATAAAATGCCGATCAAATTAAAATTGATTTGTCCTATCATATTGTATACATCACATTCTAAGGCCCCCCTAAGCATCTCCTTAGGTTCCTAGCACTTCCTCCTTCACCATAAAACTTAGTTCATATTTTGAGTGCTGATCAGGAGGCCATCAGGTGCTTTTGAGCCCCATTTGACTGCCGCTCAACTTTTTTGTCATAGTAAAATCTCAATGAATATTTAAAGGTCTTTGAAAATCCTTTCCAATGGTCTGCCCTGTGCATGAATAGGACTTACGATTCGAACGAACATACCACCTTCCCACCAAAAATAGATCTAAAGGCCACCGGGTGCTCCCAAATAACATTTGACTCCAGTCAACTCTCCAAATTGAGCAAAGCTCTTTGGATCCTCAAAGGGCTCTCAATCCCCTTTCATACAGTCCGCCTTGTGTACGAATCAACTTTACGGTATGGATGAATGACCCATTTCACTTTGAAGGGTCATCTGGAACTTTCGAGACCCGTTTGACCTTGGTTAGATATCCAAATTGAGCGAATCTCTTTATAACATCGAAGATCCATGCATAAATATTCTAATGGTTCGTCCCGTGCGCCAATCGGCCTTGGGGTTTGAACGAACGATCCGTTTCCCTCTTGTCTAAAAAACTGATGGGCGCTTCTGAGCCCCATATGACCACAGTAAATTCTCGAACCTGGGAGAGACCCAATGAATTCTTAAATGTCTTTGAATACCCTTTCCAACGGTTCATCCTGTGCACGATTCAGACTTATGAATTATATTTTATGATCATTTTTCCCCAAAAGTTGCAGAGGATTGTCGAATGGCAAACCTATTTCCCCGCCTATCGATAGTGTGTCTGGGGTTTCCAGTCGATTGGTAGGACAAGGACAGTTCTAATCGACACCCCCTTGACCCTATATAAGGACAACATGAGCTCACTTCAAAATGCACCTCAAAAATATCCATCTCAGTGATCTCAGCAACATTCTCTCGAAGTCAATGTGGTTTCTATATTGAAACCTTTCCCTAACATTCCATTTCCTTCCTTTCCTTACCTAATTTGGAAAATTCCCTTCCCTCTCCACCTTCATCCACTTGCAAGGGCATCCCTTCAACATTCAAGATCAACTTCAAGGCTTCATAAGAAAGTCCAAATCTTTCACTCTCTCTTTAAATTCTCTTATTTTCGCATTAGGTACTTAATTATTATTTTAGCATTTCCTTTTTTGTACATATTAATATCCAACTTTTTTTATTAGTCGTATTGCACATACTATACTTTCTATAAAAAAACAAAAATAAGAAAAAGAGGGTCTGCTTATAAATTCCAAATGGGGATTTCTTACTACATTTTCTCACACTAAAACATCCTTTTTCCACACACACAAATATAAAAAGTCTCGGTTGGATTTATGGGATAAAACCCACCCCATATTATATGCGAGCTACGTGGACTTTGACGCCTTTTTAGGCTATGTAGGCATCTCGAGTAAAATTCGAGATTCGAGATTCGAGTCATCTCCTATTTTGTTCATATATTATTTTCATATCATATATTTGTAATTCATGCTTGCGTCTTACCCAACCAACACCATTGTCATTCTATAAACGATCATTGACCCAAAAAATGCATACATAATATTTTGATTACTATTTTGGGAACACTTCTAAGGATGACCTCACTCCGCCTTTATCCATGATGCGAGTCGAGTAATTATACTCTCCATTTATATATAGACGTACACACTTCACAGAGTTATTAAGGAGAAGAATGACACATGCCCATGAGAGACCGAAAGGGCGAGATGGGTGACTAATACCTTACCATTCCATAACTTAGTATTTGAATCCTTGAACTATTAGTTTCGCAAGCATCCTTATGTCCTTGATGCCGCTCTCTAGAGGTGACAACAATTCTTTTGCCTATTTTGTGCAAAATAGGCTGACGACTCTATCTCTATACATCACCCCAATTGACGACGGTCGAAGTGCCCCGAGGAAGGGAGCAAACCCCCATGCATGCGCGTGCCGACCCTATGAGGGATGGACATAGTGATGACTATGCTAGGGACTCAATTGTATTCTTTGAGGACTAGGCTCTAGTTTTGCATGTGTGTTGTTATTGTAAGCGTGTGTACGTATGCACCGGCCTGTATGTTTCCTTTTTCCTCTATTACTACTTTACTTCATGTATATATCACTTTCCACTTACTTGTGCACTTCACACACTTGTAAATACCCTCCATGTACACTTCATACTACCCACACTTGTATATAGGAACAATTAAACCCATGTTTCACACACCACTTAAAATATCCACGGTTAGGCTTCATTGGCACACACCTCAACTTATCACACTTGTATATATCAATCCTCACTTGCACATATCACATGCCACTTGTAATCGATCCATGCTTAGGCTCACTATCACACACTCGCTTGTAGATATTCACATATCACTCACTCACATGTATCTATGCTTAGTGTAGTCTTCACGCTCCATGGTAGATTTACTTTTCATGATACTTGTACATTCTTCATTAGTATAGTACTTCTTTTACTCATCATGCCAAATAAAAGGCGCTCTCTCCATAATATACTAATTAAGAATCATTCATTTTGCACACTACATCACAAAGAGTATTGTAATATTGACCAAAATATTATCCTTTATTGGGGGGTCACTTTGTGATGGGCGTTGGTCCTGCGGGTCACAGTTAGCCTAAGTAATATCACTCTCACCTTCCATTGGCCTAGCTTCGATGGATATCGAACGGTTACCCCCGCAGCATACTGCTTGATCGAACTCATGACCGGAGGTATATAGGAGGGAACTCATTCACGTACATTGAATATATCAAATTCACTCTCACACGTACTGTCCCCACGAGGTATATAGTGATACAATTCACGTACACTTAGGTATACTAAATGGCTTGTCCACACGTACCAAATTCCCTCAAAAGCAATAAGTATGTTGTGTAAGTCATGCCAAAGGGGGGGAACCCTACCACTAGCCCAACAAACTGCATAAACCTCATATAGGCGTCAAACCTAGGGAACTCATATTTAGTTTGTTGGTTACTATACGAAACTCTGTCAAAATGCCGCCGAGATTTTCACGCCATTAGCCATTTTTTAAAACAAGACCCTGTCCATGAGCCTGAAAACAAGTCCAACCGTGTTTTACACATTTTTCAAACCTAATTTTTCCAGGCTCGGGTCCTATTCGACATTTTTTGCATTTAGGTAAACCTAACACAAGTGAAAACATAATAATAATAATAGTAATCATGCTGAGATTCTTCTCTTATTTTTTCCTCCATTTTTTCTTGAAAAATAAAACACCAAAAGTATTTTTCCTCCTTTTATCAAAAATGCCAAAAATATTTTTCCTCATTTTATTAAAAATACCAGAAAATAATTCTTTCTTCCCTCTTTAAAAAATAAACTCAAACCATTTTTCCTTATTAGATCGATCCCATACCCGATTCTTGGCCTGGCTCCCTATTGGATTCGGTCTTCCTTCAAACTTCCCCAAAGCTTCGCCAATTCCTCTGTTACTTTATCTGTGTTTGGATTTTACCTTCATCGACTCTTCATAAAAAACATCTACCAAGCACCGAATGTGCAGCCTGATCTGTGGCAATCTTAGTCTAACTCAGTGCCAAGATTGACAACCTTTAAATCGAGGTCCATGAGATGTAGCGAAATCGAGTTTAGGTTCTCGAAGAAATTGAGGTTCTCTTTCCTCATGCCATGGGTCCACCCACTCCCGAGCCTATTTGTGTCCTAAAAGAATATCATCATGCTTCGTGTGCCCCGCTGCTAATAGATCGTCGCCAACTCAACTACCTATGCCAAACCTTTCCCAGTGAGGGAATAACTTGCCAGTTCCTATTGATCCAAAGGAGGAGGAACTGAACAAGGTCAAGAAAGACCTCAAACTGCTGTCCAAAATTTTTACCAAGTTAAGATATTCGATAACTACATGAACTACACCCATATGTCTCCATATCCCAAATTAAGATTGTCGAAGAAGTTCAAGATGCTAACAATCGAGAAGTTCGGGGGTAGAGGGACCCCAATTATGTGCCTTCACAATTATCACCATGTCATGACCCGTCTTGGCACCTTTAAAGAAATAATGGCACAGATGTTTCAATAGACTTTGAAAGAAAGCACCCTACGATGGTTCCTATCCCTCGAAGAATCTAAAATTCGTACTTTATAGGATGTCACCCCAGAATTCATATCTCTGTACAAGTAAAACGATGAACTAGAAGTTACATATCGTGATCTTGAGACTCTTAAGCAGAACCCTTAGGAAACAGTTAGGAGCTTCATAGGAAGGTGGAGAGAGAAAGTCCCTACTATGTCCAACCGACCCTCCAAGGAGGAACAAGTCAGTATCATGAAGAAGAATTTCTTTCCCCATATCCGAGTGACTATGGGAGGTTAGTATTATCCACACTTTTGAACCCTCCGAGAATCGTGTGTAGAAATTGAAGAAAATGTTACCAAGGTAGAAACCGAGCCGAAAAAGTTGATCGGAAAATTTATTTCCAAAAAGTAAGAGAAGTATTCTAATGCTAAAGTCCCAACCATTAATAATATCTCCCAACCTGCTACCTCTTGGGCATCAGAAAGTCTCCCTAATCCTTCTAGAAAGGAATACACCGAGCTCCACGATCCCTTATCCAAAGTCTACCAAGCCTTGTTAAGCCGAAACCTCATCAAACCCGTAGACTCCCATCCATTACCAAACCCACTTCCCAAGAACTTTAAAACTGATGCCCACTATGACTTTCACCAATCCGCGGGCCATACTACCAACTAGTACTTCCATCTCAGAAACTTGGTTCAAGGCTTGATTGATCGGGGTCTCATCGCTCCACCAAAAGATCCTAAACCCAATACCACTCATAACCCACTTCCCGCACATGCAAATGGCATATTTATAGAGAATGACCCAGAATTTGATCCATCTACTCAAATTGCTGTTAGTAAAGCACCTATTATACCCATAATTTCACTCAAACCGCTCAAAAGTTGCCCGTAGTTTCTCCTACACCCTTCTTGCTTCACCGACCAAGATCTGTCACTCATCATAAGGGCTTCTATTACCGTTCGTTCCCGGTTTGAATGGAAAAATATAGAGTTACCTACTGTATTGAACCAACTTTTAGAGTTCGGGCTGAAATTGCCCGCAGAAATGATCGTCGATTATTGCAAATTCAATGGCTTATTCATGAAAGCCCAAAAATGGGCTCGAGAATCAGACAAATGGTAGGTATCCATTAATAAAGTCATCTTATATGACGTGGTAAAGATTATGGCTGATATATTTCAATAGACTAGCGAAATCTGTAGCATTTTTGAACTACTCACGACTTTGAAGCTTCAAGGGTGGTTGGTCCCTTCACTCTTGCATCTCCCCGTTGAGTGGGAAGATTTATATGTGGAATCCATCGAGGTTATTGAATGAATCAATTTATCTTGGCAAGAACACAACATCGCGACCGAATGTGGGGATAAATTTAATAGCTCAAACGATGAATCAAGTCGGGGAAAAGTCAGTCCAGTAATCAGCATGTGCGAAATAATATCCTTCGAGGACCTGTTAGGGGAAATCAATAAAATATCCATTTAATGAGAAGTAGATAAAAACACGGGGTTCTTGTTCTTCCCCAAATCAGGGAGACACTACAAGGATTCGAATCCTCAGTCGTAGAATATAGATAAGGGAAAGGGAGTTGCCTTAGAACTTTCCATGCCATAAATGACCGCTGAGGAAACCAAATTCCTCAACCAACTCAAGAAGACCCAAACTAACATAAACTTATAGGGATTTTTCTTGTCCTCCCAACTATACCTAAATGTTCTGGCAAAAGCTTCTCACCGAGACCACAGTTATTCCTTCTACTACCCCCGAAGAAGCTTCAAACTTAGTTGGGTCCTTGATCTCCACTAGACTTCTTTCCTTCTCTAAAGAGAAAATTCCAAATATCGATCCTGGCCACAACCATGACCTCAACATATCCATTGAAGTGATGGGAAAGACAGTCCTACTCTCACTCGTTGACAACGAATCCGATCTCAATGTTTGTCTGCTCAGAACTTTCAATTTCTCAGGGTTCAAAGTCAGTGACCTCACTCCTACTTTTGCTGCAGTGCGTGCTTATGATAATACTCCTCGAGAGGTAATGGGATCCATAAAACTCACAATAGGGGATGGCCCTATCAATCCTATCACCGAGTTCCAAGTTATTGACATACCAGTATGTTTCAATCTACTTCTTGGTCGTGCATGGCTTCACAACATCCGAGGGGTATCTTTTTCTCTTCATTTGAAACAAAAGTCCTTTGCTAATGGCCATGTTATTACCATTTTAGGGGACGTTGACAATATAGACAGTGCAAGCACTAGTAACCCGATATTGGAAATCCAGCATGGGACGAATGACGTGCTTCTCTCTGGCTTCAGAGTTAATACCCTTCCCCTTCCAATAAGAGATAATTTTAAAGATCGAGTATGTCCAGAACACAACCCACACGATAACGTCAATGTGATACAAATTTTCAAAAAATGCATTTCATGCCCAGATTGGGGATTGGGCGACGTGAACAAGGAATCCTTGAGCTCATAGTCTTGAAAGAGGCCTTTCCCTTATGTGTCCTGGGTTATCTGCCTTCACCCGAAGAACTCTAAGAGTTTTGCCAACCACGACTAAAAAGCGGTTTAAAAGATGCAAATATTGTTTCGAGAGATTCTATGAATGGAAGATTTATCAAAGAGGGCGAAAACTTCCTTTTTTATGACTTCCTTGAACCATGATATGACCACGTCGATAAGAAAATGAAACCATAGTTACAAATCAGCTAACTACTCTTGGGCCGAAGACTGCTAGCATAAAGTGCAATCTATCACTAAGAAAGCCGTAACAGTCATCGAGGTCTCCGAGAAAAGTGATTTCGAAGACTCATTCAACCTGCAGACACTGAGGTTGATTCTATGTATGATCCATTCAGAAGCTACACCATTGGACTTGTCCACTCTGATCAAGGCCGTTGACAGACCTCTTCTCAACTAGAATGCTATACCAGTCCAACCTGCTGAGATTCAACCCAACGTTGATGTTTTCCCTATCTTTTCCCCTGTTGCTGCTTCTTTTTTTCTAATATCAATGTAACCGAGACCTCATTTGATGAGGTTCTTAATGTTATTTTTCTCGAAAGTGAAATAAACGAAGATTTTGAGTATCTTGTTGTGCCTTATATTAATTATCTTGATTCTAATCAGACTCTTTATGATGATGACTTTGCAAATGAAAAATTCACAACTGATCTTAATAAGGTTAATAACAAACAACATAATCGTGTTCAAATTAATAAGGATGATACTGTTGTTATCAATACCGGTTCTAGTATCCAACATCATGATATTAAGATAGGGTCCACCCTTAACGAGCATGAGCTCGTGAAATTTGAAGAAATACTGAAAGAATTTATGGACATCTTTTCATGGTCCTATGATGACATGCCTGACATCGATCTGGAGATATCTCAACATGAGATACCAACATTCTCAGAATTCAAGTCGGTTAAACATAAGCTAAGGAAACTCCACATCGAATGGTCGCTCAAAGTCAAAGAAGAAGTAGTCAAGAAGTTGAAAGTAGGCTTCATTTGTGTGATCGAATATCCCATATGGATCGCCAACATTGTCCCCGTACTAAAATTAGGAGGAAAAGTCCACATGTGCATCGACTATCAGGATTTGAACAAAGAATCTCCAAAGGACGATTACCCATTGACCAACATAGACATGGCTATGGAGAATAAAACTAGACATGCCATCAAGTCATTTATCGATAGATTCACTGGATATAACCAAATCATGATGCACCCTGATCATCAGGAAAAAAATGCATTCATCACCCCCTAGGGAACCTTTTGTTACACTATTATGCCATTCGAGCTTAAGAACGCTCGTGCTACCTGCTAAAAGGCTTCCACAACCATCTTGAATGATCTGATACACAAGGACATGATTATTAAGTCTAAAACTTGTGAAGGTCACGTTCCCGACCTTTAAACGTTCTTCGAATGACTGCGACGATATAAAATGCGGCTACACCCACATAAATGCATTTTCGGCGTCACGAAAGGAAATCTTTTGTGATTCCTTGTTAGCAAGAAGGGAATCGAAGAAAACCTTGCCAAACTAAAATCCATACTTGAGATGCCACCACCACAGACAAACAAGGAAGTCTGGGGATTCCTGAGTAAACTTTAGTACATCAGTCGATTCATCAACCAACTAACTTCTATTTGTAAGTACATATTCAAACTCCTCTGAAAGGATTATACTAAAGCATGGATTGAGGCCTGCCAAGAAGCCTTTCACAGAATTAAGCGATCCCTTACCAAACCTTCGGTGCTCATGCCTTCGTAGCCAAATCTCCCTCTATTCCTATACTTGACCGTAACAGATACTGTAGCAGGTGATTTTCTAGCTTAATATATCGAAGAATCTTTAAAGGAAAGAGCCATTAACTATACCAGTTGAAAATTAACTGGGTACGAAGTCAACTAAAATGCCTTGGAGAAAGCATGCGTCGCCCTAGTCTGGGTCACTCAAAAGTTAAGACATTACATGCTCGCCTTTCCCATCAGACTTGTATCCCATATGGATCTTATCAAGTACTTGCTAAAAAATCCCTCTCTCTCCATTCGAATGACCCGATGGTTGATGTTGCTAGCCGAGTTTGATATTATTTACGTCACGCAGAAATCTATAAAAGGGATAGCCATCTCTGACTACCTTGCTGACTACCCTATGAAAGAAGCTGACATTTGGGTCTTTGAATTCTCATATGAAGATATTCTCTGCACTTCTCAAGTGGACCTCCGATGGAAAATGTTCTTTGACAGCATTACCAATCAGAAAGAATATGTTATTGGGATACTCCTGATTGCCCTTGATGACTCTCATACTCCCATTACCATCAAGCTAGATTTCCCCTGCACAAACAATATGACCGAATACGAGGCATGCATTGTAGGCCTTAAATTCTCCCTTAAGAAAGGTATCAAACACCTAGATATCTATGGAGACTCTGCCCTCATCATTAGCCAAGTCCTTAGAATATGAAAAGTCAAAGATGAAAAGCTTTTACACTTCCACGCCCACCTAAAAGAACTGGACTCCAAGTTTCAAGATGTCACCTTCCACTACCTGTCTCGCGTAAAGAACATCTTAGTCGATACCCTTGCTACTGTGGCCTCTATGGTCGATATGCCCAAGGGAATAACATTGGCCCCTTCCTAATCCAAAAATAAGCTATGCCAACCCACAGCTACCACATTGTGCTTATCACTGAGGAAGATTCTGATAGGATCGACTTATGGTATTATAATATTTGGCGCCTCCTCAAACATGGTAGGTATCCTAGAGATGCCGATAAGAAAAACTTTGTGACCTTTCGCAAACTGGATGACCATTACATCATCTGTAATAAAGCACTGTTCAAGAAAAACTTCGATAGAACCCATTTTCACTGCATTGCAGGGGTTGATGTTGAAGAAATGATGCAAAAGATCCACAACAGGGAATGCGTACCCCACATGAACAGTCATATGCTTGTTAAGAAAATCATCCGTTAAGGGTACTTTTGGACCACCATGGTTCAGGATTGAACTACCTATGTTAAAAAATGCCTTAAATGCCAATAGTTTGACAATCTTCAATACTTACCCCCTTGAGAATTATACAACATGACTTCTCCCGGGATGTTATCCACTTGGGGAATTGACATCACAGGGAAGGTCACACCCAAAGTTTCAAATGGGAATGATTTCATCCTAGTCTCCATTGATTACTTCACCGAATGGATCGAAGTCGAGTCATACGCAGTGCAATATGCTAAGAAAGTGGCTAGCTTTATCAGATAGAACATCATTTATCGATACGGGGTTCCCCATGAGCTAGTATCAGATAATGGGTTATACTTCAAATTCGAGGTCACAAAACTAGTCTACGAATACGGGATTCAGAGACACAAATCTTCTACCTATCGATCCCAAACCAATGGTGTCATCGAAGTTTCCAATAAAAACCTCAAAGCCATCATAAATAAAATGACCTTGAGTTGGGGGTGATCAGATCCCTTACTCCCTCTAGGGATATCTCACTTCAGTTGTAACATCTACCGGGACTACCCCTTATTCTCTGGTATATGACATGGAAGCAGTCCTACCCGTTGAGCTAGAAATACCTTCCCTACACCTCATGCTCGAGAGTAGAGTTACCAAAGAAGACTGGCATCAGATCCGCTTCGTCAAACTGTTACTCTTGGATAAAAAGGGGCTGAAGGCTCTATACCACATACAAGGGTACCATTATCGGATAACACGATCATTCAACTGAAGAGTCAAGGATCGTGGTGTCCAGGAAGGAGAGCTGAACCTTAAGAAGATCATAGAACTCGTCTGGGACCCTAGTAAAGAAGATCCTATCAGGTGACACCGCTATGCTCACAGACCTCGATGGAGAAGAGATGGTGCATCCAGTAAACTTGGAGCATATCAAGAAGTTCTACCTTTAATCCAAAATCTCGGCGCGCTATGACTCTTCTCATCCCCCTTCTATTCTAAAAAAAATCTCTTCATTTCATTCTACCTAAAACTACGTTGGGCCTGATCCTCTCAAAAACCTTTTTTCTGGAACTCATAAAAATTTTCAAAACCCCTAGAGGTATGTAGGAAAATCATACACCTTACATGGGCACGGTTCCTTTTCTTTTCACAAAATGCTACTCTTTTCTAACCTCCAAAAATGGGGGTTCATTTTATCATTTACATGAACAAAAGGATTATGTTTACCTTAGCGATTGTTATACATAACTCAAATGCAAAACTCATCAATCGGCACAACAAAATATGATCAAAATCATTTTTTATTTCAAAAAAAGAAAATACATCGCCATTACAGAAAGTATCAGTTAAAGGAGTTAAAACAAATCACCCCTTTCATTGACTCAAAACCAGTCCTAAAACAACAACCTTGTCAAGCTACACTAAAAAACCAGAAAAATACAAAAAAGCTTCACATCAATTTTCCCCAACTTCAACCTTATCATCATCAGCCCCTGGAGGTTCCTAGATTTCCCCCACCTAGTTAATATGCCGAATGCGCTCCATCGAGAGGTACGCCATGACTAGTCTGGGAAAAACCACTACCCCCTTCCATGGTGTCAAAAAGAACAAACCACCTCTAGCCGGTCTCTTCTGCCAGGATATTTTCCACTAATCATTTCTACAACCACTTTAAATAATCCCCGGGTACATGCCAGACCCTTCCTATAGATTGAGATGGATGGGTAGACGATCGACGACTGTCCCATAAATAACCCAACATCATGCGCCGGGATTCAGTCAGGTCCTCCACCAAAAAGAATTTCAGTGTGCGAGGAGGAAATATTTGCTCTTACCCAGTTTGGCATAGAAGCCGCCAAGGGAAATAGAATGAAGTCTATCGCAACCAACTAAGCATGCATATCGTTACTCTTCCATCTCCAGAACAGGCTATAATTCTCCCCACCATGGCACCGACCAACGGAGACACCAGGCTCTATACTCCACAAACCAGTTGACACAATTCTCTACAGATGGAATAAAACTAATAAAGTACCGAGAAAAGAAATTTGGCACACCAGCCAAGGGATACTTAGGAGGAACCGCTAGACAAAACCTCTCAGCAAGACACATGAATAACATCATCGGGCTCCCCCTTAGAAAATCGTAGCAACCTTGAACAACATCACCGGGATCTCCCTTTGAAAATCAGACCGACCTTCTCTCCAAGCATCAAGACCATTCAAGGTCTCAGCCAGTATCACCGCCATAGGACTACGACAGTAAGACATCCACACTGTTATCAAAGCCAATTGGGGATCCACCATTAAGTCCCCCGTCACCAATAAAAGCCTCTTAGTAAGGCCCAAGGCAATAACTCCTGCACAACCAGCATCACTAAAACCCTCCACAATCAATCCCCAGTAGCTGCTGAACATCAATGGGAGTAACAGTCATCTCCCAGAAGTTCAAATCTAAGGTGTGGGTAATATCCCATCACCTCTCTCCCAGAGCACACAACACCACAGTAGAACATGACATCTAATCCAAAGTAACAGCTCCAACAAAACTAACACCATTATAGTCTGTTCCAAACACTAGATTTAGCACAATCCAATGAAGGAGACAAGCCCCACTTTACAATCAAGCTTTCTATCCCTCATCCATATGCCAACCAAGCCGCTAAGGCCTTCCTCTATTAAAAAAAGTGAAAAAACTATTTTTTCCTACTTTTTCTCAAAATAAATCCCTTCAAAAGGGAAGCTCTTTTTAAACTAAGCCTCTGAGGCCATCTTCTACTAAAAACGTACAAAAAATATATTAAAAAATTTCCAAAAAACACACTTTTCTTACTCTTTCTCAAAACAAAATCTCAACATCAAATTATATTGTATGTAGAATAAGGCACTAAGTCAAGATAATCTAATAAAATATGCATCTCTTTTTTCCTTGTTGGAGTTTATTTTCAGGTGCAATGCCGCTACATCAAGCATGCAACATGGTCAATGCCATGCTCCCCCAGTCAATGATGAATCTGTAAGAAAATCCCAAAGGGAAAGAACCAGAATTAGATGTCACCTCATCTACCTTACAACCCTCTCTCCTAGGTACTAGACGTACCCAAACTCGTACGACTGCAACCTCCTCATCTGCACCTGCATACCCATAACCCCCGCGGATTCATCCCCCAGGGATAGAAGGTCACCTGCAATCCCCCACAGAGAGTCAACATCTACTCAAGAGACAAAAATGTCAGAAAAATCCAAAAGTTACTTGAAAAATTCCTAAAAAAATCAAACAAATATTGGAAGATTTCTTCATCAAGAAAACCACTTTTTTTAGCACTAAACTCTAGAAATCCCTAGTAGGATTATTATTACGCTCTTATCCCCAGCATAATCCCTAGTCGGATAAATCTTACACTACTACTCTCAACATATCCGATAAATAGAACCGAGGATGCTCCTGTATCCAAGTATATTACAATTTCCCAACGGAATGTCAAATCTCCAGTCTAAACCAGTCCCCCAGTGAAACTTCAAGATGCGCCTGCATCAAAATCCCTCATGACTTACCTAACAAAGTTATACCCTTTCAAAATAACATAATCCCCAACCAGATGTCTCGAGGGTAAGTCCTTCCTCAGTAGAGTCTTAAAATAACACAATCCTCAGTGAAACCACAGATGCATCAGCATACCTAAGGCAATTTGAAAATTTCCTACAAAGAAACTCCTCGAGTTATAACTTTAGGTCCTCAGAATTGACCTCTACCTACAGAATCAGTCGTCACAACTTTAGGTTCTCAGAATTGACCTTGACCCGCAGAATCGGTCCCCTCAACTTGAGTTCCTCTGAATTGACCTCGACCTTCAGAATCGACCGTCACAACTTTAGGTCCTCAGAATTGAATTCGACCCACAAAATCGGTCCCTATAATCCTAGGCCCTCAAAATTGATCTCAACTCGCAGAATCGGTACCTATGACTTTAGGTCCTTAGAATTGACTTCTACCCACGGAATCGATCCCCTCAACCTTAGGTCTTTAAAATTAATCTCGACCCACAGAATCGGTCCCTTCAACTTTAGTTCCTCAAAATTAAACTCGACCCGTAGAATCGATCCCCTCAACTTTAGGTTCTCAAAATTGACCTCGACCCGCAGAATCGATCATCACAACTTTAGGTCCTTAAAATTGACCTCAACCTATAGAATCGGTCCCGATAATTTTAGGTTCTCATAATTGATCTCGACCCGTATAATCGGTCCTTACAACTTTAGGTCCTCAGAATTGATCTTGACCCACATAATCAGTCCTTATAACTTTAGGTCATCATAAATGACCTCGACACTCAGAATCAGTCCTTACAACTCTAGGTCCTTAGAATTGACCTCAACCCTAATAATCGGTCCCTATAACTGTAGGTCATCAGAATTGACCTTGACCCACAGAATTGGAACAAATTTAGGTTCTCAGAATTGTCCTTGACCCATAGAATTGGTCCCCTAAACTTTAGGTCCTCAGAACTGACGTTGACCCTTGAATCGGTCACCCCTAAGACAACCTTATGTCCTAAGAATTGACCGTCATCCTCTAAATCGGTCACCCCTTTACTTTTGATCCACATAATTGACCTTAAACACCCTATTTCCCAACGTCAATGTGGTGTCTATTCGACGGACTTCACTTGTTCCAAGCTCACCCATCGAGGGGATTTGTAGACAACACATTCTAGGACCCCCTAAGCATCTCCTTAGGTCCCTAGTACTTCCTCCTTCACCATAAAACCTAGGTCATACTCTGAGTACTAATCAGGAGGTCAACCCGTTTGACTTCTATCAACTCTCCAACTTGAGCAAAGCTCTTTAGATACTCGAAGGGCTCTGAATCCTATTTCCAATGGTCTGCCTCGTGTATGATCCAACCTTATGGTACAGACGAATGACCCATTTCACTCCAAAGGGTCACCAGGCACTTTTAGGCCCATTTGACCTTGGTCAACTCTATAAAGTGAGTGAAGATCTTTGGAACATCGAAGAGCCCTTATAACCTTTCTAAAGGTTCATCCCTTGCGAGAATCTGCCTCACAATTCAGACGAATAATCTGTTTCATTTTTATCCAAAAGATCGAGGGGAATTTTCGAGCCCCATTTGACCACAGTCCATTCCTTAACCTTGGATTGGCCCCATGAATTCTTAAAGGGCTCTGAGTACCCTTTCCTACGGTTCATCCTGTGCGTGATTTAGACTTAAATATTGCATTTTACGACCAGTTTTCTGAAAAAATCTGCAAAGGACTGCCGAATGGCAAACCCATTTCCCTGCCTATCGGCAGTGTGTCTGGGGTTTCCTGTCGATAGGCAGGACAAGGACACTGTCGATAGGCACCCCATTGACCCTATATAAGGAAAGCATGATCTCACTTCAAAAGTCACCTTAGAAACACTCCTCTCAGTGATCTCAACAACATTCTCTCGAAGTTAGCGTGGTTTCCATATTGAAACCTCTCCCCCACATTCCATTTCCATCCTTTCCTTACCCAATTTGGCAAATTCCCTTCCCTCTCCTCCTACCATATTCATCCACTTGAAAGGGCATCCCTTCAACATTCAAGATCAACTACAAGGCTTCAAAAGAAGGTCCAAATCTTTCACTCTCTCTTTAAATTATCTTATTTTCGCATTAGTTACTTAATTCTTATTTTAGCATTTTTTTCACATATTACTATCCAACGTTTTCTATTAGTAGTATTGTAACATACTATACTTTATATTTAAAACCCAAAAAAATAAGAAAAAGAGGGTTCTCTTGTAAATTACCAACGAGGACTTCTCACTGCATTTTCTCACACTAAAACATCCTTTTTCCACACACACACACATATAAGAAAAGTTCCTGATTGGATTTATGAGATAAACCCCACACCATTTATATGAGAGCTACATGGACTTTGATGCCTTTTTAAGTTACGTAGGCGTCTTGGGTAATATCCGAGATTCGAGTCCTCTTTTATTTTTATATTACTTTCATATCATATATTTGTAATTCATGCTTGCGTCTTGTCCAACCTACACCATCGTCCTTTTATAAATGATCGGTGACCCGACAAATGCATACATAATATTTTGTTTACTATTTTGGGAAAACTCCTAAGAATGACCTCACCCCGCCTTTATTAATGATGCGAGTCGAGTAATTCCACTCTTCATTTATATATACATGCACAAACTTCTCGTAGTTATTAAGGAGAAGAATAACACATGCCCATGGAAGACCGAAAGGGGATATGAGTGCCTAACACCTTTTCATTCCGTAACTTAGTCCCCAAATCCTTGAACTATTGTTTTCGCAAGCATCAATAAGTCCTTGATGTCGTTCTCTCGAGGTGACAACATTTTTTTTTGCATGTTTTATGCAAAATAGGCTAACGACTCTATCTCTATACATAACCCCAATTGACAATGGCCAAAGTGCCCCAAGGAAGGGCACGTATACCCGTGTGCACGCGCAACGACACAGGGAGGGATGACCACACATATTGAAATGGATTGTGGGCAAAACTAGTGGCAACCTTGTTATCACATTACATGTTCATTGCCTCCCGTAATAGATATTCTAACTCATTTAACGTAGTTCGTAACTATAACAACTCATAAATTCCATATGCCACGGATTCGAATTCTGCCTCTGCACTAGATCTAACTATTACAGATTGTTTCTTTCTTCGCCAGGAATCAATATTACCACCAACAAATGTGAAATATCCTAAAGTTGATCAATGATCAGTTATGAACCCGACCCAATCAGCATTAATATAAGCTTCGATACGTAAGTGACCATGTATCCCAAATAATATGCCCTTACCAGGTGAAATTTTGAGGTAACGAAGAACATGATACACTGCCTCGAGGTGAGAAGATCGGGGAACATGCATAAACTAACTAATCACACTAACAACATAGGCTATATCTGGACGAGTGAGAGATAAGTAAATTAGTCACCCAACCAAATGCTGAAATCTCCCCACTTCGTCAAGTGACTCGCTATCCATGTCATTTAGCTTATGTTCTTCTCAATAAGAGTATCAACAACTCTTTTACCAAGTTGACATAATTAAACCATCATATCTAACACATACTTTCATCAGAATATGAACACTCCTTTCTTGGATCTACACATTTCAATTCCAAGAAAGTATCTCAGTAACCTAAGGTCTTTAACCTCGCTCTTAGTTCCCAAGAAATATTTTATGCACTCTAGCTCTCCAGGATTATCTCCAGTGATACCAATATCATCCACATATGCAATAAGAGCAGTGGCACAACCTTGATACTTTTTTATGAAAAGAGTATGATCCTCTTGACTCTGTGTGTACCCCACCCTCTTCACTGTTGTGCTAAACCTCTCAAACTAGGCATATGGAGATTGTTTCATCTCGTACAAGGCCTTATTTGTTCTGTACACTAAATCTTTACCATCAATAAGTTTGAATCCTGGAGGCATCATCATGTACACTTCTTCCTCCAAATCACCATGAAGGAAAGCATTATTATATCCAACTGGTATAATAGCCAAGATAAATTTACTGCTAAGGAAATAAGGACACGTATAGAGTTCATCTTGGCAACTAGAGAAAATATCTCATGGTTATAAATCCCATAAGTCTGAGTAAAGACCTTTGCAACTAGTCGGGCTTTGTACCTCTCGATTTTCCCATCAGATTTATAATTTATTATGTAAACCCATTTGCAACCTACTGCCTTTTTCCTCTCAACAATTAAATAACATCCCATTTACCATTTTTCTCAAGAGCCTCTATTTCCTCAACCATGGCTCTCTTTCATTGGATTTGATGAAGGTTATCTGAAATGTTAGTAGGAATAAAATTAGAATATACACAAGAAGGGAGGGCACAATATGTTTGACAAACTAAGAAATAAGTTATTTCGTACAATCACAAACACCCTTACGAATGGCAATAGGGACATCCTTATACACCGAGGGATTACCTGGATTAAGAGAGACTTTATGGTCCTGAAGTGAGGCAATGGCTTGTTTTTCTATTTTAATGTAAACAAGTGGATTATTTCCTTGATGAAAATCATTAGTGTTAGTAGCAGTATGCATCGACATAAACTCCCCCTGAATAGAAATAAGAAATGGAAGAGGACATTTAGGTTGAGTGGAAGGCATGTTATTTATACTAAGAGAAGTTTCCCCTTGTAGAGAGTCCCCAGTGGTGGATAAAAAAGGTACCAACTCAAAGAATTTAATATACATGGAGACAATAAGATGACGAGTGGTGGAATTATAAAAATGATACCCCTTTTGAGTGGCGGGGTATCCTAGGAACACACACCAGACTATCTTAGGATCCATTTTATCTGTCCTGTGATAAAGGTGAACATGACAAACACACCAAAAGACTTTTGTTGGAACACTCAATAGAGGAGAGTTAGTGTGTAAAATAGAAAAGGAGTATTAATTACCAATAACTCGAGACGACATGTGATTAAGGAGATAGACTGCAATTAAGGTTGCATCAGCTCAGTATGATTTAGGCACTCTCATACCCATAAGAAGAGAACGAGTTACCTTTGTAATATGAAGTTATTTTATTTCAGCTACACCTTTTTGTTATGGTGTATCAACACACAAGGTTTGATGTACAATCCCAGTATTATAAAAAAATGAGGCAAGACCACCATACATAAACTCCCCTCCATTATCAGATCGAAATATCTTGAGGGGACAGTTAAACTGAGTACAAACCATCTTATGAAAGTTTTTAAAAATGGAATGAACTTTAATTTTATTCTTTATGATATAAAGCCAAGTATACCCGCTAAAGTCATCAACAAATACCATAAAGTATCAAAAACCAAGTAAGAAAGTAGTAGGTTCAGGACCCCACACATCATAATGAACAAGCTGTAAAGGAATTTTAGTTTCATTAATACAAGTAGGATAATGGACACAATATTGTTTATCAAGAACACATGGTTCACAATTTAACTCAATAGGTGAAATAGAAGCAAACTGAGGAAGAACATGCTTAAATAAAAGAATAGGAACATGACCTAGTTTATTATGCCATCGTATTAACAGATCTTTATTCACATTACTAAACATGACACTAGACTGATTAGAAATATAATAAAAAATTAGCCTGACATACAACAACTACAGTCCATTGTCCTCACGCCCACTTCCAACCGTTTTTCTCGTAACCAAGTTATGAAAAACACAACGGGACGGAAAAAATGTCAAACTACAATTCAAAATTTTGGTAATGTGACTAATAAAAAGAAGATTATTGGTATGTTTTAGAGCATAAAGAACGGAGGAAAGGGTAATATTTGGAGAAGATGGAATCGTGACCTTCCTCATAATGGGAGCAAACGATCCATCAACCACTCTATTCTTATCCCGAGCAGAACATATACTGTATAAAGAAAACTCAAATGTCATACCAGTCATATGATCAGTGGCTCTAAAATTAATGATCTAAGGGATCACACCACGTGATATGGAAAAATGATGTACCGAATGAGAAATACACGCCTGAGCAAAATTAGAGGTAGGGGGAGCATCAAAAGTGGTCTCGAGATCGAGTTGAACTAGCCTCTGTTGAAGATACACATTATCTTATATGAGATGATCAAAATCTTGTATAGCCATATTCTTTGACGGTCTAGGATAGGAACAACTAGTAATGGAAGGCTTATTCGCTGCATTATGTGCCAAGGGAGGTCTCCTGAATGGAACAACTAACACTACTGGACTTCTAACTGGAGGGGTTCTCTGTCTAATAGAGGTTGAGGCTGGTCTCCTATGAAGATCCCAATAAGTTTCTTGGGTGTGATCGGTGTGACTACAATGGTCACACTTTAGGTGGCTTTTGTCATGTTGTCTTCCTCCCTTGGAGGATTTTTTTTTGTTCCATTATTAGGTGGCAAGAGCAAACCTCTCAGACAGAGTTACTTCTGATTCAACCTTATGAAACATAGCCTTCTTCCTACTTTCCTCGGCTTGTATATAAGAGAAAATGTCACTAACAAAAGTAGGGGTTAGATACCTACCCAACACTTGGACCTTTGCATGATCATATTATGGGTGAAAACCACCAAAAAACCCATAAATACGACTTCGTTCTATTATAGCTCGATTGGCATTAACGTTAACTGCATAAAAATGTACATAGTCTTGGAAGGGTCATACTCTTACCACTTTCCTCACAGAGAATGGTAATACATAGAAAGAGATTGGTCTTTATGTTTAAATTTTGCAATACTCTTCTCAAGTTCATACAACTTAGCACAATTTCCAACGGACGAATACATTTCTTCTACTGAAGTCCACAACTCTCTTACCATTTTCACAAACAGAAAATACTTTCTAATTTGTGGTTCCATTGACTGCAACAATCAAGTCATAACTAAAGCATTATCATCCCCAATCACAGTATTTAGGGTCGTTCGTGGGGGGATAAGGTACAATTTCATCAACGTGGGCAATCATTTTATGGACAATAATGTACATACGAGCAAATTGATCCCACTGCATATAATTTGTTTCATCGAGTCTAATAGTCATAATACACGTCTGGATGATGATCAATGCTATTACCTATCGTAGGAGTCACACATGTAAAAGAAATTGTTACTCCTAATTTGTCTTCAATGGTAGATATGTTTATAAATAGTTTCTGGGCACACACCTCTAAAAAAATAGCAAATACCAATAGTGAAGAGAACTACCTCTTTAACACACACACCAGAACCACTAACACATAATAACTATTATGATGGGTATCCGAACATCAAATTAATGACCCAAATAGAAGAACGAGGCGGACTTGAACTTTTAACTAGCAACGAAGTAGACTTTACCTAAACAGTGCGAGAATAATGAGAATCAAAGGAAAAATATACGGATCTGTGTAGGTCAGGTCAAAATACAATGATCCTGAACTTGCGATTTAAAAATGGGTCACAAAGTTGTGGATGGTATTAACACTTCTCACTTTTCAAAAATACCTTTGCATATACTAGGGGTTACACACAACTTTATGGATTCAAAACCGTACCCTTAAGATTTTCACACTAGGCTCTAATACCATGTTAGATTCATGAGATAACCATTTTATATAATAGGAGGGAAAAAAGAGAAGAAGTAGAGAAAGATAGATAAGATAGATATCAATAAAGAGGAATGAGTGAATGAATTATGTCATTCATCTCCCATCACATTCTACCTATAACATAAAGTTTCAATATTGACACATAGGTCTTTACAGAATTAAATGACATAATTGAACTGTTACAAACAAGCCCCTCATAATAAGAAGCACCTTCGAGATGAGCGAGTTACTACTAGGTATCAGTAAGAGTAAAATGTTGCACCGTAATGATGCCAAGAAAATTTGGACAATGAAGCCCATAGAGATAAGCGCAAATGTGTCCGTATAGCGCATACTCCTAGTCCTCAAGCGAGCAAATATCACAGTTGAGGGAAAAACACCCATCACCGAAAGGATTGTTCTCCTCAAGGAAACTCACCAGGAAGCATTACACCAAAATTGGCTATTTATCATTATCAAAACCTTGACAAGTGGAACTTGTCATGGTCAAATACCGTGTTAGGAATGGGGGTGACAACTAATTTTTCCCGGACTTGTCAACGTCAAAGTCCATGACAAGTTTTTCCTTATTAAGGTCAAAGTCCGTGATAAGTTTTCCTTTGTCACGGACTTATCAATGACGGTCAAAGTTCATGACAAATCTGGGCAGCATAATAAAAAAAACTGTTGGGCAGTATGGTCACTGTTTCTGCCCAGCAGTATATTATTTCACCTGTAGTAGCAATCAATGATATATTTTAATAATAACTAACAACAATCAACAATAATATTATTAAAAACCACCATATATAGATAAGAAACATGATCTATAAACCCAATTTTGAATGTTAAATACATATAATTACATAAAAAGTGAATGTTCATTGACCACGGCTCGTTGTTGATATACTCTGAGTAAAACACTTTCTTGACATTTTGAAAAGCATAAACAAATGGCTCATAACTCACATGCACATTGCTCTTCATCTTGAACAAATCAACCATGATCAAATTGCCACTTGAATCAACTTTACAAGCATTTTTGTCCTCAACTCTTACCGAATCACAGTAAAATACAACCTCTTTGAAGCTTATATAGTCTAATTTAAATATATTTTGAATGACACCATAGTATGTCATCGATGAGGTTTTTATCTTTCGCACTCGCTAAAAAATAAGTAAGATCCTTCTATGAAATCTCCGAATTCTATACATTTGTATTTTCCTCATACACCCTTGCACCGTATACATAACCGTTCAGTCGATACTTTTTGTACTCGTGTGCCATAAAATTGGGTCCATTAGCTAGACGAGAAAGCCATGATGTCACATCAACCATCTTTTAGAGCTGAGATTATAGATAAATTTATTTAGGTTAATTTTAAAGCTTTCTTGTAATTTTTCATTTAGTAAGAGACATTCTCATAATAATTACCTCGTGTGACACCCATATCCTAGATTCGCTGTCTGATTGTGACATCATTCTTCTTCTTTTATTGTTTGCACATGCATCATATTTTTTACATTGACGTGACGAACATATTATGAAGTTGATAAAGTATAAAAGTTAAAATAATATAAAAAGACAAGATAAACTTACTTTTTCCATTCTTCGACATCTTCATGAGCTTTAAATAGATAACAAGCTACTTGTTCATAATGTAAACTTATTAATTTCACTCATGTGACCATTACAATAACAAAACCTAAAAGCCCGCATGGGATGGATCAAACAAACAACAATAACAAAATTAATTTGATGAAGCATAAGTATGTATACCTTTTGGAAGGAGGGATAACTGTGCAATGCAACTATGAAACATGACTGAGAGAGAGGTAGCAGCGGTGGCAAGGCAATGGTGAGGAGAGGAGAGGAAATAACCTAAACTGTAGAATCAATACATATTAAATCCCAAGGCCAAAATATCATAAAATACTGAATATCAACAATTGAAGTTTTGACAGTAATAAACATTTAAATAATAACACAAAATCTTTTGACTTCTAGTATTAATAATCATTAACTAGATAAACAACCTATATTAACATGTGTAGTATCTATATGTATATTTGTATCTGATATATATATCCAAGAACTTTGATGAAGTGTCTAAAAATTAGAGATCTTATTGATATATAATATCATCAACAATAAATATATGTATAGATACTACATATGGCTACTCCTAATGATACTAATAGTCAAGTTACCTAAAACAATATATTTCATAGCATGCAGGGGTTACGACATAAAATAAAACACGTGTAGGATAGTCCTATCAATAAATATTAACACAAAAGAGAGTTTAGTCCACTAAGTCCCCACCGAAGTACCACAGTAGTAATCCCAAGATTTTCAAAACGTTGAGAACCACACTCAACCTCAACATCTCCTACCACCCAAAAACATATGGCCAAACTAAGAGGGTCAAATATTGCAAATATAAAGACAAATTTATCCTCAGACCTTTATAAAATGGAGCGATACTTCTTTTGGTTAGCAAATAGGGCTTTACTTAAAGACGAATAACAAACAAAAAGATAATGGCCCACATAAATGAAGCAAGAGATGCATGCCTCCAACTCTTGCCCTGGAAAATTGTAGGGGACCCATTAATAATATTCTCAAATGGAAAACTCCACATGTTACCAATTTGTATGGAGGGTATTATGACATTCTTAATTTGATTCCAACAAATTATTTTTATCAAGACAAAGAGCATGGAATAACATAAATACTGAAGCTCTATACACATTGATGTTAAAAAGTCCACTAAAATGTCACAAAATAGTTAAAGGGGAAAATAATCTGAATATCTAATAAATAAATGCCACGAAGTAACCTCAATGTTCAAGTTTATTATAAAGCACTAACCCACGAGGTAAACTTGATTATAATGGATGTAACATATTCATGTATTCTCACATGTAGGAGGTAAAATATAGAATTTTCCTTTTATTATTTCAATGATCAAGATCTAAGCATAATTTATCTCAATAATAGACCATTGCTATCCACCAAGTTTTCCATACATTGGTGCAAAACTATTTCCAATAATTGGAAAAATATTCAACATCTTTATTACAGGTTTGACGTAATATATAACTCCTTACAACAAAAACCAAAAGTAGTAAACAAGAACATGAAAGAGTTGAATACATTCATTTATCCTTAAAAGATTAATTCAAGAATCTTGAAATTACTGAATTTAATAAGATTTGACAACCGTGACGAAGGGAGTAAGCTATCATATGTAACATCTCATATTTATCTTTATAATGTTGTAAGGAATTAAGGACATGAAACAAAATCCGATTATTTGATATATTGAGGTTAAAATGGAGATTTGTCAACAATGCTTTCTTTTCCCAACGTAAGGGGCTAGAGTCATATAACACCTCTCATTTTTGCTTATGCTTTGGTTTGATTTAATTTTATAGGGCAAGCGTTGATTAAAAAATAAATACCTAATATTTTGAGGCTTATGTTTCATACTAGAGATCGTATGCCAGGCTGAGATAATTAAGAAACCATATAAGCTTTCAAATATCACCGAACTTTAAGAGTTATGATCATCACCTCTAACAGTTGATCTTGTTTTGACTCTGTATAGAATAATGTCACGCAAATCACAAGGAAAAATCTACTAACCATATAAAACCATCATAAAAGTTTAAATCTGAGAAAAATATATCAATTCCCAAATATAAGGAAATAAAGACATCTGGCAATAAAAGAAACCACAGCAACAACCAAGAATCCATCATGGAAATAGGATAATATTACTAATCACAAAAGCTCATAATACTTAATTTTTAGAGTCAGTTGTAACAAACTTATCTAACATACTTGATTTTTCTAAGGACTCAATCGAATTGACAATGGAAACTAAGCTATGATATAGAAGACAAGTGAACAAACGATCCTGCTCAGCAGGAATATAATGGACAAAAAGAAATTCCAACTGCAATAAACTATCACCAGTCAAAACACTTCAGTATTTGTTCAAAATCACTCCAATTAGTTGAGATACAACATATTTTCATTATCTGTTCATTTAATTACACAAACTTCTATTAATTTTCTAAAGAAACTCTTTTTCATTAATAGCACTGTCCAGGGAAAAGCACAAGCTGAAGCATTTCACCTTCTATACCATATAAGCATTAAGTGCAATGTTCTCAACCATAAATGGCCAGGCAAATTTATTGAGTGATGAAGTGATTACAAACATCTACTTGTGGGTGTATGATTCACAATATAGGGGGTGAATATTATCAATCCACATCTCCAACATATATCATTTTCCATAGCTGGAAGCTTACATGGTTTGGGGGAATATGTTTTCCACTTAAAAGATCAAGAAATAGAGTTTCGAAACTGTAAACCACACTTTCTAGTGTCACTTTACCTGCCAAATACACAGATATAATCACTCATTTTAACTTTAGTTTAAATTGATACATAATGGCATTAGCATATGGTATAACAGTGCCATAGGTTTTCAAACCATAATGTATAGAATACTGGAAAATAGTGAATAAGGAAGCAAGTGATGATGATACCAAAAATGGTATCACCAAGTCAATATGTTGAGTAAGTTCCAAGACAGACAACAATGGAGTATTGTGGGTAACTCGATTTGTCATCACAGGCCCAAACGAGTAGCCCAATAAAAACGGCCCAAAGTTCGGGCTCTTCACATCTCAACTGAATCCGGTTATGGCTTAGTCTACTCTTAGAATCTCGTAAGGAGATATTCTAGGAGTAGAAGATGGACGTAAGGAAGTCCAACACCCCCACTCCCCAATAACAGACATGTAGATAACAAACCCTAAGCCTGGGGCAAAAGGCATGCAAGATATTCTCTGTAAAACACTCCCCAGAGTACATAGAAATAATATTGAGAGCTCCACCATGGACGTAGGCATTCTTGTTGAACCACGTACATACTGTGTTGTGGGAAACATTTATCTTCCTTTAAGAAAGTCCTCACCAACAAAGGATTTGGAATATCTGGACATAACACCAACGCCCCTCAAGCAGGGGATATCCAAGAACAACGTACCCCTCGCAGGATCAGATCAAAAGTTCGATGTTCAGATAAAAGGGGTCACCCAGAGCGGCAGGCCTCAGAAGAAAGTCAGGGACTAGCGAGGTCCACGCAAATATCCAGGTTGATCGATGCCTATGAGGCAAGGCTCCAAGAGCAAGGAGAGGCCGCTCGCAAGCAAGAGGCTGAGAATGCTTGACTCAAAAGGAGATTAGAGAGGATTGAGAGGGAACTCCATTTCAGCACCAGGCGACATCCATACCGCACTCTTAGTCCTCAGGTGAGCAAGTCTCGTAGTCGAGGAAGGAGCCCTAGACGTAGATCCCAGAGATTTGGGGAGCACGAGTCAGACGACGACTTTCTCGAATAACACAACCAATTTTTCGTGATAGGAGCCCAACTCGAGGTGATGAGGATATACGAAATTTGGTCCGAAGAGAGATGGACAAGCACCCAGATCATCGGGGTGATAGATCAACCAGGGAACTTTCTCGATGAGCTCTCAAGATTCAGATGAAATGCCCCTTTTCAAGGGAGATAGAAGAAGAAGAATCCCTCAAGAAATTTACTATTTCGAGGTTCAAGATCTATGACGGAAAGACCGAACCTATCGACCACTTTAGGTAGTACAGGCAGGCCATGACCCTCTAGAACCACAGGGATGCACTAATGTGCCAAATTTTTCCTTCGATCCTTCATGATTTGGCCTATAAATGGTTTGAGAGGCTCCCTCATAGGTCCATCAGGAGCTTTGAGTCCCTGGACGAGCTCTTCATAACTCGCTTCATTACGAGCTGTTCCCATCCAAAAAGGATGGATGCTTAGATAACAATGAGGAATACGCATCAAGAGAGCCTTCGAGACTACACAAAGAGGTACTGGGAGTTATTTAACAAAATCAAGGACTGTTTAGAACAGGTAGCAGTGGCCTCTTTCAAGATTAGCCTACCCAGCTCTTGCCTTCTGCACCAGCCCCTGACGAAGAAGTAGGCCACAACGATCGATGACCTGATGGATCGCATCGGGAAGTATGACTAGGTGGAATATGTGACCCGCCTCAGTACAGGAGAGAATGGCTGAGCTAAGATCACTACCAAGGGCAACGATAAGGACAAAACCCAAAAGAAAGGAAGCAAGAATGGGGGAAAGGGTAGCTCTAAGAATGGAGGCAAGAACGATATTTCGAAAGAATTTCGGGTAGTAAATATTGTCCTTAAAGAACCAATCTACAAGATCCTAGCAAAGATCAAGGACGAGCCATTTATTAAGTGGCCCAGAAAGATGGGGGAGATCCCTCAAAGATAAACAACGCACTGAGATGCGCTTTTTACAAGGAGGGAGGACATAAGACTGAGCATTGCAAGGCTCTAAAGTCTCACCTCGAAGAACTGGCCCAGACTGGGCACCTGAACGAGTTTGTGGAGAAGATGTCAAAGAAGGTTGCTGCCAATGGAGACACGAGACTCGATAATGTACTTGAGGATGATGCTGGCCATGCATTTGTAGTAATTCATGGGGCATCTGATATGAAGAAAATTCAAAGGAATTCAGCTCGGATGGAAGTAAAAAAGATTAAAACGATAATGCAAGCTCTTTAGATCGATCCAGCGAAGACACAGTCAGGAAAGCATCGGCGAGCAGATAACGATGATTATAGCAAACACATCGTGTTCATAGATGAAGATCTGGTGGGGGTAAGAACCCCACATCATGACGCCTTGATCATTACCCTCAGGATAGCCAACTATGAAGTCGACAAGTTGCTCGTCGACTAGGGAAGCTCATCCGAGGTAATGTATCTCAACCTCTTTAGAAAGTTGAAGTTAAGCGTTGCTGACTTGAAGGAAGCCACTGTCCCTCTAGTTGGCTTCACTGGAAAAGTGACTATTCCATTAGGAAAGATCGTGCTGTCGGTAAGGGTAGGAAGTGTCTCCAAGATTTTTGAGTTTCTGGTGGTCAACATCGACTTGCCATATCAAGCTATCCTCGACAGAGGGTGGCTACATGCAATGAAGGCAGTCCCTTCGACCTACCATCAAAAACTCAAGTACGTAACTGAGCGAGGAGTATGGAGATTCATGAAGATCAGGCAATGGCAAGAAGGTGTTTCATAGCAACCATCCGCCCGAAACCATAAAAGAAGGTCGAGAAGGCCAAAGAGAAGGTCGAGGAGCAAGAAGGTTTGATACCTTCAAATTAGTAATTAGGATATGAAAGGACCGGAGTAGAGGAGACCAGGCTCCTCCCCTCTAAGCGGGTCATTGAAAACCTGGAGGAGATAACATCCAATGGAAGCAAGAAAGACAGGAGTTTCTTGATTGGGACTTCTCTTACAGATCAAGAGAAGAAAGAATTAACCTTACTACTTAGAAGAAACCTAAACATTTTTACGTGGGAACCATACGAGCTACCTGGCATTGATCCCAATGTGGTTTTCCATCGGTTACGCATCGACCCCACTTTCAATCCTATCGCGCATAAATCACGGTGAACTGCGCCCGATAAGGCTAAGGCTGTAGAGAAAGATGCTGAAAAGATACTGGATGAAGGATCCACACGAGAAGTTCAATTCCATAAATGGTTATCCAAGCTAGTAGTAGTTCCAAAGAGCAATGGGAAATGGAGAGTCTGCATTGACTTCACTGACCTTAATAGGGCATGCCCTAAGGACAGTTTCCCTCTCCCAAAGATCGACCAATTGGTGGACGCCACAACAGCTCACGAGAGAATGAGTTTTCTAGACGCATATTCGGGGTATTATCAGATCCCTCAGCATGCACCAGATCAAGACAAGACAGGGTTCATCACGACTATCGGATTATACTGCTATAAAGTTATGCCCTTTGGGCTCAAGAATGCAGGAGCAACTTACCAGTGGCTAGTGACCAAGATGTTCAAAGACCAAATAGGAGATACCATGCAAGTCTACATTAATAATAAGCTCATCAAGATCAAGAAAAAAGAGGACCATCTCTGAGATCTATCAAATACCTTCGAGATCCTCAGGAAATAGCGAATGAAACTCAATGCGAGCAAGTGTTCTTTCGGTGTCCAATCAGGAAAATTCTCCGGATATTTGGTTAGCGAGAGAGTCATTGAGGGTAACTCGAACCAGATCGATGCGATCAACAGGGTACAACCCCCTTGCACGAAACGAGATGTGCAGAAGCTCACCTACATGCTCGCCGCTTTGAACTGTTTCATCTCAAAGTCCTCTGAGAAGTGCAAGACGCTCTTTCAGCTCTTGAAAGGAAATAAGAAACTAGAGTGCACTCAAGATTGCTCGAAGGCATTGGAATAACTAAAGGCTTATCTCAGCACACCACCTTTGCTCATCATATCTCAAGAAGATGATTCCCTATACTTATACGTCGCCGTCTCCAGCCACGCCGTTAGTTTTGTATTGGTGTGTGAGAAAGCAGGAATCCAGCACCTAATCTACTACGCAAGCAAGACCTTGTTGGATGCCGAGCAACGGTACCTACTACTGGAGAAGCTCGCCTTTGCACTAGTGATAGCTTCGAGGAAGCTGAAGCACTACTTCGAAGCTCACACTATCGTCGTCTTTACATTACACCCCCTTAAAGTAATCCTATGGAAAGCGGATCTGTATGGAAGACTATCCAAGTGGTCAGTCGAGCTTGAATGATTTGACATCTAATTTCAACCCAGGAATGCAATCAAGGGGCAAGTCCTTACAGATTTCATCACGGAGTTCATAAGCAAACTACCCTGTAACCGACTTTAACCCATGAAGCAAAGGGAAGATCACTTATCAGAAGGAGTTTGGTGACTATTTGTTAATGGAGCCTCCAACTCAAAGGGGGCAGGAGTAGGCATTGTACTCGTTACTCCAGAAGATACAATCCTCAAGCAGGGAATCGGACTTGGACTTGAAGCCTCCAATAACGAGGCAGAATATGAGGCTCTGGTAGCCAACCTATAAAAGTCATAGGCATTGGCGACAAAGCAGCTGCAGGTGTTCGACGACTCGTAATTAGTCTATAATCAGATAAGTGGGTACTTCAACGCAAGAGACGAAAGAATGGAAGCCTACCTCGCCTTGGCAAAGAAGTTAATGTCCAACTTTGAGGAAGTCAGTGTCCCACAGTTCCTCATAGGATAGAACAGCCACGCCGACGCCCTAGCAGCCCTGAGTTCAACATTCGATTCAGACTTGAAGAGAACAATCCCCATCAACTTCCTCGCCCATCCAAGTATTAACCAGAGTAATGAGCTGCCCGACGTGGGACATATGCTACAGATTGAGTCAGCACATAATTGGATGGACCCCCTAAGGGACTATTTGAAAGATGGTTCACTTCCAAACGATAAGAAGGCCTCTCATCAGATAAGAGTCAAAGCTGCTCGCTTTCACTTATCTCCTCAGGGCAAAACTATACAAGAGATCATTCACCGGCCTTTACCTTTAATGTGTTCACCTGAAGGACGTCGAGCAAGTTTGATATGAGCTTCATAAAGGAATCTATGGAAGCCATATTAGAGGGAGGTCACTAGATTTCCGAGTAATGAAGGAAGGCTACTGGTGGCCATATATGCAAAGTGATTGGGCATTATATGCTCGCAAGTGCGAGAAATGTCAACTACATGCTCCTATGGTCCACCGACCTACCAGCGACCTAAGCTCTCTTAACAATCCATGTCCTTTCGCCCAGTGGGGGATGGACATTGTAGGCCCTCTTCCTACCATCGTCGACAACCGTAAGTATCTGTTGGTCACAACAGATTACTTCACCAAATGGATCGAGGCAGAGCCACTTATAAATATTCGAGATGCAGATATGATGAGGTTCATATGGAAGAACATAATTAACCATTTTGGAATCCCCAGAACTATCATCACTGGCAACGGAACACAGTTCGAGAGTGGCCCTTTCCAGAACTTCTGCAGAGAAAATGTGATCAGGCATTATTTCAGCTTAGTGGCCTACCCCAGAGCAACGGTCAGGCCGAGGCTTCCAACAAAACAGTGATCGATGGGTTGAATAAATGACTAGATCGAGCCAAGGGTGCATGGGTGAGTGAGCTACCACACATTTTGTGGGCCTACCACACTACCCCACGACGAGCAACTGGGGAAACCCCATTCTCACTAACGTATGGAATGGAAGCAATCATCCCCTTGGAAGCTGGCCTACCAACTAGGAGAACCACCCTCCTCGATCAAGGCCATAATGATGCAACATTACTCGCTGAACTTGACCTAGCTGACGAACTCAGAGAACTAGCCTTAGTGAGGCTGGTAAGTTATCAGTAACAGATCGCGAGGCACTATAACTAAAAGGTTAATCCAAAGGCATTCCAAGTTGGGGACTACGTCCTAAGGAAGGTCCTTGGCTGTATAGTAAAACCATAAGATGGAAAGCTAGGGCCAAATTGGGAGAGACCATTCAAGGTAACAAGAGATGATCTACAAGGAGCCTATCACTTAGAAATGCTGGAGGGCAGAGAGATACCCTGAGCTTGGAATGCAGCCAACCTGAAAAAATTCTATTTCTAGCTTTTCTTCATTTATCTTTTATTACATTATTAGAAGTGGCAACTCATTTTTTATTATGATTCACAAAAGACTGATTGGCAATGGCATTTTATGAAGTATTAATTCTTTGTTAGGAACTTTATAACTTACACATCTTTACCAAGCGACAGGCACATTACTCAAAGCATAAAAGTAGGGTCTCACCCTCCTCAGGTTTTTGTCATGAAACATGAACGACCTCCTAGCATTGCCCTGGTAATATGTGAAGCCCTACAGGGGACCCTTAGGCAGCTCGATCAAATCGAATTGGTCACCAAACTATGTTTGGTTCAGAAAAACCTGATCGGATAGAACATCCAACACCAGGTGTGTCCTCTCTATTGCCACACTTAGGCCTAAGGTAGTGTGACGACACGACCTAAAAGGTAAAGTAAGGCAGAATGGTATCCCAAAAAGTATACTAGACTGGGAGGATACTCACTCAAAGAAACAACCCTACAAATCTAGTCGGTTACAAAGGGCCCAAGATAATCAGGTAGAAAATAAATGAAGTAAAAGATATACAACGCATGTTTAGTTGGAAAATTGCCCAAGATATAAATATTACATTACTTCATTTCATGTACAAAGAGTTACATCGGGTAAAATCTTAATGAGGCTGAGGCCTATGAACAAGGTAATCATCCACTTGTGCTCTTCGGACATCGTCCGGATGAGGAGCCAATTCCTCCTCGACCTCATTCGTGTTGGGCTCTAACAGATGCCTGGGGATAGCATCGATAGGGATCCACTAGCTGTCCCTCCTGAAAGGATTAGGCCTCAAAATTGAAGGAGAGATCTCGCGACGGTACCAGAGTACTGAGTTCCTTAGGAGTTACAACTCCCTGAGGGAGCTCAACCATCCCCTGATGAAAGATAGTTCTTCAAACTCTGTCAGCCTCGTCGGAGCATTTATCCAACCTTGTTCATAACCATCAACCCACACTTACCGAGGTCCTTTCTTGAACAGATGCCTCAACCATATGACATCCCTTTGAAGCCTAGCAGCAATCACGTATGCTCGACGGAAATCTCCTCAGAGCTCTTCCACCTCCCTAGCGGGACCCCTACATCCAGACCAGCTCACTGAGCAGTCGATGAGGTAGAACCTCATAAAACTGGAGGGGGACCGCTCGGTCTTGTGCCAGCTCACGGAACAATTGATGAAGAGGAACCTCATAAAACATGAGGTACGATGCTCGGTGCATGCTCCCTGAGTCGCGATACCTCCCTCCTCAGAGTCTCATTCTCCTGCTGAAGAATTTCTCTAACTTGATTGATTTCAGAGGCATCTAGGAGCTTAGCTCTCAAAGTGTTCACTTCTTCTTGAACGGAGGAACCAACCTATTCTATCTCCTGAAGTCTATCCTTCAGTTTGGCGATGAGCTCAAATTGGTCTTTAAAGCTCTTATTCCTCGACCTGAGAGACTTGCAAATCCCAACGAAGGCTTGGTGAACTTGATCGCTCACATTAGGATCGAGAATCCTTCCCAGTTGAGAGGTGGCAGGTATATATTCCTCTACATTAATCAACTACAATCCATAAAGAGCAGTAAAGAATAAAAGAATCAGCACTACAAGCCATAACGAGCAGTAAAGAATAAAAAAATTAGTATGCTAAAGAGAAAATGTTTTCATTTCATTAATGGAGGACCAAATTACATCGATGAAGGAGAATAGTGCAAACAAAGCAAGAATACATAAAGGTCCTAAGAGCAGGCTAGCTGGAAACCTCGGTTTGTCCAGAGGTGGTTGACTATTTTCCCTTGTCAACAGCAGTAGCAGCATCTCCCTCGAAAGGAATAGCTATTGCTCCCTGAGATGGAGAAGCACCAATAGGAACAATTTGAGAGGCAGGGACTACACCTTCAAAGGCTGGGGCAGGCACATCATCTACAACAGGCTTCAGGCCTAGATTATGCTCATCAAATAAAGGTGAATCAACATCCATCCTAGTATCCAGAAGAGACTCATTCCAGCCCTTCTTGAAGTTCAACCGGCTAATATAACCTATCTGAGCATCAGCATCCTTATATGCGGTAGCCCACCCAGAGTTGTACGAACTCTCCTTAATGGTGGCAGCTTTAGACTCCACCTTCTTCACCCGCTCTGATAGCACCTTATTTTCCTCGACCATGGCTAGCTTTCTCGTACATACCAGATCGTAGGATTGCCTCAACTCATTTAGCTCCTTGATCGCCGCTTCCTTCGCTCTATTTCAGCAAGGGCAAGATCAGAGGATTTTTAGGCCTCACTAGAAGATTTCAGACTGGCCTCTAGCTCGACACCTTTCCCCTTCAGTTCAACATTCTGCTTCTCCAAATCTATATTTCGACTCACTAGCTCATCGCGAGTAAGATAGAGAACAGTGAATTCGGTCACGAACTATAAGTAAAAAGGGAGCATTAGAAGAAAGAATTGAATAGAATATTACAAGTATTGAAAAATAGAAGCAGACTTACCAAGGCTAGCCTCTGACTCGCTTGTAGGGCTAACTGGTCAGTCCCCATTGCCCTCTATCGATCAGCAGGCAAAACTGCTCTCTCGAGCAGCGCAGGAGCCAGTTGGGGAGAGGTGGAGACTGAGGCCCCCTAGGGTAACGCGAACACGGGCACTAAAGCTTGCCAGGCCTTCATCCTTACTTCCACCCTCCTTCTTTCCTCTTCTCCCTCTCAGCTCTCTTCCTCTCTTCAACCTTCTTTTTCTCTCCTGTCTTCTTCTTCTCCTCTCCTTTCTTTCTTTCTTTCTCTCTCTCTTTCTCTCTCTCTCAACTGTTCTTCCTCCTTTCTCTTCTTCTCATGCTCATTGGCAGTAGGTTGAGAGCTAGTGGCAACTTCTCAACTACCAGACTTTTACTTCTTCGACCTCCTGGAAAGAATCACATCATCCTCAGTATCATCATCCCTGATCAGATTTCTTCTAAGAGGAACCATTTCTGCCTCGATAGAACTGTTCGACTCGTTAGAAGACTCTTGAGCCTCAAAAACATCTTTTGAGCTAGATGACTCTTCACTAGAGCTCTCTACATTAGAACCACCTTCAGCAATGCCCCTAGTATCACTTTCACTATCCTCGCCAGAGATGTTCTCTTCCTCGTCCAACTGGATGGAGTCTGCAATAACTTCCTCAGTAATGTCCAACTCAGGGATACTGTCTATAGGTCGAGCGATGAAACTTGACCTAATATTCTTATACTCTAGAAAAAAGGCAGCTGATCGAGTGATGATGCTGAAATCTAGCACCACCAGATAAGTGATGATGAGCTCAAACTGTAAGTACCATGGCAACCATAGATGTATAAGTGTGTAGAAGGAGATGAGTATAAGAGGAATAAGACAATGATGTATAGTGGTTCAGCCAATTAGGCCTACATCCACTGTGAGTGTGTGATCCACTAAGTATGGGCACTAATAGCCTTGGATACAATGCATATAAGCTTCCTTTCTCTCTCTACTGTGTGTACAAGCAGAGTTTTAGCTAGGGTTACAATTTTTTGATCCTTTATAGGGTTGTAGGTGATAAGTATATATAGGTCTTGGGGGGGGGGGGGGGGGGGGTGTTGTGTACCCCCCAAGCATGCATGGTGCATGTGAATGATGATCTAGCCAATCCCCTGTTGACACCTTTATATGCCACCTGTGGTTAATGATGATATAATATTCCCTCACGTGAGGGGGTGATATTGTTATAACGGTCTTTCACGTGCCATGTGAGCCTCACGCGCACTGTTCCACGCGTCTCCCAAATCACGCGCTGTGATGATGTCACCCTCGAGCTATGATATGAGATCGAGGGAAAAGTTCCTTCTGGTAGTGAGTCTGGCCTAATCTGGGCCTCATACTAACGTACCCTCGTAGGGTCGTCCGGACCATGATGAGGGGTCGACTCCTTGAAGGGTCGTCTGGGCCTAATGAGGGGTCAACCCCTTGAAGGGTCATCGGGTACTGATTAGGGGTCGGCCCCTTGAAGGTTCATTCAGACCTGATGAGGGGTCTTCAGGGCCATGATGATGGGTCGGCCCCTTGAAGGGTCGTCTGGGCCTAATGAGGTCTCCTGGCTCCTCTGAGGTGCGGGGCGCCCTCGGCATGGCCGAGGGTATATATGGGTATATCAATCACCCCCAGCCCTTAGCCATAGATGTTGTTGAGACTAGGGGTGGACAAAAAAAAGACCGACCTGAATGGACCGATTGGATCGAACCGGACCGAACCAAAAATTAAGGCTATTTTGAAATCGGTCCGAAAATCGGTTCACAAAAACTAAAAACCGATTAATTCGGTCCGGTCCGCGGTCCACTATATTAAAAGACCGATTTGGATCGGACCGAACCGATTCCCATATATATATAATAAAAATAATGTTATTGTGTTTCTTATGTATAGTTTTTGAATTAATGTATATAACCTATGAATTTAATTTGGAACATTTTTATATGTATAGACATTTTTTTAATTTGGGTAAAAAAACCTATGTAAATATCACTTGGAGTTTTGAGTATTATTTTTTTGTATATATATTTGTAAGAAAAATAGATAAAAGCATTCATAAAATGTACATATATATAAAATAGAGTCAGGACCGAATTTTACCCCAGACTGGACCGAAAAAATCCTGGACCGAATTAGTAGGTTAACCGAATTAATCGGTCCGGTCTCGATCCAAAAAAATTGAGGACCGAATATTCGGTCCGATCCAATTAATAGGTAAAACCCGGACCGGACCGTGCCAACCCCTAGTTGAGACGGTTGAGGGATAGTGTTGCTTTTGAGATGAGTGTATGTAAAGTTAGATGAATGTCACCTGTTGAGCTGATGTGACATTTAGGCAGATATTCATTGTTGTTCCAGTTTCTTAGGCGTGGCAGCTGCATACTTTGCTTAGGACTTTGTGCCCTAATAATGCCCTCCTCGTGGGCTGCACCTTGCATTGATTACTGGGCCCACTTATGATAAGGTATTTAAAGGATTTTTGAAATAATCACCTTCTTCTTCTTCTTCTTCTTCTTCTTCTTCTTCTTCTTCTTCTTCTTCTTCTTCTTCTTCTTCTTCTTCTTCTTCTTCTTCTTCTTCTCCGCGCCCAAGATTTCTCTCGCTAGTTTCTCAACAGACAAACCACCATTTCTGCAATCTTCAACATTTTGAGTTTGGCAGTCTCGCTGTTCCTTCTCAGGTAATCCTTCTTCCCTAGTGCTCTCTTTATCTTCATTTCTATTTTCTTTCTTGTTTTAGGCTTGTAGGTCTCGACTTTTCTTTGGTAGTTTTATAACCTTTCGACGTTCTTATCCGACGAGTTGTTCTTGATTGTTCTTGATCAAAACCCTTTCTTTCTTTGGTTTTAATCCAAAAGTCCAGCTTGGTCAACTACGAACCTGTTTGTAATTAGGCTAGATAGATTATTTTAAGTGTTGGGTATTCCTCTTAATGCTTAGGAGGATTTATGATTTAGTCACTGAATTCCCATCTCTGAGAGAGAAGTTCTTCGTAGAGATTAAACGAATAGAGGAAGAGGAGGAGAGAAGACGAGTGCTCGACCCTAATTGGGTACGACCCATTTTTCCCATTCCATTAGCCACTATCATACCCACTGAATCCTGTGGGTCGTCTGGTCGTCCAGCCGAGAGTCAATCGTGCGAGCGAGAAATGGATCAGAGAGCACCATCGCCGTCAGGCGCTGGGCCTTCTGGTAGGAGATAAATGTCTGATCTTAGCCCAGGACGACAGGCCGAGGGAGTAGGCCCTTGCGAGGTTGTTCCTGATAACTTTATTTCCTCATGCCTTCCATATGGTCTTTCCTCACGGACCTCTGACAGTTGATGAGGCCGAGGGAGAGGGGACTGAGGATGATGGTGAGGACTCAGACGCTGACCGAGTTGACACCTCCCACGCCTCGGCCTATGTTTCCACCATCAAGGATCGTGACCTTCTGTTGTGGAGGCATACATTTGGTGTGCCCCTAAAAATAAGTATGAGGGTCCCCTCTGAGTCTAAGAAAGTCTTTGAGGGTGATGATGAAGAGATCGCAGTATATGAACAGATGTTCAAGGTCGGTGTTAGGTTCCCTATGCACCCTTCCATAGTCAATATATTGTTAGCCCTCGGCATTGCACCCTCTCAACTTCCTCCAATCTCCCGGAGGATGATCCTCGACTATGTCTCCTTGTGGAAGAATACCTTCACTGACGAGCCTTCAGCCGATGTGTTTTTGGCCTATTATAATATCACTTCCTCGTCCAAATAGCCTGGGTACTATCATCTAGGGGCGAGGAGGTCTGATAAAAAACTTCTCCATGTGGCACAAGCCTCTAACCACGACTGGAAGAAGAGATTTTTCTTCATATCCGGAGAATGGGAATTTGCTGTCGAGGCTTAGCCTTTGGATGATGGTCCAAGAGTTCCAAGGAGATGGTCTAACCCCTCTATGAAGGCTAGGTCAGACCCTGGACTTAGTCTGGATGAAAAGGACATAGTCGAGTATCTGAGAGAATGAGGGAAAGAGGGTGAACTTATAAAGTTTGAAGATCTGATGACCCCTCGGTTCCTCAAAGAAGCTGGTCTGAGGGTCGGCCCCTTGACAGAGCTATGTGAGTTATTATTATTTTTTGCTCAATATTTGATTTTTTCCAAGTGTTTCATCTTTGCCTCTGTATTTTTATGACGTGTCATCTCCTTTTTAGGTCGTCCTGCAGGTATCTCTGACCATCTTTGGGAAATGACTGCCCCAAGCTTACTATCTAGTATAAGCAAGAAGAAGGGTAAGGAGCCTCAGCAGCCTCCGAGGAAGACAAAATCCGTGGGTCCGACACTTATTGAGCCGAATGTTGACAATCATAAAAGAAAAGAACTAGAAGTACCCGCTGACCCTCAGTCGAATTCAAGGACGAGGGTGAGGGTGGATTCGTCTGAGGGGACCGGCTCCCCTTCCAGCATGGGAGCCTTCTGGTCCCAAAACTTAGCATTTTTGAAGGCTGAGCCGTCTTCCCTGATTGTCAATCTGAGGGCTGCCAAAGCTTCTATGTTCTCTGCCCCCTCGGCCGCCGATTATAATTTCCCGTCGAAGTTGCCCTCGGTTAAGGTGTATGACTATGGTCTGCACACTCTGGCTCAGGTATTTGTTTTCATTTCACTTCCTTAGTTTGAATCTTTCACTAACTTTTTCCTCGTCCCCTTAACAAGTGTCCTTTTCTGTGCAGTCTGTTTGTGCCTTCACGTCTGCTACCAAGTGGATGACCGAGAAGCAACAGAAATTTTATGAAGTCGAGGGGGCTATTCTGCACGAGGCTGACCTGCAGATTGAGCTCGAGACTGCAAGGGTCGAGCTGGAGAGTGCGAGGACCGAACATGTAAGGTTCCTGGACGAGCTGAAGAGGCAGCATGATGCAGATCTGAAGGCCAAGGACTTGCTTATTAAAGAGAAGGATGAGGCCTTGATCAACCTGGGGGCTCAATTCAAGACTGAGCTATCCGAGGCAGAGGCCGATGCTGTGGAGGCCTATAAACTCTCAGACGAGTTTCAAGGCTTCGGCCTTGAGTACTTAAAGAGGGGGATTAGGACGGCCTGTCGATGGGACATCCTTAAGTTCGCTGATAAAGTATCATCCGTCCGCCCCTCTCTTGAGGAAGTTCAACTGGATGATCCCCTCATTACTGAAGCCTTAGCTCAAGTGGAATCTCAACATGTAGAAGGCACAGGCATGTCTGAGGCTCGGCCTGTCTTAGTCACAGAGGAATCTCCCATAGATGTTGAGGCCTTTCCCTCTGATGCCATTTAATAGGGTGGCTGCTTGTAGCCAATACCCTCTTTATGTATCACATATTTTTGTACTCTATTTTTGTTGAACAAGCCTTTGTAAAAATTCGTTTATAATATCATATCTCTTGTTGTCTTCTATACTTGTCTCTTGTTTGTGATGTTTTTAAATTAACAATATCACTAACCCCTCCCTCGTCTTTCTTGAGGGTAAATGAGGGGTCGTCCCCACCATTTGCCCTCATCATAGCCGAGGGTGGGTTTTCACCAACCTAATGGTTTTTTTAAGTCCCCCCTCGTCTTTCTTGAGGGTAAATGAGGGGTCGTCCCCACCATTTGCCCTCATCATAGCCGAGGGTAGTTTGTCACCAACCTAATGGTTTTTCCAGTCCCCTCTCGTCTTTCTTGAGGGTAAATGAGGGGTCGTCCCCACCATTTGCCCTCATCATAGCCGAGGGTGGTTTTTCACCAACCTAATGGTTAAGTCTCCCCTCGTCTTTCTTGAGGCTAAAGAAGGGGTCGTCCCCACCATTGATCCTCATTATAGCCGAGGGTGGTTTTCCACCAATTTAATGATGTTTTCAATCAAGTTCGCCCTCGTCTTTCTTGAGGGTAAAGGAGGGGTCGTCCCCACCATTGACCCTCATCATAGCCGAGGGTGGTTTTTCACCAACCTAATGGTTTTTCAAGTCCCCCCTCGTCTTTCTTGTGGGTAAATGAGGGGTCGTCCCCACAATTGGACCTCATTATAGCCGAGGGTGGTTTCCCACCAATTTAATGATGTTTTCAATCAAGTCCTCCCTCGTCTTTCTTGAGGGTAAAGGAGGGGTTGTCCCCACCATTTTCCCTCATCATAGCCGAGGGTAGTTTCCCACCAATTTAATGATGTTTTCAATCAAGTCCGCCCTCGTCTTTTTTTACGGTAAAGGAGGGGTCGTCCCCACCATTGACCCTCATCATAGCCGAGGGTGGTTTTTCACCAACCTAATGGTTTTTCAAGTCCCCCCTCGTCTTTCTTGAGGGTAAATGAGGGGTCATCCCCACCATTTTCCCTCATCATAGCCGAGGGATGTTTTTCACCAACCTAATGGTGTTTTCAATTAAGTCCCCCCTCGTCTTTCTTGAGGGTAAAGGAGGGGTCATCCCCACCATTGACCCTAATTATAGCCGAGGGTGGTTTCCCACTAATTTAATGATGTTTTAAATTAAGTCCACCCTCGTCTTTCTTGAGGGTAAAGGAGGGTTCGTCCCCACCATTGACCCTCATCATAGCCGAGGGTGGTTTTTCACCAACCTAATGGTTTTTCAAGTCCCCCCTCATCTTTCTTGAGGGTAAATGAGGGGTCGTCCCCACCATTTGCCCTCATCATAGCCGAGGGTGGTTTTTCACCAACCTAATGGTGTTTTCAATTAAGTCCCCCCTCGTCTTTCTTGAGGGTAAAGGAGGGGTCGTCCCCAATGAGGGTGGTTTCTCACCAATTTAATTATGTTTTCAATTAAGTCCGCCCTCATCTTTCTTGAGGGTAAAGGAGGGGTCGTCCCCACCATTGACCCTCATCATAGCCGAGGGTGGTTTTTCACCAACCTAATGGTTTTTCAAGTCCCCCCTCGTCTTTCTTGAGGGTAAATGAGGGGTCGTCCCCACCATTGACCCTCATTATAGCCGAGGGTGGTTTCCCACCAATTTAATGATGTTTTCAATCAAGTCCTCCCTCGTCTTTCTTGAAGGTAAAGGAGGGGTCGTCCCCACCATTTACCCTCATCATAGCCGAGGGTGGTCTTAACGAGTATCACCCCAATCACACTAGAATTAATTAAACACAACATGAGGAACCATTCTCATTAATATTCCAAGTGTTCTGTTGGAGCAACACATTCATTACAACTGTGGTCCGATAGGACTTTACAAAATTACTGATAGTATTTCTTCAAATGGTCTGCATTCCAGGGGTTGGAAAAGGGTTCCTCTTCTAGGTTTTCTAGTCTATAGGTTCCAGGAACCACTTCATCGATGACCCTATATGGGCCATGCCAATTTGGGTGGAGCTTGTTGGGCTTCTTCCAAGTCTTTTTGAGGACTAAGTTCCCCACTGCAATTGGCCTCTGCTTCACCCTCTGGTTGTAAAACCTTGCAGTCCTCTGCTGGTAGGCGGCTTGCCTTATCTCGGCGTCTTCCCTCCTTTACTCAATCAGGTCTAAGTCAAGTCTCCTCTCTTCCATATTTCTCTGGGGTCATACATTTGGACCCTGTGAGTAGAAAACCCAATCTCGATGGGGATGACTGCTTTTGATCCATAAGCTAGCATGAACGGGGTTTCCCCGATAGAGGTCTTTGCCTTCGTCCTGTAGGCCCACAGTACAACATATAACTCCTCAACCCATTTTTCTTTTGCCTCCTCAAGTCTCTTCTTGACCCCATCTAGTATTGTCCTATTTGTAACTTCCGTTTTCCCATGGGCCTAAGGTCGACCTGGGGTAGAGAAGAATTGTTTGATACCCACCCTTTCACAGTACTTCTCTAGAGATGTATTCTTGAATTGAGTCCCGTTATCTGAGATGAGGGTGTTAGGGAGGCCATATCTGCATATAATATTTTTCCAGATGAACTGGATGGTCTTCTGCTCGGTAATCGTGACCATCGACTCTGCCTCCACCCATTTTGAAAAATAGTCAATTGCCATGATGAGAAACCGATAGTTATTGATGGCCCTAGGCAAGGGGCCTACTAGATCGATACCCCACACTACAAATGGCCATGGGGATGTCATGGAGGTAAGAGGCCGATGGGGCTGGTGAGGGATGGTAGCAAATCTTTGACATTTATCACACTTTTTTACATATGCCGTGGCATCTTTCCCCAAGGTCGGCCACCAGTACCCCTGGGTGACCACCCTCTTCGCTAAATATCTGCCTCCAATGTGGCTTGAACATGACCCCTTGTGCACGTCTTACAAAATGTGTGGGACTTCAGATGGGTGCACGCACCTAAGTAAGGGGAGAAAAAACCCTTTTTTGTACAAGGTGTCTTCGATGACAGTGAATTTTACAGCTCTGTATCTTAACTTCTTCCTTTCTTGCCTTGCTTCTGGCATCTCCCTCTCTTTAATGTATCTGATCAGGGGGTCCATCCATGAAGCTTCCTTACAAACATTTAAGCAAGTGCCAAGTGTTCCCTCAGCATCTTCAATAGTTGGTCGAAGCAAAATTTCCACTGGGACTTTCCTCCTGATATCTGTCCTAGTTGCCGAGGCCAACCTAGCAAGTGCATCAGCTCGACCATTATCGAGCCTAGGTATCCTCTTCAATTTCACTTCTCTGAAGCTCTTCAGTAATGACCTCACCTTCTCAAGGTAATTGGCCATCCGCTCATCCTTGGCCTCGTAGGCTCCTAGTATCTGGTTCACTACTAGCCTTGAATCACTATGGACCAAAATCTGGCCGACACTAAGAGATATGGCCAAGGAGAGGCCTGCTATCAAGGCCTCATATTTGGACTCATTGTAGGAGGCTTTGAAGTTAAACCTGAGGGCGTATTTAAGGTATGTGCCATCGGGTACTGATACTATCAATCCAGCTCCACTTTCGTTGTCGCAGGAGGACCCGTCAACGAAGAGGCTACCAATAGTCTGTTCTTCTAAGAAACTTCCCTCAGTGAGGGAGCCCTATCTAAAGAGATATTTTCCCTCTTCATTTTTGGCCACTTTCCCTCTAGTGGTTCTTATCTCAGCCTTATCTGCAGGTGTGACGATGAGTCTTCCTTGTAAGGTATCTGTCTTCCCCAGGCTCTCATCTTCGGCTTCATCATCTTCCTAAGTAAATTCAGCCACAAAATCTGCCAATGCTTGCCCCTTAATGTCTGTCCTAGGTTGATATAAAATGTCAAACTCCTTCAGCTCTATAGCCCAGGCCATTAGCCTCCCTGATTTTTCTGGCTTGTGCAAGACCTGCCTAAGAGTAGAGTCAGTGAGGATGACCATTGTATAGGACTGGAAGTATGGCTTCATCTTTCTTGATGCATGGATCAAGTCATGGTCTAACTTATCCATCCTTGGTTATCTTTGCTCATCTCCCTGGAGTGCTTTACTGTTGAAATACACAGGCTTATGTACCCCGTCTTCGTCTCTGACGATTGCTGCGCTAATGGCTGACTCAGAGACAACTAGATACACATAGAGTCGTTCACCCTGCACTGGTCGTGACAGCAGCAAGGGAGACCCTAAGTATGACTTTAGGTCCCTGAAAGCCTCATCACACTCCTCACTCCATTCGAAGGCCTTTCTGAGAATTTTGAAGAATGGTAAACACTTGTCTGTGGCTCTGGACACGAACCTATTTAAAGCAGCCACTCGCCCCGTGAGCATCTGAACGTCTTTAATGGTCTTGGGGGTCTTCATTTCTAGGAGGGCCTTTATTTTTTAGGATTGGCCTCAATGCCCATTTGATTCACGATGAACCCCAAGAATTTCCCTGATCCTACCCCGAAGACACACTTAGCCGGGTTGAGCTTCATCCGATACTTATCCATTGTATTAAAGGTCCTCTCAAGGTCTGCCACATGATCCTCTGCCTTCAAACTCTTAGTCAGCATGTCATCTACATAGACCTTCATAGACTTCCCAATTTGGTCTTTAAAATTTTATTTATAAGGCGCTGATACGTTGCCCCCGTATTTTTTAGGCCAAAGGTCATGACCCTATAACAGTATGTCCCCTTATCGGTAATGAAAGCTGTCTTCTCCGAGTCTTCAGGGTTCATGAAGATCTGGTTGTACCCTGAATAGGCATCCATGAAGCTCATGAGCTCATAGCCTGCGGCAGCGTCTACCATCTGATCAATGCGGGGGAGAGGAAAGCTGTCTTTAGGATAATGCTTGTTGAGGTCTGTGAAGTCTACACACATCCTCCACTTCCCATTGGCTTTTGGGACAATGACTGCATTGGACAGCCATTCGGGATAATTGACGTCCCTGATAAACTCTGCATCTTCCAGCTTCTTGACCTCATCCCTAATGACCTCATACTTCTCTTGAGAATAAATTATCCTTTTCTGCTTTACTGGATTTGCACTCTCTACCACGTTGAGCTTATTGTACATGATTTCGGGGTCGATCCCCGGCATATCTGTATAACTCCATGCAAAGACGCTCCGTCTTCTCCTCAATAGCTTGATGAGGTCTTCCTTGATGTTTGGCTTCAGAGTCTTTCCGACTTGGACGGTTTTTTTTGTCTCATCCTTATTGAGGATGATGGATTCTACCTCCTTCGCAGCTTCTCCTTTCTTCAGATTTGTCTCGTCCCTGGGGTCAAGGGTATCAATATTATAGGTGGTTGTTGCCTTATTGTGTGCCTCTCTTTCTTCGACGGAGTTGAAATAACATTCCCGCCCTGTCATCTGGTCTCCCTAAACTTCCCCTACCCCATAAGGGGTTGGAAATTTAATCATCTGATGGATCGTAGACGACACAACTTTAAACCCCTTGACCCGCCCTAATATAATATTATAGGTCGAAAAGATATCTCGGTAAGCCATCTCGGCCACTCGTTCCCCATCCTGACATCGGCGTCATACATTCCAAGGGGACGAACCTTTTCCCCACTGAACCCAATCAATGGGTGATGGTATGGGATGAGTATAGCACGACTGAGACCTAAGGCTTTGAAGCATGGCAAAAAAATCACATCTGCAGAGCTGCCCCCATCTACCAAGATCCTCGGCACCTCGTACCCATGTACCCTGGTAGTGATGACGAGAGGGTCATCATGTGGGGATAAGATGCCTTTGAAGTCCATTCTTGAGAAACCCACTATCAGGGTATCCATATCGACCTTCTTCCTATTTTCTGACTTTGCCTCCAGGGAGGTTGAGTGTACAACTTTGGTCACTGCCTTGGCTTCAGCTACATGGGCCTTCCTATCTGCGACCTCTGACCCTCCTCCTGCTAGACCCCTAGAGATCATTCCCACACCTAGCGAGATCATATTAAGTCTCTTGAGAGGGTCGTGGTCGTCTCTTGGAGGGAGGTCAGTGTCATCCTCATCATCAGAAGGGTCGTCCCCTCTTTTTGAAGGATCTTCTCGGCATGCATCACCTCTCTTCTTTTTGGGGTCGTCCCCTCGGCCCCTTTTGAAGGCACATTTGTCAAAGTACTTCCTGAGCTTCCCTTCTTTCAGCATCTTTTCAATCTCATCTTTCAGAGTAAAGCATTTGTCTATCACGTGGCCATGGTCTTGGTGAAATTCACACCACAGGTTTTTATTCTTCTTGTTAGGGTCTGCCCTCAACTTTTTAGGCCACTTCAGGGACCGGTCACTCTTTATCTCATTGAGAATATGTTCACAGCTGACCGTTAGAGGGGTGTAATCAACGAACTTGTTGTCTGTATACCTCTTATTCCCCTCTTTGTTCTTCTTATGGTACTTACCCCCGCCAGTGCCTCCTTTTTCATCTTTGTATTTTTCGGCCATCGCCTCTTCGGCGTTCATCACCTTTCCTGCCATCAACAACAATTCAACCATCGTCCTAGGAGGGTCTGCAAGCTTCTATAGAAACTTCCCTTTTTGGAGTCCTCCAATCAGGGCTGTCATAGCTATGCTCTCCTCATAGTCTTCCACCTCTAACTTTTCTTTATTGAATCTGGCTATGTAGTCTCTTAGACTCTTGTTCTTCCCCTACTTAACATAGAGCAGGTGTGTGGTCTTCTTTTATGGCCTCACCCCAAAGTAAAAGTTACGGATAAATCGGTCTGCCAGCTGCTTAAAGATTTCAATGGAGTTTTTTGTAAGAGACATATACCAGACATGTGCAGCCCCAGTCAGAGTGACAGAAAAGGCACGGCACCTCATCTCATCTGAGATAGAGTATATGTCTATCCTCTATTGATACATCTCAATATGATGTATAGGGTTGGTACTCCCGTCATACATTGGGGTAACCACAGGTGGCTTAAACTTTGATGGCGTTGGGAAGTTGACTATCTTCGCCATAAAGAGTGAGCCTATGGAGTATCCTTTCTGAAGAGGGTCCTGGCTCTTCAGAATATCGCCAATCTTATCCTCCAGTCGCTGGATCGAGTCATTGCAGGGCCTCGTAGGGCCAGCTTGGCCGATATTATCCCCTGTCGCCTCTTTGAGGTGGACGGAGGGTTCTGCTGCGACAGGCCTATGTCGGCTGTTTACTTCCCCTTGACTATCGTCCTGTCCTTGGGGTCTGCCCCCGTGGGGTCGGCCATCTGCTGCCTCCCTCCTAGACCTTGTAGCACTCCTTAATCTGGACAATTTTTCTCGCAGGTCATTTTTTGGGCCGAGCCTCTCAAAGGCCGACCCCCTACTCAGGCGATCGAAAGCAGAGCCTCTTGGGCGATCGTCAGGATTTTGCCTTCCATACTTCCCTCTTCTCTCCTGGAGAGGTTGCACAGTATTATTGGAGACCTCATATGGATCCCAGCACTCTATGGGGGCCTCCTCTCCCTCTAGATCATCATACCTATCCTCAGGGCAAGGGTTTCCTTGCCTCCCCAGGCATAGACGTCGGGGGTCAGCAACATCCCTCCGCCGCTGTGGGGGTGGTAAGTCTTTGCGTGGTGCCTGACGTGGTCCCCTGGCCTCATGCTTCCCTGGAGCCACTACCGGATTAATCATCTCAGGTGAGACCCCTGGTGGTCTTAGTATGTTCTGGCTTAGAGCCGTGAACTGATCCTGCATGATCCGCTGGCTTGATGCCAGAGACTTCAAGGCTGTCGCCACATCATCCATCTCAGACTGAGGTGGTGGCTGCTGGAACTGGGTCCTACTCCACTATCCGGTGGAGGAAGTGGTGGTGGTGGCATTTCCGGTGCCATGTGTTTGAGCTATGAAGAGCTGAACTGAAGAAGACTGGTAAGCTTGAGAACCTTAATGGGTCTCTTTCAATGGTGAAACAGCTCCACAGGGGGAGAGCTGGTTCACCACCAGAGTGCTCGGTGAGATCAAGCTGTACAAAGGAATAGATGTCTTCTCGATTCCCACAGACGGCGCCAAACTAATGATGCTGAAATCTAGCACCACCAGATAAGTGATGATGAGCTCAAACTGTAAGTACCATGGCAGCCATAGATGTATAAGTGTGTAAGTGTGTAGAAGGAGATGAGTATAAGAGGAATAAGACAATGATGTATAGTGGTTCAGCCAATTAGGACTATATCCACTGTGAGTGTGTGATCCACTAAGTATGGGCACTAATGGCCTTGGATACAATGCACATAAGCTCCCTTTCTCTCTCTACTATGTGTACAAGCAGAGTTTTAGCTAGGGTTATAAGTTTTCGATCCTTTATAGGGTTATAGGTGACAAGTATATATAGGTCTTGGGGGGGGGGGGTGTAGTGTACCCCCCAAGAATGCATGGTGCATGTGAATGATGATCTAGCCAATCCCTTGTTGACACCTTTAGATGCCACCTGTGGTTAATGATGACATAATATTCCCTCACGTGAGGGGGTGATATTTTTATGACGGTCTTCTACGTGCCATATGAGCCTCACGCGCACTGTTCCACGCGTCTCCCAAATCACGCACTGTGATGATGTCACCCTCGACCTATGATATGAGGCCGAGGGAAAAGTTCCTTCTAGTAGTGAGTCTGGCCTAATCTGGGCCTCGTACTATCGTACCCTTAGAGGTTCGTCCGGACCATGATGAGGGGTCGACTCCTTGAAGGGTCGTCTGGGCTTGATGAGGGGTCGGCCCCTTGAAGGGTCATCGGGTACTGATTAGGGGTCGGCCCCTTGAAGGGTCATTCCTACCTGATGAGGGGTCGTCTGGGCCATGATGATGGGTCAGCCCCTTGAAGGGACGTCTGGGCCTGATGAGGTCATCCTGGCCCCTCTGAGGTGCGGGGTGCCCTCGGCCTAGCTAAGGGTATATATGGGTATATCATCGAGGATGATCGCCGTCAACCAAAGGCTCTCTAATTTTCTAAGCTTTAATCATCTCGGCAACTCGAACCTCATTGAGAGAAGGTTCCAAATTCTTCGTCCTCGCTGAAAAAAAGAGGGAAGGATATCAGAGAAATCATACATAAATAGGGAGATCGAAGAGAAGAGCAAAAATTAAGCCTACCTATGAACTCCTCCCCATAAAAGGGAACCATGAACCTGTCAAACCTCGGCCCCTCAGTATGGGGAGGAAATTGCCAATTTCTAGCAAGAAAACCCTCTTGCCAGTAATCCTTATGGGAATTAGGTAGATTTACTACCAATACCCTGTCAGGACTCCTAGCCTTGAGGTAAAGAAGACCAAAGCTTATTCGCGAGAAAGAATAGCAGAAGCATATTTCAGTAAGCCCTAGATTTGTGCAATAGAGTTGGTTTATTCTATGAACACCATTAACTATCTTCCAAATGTTTGGCAAGCACTGTTCAGGAACGAAGTTGAAAAAACCAAAGAAATGCAAAAAGAAATTGTTGGGAGGGAAAGTGATCCCCCTTGGGACAGCAACATGACATGAATCCAATGGGTGTCCTCTATCTCTCTAACATTCTTAGGGACATAGGCACACTCAATTTCTACCCAGTCTGGGATATTATAGAACTTCCTAAAATCAGGCACTGATCTATTGCATATCTTTTCCATTTATAAACCCTAATAAAAAATTGGAAGAAAACTCATAAAAAAAACATAGAGAAAGAGCAAAGTGAACTTACGGGATGAAGGTTTGGCTTGGACGACACAAGATCACAAGCCCAGACGACAAAGAAGATTGAAAGCAAAGTAAACGAAGACCTGGAGAGGAGGGTGCAACAGCGAAAGCCTAAACAAGACGGGAAAATATGAAGAAGCTTAAAACGAAGGTATGGGAATGCTGATCCAAGTGAACTTTTAAACATTTCTAATCATATCGCATGAGACCCGAAGCAGGCTGTTGCCAAAATCAAGTAGAGAAATCCAATCTTGGGAAGAGTTACACAATTTACAAGCGAGCCATTATGACAAATCATTTAAATTTATTGAGCCCAAATTGTGGCCCAACAACTTTAGGGGCAATTGTGGGTACCTCGATTTGTCATCACAGGTCCAGGCGAGTAGCCCAATAGAAACGGCCCAAAGTCTGGTCTCTTCTCATCTCAACTGAATTCGGTTATAACTTAGTCTACTCCTAAAATCTCATAAGGAGATATTCTAGGAGTAGAATATGGGCATGGGGAAGTCCAACACCCCCACTCCCCAAGAATGGACATGTATATAAAGCCTGGGGAAAAAGGCATGCAATATATTCTCTATAAAATACTCGAAGTATATAGAAATAATATTGAGAGAACCACCATGGACGTAGGCATTCTTATTGAACCACGTACATACTGTGTTGTGTGATTGGCATTTTTTATTCTCTATTCTCTTTGGTGATTGCGATATTTTATTAATTTGTGTTGAATATAATTGTCACCACAAGTATGAACATGTATAAAAATATAGAAAGAGATGAGGAAAATAGGAAGATAAAACCAAATGTAAGTGGTTCAGACTTTGAAGGGCCTACGTCCACTGTGCAAGTGTGTAAAATCCACTAAATATGGGCTCTAATGGCCTTGGGATACAAACACACACGTTTTCTCTCTTTAAGATATGATTTTAACAGAGTTTGAGTAGGATTAACAATTTGTCATCCTTTACAAAGATGTAGAAGACAAGTATTTATAGTGCATGGGGGTGTAGTGTACCCCCAAGCGTGTAATATGCATGTGTGGAATGTTCTTGGCCAATGAGGAAAAGCCAAATGTCTCTATCATATATAGGTCATGATGATCAAATATTCCCTCACGTGTGAGGGAGATGTTATAACGGTTTTGGTACACGTGGGATCTGCAGTCCAAGCGCACACTGTCATTCGTTCCCCAATGCACGCGCTCTACTAGATGTCTACTGTTGACCATCTGTCCTGGACAAGGTCGAGTCACCAATATATGGTCCATTGTGGAAATGACACCTGTTATGATGGAAAGTCTCGTCTTGTCGTCGTTGTCCTGAAGAAGGCCGATGACGAGGGCCTATAGTTCGTTGGATGTGATGTGAGGCATACTGACTGGTCTAAAAAAATGATGCCGAGGTTACCTACGAGGGGTCATGGGTAAAGGACGAGTCAGGTCGATCTGAGTTCATGACTGAGGTATAACTCACCATTATGGCCAGGTTGCGTTGGTCAAGGTACTTCGAATCTGAGACAAGGCTATACTTGGCATATCAATGATTAAAAAAATAAGTTGCAACCATTAACACTAAGAATAAGGAATCATAAAGGAATTAAAATTATAAAGGGATCAAGATATAAGGAAGATTTGAATATGAAGCATTTATTCTTTGATAGAGGTGAGAGAAAAAAAGGCACATACGAGGAGATAAAGGATAATTGGAAGCCTAGTTTTTTAGAGCATATTATTGATATGGAATGAGATAAAGTGGGTGTTGATGTTTAAAAATGGACTCAATACAGATTTATAGTCACGGATAAAAATATAATAGGTTAATCAAATCACACACAAGAGAAGAGATTTTTAGAGTGATTCAGCTGTAAAATAGCCTACGTCAAGCGTTAGTATTATTTTTGTAGGGTTATAGTAGCTCAATATGGTGTGCATATGAGTAATATGAGTTGTCTCTTTAGACGAGGGAGTATTTTATATTTATAATGGTGTAAAACCCTAGAGATGTAACTCCTTTATATTTCCAGACATTTACATCCATGTACAATAAATGAAACTCTTGGAATTCAGAGATGGTTGGCATCCCATTTGAGTAACTTTTTATCTTCCTGATGGTTGGCGTTCTGGAGTTGGTCAACTTTCCAGACGACTAAGTATCTCTGATACCGACTATGGTGGTTGGTCGGCCACGTAAGAGGATAGGTTTACATTAGGGGTGGCAATTCGGGTCAACGGGTCATGTTTCAGCCTGACACAACACAACACGACACGACACGATAAGGTTTTTTTGGACACGAACAAGACACGACACGAACTCGTGTTTTTTTAGTTAACACGAATAATAAATAACACGACATGACACGACACGACACGAATACCAGTATTTCTTAAATTTCACGTCTAAAAACACGATAACACGAAATGACATGAGTCAAATTTCATACATGAACACGACATGACACGACTTCGTGTAAAAGAAACACGACACTAACACGACATATTGTGTCAATTTTGTGTCATTCCGTGTCGTTTTTTCGTGTTGTTTCTAAAATTTCCATCCCTAGTGTACATTTATCACTGGTTCATGTAGGAGAGTAATTTTTACATACAACAAAAGCTCACATTGCTTCATGCCTGATGATTGATTGAAAGTATGGAGTATTTTGGCGTAAGAAGTTGCTTAGCGTACTATTTTGAGTGGGAGGTCGGCATACTTGTAAAAATTTTCACTGGTACTGTTCGATAATGGCATTTTTGTAAATAACTCAAAATTTTTTGAATCGCCAAAGGTCACGATATTCTTTTGAAGCTTTGGGAAGCATGCAACCGATGGTAGTTCAACAGTTCATTCAGTTAATCATTTCGTTCCCATTTATCGAGAGGACCTATATATGTAGAAAATTTCCCTCCTTTATTTTCACCGCAAACCTTTTGTAATTAAGAGTTTTCCTTCATCTTCAAGCTTTCTTTGTACGATCGTTCACTGCCATTATTTTTTCTTCAGTTCTTGTAGTCATCTTAGATCCCCTGTAAGCCTTCTTTTCTTCTTTCTCTATTTTATAATCTTTTCTCTATTTCTACCATGGTTCACATTGTAGACGAGGGTTCATTAGATGAGTTTAGAGTAAAAAGAAAAATTCTATCTTGGGTAGATTTAGAGATAGCCTGGGGTCCTATAGATGTGTATTCTCTTCCTGAGGGTCACTAGATCCCCACCTTATTCATTGTTGAGTGTGGAATCACTTTTTCACTAAGCCCTTTTTTTCCCCATTTTTTTAATACTTTGATGTGGTCCCTGTTAGGGTGGTACTAAATACTTGGAGGGTGGTAAATGGTGTCAATATATTGAATAAAATTTATGGGACCCATATTAGAGTCCATGAGTTGATGTTTTGCTATAAATGTGTACGATTGGGGAACATACATATTATCTGAAGACTAGGAAAGAAAATAGGGCTTTAGTGGTCAATTTAATAGATTACAATAATGATTACTAGGATTATAGTGTAGTTGTTAAGAACTAGTAACATGATCCTCTTACTAAGGGAGTATCTTACACTGGTCCCAGGTGTCCCAAAACAGGGTATAATATAGGTTATAATTCTAATATCTATTTTTCTTTTTCTATTATGTGTTTCTGAATTTGGCCGACTAACTTTGTTATTCCTTCTTGATGAAGAAGAAAGTAAGAAAAGGTGTCCCAAATAAGGGGAAATTAATATTGAAGAGCTCAACTTTCTGTGGGGACTTAACCAAAAAGTAGGAGAAGAACATCCCTGACTTGCTTCCTTGCTGTTGGAATACAAAAGTTCTATCACCTTTTTTGTTGCCCGAACAACATTTGTGTTGCCCCAAGTTGCTATCAACTTAGACGAGGATCCTATACCTACTTCTTCAACTACACAATCTGCTGGTGCTAAGTTCACCCAGGGAGGAACTTCTTCCTCATTTGAATCCTTTGATATTTGTGAGATCCCACTTTCTTATCCAGCTGACATGACTAAAAGGAAGATGCCCAATTTTATGAGTGGGATAATATCTCCTCCCACAAAGAAGAATGCTGACACTGGTAAGAAGCCAGTTGAGAAGAAATCCTAGGCCGTTGAAAAGAGGTTTACCCGACCTTCAGAAATAGGCCAAGAAAACTCGAGCCGACTAATAAGCGTTGGCTACAAAGAAGACTCCAAGACCAATAAGAGTTGGTGAGAAAAATCCAAGTTAACCTCGACATTGGGCCAGATTCTATTGCTGTCAACCCTAGATTGGCCAGGGGTTTAATCAAGTCTGGAACTCTTCCTGTTAATAGAATTGCATCAGCCCCTATGCCCATGTCCATGCTGACTGAGAGGGCTTTTTCTTTATGCTGATGAATTTTTTCTGACTTTTGGTGTTTGCGTTTTTTTTACAGTTTTTGGTTGACTTCAACCAAATGATGGAGTAGACCGATCAACTGAGATCTTCTCTTAGTGAAGGGTAAAAGGATTTTGAGGGCCTTAGACAATCTTTGGCTGCTTCCTGAGAGGCTTTGGAATTAAAGGAAAAGTTCTGGGAGGAGGAGCTGAAAAAGGATAAGGATAGGGAAACTACAACATAAGATAAATTAAAGGCTGTTGATGAAGAGGCCCAAACTGTTGAGATTGGGTAATGATGAAGGTAAATCAAGACTACTGAAGATAAACTTAGAGAAGCGATAACTCGGGCCTAAACTGCTGAAGATAAAGTGGATGGCTTGACTTTTAAAGTTACTACCTTAAAGGCTAAGGGAAAAGTTAGCTTTGAAAAGGTTTGGGAGAAGGCCCTTTTTATTGACTCTGCTCAAATTGAGAATGCCAAGAAACTGTCCTTCAAGGAAGGTTGGTTGGAGGTTCCAAAGGTGGTCGGCACAGAGGCAAATTCCGAGTTGTTCCAAAGGTATGACCCATACACTCCTCGTAACTTAGATGAGGAGTTTGATGATGAAAAAGGGTTATGATTATATTTAATGATGCCCATTGAGTCTTCAGTGGTGCCAGAAGCAAGTGCTGACCTACCTACTGCCAGCCAAGACTAAGCCAAGGATAAGGAGAAGGTTTAACTCCTTCTTAACTAGTTTCCTTTTTTATCTTTTGTCATTTGTATTTTCTATTTATTCTCTTTTGTATCTCGCAGATGTATCCACATCTGTACTTCCAAATCAATTAATAAAAGAACATATTTTCTTCTTAATTATTTCTTCTTTTGAATGACTTTAATTTCTTGCTGGTTTGTTCTTTTTTGAATTGTCTATTTCTCTGGATTTTCCCATAAACTCATACTTGTAAATTTCTAGTTTGATGCTAGAAAGAAGGCCATAATATCTGCTGAATCCGACCAACTTAAGCGGTGTAGAAATCTTCTGGAATCTGGTCATGTTCCCATGTCTGAGGAATACTTAGCAGGGTTACTCAACCCATTTGTCTCCGACCAAGTTAAGGAGTCATATATACATCTTCATTGCCCTTTGGATAGGGCTATAGACAATAATGATGCTTATTACGAGATGATTGAGAGGATATGGGATGACCACAAGCTGTCATTGGCTTTTCTTCACTTTGATTATGAGCCTAAGTATAAGGCCTTGAGTGAAGCAAATACTTTTGATTTTTTTTACAAGTAATCACTTCTGCTATGAATAAGAAAGAATTGTCTCTAAAACAAGATCTGAAGAGTGCTCGATCAATTGTTGCTGTAATGGAGAGAGAAAATAATCCCCTGATGAATGAACTTGACAATCTGAAGAGATCAACCACCACTGGTCCAGATGAGGGTGTTTAATTTTTAGAGGCTGAAAGTGCCAAGTTATTGGAGGAGTTCGAGGTTTTGCAGAAAAATAAAACCAAATCTGTCTCTATCCAATAATCGAGGAAAAATATAGCTGTTCGGCTTACCATTGATGAGGATATAACTAGGAGAACCTTGGTCGAGCAAGATGCTCAACTTAAAGAGAAAGACAAGGCCATAAAAAATATTTAGGATAATGTGGACCGACTTACTTTTTATTTCCACAAGTAACCCAGAGCTGTTTGGATGGATGGATAGGATGAAGCTTTAACTTATGTGGATGTGCATATGGAGCAAGCCAGAAATGAAGGTTATAAGTGGGGTTGGTTAAACCTGCTCGCCTTGTTAAAGGTACCCAAAAATGATGAACTATGGCACTTACATACTCTAGGGATAATGGATTATCCTGATCCTCCTTTCTTAATTGACTTCAGTTTGATTCCTCCAGTTACTATTCCTCGAGTTTGATTAGAAAATATGTTGGGGATTTTGGCCTTGAAGGAGAAGTGGAGTATGTTCATCCTCAGCATCTTTTTGATCGGCCAAGTGGCAGTAGACGTTCTACGAGGAGGCCTTTTAATTCTATCAATCATCTGAGCACCCTTGATGACCCTCTTCTTGGGATGAGCAAGGATGATAGAAAGTGCACAATAGAATAGTTTTATACTTCTTTTTCTATTGTAATGTACTTTGGTTAATGAGATGAAGTTATTTTTGATTGAGTTCCCTTTATTTAAGCTTGTGTTTGATATTAATCTTTTTGCTGACTAAGTAACCTATATACTGATTAGTTACCTATTGACTAAATAGCTTACTCAAATGTTTAATATTTGATTCGTATTTGAATAGTTTATACGACTATAGATTCGACTAATGCACTTAAATAAAACTGTAAATTTCTTTATTGTGCTAAGTTATAGCATTAGTTATCAGTGACTACCAAGTGTATTAGGAATGTATAATTATTCCTGTGTTTTAACCTGGTTATAGGTAAAATATCTAGTGAAGAAATTTTACTGACTTCTTATTCTTGACTTGCCGAGGATAAATCATACATAAAGTTTAACTTTTTCGACGTTGGAAGATTTTTGAATCAAAATTAAAATTTCTGAAGTTAGGAAAGTTTGAACCATACTCTTTTCTGAAGTTGAAAAAGTTTTACTCTTTTCTGAAGTTGGAAAAGTTTGGATCAAAATTAACTTTATGTCAAAATTAACTTTCTGAAGTTAGAATTTGAATTAAAATGGCTCATTAATTTATGGTTAAGGTCTAATGCATACTACGAGAAATAAAACAAAAAAAGGAAGTATAATGGAGGAAAACATGAAATTTCATTAACCTGAATAACCGATTACATTAAAAAAGGAATTAGTGATGATACTAGTGCAGATGGTCTGCGTTCTAAGGATTCTTGAATTCCTTTCCTTCCAGAGTTTTGAAGCGATAAGTTCCTGGTCAGATAACCACCAAGATACGGTATGGACCATGTCAATTAGGCTCCAACTTATTTCTCTTTTGGATTACTTTCTTGAGCACCAGATCTCCTTACTTCAGGTTGGTCGGCTTGACCCTTCGATTATAAAACCTTACAGTCCTTTATTGATAAGCAGCCATCCGAATAGCGAAATCTTATCGGAATTCTTCTATCATGTCCAAATCTAGTCACCTCATGAGGTCACTCTTGGGAGAATCAAAGTTCAAGACCCTATGAGTCGGCAGACCTATTTCAACTAGTACCATTACCTCAGTGACAAAAGCGAGCATGTATAGAGTTTACCCCCGTTGCTATTTTGGGAGTGGTCCTATATGCCCCAAAAAACAATGTGGAGTTCATTAATCCAGTTTCCTTTAGCCTCATTCAATCTTTTCTTCAACCTATCTAGTAAGGTTTTATCGGTGATTTCTATCTGGCCATTGCACTGTGGGTGCCCAAGTGCTGAATGAAGTTTCTAAATGCCAGACTAATATAGTAATCTTCAAATTCCTCGTTATCAAATTAATTTCCATGGTCAGTGATGAAAGCATAAGTCATGCCATACCTTCAAATGATCAGCTTTCATATGAACTGGAAAACCCTCTGATAGGGCATATCAATCAAAGGCTCAGCCTCTACCCATTTAGTGAAGTAATTAACTGCTACAACGATATATTTTAACCTTCCCTCAATGGTCGGTAGTGGTCCGAACAAGTCAATTCCCCAGTTAGCGAAAGGCCATGAAGAAGTGATGGGTGTTAGAGTTGCTCCTGGTCTTAAAAATATGGTGGAAATTTTTTGTCACTTATCACACTTTTTGGTAAATGCAATACATTCTGCTTTCATCATCGGCCAGTAGTAACCTTGCATTACTATCCATTGTCTTAGAGACCTCCCGACTATACGATCTCTAAATGAGAATTCATACACCTCTTTGATCAGATCATTTACATTGTTTGGATGAACACAACGAAGTAGGTAAATAGTGTATCCTCACCTATATAGAACACCTTTTTCCAACACATAACTGGCTCCTTTATACCTCATCTTCTTGGATTTTTTGTGGTCGGACGGTAGTGTTCCTCTTTTAATGTAATCTCTAACTGGATCCATCTATGAGGGACCTAATTCCATAAATATGACACTAATTTCCAATCCATGAATGCTTCTATGGGCAAGAATTTCCACTGGGATTGTTCATTGAGTTCTGTTTGAGTTGCTAAAGCGAGCCGAGCAAGAGCGTCTGCTCAAGCATTCTCTATTCTAGGAATCCTCATCATCCTGACTGAAGTGAACAAATAAATAACCTTCATAGAGTTTTTATGATATCTCATCATCGTTTCCCCTTTGATGCCATAAATTTGCTGCATTTGATTTACAATTTGATGGGAATCACTATACACCAACACCTGGTCGACGCCTAGTGATGAAGCCAGTTCTAATCTTGTGATCAATGCTTCATATTCTGCCTCATTGTTGGAAGCCTCAAATTGGTATCTCAAAGCATATTCCACATCTAATCACTCCATGTTTGAACATATTATTATTCCGCTAAATTTTTTCTTGAACAACTGACAATTCGGGTTGATCGACCATAATCTCTGTTTGCTTTTGAGCTAAGCTTTCTTCTGAAGAAGTCTGCTCGGCAGGCAAATGTTACTCCTTTGCATACGTAAATTCATCTATGAAGTCTCCCACTGCTTGGCCTTTTACTACAACTCTGGGTTCATAAACAATTTCATACTATCCCAATTCAACTACCCAAGACATTAACCTTCTAGACTTCTCAGGTTTATGCAATGCCCGTCGCAGACGCAAATCCGTGTAGACGATAATGGTGTGAGCTTGAAAATATGGTCTAATTATCTAGAAATATTCAATGAGAGATAATGCTAACTTCTTCAGGCGTGGATATCTAATTTTTGATCATTAGAATGCTTTTCTAGTATAATATATTGGCCTTTGAACTCCTTCATATAGTCAGATCAAAGCTGAGCTGACAGCTGACAGCTGACTCTGAAATAGCCATGTATAGATATATTTTTCTTCCAAAATTGGTCGGGAGAGGAGTGGGAGAGAACCCAAGTACTTATTTAAATCTAGGAAGGATTTCTCACATTAGTCACTCCATTCAAAGGTCTTTTTAAGAACCTTGAAGAATGGAAGACATTTATTAGTTTCTCGGAGATAAAACGGTTCAATGCCGCTACTCTAACTGTCAACTTTTTAACATATTTCTTGTTAGTTGGGTACTGCATTTCTAGCAAGGCTTTAATTTTGACAGGGTTTTCTTTTATTACCCTTTTATTGATGATGTACCCTAGGAACATTCCTTCCTATAATCCGAAGATACATTTGGTTAGGTTGAGTTTCATCTGATGTTTTTCCAGTTAATCAAAGGTTTGAGCCAAGTCCACATTGTGGTCAGCAGTAAATTTGCTCTTGGGTATCATATCATCTACGTAAACTGTTGCCATCCCGATCGAAGGATGCGCGCCGCTTCCTATTCTCCTTCCCAAAAAAGGGGGGATAGGAAAGAAAGGGGGATCGAAAGGTCTCACTCCCTACTTAGGGAAGCTTCATCCGTCATCGGTGTGGGGTAATTGTAAAGAGATGGATTCGCCAGTCTATTTTACACAAAACAGGCAAAAGAACGTGTCACCGCCTCGAGAGAACGACATCAAAGACAAACTAATGCAGACGAAACCAATAGTTAAAAGGTTTGGGGGATAAGTTACGTAATGGGAAGTTGTTAGGCACCCATCCCACCCTTTCGGTCTCTCATGGGCTAGTGTTATTATTTTCCTTTATTTCTCCATGAAGTGTGTGTGTGTGAATATATAATGGAGATTGGAATCGTTCAACTCATACCAGGGAAAAGATAGAGTGAGGTCATCCATAGGAATTTTCCCAAAATAATTTATAAAAAATATGATTTATGCGTTTATCACGATATTGATCGTTATGATGAAACGACAATATGTTTTGGGTGAAATGATAACAAACATAATATTTATATTAATGCAAGAATATGATAAATGCGGAAATGGGAGATTTAGAAAAACTAGAGATTTTAGAAAAAGTTGAAAATTGAAAAGTTAAAAAATGGAAAAACTGGGCTCGAGTCTCGGGTTTTAATCTGAAATGCCTACGTAGACTATAAATGCATCAAAGTACACATATTTTGAATGAGACATCAGGGTGGGGTTTATCCCATAGATTCGAACGAGATTTTATTATATATGTGTGTGTGTAGAAAATGTGTTTTTAATTTTGAAAAAGTGTGATGGATAATTTTGTTCAGAATTTATGGGTGTAAACCTATTTTTGTTTGTTTTGTATTTTTTTATAGAAAATAAAGTATGTGCAATATACTAACTAAAATGCAAGATATTAATGCTTCTGAACTAAAGTAAGAACTAGATTATGAATATAATGTAATTTATGCAAAACAAGAAATTTAAAGAGAGGGGGAAGGATTTGGACCATCTTTGCAGCTTGATCTTTAATTTTGGATGAACTGACTGAATATGAGATGAAGGTTGGATACGAGAGAGTGTGATTTTGCTAAATTGGGTATGAAAAGGATGTGAATGTAAGCTTGAATGGAACTTTACATGGAGGAACTTTGCAGATTTTGAGAGAATGTTCTTGAGATCACTGATGCTTATGTATATGAGGTGTGCCTTGGGAGTGAGGTCATGCCCTCTATTTATATGGTAGTGGGGATCCGATCGGCATGTCCCTAGTACTGCCCATCGACAGGTGACCCTAGACACCTGCCAATTGGTAGTCTCGTGCAGATTTTCCTGGAAAAATAGTCGTAGAACGTAATCCATTGATCTGAATTGTGCACGGGGCATACCATAGGAAAGGTAATTCAGATACCTTCAAGAGTCCTTTGGAACACTCCTGTGTTCGAGAGTTGACTTTGGGTAAAATGTGGCTCGAAAATGCACGTCGGTCCTTTGGACACGAGATCACCAGACAAAAATGGATCGTTTATTCGCATGGTAAGTCGGAATCGCGCATGGGGCGGACCGTTGGAATGGTTAGGAGATGTAATTCGACATTCCAAGGAGTTTTTCCTGGTTTGGGAAGTTGACCTTGGTCAACTGGGGCCCGAAAGTTCCCGTGACATCTCAGAGTAAAATGAATTTTTCATCTCTACCGTAAGACAGAATTGTGCAAGGGAAAACCATTGGAAAGGTTATTCAGTGCCCTTAGATATTCATTCTATCTCATTCGAGATGAAGAGTTAACTTTGGTCAAATGGAGCGCAGGAGCGCCCGATGGCCTTCAGATCAGTTTTTAAGGGAAAAGAGATCGTTCGTGCGAACGGTTATGCTATTCACGTCCAAACGGTTATGCTTTCGCTCTGACGATAGAGTTATCTAGAGTTAAACGGGGCCCGAGAGCGCCCGATGGCCTCTAGATCGGTACTCGGAGTATGACCTAGGGTTTATAGTGAAATGAGGAGGTTCTAGGGACCTAAGAAGAGACTTAGGTGGTCCTAGAATGTTGTGTCTACAGAGCACCTTGACGAGTGAGCTTGGGACAAGTGAAAGTCGTCGAATAGACACCACATGATGTTTTCAAAATAGGTCGATTTTGCGGACCTAAGGGACGAGGATGAACGGTTCAGAGGGTCGAGGTCGATTATGAGGACCTAAGAAAATGCTTGGGATGGCTGATTCTGAGGACCTAAAGAAGGTAAGGAGTGAGGTCAAAGGTAAGGGAGCGACTAATTATACGGGACGAGGTCAATTCGGAGGACCTAAGTTATAGCGACCAATTTTGCAGGTCAAAGTCAATTCTGCGGGCTTAAGTAGAGATGACCAATTCAACGGGTCAAAGACAATTTTACGGGATTAAGATAGAGATGTCCAATTATGAGGGTCAGAGACAATTTTGAGGTCTTAAGTAGAGATGACCAATTCTACTGGTCAAAGCCAATTCGGCGAGCTTAAGTTAGAGCTGACCAATTCTGCAGGTCAAAGCCAATTCTACGGGCTTAAGTAGAAGCGACCAATTCTGAGGGTCGAAGCCAATTCTAAGGGATTAAGTAGAACCGACAAATTCTGAGGGTCGAAGCTAATTCTGAGGGCTTAAGTAGAGATGATCAATTCTGAGGGTCGAAGCCAATTCTAAGGGCTTAAGTAGAGATGACCAATTCTGCGGGTCAAAGCCAATTCTACAGGCTTAAGTAAATAGCGACCAATTCTAAGGGTCGAAGCCAATTCTGAGGGCTTAAGCAGAGATGACCAATTCTGTGGGTCCAAGCCGATTCTGAGGGCTTAAGAAAAGATGACCAATTCTGAGGGTTGAAGAAAATTCTGAGGGATTAAGTTTGAGGTGACCAATTCTGAGGGTCGAAGCCAATTCTGCGGGCATAAGTTAGATGTGACCAATTCTAAGGGTCGAAGCCAATTATGAGGGCTTAAGATAGAGATGACCAATTCTGCGGGTCAAAGCCAATTTTGAGGGCTTAAGTAGAGATGACCAATTCTATGGGTCAAATAAATTCTGAGGGCTTAAGTAGAGATGACCAATACTGAGGGCTTAAGTAGATATGACCAATTCTGAGGGTCAAAGCCAATTCTGAGGGCTAAAGTTTTCTTGGGGAAATTTGGAGACTCCTCTGGGGATATGTATCTTTCAATTTCGTTGGGGATTTGGGGGAGCATTTGATTTTAAGTTTCGTTGGGGAAGAGGGAATGATCCGAAGGTTGGATATTTCTTAGCTGGGATTTTTTATATTTTTATAGTGTACTTTGGAGACATTGATGAGGAGGATATCCATTTTTTTTTGGGAATTCCACTTGGGATATAAGAGTTCTATTGGGGAGATGAGTGTGGTAAATTTTTTTTTCTTAGTGAAAAAGGTTCTAAAATTCATTTGGTATTTTTAGGGATTTTTCGGCTTTTTTGAGAATTTTTTTACAAAATTTCTGGAAGGGTGCCGACTAGCACGATTTAAAGGGTGCTAAACGGAAGTGGCACGATATTTTTGGATTCCTCGAGAAGGTGGAGGGACAGTTTCGATCAATGAGTGGCAAGGACATGCCGATCGACATGCCCCTTAGCCTCATATAAAAAGAGGGCGGGTTCTTCTCATTTTTCATAGCTTTCTAACTTGCTTTCTTCTGCAATTACCTTATGTGAATCGTTCTAACATTATAAAACCAAAGGATGGATGATTTCTTAAATAGCACAACACACATGGCATGACTCAATGTTTATGATTGAGTCAACTTAGAATGGAGGGCTAGGGCACCCTTTACACTGGGCATCGAGAACTCCTTCGACTCATTCGAGCCTGTGGCGAATGAGCGGACCCTCTTGCGCGAGCTGTCGCGTCATCATTCTTCTAGGGTGGTGAAACCTAGCGTCTATGTAGGTATTATTTTCTTTTTTCTTGGTGATATTCCTTATTTCTTAAATTTTCACAAGTTTTTTTCTTTTTGCTTTTGATAGTCTAATGTCTCTGTGCCGACTCTGTGTGCTCGAGGGATGACAAGGCTTAGGGAAATTTGGGAGCACCTTCCATTGGTGGTGCATTGGGTGGTGTCATCATCCGGTTTTGGGAGACCGACATATGCTCTGGATGAGATGCCTCATTCTACAACTGTTCTCTATGCTTTGAGGGAGAGGTAGTGGGACACCACCCACACCTTTCACTTTGGCTTTGGGGAGATGACGGTGACTCTGGTAGATGTGCATCAGCTACTGGGGTTGGACTGTGATGGGGTATAGATTGAGGTGGACAGGAATTTAAGGGTGACGCCAGTGGCGGTGATGACAACGTTGGGTGATGTGGAGAGGGTAGTCTCTAGGGACTCTCTTCGTTTGTCTCTTTTGAGGGACAGGTGCGTCAGATGGCCCATTTGTTTATTCTGCTGGTGTTGGGGGGTTTCATGGTGGCGACGAGTGGCGATGTCGTCCACTTGTGGTTTTTGCCTTTTCTGAGGGTGTTTTCGAATGTCCCTTTTTATGACTGGGGGAGCTTGAATTTAGCGACCCTTTATTCTTCTCTTGATGCATTCATCTAGTTCTGCCGGCAAAATTTCACTGGAGTCATGTATCTTCTGTAGGTATTCTTTATTTTATGCATTTTCCATTATGGATTCACATTTTTCCTTCATGTGTTTTATTCTTGATTTCTTAGTTTGCCGATCTTTTACCCTTTGTAGACGTGGTTCTATAAGGTGATTGGGTTTAACACCCAGTTGATATATTTGAAGGATGAGGACTTCTACCGGATGTATCGGTGGTGGAGGTCCAACCGACAATTGAATAAGTTTCTCTCTCTGGAGACGGTGCGTCAGGTCTTGAACGGCCTGATGAGTGAGCGGGTAAATCCTTCTTTCTCTTTTAAGATCGTTCTTACTTTATGATCTTTTTTGATATTGATATTTATCTTCTGGGGGATTTGCAGGTGACTTTCTATCCCTGGGGGACAACCATCCAGCACACGGGGTTGACTAGGGGGAACGTGCAGATGCGTCATTTATTGGCACACGAGTTTGGCTACTCCTGGTACCTCGGGGAAAGAGTAGTCCGACAGGTAGTGGAGGATAAGGTTGCGGTGCCACTGACGAGGCCCCTGGTTTATATGAGGTGAGTGCGAGAGATAGCAGATGATACATGAGTAGTGGCAATTATGGGTGAGCCTTAATCGTTCTATACTAACATGGTGGCAGTGTATGATTACTTGAACTTCGTGTCGAGCTGGTTGATGCCTCCTAAAATGTACATCATGATGCCTCTCCCTCATGCAGGTTCGAGTCGGCTTGTGGGCTCCTCCTACAGTGCAGGTAGTGTGTCGGCATCGGCTGAGGCGACGACTTTGGAGGTTTCTTTTGTACGACTGGCCCCTCCTTCTTATAACATCCGACAGGATGATGGAAGGTCGGTGCATTTACTGCATCGTCCTAATGCGATGTATCCGAAGGAGATAGGATTGACTGAGGAGGTCCTTGAGCCACCAATATACTTTTCATCTCTTTGACTTTTTGATTTCATGATTTCTTCCTTTGCTTTAGATTGACTGATTTTCCCTTTTCTATTTCTCTTTGCAGCATATCCGAGTCTCTACCACCTGGATGAAGGATGTTCGGGATTGGATATCTTTGGTGACCACCCATATTCGAGATGCAATTTTGGTTCCTTCTTTTCTGGTGCCGTTTGCATCGTCTGAGGAAGGGTTTGGCTCGAGGATTGGTGGTATGTTGTCTCATCATTGGGGTAAGAGAGTGTACCGCAAGGAATGGGGCTCTTAGAGAAAGAGAGAGAGAGAGAGAGAGAGAGAGAGAGAAAGAGAGAGAGAGAGAGAAAGATTTATGAAAGTGGGTGAGAGAGAGAATGTAGGTGGGTTCAGGCCGAGTCCCGTTGTATTTTTATTTTTCTCCAAAATTAATGTAACACATCAAATATCTATGCCAATGGAATGAATTTTTTTATTGTTTTTGGTTTTAAATGACTTAATGCACATGCTCTTTTTACTTTGTTGCTGAGACCATAAATAGGATTAAAAATGATTTGAGAGAAAACAAGATGAGTAAAAAGCATAAAGAGAAGAAAATTTAGAATTCTTTGAGAATAGAAATTATTTTTATTGAGTTTTTTGGTTTTAAAAAAAAAGGAAAAAGGGAAATTTCCAAAAATAAGGGGTTGCCTATCGGCATGTCAGTCCAGTCCACTCAAACCAAGGCTTTGATTGCACCTTCTTAAATTACTTGATACTTTGTGGGGTAAGTTTTTCTCCAATTTCTGCAAGGTTCCTTATCTTTGTTTGAGGGTCTTCAAGTATATGGGTGTGGGTGGTGCATTTTCTTCACACCTCCTCATTCCTTCTCTTTTGCATTCTTCTTTGCTTACTTTGCGAAATGGCTCTCCCTGGTAATGTTGAATTTTTCTAACTACCTCAAAACCTTAGAAGTAGTGTGCTGGTACAATGTGGACTATGATGCTTTCAACATGCGTCGAGTCTCCTTATGGCGTAACCGACCCATAGAGTGGAACATGCTAATGGAAGTGATAGAGTTCTGGTACCCTGAAGACCATATTTTTTGCTTTGGGTTGGACGAAGCCTGTCCGACCTATGAAGAGTTCTCTTCCATATTAGGGATAAATCCCAGTGTTACAGCGGCTATGCCTGAGTTTTCTCGGTCCCCTAGGGAGCTGTTAGCGGGACTTCTCTATATCTCGCCTTTAGCGGCTAGGTCACTAATTATGGGAGGAATGATCTTTCTTCTTGCTGTGCTGTATTCTGTGCATTTACAGGATGTTGGTGATGTCGTCTATGATTGAGCCATCATATTGGGCTTGGTTTCAGAACTACTGTTGGTGATTAGAGAATTTCTTGCGGACCCACAACTTGCATCCATTGCCTCTTGGATTTTGTACCGTCGCAATCCTACGGCGGTGATATTAGCGGAGACTTTAAATGGTCTCGATGCCTAGAGAGAAGGTCGTTCTGACTTACTGAGGGGTAGCCCCATAATGCGGTTCATGTGGCTGTTAAAGAGGTTTTGTATGGCGGTCCCTCCTGAGTATGCTTTGCCGGCTGTGCTAAACTTTTTTTCACACTACTTTATCAGCATAGGCATGGGCATCGAGATCTGGGAGAATTGGTTCATGGAGCATGGGGCTCGAGGTTTACATTGGTTAGTACCTTATTGGGGGGAGATGCTGTCCATTTTGGAACTGAGAGAATACCAGTACGTTTGGTTAGTTGGCCTCAGGCAGACCTCTTTATACTTTTCCTAGCAGTTATTACGCCAATTTGGGTGGGAACAGATTATGCCACCTCGAACACTGGACTTATTTCCTATGGAAGATCTGACAGAACGTATGCGCATGTGACTTGGCTCTTTGTGGGAGAATCATCGACCGTCGACCCGTCCATCCTAGTTTGTTAGTAGAGTCTGGCATATCTCAGTGGACTATATGAAGTGGTTATGAAAAAAATAGTTGCCAAGATGCTGACAGTGGAGACTCGGCAAAGGTGGTTCACCATATCTGACACCATTTCCCCAGGCTAGGCCAGTCTTATCATTTTATGCAGCGTCTACGACATTTTATTCAGGTAGGGGAAGTTTGGGAACCCCAGGATGTGGGCGATGATGGGGCTAGTTCCTCTGGCAGCTGCGGGTAGATTCCATGGGGTTTTTGTGAAGCTTTTGTAATGGGTGTTTGATTTTGTTTACTTATTTTGGATGCGAGAATAAATTTGGAAGGGTTGTTTTAGGTGTAGTGGGACTTGTTTTTATTCGAATTTTTAAAAAAGTAGGAGTAGACTGGAGAGGGAAGTCGTTTGATTCCCTATGCTGACGTAGTTGTACTGAAATTTCTTAATAATGGAATAAAAAAGTTTTTGATCATCTACTCGTGCCTCTTAATAGTTTTGCATTTGAATTATCTATACCAATTTCAAAGGCATACATAATCCTTTTGTTCATGTACATGTTAAAATGAACTATCGTTCTCGGTAATAAGAAAAGAATAACATTTTGTGAAAAAGAAGAGGGTCATGCTCAGGTAAAGAGGATGAGCTGCCTACGTACCTCTGGGGATTTTTGAAATATTTTTGAAGTTCATTTTTGAAAGAAAAAAGGTTTTTAGAGGATCAGGCCCTATGTAGTTCTGAGTAGAGGGAAATGAAGATTTTTATTTTTTATTTTTTTTAGAATAGAAGGGAGATGAGAAGAATCATAGCGCGTTGAGATTTTGGACTAGGGGTAGAATTTCTTGAGACGGTCTAGGTTAACTAGATGGGTCATCTCTTCTCCGTCAAGGTCGGTGAGCATAGCGGCGCCACCTGAAAGGATCTTCTTCACAATGTATGGGCCTCTCTAATGGGGCTTGAATTTCCCAACGGGGTCTATATAGGCTCTATTATCTCTTTAAAGGCTAAGTCCTCTTCTCGGACACCGCGGTCCTTTACTCTCTTATTGAATGATCGCACTATTCAGCGATGGTACCCTTGTATGTGGTATAGAGATTTAAGTCTTATTTCGTCCAAGAGTGACAACTCGTCAAGACGGCTCTGATGCCAGTCTTCCTCGTTGACTTTACTTTCAATCATCACGCGTAGTAAAGGAATTTCTAGCTCTACGGGTAGGACTGCTTTCATGCCATAAACTAAAGAGTAAGGGGTAGCCCCAGTAGATGTTCGAACTGAAGTGAGGTAGGCCCAGAGGGTGTAAAGGATTCGATCGACCCACTCTCAGTAACTCTGATTCATCTTGCTGATGATGGCTTTGAGGTTCTTTTTGGCGGCTGCAACTACTCCATTGGTTTGAGGTCTATAGGGAGAAGATTTGTGTATTTGAATCTTATACTCATCGACCACTTCTGTGACTTCTGCTTAAAATGTAACCTGTTGTCTGATACCAGCTCATGCGAGACCCCATATTGGAAGATTATATTTTTCTTGATGAACTTGGCCACTTTTTTGGCATTAAGAAAAGTGTATGACTTGGTTTTGATCCATTTGGTGAAGTAGTCAATGGGAACTAGGATGAACTCATGCCCGTTGGAGGCTTTGGGTGTAACCTTCCCATGATATCAATTCCCCATGTGGAAAACGGTCAGGCATAAGTCATGTTGTATAATTCCCGTGGAGGCAAGTGATGTAGGTTGGAGAATTGATGGAATTTGAGACATCGTCGAACATAGGCTGTGCAATCCTGGACCATGGTAGTCTAGTAGTAACCCTGTCAGATTATTTTCTCAGCGAGCATATTGCCACTCATGTGGGGTCCACATTCCTTGCTGTGGATTTTTTGCATCATCTCTTCAATGTTAGCCCTTGCGATGCAATGCAGATGGGTTCCATCAAAGTTCCTCTTGAATAATGATTTATCATAGACATTATACTAGGTAACCAATCTGCGGAGGGTTGCTTGGTCCTTATTGTTAGAACTTTGGGGGTTTCTACCATGCTTGAGGAAACACTAAATATTATAGTACCAGCAATCGTTTATGTCGGGATCTTCTTTCGTGATGAGATCAATGTGGTAGCAGTGGGTTGGTTTAGCTTGATTTTTTACTTAGGACGGGGACATTGCTATTCCTTAGGGAATGTCAATCATGGAGGCTAAGGTAGCAAGGGCATAATCCAGGTTATTCTTTGCTCGGGGCAGGTAATGAAAGGCTATTTCTTAGAATTGGAAGGTCAGCTCTTCTAGGTGGGCATGTAATGGTAAGAGTTTCTCATCCTTGACTTTCCATCTTCTGAGTACTTGAACTATGATGAGGGCTGAATACCCATAGACATCTAGGTATCAAATTCCTTTCTTGAGGGCAACTTTGAGGCCTACCGTGCACGCCTCATATTCATTGATGTTATTAGTGCAAGAAAAATCCAGTTTGATGGCAATGGGAGTGTGCGAGTCATCAGGGGAAATTAGGAGTATCCCAATGCCATACCCTTTCTTGTTAGCGGCGCTGTCAAAGAACATTTGCCATCGAAGGTCTTCCTGGGATGTATAGAGGATATTCTCATCTGTGAACTCGAAAATCCAGACATTGGTTTCTTTCATAGGGTAGTCAGCGAGTTAGTCAGAGATGGCTCTTCCTTTTATGGCTTTATGCGTTACATAAACAATATCAAATTCGGCTAGAAGCATCAACCAATGGGCCATTCAACTGGACAAAGCAGGATTCTTTAGTAGGTACTTGATCGGATCCATTCGGGATATAAGTTTGATGGGAAAGGTGAGCATGTACTGTTGTAACTTTTGGGTGACCCAGACAAGAGAAACACATGCTTTCTACAGAGCTGTGTAGTTAACTTCATACATGGCCAACTTGCAACTGACATAGTAGATAACCCTCTCTTTGTGGTATTCTTCAAGATATTGGGCTAGCAAAGCCCCAGCTGTAGTGTTTGTTATGGATAGGTATAGGAATAGGGGAAGATCAGGCTGCGGTGGAATAAGTACCAGAGGTCGGGTTAGGTATTACTTAATTTGGTCAAAGGATTCTTAGCAAGCTTTATTACAGACCTTGGTAGAATCCTTTCAGAGGAGTTTGAAGATGGGCTCACAAATATAAGTCAACTAGCTGATGAACCGGCTGATATACAATAATTTTCTAAGGAATCCTCGTATTTCTTTATTTGCTTAGGGTGGTGGCATCTTGAGTATGGATTTCAACTTATCATGATCCGCTTCTATCCCTTTCTCACTAACCATGAATCCCAAGAGCTTTCCTTTGGTAACACCGAAGACACATTTCCATGGGTTAAATCGCATGTGGTCTCGAAGAATTTTCAGAGAGCGGGAATATGACCATCTCTAGTCTTAGACTTGATAATCATATCATCTACATAAACCTTGAGTTCTTTGTGTATCAGATCATGTAAGATGGTTGTGGCAGCCCTTTGGTAGGTTACCCCTGCATTTTTTAGACCAAATGGCATGACGGTGTAGCAAAAGGTTCCTTAAAGGGTGATGAATGCAGTTTTCCCTTGATGATCCGGGTGCATCTTGATATGATTATTTCCAATAAAACCATAAACAAATGACTTAAGAGCGTGACTGGCTGTGTTGTCCATAATCATGTCGATATTGGTAGCGAATAATTTTCCTTTGGAGAGGCTTTATTAAAGTCTTGGTAGTCAATGCACATGCAAACTTTCCCTCCTATTTTCTTCACGGATACGATGTTGGCTAGCTATGTGGGATATTAGATCACATGAATGAAACCGATGTTCAACTATTTGACCACTTCCTCCTTAATCTCGAGTGACCGTTCGGTGAAAAGATTTTACAGTTTCTACTTAACCGATTTACATTCTCGGAGAGTTAGAATTTCGCGCTGAGCTATTTTGGGATCAATGTCGAGCATATCATCGTAGGACCATGCGAAGACGTCCATAAATTCCTTTAGTAATTCTTCGAGTTACACGCACTGATGCTCATCAAGGGTAGAGCCTATCCTAATCTTGCGTAGTTGGCCACTAGAACAGAGATTAATAACGATAGTTTCATCTTCGTTAACTTGACGCGTTTATGTTATTTGTTATTAAACTTATTAAGATCAGTTAAGAATTGTTCATTTGCAAAATCATCATCATCAAAAGTTTGATTAGAATCAAGACAATTAACTTAAGGCACAACAAGATACTCAAAATCTTTGTTTATTTCATTGATAAGAAAAATAACATTGAGAAACTCATTAAATGAGGTCTCGATTACATTAAAGTAAGGAGGAATAATAAGACAAGAGAAAAGGGGATAAACATTAGGGTTAGGTTTAATTTAAGTAGGTGGCAAGGGTGCATCATGCCAATAGAGGAGAGGTGTGTCAGTAACTTTGATCAAGTGGGACGGATCCGTGGTGTAGCCCCTGAGAGGATCATGCAAAGTGTCAGCCGCAGTGTCTATAAGTTAAAAGAATTCTCAGAGTTACTTTCCTTATAATCTCCGGTATCGGCTATGGTCTCTTCAATGAGTGGTTGGACATGATGCTGGGAACTTTCAGCCCATGAATAGATGTATTGGAAAAATATCTCCATTCCTGGTTTTATTTTCTTGTCAACATGATCATACAACGGTTCAAGAAAGACGCAGAAGGGGAAATATTTACCCTCTCTAATGAATCTTCCATTTAAGGAATATCTTGAGACAATTTTGGTTCTTTCTATCCCTCTCTTCAGCTGTGGTTGGTGGATCATTCAGGGTTCCTCTGTTGACGGTCGATAGTCCAGGCCACAAGGAGGAAAAGCTTTCTTTAACACAATGGGTTTAAGTATCCCCTCATGTCTTTGTCCCAACCCCAGTTCGGGCATGAAGTGCATGTTCTTAAACATTTGGATCAAATTGATGTTGTTATGAGGGTTATACTCCGGGCAAACATTATCTTTGAAATCGTCCCCTACTAGGAGTAGAAGTGGTTCAACTCGAAAGCCTGGCAGAAGAATATCATTCACCCCATGATGTATCTCAAGTACCGAATTACTGGTGCTTGCATTCTCAGTATTATCTTCGTCGCTCAAGATGGTGATGACCTGCCCATTGGCAAAAATCTTCAATTTTTGATCTAAGGAATAATACACACCCTTGATACTATTTAGCCACGGTCATCAGAGTAATAGATTGAAACATGTTGGGATGTCTATGACTAGGAATTCAATAACCTTATTTATAGGGCCAACCTCTATTGCAAGATTTATAAATCCCATAACTTCTCGGTGGGTATTATCGTATGTATGTATAGCAATAGAGGTTGGAACAAGGTCACTCACTTTTAGTCCCAAATAATTGAGGGTCCTCAATGGGAAGACATTGAGAACTGATCCATAATCGACATGAGAAAGCGGGACAGTCTTCCCCATGACTTCGACAGAGATATTGAGAGAATAATTGTGGTTTGGCCCAAACTTGGAGATTTTTTCTTCGGATAAGGAGAGCATTCTAGTAGAGGTCAAGGATCTGACCAAATTCAATGCTTCTTTTGGCATAGTGGAAGGAGGAATTGTGGGTCCTGTGAGTAGCTTGATCAAGGCATTTCTGTGCAGCTAGGAAGATATAAAGAGTTCTCATAAAGTGTTGTTAGCTTGGGTCTTCTTTAATTATTCGAGGATCTTGCTCTCCTCGAGGGTCATTTCTGGCACATGAAGATTCTCAATAACTTTTCCTTTATCATTTGCTGACGATGACATGTTTGGGACTTAGTAATGCCTCCCTGACCTGGTCATATGGTTCACAGAAGTGGGAAAAAATAGAAACCCTGTCTCTTTATCGATCTCGGGTTATTCAGCCACCTTATTGATTTCTCATAGTAGTTCCTCAAATGATATCATCTTACATATGCTGACTATTAGGCTAGTCTTTTCTGGACTGTGCTCTTTATTTGAATCGTCGAATTCATCCCCCCATCCAGTGGTAACGACATCATCTTTCCATAAAAAGTCAATACACTCGACAACCTTAACAGCTTCTTTGTATAAACACTCCAGTTCGGCAGGGAGATGTAGAAGTGAAGGGACCAGGCGCCCTTATAGTTTTAAAGCATCAAGTATCTCGAATATATTACAAATTTCATCGGCTAGTCAAAATAAGTCTGCTATGATCTGGACCACATCATCTAGACTGACTTCATCGGTTGATACCACCAAATTGTCTAACTCTCGATCCCATTTTTGAGCTTCTAAGAATAGTACACTGAATCTCTGGCAATCAATGGTCATCTAAGAGGGAAATTTCATTAAAACTCTAGGAGTTAGTTTAACACTTCTGACAATTTCACGTCTTTACCTCCAGAACGGGTACGGACAACGATGCATAGATGAAGCTGGTAGGGTGTAAAAGAAACTACGGGCAAGTTTGGAGTGGTTTAGGAGAATATATGGGTGATTTGCTTGGTATGGTTTGGGTAGATGGGTAAAATTCTAGGTCTTCTTTTAGGAGGATGGCATTTATATGATTCGGAAGTGGATTGTGGGTAGTGTTTGGTTTAGGATCGGCTGGTGGGGAGATGATGCCCTAGTCAATCAAACCTTGGATCACGTTTTGGAGGTGGAAACACTAGTCAATGGTATGGCCGATACTTTGATGAAAGTCACAATGGGACTCTGGCTTGAAATTCTTGGGAAGTGGGGTTGGTAATGGACGAGGGTCCAATGTTTTGAGGAGGTTTTGGATTAAGAGGGTCTGGTAAACTTTAGAAAGGGGTGCATGAAGTTCGATGTATTCCTTTCGGACAGGATTAGGGTGACTTTTTGTGCCCATGAAGTGTCAGGCTGAGAGATGTTGCTAATGGTTGAAACTGCGATAGTGGATGGCTTATCAAAATTTTTGGGAGTGAACTGTCCAGATAATTTCTTTAGTTCCACCTTTGTTTTATCAAGAAATTCTTTTATCTCCACCCCTACTTCTTGAAAGGATCGGAAATGAGGGTGGTACTGTCCTCCCATCATTGCTTGGACATGGGGTAAGAAGTTCTTCTTCACGATGTTGACTTGCTCTTCTTTGGAAGGTAGATTGGTCATGGTGGTTGCTTTCTCTCTCCACTTTGCAATGAGGTTACTAACTGACCCTCCAGGATTTTATTTGAGTATATCTAAATTGCAGTAGGTAACCTCTAACTCTTCGTTGTAATTATACTGTGACAGGAACTCGCTGGTAACATCCTCCCAACTGCTAATTCTAGACTCCTCGAGAGATAAGAACCAGCGAAGAGCATTGTCCTTCAAAGTATATTGGAACATTTTGGCCATTATTTCCCCGAAGGAACCTAGGAGAGTCATGGCTCAGTGGTAACTGTGGAGATGAACAATCGGAGGTCCACTACCCCCTAATTTCTCGATGTTGGGCATATTGAACTTTTCCTAAAGCCTTACTTTAGGATAAGGAGACATGTAGGTGTAGTCTATGTAGTTTTCTGAGAATTTAACATGGTCAAATTTCTTGGTCAACATATTGAGATCTTCCTGGACATTGTTTAATTCTTCCTCCTTCGGATTAACGGTCACGGGTAAATTTTCCCCTGGCTGGGTAAGATTCAGTATAGAGACCTGGGCTGGTGGCGGCCTATTAATATGAGGGGAACGTGGAGTGTGCTGGTATTTCTCGAGAACCTAAATAGGCTCGTGTGAGGGTGGATCCATAGCGCAAGGGAAGAGGACATCAGGATCTTCAGGAATAGGGACCTAATTTTTTTGAATCTCATGAACCTCAGTTTGAAGGTTGTCAATCTTGGCAGTGAGTTGGGATAGAACCTTCATCAAATACGGCTGCACATTCGCATCTTGATCAGTGTTCTCCATGGAAGACGGATGAATTCTGAACTTGAAGGAAGTATAGAGGGAACTGACGAAGCTTTGGGGCGGTTCGACTGAAGACCGGAGCCAATAGGGAGCCAGGCCAAGGGTATGCAATCGACCTGAGGAGGATAAAAAATATGAATTTATTTTTTGAAAGAGAGGAATTAAAACTGTTATTTGCAAAAAGGAAGGAAAATGTTTTTGACATTTGACTTTTTTGGAAAAGAAGGGAACAAAATGTTTTTGGGTAAAAGATAGGAAAAATATTTTTGGGATAAGGAAGAAAAAATGCTTTTAGTATTTTTGATAAAAGAAGGAAATTTTTTTAACACTTTTTGGAAAAGAAAGAGGAAAGACAAGAGATGGGTCTCATCATGATTATTATGTTTATTATGTTCTCACTTGTATTAGGTTTAACAAAATGCATAAAAGAAATGCCTGACGGAACCTGAGCCTGGAAAAATTGGGTTTTGAAAAATATGTAAAAACTATGGTTGGACTTGTTACCAGGCTCATGGGTAGGGTCCCATTCTGAAAATTACAAAAATTTGAGCGGCATGCCGACCCGTCATTTCGGTAAAGTTTTGGGTAGAAACTGACAAACTAAATATGAGTGCCCTAAGTTTGACACCTATATGCGGGTATACAGTTGTTGGGTTATTGGAAGGTGTTCCCCCCTTTGGCGTGACTTCCACGATATACGTCTTGCTTTTGAAGGAAATTGGTACGAGTGGACAAGCCATTTGATATACCTGAGTGTACGTGAATTATCTCACTATATACCTTGTGGGGACAGTACGTGTGAGAGAAAATTCGATATACTCGATATACGTGAACAAGTTCCCTACGATATACCTCCCGTTATGACTTCGATCAAGCAGTACGATGCGAGGGGAACCGTTCGATATACATCAAAGGTACTTGGACAATTGTAAAGAGATGGAGTCGCCATCTTATTTTTCACAAAAAAGGCAAAAAAACATGTCGCCGCCTCGAGAGAACGACATCAAAGACAAACTAATGCTTACGAAACCAATAGTTCGAAGGTTCGGGGGCTAGGTTACGAAACGAGAAGGTGTTAGACACCCATCCCACCCTTCCGGTCTCTCATGGGCTAGTGTTATTATTTTACTTTATTTCTCTGTGAAGTGTGTGTGCATGTATATAATGGAGATCGGAATCATTCAACTCAATCCATGGAAAAAATAGAGTGAGGTCATACATAGGAATGTTCCCAAAATATTATATAAAAATATGATTATGCGTTTATCGCGATATTGATCGTTATGATGAAATGACAATATGTGTTGGGTGAAACTCTAACAAACATAATATGTATATTAATGCAAGAATATGATAAATGCAGAAATGGGAGATTTAGAAAAATTGGAGACTTTAGAAAAAGTTAAAAATTGAGAAGTTGAAAAATGGAAAAATTAGAAAATTGGAAAATGGGACTCGAGTCTCGAGTTTTAATCCGAAATGCCTACGTATCCTATAAAGGCATCAAGGTCCACATAATTCGAATGCAGCATGGGGGTGGAGTTTATCCCATAAATTCGAATGAGATTTTATTATATATGTGTGTGTAGAAAATGTGTTTTTAGTTTTAAAAAAGTGTGATGTATAATCATGTTGGGAATTCATGGGTGTAACCCTCTTTTGGTTTGTTTTGGGTTGCTTATATAAAATAAAGTATGTGCAATATACTAATCAAATGTAAAATATTAATGCGTATGAACTAAAGTAAGAACTAGATTATGAATCCAATGTAATTTATGCAAAATAGTAAATTTAAATAGAGGGGGAAGGATTTGGACCTTCTTTGAAGCTTGATCTTTGATTTTGGATGAACTCCCTTGAATGTGAGATGAAGGTTGGATGAGAGAGAATGTTATTTTTCCAAATTGGGTATGAAAAGAATGGGAATGTAAGCTTGAATGGAACTTCAAATGGAGGAACTTCGCTGATTTCGAGAGAATATTGCTGAGATCACTGATGTTGATGTATCTGAGGTGGGCGTTGGGAGTGAGGTCATGCACTCTATTTATAGGGTAAGGGGGGTTCCGATCAGCATAGCCCTAGTCCTGCCCATCGGCGGGTTACCCTAGACACACTGCCAATAGGCAGGGAACTGGACCTGCTAATTGGTAGTCTCGTGTAGATTTTTCTGGAAAATTAGTCATAGTACGTAATACGTTGATCCTATTAGTGCATGGGGTATACTGTTAGAAGGATAATTCAGAGATCTTCAAGAGTACTTTGGATCGCTCCTGGGTCTGGGAGTTGACTTTGGGTCAAATGTGGCTCGGAAGCGTATGTCGGTCCTTTGGACGGGTGATCGCTAGATGTAAATGGATCGTTCGTCCGTATGGTAAGTCAGAATCGTGCATGGGTGAACCGTTGGAAAGGTTAGGAGATGTACTTCTAGATTATAAATAGTTTTTCTTGGTTTAGGAACTTGACCTTGGCCAACTGGGCCCGAAAGTGCCTGATGACCTCTCAGAGTAAAACGGATCATTTGTTCGTACCGTAAGTTAGAATAATGCATGGGGTGAACCTTTGGAAAGGGTATTCTGTGCCCTTCGGGGATTCATTTAGTCTCATACGAGATGAAGAATTTACTTCGGTGAAATAGAGCTTGGGAGCGCTCGTTGTCCTCTGAATCAATTTTCGAGGGAAAACGAATCGTTCGTTCTAACGGTTATGCTATTTCGCACACGGGGCTAACAATTGTAATGGGTTTCAGATCCCTTCAAATATTTAAAGAGCTTTCACTCTGACAATAGGGTTAACTTGAGACAAACGGGGTCCGAGAGTGCCCGATGGCCTCTAGATCGGTACTCAGAGTATGACCTCGGGTTTATAGTGAAACGGGGAGGTGCTAGGGACCTAAGGAGAGACTTAGGTGGCCCTAGAATGTGGTGCGTACATACACTTTCATGTTTTTACAAATCTAGTCTTCAAAAACCTTATCCACTAGCCTCTGATAGGTTTCTCCAGCATTCTTCAACCCAAATGGCATGATATTGTAATAGTAAGTTCCTCGGCTGTTAATAAAGGAGGTGCTTTCCTTGTCTTCAGGCTTCATCTTAATCTGAGTATAACCGAAATAAGAATTTATGAAACTGAGAAATTCATGAGCTGCTATTGCATCGATCGATTGATCAATCCTTGGTAAAGAAAAGTGATCTTTTGGGCATGCCTTATTGAGGACTATTAAGTCTACATACATGAACCATTTGGCATTCTTCTTGTAGACCATTCACTACACCAAAAATGCCAATTTGGCACGATGTGGCAAGGAGATTCTGGCACGGTTTAAAACTGTGCTAGAATTTGGAAAGGTTTTAGCATAAACTGGCACGGTTTTAAACCGTTCCAGAATCTTACACTTTTTTAAAGCGTGCCAAAAGTGTGTCAAATTTGAAAGGGTTAACTAAAAGACCAAATATTATATTCATTTGATTTTCATTTTGAGGGAGGTAACTTTTTGACCCCCCTCATTCTCCCGCTCACTCTCCACGGATACCAACTCTCTCTCTCTCAAAAGACTTGATCTCCATCTCTCTCCATCACTGATGGATAAATCGTTGGGGAAAATGGGAAATGGGGTTTGTGGTTTGAATTGGATTTGATAAGGTTTGGAAAGGTATGGGTATGGAGATGGGTCTGCTCGGATTGTTGGATTGGGTCACGGGTTTGGTTGGTGGGAAATATGAGGTCGGCTTGGGTCGCTTGAGATGGAGGTTCGACTTGGTGTTCCCAATCGGAGATGTGGGTAAAGGTTGTAATTCGGGTTCTGCAGGTGGTTGTAGAAATTGGGTATTCATTTGGGTTATTTGTAAGGACACAAATTTCCAATTGAGTCCATGTATTCTGTTGGCTCAATTCCGGACAAAAACATTTTTTCATAGGTTAGTGTTTTATTGTAATACTCTCAAGCCTATAAAGTATGTGTTGAAGACGTAGCGGCAAAGAATTTAAAGCTTCATCAAAATGCCGGTTTGCGTTCCTCGTTTCTACGTCATTAACTAAGGTTCCATGCTCCCAAGGTATGAATGTAATTATATTTATATAGGAACTTGGAACAAAATTTATTTGGGTGTTAGGTTTAATAAAAAACCATGTTTTACTTTCAGAATAATTTAATTGGAACTTTAATTTAACGTATATAAAGCTCCTGGGCCAAAATAGAATTTTAGAAAAATTTCTGGAAGTCGTTCGAAATCTCGTTCGAACGAGTTTTTCGTTCTAACGAGGTTTCGTTCGAACGAGACTGCCGACGAACCTAAACTGGTCAGTCGTTCGATATGTCGTTCGAACGAGTTTTTCGTTCTAACGAGGTTTCGTTCGAACGAGTTTGCCAACGAACCTAAACTGGTCAGTCGTTCGATATGTCGTTCGAACGAGTTTGTTCGTTCTAACGAGGTATCTAACGAGTTTCTAACGAGCCCAGAGTGGTCGCTCGTTAGAAGTCTCGTTCGAACGAGTGTCAATGTCATTCGAACGAGAGTGCCAGGCGGGAACAGTTTTGAGCAGTTTTTGGCAGTTTTTACCCACTTTCCCCACTTGGTTTTTGACCAACTTTTTCAAGACTTATTAAGGACGGGAAACAAATTTTTCTAATTAACTTTTCCAACTAAGTTTATCTCCTAGAGAGAGTTTGAGAGAAAAAATAGTTTAGGAAAATGTTCAAGTTTTGAGGGTTGTTTTTCAAAGAAAATGCATATACCACTCTAGTGTTTACACCCAATTGTGTTTGTCCAAGTTTCTATATTTATATCAATTACTTGGAGTTTTGGCACCGGTTTTCTCTACCGAATTGAGAAAGAGACGTTTCGGGTTTGCTTCTACATCCCATCACAAAGAAGAAGAAGTTTGTTGCGGTATTACTCACTTGGAGAAAGGCTCCAAGCTTGGGTGACGATGACCATACAAAGTCCTATCGGTGGATTCCGAGACCGCGGTGGAGTTCCGAGGTTGTCCGCTAGGAAGAGGTTCTACAAGAAGGAGCAACAAGGCTTGAGAGGGTTCGAGTCGAGGATGTAAGTCTTTTGTCTTGTAATTGTAATTCCATATCTAGTGGACTTGTGTCTAGGGCCGTCCGAGGTTTTTTTCCCGTCTTGGGTTTTTCCTCGTACATCGCGGCGTAGTGTGATATTGTTTATTTTATCTTGCACAATAATTTAGAATCCATGCTTTAGGTTTAATTCAAGATAAAATTTGGTTTAATTATCACACTCATTTAATTTGGGACTAAATTAAATTTTGGGTAAATTTGGTTTATTCAAGTCATTTGCTAAAATTGGTTTCGCCTAACTTTGGATAATTGAAAATTATGACTTAGGCAAATTCTAGGACTTGGATTAATGAATTGATTTAATCTTGTTCAATTAAACCAAAATTTGTTTTGTTTAATTGTTGTTGAACCATCATCTTTTGTTGGTTTTAGTTAATTCTTACTTTTATTTATGTTAACTAAAATTTGGAATTTTGAGTATTTTTAATTGAACCATCATATCATTCAACGCTTCCGCATCATTCATTGAATTATATACAAAAGGAAATTTACTTTGATTTTAATTGAGAAAATCACCATCCGGGAATTACTCTACGTTTTCAAATTGGTATCAGAGCCAAAAACGATAAATTATTTCGTTAAGATCTTTTAATTTTTTGGCTAAAATGGATTTTTCCCCATTTTCAAAATTTCCTTTTTTCGATGGTTCAAACTACGCGTATTGGAAAGCGCGAATGAAATCGGCACTAAAATCTATTGACGAGAGAGTTTGGATGTCTGTTGTTAACGGGTACTCCCCACCAACCTATTTAGTTGAAAATGAATGTGTTATCAAACCCGCCGATAGATGGACTGAAAATGAGTTTAAACTTGCTAACTTTAATTCCCGATGTTTAAATGCCTTATTTAGCGCTGTCGCACCGGATGAATTCCGACGTATTATGATGTGTGAAACCGCTAAAGAAGCTTGGGATATTTTACAATTAACTCATGAAGGAACTAGTGTCGTTAAAGCTTCAAAACTCCAAAACCTCACCACTCAATTTGAAACTATCAAAATGGATGAAAAAGAAACTTTTGATAAATTTTATGCTAGACTTTCTGATATTGTTAATTCATCCTTTAACTTGGGAGAGAAAATACCTGACGACCGTGTTGTAAAGAAAATTTTGAGGTCCCTACCCGATAGATTTATTCCTAAAGTGACCGTTTTAAATTCTTTACCCACTTTAGCCTCTACGAAATTAGAAGAGCTTGTAGGTGATTTACAAACCTATGAACTAGATATGTTTCCCTCTAAAACTGAAAAGAAAATTGAAAAGGGTGTTGCTTTAAAAGCCCGAAAAGAGGTCAAACAAGTAGTAGAGAGCGATAGTGAAAGTGACTCGGAAGATATGGCTTTTTTTGCTCGCAAATTTAGAAAATTTCTTAAATTTAACAAAGATAAATTTAAAAATGATTTTAAGAAATTTGATACTTCTAAACATGATAAAAGCGAGAAGATTTCTAAAGCCGAGAGGATCCCTAAACCTAGTAATGACAATTTAGATAGGGACGAGTCTAACAAGTGTTTTGGTTGTGAAGGTTATGGCCATCGAGCTAATGAGTGCCCCACTAAACTAAGGAAAGAGGGTAAACGACCCACTGCATATAATGCAACCCTTAGTGATAGTGATAAGGAAGAAAAACCCGATTCCCCCACTAAGAAAAAATTTGTGGCTTTTATGGCTAGTCATGTGAGTGATTATGAGAACTCATCGATTGATGACACGATAGCACATGCCACTTCCAAGGTCATTGTTCATGATTCCCTTGTTTTTAATGATAGTGAGAGTGGAGAAGAAAGAGAGAGTGAAAATGAAGAAGAGGTTGATGTGAGTGAACTTCAAAATGCTTTTCATGAATTATATAAAGAATCTATTAATTTGAAAAGAACTAATTTGAAGTTAGAAGCTTGTTTAAGAAAGAGTGTCAAGGTCGTTGATGATAGTGCCTTAATAGAAGACCTTAGGACACGTGAGAGAACTCTTCGTGTGAAGCTAGAATACGTAGAAGGCAAAAGAAATAGCCTTAGGAGTTTAATGGAATCCTTGAAAAAGGAGCTTCTTGCTTTTGAAGAGCGTAATTTTTTACTAGAATCTAACATTTTAGAATTGGAAAATAAATTAAAAGAATCTAGTAATGTCAAATTTGATTTGGAATGTCGTTCGGAAAAACTTGATAAAATGTTAGCAACGATCCAAATTAAAAATGACACTTGTGGTTTAGGCTTCAATACTTGTAATGAATTTACTCATAATTCCCAAACCAATATTTAGGAGAATCTACTAGGAATGCATTTAATGATCACTCCTTAGGTAAATCTTTTCGACATGTTCTTACTTGTACACTTTGTGGTCGAAAAGGTCATCTTAGGAAATATTGTTTTGATCTTAAACGAATTCCTAGAAAATCCCATAGTAAAGTAACCACGGTAGTTAAAGATCCTACACCCCAAGATAGTCATTCTTCATTAATTTGGGTTAGGAAATCCGACTTGGTTGCCTTACAAAATAGGGATTTTGATTCTCATTTACTTTCACATGCTTCCTCCCTTGCTAAATCTAATGGATGAATGTGTTAGTGTTTGCATACTTTAGCGTTTGTACTTCATGCTATATTCGTATGCTAAATGTATGCTTGTTTAGTCATTTTCTAGTCATTGCCTTATTTCATATCACATGCTAGAAATCATGACTTGTTTATCTTTTTGTATTATATTTTGTGTTTGAATTAATTAAAAATATAAAAAGATTTTTGTTTGTCATTTGTGTTTTATTATTTCATTTAAGCTTAATGAAAAATACAAATGATTTGTATTTAGTCGTTTGAGTATATATCTTTATTTTTGGTTAAAAATGTTAAAAACTCAAAAAGATTTTGTTTTGTGTGTATTTTTGTTTGACACACTTTATGTGGAATATATTTGTGTTTGAATCCCATCATTTATACTCCCACGTGGCTAGAACTTTTGGTTTAGATTTTCAATCCTTAAAATGTTCTTTACCATGTTTTATATGGAGTAGTTGGATTTTGTATTGATTAAATGGATTCTATTTTTATATGCCTCTTTTCACACATGCACGAGCTCTTTTGAAATCTTAATGTCACATGTTATATTTGAGCTTTTTGAGGTGTTCTCCTATCAATCTAGTCATCTACATATCTATGACCTAGGAGGGTTAGTGCATGTCAAAATGCGTTGCATGTGAGATTTGTGTGAAAAATAAGAACATGATAAATTAATATATGCACGGGGAAGGGCTCCGAAAGGATGAATTAAATCCTTTGCGATAGTAAGCCACCGTTGATTGGATCTAAAAGAAATACGTGATCCAAAGGCCTAAAAACAGAATATTTGGCATTAAACAGAAAGCAATTGCCAAGGCCTATGTTTGTTTGATATATTCATTCAAAAACAAAAGAATATATATGCTCATTGAGGGAGAATTGGATGGTATATAACCGGTTTGCACAATGTCCGTTTATCCTAGTTGTCTTTAATGTCATGACTCTATTTGGTTTGTAGAATCATCATCATGCTAGGCTTGTATGCATTGTGTATGTTTGTTCATTGAGTTCAATCTTTATATTGTCACATGAGGTTATATTTAACTGTGATGAAGTTTGCATTCAAATGAGAACTCCGTGAACGTTTCTTAAGTGTTTGGGTCTAAATTTAATTGTTGCTAGTACACACCCCTACACTTCCGTTTCCATATGACACATTTTTGCCATACGAGTGTGCAAACTTATTGTATTTTGTGTCATGTGTGTGTTTATATCTATATATATATGCAAGTGCTCTATTGGTATATTTTTAGTATCTATATATATGATATTTATTTGTCTTTGCCTTGCTTTTATTGCCCATATGCTTTCATGTCTTTTCACTTTAAGCTTCCACATGCTGTTTATTAGTTCTTTATCCTTTGCCTATTCCTGAACAAAAAGGGGGAGAATGATGATAGGGGGAGAAATGGTATCTAATCCTATTATTATCGCATCTTAGTTTGGGGGAGATTTATCTTAGGGGGAGACGTCTTTCTAAGTAAATGTCATTGTTTGATAAAGGGGAGAATTATTTTAGGGGGTGTAATTAATTAATTGCGATTAATATATTTTGACATTCCCTATGCATTTGATGAGTTTGATTAAGTGTGCAGGTATTCTACTAAAGCGGCAACTTTAAAAGGCAAAGTGTTCAATCCTTGGGCTGAGTCAAGATTGGGCGGGTTATGTTTTGAGTCTAGTGAGCTTGAAGGCCCTTTAGGATTTTTGTTTTGGTTTTTGTCCCGGAATAGCCAAAGGGGGAAATTTGTAAGGACACAAATTTCCAATTGAGTCCATGTATTCTGTTGGCTCAATTCCGGACAAAAACATTTTTTCATAGGTTAGTGTTTTATTGTAATACTCTCAAGCCTATGAAGTATGTGTTGAAGACGTAGCGGCAAAGAATTTAAAGCTTCATCAAAATGCCGGTTTGCGTGCCTCGTTTCTACGTCATCAACTAAGGTTCCATGCTCCCAAGGTATGAATGTAATTATATTTATATAGGAGCTTGGAACAAAATTTATTTGGGTGTTAGGTTTAATAAAAAACCATGTTTTACTTTCAGAATAATTTAATTGGAACTTTAATTTAACGTATATAAAGCTCCTGGGCCAAAATAGAATTTTAGAAAAATTTCTGGAAGTCGTTTGAAATCTCGTTCGAACGAGTTTTTCTTTCTAACGAGGTTTCGTTCGAACGAGACTGCCAACGAACCTAAACTGGTCAGTCGTTCGATATGTCGTTCGAACGAGTTTTTCGTTCTAACGAGGTTTCGTTCGAATGAGTTTGCCAACAAACCTAAACTGGTCAGTCGTTCGATATGTCGTTCGAACGAGTTTGTTCGTTCTAACGAGGTATCTAACGAGTTTCTAACGAGCCCAGAGTGGTCGCTCGTTAGAAGTCTCGTTCGAACGAGTGTCAATGTCGTTCGAACGAGAATGCCAGGCGGGAACAGTTTTGAGCAGTTTTTGGCAGTTTTTACCCACTTTCCCCACTTGGGTTTTAACCAAAATTTTCAAGACTTATTAAGGACGGGAAACACACTTTTCTAATTAACTTTTCCAACTAAGTTTTTCTCCTAGAGAGAGTTTGAGAGCAAAAATAGTTTAGGAAAATGTTCAAGTTTTGAGGGTTATTTTTCAAAGAAAATGCATATACTACTCTACTGTTTACACCCAATTGTGTTTATCCAAGTTTCTATATTTATATCAATTTCTTGGAGTTTTGGCACCGGTTTTCTCTACCGAATTGAGAAAGAGACGTTTCGAGTTTGCTTCTACATCCCATAACAAAGAAGAAGAAATTTGTTGCGGTATTACTCACTTGGAGAAAGGCTCCAAGCTTGGGTGACGGTGACCATACAAAGTCCTATCGGTGGATTTCGAGACCGCGGTGGAGTTCCGAGGTTGTCCGCTAGGAAGAGGTTTCTACAAGAAGGAGCAACAAGGCTTGAGAGGGTTCGAGTCGAGGATGTAAGTCTTTTGTCTTGTAATTGTAATTCCATACTAGTGGACTTGTGGCTAGGGCCGTCCGAGATTTTTTTCCCGTCTTGGGTTTTTCCTTGTACATCGCGGCGTAGTGTGATATTGTTTATTTTATCTTGCACAATAATTTAGAATCCATGCTTTAGGTTTAATTGAAGATAAAATTTGGTTTAAATATCACACTCATTTAATTTGGGACTAAATTAAATTTTGGGTAAATTTGGTTTATTCAAGTCATTTGCTAAAATTGGTTTCGCCTAACTTTGGATAATTGAAAATTATGACTTAGGCAAATTCTAGGACTTGGATTAATGAATTGATTTAATCTTGTTCAATTAAACCAAAATTTGTTTTATTTAATTGTTGTTGAACCATCATCTTTTGTTGGTTTTAGTTAATTCTTACTTTTATTTATGTTAAACTAAAATTTGGAATTTTGAGTATTTTTAATTGAACCATCATATCATTCAACGCTTCCGCATCATTCATTGAATTATATACAAAAGGAAATTTACTTTGATTTTAATTGAGAAAATCACCATCCGGGAATTATTCTACGTTTTCATTATTGGCATTCAGCTCTGATCTAAACTCGAGTTTGGGTAGGAAGCTTGGCCGGATAGGGAGTGATAAGGTCGCCGACTTTGATGGAGGTTACCGGCGCTGGAGGTTTTGAGACCGGCTGGAGTAGGCTGAGATTATGGGGTGGTCGCCTTTGGTGGGTATCCGAGTTATGGTCGAAGTGGGTATTAAAAATAGAGTTAGGAGTTATGGGGTATTGGCTTCTCCACTGATGGTGGAGAAGCCATCAGTGACCAAAGACGAGAGTAGACTAACGAAGTGGATGATTCCCAAAATTTATTTCTCTCTTATCGATTCCTTCAGAGGTAATTCTCATCTCACTTCGGTATTTTGATCTATTCAACTGCTACCTATCATAAAGTTTGAACCCAGTAAAATTGGTTTTTCCTTCTAAAACTAAAATATTGCTTTGAGTTATTTTATTGTGAAATTACGGGTATATGAATTCATGTTAATGATAGTAATAATCACGTTTATAGGTATTTTATTACTTAAACTTCGGTATTTATGATTTGATTTAATCTATTGCCACTGGTGGATTCCATTCCTCATGAATGGCTGATGAGAATTGCAATCGGAGTGATGAGGGTTCAGGCTTTATGTTCTAAAGAATACGCCAGTTTTCTTATTATATTTACTACATTTTGATTTTTAATGTTTCCTATTGATGTTTCGGTAAAATTATAGATCAAATGATGAGTTAAATTAAATTGTTTTTTCTTTTTCTATTTTCAGCTGTTTTAGGTTACACGCCAATTATTTGGTAAAACTCCCAAGTGAGCATTCTAATTTCTTCACTTACATTGCATATTATTTGTGTCATTTGCCTATTGCTGAGTTGCACACATTAACTTATGCACGGAGGTAAAATTTCTGAAGCTAAAATGGTGATAAAAAACTATTTCGAAAACAAAGAGTTGATGAGGTTATGGATGATTTAACTGTTGCGGCGCAAGGGTCTTGTGAACCTGAAGTTGGGCGGCCTTATATTTTCCCTATGCTGACAGGGTGAGGATACTAATTGGGTTGAATTTGGTGTGATTCAATCTATTTCATTTTTATTTTGTGTGTGCGTATATATATTTAGGTGACGTCTTCGAGGACCATATTGGCATATTGCCCCTGAACAATATTTAAATAAATGATTTTTATTATTTTGTATGCTTTTGTTTGGACTATTTCCAGGTCGAAGCGAATCAAGTAGTCAGTATAAAAGGGACAAGGCAACAACTGAGAAGTTACTGCAAGAAACAATAGAAAACCACCAAGCCGAGCTTATAACTCAAGAGGAATTCTATACAAATGCATTGAGCGCAACCAAGGAAGCTAAGGCATTAGAAGAGGCAAGGGCCAATAATGAAGCCAGAACTGAGGTAGAGAGTCTTCTAAGGGAGGCTGAGGCAAGGGCCAATTATATTTACATTTGTTTCTTGAATATTATGATCTATTATACTAACTTTACAGTCATTTTCTTTGTCTCGTGTTCCTGACTTGAGTCCTTTCTCTACTGAAATTAATGGTTCAGGGGCAATATGCCGTTAAAATAATGCCATCATAGTGACCCTCATATTTTAACGGCAAATTAACGGAGTGTTTAAATTAACCAATTATTTTAACGGCATATTAACCAGACTCTCATAGTGCCCCTGATTCTATCTTTAAATCACTCCTGGATTTAAGAACAATGATTTTCCAAGAATTTCACACCCGGTGGTTTTGGAAAGGCTCTTAATTATAATGAGAGGGATGTTGAGATTCAGGACTTTCAATTTAAACTTCGTTATGACCATCATTATGATATTTAACTTAATCATTTGCATGTTTTTATTCAATTTTTTCCTTTATTCACTTTTCTCTTTAAGTTTGACAATGTGTAAATATTTTTTCAGATTTGGTATTTCACAATGAGTGAGCATTCGGATAGGGGGGCAATGCTACTACCTACACGTATTATGGTAAACTTTATGATATTTTTTATTTATTCATCCAATTTTATAGAAATTGAATGATTACATACATTATTACATTATAAAGTAGTATTGTTTTGTTTTGTTTTGTTTTGTTTTTTCTCACACATGTCAAGTGCCTAGTATAACTCATAGGAACTGACCGCATAGTCACGGGTCTTCCGATTTGAGAATATGATGATAAATTAAAAATATCTAGATTATGCTTAAAAACAAGCCACTAAAGGGTGAAAACCTAAACCATCCCCCAAACAGCCCTGTACGAGGTATGAACACCTCTTACGGGACTAATATAACTCGTAGGAACTAACCGCGTAGTCAAGGGTCTTCTGGTTTGACAATATGCCGATAAATTGGAAATATCTAGACTAAACGTAAAAACAAGCCGTTAAAAGGTGAAAACACAATCCAGCTTCCAAACGACCCCGTAAGAGGCACTAATACCTCGTACGGGATCAATATAACTCGTAGGAACTGATCGTGTACTCTGTGGTCTCTGGGTTTAAGAATATGACGATAATTTGTAAATATCTAGATTATGCTTAAAAACAAGCCACTAAAGGGTGAAAACCTAAACCAACCCGCAAACGATCCCGTAAGAGGCACAAACACCTCGCACGGGACCAACGTAACTTGTAGGAACTGACCGCGTAGTGACGGGCCTCCCGGTTTGATAATATGACGATAATTTGTAAAAATCAACACTTAAACTTAAAAACAGGCCATTAAAGGATGAAAACCTAAACTAGCCACCAAACGTCCCCATAAGAGGCACGAACACCTCGCACGGGACCAATGTAACTTGTAGGAACTGACCGCGTAGTCCCGGGTCTCCCTGTTTGAGAATATGACGATAATTTGCAAAAATAACACTTAAGACTTAAAAACAGGCCGTTAAAGGGTGAAAACCCGAACCATCCCCCAAACGACCCCGTAGGAGGCACGAACACCTCGCATGGGACCAATGTAACTTATAGGACTGACCGCGTAGTCCCGAGTTTCCCGGTTTGAGAGTATGACGATAATTTGCAAAAATCAACACTTGGACTTAAAAACAGGCTCTTAAAGGGTGAAAACTCAAACCAGCCCCAAATGACCCCGTAGGAGGCACGAACACCTCGCACGGGACCAATGTAACTTGTAAAAACTGACCGCGTAGTCCCGGGTCTCCCGGTTTGAGAGTACGACGATAATTTGCAAAAATCACACTTAGACTTGAAAACGGGCCGTTAAAGGGTGAAAACCCAAACCAGCCTCCAAACGACCCCGTAAGAGGCACGAACACCTCGCACGGGACGAATGTAACTTGTAGGAACTGATCGCGTAGTCTCGGGTCTCCCGGTTTGAGAGTATGACGATAATTTGCAAAAATCACACTTAGACTTGAAAATAGATCGTTAAAGGGTGAAAACTCAAACTAGCCCCCAAACGACCCCGTAGGAGGCACGAACAACTCGTACGGGACCAATGTAGCTTGTAGGAACTGACCGTGTAGTCCCGGGTCTCCCGGTTTGAGAATATGACGATAATTTGAAAAAATAAAACTTAGACTTAAAAAGAAGCCGTTAAAGGGTAAAAACCCAAACCAGCCCCCAAACGACCCCGTGAGAGGCACGAACACCTCGCATAAGACCAATGTAGCTTGTACGAACTCATCGAGTAGTCGCGGGTCTCTCGATTTGAGAATACAACGATAATTTGCAAAAATCAACACTTGAACTTAATAACAAGCCGTTAAAGGGTGAAAACCCAAACCAGCCCCCAAACGACCCCGTAAGAGGCACGGACACCTCGCACGGGACTAATGTAACGTATAGGAACTGACCGCGTAGTCCAGGGTCTCCCGATTTGAGAGTATGACGATAATTTGTAAAAATCACTCTTAGACTTGAAAACAGGCCGTTAAAGGGTGAAAACCCAAACCGGCCTCCAAACGACCCCATAGGAGGCACGAACACCTCGCACGGGACCAATGTAACTTGTAGGAACTGATCGAGTAGTCTCTGGTCTCCCAGTTTGAGAGTATGACGATAATTTGCAAAAATCACACTTAGACTTGAAAACAGGCCGTTAAAGGGGGAAAACTCAAACCAGCCCCCAAACGACCCCGTAGGAGGCACGAACACTTCGCAGGGGACCAATGTAGCTTTTATGAACTGACCGCGTAGTCCCGAGTCTCCCTGTTTAAGAATATGATGATAATTTGCCAAAATAACACTTAGACTTAAAAAGAAGCCGTTAAAGGGTGAAAACCCAAACTAGCCCCCAAACGACCTCGTAAGAGGAACGAACACCTCGCATGAGACTAATGTAGCTTGTACGAACTGACCGTGTAGTCGCGGGTCTCTTGATTAGAGAATACGACGATAATTGGCAAAAATCAACACTTGAACTTAAAAATAAGCTGTTAAAGGGTGAAAAACCAAACCAGCCCCAAACGACCCCGTAAGAGGCACGAACACCTCGCACGGGACCAATGTAACTTGTAGGAACTAACCGCGTAGTCCCGGGTCTGTCGATTTGAGAGTATGACGATAATTTGCAAAAATCACACTTAGACTTGAAAACAGGCCGTTAGAGGGTGGAAACCCAAACCAACCCCCAAACAACCCCATAGGAGGTACGAACACCTCGCACAGGACCAATGTAACTTGTAGGAACTAACCGTGTAGTCTCGGGTCTCCCGGTTTGAGAGTATGACGATAATTTGCAAAAATCACACTTAGACTTGAAAACAGGCCGTTAAAGGGTGAAAACCCAAACCAGCCTCCAAACGACCCCGTAGGAGGCACGAACACCTCGCACGGGACCAATGTAAGGAACTGACCGCGTAGTCTCGGGTCTCCTGATTTGAGAGTATGATAATAATTTGCAAAAATCACACTTAGACTTGAAAACAAGCCGTTAAAAGGTGAAAACCCAAACCAACCCCCAAACGACCCCGTTAGAGGCACGAACACGTCGCGTGGCTTGTACGAACTGACCGCGTAGTCGCGGGTCTCTCGGTTTGAGAATACGACGATAATTTGCAAAAATCACACTTGAACTTAAAAACATGCCGTTAAAGGGTGAAAACCCAAAAAAGTCCCCAAACGACCCCGTTAGAGGCACGAACACCTCGCACGGGACCAATGTATCTTGTAGGAACTGACCGCGTAGTCCTGGGTCTCCCGATTTGAGAGTATGATGATAACTTGCAAGAAACACACTTAGACTTGAAAACAGGCCGTTAGAGGGTGAAAACCCAAACCAGCCCCTAAACGACCCCATAGGAGGCACGAACACCTCGTACACGACCAATGTAACTTGTAGGAACTAACCGTGTAGTCTCGGGTCTCCCGGTTTGATAGTATGACGATAATTTGCAAAAATCACACTTAGACTTAAAAACAGGCCGTTAAAGGGTGAAAACTCAAACCAGCCCCCAAACGACCCCGTAGGAGGCACGAACACCTCGCACGGGACCAATGTTGCTTGTATGAACTGACCGCGTAGTCTCGGGTCTCCCGGTTTGAGAGTATGACGATAATTTACAAAAATCACACTTAGACTTGAAAACAGGTCGATAAAGGGTGAAAACCCAAACCAGCCCCCAAACGACCCCGTAGGAGGTACGAACACCTCGCATGAGACCAATGTAACTTATAGGAACTGGCCGCGTAGTCTTGGGTTGCCCGGTTTGAGAATACGATGATAATTTGCAAAAATCAACACTTGAACTTAAAAACATGCCGTTAAAGGGTGAAAACCCAAATCAGTCCCCAAACGACCCCGTAAGAGGCACGAACACCTCGCACGGGACCAATGTAACTTGTAGGAACTGACCGCATAGTCCTGGGTCTCTCGATTTGAGAGTATGACGATAATTTGCAAAAATCACACTTAGACTTGAAAACAGGCCGTTAGAGGGTGGAAACCCAAACCAGCCCCCAAACAACCCCATAGGAGGTACGAACACCTCGCACAGGACCAATGTAACTTATAGGAACTAACCGTGTAGTCTCGGGTCTCCCGGTTTGAGAGTATGATGATAATTTGCAAAAATCACACTTAGACTTGAAAACAGGCCGTTAAAGGGTGAAAACCCAAACCAGCCTCCAAACGACCCCGTAGGAGGCACGAACACCTCGCACGGGACCAATGTAACTTGTAGGAACTGATCGCGTAGTCTCAGGTCTCCCGGTTTCAGAGTATGATGATAATTTGCAAAAATCACACTTAGACTTGAAAACAGGCCGTTAAAGGGTGAAAACTCAAACTAGCCCCCAAACGACCCCGTAGGTGGCACGAACACCTCGCACGGGACCAATGTATCTTGTACAAACTGACCGCGTAGTCCCGGGTCTCTTGGTTTGAGAATGTGATGATAATTTGCAAAAATAACACTTAGACTTAAAAAGAAGTCTTTAAATGGTGAAAACCCAAACCAGCCCCCAAACGACCCCGTAGGAGGCACGAACACCTCGCAAGGGACCAATGTAGCTTGTACAAACTGACCGCGTAGTCCTGGGTCTCTTGGTTTGAGAATGTGATGATAATTTGCAAAAATAACACTTAGACTTAAGAAGAAGTCGTTAAAGGGTGAAAACCCAAACCAGCCCCCAAACGACCCCGTAAGAGGCACACACCTCGCATGAGACCAATGTAGCTTGTACGAACTAACCACGTAGTCGCGGGTCTCTCAGTTTGAGAATACGATGATAGTTTGCAAAAATCAACGCTTGAACTTAAAAATAAGCCGTTAAAGGGTGAAAACCCAAACCAGCCCCCAAACGACCCCGTAAGAGGCACGAACACCTCGCACGGGACTAATGTAACTTGTAGGAACTGACCGCGTAGTCCCGGGTCTCCCGATTTGAGAATATGACGATAATTTGCAAAAATAACACCTAAGACTTAAAAACAGGCCGTTAAAGGGTGAAAACCCGAACCATCCCCCAAACGACCCCGTAGGAGGCACGAACACCTCGCATCGGACCAATGTAACTTGTAGGAACTGACTGCGTAGTCCCGAGTCTCCAGGTTTGAGAGTACGCCGATAATTTGCAAAAATCAACACTTAGACTTAAAAACAGGCTGTTAAAGGGTGAAAACTCAAACCAGCCCCAAATGACCCCGTAGGAGGCACGAACACCTCGCACGGGACCAATGTAACTTGTAGGAACTGACCGCATAGTCCCGGGTCTCCCGGTTTGAGAGTATCACGATAATTTGTAAAAATCACACTTAGACTTGAAAACAAGCCGTTAAAGGGTGAAAACCCAAACCAACCTCCAAACGACCCCGTAGGAGGCACGGACACCTCGTACGGGACCAATGTAACTTGTAGGAACTGATCGCGTAGTCCCGGGTCTCCCGATTTGAGAGTATGATGATAATTTGCAAAAACCACACTTAGACTTGAAAACAGGCCGTTAAAGAATGCAAACCCAAACCAGCCCCCAAACGACCCTATAAGAGGTACGAACACCTCGCATGAGACCAATGTAACTTGTACAAACTGACCGCTTAGTCGCGTGTCTCTCGGTTTGAGAATATGACGATAATTTTCAAAAATCAACGCTTAAACTTAAAAACGTGTCGTTTAAGGGTGAAAACCCAAACTAGCCCCCAAACGACCCCGTAAGAGGCACGAACACATCGTACGGGACCAATGTAACTTGTAGGAACTGACCGCGTAGTCCCGGGTCTCCCGGTTTGAGAGTATGATTATAATTTGCAAAAAATCACACTTAGACTTGAAAACAGGCCGTTAAAGGGTGTAAACCCAAACCAGCCTCCAAACGACCCCGTAGGAGGCACGAACACCTCGCACGGGACCAATGTAACTTGTAGTAACTGACCGCGTAGTCTCGGGTCTCCCATTTGAGAGTATGACGATAATTTGTAAAAATCACACTTAGACTTGAAAACAGGCCGTTAAAGGGTGAAAACTCAAACCAGCCCCAAACGACCCCATAGGAGGCACGAACACCTCGCACGAGACCAATCTAGCTTGTACGAACTGACTGCGTAGTCTCGGGTCTCCCGGTTTGAGAGTATGACGATAATTTTCGAAAATCACACTTAGACTTGAAAACAGGCTGTTAAAGGGTGAAAACCCAAACTAGCCCCCAAACGACCCCGTAGGAGGCACGGACACCTCGCACGGGACCAATGTAACTTGTAGGAACTGACCGCGTAGTCCCGGGTCTCCCGGTTTGTGAGTATGATGATAATTTGCAAAAATCACCCTTAGACTTGAAAACAGGCCGTTAAAGGGTGAAAACCCAAACCAGCCTCCAAACGACCCCGTAGGAGGCACGAACACCTCACACGGGACCAATATAACTTGTAGGAACTGACCGCTTAGTCCTGGGTCTGTCGGTTTGGGAGTATGACGATTATTTGTAAAAATCACACTTAGACTTGAAAACAGGCCGTTAAAGGGTGAAAACCCAAACCAGTCCCCAAACGACCCCGTAAGAGGCACGAACACCTCGCATGAGACCAATGTAGGTTGTACGAATTGACTGCGTAGTTGTATATGCAATTTTTCTGCTTGAATATGATTTGTTTTAAAATGACTTGGTTACTAATATTGTATCTTTTTTGTGTGTTATTTTTTTTGTAGGATTACATTCAATCATTAGCTTTTATCCACTTGGTACGCACGAAGAAGTCAATGCTTTACAACAGGGGGATTGTTTATTTAGTGTCGTTAATATTGAGGATTCAATTTTTTGTGTTATGGCCGAGAAGGCTTCAATAGTTTTATGGTTTATTTTTATGGCCGTGCTGGCTGTAGTAGTTTTATTGTTGACTTTTATGGCCGTGCGGGCTTTATATGGGCATATTTTATGTTAGCAGGTTTTGGAATGCCAAAAAATAGAGAAAACTCTGCCCAATTTTTTTTTATATGGGAACTATTAACTCTTGTAATTTTTTGAAGTTATTGTCGACTTTTATGGTAATGTGCGGCTTTATATTGGTATTAACTCTTGTAATGTTTTGAAGTTTGTATGCACATTAGTTTATCAACAACATGCGATATTCATAATTTGTGAATTTTCTTGATTTTTTTTTGCAAATAATAAATATTTTTCCTATCGAATTTGGAATTTGCAGATTTTCCAGATTTGTTTCCTATTTTTTTTAATCAACTGAAAAATCTGGCACAGTTTTAAACCGTGCTAAAATCGTGCCAATGCATAAAAATGAGAACGCTTATAAAAAAATCTGGCACGTTTTATAATCGTGCGAAAAGCGTGCCAGAAAATAGACAATTTGGCACGGTTTCGACGTGTGCCAAAAGCGTGCCAGATTAAAAAACTGGCACAGTATAAAAGCGTGCCAGTTTAGGAAATCTGGCACGATTTTAAACTGCATCAGAAAATCTGGCATGCCTGATTCTGGCACGGTTTTGAATCGTGCCAGATTGCGTTTGTCACGGTTTAAAACCGTGCTAGTTTCCTGTTTTTGGTGTAGTGATTACCACATTAGCCAACCAGCTGGGATACTTGATGTCTTTAATAAACCGTGCATACTATAATTTCTCCACTTCCTCCTTGATTTCCATATTCACTCAGGGTTGAAAACTCTTCGTTTTTGCTTAATCGACTTAGAATATGGGTAGATATTAAGCTCATGGGAAATGATATCTCGATCAATCCCTATCATATCTTCATGGATCCAAGCGAAAATATTTTTCTTTCTATAAGGAATGTAATTAATTCCTATTTGAGAGAGGGAGACAATCTTGTACTGATCTGGGTAGATCTTTCTAGCTTCTCTTCATCCAGCACAACAACTTTTGTTTCTTCCATAACTTTCCCCTTCACCAACTCCTCATTTTCCTAAGAATCCAGAGTGTCAATATGAAAAGTGGTTGTACCCTTCATTTGTATTTCTTATTGGTCGATTGAAGTATAATAGCATTCCCTGGCTTCTTTTTGATTGCCATTTACCATACCGACTCCATAATTTGTTAGAAATTTCAAGCATGGATGCACTGTGGATGGAACAGTTTCTAACTATTTTATTCCCACTCTTCCTATGATGATATTATAGGTTGATGGGATATTTTTATCTAACACAAAGAAATAAATTCTCTCTCCGACTTGTCGACCAAAACTTCTAACTTGATCGTCCCCATGGGGTATACTTTCTCACTTGTAAACCCCACGAGAGGTCTATGGTATGGTTCTAGCATATTGTCTTTTAGCTCCAAGATTTGGAAACAGTTGTAGAACATTACATTAGCTGAAATCCCATTATCAACTAGTATCCTTGCAATTCTGTTGTGATGAACTCTGCATGTGATAACCAATGGATCGTCGTGAGGATAAAGTACCCCACTAAGATCATTTTTTGAGAATCTGATCACTAGCCTGTCTTTGTTGACTTTCCTTGGCCAACTATTGCTGGATTCGACCATATCAATTTGTTTGACAATTGGACAGGCCTTAACTTAATTTAAGTAAGATTTCCTTTTTGTAGTCACATCTCCTCCTGCTATGAAGTGGCATCCAAAGGATATCATGCCTACCTCCACCTCTGGTTCATCAGGCTTCTTCAGTAAGTCTGGATCTTCTTCAAAATCATTATTTCTTTCTCTTTTATTGTCTTCCTTTTCTCGGGCTGGGGATTCAGACATCCTTCAATAATTTTTATTTCCATTTTGATAAATAAACTTGCTCAGTTTTTCGTGCCGAATAATATTTTCAATCTCATTCTTCAATGCAATATAGCCGTCAGTGTTATGCCCATGGTCCCTATGAAATTCATAGTACTTAGACTTATCCCTCTTGTTGGGGAGTGTCTTCAACTTTTTAGGCCAACTCAATTCTCGATTCCCCCTTGATTTCCTCAAGGATATGGTGAACACCTTTATTGAGTGGGGAATATTCATCATACTTCTTGATTCGATCAAACCTTTTGTCTTTTTTTATCCTTCTTGAATGAATTAGAATTTTTTTTCAGACTTTCACCCTTGGTCTCAGAAGCTTCCATATATGCCATAGCCACATCGACATTCATTATTTTTCTAGCCTTAGTAATTAATTTTTTCATAGTTTTGGGTGGATTATTCACTAAAGCGTAGCAGAGATCTTTAGGGAGTAACCCACTCATAAGTGCTGAATGGATGTCTTCTCTTCATAGTCCACCACCTCTAGTTTTTCATTGTTAAAACCTGTAATATATTCTCTAGTACTTTCTCCCATCCTTTTTCGCACGGTCACGAGATGAGTGACACTCTTGATCGTCTTAGCCTCAAAGCAAACGTTATCTATGAATAATTCAGCTAATAGATGAAAATTAGAGATTTTATCTCTTAGGAGACTATTATACCAATTTAGGTTGGTCCTATGATCGAACTGGAGATATATCTACCCTCATTTCCTTGGGCACTAAGTAGATGTCGATAGTAGCTTGATATTACTCTATGTGAAAGACTGTATCAGTTTTCCCATCATATTTAGGAGTGACCACTGGTGGCTTGAACTTGGAAGGTGTGGGGTAGTTCACAATAGCCTGGATGAAAGGTGATTCTTTAACAAAACTCCTTTGTAATGGATTATTGGTTTTGGCCATTTCACCTAGCCAATCTTCCAACCATTACATGAATCCCTTCCAGAAATGTTCCTCTAGTTTGGATTTAACCGAAGTAGATTTAGTGGCTTTACTCTGACTCTCCTCCTGAAAGGTCTTCTCGGCACGCATAGAGCCCCTTATACTAGGTTTTGATCTCATAGATCCTTCTCTATATTCACGATGACACTCCTAATCCCTGTGATGACCTCTAGTTACTCGGGGACCTAGACGGTCAAAAGTATACTCCCTACTTGGCCTCTCCAATACACTTGATCTTTATTTGGAAAAATATCTACCGTCATAGTAATACGTTGATTGGAATGAAGAAGTTATGCTAGGGAGGAATGATCTGTTATGAGAAGAACGATAATGATAACTCCCCTCATGTCTGGATGATGGAGGTGGCATATCTCTTCTGGAATTAGAGGACTTATCTTACATTATACGAGCTAACTGCTTGACTCTTGCATATCCTCTTGTCCTTTGGCCAAATTAAGCATGATCCTTTGGAGGTCTATCTCACCAGGGGAACATATATTTCTTGATTATTTCCTATAACCGCTAGGATGCTTTCAGGGGAGGTAGTCATGCTTTAAACTAAATAATGAAATATATGAGATAGATAACGATGTCTAGCAGTTGTTCCCACAAACGACGCCAATCTATTGATGTCTGAAAATGGACTTAATCCAGATTTATAATCATTGATAAAAATATAGTAGGTTAATGAAATCACACATACAAGAGAAGATATTTTTAGAGTGGTTCAGTTATAAAATCGCCTATATCCACTGTTAGTATTATTTTTGTAGGGTAACAATAGCTCAGTATGGTGTGCATATAAGTGATTCAAGTTGTCCCTTCAGTTGAGGGAGTATTTTATATTTATAATGGTGTACAACCCTAGAGATGGAATGCCTTTTTATTGTCAGACATTTACATATGTGTACAATAAATGAAACTATTGGAATTCAGTGCTGGTTAACATCCCATCCGACTAACTTTTGATCTTCCTGATGGTTGGCATTCTGGAGTTGGTCGACCTTCCAACTGACTAAGTATCTCTGATGCCGATCATGGTGGCTGGTCGGCTACGTAGGAGTACAAGTGTATATTTATCATTGGTCCACGTAGGAGAGTAATTTTTACATACAACAGCGGGCAAGACAAACGTGCAAATAAAGTATGTAATGAATATTTGGTGGGCCTAATCAACATCCTTGTAACAAGTTAGTAATGATATTATAATTCATACCAAATGCATTCAATGTACCCCCTCGGCTAATCAAAGTAATAATTACATGAACATGTTAGTATTCAATATTACTTGGGATTAAGAATCTATGTTCCCTTTACAAACCTCTAAAAATTTGAAAGTCAATAACAATCAATTCCCTATCCAGGTTGTGAACGCTACGATTATACTATAATCACAATTTTGGTCTTTTGTACTCCATTCACTAGAAATCCTATTGAGTTTAATTGATCAACATAACAATATGTATAATAATAAATATAAATCATTCCTACATACATAATCACATTAAAATGAGCTATAAATATTAAAATATGTAAATGTCTTTACAATCAAATGTTTTGTTGTCTAAAACCCTAAGAGTAGTATCTCATCAGCCTTCTTTGAGTACTTACGATACCCATTGACATTTGGGTCCTTATTAGTTAGTGAATGGATGTGTTGGTCTCCAATGTTTATATTCATAAGTTTTTCTTTCCTTTATTTTACAAAACACCAAATATATTATTATTCTTTACGGATTATATACAATAGTTAGTGGGATGATGCAATTTATAATTAACATGTGTGTGATCTTTACTTGTTCATGTTATGAAAAAAATATCTTTTATTTTTAATCTTATGATAAAATTTTGATTATGATAAATCGATTATTTTGAAAACGGTTTCTTTATTAAGATTTTCTTTTTCTTTTTAACAATACCCTATTTTACCCTTCCCTTTGTTTTCTAAAACACTCTAAAGTATTTTATACTAAAATCAAATTTACCAATACCGTTACTTAACATATAAACTTCTTCTCTTAAATGCAAATTTTCACCCTGCAAGCAGTGTGGATATTGACTTCTTTCTTTTTTTAAAATAATAATTTCCCTCTTTAGTCTATCATTTTTTGAATATAATTTCTTATTTTCTTTAGTGAAATTCTCATTTGATATATAACACTCATTTTTTTATACCAATATGGGTGTCAATCAACTTCTTATAACTTATAACCGATTTATCAAAATATTCACTTCATCGATTAAAAGTTATCACGACGTTTTAGATAAAGAGACTAGTAGCATCAACTTAAGAGAGCTTGAATTTACCTCATTACCTTTTTAGTCTTATTGTTGGAACGATTGGATTTCGATTTTCACATCGAAAGATTATCTTGCACACTCATCTACAAACAATCACTCTTACTTATAATGATTGAGAAAAAAATCTTTCTATTCCTCGTTTTCTTGAGGTATGAATATTTTTAGACATGATTTGCTAGATGATAGATTATTGTGTTCTTGAGCTTCGAATTTAGTTTCTCCTTCTTCCTTGTTTGAGAGACACTATTTTTATAATTTTATTCCATGAGAATGTTCTAAACCTAGCACTCCTCATTGTTATGTCGTAACTTACCTAAAGCATCATCATATAGAAAGAGTGTAAAAGTTTCCTAGCTTTGTTATTTAATTTGATTATAGTTTCATTTCTCATATTTTTTAAAATAGGCAATTGTTATCACTAATAATTTTCCATACATAGAGGTCAATTTATTCTAAGACACAAGTCATCTTAGACTTCCAATTGCCAAAATGATTTTTTTTATCAAATAAGGGTAATTTATTGCTTCCAATTGTGATTTGATAAAATCGTACCATTGCTTTTTATCTTTAGTCAAATTAAATAAACAAGGAGAGAATTGATAATGAGAGAGCTAAAAGGACATTTCAAACTAATATTATTCAAGTGGTTCGACTTCATATGCGTCCACACTCGAGATGATGCTTGAGAACTTCATTATCTTTTGATTCTTGTATTTAATGATTTATCACACATTTTCACCACTACTAATAAGGACACCGCCTTCTTCCTTACCTAAGAGTATACAAGCAATCTCAACATCACAACCTATTTCATTTACTCCTCTCAACCACAAGCCTACTGATAGAGAAGATATAATGAAGTGCACAATAAATAATAACTTGAAATTAATATTTGAAGCACAGTGATTAAGGAAAACTATATCTAAATGAAATATCTCTCTCGAAATTCTCTAATTTCCTTGGAATGATTAATGAGTGGCTCAATGAGTGAAAGTGAAACTTTCAATCTTTATTTTTTCTTTCCATTTGAAATATCAATGAATTTTGTAGTTGTTAAGGATGTATTGATTTTTAGTTGTTGTTTGTTAGCTCTTATATATATATATTGTAAAATGATGTTTATATTTGTATATACACTATTGAGACAAATTAGAAATTGGGAAAAGGTTACTTTTAAGTTTTTTAAAAAATTGGTCATTATTTATAAGAAATGGACAACATAGTCGACTTACAAAAGGTAAACTCATTTAGTAATAATGGACTCTTTACACTTTTAGTTGACTCCAAGTCATAGTTTTATTACCCAGTTTTGATGTAAATCAAGAAACTTATATATAGTCAACTTAATTAATGTTGAGTTGAGTGTTTAAGCCAATAGTTTAATCATGTGTAAGAAATGTTATACCTTACACCATTTCAAATTCTTTAAAGTATTAATTCTTTCGATCTTAATCACTCTCGTGTTGTAGGAGACCTTGTTGATGAAGATTTAAAATTTCATAGATCATTGGTTAATGAGTGAGATTTCTTAATGAATTTGACTTTTTGAGTATAGCATGAAAGGATGAATGAATCATGTGCTTTCCTTCATTCATATTCCATGTTTGTTCTTGGCATGATTGATGATCTAATGTTTTATACTTCTTGAATGATGTTGATGTTGATCTTAATGAAGCATTGATTTGTCTTGGGGATGTAGTTTATTCATTGGATGGTTTGTGTTTCATTAGCGTGTTGCTTTCCTTATGATTATTTTCAATATGCTTTGAGAATTATTTTTTTAACTCAAAGACATTAGAGAGAAGTCTAGTGAAGTATATGATTATCAATTCAAGTGTTGTAAAAAAATGTTTATTCTTTTTAAATCTCTTGATCTTATACCCCATATTTTCAAAACAAAATTTAATTAATTTATTAGGTTAATTAATTCAATGAGAATTTTAGTTAGAATTTGAATTAATTTATAAATGATTTAATTTAAATGAATTTGGTGGCTTTTGGTGAGTTAAATGAATATTTTAAGAAATTAATTAATAATTTGGCAATTTGGGATCTTGGTAAAAACCTATGGGCAATTGAGTTTTTTGGATTCCAAGTTTTGACTTTATAAAATTGAATCACGTGTAGGATTTAATATTGGTTTAGAGTTGTAATCATTTTGGACATTTATTATTAATCGTAAATGAAATCGGAGAGCAAGAGAGAGAGAAAGTGGACCCTAGGGAGGACACGTGACCGCGGGTTTGGCTAGCGTGACCGCGGCTTTCATGCGCACGTGGGTGGGTCTCTAATCATGCTTAGTTGGTTGTCTGTGTGTGTGTGTGTGTGTGTAACCTTAAACGAATTTTATTCATTTCTCACCTCAATTATCAAAACTAGAAAGTTACATACCTCTTTTTCTTCCTCTTCTCAACCCTAAAACCTCCATTATAACAAACTTCAACCTTATTTTGGGAGACTTTGCACTCGTATTTTGAAGGGCCATAAAAGCAAAGTTACATAATTTCATAAGAGGAATGCAGTGGGATACTTAAATTTTTTAGAATACTTTCATAAGGCAAAATTATCTCTATTTTTTCTCTAAAGTATTATTTGATTTAAATATGCATGTTTTCTAAAGATGATTTGCAACTTAATTAGTGAAAGTGATTGTGACACCCCACCTAATTAAATACAAATAGGATTTCCATCTGGTTCATTCTTAGCATCACTGTTGAAAAATTATTAATTACGAACCACCTAATAATTAATTAAGTCGATGTCAAAATTTTATCTTTTGAATTAAACAAAATATGAAGTGCAACAAGAAACTAAATAGAATCATCACAATATAATAGAGTCTAAGTATTACACAAATATCTGAATCAAATGCTAGCCGAATAAACATCGACAAAAAGAAACATCCAAACCAAAATAATCTGACATGTAGAAAATAAATCCCAAACAATCTGAATTGAAATGAACTGAATAAATGCTGTGAGAAACATGCTCGAATATAAAACTGAGAATAAAATTTCTAAACTGGGAATGAATGAAAGAGGCGTCTAATCCAAAATCCTGCAACACCCACATATGTCGCAGCTGCGTTAATCGGGAATAGAATCAAGTCTGGCATCCCTGTGATCGGATACCTAAAAGGTTTTAAAAATATTTGATAACAAGGGTTAGAACCCAAAAGATTTTGAAAATATTTAGCAAATGAATTAAATTGTAGTAAATTAAAATGCATGAATGCTCTTCATATTTAAGCTAGTGTCGCACTCCCTTAAGGACCGACTCACCCATCAACTATTGTTCACACCCAACGTTTTCTACATAACCCACCTAGTCCTCTACCCCATGAGTACTTCTCGATAATATCCTTCCTGACACACTACTCTAGCCCGAGTATGTTTAATATATGATTTTTAAGTTATTCATCACATTAACTTAATTAATCATTTCTCATTTTAGACCATATAACATTCTCACGATTTATATATATATATAATCAATATAATTCACATCATGTATTTTATCCGTATATAAATATCTACACCATATATACGTATCATCATTGCAAGAACATGTTTTTATAAATGTTCGGGTTAGTATCTAAGCATTTCAGTTTTATCCTACATCACAACATATATGTCGTATACCGCTACAGTCAGCTACTGCTACAGTTGGCTCGTCTCAGCACGATCATATCTTGACGACCTCAATCCGAATTTCAGTGTTTTAACGTGCCCATCATCATCATCAATATCATGTGTTGTGCCCATTATCTACATCGTGGGTTCGTGGTATTGATTTTTCGGTTCATAAGTCCTCTCATACTGGAACAGAAAGAAAGAAAAATCTGAACCGATGCATTTAAGAAGGAAACTGGATCGATCCGATTGGTATTTTTATGCAGGAAAATTCTTGTGACTAGACTGATCCGTTTAAGAAGAAAATCGAACCGATCTGATGATCCTTTACGGATTGGTCCGACGGGCTTAGAAAAATACGGCGCACCAGATTTTGTTTGCTTCTAATCCCGCTTCGGAGATTTTTTTTGTTTAAGACTTTGAGGGAACACTTTATTGACCTAATACGTCAAGTCATCATATGTTTCAAGAACAAACAATTTAAGATTAAAAAATACACATAATCATATGTGTGAATCATTCTAAACCCAGTCATACCCATTCGTGGAGCATCTTGTGTTGAGAAGAGGGTTCTCTACACTACTGAACTTGGAGCATCTTGAGGGAGATGTTGATGACGACAACGTACCGGTTCCTGAGGGTCTTTGCTTGTCAAACTATATTTCATTATGTATGTAAGTGTTTACAAATCATATTGAAATAAAAAGGTTTTGCCCCCTTGGGGGATTTTTCATCATTTACTGTGTGTGATTGATTCTTGCTTGATTTGAATATGTTGAGTGTCTAATCAATCAACTTTAGATGCATGACTTTGGTGTGTGTTTAAATTTGGATAATTAAAAATTGGATTTAATTAAATTATTTTCTTCGGTTGAACAAAAAGCACTCTCTCAAATTGATATTAGAGCCACTTACACAACTTTACCGTGTAATTTGTCGCAATTTTTTTTCTTCTGAATATCAATTCCTTTATAAATTGATTTCTTGAAAAGGCGTTTGTTCAAATGGAAAAATCATTTAATAAAATTCCAATTTTTGACGGGTCTAATTATGTATACTGGAAAGCCCGTATGAAATCCGCTCTTAAAGCCATTGATGAACGTGTGTGGATTCTTGTTGAAAATGGGTGGATACCTCCCACCATCAATGTTGAAAACGTGACAAGTTTAAAATCTGTGGCTCAATGGATCGAGGATGAATTTAAATGGTCCACATATAATTCTAAAGGCCTTAGTGCCATTTTTGGATTCATCACTCCCGATGAGTTTTGATGCATAATGACGTGTACCACGTCTAAAGAAGAATTTGATGTTCTTCAACTTACCCATGAAGGCACAAACGCTGTTAAAGAATCTAAATTATAGAACCTAACTACATAGTTTGAGACTATACCTATGCTTGTGACTGAATGTTTTGATAAATTCTATGCACGATTGTCTGATATAGTTAACACTAGTTTCAACCTTGGTGAGCACATTCCTAATGCAAGTGTAGTTAAGAGAATCCTTCGTTCTTTGCCTAAGCGGTTTATCCCCAAAGTAACTGTGTTAAATTCTTTAGGAAATTTGAACACCCTTAAATTAGAAGAATTAGTAGGTGATCTTCAAACCTATGAAATAGATATGTTTCCTAAAGCTGTTAAAGCAAAAGATAAAGGGATAGCTCTTAAAGCCCAAGCCAAAAAGAATTTTGAGTCAACTAGGAGGAGGGTAGAATCGTCTAAATAGAGTGAGGAAACAACGTCAGATTCTGATTTCAACTTCGATTTAGATGATTTGGATTTATTTGCGAAGAATTTTAAGAAACTTCTCAAGTTAAAAAATAGTGGCCAGTTTAATAATAAAAAGAAATTTGAGAAAAATAAAAATGTCAAGAATTTTGACAAAGAAAAGAAAGACACACCCAAGAGAAATGAAGAGAGATGCTATGAGTGTAATGTTAAGGGTCATAGAGATTTTGAGTGTGCTACAAGGCTGAACAGACTAGCCAAAGAAAAAGGTAAAACTGTTTTTAATGCTACCCTGAGTGAAGATAACGAGGTCGAGTCGGTGGATTCAGGAGAAGAATCACCGTATGAGTGCAACTTCATCGCATTCATGGCTAGCCATGTGAGAGAGCCTGATGCACCTCACGACGATGAGGATGCCTCTTCGCATGGAGACCTCGAGACTGAGAGTGAGAAAGAGGATGCAGGGACTGAGAGCGAGAGTGAACTTAGTCGCGCTTATGCTGATTCATATGTGTATTAATTTAAAACCAAAAAGCCTAATAAAAGTTTAGTTATTAGGATTTCAGTGTTAGAGAAAGAGTTAGGAGATATGAGAGGAAGTGAGTCCTCCTTGTGCACCACTTTGAGAGAGAGAGAGAGTCTATTTGTGGAGAGAGAGAGAGTATGTTTGAAGAGAGAGAGAGAGAGTTTGTTTGGAGAGAAAGAGAAGTGTTTTGTGAAAGTCAAAGGGGACTTGACAAAGTAAGTGGGTAATCTTACGAGAGACCTATGTGCATCCAAAGAGGCTTGTAAGATTCTATAAGCCCTTGTTGCCTATCTCACTCACGATCTTGAAAGAGCACTGATGATGCTTTAAATAGTACCACCAGATAAAGATGTAGTAGAGCTCAAATAGGCATAGAAATGGCATCAAATAACAACACATATATGTAGAAGGAGATGAGGAGAAGAGGAGAAATACACCAATATAAGTGGTTCGGTAATTGCCTACGTCCACTGTGCAAGTGAGTGTAAGTATCATTATCAGAAGAGGGCTCTAATGGCCTTAGCAATACAATCACTCCACTTTCTCTTTGTACTCTAAATGCACCAGAGTTTGGCTAAGGTTTGTAATTGATGACCTTCTACAAGGTAGGAGAAGACAAGTATATATAGTGCCTGGGGGTTATATTATACTTCCAGGCATGAAATGAACATGTGTAGGATGATCTAGTCAATCTAGTGAAGACAAAATAATGATGATATTTCATAGTTTAAGACGAGTTAAAACATGCAACTGAATACTTCGTATGAGAAGAATATGAGAGAGAACATATGAAATTTTTCATTGACCTTTTGTTATAAGACAGATAGTCGATATATATGAGGTAGAGACTACATTAAAACTCATTTGAAAGAGAACACTCGCCCTAGTTTGAGACAGCAGAGGGTCGGCTTTGTGGATGAAGAGTTATCGGTCAGCTTTTGATGAACTTTTAATGCAGCCGACCCTTTGGAGCAACATCTTATGGTGGGAGGTCGGGGTCGACTTCTCCATGATCGTCGAATTATTCATCGTTTGTGTTTGTTTGGACATCTCGTCTCAGCTGGCCATACTTTTTCTTGGAATCATTATTATCAACACTCTTGTCAACATACTTTTTGAGCTTTCCCTTCTTTAGGAGCTTCTCAATCTCACCCTTGAGGGTAAAGCATTTATCAGTTGTATGACTGTGGTCTTCATGAAACTCACACCATTTACTCTGGTCCCTCTTAGATGGAGGATCTCTCAGCTCCTCAGGACATCTCAAGTCTCTATCTTCTTTAATCTCATTTAAAATTATATCAGGACTTACTATGAGTGGAGTGTAGCCGATAAATTTGTCATCAGTCGACTTCTTCTTCCCATCCTTATCCTTGTCTTTATGAGACTTGCTTCTACCAGCTTCATCATCTTCTTTGGAAGCCATGGCTTCCTCTATATTCATGACCTTTCCTTCCATAGCTAGTAGCTCAGCCATAAACTTCAGAGGGTCCTCGAAAAGCTTCCAAAGCAACATCCCCTTTTGTAGCCCTCCTATTAGTGCTGTCATAGCGATACTCTCTTCATAATCTTTTAGTTCTAGCTTCTCCTTATTAAACCTTTCAATGTAGTCTCTTAGTCTCTCATTGTTTCAATTCTTGACGTACAGTAGGTGAATGGTCTTCTTTTGAGGTCTTACTTGAAAATATAAGTTGTTAATGAACCTCTATGCGAGCTTCTTGAAGTTATCAATGGAGCCCTTCGAGAACGAAGTAAATCACATATGGGATGCTCCTATTAAAGTGTTGGAGAAGGCATCACACCTCATTTAATTTGAGATGGAGTAGGTATCGGTAGCAGACTGATACATTTCCACATGGTGGACTGGGTTCGTACTCCCATCATACTTTGGGTTACCATTGGCGGTTTGAACTTTGCAGGTGTTATGAAACCAACCATATTAGTTGTGAAAGGTGAGCCTTCAGAGTAACCCCTTTACAAAGGGTCTCGGCTTCTGAGGATGTCTCCTATCTTATCCTCCAACCTCTAGATTGAGATATTCTAGGGTCTATCTACTGCTGCTACAATATCGGCCTGACCGAGGTTTTCACCAGCCACTTTTACAGGCTTAACTGAGGGTTCCCTTACCGCCGGCCTACGTCGACTTCTGACCTCCCTCCAACCATCATCTCGTCCATGGTTTGGTCGACCTTCCCTTGAAGAACGTGCTACACTTCTTGATCTAGATAATCTGTCTCTTAGGTCACATCCTAGGTTGAGCCTTTCAAAGGACTACCTTCGACTCAATCTGTCAACGACCGAGTCTCTTAGCCGACCATCTTGGCTTGCTCGCATTAGCCGCATAATTTATCTTGAGATCTCATAGGGATCCAAACAGTCTATCGAAGCATCTTCCCCAGCCTCTAAATTATCATACCGATCCTCCGAGTAAGGTTGACCTTGCCTCCCTAGGCATAAATGCTTGCGGTCAACAACGTCTCTCCGTCATTGGCGAGGCGGGACCTCCTTTAGTGGTGCCTGGGGTGGTCCCCTAGCATCTTCGCATTGAGGTAAGGAGGTCGGAGTGATAAATTTTGGTGCTCCTCTGACTGGTCTTATGAGGATGTTTTGGTTAAAGGTAGCTAGTAGCTCTTGCATAGCCTGTTGGATGGATGCCAATGACTTCAGTGCTATCGCCACCTTCGCCATCTTTGACATAGGAGGGGCATTACTGGTTCTAGGTCCACCAATAGGAGGTGGGTATTCTAATGCCATAGTCTAACCTTGATTGTGGATGAGATGTAAACTGAAGAGAGCTTAAAAACTCGACAAGAGTTCTTTCAATGGTGGTTCAAACCCAACAACATCGGGGTTGGACCACCACCAAAGAATTCGATGAAGAGTAAGATAATATAGGAAGCAGATGACTATCTACGTTCCCATAGACGACTCCAAAATGATGATGCATTAAATAGTACCACCAGATAAAGATGTAGTAGAGCTCAAACAGGAATAGTAATGGCAGAAAATAACAACACAAATATGTAGAAGGAGATGAGGAGAAGAGGAGAAGCACACCAATATAAGTGGTTCGGTAATTGCCCACGTCCACTGTGCAAGTGAGTGTAAGTATCACTATCATAAGAGGGCTCTAATGGCCTTAGCAATACAATCACTCCACTTTCTCTCTCTACTATAAATACACCAGAGTTTGTCTAGGGTTTATAATTGATAACCTTCTACAAGGTAGGAGAAGATAAGTATATATAGTGCTCGAGGGGTATAGTGTACCCCCATGCATGCAATGAGCATGTGTAGGATGATTTAGTCAATCTAGTGAAGCCACCTATCACTGTCACATGTAGAGGACGGTGATGAAATATTCCCTCACATGCCAAGAAGATATGGTCATAAAGATTTGTCCACGTGGGATATGCCATGTTAGGATCTTATACTGCTCGTACGGTAGATATCATCTAGGGGGTCTCAGCCTAGAGTCTATCATCCTGGTCCCGATTGAGGCTGAGACGACGTTGATATTGGAGAGGGCCTAGGCCGAGTTGATGAGTCAGTCCCCTGATGGGAGTCCTCCTTGGTCTCTATCATCCTAGTCTCGATTGAGGCCGAGGCTGAGCTACTATATAAGAGCTATGAGGATGTGGTCGTGGCCAACGTCTTCTGTTATAACCCTTAGGCCGAGGATGAGGTCGAGGCATCTTGTGATTGGATATGAGGCTGAGGCTGAGGCCGAGGATGGGCCACTGTATGAGAGCTATGAGGCTATGGCTGAGGCCAACGTCTTTTGTTCTGACCCTTAGGCCGAGGACGAGGTTGAGGAACCATGTGATGAGCTATGAGGCCAAGGCTAAGGTTGAGCTGCTGTATGAGAGCTATGAGGTTGTAGCCGAGGCTGATGTCTTCTGTTTCGACCCTTAACTGAGGTATAAAGTTCACTGCATAATGGTCGAGGTTGCTGCCATGATGTCTGAGGTTAGCAATAATATATTAATGATCTTATGCTGACAGGTGCAAATGTAGTCTCGGCTGTAGTGATTAGGACGAGGTTGATTAAGCCGTGGTCGACCCTACTGAGGCCGACCCTTATCTGGATGACCCTACCAATGATTAAGCCATGGCCGATCCTTATATGGATGACCCTGGCAATGATTAAGCTATGGCCGACCCTTATCTGGATGACCCCGCCAATGATTAAGCTATGGCTGACCATACTGAGTTCGACCCTTATCTGGTTGACCCTGCTATTGATTAAGCCGTGGATGACCCTACTGAGGTCGACCCTTATCTGGACGACCCTGTCAATGATTAAGACATAGCCGACCCTACTGATGCTGACCCTCACCTGGATGACCCCGCCAATGATTAAGCCATGGCCGACCCTACTGAGGTCGACCCTTATCTGGATAACCCTGCCAATGATTAAGCCGTAGCCGAGCCTATTGAGTTTGGCCCTTATTTGGATGACCCTGCCAATAATTAAGCCATGTCCGAGCCTACTAAGTCCGACCCTTATCTGGATGACCCCGCAAATAATTAAGCCATGGCCGAGCCTATTGAGGCCGACCCTTATCTGGACGACCCTGCCAATAATTAAGCCATGGCCGACCCTACTGAGGCTGACCCTTATCTGAATGACCCTACCAATGATTAATCCATGGTCGACCCTACTGAGGCCGACTCTTATTTGGACAACACTATCAATGATTAAGCCGTAGCCGACCCTACTGAGGCCGACCCTTATCTGGACGACCCTGTTAATGATTAAGCCATGGCCGACCCTACTGAAGGCGACCCATATCTGGAAGACCCTATGAATGATTAAGTCGTGGTCGACTCTACTGAGGCTGACCCTTATCTGGATGACCCCGCCAATGATTAAGTTATGGACGACCCTTATCTGGATGACCCTACCAATGATTAAGCCGTGGCTGACCCTACTGAGGCCGACCCTTATATGGATGACCCCGCCAATGATATGTGAGGCTCTTATGATGACTCGGTCATGAGATGTGATGCTCTTCGTCCTCAGAGACGAGGGTACATTTTTCTCATATCAAGCACGGGATGTCAAAGTTCAAATCAATGATAGATAAGGAAATATGGGGAATATGCTCCTCGCCCCGACATTAGGATTTGGTGAGAGGCTTGGAATTGATTTTGATGGTGCGTCCAGTTCACAAATTTCACGTGGACCAGTCTCTAAGTTTACGATGAATCCTTATGGTCATCCACCAAAACCCAAGAAAGTAGTTCAGCCAAGAAAAGCAAATCGAGGTAGGCCTCAAACTGTGTATTTTTTTACTCATTGGAAGAAAAAAGGCCACCTGAGAGAGTTTTTCTATAGTTTGGGTCGGAGAGGACGTATTTATGCTCCATCACACCCCATGTGTAATCTCATGAGACCGAGAGAGCAATTTTAGTTTTTAGTCGTTACGTCACCAATCTTTGAATACTACCAAATTTGCGACTAGAACCACCAGCAATAAGGGAAAACAAAAGTTTACCTCCACTTGGGTACCTAATAATGAAAACAAATCACTTATTGACCATGTTGCTCTGAAAGCTCTGAATACCTCATAGTGGTATTTTAACAGTGGGTGATCTAGACACATGACTGGTGATGTCTCATTTTTTACCTCCTTAGTGGATCGCAAGGATTGTAAAGTCATTTTTGGTGAGGGGAGTAGGTCTAGGATTATTGGACGACGTACCATAGAGATACCAGGGTTTCCTAAGCTAGAGAATGTGTTGTACGTCAAAGGTTTGAAGACAAACCTTCTCAGCATCATCCAACTGAGCGACGCTAACTTTGCAATTAAGTTTGACCGGAATGCTTGTAATGTATATGATCAAGCCGATAAACTTGTATTGCAAGGGGTGAGGACATAAGATAATTGCTATGGGATAATGCCCAAGTCCTCATTTGTCTGCAACAGCGCCACGATCACTCCTATGGATCTGTGGCATCAATGTTTAGGTCATGCGAATTTTAGAGATTTAGATCGATTAGTAAAAAATGACCTAGTATGTGGCTTACCATCTCTTAAAAGACCAACTTCCACAGTTTGTGGACCCTATCAGTTGGGAAAGAAAATTCGTAGCCCCCATAGGAAGTTGAATTCCATTACTACCTCCAGGGTACTTGAATTAATTCACATGGATCTTATGGTTCCTACTCGTATAGAAAGTCTGGGTGGTAATAGGTATATCCTCGTAATGGTGGGCGATTTCTCCTGATACTCCATCATAAGTTTTTTGAGGGAGAAATCAGATGTTGTAGAGTTCCTAACGACCAAGTGTCGTGTCTTGCAAAACTAACATAGTGTCACTATCAATAGAATGCGTAGTGACAACGACGCTAAATTTACGGAGCTTAAAGTAGATCTTTACTGTGATAGCCTTGGGATCAAACATAATTGTTCGATCGTAAAGACCCCTCAGCAAAATGGGATCGTTGAGAGGAAAAATCGGACGATTCAGGAGATGGCTATATTTATGCGTCTTTGTCATAAAATTTCTTGGAGATTTTGGGTAGAGGCGGTGTCTACCGCATGGCATACGGTGAATAGAGTTTACTTGTGTCCACACACACTTCAGACGCCTTATCAAGTATGGACTGGAAATAAGCCCAACTTCAAATATTTTCATGTTTTTGGGAGTAAATGATAATCTTACGGGATAGAGAGCAATTAGGAAAGTTAGACTCTCGGAGCAATGAGGGAACAATGTTAGGATACTCATAGACTAGTAGATTATATCGGGTGTTTAACCTGAGTAGCTATATGGTTATGGAGTCAATAAACGTCACTGTAAAAGATGACGAATTGCCAACGTTTTTTTATTCTAACCTTTTGGGTGAGGATGTCTCATTTCCTACTAATGATTCCTTTGTTCCTTCCACACCCAGAATGGATCCTATTCCCGAATTAGGAGACATTCCTGCTTGGGTTCGTAAGAGTCATGATCCTACTGCTATTCTAGGAGATCCCACCCTAGGGGTCAAGACTCGTGCTCAACTAGAGAACGTTGTCAACCATGTCTTATACACGTCCAAAGTCGAGCCCAAAACCTACAAAGAAGCACTCAAGGATGAACACTGGATATTTGCTATGCAGGATGAGTTGCTTCAGTTTAGAAAGAATGATGTCTGGGAAATTATCCCCTAGCTTAGTGAGACTAATGTAATTGGTAACAAGTGTATTTTCAAGAATAAAATGGATGAAAATGGTACGATTATCCGTAACAAGGCTAGGTTGGTCGCTCAGGTCTAGACACAGATTGAGGGTGTAGACTTTGAGTAGACATTTGCTCTTGTTGTGAGGCTTTAGTTTGTCCGCTTATTACTTGCCATCGCATGTCATCTGAGCTTCAAGTTATATCAGATGGATGTCAAGAGTGCCTTTATGAATGGTATTCTATAGGAGGAAGTATAGGTGGAACAACCAAAAGGGTTTGAAAACCCTAAGCATCCAGATACGTCTAGTATCTGAGAAAAGCCCCGTATGGTTTGAATCAAGCACCCAGTGCCTGGTACGAGAGGCTTCCTTCCTATCTTTTAGCCCGTGGCTTCAAGAGAGGTGGAGTTGATCAGACGCTGTTTGTCAGGAGAGATGACGGTGCTATTTTGGTTGCCCAAGTCTATATAGACGACATAGGCTTTGGATCCACGTACTCCTAGTATACTCACATCTTTGAGGAGGAGATGTAGAGTGAGTTTGAGATGAGCATGGTTAGTGAGATTACATTCTTCCTTGGTCTCTAGGTTCATTAGCTAGAGGATGGCATGTTCATCTCCCAAACCAAGTATACTAGAGACCTCATGAAGAAATTTGGTTCAGACTCCGCTAAGAACACACGTACACCTATGAGTACATTTAAAAAGCTTAGTAAGGACAATTCAGGCAAAGACATTGAGCAAACCTTGTATCGGAGTATGATAGGTAGTCTTCTCTATCTAACTACTAGTCGTCCTAACATCTCCTTTAGTGTTGGAGTCTGTGCGCGATATCAGGCATCCCCCAAAGAGTCACACTTACTCTCTCTAAAAGGTATCCTCAAATACGTGAGTTGGACTCTTTTCTACGACATTTAGTATTCCTTTGATACGAATGACCGACTGTCCGCCTATTCGGATGTCAATTGGGTCGGGAATGCAGATGGATGTAGGAGAACTTCTGGTGGGTGTTTCTTATTTGGTTATGCACTTATCTCATGGTTTAGCAAGAAGAAAAACTCCATCTCTTTGTCCACTACGGAGGCTGAGTACATAGTCGCCGGGAGTTATTGCACTCAACTTCTGTGGATGAATCAGATGCTGGAGGATTATGGGGTATCACAGGACACCATGACCATTTTCTGTGATAACATGAGCACAATACACATATCCTACAATCCTTTCCATCACTCGCGCACAAAACACAATAGGATACGTGAGCACTTTATCCGTGAGCTTGTAGAAGAAAAGGTCGTATCCTTGAGTTTTGTATCTACTGACCTTCAGTTAGTCGATATTTTCACGAAGCCTTTAGATGCCCTTAGATTCGAGAGTCTTAGGAGATCTTTAGGTATTTTCACAGTTGACTGAGGGGTGGTCACCATGTCTAGATTATGATGCATTTTTCATGTTTATATCATCTAATTCCTATCTCTAGATTGTATCATTTGTATCATTATTTGTTTGATTTTTATTTTTTAAAAAAGCCAAAAGGATTTTCATTTTATAATTTTCTTTGAAAAACACAAAAAGATTTTTGTATTTTGTTTACACCATTTGTGGATGAACGTTTAACATAGTCACAACTTCATTTCATATTCCACGTGATTGTTTGATAGCGATTTGAGATGCTACATCATTTCATCCAAGTGCTTTACATTGTTTGGAGTCTTTGAGATGTGATTAATGATATCTTCTACATGTTTGCTCCTTATCTCCTTTATTGCACTCATGCACGAAATTATTTGAGTACTGTACTTGTCTTTCACATATTGGCTTGAGTGTTCCCATATCAATTTTGTCTATATAACGACCAAAATGCGATAAAACTTAACAAGATAGTAGTGCATGTAAAAACCATTTACCGTGAGGATTTAATTGCAACAACATATGATGATTGAATCACGGAAAAAGGGATACCAGAGTTCAAAATTTACTCATCGCGAAGCCACCATTTGAAAAAGAGCTCGAAATTAAATGGTAATAAAAAGAAAAATATGCCAAATCAAATGGGCCAATAGGTTGTCGTTTCATCACCTCAAAAGAAAAATATAATGTTTAATTATTTCTGAGGGAGTTTTAATGGAAAGAAATGAAAATGGGTTTACACTTCCTTGAAAGTCATGAAAAAACATTTCAAACGTTATGGACGTTATTGGTGTGAAAATCACTTCGAGCTTTGATTTGGTGATTTGATTGAGTTACTTTCTTTTAATTCCACAATTTTTACACCTAAAGAAGCTGTTGATCTCATTCGTTAGGAATATCCAACATTCATTGTGCAAATATGTTATGGTTCCTATCGAATCTGTTCACAACCCTACATTTTCGCTATCATCGACTTTGTTGTTTTAGTGTTATTTCTTGGTGTGATTCGTTGTTGTATATTTTGTAAGCAAAATTTTAAAAATTCAAAAAGAGAGTGATTCTGCTTGTGACAGTCTCCATTTGCATTTATTTATGTTCTTCTTATTTCTCTATTTGGGGATATCATAAAACGGGGGAGAACGAATTATGGGGGAGATAGTTTGACTTTCTAATGATTTGCTTGAGCTTAATTTGATATTTCATTTTACTTATCATTATATATCAAACTGTTGCGCGTCACGGGTATCTCTTTCTTGCCTCATGTGTGTAGGTACCAAATTGAGGATTCTGTTTACACACCTTGATGAGGACAAAGAAAGTTTGAAGAGTTTTGAAGATTCGAAGATTTGAAGATAATTGAATTTATGTCATTCAATTAGTATTTCCAGTTTTTGGGTTTAATGGTGTTGGAATATGAGGCCCCCAATTTTGACAAAAATTCTTTTATACTTTACGAAAGTAATAATTTCCTTCTTAATTATGCGGAAGCGTAAGATGATGGTTCAATTAAAACGAATACACAAATTTTAATTTTCTATTAAAAGTAAAATTAGACAAAGTGAAATTAAATTAAAACACGCACACTTATTTAAATTTCACTTAAACCAATTTAACCCAGGTCCTAAAAATTTGCCTAAGTCATATTTTTCAATTTTACCAAATTAGGCTAAACCAATTTTATCAAAATAAATTAAATGACTTGAATTAAATTAACTAAGCATTACCCAATATTTAACATAGCACCAAATTAAACCTAAGTAGTGATTAAACTAAATTTTATCTTTTTACCTAAGCATGCTTTCTAGGTGATATAGCAAGATAAAATTAAATAATGAATCACTACACCGCGATGTACGAGGAAAAACCCACAACGAAAAAAAACCTCGAACCTCCCTAGCCTCAAATCCACTATGTATGATTTTACAAATACAAGACAAAAATACTTACAACACTCGACTCGATCCCTCTCAAGCCTCGACGCTTCTTCTTGTATCCACCTCTGCCTAGTGAATAATCATGGAGCTCCACCGCGGTCTCAATCTCTATCGATTGGACTTTATATGGTCACCGTCACCCAAACTAGTAGCCTTTCTCCAAGTGGGTAAATCAACACAAACTTCTTCTTCTTTGTGGGATTTAGAAGCAAACCCAAACGTCCCTTCAAAATGGTAGAGATAAAAACCGATGCCAAAACTCCAAGCAATGTATATATATATAGAACTTGGATAAACTAAAATTTGGGTGAAAACTAGAGTGTTAAATGATTTTTCCTTTGAAGGATGAACACTCAAAACATGAATTTTTTCCCTTTGAAATTTTTCTATCAAACTCTCTCTTACAGATGTAAGATAGTGAAAAAGTTAAGTTAAAAAAATTGATTCCCTTACTTAGATATTCAGGAAAAGAGTTAGTGGAAAAATTAGCGGGGATGAGGGAAAAAAACTGCTCAAAACTGCCAAAAAACTTTTCCCGCCAAAACTCGTTCAAACGACATTTTCGTTCGAACGGAGTCTCGTTCGAACGAGGCTTCTAACGAAGTTCCAGTGTGAACTCCTTAGAAATATCGTTGGAAATCTCGTTCGAACATCATGTTCATTCGAACGACACTTCGAACGACTTTCCAGTGTCCTTTGGGGAATTCGTTGGCAAACTCGTTCGAACGACATTGTGGTTCGAACGACAAACTCGTTCGAACAACACTTCGAACGAACTTCCAGAAAGTTTGAAAAATTCTATTTTTATCCCAAAAACTTTATATACTTTATTTTAAAGTTTTAATAAAAACTTTTTGAAAATAAACAACCGTTTTAAATAACCCAATTTAAATTGTTCCAAGCTCCTATATATATATATATATATATATATATATATATATATATATATATATATATATATATATATATATATATATATATATATATATTAAAATGCATTCATACCTTAGGAGTAATGGAACCAATGTTGTTGACGTAGAAACAAGGCACATTAAACTCGACATTTGATGAAGCTTTAATATCTTGGCCGCTACATCTTCAATAAACACGTCATAGGCTTGAAGGATGATCAATTAACTCAATCCTATGACTCAAATGTTTTTGTCCATAATTGAGTCAAAACTACAAAGGGCTCAATTGGAAATTTGTGTCCTTACAAATCTCCCCCTTTGGCTATTCCGGGAAAAAAATCAAACAAAAATCCTAAAGGGTTGTCAAGCTCTACTAGACTGATAAAAAGTCCCACCCAAAATAAAAATACAATGCTTGACTCAAACAACCCAAAGGATCAAAATCTTTGCCGGTGAAAGTTGCCACTATATAGAAGAATTCCTCCACACTTAAGCAAACACATTAAACGCATAGGGAATATCAAGGATATTAAATGCATAAAATAAATACTCCCCCTAAATTAATTCTCCCCTTTATCAAACACATAACCTACTTAGAAAGACGTCTCCCCCTAAGATAAATCTCCCCCAAACTAAGATACGATTATAACAGGAATAAATACCATTTCTCCCCTATCATTCTCCCCCTTTTTGTTCAGGAATAGACAAAGGTTTAAGAATTCAAACATTAACTTATCTTCCCTAATTAAAGCATATACACCCTCTAAACTAAGCCAAGGATAAATAGAATGGGATATCAAGCTAAAAACATGTAATTTCACATAAAGTGATGAGACCATTAAAGCACATAGGCAACAAAGTCATAACTAATCCAACAAATAGTCATGGATACCAACTAAGATGAAAGAAACATATACCAATATGATACATAATTATTAAGCATGTGATACCAACAAAGAGTGCAATAAGATGAATACCAATTATGAATTAAAGCATAAATGGATTAGAAAGCAAGGCAATGACCAAATAGAAACATATCAAATATATGTATACATAATATATACCAAATAGACTCAAGTACACATATATAGATATAAAAACACAAATGACACAAAATAAGATAAGCTTTTCACACTCGTATGACAAAAATGTGTCATATGGAAACGGTAGTGTTAGGGTGTGAAGTAGTAATAATTAAATTTAGACCCAATAACTTAAAACAAGTTCACGGAGTTCTCAATTGATTGCAAACTTCATCATATTTGAATATAACCTCATGTGACAATATAAATTGAACTCAATGAATAAAACTACACAATTCATACAAGCCTAGCATATTGATGATTCTACAAACCAATAGAGCCATGACATTGAAAGCTCAACTAGGATAAACGGACATTGTGCAAACCGTTGTTATACCATCCAATCTCCCTCAATAAGTATATACTTATTTTGAATGAATATATCAATCAAACATAGGTCTTGGCAAATATTTTCTTTTTAATGCCATATTTTCTTTTAGGCCGTTGGACCATGTATTTCTTTTAGGTCCAAACAAATGGTGGCTTACTATTCGCAAAGGACAATAAATCCTTTCAGAGCCCTTCCCCGTGCACATTTATACATATTATTTTTTATATCTCATAAATCTCACGTGCAACGAATTTTGACATGCATTAGTCCTCCTAGGTCACAAATATGTAGATGACAAGATTGGTAGGAGAACACCTAACAAAGCTCAAATATAACATGTGATGATTAAATTTTAAAAGAGCTTGTGAATGTGTGAATAGAGGCATATAAAAATAGAATCCATTTAATCAACAAAAAATTCAACTACTCTATGTAAGCATGGTAAAGAACATAATAAGGATTGGCAATCTTAACCAAAAGTTATAGCCACATGGGAGCGTAAAAGATGGGATTCAAACACAAGTATATGCCACATAAAGTGTGTAAAACTAAAATACACACAATAAAAAATCTTTTTGAGTTTTTGACAATATTTAACTAAAAAAAAAATTACTCAAAAGACAAACAAAAATCATTTGAATTTTTCATTAAGATTAAAGTACTAAGAAATAAAAATCCAAATGACAAACAAAAATCTTTTTTTATTTTTCATTTAATGCAAACAAAAATGAAGGAAATATGATACAAAAGATAAACAAGTCATGATTTCTAGCATTAGATATGAAATAAAGTAGTGACTAGAAAATGACTAAACATGCATACATCTAGCAATGATATATAATATGAAGCAAAAAAAATCTAGAGTATGCAAAGAAAACTAACACATTCAACCTTTAGATTTAGCAAGTGAGGAAGCATATGATAGTAAATGATAATAAAAAACCCTATCATGTAAAGCTACAAAGTCGGATATCCTAACCCAAACTAATGACGAATGACTATCTTGGGGTGTAGGAATCTTGACTACCTTGGTTTCCTTATGGTGAGTTTTTCTAGGACATTGTTTAAGATCAAAACAAAATTTTCTAAGATGACCTTTTCAACCACAATGTGCACAAGTAAAAACACGTCGAAAATTTGGACCTACGGATTGATCTCTAAAGGCTTTCCTAGGTGATTCTATTAAAACATTGGTTTTGGCTTTATGAGTAGATTCATTACAAGTATTGAAGCCTAAACCACAAGTGTCATTTTTTATACGGACCATGCCTAAGATTTTATCTAATTTTTCGGACCTACACTCCAAATCAAATTTGACTTTACTAGAGTCTTTTAATTTATTTTCTAATTCTAGAATGTTACACTCTAATAACACATTTCTCTCTTTAAACTCGAGAAGCTCCTTTTTCAAGGTTTCCATTAAACCTCTAAGGCTATCTCTCTCGCCCTCTACATATTCTAGCTTCTCTCGAAGAGATCTCTCGTGTCCTAAGGTCTTCAACCAACACACTATTATCAAAGACCTTGACACGTTCTCTCAAACTAGCTTCTAACTTCAAATTAACTCTTTTTAATTTAATTGACTCTTCATATAATTCTTGAAAAGCATTTTGAAGTTCACTCACATTAACCTCTTCTTCATTTTCACTCTCTCGTTGTTCTTCACTCTCACTACCATAAAAAACAAGGGAATCATAAACTATGACCTTGTAAGTGTCATGTGTTAAAGTTTCATCAATAGACAAGTTCTCACTATCATTCACATGACTAGCCATAAAAGCCACAAAGTTGGGCTTAGTAGGGGAATCGGGTCCTTCTTCATTATCACTATCATTGAGGGTTGCATTAAAAGAAATTGGTTTCTTACCCTCTCTCCTTAGTTTAGTGGGACACTCAAATGCCCTATGGCCATACCCTTCACAACCAAAATATTTTTTTGACTCGTCCCTATTTACAATTTCATTAGAAATTTTAGGGATCTTTTCGGCTTTGTTATGCCTAGATTTATCAAATTTCTTAAAATCATTTTTAAATTTATCTTTGTTCAATTTAAGAAATTTTTGAAATTTTCTAGCAAACATAGCCATGTCTTATGAGTCACTATCACTTTCACACTCTACTACTTATTTTTCCTCTTTTCGAGCTTTTAAAGCAACACCCTTTTTAATTTTCTTTTCAGTTTTAGAGGGAAACATGTCCAGTTCATAGGTTTGTAAATCACCTACAAGCTCTTCTAATTTTGTAGAGGCTAAAGTTGGTAAAGAATTTAAAACGGTCACTTTTGGAATAAATCTATCAGGAAGGGACCTTAAAATTTTCTTTACTACTCGGTTGTCGGGTATTTTCTCTCCCAAATTAAAAGATGAATTAACAATATCGAAAAGTCTAGCATAAAATTCATCAAAACTTTCTTTTTCGTTCATTTTTATAGTCTCAAATTGAGTGGTGATGTTTTAGAGTTTCGAAGCTTTTATGATACTTGTACCTTCATAAGTGAGTTGTAAAATATCCCATGCTTCTTTAGCGGTCTCACATGTCATAATGCATCGGAATTCATCCGGTGTGACAGCGCTAAACAAGGCATTTAAACCTCATGAATTAAAATTTGAAAGTTTAAACTCATTCTCACTCCATCTATCGGCCGGTTTGGGAACACGTTCATTATCTACTAAATGAGTTGGTGGAGACCACCCGTTAACTACAGATAACCAAACCCTCTCGTCAATAGATTTAATTGCCGATTTCATACGCGCTTTCCAGTACGCGTAATTAGAACCATCGAAAATAGGAAATTTTGAAAATGGGAAAAATTCCATTTTAGCCAAAAATAATTAAAGGATCTTAACGAAATAATTTATCCCTTTTGCTCTGATACCACTTGTTGGAATATGAGGCCCCCAATTTTGACAAAAAATCTTTTTACTTCACGAAAGTAATAATTTCCTTTTTAATTATGCGGAAGCGTAAGATGATGGTTCAGTTTAAAAGAATACACAAATTTTAATTTTCTATTCAAATTAAAATTAGACAAAGTGAAATTAAATTAAAACACACACACTTATTTAAATTTCACTTAAACCAATTTAACCCAAGTCCTAGAAATTTGCCTAAGTCATATTTTTTAATTTTACCAAATTAGGCCAAACCAATTTTATCAAAATAAATTAAATGACTTGAATTAAATTAACTAAACATTACCCAATATTTAACATACCACCAAATTAAACCTAAGTAGTGATTAAACCAAATTTTATCTTTTTACCTAAGCATGCGTTCTAGGTGATATAGCAAGATAAAATTAAACAATGAATCACTACACCGCGATGTATGAGGAAAAACCCACAATGGGAAAAAAACTCGGACGGCCCTAGCCTCAAATCCACTAAGTATGGTTTTATAAATATAAGACAGAAAGACTTACAACACTCGACTCGATCCCTCTCAAGCCCCGATGCTTCTTCTTGTATCCACCTCCACCTAGTGAATAATCACGGAGCTCCACCGTGGTCTCAGAATCTACCGATCGAACTTTATATGGTCACCGTCACCCAAACTAGTAGCCTTTCTCCAAGTGGGTAAATCAACACAAACTTCTTCTTCGTTGTGAGATTTAGAAGCAAACCCAACCGTCTCTTCAAAACGGTAGAGATAAAAACTGGTGCCAAAACTCCAAGCAATGAATATATATATATATATATATATATGGAACTTGGATAAACTAAACTTTGGGTGAAAACTAGAGTGTTAAATAATTTTTCCTTTGAAAGATGAACACACAAAACATGAACTTTTTCCCTTTGAAATTTTTCTCTCAAACTCTCTCTTAGAGATGTAGGATAGTGAAAACGTTAAGTTAAAAAACTTGATTTCCGTACTTATATATTCAGGAAAAGATTTAGTGGAAAAAGTAGTGGGAATGAGGGAAAAAAATTGCTCAAAACTGCCAAAAAACTTTTCCCGCCAAAACTCGTTCGAACGACATTTTCGTTCGAACGGAGTCTCGTTCGAACGAGGCTTCTAATGAAGTTATAGTGTGAACTCATTAGAAATCTCATTGGAAATATCGTTCGAACATCATGTTCGTTCGAACGACACTTCGAACGATTTTCCAGTGTCCTTTGGGAAATTCGTTGGCAAACTCGTTCGAACGACATTGTGGTTCGAACGACAAACTCGTTCGAACAACACTTCAAACGAACTTCCAGAAAGTTTGAAAAATTCTATTTTTAGCCCAAAAACTTTATATAATTTATTTTAAAGTTTTAATAAAACCTTTTGGAAAATAAACAACCATGTTAAATAAACATACACCCAATTTAATTTATTCCAAGCTCCTATATATATATATATATTAAAATGCATTCATACCTTAGGAGCAATGAAACCAATGTTGTTGACGTAGAAACTAGGCACATTAAACTCGGCATTTGATGAAGCTTTAATATCTTGGCCGCTACAACTTCAACAAACACGTCATAGGCTTAAAGGATGATCACTTAACTCTATCCTATGACTCAAATATTTTTGTCCGTAATTGAGCCAAAACTACAAAGGGCTCAATTGGAAATTTGTGTCCTTACAAATGAGGATATTACATTGTATGACATTTATTTTTTTGGGAGAACGTAATTCGGATGTTTTATGTATGTACCCGAATAGACATAGGGGGAGATTTATAAGGACATGTTTTATAAATGTTCGGGTTAGTATCTAGGCATTTCAGTTTTATTTTAGATCTCATCATATATATCATATACCGCTACAGTCAGCTACCGCAACAGTCGTCTCATCTGAGCATGATCATATCTTGACGGAGTCAATTCGAATTCTGTGTTTCACATGCCCATCATCATCATCAATATCGTGGTCATTATCTAAATTGTGGGTTCGTGGTATTGATTTTCTGGTATATAAGTCCTCTCATATAGGAACATAAAGAAAGAAAAATTCGGATCGATCCGTTTAAGAAGGAAATCGGACCGATCCGATTGGTATTTTTATGCAGGAAAAGTCTTCTGATCGGACCGATCCGTTTAAGAAGAAAATCGAACCGATCTGGATGGCGAACCGATCCAATGATCATTTTCGAACCGGTCCGACGGGCTCCGAAAAATTCGGCGCACCAGATTTTATTTGCTTCTATAAAATCCCACTTAGGAGATGTTTTTTGTTCAAGACTTTGAGGGAACACTTTATTGACCTAATACGTCAAGTCTTCATATGTTTTAAGAAAAAACACTTTGAGATTCACAAACGCTCAGAATCATATGTCTGAATCGTTTTAAACCCAGTCATACCCATTCATAAAGCATCTTGTGTTAATAAGAGGGTTATCTGCACTGCTGAACTTGGAGAATCTTGAGGGAGCTCTTGCTGATGACAATGAACCGGTGCCTGAGGGTCTTCGCTTGTCAAATTGTATTTCATTATGTATGTAAGTGTTTGCAAATCATATTGAAATAAAAAGGTTTTGCCCCATTGGGAGATTTTTCCTCATTTGCTGTGTGATTAATTATTCCTTGATGTGAATATGTTAAATGTCTAATCAATCACCTTTAGACGCATGGCCTTGGTGCGTGTTTAAATCAAGATAATTAAAAATTAAATTTAGTTAAATTAGTTTATCCGGTTGAACAAAAACCGCACTCTCAATCATATTACAAAATTCAAACACATGTTGTAGATATATAACTATCCTCCTGAGTAGACACTCATCGGATGTTCTCTACAATTCTATCATTCCAAGTATACTCATCCACCCGCACACCCTGACATGGTTAGCTCCCCGAATCAGTGAAACAAAATAAACGCAGCGGAGGTGGTCATAGTTCCCTTCGAAAATGAGACTGAATCACACCTAAGACGTCTCACCCCTAACTACGGACGATATGACCTGGGGACTATACTCACCCTGCTCCTTAAGCCAGGGGATTCATCCACCTCGCGCAACCTCCCATGATTGCACTAGAGGGGTATGTATTCCTATAAATATTATTCACACTAATATTTATAAAGAACACAAATATATATATACTACACAATCACCGCATATATATATAATTAATTAATTTAGGCTACTCCATTCACAATTTACCGTAACACTAGCCTAACATCCCAAGTCTATATACCGACTTGTAATTTAAATAATTTTCATAGTTATTTATTTATCACTTGAGTTGTGCCACCCAACTAAATTACTTAGACTTGCTCCTTCAGTCTGAAATTTCATCTTGTAGAACTTATTCCTCAAATTCCACTTATTAAGGTTAACACCCTTTATTTTGTGAATATTCCATAACTTATTATATAACCCTATAATAAATTAATTCGGCCAAATTCGTGCCTAAGCACCTGTGGCACTTAGTCCCAAAATATCCGAGTCAATTTTTCCGACTCTAAACTTTAATTAACTATGCATTAATTAACTTATTACCTTCATGTCCCTCAACTAATAAACCCGGACTCGCTCACTTAGCCCGCAATATAATATTCAGAATTTATGACAAAAAATTCTCCTTAATAAGTTTTGTACACTTATTTATCTAAGGTTTCCAAATTACTCAATTTTCAACCTTAATTTCCTTTATGGATTCTCTCCCTAATTTTCCCATTAAAATTCCACACAAAACCAATCCATAATTGTCACCAATTTCAAATCCATCCCAAGCCAAACCGTAAGAGAAAGAAACTAGCTGAAAATTAATTACGTCGTTCGAATGAGCAGCTTGTCATTCGAACGACATGGGATGTCGCTCGAACCAAAACCAAGTTCATTCGAACGACCCTGTTTTTCCCTCTCCCTTCTTCGATCAGTTCAGTCCGCCATTTATGATTTTTAACCTCAAATTCTGCCCAGATTTCATTCATATAACCCTTTAAAACTCACACTAAATCTACAAGTTCGAGATCCTCAATCTTTTAAAAATCACCCACACTGATTTAAGGTTAATGAATCAAATTCCCAAATACTCTACATATTTTAAATTTTAATTTATTGAAACCTAAACTTAGATATTAACTAACCCAAAAACCATATCATTTTATCACACCTACTATGATATGAATTGAAATATGTAATTAATTTAAAAGCAAGTTTAACCACTTACCATAGGGTTCGTAGGGTCTAAATCCTTTGGTGTAGATGATGATGATTTGAAAAAGATTGTACACACTTGTTCCTGATTTTGGCTTCCAAGGTTTCTCCAATTGTTCCATCTTTTCTCCTCTACTTACTTAGGTTTTCTAAAATGAGTTATGGTTCCCACACCCTCTCACTTTTAGGGTTTTATTAAGTCAATCCCGTTTTTAGTCTTGTGGGTTTTATTAAAAGGGCTCAAACACTCTTATGTAGGCTTGGTTATGCCTAAAAATGCTCTGAGACCCATTCACTAACCCTGGGTACTTTTTTTCTACTATTTCGACCCATCCAGACTCAACTGTACACTCAGAAATGCCATTCGAATTATTTTACTAAAAGTTCTTATCTCGACCCCAATATAGTCTATGCCCGACTCCCGATTGAGATAAATAAATACCACGTCACTATCGCTCGTTATGACGTAATTTAATTTATTACTATCCACTTAGTAAAATTTAAATCCCATCAATATTAATCGTTTACTCACCAGATTAATATTTAATAAATATTAAAATAATTAATTAAATTAAATTACGACACACAAGTAATTTAAAATTAACCGAATTAATTAATAAATAAATGCCCAAAAATACGAGGTGTCACATACTTTCCCCCTTACAAGGGAATTTGATCCTCGAAATTAGGTTGTACCTACGGCGAATACCTCTGGATAATGTTCTCGCATGTCATCCTACCGCTCCCAAATGGACTCGTCAACACTGTGGTGTCCCCACTCAACTCTATCAAGTGGTTTCACTTTAGACCACAACTTGCGCTCACTACGATCCAGAATAGCTACAGATATCTCCTCATATAAGACATCTAGCTGCAAATCAAACTCCTCAAGTGGAACATACCACAAGCTCTCACTTTTCTCCGAAAATTCTTCAGCGATGCCACGTGAAACACGTAGTGTATCCGCCGTAGATGATATGGTTAACCCAGTCTATAAGGTACCGATTCCACTCTCTTAATGATAAGGATGGGCCCCCACAAATCTCGGTGTTAGCTTCCCTATCATGCCGAACATCATGACCCCTTTCATGGGAGACACTCTAACCAACACCTGGTAAAAAATCTCCAACTCAATGGTTTTCGACCATACAGTGCCTCAAAAGATGAGCATATGCTTTGTCGGATTTACGAAAAGGCCCCACCTTTATGGGTGCCCATTTCTTGTTGCCAAACCCGAGACTCTCCTCAGGGTAAATACCTACAACAACCCCTGACTTCTCATATCAGACTTCAAACCCTTAACTCACTGTGATGTAACCCTCCTTACGTTTCGGAGCTATCTAGAAACAACGCAGTTTACTCAATTCCTATTGATGGACCATAAATCACTTTGGGTCCCAGAGGCTTGTTATTCCCCCATCCTTCCCAACCAAAGGGTGGATGAAAAAATTTACATGATAATGTCTCAAAAGGTGTCATGCAAATAATAAGCCGTTAAAAATTATCACACGTAACTCTCCTAGTTGTAATTAATATTCCCAATTACACACAAATTTTAAATTCAGCGTTCCGCACACCCGATGGTAACCCTTACTTCCCTGTGATTTTGGATGTCCCAAATATGAATTTCACCACTCAAGCTCACCACTCCCGTGACTGGGAATATCATATTACAAAATCCTAGTCGTAAACCTCGGATCTCTCCTTTTCCATCCCTAAATGGTGTAAGTTGGGGACAACCCCATTATATATTATTCACCACATATCCCCATGCTCAACACTTCACATTACGAGGGACATCTTATACAAATACTGCTAGGCATCTGACTAGGTGAGACTCTATTCCACCCAGGGCGCCCATACATCCTATAACCCATGCATATTTTCACAAACCTCACAACATCACGTACGTAACATGCTTACCTCAAGTTCGGCCCCCGCATTCTCGGCGTGGCTATATCCTCCGGGTATGTTCAATTACCCCACCAATATCATTCAATTATTTTTGATATTGACCCACTCATCAACTTGTGGTGCAAAATTTCTTCTCAGTGTTTCTTTCATGGCATTTTCTGGCTCCACCGTTCCTATTTCTTAATAGCTCTTCGCTCGATGTGTTTTCCCCACACGTTTAATAATTATCATTAAATTCGATGTCCTAGCATCTAATGACATTTCTCCACTCCCGACGTTTCTCCACTCCCTACTATGATATGAATTAAAATCTATAATTAATTTAAAAGCAAGTTTAACCACTTGCCTTAGGGTTCGTAGGGTCTGAATCTTTTGGTGTAGATGATGATGATTTGAAGAAGATTGCACACACTTGTTCCTGATTGGCTCCCAAGGTTTCTCCAATTGTTTCCTCTTTTCTACTCTACTTACTTAGGTATTCTAAAATGAGTTATGGTTCTCACACCCTCTCACTTTTAGTGTTTTATTAATTCAATTTCGTTTTTAGTCTTGCGGGCTTTATTAAAAGGGCCCAAACACTTCTATGTGGGTTTGGTTATGCCGAAAAATGTCTCGAGATCCATTCACTATCCATAGGTACTACTTTCTGACTATTTCAACATATCCGGACTCAACCGTACACTCAGAATTGTCATTCGAATTATTTTACTAAAAGTTCTTATCTCGACCCCAATATAGTCTATGCCCGACTCCCGGTTGAGATAATAAATGCCATGTCACTATTGCTCGTTATGACATAATTAGATTATTACTATTCACTTAGGAAAATTTAAATCCCATAAATATTTATCGTTTACTCACTGGATTAATATTTAATAAATATTAAAATAATTAATTCAATTAAATTACAACACATAAGTAATTTAAAATTAACCGAATTAATTAATAAATAAATGCCCAAAAATAAGAGGTGTTACAGTGATAACCTAATTATAAATTATATTTTTATGAAATCATGAAATTGTATTTAATACTTGAAATCTCGCATGCTTAGAGTATTGGACTTTGTTATCGTTGATTATTGGGTCTAATCGCATGTTAAATAATATATGGAATTCGATAATATGTTTTGATTTATGAAATCATGTAGATGATTATTATGGTGTAAAATATGATAATACGTTGTTAAATATTGTTAATACGCATTTATAAATCGATTTATGATTTAAATTGCTTTATTGTCACGCAAATCAAAAAATTGGAAATGGGCAACTTGTTGGGATATTTTTGTATAACTTTCATATCACATAACGCATATGAATCGGACTTGTATAAATATGAAATAAAGGAATTAGAGTTGCACTAATGTAAGTATCATAGAAATTGTATATGTTAATAAAAAGGATATCGTTGGGGCAGTTGGATTATATAGGTTAGTTGTACTTTCACTTTTATTATTAGTATGATACTTTTTAAGTTTAATACTAGAAAGTAGGCATATTAATTGTCATTAATGCTTTCTAGGTATGGGACTAGGAAGAGTTCACTTTTACGACTGGGTTTTTCCTAGGTATGGGATTAGGTAATACCTAGGTATGGGACTAGGTTCACTTTTCGAAGTTGAGTTGAAGTTAGGGTGGTCAGTCAATTGATGAGTAAAGTTATAGATAATCCATTAGTTTGGTAAATGAAATACTTGGTCACATGTGAGAGAGAGTTGACTCTAGAGAATATATGAGTATATTTGGTAATTGCGGTGGGTGAGGATTGTATAAATAAATCTTGCTAATATAAGGTAGTATTTTTCAGAGACTGAGAGAAATCACAACCATCCATATGCTTAGAACAAATTGTAAATGAAGAGGGGTTATATGGAAAAGACCCAAATTCGTGAAATAAACTCCGAGAAACATACACACAACCACAAGGGTAAAATTACAACTAGGCAAATATAATCGATGCATTCCCAATTTCAATCTTGACTAATTAATCCTATGTGGACATGCTGGATTTTTTCACCATCAAGTTAGTAGTGTGATTTTAGTACCGAATTATCCAAAGGTTATGGTTAATCCAATTTTAATATTTTTAACCTAAGCATGCATCTAGGTGAAAAATAACAATCATAAAGCAACCAACCACAATGCCACGATGTACGAGAAGAACCTGACTGGAAAAAGCCTCGTACAGTCAGGACTAGACAAAATCCACTACGAATATAGTTTTGCAATGAGGACACAAAAAACTTACAGACTTGACATTACAAGTATCGCTGGTGCCGTCTCAAACACCTCCATTTGTATTACGTGTAGCTCCAACACTTTTGCACAACACCACCTGTGCCTCGGTATACACCAATAGCCAATATGCCGTCTCCAACCTGTGCAGAAGTCCACTCCACACAATGGTGAAGAATGAAGTAAGTAGGAATTCTGGGTACGTTTTCTTCAAAAATGATCCAAGGTGTTCATATAAAAGTTGGAGAGTATTTGGATAAAATTATTTGGCTTTTTGGAAAAGTTTCTAGTTGAATCTCATAAGTTATTCTCGAGCCCCTTTAGTTTTATAAGTGGAGGTAGTGGGAAAGTGGGTATCATGGGGAAAAATTGCTAAAAATAGCCGCCATTTCAATAACATCTCCACTCGTTTGAACGAATTTAGGTCTCGTTTGAACGACATATCAAAATATAGTTAGAACAAGGTTTCTAACGAATTTTCAGTCAAAATCTCAAGGATGTCGTTGGAAATCTCGTTCGAACGAGGAGAATCTCGTTAGAATGAGATTTCAAATGAAATCTCAATTGATTTGAAATGGGCAAGTTTAGAAAATTTGATTTTAGAAAATCAATAAAGCCCATACAAATTTCTCTAACATATTTTAAAACAAAGGGTTATATACCTTAGGGAATAATGAGCATTCAGAATAATGATGTGAACTTCGTTGATGCGTTGAAATCCCGAATGTTTAGATTCTTCAATTGTAGAACTTGATATGAAACTTATCTAACCCAAATGTTTTGTCCTAATGGAAATAGCCAATACTACAAGTGGACTCGATGCGGAAATTTTCCCTTACAGTAATGTTAGGCATGTCATTTCAAACAAGGGTAGAAGTAGTGATATGACTTGGTCTCATATTATGGGTGGAAATTATTTATCAAATTTCTTCAGATGGTTTTTATGTGGCCTCAAGTTTTTGTCGAGATCAAGAATTTTTTAGATGTCCCCTACTTCTTAGAACTCAGTCGTGGGGATCATTTGGTTCGAGGCTTATTTTAACATCCTGAAGCCAAATGGATTTCTTAGAGAGAAAATAAAATAATATGGTGATTATTTATAAAGAAGAGTTTTGGAAGAATGGTAAGTTTTGACATAAGTTATATGTGCATTTATGAGAGATTACTGCTAAAAGATGTCTCTTTTAAAAGACTTTAGGAAGGTTTAGAGGTATTTTATAGTCAGTAGGATATTATCTTCTTGAGTTTTGATGTGAGGATTTGGATTGGGATTATATTTTGAAACGCTCCCAAATTGTTAAGCTTAGAAAACCCTAATTAAGTTGACTTAATGACATTAAGTTGACTAAATTACCTAATTTATAATAACAACAATGGTGACTTTTGAGATAGTTAGGTACAAAGTTAGAAAACCTCTTCAATGTTTGACACTTAAGGTACTCCTATGATCTTTAGGGCATTAGAAAAGATGAAAAATATCCCATATTAACGAGATGTGGAAATATTTTTCCCGAAAATATTAATGATGCTTTTGGTTGAATGATTAGTCATGGAGTCTCGATGTCAATTAATATCTAAAATAAGTATATGAAGTGGTGATAAATTTCTTTAATTTAGAGAAAATAAAATGAAAATTTTAGTTAGCAATCAAATTATACAATTTTGATATTATTTAATATTTTGTATACATCATCAAAGTTTTCCTCTATTGATATTTTAGTCTCTTGATATTATATGGTTGATTTCATTATATTTCCGTCTTCTTGTTGATAAGAGTGTAAAAGTATTAACATACTCATTTGTATCCATATTGTTAGTAGTCTTATTCTAGTTTTTAATACACTTTATTTCTTGATTTGCATATTTGAGAAGATTCATCAACGTTCAAGATTTTGAAGCCGGTTTTATCATCCTCATAACTCACAGATGATATTTTGGATGAAAGGTATATTGGAGATTGTAACACCACGTATTTTTATGCTTTTAAAAATTAATTAATTCGGGTAAAAATTTAAATTACTTGTGCGTCGTAATTTAATGCAATTAATTATGGAAATCTTTATATAAATATTAATCGGGAGAATAAATGGTTAATATCTATGGGAATTAAATTGCTAAGTGAATAGTAATAATTATTTACGTCATAAGTGTATTAGTGACGTGGGATTTACTTATCTCAGCTAGGAGTCAGTTATAGACTAAGTTAGGTGTGAGATAAGAAATTCGGTAAATTAATTCGGATGCCATTTATGAGTGCACGGTAGAGTCCGGATGGGCTGAGAAAGTTGGAAAAGAGTACCCGAGGTACTAAATGGGTCTCGGGGCATTTTTAGGCATATTTGGGCCCATACGAGGGTATTTGGGTCACTCGGGCTTGACCCATTAGGCTAAAAACGGGATTTAGCTTTAATACTAAATTTTTAAGAAAAGGGAAATGGCAGAAAACACAAGACTTCAAGAACATTGAGTGTTTTAGATGTGGAAAACTAGGACACATAGCATAAGACTATAGAGTGAAACTAAACACTTTCAATAAACATACTAGGGCCAACATTTGCAAAACATGGGATGATTCAAGTGATTCTGAGAATGATGAACCCGAATCTTCTAATTGTTTTGACCCTTGCATGTCTTTCTTTGCTAAGATAATATACAATGATGATATGCCTATGTATGAGAATGATGATAATAACTCTACACCTGCTGTTATGAATCATGCTGCTACTGGTTTAGATGCTTTACTTTCTGAGAATATTGTTAGTTCAACCACGGGGTGTGTGAGTCAAAGGGAATGCGATAATGACGATGTCCATGGGTGCGTGAGTTCAAGAAATGAATCCTTAGGGGTCACTTCACACACTGCACTTAGTGACTCAGACACTGAAGACCTCCCAGACATTCACACACTTTATGCTAAAACTCTCAAGAAAAGCACTAGACTAAAAAAAATAGTGAAAGATCTCACTAAGAAATTAGAAGACCTAAGTCTGATGGTTAAACTTAACGCTGAAGAGTATACTACCCACTGTCTAACTCATGAAAGTGAAGTTAAAATTTTTGATCAAAAGTTGAAGAATTTGATCGAAGAAAATGTAACTCTGTAAAAAAAATACAAAGGGAAATTACTAGAATCGGAACAATCTAAAGAAAAGATAGCAACAGTTTTCAAACAATTTGCTAAATTTGAAAATAACTCAAATTGTTTTGATGGATTTGTTGCTGATTTTAAAACTAATTCTGATGATCAAACTGGAATAGGATTTTGCCCCAATTTAAAGACTCAAACCGAAACGTTTGAACCAATTAAGTTTGTGTCAGGAGGCAAAAGACCTGTAGAAACTTGTCCAGACTTTAATTCTCTTAAAAATGAGTTTGGCAAACACCAATCTAAGTTGATATTGGGGAAACAAGTAACTCTAAGTGTGAAAGTACATCTAAGACTAAATATGTATGCCCCCTATTAGGAAGAATGATTCGGTCTTTCAAACTGTACTCCCTAGGAATAAGGTTCAACATCAAAATCTCATCAAGACTATGTTTAGAGACTTTTCTAAGGAGATACCCTCTTCGAGCAATCTATATTGATCATACTGTGACCTGTATGGTCACTCTTTTGATGGTTTCTACTCTAGACGTTTAGTTAACCCTGCCTATAATACCCCTGTGCACCAAAACTTTAACTACTCTAGAAGGAGTCGTAACAATTATGATCTTCTTAGACAACCAGACAAAAACTCTAACTATAGGAAAAGAAATACCAAACCTAAAAGAACATTTCCTAGAAGGATTCTTAAACACTTTCCTAAACCAAATGCTCATTTGTCTCATTAAATTCAAAATCATGCGCAAAACATTTTTCAACAAAAGTTGAATGCTCGCAAATTTTATCAAATGAGAGCAAATAAGCGCAAAATGAAAACAAGAGCTATTTGGGTTAGAAAAGATGATCTATTACCCCAGATGAAGTGTAACATTGTGATTACTGCTTTAAAAGTTGAACACACATCTTCTGGTTGGTATTTAGATTTTGGATGTTCAAAACACATGACTGGTGACGATACAAAATTTTTAAACAAAACCAGCTTTATTAGAGGAAAAGTTATTTTTGGTGATGGTGTATCATCTCAAATCATTAGTAAAGGAACACTCCAAGAAGAAGGATTACCTGTGCTGAAGATGTTCTTTTAGTAAAAGGTATTAAGGCAAACCTACTTAGTATTTCTCAATTTTGTGACTCAAATCATACTGTCACCTTTTCAAAGAATAATTGCAAAATTTTAAATAAAAAAGGTGAATGCATTATTACAGGACTCAGGACTCCGGACAATTTTTATACTGTTCAAAATAGTGTTGAGGTCTATAACATTGCCAGAATGGATGACAATGAGATATGGCATAATCGTATGGGTCACATAAATTATGAAAATCTTAGTAGAATGTCTCCTCAAGAAATAGTTAGAGGTATTCCTAAGATCAAATCTATTTCTAAGATTGTCTGTGGTTCATGTCAGGAAGGTAAAATTGTTAAAGCTCCTCATAAGAAAGTCAAAGATATCCTAACCTCTAAACCCTTGGATCTCATCCATATGGACGTAATGGGTCCTTCTCGAATTTCTAGTCTTTGTGGACACAATTACATTCTAGTTATGGTTGATGACTTCACCAGATTTACTTGGGTAGCTTTCTTAAAATAAAAGTCTGACACATTCCAAACCTTTTTGAAGATTTTACTTTGAATTGAAAATGAGAAAGACTCCCAGGTAAATAGAATTCGTAGTGATAGAGGTGGAGAGTTCTTAGATACAAGTGTTGTAGAGTATTGTGACTATAATGGTTACAAACATGAATTTAGTTCTCCTAAGACTCCTCAACAGAACGGTATATCTGAGAGAAAGAATCGTACCCTTCAAGAGATGGCATGTGTTATGATTCATGCTAAGGCTTTACCTAAGTATTTTTGGGTAGAAGCCATTCGTATTGCCTGTCACATTATTAATAGGGTCTATCTTAGAAAGAATTCTAAACAAAATCCTTACGAACTTTGGTATGGGAAGAAACCCAATCTTAAGTACCTTAGAACCTTTGGTTGTACGTGTTACGTCTGCAAGGACAGATAACACTTATCCAAATTTGAGACTCGAGGAGATAAAGCCATCTTTCTAGGATATTCTCCTAACAGTAGAGCTTACCGTGTTTATAACCTTTACATTAAGACCATAATGGAATCCATAAACGTAATTATAAGTGACACTATTATAGAAAGTAAGACTGGAGAACCAATTATTGTGGTAGATGTAATAACCCTCGCTTATGAGACCGTATTTTATAATAATTACTTAGTATAGTAATTAGAGACCGGTGTTGGGTTATGATTTGAATGATTAATTCAATGTAGAAAAGTTGATATTTATTATGAGGTTGCATACATATCATAATCATGGGAAATATTGCTATGTCATGCTTATTAATATCATCTGAATTTAAAATGATATTTGGCTTAATAATGAGACCGGAACCTAAATTGAATTTTAAAATGTCCAAACGATAATTTGGAGGTTGCCGTTGATTCCGGAATGTGTGAGATAGTCAAATAATGTGCCATATTGTATTTTGTAGTTTTGGGCATTTTTGACTGGTTGTGCCTTAATTATGCTATTGCGTATTATTTTATCGCACTTTTGGTTAATTAAGTGGGACATTTGGTCTTAAGTCACGATTTATGCCTACTAAGTCTTCTAATTACCCAAAATCCCTTCCTAAACCTAAGAGAGAAAAGAGAAGAGTAGAGAGAAAGCTTTGGAGATTGAGAGAGATTTGCTACTACACCAAGGAATCTGCATATTTGCTGAATCAAGGAAAGTTTTTACTTGCTATTTGTGTCTTGAGATAGATGATTTGTTGTGATGATGGTGTATTGATTTTAGTTTAGTAAACCTAGGGTTTTCTTATGTATATTTTGGGTTTTGATTCACTCCATGATGATTCATTAGGTTTTAGATGATCAATAGCATCATTGATGTTCTTTTAGGGTTGGTATACAAGTTTGGTTTGAAGAAATTGGAGTTTGGGTAGAAAATGGAGTCCAAGACTCCATAGCCATTTCTTGGCAAAATCGCAGGCCCGAATCGATTCGGCCCCCTGGGCGAATCGATTCGGTTAAGTCCAGTGCCCAGGTCTTGTTGACCGAATCGATTCAGAATTGGTCCGAATCGATTCGGCAGTTATGCAGAAACCCAGATTTTCAGTCTGAATCGATTTGGCCCTCTGAGCGAATCGATTCGGCTATTATGCAGAATCTCAAACTTTCTGGCCGAATCGATTAGGCCAAGGGGGGCGAATCGATTCGGTAGCCCTGCATTTTCCAAATTTTTTTTTTTTTTTCATTTTAACCCTTCTCTTTAGGATTATTGATTAGGGACCTTCTTAAATGAAGTAAACATAGGGTTTAGAGTTCTAGTTGAGTTGGGTCGACATCCTAGACTCGAAAGGGTTCATCTAGGATTCATTCAAGGGGGAATTTAAGGTGATGTTTAGGCATCACTTTTGTCTGGTAGTTTTATATCGGTCTAAAATGTATTAAGGTCAACTTGGAGACTTTAGAATTCAACTTGAGTTACATTTTGACTTGATGGTTTATATTAAAGCCTAAAAGAGGCCTTGGGGATAACTTTGGAGTCCGAATTTCTTGTCGAGGATGTTATGACGGTACGTAATACGTATAGTCCTGGTTTAGCTTATGCATTTATTAAAATGAGAAATTGTTAAGGTAAATGATAATTTACTAATCATGTAATGGAAATAAATAAAATTGATGTTACACAGCTCTCTAAATACCATCTTAAGGGAAGTCCGCACGATAGGTGAAGCCCCCTGGCTAATGAATGCAGGGTGGATATAGTCCTAGGCCATGGGAGCGCTTGTGGTTGTATTTTTCTGCGGGGGTAGGGAGATTCCAGGTGTGGTCTTGGCTACCACGCAGGCTCATGGCCGCTTCCCAACGCTTTCGATAGGATCCCAGGTTGTCTTATGTTAGGCCCTGGAAGATGATGGTTATTTAGGGACTCACACCGTGGGGAAACCCGGACGGGCGGTCTTAGAAGCGTTATATTTATATTATGACTATTCTAATTATCGAGTTGGACTCGATGGAACATTAATGCCATAAAGAGCAAAATTATGCCGCAAAGAGCATGTTATTGAGATTAGTGCCATATAGAGCACATGATGACAATTATATTCCTGATAAGGAATGGAAAATGAATATTTAAATTGAAATATGATTAAAGATGATAAAGGCTCATAAGCACTTTTAATTCTGTTTTATTATGAATCTCACTCTAGGTAGTCCTTCACCAGTTTCAGTTCCTTATATGCTGTTAACATGCTAGACTATCATCCATGCTTTATTGTGCATCATTATCATGCTTGTCATTTATCTATTGATCACATATACCCGGCCCTGACCGGTTTTCTTTTCTTGTGGTATCTCTATATGTATATTATCTGTTCAGGTGTTCCGCCGCACGGTCGCCAGTAATGACCTTTCCTTCCTCATGTTTTTGAGGAGCCGTGACATTGTGCGGGTTTCACGGGATTTTGTGTAGACGCCTCTGTTTATGTTTCTAGTTATGTTCAGTTCATTCGGGCTTATTGCCCAAACAGTTGTAATTGTATAATGAATTTATCATGTAACTCTTGGTACTATGTATGTTGTATGGATGGTATTGACCGACGTTTTATTCGGTCCTTTGTATCTTTCGGGATTTCTTATATGCGCTTGTGGGGGTTTCCACCCTCTATTTCTATTATGGGTTGTTGAAATTTTTTTTCTTTTTATTTCAAATCAAAGTTTTTGATAACCTGTTTTCTGGAATATAGAGTGGTTATTCCTTATACTTTATATATTGTCGTGATGCTGAGGATGATATTATCCATGATTTCCTATTTTATCGGGGTATAGGGCTGGCCACCCTTTATTTCGGATAGCGGGTTGTCACAGATGGTATCAGAGCATCAGGTTCTAGAGTCTTTAGGATCTATGCGGACTTGTCACGTTCTACCGTAGCGTTCTTTGATATAGAACTTAATGTTAGGATTGTTTTGCTGCCTATGTATGCGACCTTCTGCTAAATAGATTGTCTTATACTATGTTCTAACTCTATCTCGTCTTTATCTCAGATGCCGACGAAGAGAGGACGTCCCGCTAGACGTAATAGGGTTGTTGAGGATGAGTTTGGTCCTCCACCGCAGCAGGGGAGTATCAGTGCCGATGAAGTGGCAAATATTGTGGCCCAAGCAGTCAACGCCGCGATGACTGCAGTGGCCCAACAAATGCCACAAGCTCAACTTAGGGGACAAGAAGCACAAGTTCCCACGGGACCTTCTCAGTGGGAACGGGTGAGGGAATCTTTCCTTAAGGGGCATCCCCCGGAATTCGAAGGAGGTTCGGATGTAATCAAGGCGAACCAGTGGAAGAGAGATATGCAGCGCCATCTTAGGATGGTGGAATGTAGTGAGGAGAAGAAGCAGATTCTCGTTACTTTCAAGCTGGTAGGACCGGCCTTACATTGGTGGGAGTCAATGACGACACCCGAGTAAAGGGATACTATGTCCATTACCAATTTTTGGGCTTTGTTTGATGGGAAGTATTTCCCTCCTGCAGTTCAGAGGGAAATGCAGAGGAAGCTGCAGGATTTGGTTCAAGGGGAGAGGTCAGTTGCTGAGTATGAGGAAGAGTTTACCCAGTTAGCCAGTTTTATACCGGACGAGGTAACTCCAGAATCGAAGAGGATCTCCAAGTTTGTGGGAGGTTTACAGTGGCGAATAAAACAACATTTGCTGGGAAATCCATCTCTGGTGACTTTCGGTGATGTGATGAATGCCGCTTTGCTTCACTGTAAGGAGCACAAATTGTTTCTACTAAACAAGAAGAAGGTTGTTACTATGGGACAAGCGGGGAGGCAGGGAGGTGTTGGGAGTGGAGGGGGAACATCTTCTTCTTCCCAATCCTCGGGGAACAAGCAGGTTGAGAGGGATCCTCAGCAGGGGGATTCGTCCAAGCGTCAGCGGTTCGGTGGGTTTAATGCCGGTGGCAACAACAATGCTAATAGGCAGGGTCAAGGTGGTCAGCAACCACAGGGAGGTAGAGGTGGAAATGGTGGTAGGGGCCAACAGGGCCGAGGTGCGGGTCAATTCCGAAATAACCAAGGTAGAAACCAGGATATTACGGCAATCAAATGTTTTCAGTGTGGGGAGCTGGGTCATTATAAAAGGGCGTGTCCTCAGTTAGTTGGAGGGCATCTTCCTCGGGCCCCACAGCAGCCGTATGTACAGTTTCCGCCCTAAGCGCCTAATCCGATTGCTCCTCCTCAACGGGGGCAATTGCAGTACGGTCGGGTTTACCATATTCAAGAGGCTTTGCTTCCTCCAGCTCCTCCGGCACCACCGGCGATCGAGGGTAAGTTTCTCATTCAGGGGCACATGGGTCGAATTCTATTTGATACGGGTGCTACACACTCCTTTATTTCTAGAAGTTTTGCTCAGACTACAGGTCTGATAAAATCTGCTGAAAGTACTTTCACTAGCGTTGAATCCTCTATGGGCGATGGCTCATTGATTTTCTTCGTATGTAAAAACGTAGGAATTAACCTTGGCGACTTGTGTTTTGAGGCTGACTTACTCGTCCTTGGTATGGTCGGGTACGATGTAATATTAGGTATGGATTGGCTAGTGAAGTACCGTGCTATAGTGAATTGCTTTGGGAAGAGTATAGTTTTTGCGGTTCCGGGACAAGAGATGTTCCTAGTAGTTATGCCTTGCTTGGAAGGGAGCACGAATGCTTATTTATATTATATTGCGGAAGATGCATCTAGAGATGTCGTGGTTCCCCTAAATTCTCTTCCAATCGTTCGAGACTTTGAAGATATTTTTCGGGAGATACCCGGATTACCTCCAAGTCGGGAAATAGAGTTTGTGATTGACTTAATGCCGGGAACTCGACCGATCGCCAAAGCTCCTTACCGAATGGCTCCTGTGGAGATGAGGGAGCTGAGGGATCAGATTCAGAAGCTACTGGAGCAGGGCTTTATTAAGCGTAGTACCTCACCGTGGGGCGCTCCAGTATTGTTTGTGAAGAAGAGAGACGGTTCTCTCCGGTTATGCGTGGACTATAGAGAGTTGAATAAAGTCACCATCCGGAACAAATACCCTTTACCTCTCATCGACGACTTGTTTGATCAACTTAGGGGAGCTTCCTACTTCTCAAAGATCGACCTGAGGACGGGGTATCACCAATTGAGGATACGAGAGCAAGATGTGTCCAAGACGGCCTTTCTGACCCGTTATGGATCTTATGAATTCTTGGTTATGCCCTTCGGGCTAACCAATGCCCCTGCAGTGTTTATGGACCTTATGAATAGGGTGTTTTGGGATTTCCTTGACCAGTTTGTCATTGTATTTATTGATGACATCCTAGTCTATTCTCAGACAGAGTCGGATCACGCTGCTCACTTGCGGTTGGTCCTGCAGAGATTGAGGGATCATCAATTGTATGCAAAGTTTGAGAAGTGTGGCTTCTAGTTGAAGGAAGTTCAATTTTTGGGGCATGTGGTGTCATCCCAAGGCGTGTCGGTGGATCCGAGTAAGGTAATCGCGGTGAAGGAGTGGGGTCAGCCCACGACGCCCACTGAAGTTCGTAGTTTTCTGGGCTTGGCGGGTTATTACCGTCGATTCATTAAGGGCTTTTCTAAGGTTGCTAGTCCATTGACGAATTTGACCCGGAAAGGAGTAAGATTTGTTTGGGATAGTTCATGTCAAGCGGCTTTCGGTGAGATCAAGGATAGACTGACTTCAGCTCCAGTCCTGGCATTGCCAAAGCCAGGATTAGAATATCTCGTCTTTACCGATGCATCTCTTCTGGGGCTAGGAGGTGTTCTTCAACAAGAGAGACAACCTATTGCGTACGCTTCTCGTAAGTTGAAGCCTCACGAGAGGAACTATCCGGTACATGATTTGGAATTCGCCGCCGTTGTATTTTCCTTGAAGATATGGAGGCATTACCTCTTGGGGGAAAAGTTTAGTCTTTTCACCGACCACAAATCGCTGCAGTACTTATTCTCCCAAAAGGATTTGAACATGCGCCAGCGCCGTTGGTTGGAGTTTGTGAAAGACTACCAATTTGATATTCATTACCACCCCGGAAAGGCGAATGTGGTAGCAGACGCCTTGAGTAGAAAGCCTGATGGAAACTTAGCTGAGGTGTGGAAAGCTAAGTGGAAAGAACTCAGCCTGGAGGATGCAAGAGTGAGAGCATTCCTTTCAGTGATGACGGTTACTCCCACGATTATAGCAAAGATTTTGGAAGCTCAGAAAAGAGATAAGGTTTGTCAAGACCATACACGCCAGTTGTTGTCTGAGGGAGCGGAGTCGTACTCAATAGGTTCTGAGGGTGGACTACGCTTCCATGGAAGACTTGTGGTTCCCGATGATGGGGATTTGAGACGTGCAGTGATGGCAGAATCCCATGGGTCGAAGTTCACGGTGCATCCAGGCGGGGACAAGATGTACCAAGATATGCGTCGTTTGTATTGGTGGGCTGGTATGAAGAGGGATATCTCAGAGTTTGTGTCTCAATGCACTACTTGTCAGTTGGTTAAGATTGACCACCAGCGGCCGACAGGTTTGTTACAACCGCTCGAGATTCCCGTGTGGAAATGGGAAAGCATTTAGATGGACTTTGTTACGGGCTTGCCAAGATCACAGAAGGGTCATGACTCAATTTGGGTGATTGTCGACCGTTTGACTAAGTCGGCACACTTCTTGCCTGTACGCACCGATTATGATACCGCTCGTTATGCCCAGTTGTTCATCGAGGAGATCGTCAGACTCCATGGGGTACCTTTGAATATTGTCTCCGACCGAGATAAAATATTTGTGTCCCGCTTTTGGCAGAGTTTCCAGGGAGCTATGGGGACTGAGTTGAAGTTAAGCTCTTCCTATCATCCTCAAACAGACGGTCAGACCGAAAGGGTAAACCAGATGTTGGAGGATATGCTTCATATGTGCATACTCGACTTTAAAGGTAGTTGGGAACAATACCTTCCATTGGTTGAGTTTGCTTATAACAACTCATACCAATTCACTATTGGAATGGCACCCTATGAAGCTTTGTATGGCAGGCCTTGTAGATCGCCCGCTTGTTGGTTGGAAGTGGGTGATAATAAGTTCCTTGGACCTGAAATGATCCAAGATACTTCTTCGAAGATTGAGCTTATTCGAAGTCACATACGGATAGCCCAGGATCGCCAAAAGAGCTACGCCGATGCGGGTAGGAGACATATGGAATTGGAAGTTGGAGACCAAGTGTTGGTGCGAGTGTCCCCGATGAAGGGCATTAACCGTTTTGGGAAGAAAGGAAAGCTCGCACCCCGCTTTGTTGGACCCTTCCCGGTGATTGCAAAGGTTGGTCCTGTAGCATACCAACTTGCCTTGCCGGAACCTTTACAACAAATTCATGATGTATTTCACGCCTCCTCTTTGAAAAAGTACAGAAGGTGTGAAGGTGCCCTTTGGCACATCCCTTTCGAAGATATCGAGTTACAACCCGATGTTTCTTATGAAGAACAACCGGTTGCTATCCTTGAGTTTGGGGAGCGAAAGTTAAGATCTCGGGTGGTGCCTCTAGTGAGAGTCCATTGGAGTCATCATCATGCAAGCGAATCAACTTGGGAACGCGAGGATGAGATGCGGGAGAAATATCCACATCTTTTCTCATGAGGTATGCCTGAATTTTGGGGGCAAAATTCCCTCATAAGGGGGGGAGTATGTAATAACCCTCGCTTATGAGACCGTATTTTATAATAATTACTTAGTATAGTAATTAGAGACCGGTGTTGGGTTATGATTTGAATGATTAATTCAATGTAGAAAAGTTGATATTTATTATGAGGTTGCATACATATCATAATCATGGGAAATATTGCTATGTCATGCTTATTAATATCATCTGAATTTAAAATGATATTTGGCTTAATAATGAGACCGGAACCTAAATTGAATTTTAAAATGTCCAAACGATAATTTGGAGGTTGCCGTTGATTCCGGAATGTGTGAGATAGTCAAATAATGTGCCATATTGTATTTTGTAGTTTTGGGCATTTTTGACTGGTTGTGCCTTAATTATGCTATTGCGTATTATTTTATCGCACTTTTGGTTAATTAAGTGGGACATTTGGTCTTAAGTCACGATTTATGCCTACTAAGTCTTCTAATTCCCCAAAATCCCTTCCTAAACCTAAGAGAGAAAAGAGAAGAGTAGAGAGAAAGCTTTGGAGATTGAGAGAGATTTGCTACTACACCAAGGAATCTGCATATTTGCTGAATCAAGGCAAGTTTTTACTTGCTATTTGTGTCTTGAGATAGATGATTTGTTGTGATGAGGGTGTATTGATTTTAGTTTAGTAAACCTAGGGTTTTCTTATGTATATTTTGGGTTTTGATTCACTCCATGATGATTCATTAGGTTTTAGATGATCAATAGCATCATTGATGTTCTTTTAGGGTTGGTATACAAGTTTGGTTTGAAGAAATTGGAGTTTGGGTAGAAAATGGAGTCCAAGACTCCATAGCCATTTCTTGGCAAAATCACAGGCCCGAATCGATTCGGCCCCCTGGGCGAATCGATTCGGTTAAGTCCAGTGCCCAGGTCTTGTTGACCGAATCGATTCGGAATTGGTCCGAATCGATTCGGCAGTTATGCAGAAACCCAGATTTTCAGTCCGAATCGATTCGGCCCTCTGAGCGAATCGATTCGGCTATTATGCAGAATCTCAAACTTTCTGGCCGAATCGATTAGGCCAAGGGGGGCGAATCGATTCGGTAGCCCTGCATTTTCCAAATTTTTTTTTTTTTTTTCATTTTAACCCTTCTCTTTAGGATTATTGATTAGGGACCTTCTTAAATGAAGTAAACATAGGGTTTAGAGTTCTAGTTGAGTTGGGTCGACATCCTAGACTCGAAAGGGTTCATCTAGGATTCATTCAAGGGGGAATTTAAGGTGATGTTTAGGCATCACTTTTGTCTGGTAGTTTTATATCGGTCTAAAATGTATTAAGGTCAACTTGGAGACTTTAGAATTCAACTTGAGTTACATTTTGACTTGATGGTTTATATTAAAGCCTAAAAGAGGCCTTGGGGATAACTTTGGAGTCCGAATTTCTTGTCGAGGATGTTATGACGGTACGTAATACGTATAGTCCTGGTTTAGCTTATGCATTTATTAAAATGAGAAATTGTTAAGGTAAATGATAATTTACTAATCATGTAATGGAAATAAATAAAATTGATGTTACACAGCTCTCTAAATACCATCTTAAGGGAAGTCCGCACGATAGGTGAAGCCCCCTGGCTAATGAATGCAGGGTGGATATAGTCCTAGGCCATGGGAGCGCTTGTGGTTGTATTTTTCTGCGGGGGTAGGGAGATTCCAGGTGTGGTCTTGGCTACCACGCAGGCTCATGGCCGCTTCCCGACGCTTTCGATAGGATCCCAGGTTGTCTTATGTTAGGCCCTGGAAGATGATGGTTATTTAGGGACTCGCACCGTGGGGAAACCCGAACGGGCGGTCTTAGAAGCGTTATATTTATATTATGACTATTCTAATTATCGAGTTGGACTCGATGGAACATTAATGCCATAAAGAGAAAAATTATGCCGCAAAGAGCATGTTATTGAGATTAGTGCCATATAGAGCACATGATGACAATTATATTCCTGATAAGGAATGGAAAATGAATATTTAAATTGAAATATGATTAAAGATGATAAAGGCTCATAAGCACTTTTAATTCTGTTTTATTATGAATCTCACTCTAAGTAGTCCTTCACCAGTTTCAGTTCCTTATATGCTGTTAACATGCTAGACTATCATCCATGCTTTATTGTGCATCATTATCATGCTTGTCATTTATCTATTGATCACATATACCCGGCCCTGACCGGTTTTCTTTTCTTGTGGTATCTCTATATGTATATTATCCGTTCAGGTGTTCCGCCGGACGGTAGCCAGTAATGACCTTTCCTTCCTCATGTTTTTGAGGAGCCGTGACATTGTGCGGGTTTCACGGGATTTTGTGTAGACGCCTCTGTTTATGTTTCTAGTTATGTTCAGTTCATTCGGGCTTGTTGCCCAAACAGTTGTAATTGTATAATGAATTTATCATGTAACTCTTGGTACTATGTATGTTGTATGGATGGTATTGACCGACGTTTTATTCGGTCCTTTGTATCTTTCGGGATTTCTTATATGCGCTTGTGGGGGTTTCCACCCTCTATTTCTATTATGGGTTGTTGAAAATGTTTTTCTTTTTATTTCAAATCAAAGTTTTTGATAACCTGTTTTCTGGAATATAGAGTGGTTATTCCTTATACTTTATATATTGTCGTGATGCTGAGGATGATATTATCCATGATTTCCTATTTTATCGGGGTATAGGGCTGGCCACCCTTTATTTCGGATAGCGGGTTGTCACAGTAGAGTCTGAAAATATTTTAGAAAATGACTCATTAGAAATAGATGATTCTTTACCAATTGAGACACCTGAAGTACCTAATTGGGTTGCTAAAGACCATCCCATAGACAACGTTGTTGGTAATCCCAATGAACCTGTGCGTATAAGATCTCAATTAAGAAACTATTCTCATTATGCATGTTTTGTTTCCCGTGTGGAACCAAAGAATGTCAATGATGCATTGAATGATCCTCATTAGAGTTTTGCAATGCAGGATGAACTTCTTCAATTTGTCATTCATGATGTTTTGTCTCTTGTACCTAGGCCTGATCACAAAAAGGTTATTGGCACACGTTGGATATTTAAAAATAAATCTGATGAAAGTGGGATAGTCATTAGAAACAAAGCCAGATTAGTTGCTCAAGGATACTCTTAAATAGAGGGAATAGATTTTAACGAGACTTTTGCTCCCGTTACTCGATTAGAATCTGCTCGTCTTCTCTTTGTCATAGCTTGCTACTTACATTTTATGCTTTACCAAATGGATGTCAAATCTTCCTTCCTTAATGGAGTATTGACTGAGGAGACCTATGTAAATCAACCAAAAGGGTTTATTGACCCTAAATATCCAAATTATGTATTTCGTCTTAAAAAGACTTTGTATGTCCTAAAACAAGCGCCAAGAGCCTGGTATGAGCGCCTTTCCAACTTTCCCTTAGACAAAAGTTTTAAGAGAGGTGGAAATGATCAAACCCTTTTTGTCAAACATTTTGACAAACATATCATTATAGCTCAAGTGTACGTAGACGATATCATCTTTGGATCAACTTCCCCTTCAGAAGTTAAATGCTTTTCTGAAATTATGCATAAAGAATTTCAAATGTCTCTTTTGGGGGAGTTGAAATTTTTCTTAGGTCTTCAAGTTAAACAAAATTCAGAAGAATTATTTATCTCGCAATCAAAATACGCATTAGAGATTATTAAAAAAATTGGTCTTGAAAGTGCAAAAGATGCTAAAACTCACATGAGTACTACTGTCAAACTATCTAAGGATGAAACATGAAAATTCGTAGATCCCACTCTTTAACGTAGTATGATTGGAACCTACTAAATCTTACTGCCTCGCGTCCTGATATTATGTATGCTGTTTGCGTTTGTGCTCGTTAGCAGAACAATCCTAAAGAGAGTCATTTAACTTGTGTTAAAAGAATTATCAAGTACATTAAAGGCACTCTAAATTTAGGACTTTGGTACACCAATGATACTCCTAGCACTATAATAGGATATACCGATGCTGATTGGGAAGGGTGTAGTGATGATAGTAAGAGCACATCAGGCGCATGTTATTATATTCGTAATAATTTGGTAGGTTGGAGTAGTAAGAAACAAAACTGCACTTCATTATCCACTGCTGAATCTGATTACATAGCTGCTGAAAGTTGATGTGCCCAACTTCTTTGGATCAAGAAAATGCTAAGTGATTATGGTATTCAAGAAAAAGAATTACATCTCTATTATGATATCTCTAAAAATCCTGTTCAACACTCACAAACAAAACACATAAAAATAAGACATCACTTTATTCGCGAATTAGTTGAAACTAAAGAATTAAAAATTAATTATCTTCCTACTGATTTGCAACTCACAGATATGTTTACCAAGCCTTTGGATTTAATAGGTTTATTACCTTGCGTAAATCAATTAGAATGGTGTGTGCTGAATAATTTCTTGGTTGTATATAATTTTTTACCTTTGTCTATTTTAGACAAAATGGCGGAGAAATTTGAGTCTTATGCATTAATTTTTTTTTCACATATTTCTAATAAGCTTGATCTTAGAAATCATTTGCAGGATTCTGTACAATTATTCTCATTAGGGTATTGATTTGTATTTAGTTGAGTTATGTACTTTTCTTTTCTAGGAAATGGGTAAATACAACTTTTGTTTAGGAATAGGTTTTTTCCTCATTTCTTTATTGCCCTGCGAGTCCTAGATGACTCAAAGGAAATTTTGTCTCATATTTCCAAAGGGGGAGACTGAAGTGTAACACCCTGTATTTTTGTGCATTAAATATTTAATTAATTCGAGAATTCAAAATTACTTGTGAGTTGTAATTTTAATTGAATTAATTATGGTAATTTATATTTAAATATTAACCAGGGAGTGAATGGTTAATATTTATCGAAACTTATTTACTAAGTGAATAGTAATAATGTATTTACGTCATTTCGGGTATTAATGACGGGATATGTACTTATTTCAGTAGGGAGTCGGTATAGACTAATTTGGGTGCGAAATAAGTATTTTTATAAATTAATTTGGATGCCAATTCTAAGTGTACGGTTGAGTCCGGATGGGCCGAGATAGTCATAAAAGTGTACCCGGGGGTAGTAAACGGGTCACTGGATGTTTTTAGACATAACCGGGCCTACACGGGGGCATTTGGGTCACTTGGGCTTGGGCCATTAGACAAAAAACGGGATTAAGGTTAATTAATCAAATAAAAGAAACAAGGGAACGACTGAATTGATTTTAGAGAAGACTTGGAGGGTTAGGAAACCCTAATAGCAGCCAAAGGCAAATTTGGGGATCACAGGAGAGCCAAAAAGAGTCATCTTCAACCTTGGGCACTCACAATTCCAAATTCAGACTCTAAAAACCCTAAGGCAAGTGGTTAACTTGTTGTAGCATATAAAGTGTATTTTAATTCATATTCATGTGATGTCTGTAATCAAATAAATTCGTTTTGGGATTTAAAGGGGTATGAACATGGGGTTTTGTAAACCATGAATCTGATTGCTAAATTGATTAGAAAATCATATATAATCTGAGTTGTATATTTTTATCTGGTAAGATGTGTAAACCCGGATGAATTAGAGATGAATTTGTGGTCAAGGAATTGATGTTTAAATGGGTTAAAAGATTAAATGGAATTTTACCCCAATTTGTAAAAACAGTAGAGAAAGTGAATTTACTGATGTTGTTGGACTTTATAGAGGTTCCTCATAAGGTTTTTGATGTCTATTGTCGATGGGAAATCTTGGTTTTCAGTGTAGAAGAAACTAGGGTTTGGAGGTATACGTCCATGGCTGAAACATCCAACTCAGGGAAGACGAGGACCTGATCGATCGATCGATCGAAGGTGGACCATCGATCGATCGATGGTCCGAAAATTTTGACAGTTCGCCCAGTTTGCCTTTATATGTAGGGAAATTAAATAAACATCCTACCATGCCTTAGTTAATGAGTAATTAATACATGAGTTTAAATCTAATTGATTGTGAATAAAAATTAATTAGGATTTGAGGGCGATTTGGTGTGACACATCATGATTAAAATTAATCAGGATGTGGAGGAAATTAGGTGTGATATACTAGAGTTAAAATTTTAGGAATTACGATTGAAATTTTTAAATACGGACTAGGTGGACAAGTCCGGGGATATTGGTGGGGCGATGCCGATACGAAAATTTTATTTAAGTGAAGGCTAAATAATTTAGAGTCGGGAATATAGACTCGGGTGTTGTTTTAATCCGGGCCACGAGAGTAAGACCGAATATTGGTTGGGGCGATACCAAAGAACATTAATGTGAAAATTAATAAATAATTCGAGTTGGGCCCTAAACTCATAATAAATTGGAATAGGCTTGTGCTAAATACTTAGTACATGGTGTAGCCGGGATATATATATATATATATATATATATATATATATATATGGTGTGTGTGCATCAATATCAGTGATAGATATTATTATTATATACTCTAGTGCTATAGGGGGAGGTTGCGCATAGTGGATGAATCCCCTAGCTTGAGGAGTAGGGCGAGTATAATCCCAGGTCATAGCGTCCGTTATATGGGTGATGAGCATCTCACTTTTAGGGAAGGAATATGACCGCCTCCAATATGTATGTATTAACCAAGTTAGTGAGCGATTCTGATTTGGGGTAACTAGGTTATTCGATTTCACCTAGTGGGATAGAACTTTAGAGAATTTATACCCGGTGAAACTTTAATCGGGGGAAATATTATTATTAGATGTTATTTCAGTATCTTGTGAATACTGCATTATGACTAAATATATAATTAAGTAAATAATTATATATGGGATAATTAATACAAAGTATGAGTTGTATTATGTGTATAACAGGTGTGAGTATTATATGGATTTAAAAAGGGAAATGATTAATTAAGTTGATGTTTATAATAACTTAAAAATCATAATTCAGGGCATACTCGGTTAAGAGTACGATGGTTGCAAGGGGTTATATAATTTATCTAGTCATAAGGTGGAGAACTGGGTGAATTTAATTAAGGCGTTAGTAGTGCACATTAGAGGAGGGGTGAGAATGTTCTCAAGGGAGTGCGGAACTAACTAAAATATGGAGGGCATGCATATTTATTTATTACTGCAAGTTAATTATTTGCTAAATGTTTTTAAATGTTTTGGGTACTAACTCTTGCTATAAAAATTTCTTTTTAAAAACCTTTTAGGTGTCCAGCCACAGGGACGCCAGGCTTGACTCTATTTCAGGGATCCGTTGCTGCAACATATGTGGATGTTACGGGAGATTTGATAGACGCCTCATTCTTTCATTTCTAGTATAGAGACTTCTTATCAGCTATTTTGAGCATGTCGCTCACAGTTCATTTAGATTCTTGCTAGACATGTTGAGATTGATTACTTGTCTTCATTTCCTATTTGTTGGGTTATTGGGCCGATGGTTTATTCGGTCAGTTAATAAGTTGTGAATGGTTGTTTTAGATAATTGTGATTATTGTGTTATTTTACTTCCGCATGAGTTTCATTTAAGTTAAGAAAAGATAAAACTTGGCACCAGCCTAATTTTCTCACTTAGGTGGTTATTATTAAAAAGGTGACAGTGATGCTATGAATGATCCAACTGAGAAACCTGTTCTAATTTAATTTAGGATTGATCACCTGGGGTTAATTAGGCGGGGTGTCACATGAAGCACCTTATACTTTTGACTAACTTGAGTCTACATTGTATGAGTGCTCATTTAGTTTGGAAATAGTGATAAAATTGTGTCCTTTCCTAGAATCCAAAAGGCCTCAGAAATTGTCTAAAATTCATTCCTCTTGTTTGTCTAATCAAAGGTATATGTACCAACACTCACACACATTAGGATTACATTCATATCTTGTATATTGCATATGATTGGTTGTGTGTGTGTTGTGTGTGTTAATTTCCCTAAAATTGATTTTTAATAATTTTTGGGAATTTTAAATGATTTTTAAAACACTTTTTATCTTAATAAAAATTGAATTGATAAAGTATTGGGGTCATTATGTAATTCTCGATTATTGGTTTTATTGGTTGAAAGTTCACTTGGGTAGAAATCGAAAGCGTTGAAGACTACAAGGTGCCTTGGTAATTATTTCCAAAACACGCGTTTCAGCTTTAATCCTAGCCCTACACTTGTCGCTTATATATCGGTTTGATTTGTGCTTCTTATAAGATACAATCCTTGTGATCAATCTCAACCATTTGATCGTGTTAATCAACGATCTGCATGCATTCTAATTCAGTCCTGGTGAATTCCTCTTAAACCAATCAGAAGCGTTTTAACTACCGCTTATCTCTAATCCTTGTATCAAAGTCAAACTGCCTAGACCAAATCGTAGCCCTTAATTTTAAACCATATTCTTGATCCTTCTCAACCCACTATATAAGGAGGCTATCCCTCAACTATAAGAGACTTTTGCCATTTCGTCTATTTGAGTGACTAGAGAGAGAAGAGAGAGTAGCGAGAGAAGAGTGAAACCAGAGAGAGAGAGAGTTAGAAACCCTAATCCTAAAATGTCCTAACATCTTTCAAACCCTAACCTCTTTCAAAACCAGTATATTCTAAACAAAACCTTGAGTGTTTGAGAGTTTTTAGTGTTGATTTATTTGTTTTTTTATGTTATAACCTCTTCATTCTCAGATCTTGTTTTCAACTTAAACATTTGATTAGATCCGTTTTTCTACTTTTATAAAAATCTTAGATCTAGTCGTTGCATGTTATATTACACATAGATATGCATCTATAGTTTCTCATCTTGAGAAATTTTTTATTGATTTGTTTCTGTAAATGTTTTCAACTTCAAAATCAACAAAAACATTTTCTGTTTCTAGTTCTTTTGAAACAAAACCTTCGACCTAGTTGGAATCGCACTTGGTGATTTTCAATCTCAAAAATATTTTCAAAACCTGAGATTGATTAAGATCTTGAAACGTCTTTCGAGCAAGATAGCCGTGGATTCTGGGTTAATATTAAAGGTCAAATAAGGTTCAAAGTTTCCTAAGAAGAGAGAAATAGAAAATCACAGCATATAGATCTTATATGTAATTTGATAGGACTGTTTGTATAAATCAGCGTGAGTGTGTGCATGCATGTGTTAGAAAGCACCTTCACAAACACTAGCACCCTACCACACTAAAAGTGTTGGTAATAAGATCTTGAAATAAGAGTCGGCGTAAATAACTGGAACAAATTGGATGTTAGCAAACTGGAGAACAATATCAACAAACAAAACTGTAAAAAAGTTAGAAGGACGCCAGTGGGTATATTCCTAAACTTGTATAGGTCGGATTTGTGTGCATGTGTGTTATATAGTTTGTAACTGTTATAATTTGTTTTAGTGGAAGTTTTGGTTTACTCCGTAGAGGGAGTCGTGGATGTTTCCTTAGTTGGGTGAGGTTTTACCACGTTAAAAATATCTTGTCATTAATCTTTCTACATCTCCTCATCCCTTTCTGTTTAGTGTGCTGAATTAAAAACGATTTTAGTTTTTTTTTCAAAACTTGTTAATAAATCTTGAACAGATCTCATGCATAATTGTTAAACACATCTTGTGATTAAAATGATTTGATTTCTAGAAAAGAGTTTCTTCAAAAAATAGTTTGGAGTTACTTAAATAGTTTAATCTTGTATTAAATGAATTTAGTAATAGTTTTTCACTTGGGGGTGTGCTACATCAGAAGAAGAGGTCTATAGCTTATGCGTCCGGGAAGCTAAAGCCCCATGAGAGGAATTACCCCACTCACGACCTAGAGTTAGAAGCGGTCATTTTTTCTTTGAGGATATGGCAACATTATCTCATGAGAGAGTAGTTTATACTATTCATTGATCACAAGTCACTTCAGTATCTCTTCACACAAAAGTATTTGAATATGAGACAGAGGCGGTGGCTAGAAATTATGACAAATTACCAGTTTGACATCCAGTATCATTGTGGTAAGGCTAATGTAGTGGCAAATGCATTGAGCCGGAGGACTAAGGGGTAGGTTTCAGATGACTAGAAAGCAAAGTGGAGAGAGCTTCGACATGATTATCTAGCCAGGGCATATATATCACCTTTATCCATCACTCCTGAGATTATTATGCGGGCTGTGAGGGCACAAGCGGAGGAACAGATTTTTCAGGATAAAGTACGTCCGTTGTTAGCTGAGGGAGAAGAGGGTTATTAGATTAGCTCGGAGGGAGGCCTACGTTTTAATGGGAGGTTGATTGTGACGGATTATGAGGAGTTGAGGCACTCTGTTATGGCAGAGTCCCATGGTTCGAGGTTTGCGGTACATCCCGATGGGGATAAAATGTTCCAGGATATGAGAAGGCAATATTGGTGGACAGGAATGAAATGGGTCATAGCAGAGTGTGTCTCGAAATGTGCTACTTATTAGCTTGTGAAAGTTGATCATTAGAGACCATCAGGGAGTCTACAGCCACTGAAGATTCCCGTGTGGAAGTGGGAGAGCATATCCATGGACTTCATTATCGGGTTGCCTACATCCCAGAGGGGTTACGATTCCATATGGGTGATTATGGATCGATTGACCAATGTACCCCACTTCTTACCGGTTTGCAGAGACTTTGAGATGATGCGTTATGCACAAAAATTCATAGTGGAGATTGTTAAGCTGTACGGGGTGTCGGTTAATATTGTGTCTGTCAGAGACAAGGTTTTTGTGGCACATTTCAGGCAGAGTTTTCAGGAGGCTATGGGCACAAAATTACATTTAAGTATCGCCTATCACCCATAGACAGATGGACAGACTGAGAGGGTAAATCAGATGTTGGAAGACATGCTAAGGATGTGTATTTTATACTTTGGGGGAGGATGGGAGAGATATCTTCTTTTGGTAGAGTTTCTTACCAGTTTACGATTGGCATGGCACCGTTCGAGGCACTGTATGGGAGAACTTGTCGTTCGCTCGCCTGTTGGTTAGAGGTAGGGAATAACAAGTTATTGGGGCCATATATTGTCTAGGAGATTTCTGCCAAGATAGAGTTGATTCAGGGACGGATTCAGATAGCTTAGGATAGGCAGAAGAGTTATGATGATGCTTCACGGAGACATGTGGAGTTGAAAGTCAGGGATCAGGTATTGGTCCGGGTGTCCCCCATGAAAGGGGTGATGAGTTTTGGCAATAAGTATAAATTAGCACCGAGGTATGTAGGGCCCTTCCCTATTATTGAGAGGGTGGGAGCAGTAGCTTATAGACTGGGTTTGCCAGAGCATCTTCAGCGGATACGCGACGTGTTCTATGTGGCATTGCTGAAGAAATATCAAAGGAGAGAGAGGGCCTTCTGGCACGTTCCACTTGAGGAGATTGACTTACAGTAAAATATCTCGTATGAGGAGAGTACGGTAGCTATTCTGGACCGTAGTGAGCGCAAGCTGCGATCCAAGGTTGTTCCACTAGTGAGGGTACAGTGGGGTCATCACAGCATTGATGAGTCTACCTGGGAGCGAGAGGAGGATATGCGAGAGCGGTATCCAGAGTTATTCATCGCAGGTACGATCTAATTTCGAGGACAAAATTTCTTTGTAGGGGTAGTATGTAACACCCCGTATTTTTATGCTTTTAAAAATTAATTAATTCGGGTAAAAATTTAAATTACTTGTGCGTCGTAATTTAATGGAATTAATTATGGAAATCTTTATATAAATATTAATCGGAAGAATAAATGGTTAATATTTATGGGAATTAAATTACTAAGTGAATAGTAATAATTATTTACGTCATAAGTGTATTAGTAATGTGGGATTTACTTATCTCAGCCGGGAGTCGGCTATATACAAAGTTAGGTGTGAGATAAGAAATTATCTAAATTAATTCGGATGCCAATTCTGAGTGCACGGTTGAGTTCGGATGGACCGAGATAGTAAAAAAAGAGTACCTGAGGGTCATAAATGGGTCTCGGGGCATTTTTAGGCATAGTCGGGCCCACACGGGGGTATTTTAGTCACTCGGGCTCGACCCATTAGGCTAGAAATGGGATTTAGCTTTAATACCTAATTTGGGAGAAAAGGGAAATGACAGAAAACATAAGAGAGAACCTAGGGTATTGAGAGGAAGCCATAGAGAGTGGTTACACTGCAAATTGGGGTCTTTTGGAAAAAAGACAAGGAACCAATTGGGACTTCATCATCAAGCTTGGAAAGTACACCCTCGGATCAAACCCTACGAACTCAAAAGGCAAGTGATTATCTTGCCATGATATTAATTGATGTTATTCAATTCATATTTTTTTGATGTGGAAATCTGAAATTCGTTTTGGGTATAAATGGGTACAAAATGGGGTTTTTATAAACGGCACACTTGAATGAAATTAATGGGAAACTAATTGTGTTATATGGTTCGGAGATGATAATTGGTTTAGATGTGAAAATACAGTAGCAATTATAAATGAATTTGGGTAATTAGATGATATTGGGGTCTAACGAGTGAAAACCCAAAAATTTCCCCAAATCAGAAAAGTAGACATTAGTGAGATTAAATTTGAGTTTGAAGCTCTATATAAGGCCCTGATCATGTTCTTATATAGTTATGGTGTTAATTTTGCTTGGGTTAGACCAGGGGAGTAGGTTAGAAAGTAGAGGATTTCATTAATTGTGGAAACAACAAGTCGGATAAGATGACCACCTGTTCGATCTATCGATTGATGGCTGGGGGTCGATCGATCGGCCCTTCAGGATTTTTGACAGTTCGTCCTTGGGAGTTTAAGTGAGATTTTTATTTAAATGCCACCAAATCTAATTAAAGGAGGAAATTAATTAGGGAAGTTAAAGTCACCACAATTATAAGGGAATATAATTGGGAGTGGTGGGGGAAAAGTTCGGGTATAACAGTAGGGCACACTACTCGCTTAAATTAATTATGGATGAAAACTAATTAATTTGGAGTTGTGGATTAGACTCGAGTATTATATTAATTTCAGGCCACGAGAGCGAGTCCGAGTATATTGGTTGGGCGACACTAAAAATAATTTAATTAATTAATGTGCAAATTAATTAATAATTAGAGTTGGAATATAAACTCGGGGTTTACATATAGGCTAGTGTTACGGACTTGGTACACGGTAAAGCGGAGACATTTTATAATTATATATATATATATATATATATATATATATATATATATAAATATAGATTCACCCACTATGAGCAACCTCCCTTGATAACACTAGAGTATATATTCAAATAATATCCAATCACTGATATTTATATGCACACACCATATATGGTGTGTGCAAATAATATATGGTGTGTGCATATAAATATCAGTGATTGGATATTATTTGAATATATACTCTAGTGTTATCAAGGGAGGTTGCGCATAGTGGGTGAATCCCCTAGCTTGAGGAGTAGGGAGAGTATATCCCCAGGTCATAGCGTCCGGTATATGGGTGAGGGCATCTCACTTTCAGGGAAGGAATATGACCGATTCCATTATGTTCATGTATTTGGCCAAGTTATTTAGCGATGTTGACTTGGGTAACTAGGTTATGCAAGTATACTTAGTGGAATAGCACTTTAGAGAATATATCCGGTGAGTTATTACTTCGGAGGATGGCTACTACTTATATTTTCAACATATGTGCGAATGTTGTAATATGGTTATATGTATATAATGAGATAGATAATTATGTACGGGTAATTTAATACATGACGTGAATTGTATTATATGTATAATGGGTGTGGAAGTTATCTGAATTTATATAGGGAAATGATTAATTAAGTTAGTGCTAGTAATAACTTATAAATCATATATTTAAGCATACTCGGTTAGAGTAGGGTGGGTGAAATGGATTATATCGATTATCTAGTTATGGGGTAACTGACTAGTGGTGTGCACATTAGAGGAGGGGTGAGGATGTCCTCAAGGGAGTGCGACACTAACTAAAATATGAAGCGCATTCACGCATTTTATATTACTACAAGTTAATCATTTTCTAAATGTTTTCAAAATGTTTTGGGTTTTAACCCTTGCTATAGATTATTTTCAAAACCTTTTAGGTGTCCATCCACAGGGACACCAGATTGGATTCATTTTTGGGATGTCGCTGCTGCAGCATATGTGGATGTTGCAAGATTTGGATAGGCTCCTCTATCTCTTCTATTATTAGAATAGGGACTTTATATCAGATACTCGAGCATGTTGCTCACAGTTTTATTTAGTGTTCATTTCAAATTCTTTGAGATTTATTATTATTCGTCTTTACATTTGTGTTGAATTTTAGCCGATGGTTTATTCATCCAGATTTTCATTTATATGTGATGGTTGGATTCAGTTAGCTTGTGATTGTTTGATCATTTATTTTTGCATGAGTATTTCATTGAGTTAATGAAAGATAAAACTTAACACCAATCTAATTTCACTTAGGTGGATATTAATTAAAAAGTTTTCCACAATGATGCTAAGAATGAACCAACTGAGAAACCTGTTCTAATTTAATTTAAGACTGATCAACTGGAGTTTAATTAGGCGAGGTGTAATAGAGATTCCCTGCACTCATGTCACATGTTATTATAATTTTTTTTAAATATATTGGTAAAAAACATTTTATGTGTTTAAAACTTATGCTTTTTCTATCTTAAACTTATTATGTAAAATCTTTGAAAAATTAAAAAATAAGCAATATTGAGCGAATGCTTTCATTATTGATGCAACGAAGGTCTCCTTTCGCTGAAGTGAAAATGGAAGTATTCTAAGGAAAAACACTAGACAATGGCACACACAGATTTTTAGTTGAAGTATTGTCGCAGCGAACGCTCTCGCTGCAGCGATCCCTCTTCTCTAGCACCAAGTCCTTTGAGGCTCCATCAGAATTCTTTGGGCATTCTTGTGACTTTATTCCTTGCAATTGTATTGGGTTAAACCAATTGGATGAACTGTGCATAGGCCATTAATGATCTTAATTTCAAAAATATCTCTCAAACATTTCAAGAGAAAAATATCGAGGGAGTTTTGTGTGTATTTTTATCTTTTTATTTTTTAAGAAGATAGTAATGCACTTTTGAAAAAGAGGGAACCCATTTTATAAATGTTGTTCATTTTTTTATAATCCCGAACCTCCTCACGAACGAGCCCTTTGGATTCCTCTATGAAGCTAAACATGGGGAACACTGTATAAGAGCCACCCTCACATATGTCCCACTTCAAATCAAGTGTCCAAGGTGATTCAAACCCTGCACTGTGCACCTAATCACATAGTCCAGAGTTCGCCCTTATTTTTGGAGTAACCGGGATGGAGGATGAAGAAATAAATCTAGTTCATCTTTTTTCTCTTGTTTTCATTTAATCACATCTCTATCTCAAGGTTGATTAATATCAGAGAAGATGAAAATTTTGCCAAGAACTCATTTTAAAAAATAATCTTGTTTATACACTTTGGGTCTTTCTCCCTATAAGATTATTATGATATTTGAGGTCATTTTTTAGGTTTCAAATCATTTGTGAACTCCTAAGTTTGTGTCAAGACATAATAGATGTTGAGAACTTATAGCAGTGCATAGATATCTCTGGATTGCTCCAAATTGGTGGAAAAGTGTGAGGTATGGGTTAGAGCAGAAGGAGTGTTAGTAGTTAGTTTCCTTTTTAATTATTTACAATGTTTTCAGTAAGAATGTTGTATTGGATTGAGTTTTTTCCTGTTAGTGGGTTTTTGTCCCCGTACATCTTGTGTTGTTCTCTTATTTAACTTTTTGTATCTTTTATTGCCCACGTGATTAAACAAGATTAAAACTTGATTTGGTTGATAAAACTTTGGTGAATATTTGAACATAGGCTTTTAGGCGTGCCAAAATAATTTTTGCTGGGTATCCATTTTTGTATGCAATACGCATTCGCAACTAGTATCAGAGCTTGGTCCTATTTTGTTTAGGTTAAAAAACCTAGAGGTATATCATACGTTTATGTATTAATATGGAGAATACTATCATGTTTAGGGGAATGGAAATTTTGAAGACATTGTTCAACCTATCTATATTTTGGCTCTTTTGATGGTGTTTCATCAAGCGATAAAAAGTTGTGTCAATCTTCATCTATTAATGGCAAGTGTTCTTCTAAGATTAATACTTTGTCTTCTTCCGATTATTCTAGTTATGATTCTATAGATGAAGAAGATAGTGACCTTTAACATGATCATGATAAACTCTTTTTTGAAAATGCTGGACTTAAGAAAATCTTATTGAAAACTTCCATTAAACTAAAAAAATGTGAGAAAGAAAATGCCTCTTTGAAAATGGGAGGGTCCTATTTTAACAATGTTGAACTTTAACAATCATCTCTTAGTGAGAGTTTGCGTTTAGTGGAGAATGAGAAAAATTTTCCAAGAAAGGTTAAAAGTTTTGCAATATGACTTAGAAGAATGTAAAAGTTCTAATCACTCTTTAAATGAGAAAATAATCTCTCTTGAAAATGAGTTAATCTTGACTAAGGATGTAAAGGTTATCATAAAAGATAGATCAAAGAAAATGGGAAAATTTCTTTTGGCCCATACTACATCCTCTTTTGATAAACATGGTATTGGTTTTGAAAAATCTCATGTTCTAAATCTAAGGACAAAAATATTTTGTGAAAGCTTCTCAAAAGACTTATGTTCCTATAGGGCCTTCATCATCCCTCGCGAGGAAAATTATTTCAAAGCTTTTAAAGAAACTCGATGATCACTTTGTGTATCTTTGCACTTTTTGTAATCATGGCCATGTGAAATATTTTTTCTATAGACTCGGGAAAAACTCCAAGGTGACTAAGAAACCTCACTGGGATGAAGTTTCTACCTTGAGATGTGATTTTACTTCCCTTTTTGAAAAATATAAAATTATTTTGTCAAAAATTGAGAAAATTTTAAAATCTAAACATATTGAAAATAGTTCAAAATATTTAAGGAAGAATATCAAGACTAAAGCAGTTAGGACTAAGAAAGATAAATGTCTTGTTATTCACACTTGTCCAAAATGATTCACACTGATATTTTACTAGAGGTCGCTCTAGGCATATGCCCGGACACAAAGCATTATTTTCCAAACTTATTAAGAGATAATTCAGTTCGGTCACTTTTGGAGATGGGAACTAATATAACATCATAGGAAAGGGTACCATAGAAATTGATGGTTTTCCTAGGTTAAAAAATGTTTTTTTGGTTGATTTCTTGAAGGATAACTTGCTTAGCATAAGTCAAATATGTGACAATCCTCACAACGTGATTTTTACCAATAAGGAATGTAAAGTCCTTAACTCTAATGGTAAATGAATTTTGAATGGCACCGTAATAATGAAGAATTTCTACCTCGTCAATGTTTCTCCATGTATTGTTTGCAATATTGCTAAGGAATATGTGGTGGATCTTTGACAGAAGAGGTTAAGTCATGTGAACTATAGAGATCTTAGTAGACTTACTAGGAATGAACTTATTCGTGATTTACCTCCTTTAGATTCAACGTCTTCTCGCGTGTTCATTATAAGGCAAATGGATAAACAAATTCGCAATCCACATAAGAAGTTGAATGTTGTTGCTACCTCACAGGTGCTATAACTTTTACATATAGACCTCACGGGTCTAATAATTATGGAGAGCATAGTTGGTAGGCGTTATGTTCTTGTGATTGTAGATTACTTATCTAGATTAAATTTTATCGAATTTTTATGTAGTAAATCCAAAGCTAGGACATTTTTATTCCCAAGTGAAAACAACTTCAAAATGAAAAGGCATGCACTATTGTTAGAATTTATCGTGATCACATAAAGGAATTTTAAGGAATGAGTATACCAGAGTGGTGTAGTGAAGTTGGAATACACCCTGAATTTCTGGCTTCCAAAATGACTCAACAAAATGGATTATTTGAAAGGAAAAATCAAACTATCTAAGAGATGGCTAGGTTCATGTTGGTTGGCAATAATGTTCCTAAAAGATTTTGAGGAGAAGATTTTCACACGACTTATCACATCGCCAACCTAGTCTATAGGAGGTATAGTACCAACTAGACCCTGTATGAGATTTATAAAGGAAGGAACCCACACTCAAGAAATTTAGAGTATTTGAAAGAAAATGTTATATAATCAAGGATAGATAATACTTTACTAATCTTGACTCTATAAGTAACGTAGGCTTTTTTCTTGGCTGTTCCACTAATAGTTATGCCTATGGTGTTTGCAATTGTGTTTGTCAAAAAATTATGGAATCCATTAATTAAATCGTCAATGATAATTATTCCTTTGATCTCAGTGAGAACGATTATGAAAACACAACTTTCATATTTCCCCATGTTAAAGAAGAGGGAGAAGAATCAGTAGATGAGCATCAAAAGGTTGTCCCACTACCTAGTGAGGTTGTTAATGTGGGAGACACACCTCCTTGGGTTAGGAAAGACCATGATGTTACCAAAATCATTGGTAGTACTAATTTTGGAGTAAAGACTAGATATAAATTCCAAAGAGAAGTTAACTTTCTTTGCTACACTTCTACAATTAAACCTAAGAATGAGAGGGATGCCTTATTAGATGAATATTGGTTCAACGATATTCAAGAAGAATTATACCAATTCTCCAAACAAAAAGTTTGGAATTTTATTACCTTGATAAAAGATGTTCATGTTATCAGTACTAAGTGGGTCTTTAAAAATAAGTGTGATGAAGATAGTGCCATTTTGAGGAATAAGGCAAGACTAGTGGCTCAAAATTATACATAAGCTGAAGGTATAGATTTTATGAGTCTTTTTCCCCCATATCTAAGCTAGAGTCGATTTTTTTTACTCCTAGATATAACATGTGACTTATATTTCAAGCTCCATTAAATGGATATGAAGAGAGCCTTTCTTAATGGAAATCTTCAAAAGGAACTCTATGTGTCATAACCTAAGGGCTTTGAGGATTATATATGTTAATCGCCTAAAAAAGGCTTTGTATGGACTTAGACAAGAACCTAAAGGTTAGTATGAAATACTTACCTCATATCTTGTGGAAAGGGTTCCAAAAGAGGAAATGTGGACATTAACTTATTTTTTAGACCTTGTGGGAAAGACATTGTGGTTGCCCAAGTATATATTGATGACATTGTTTTTGGTTCCACATATGAACAACATGCTCAAGACTTTTCTTTTATTATGTAAAAATAATATGAGATGAACATGGTTGGGGAACTCAATTTCTTTCTCGGTCTCCAAGTGTAGCAAATGGATGGAGGAATTTTTATTTCGCAATCTAAATATGCAAAGGACCTTATGAAGAAATTTGACTTTGATTCTTCTAAATCTAAGCATACCCCGTGTGTGTTTTTGCTATGCTTAGAAAAAATGTCTATGGAAAAGATGTCGATGAGACGCTTTATCGTAGCATGATAGGTAGTTTTTTGTACCTCATGGATAGTTGTCTCAATATCACTTTTAGTGTATGAGTTTGTGCTCGCTACAAATATTATCCTAAGGAGTCATATTTGAAATCCATTTAGTGTATTATCAAATACTGTTATGGGACTACGGGCTTTAGTAACTGGTATCCTAGGAATACTAATACATCCTTATCACCCTATTCGAATGTCGATTGGGTCGATATTATTGATCGTATGAGAAGTACGTTGGGAGGGTCTTTCCATCTTGGAGTTTCTTTGGTCTCTTGGCATGCTAAGAAACAAAATTATGTTCACTTTCCACGGTCAAAGCGAATTATATTACGGAGGGAAGCTGTTATGCTTAACTCTTATAGACGAAGAAAATATTGGAAGATTATAGTATTGGTCAAGTTTGAATGATTATATATTTTAATATTACTAATTCTATTGATATATCCAAAAATCCCATTAAATATTCTATAACTAAGAATATAGACATACGACATTATTTCATTAGAGAACTTGTTGAAGAAAAAGTTATGTCTTTAAGCTATGTTTTCACCGATGTTTAATTAGAGGATATTTAAAATAAACCTCTTGATTGGACTATATTTGAGTTTCTTATATCATTATTAGGTATTTGGACCATTTATTGAATGGTTTGATAACATGTCTAGGATTTCTGCTTCTTTAATTTGTTGCATTTTCTTTATCTTATGCGATGTTGTTCTGTTTTATAAGAGTTTATTGTATTATTTATCGTAAAAAGATTTGTTAAATACAATCATTCATATTATTTTTAGATGATATACTCCTAGCCATATTTGTGTATATCAAATGCTTATTTTTTATTACCTTTTCCTCTTATTTTGATAAAAGTGATTTTGTGCATCAGAACACAAGTTTCTATTTTCTTTTAAAGACTTATAAACTTTGAGAAATGCATTATTAGGAACACATGCTCATATCTTATTGCACTTTACACTGCAATACACATTGTATAGATGCAACTTTATGAGGAATGAGAAAGTTTTACAATATTTTACTAACGATTCAAAGCTTTAAATATTTGTGAGAGAGTCCATTATCCTCAAATGTGTATGTGTGAAAGTTATTCATGATTTGCAGGAGTTGAAAAATCAAGATTCTGTATCAAAAATCATGAGAGATGATGTGGTTAGGGCTATAATTTTAATTAGATAATGCTACCTTTGACCTTTGGGAATATTATCTCATATTAGTAATGAACTATTGAAAACTGCCACGTGCAAAAATAATTTTTGAACAAAGCGATGTTTCAAAGATATGTATCCATCCCAAATTTATTAACATAAAGGATGTGAAACTAAACGTTTCAACCAAATCTCTCATTAAGAAAGAAAAAAGTGTTAGCTGAAAATGTCTTCAAAGGTTTTGGAAATTTTCACTTCTATTGAGATCTAAGTCATTTGTTCTTGAATTGTTATTCTTAATTAAACTCAAGCTTGGTTTTATTATTTCAATGTTATTATTTATTTTTGTTTTTCATGCATGAGATATGATCTTATGTTCTTGGTTGATAAAACTCATCATGTTATTAGCCTTTGAGATAATCTTTTCTTAGTTATGAACACTTGTCATACATCTCACAACATTTGATAAATAGGAAACTTTGATCTACATTTTTCCTTATCCAAATCAAGGTTTTGGAGTTTTGTTCACTATGTATTGCATATCTATTTCTGAATAACAAAATCTTCTTAAAGAGTATGCCACCTTAACTCTATTTTATTGACTTCATGTTCTCCTTATGCTTTTATGATTCTCATATATTATTAATTTTCTTTGTCTGCTTCCCTGGAAAAAGAGGGGAGAAGTTATGGGGAGTAGTTCTTATAGAGAGGGGGATTTCTCATATTTAGGGGGAGACTTGAAAGTTACTTCATATGATAGTTAGTATATATATATATATATATATATATATATATATATATATATATATATATATATATATATATATATATATATATGCTACCTATTTCATATTGTGGATGACTTCACACATTGGTATTTTGATGAAGTTTGCTAGTGTGCTTCAAGAAATCGTGCTTTGAGTACTTTGATGAAGTATCTTGTAGTTTTTGGGTTATAAGCATTTGTAATTTCTATCATGTTGTGCCTTTTGTTAGGCCTTATGTTATAGTTGATAGGAATTTCATTTTGTTGCTTGTAATATTTTGTTATTGTGTTGTGTCAATGAAATATATAAAGGAGGAGATTGTAAGAGTATTCACATGCTCATTTGTACCCTCATATGTAGTTATCTTATTCCAGTTTCCCAAATCTCTTTGGGTTCTTGATTTACCTATCCAGAATGCTTCATCAATCTTCAATACCTTAAACCTAGTTCTATCATCCTCATAACTCATAGATGTGCTATTATGGGCCCCGAACAGTGATGCACATGGGGAAACTTTTTGTGTTGACGTGAGCGTGGGAGTGCTTGTATCCAAGTCCATTGTGTCCCCTCAAGCTCAGGTTATCGGTTCGATGTGGGTCGATGATTTGTCCCTAGAAGTTATTTGACAACATATACACTTTTTAGTCCACGCCCTTGTTTTAGTACCAAGCCTAAGTGTGTAATTCATTCAAGGGGTTTTCGATTGTTCAGAGTCACTAGTTTGTTTTATATAAAAATAAACCAAAGGTTGGGGTTAGCCCTTTTGGGATAATCCTAAGGAAGGTTTAAGTCTGGGATTGTCTAAAGATTCTTGTTTTGGGGTTCAGGAACCAGGTTATGCGTGAGGAAGGTATTAGGCAACCCACTTGTTCTTTATGCTTAATTAATTTTATATTTATTATCTCTCTCTACATTATATGATTAATTTTTAGTTTATTTTTTAACATGTTTAAAGATCTTAGTTTGAGAATCCTTTAAAATGTAGATATGTGCTTAAGTATGAAAATGGTATTAGTGAGAGGTGTAGGAATGTAACCTAAACCAGTAGTGATACACAAGAGTGATTGTGTATGACTCTATAATTGGGTTAATCAGTGGCCATTATTAATTATGTAAGTGTGGGAGAAAGCTCGGCTTGGGGGGGGGGGGGGGGGGGGCGTCAAATTATGTAAGTGTACACCCAATAGTCGCGGCATGAAATAGTTTGATATCTCATTAGAAGCGTGAGGACGGACATAAAGGTACTATGAGAGATGGGTGCATCTATGTTGCGACAACATATTGATTGATATATTTTTTAAGCTTATGATCATGAGAAGGACTCGGTATTATGCCTACATACTCGTGTAGGCATGAGATCAAAGCCTACATAGTTCGGTTGTGATTGTGTATACGTGTTTGGATGTTTTATAGAGGTGCGCGAGAAGTCACGACTTTGAGATATTCTGATATATCTTTTGGGTTGGTAAGGGGTAAGAGAGACGAGAGATGGTTGCATCTCAGTGGGGGGAATATATCATTAGACATATTGTTGAGGCTTATGCTCACAGGAAGGAATCGGTATTGCACTTACGTGCTCATAGTTCAATTGTTATTGGTGTTTATATCTCTGCACATTTGTATGAGGGTGTTCAAGAGATCATGAATTTGAGATAATTTGATATTTCATTAATATTTTGTGAGAGAGATGATATAAGTGATAGGAGATGAGAGCATATTCGTGTGGACAATACATCAAGAGACATATTATCGAGGGAAGGACTCAGTGTTGTGCTTACATACCCGTGTAGACACGAGATAAAAGACTACCTAGTTTGGTCATTCATGTGTTCTAACATGATGTGTATGTAAGTGTAGGATTTGGCTTGTAGAGGGGGAGAAACTATCTGTAGGACATAGGGTAGCTTTGGTGGAGGTTTAAAATGGGAGTGGACCCGAACAAACAGGCAAAAGAATAATTTATTGTGATTATCGAACGATCACTAGCCAGAAGGTATTGTCTTTTAGACTAGTTTAAAGGTATAAAAGGGTTGTTATGTAAAAGATGTAATGTTTTACCGTTAAGAAATCGAGTAAAACACCACATCTTGGTGTTGGAGTGGACCAGAACGAGAAGGGGGTTTGGAATAAATATGGAGGCATCCCTAAGAAATAATATGCCGAGAGATGCATTATGAGGCTTGGGTTTCATGAGTTTATTTTGGTATATACCCTTTGTACCCAAGGAGACTTGGGATTAAAGACAACCTAGTTACAACAAATGGGACATATTTACGGGTGTAGGCGATGAGATACTGGGTATAAAATATACAACATAACGGTATTTATGGAGACTAGTCCTTAATATAGTATTTTTGTTTTGTTAGATTGATATATTTATATGTTAAAAATACACTATTTAAAGGCTGGCGCTTTCCAACTATTTACATGAAAATGCATATCCGTGGGTACCATCGCAGCAACGGGCTTTGTTCACTCTGAAAAGCGATGGGAGTAGTTCGATTTTAGACTTTGGCTTGTGCAAAGTTTTGGGTTGACTCGACTCATTGACACTTTATTGAGAACGATTTTGAAAAGTATGTTTTTATGTTTGTATTTAGTTGTGGAAATTGATTATCACTTATTTAACATATGAGAATTTCAATTCAATAAACAGAGGTGATGGATTAGTAACCAATATTTAAAATATAAATGTTGTAAAGTTTATACTCAGTCCCCTAAACCAGGGCTGAGCTAAATGAGACAACTAGATGTGGACAGTTTATCACAATATATACAGGTTATTTGACCAGAGATTCGTGCAGAGTTTATTTACCCTTATGGCGTGAGCCGAGTTTTTCCTTTGGGGTGTCCCCAATTGATATTACAAATTGGGCAGAGCTCCGTTTAGATGGGAAAAGCTTCGTTTAGAAGTGACTACTGTCGTGGAATGCATGCAAAGTTTTGCCTCTATTTACGAAGGAAATAACTTTTCAAAAATATGAAACTCACTCGAGGTGAAGCCACTTTTCGAAAGTACGAACTTTCCCCGGGAAAAAAATGAAATTTCTAAAGTATGAATTTCTTCGGTACTTTTTAGAATGATATTGAGTAGCTTGGGTGCTCGAGATTGAAGAAAATTAAAAAATTGAATCAATGTTGGGTTTTGGGGTTCTTTTCAAGGTTGGTGGGGATCTCTATTTATAAGGTCTTATTTGGGTCGTTTGTGACTGTTCGGTCAACTTGGCTACCACGTGTAGGGTGGATGAAGGTGTTATGACATGTGTATTGACAAGGTTAGATTTGTAAGGATTTGGTAATGATTACCAAGGATGGATAATTGTTCGGTTAAATAACTCCCATAGTGTATTTTTAACCCTTTTATATTTGTATTTTTGTCCCCACAAGTTTTTCTCATGGGATATTTTGGGGTCAATTAGGGCGTGGGTGTTTTGATAAATGGAAAGAAGGTCCTATATAGGTGTTTACAAAGGCAGTCAACTAAGATTGTGTGCATGAAAACACTCTGTCGAAATAGAAACGGGCTGGAATAAGTTTGCCTATTCTTAAGAAGTGTATGAACTTATGTGTAAGAGTTATGAATTCACGAGGGGTGGCAATTGGATTTTTGGAATTGTTTTGGTTGGTTAACCGTTCGATTAACCACCCCTTTGACCATCTAGTCATCCTAAGAAAGATGATTGATAGTTCGGGCATCTCTCTTCAGGATATCGAGAGTTATTTAATGCAAATTCTTCTTTCTACTTTGGGAAAGTCCTTTACATTGCATTTTAGTGACGTTTCTCACTCGATTGTCGTTGTTGCTTTGTTGATTTATTTCACTTTTGTTTATTCCTGTAACCCTTCTTTTACTATATTCCATCCGTAGAGGAAGTGATGGAAGCTTCGGGAACCTAGATTCTCTGTTTGTATTTTCTTTGTCAAGAACTCTTCGCTTTGGTGCGAGGTCTTCTACCTTCATGCCTATTACTCTAGTGAATGTAGGATATGTCACCTCTTTGTCCCTAGGATTTTTCGTCCCATCCACTTCGACAAACCATATTGAATGCTATGTTTTTTGGTGATCCCATCAGCCTTCACCATGGTCCTCCACAACGAGGATGAAATTGTGTACGTTCATTAGCGTGGTTTAGCATTTGGGATGTTGGCACCATAACTAAATTTATCTCTTTTTGTGAATGACGTGAGTTATTTTTTTATCTTTATGTGGTGTAGTGAATTACTATCTTGCGTTCTTAAATTGATTTTATGTTTCCAATTTTCAGCAGGTACTGGTTGACATAACTCAACTTCGGTAGATATTGACCCGTTGGTCTTTTATGCATTTGGATCTGTGCCAACTACTCAATGAGGTCTCTAAAGGCTGGACAACCAACTACAAAGGGTTGTCTTCGAGTTTGATAAAATGCATTGGGGGATCTTCCTACCAAGTTTGTGCCTCTTTATTTGGAATGAGGGCTAAGATACAGGGTTCAAGGGCTTCAAATTGAGGCTATGCAGGGGATCGTCTGAATAAAAGGACTCATATGTGAGGGGTTTGATGGGATAATATTGTTGGCACTCCTTTTGGGTGGGATTTGATGTAACCTCCCAAAAATACATTTTTGTGTTTTTTTTCTAGGTTTTTCTTTACGTTTTTTATAGTACGTTCCTTTTAAGAGTAACGCGACGAATCCTTAATACACTTTTTGGAGTGTATGGGGATTACCGTTATGCATCAATTCTATAGATAAAATGTTTTTTTCTTTTTTGATAACGAGTGGTTTGAGTTTTTTATATTGTATTTTTCTTTTCTTTAGTTTTTAGTAGTCATGCATAAGAGTAATGAACATTGTGCATATGAAAATAGTGGGCCTAACCCTTTTTTTATTATTAAAATGGGGGAGACACACAAATGTGTACTTGGAAAATAAATAAAACAAGGGGAACATATACTTGGAAAAAAAGTTCCCAATCTTCTTTATAGTTTTCTTTTAGAGAGAGACAACTTTTGTCTGCTTACTTAGTGAGCCATCTATCTATGTTGAAGTTGAAGTGTGAGCAAAGGGAGTTCCTCTTTATCTACTTTGCGATTAGGCAAGAGTCTTTTGATGTAGCCTCGAAATTTATAGTGTCGTTCTTTCCCCCAGATAAGGTGTTTCTTCATGAGAAGTCCTTGGTGAGTCTATTTGTTTGATGATTTTTCCCGGTAGTGCGAGATGATTTGAGGGGATGGTGTTTGGTGTTAATTTCTTTAGGTAGAAGGGAACAAGGGTAGCATGCTTTCCTAATAGGCCTTTGTTGCTTTCGTAGCATTAGGCTTTGTGTGTTGTTTTTTAAATAATGATGACCCTGCAGAGTCTCAAAATGCCTTAGAGCATTGTTTTATTACCGGATGCTTAGTTTATTTAGACCGTGACAACTCTTTGGGAGTGAGGTCACAATAACCATAATCAGGGTTTTCCCGCAAATTAGGATTTTTTGGTGTTTATTTAGATCGGTAACGAAGTGATATCTCAGGTTGCCTATGCATCTCCGATTCAAAGACAATGATGTGTCTGTTTTTGAATGTATGCGATAAAAATATAGTAGAGAATCAAGTCAACATAGTTCTCTTAAATGAAAAGTTTGGGGGCTTAAAGTGTTTTAGCTCACTTCAAGCGGGAGGTTGGTCGCTTAGGTGGAATTTTTTATATATGGCTAGGAATGTGTATGGGATTGCATAGTCTTCCCTTCCCGTTACGATATATTACTTTGATGTTAAACTGGCCTTTTCCTTTTTACCACAAGCAAGTTTAAGTTAAAAATTTCTTCAATCGATCGAGATTGAAGGGTTAGGAAAATATGACTCCATCGAGATCGGATAAGGTAGCTGCCACACCGGAGTTTATTTTGGTGACAAGGTAGGGCCCTCCCCAGTTGGGTGCAAATTTTCCTCAAGGAGTTCGGACCGGTTTGAGATTCTATTTCAAGACTAGGTCACCCTTTTTCTCTCTTATTGAATGATCGGGCGATACGCTATTGGCAGCACTAATTATAATAAGTGACCTTTAGCCTCTTGTCGTCTAGGAAAGATAGTTCGTCATAAAGGGCTTAAACCTAATCGCTTTCGTCCCCTTGAGTTTCGATCATAACCTGTAAGTATGTCAAGTTTTATGGGTAGGGACACTTACATGCCATAAACCAGCGAGTAGGTGGCCCCGATTGAATTTTGCTCTATAGTACGGTAGCCTCAAAGGTTGTATTTGTAGTTTGTCTTACCATTCGTTATAGGTCTCAGTTATCTTGCTGATGATATTTCTGATGTTTTTATTAGCATTTCGATTGGTCCGTTAGTTTGTGATATGTATTGGGATGACTTATACTGAGTAATCCCATACTCGTGTAGACCTTTTTCTCAAAGTGATAGTCATTGTACGATACATGATAGTCATTGTACGATACTAACTCGCGGAATACGATAAAGTGGAAGATGATATTTCAACGTATGAATTTTCCTTAGCATTTAGCTCTGCGTAAGATTTGGCCTCGACTCATTTGGTGAATTTGTTGATGGAGACTAGGATGAATTTGTGCCCGATGGAGGCCTTAGGTGTTAATTTCCCTATGGTGTTTATCCCCCCAGGTGGAGAAAGGACAAGGTGAGGTAATGCAGTAAGTTATTGAGGAGGTAGGTGTTTTCGTGGGGCGTAAAGTTGACATTTGAGGCACTTCCAAACGTAGTTCCTGCAATCCTTTTGCATTGTGGTCCATTATTATGACCGTCTGAGTTTTTTTTCTAGAGAGGTTGTTCCCACCCGTGTGTGGACCACGTTCGCCGATATGGATTTTGTCCATGGTCTCGATAGTTTCATGCTCTGTGATGCATCATAAGTGTACTCAGTCAAAGCCTCTTTGTAGAGTTCACCCCCACATATGATAAATTGGGCTGCCAATCTTCTCAGGGTAAGTCCGTGATTTAGGAAAACATTAAGCGGATAGTGTCTTTTGTTGAGAAATTTTCATATGTCATATTCCCAGACTGTGGATCCTACTGTTGTTTTTCGATGACATCGATCTCAAAGAAGTAAAAAGTAATGCTCCAACTAGTCATGGTAAAATTTTCATGGTTCTTCTGGCATGTCTATCATGGAGTCTAGAGTGGCAAGTGCATATGTGAAGTTATTTTTAGCCCTAGGAAGGAAATAGAATTCAAGGTGTTCGAATCGTGCACCTACGTCTTCTAAGTAGGCATGGTATGGTTGCAGTTTGTCATCCCAAATTTTCCATTTACCTATTGTCTAGCTAATGACTAGGCTTGAGTCTCCATAGGATTTCAGGTCAGTAATTCCCATTTCCTATAACACCCCGCGTTTTTATTAATTAATTGGAATATTCGAGAAAAATAAATTTTTGGATTTAATATTTTTATTAGTTAAATACGTTGGTTTTAATATTAGAAGAATAGAACTTCAAGCGGAATTGAAATCGTAATTAAAATGGAGTTTTTATAGGGCTTAATTATTTTTGCCTTATGTATTTTTTGTGTGGGAACTGCCGCCAGACCTGCTCGATCGATCGATCGAACCTGGGAGTCGATCGACCATCAGTTTTTGGTGCAGATCAACTTCTTAATTGTAGAGTTTGAGTTGGGTTAGTATTCCTAATTAGTATATAACCTTAATAATTCATGGGGGGACTTTTCATAATCATTTTTTTCCAATTTTTTCACCAGAGATCTCTCCCAAATTTTTTTCCTCTCCACCATAATCATCAACCTCCAACATAATCAAGTTTTTGCCACAAGTTATGGAAGACTTAATTGGGTTTTAATCAAGTTTGTTCAAGAACACTTCTTTGTTAATTTTTTGAGAGTAATCCAATCGTGCTACTAGTTTTTCTTCAACTTAATCTCAGGCATGAATACTTGATTCCTTTCCATTGGTATTATGCGTTTTAAGTATTACCCAAACCTTTAATCATTTTTTTCTTAAATGAAAGTAGTGATTAAATTAGGAAAAGTGGACACTAATTATGGGATTGTTTTTATTAAATCTTTTAATCTGAATAATATTCATAACCATTGGGTACGTAGGATTGATGAGTGGATTTCAGGTTTTATTGGTGTAGGTTGCATGTAGAAAAACCTTGGTATTGAATTAAATGAATTTGGGGACGTATAACTCATGTAAATTGTGTAGAGATAATGAAATTGGAAATATGATGTATTAATGATGAAATCTTGGAGTATTTAATTTAAAATAATTAAATGGGATTAATTGGGTGTTTATGACGATGTGATAATTAAATTAAGATTTAATTGAATTAGACTATTATGCGTAGTTTTATACGTTGATTAATTATTCTTGTTTGTGTGACATGTTGGTATTATTAAATTTCCATTGTGACGACGGGTTATTGGGTATTTTTGCTATCCCTATATTTTAGGATGTCTTATAGGTGTGGGACTAGTGGGTAGGCCTTTTGATGACTTACGCCTTCTAGGTATAGGACTAGTGGTGGTGGAGTATTTCAACTTTATTATATCGGGGGTGGGCTAATTTTTGATATTTTATCATCGTTACGCTAGCCTAGGCATGAGACTAGCATGTGTTTTATATTGGTGATCCATCCTATATGTAGGATATGACATATTGGTGACTTGGGGACCCTTAGGCATGGTACTAAGGGGAAATTTGAGGATCTCACATCGATTAAAAGGGTGGGGTAATTTGTTAATTGTGAAATTGAGAAAATGAGAATTAATGCCTAAGATAAAAACGGGTATTAAAATTTGTGGCGATATAATGTGCGGGGGCTGACAGTTTAAACGGGCCGGCGCGATTTATGTCGTGTCGTATGTGGAACCTTGTTAAATTGCAGGGGATCGACAGTTTAAACGTATTTGACTGGCATTTTGGCAAGGGGAAGTGTTAAACTTTGGTGGAAATTACCACCCGGTGCGGGGGGACCACCATAATAAAAAGTGAGAACAATAATAAAATGGGGTTAATTTAATTAAATTAACGCTTTGGGGCTGTAGGTAATAAAAAAAGATATTGGTGTGGTTTTATCAGAGTCTTTGGAGGTGGTTAGAAATTTATCTTTCTCGCGTTTAATTACCTCGTTTAATTAAAATATTCTATTGTGATATTTATTGCGTATAATGCTACTGTCTGGGTTCACGGACCCTATTTGAGGGGAGTAATGTGTATTCATGCTTGGGGCTCTGACCTCATGAATTGACTTACTTTTTCAGGATAAGTTTTAGAGAAGCTGCATAGGTTATCTGAGTTTATCGTTTGGAGGTGCATTACTTTATTTAGTTAGACTTTCTTTTCAGTCGTATTTCGTTATGAGACTTCATTTGTGTTTTTATTGGTCCATTCGGTTCCAAAGTTGTTAGAGGATTTCAGTTTGATTATTCACAGTTGATTATTATTCAGTTTTTAATTAAATCATTATTGGAGATTGGATTTATTCAAAGTTTTAGCATGTGATGGATCTTTTATCGCATAGTTGATTATTATCTTTTGGGATTGATTCAATTATTTATCTTGTGGTTAAATTTATTTATGTCTCATATCTATCTCATGCTAAGAATGATATTTTATTTTATTCACGCCTGGCGTAATTCTGGTAATCAAGTTTGTTCAAGAACACTTATTTGTTAATTTTTCCAGAGGAATCCAATCGTGCTACCAGTTTTTCTTCAACTTAATCTCATGCATGAATACTCTATTCATTTCCTTTGGTATTATGCATTTTAAGTATTACCCAAACCTTTAATCATGTTTTTCTTAAAAGAAAGTAGTGACTAAATTAGGAAAAGTGGAGACTAATTATGGGACTGTTTTTATTAAATTTTTTAATCTAAATAATATTAATAACCCTTGGGTACGTAGGATTGATGAGTGGATTTTGGGTTTTATTGGTGTACGTTGCATGTAGAAAAACCTTGGTTTTGAATTAAATGAATTTGGGGACGTATAACTCATGTAAATTGTGTTGAGATATTGAAAGTGGAAATATAATGTATTAATGATGAAATCTCGGTGTATTTAATTTAAAATAATTAAATGGAATTAATTGGGTGTTTATGACGATGTGATAATTAAATTAAGATTTAATTGAATTGGACTATTATGTGTAGTTTTATACGTTGATTAATTATGCTTGTTTGTGTGACTTGTTGGTATTAATAAATTTCCATTATGATGACGGGTTGTTGGGTATTTTTTCTCTCTTTATATTTTAAGGTGCCTTCGAGGTATGGGACTAATGGGTAGGCCTTTTGATGATTTACGCCTTCTAGGTATGGGACTAGTGGGGATAGATTATTACGACTTTATTATGTCGGGGGGGATGATTTTTGATATTTTATCGTCGTTACGCTAGCCTAGGCATAAGACTAGGACGTGTTTTATATTGGTGATTCATCCTATATGTAGGATCGGACGTATTGGTGACTTGGGGACCCTTTGGTATGGGACTAAGTGGAAATTTGAGGATCTCACATCGATTAAAAGGGTGGGGGTAATTTGTTAATTGTGAAATTATGAAAATGCAAATTAATGCCTAAGATAAAAACGGATATTAAAATTTGTGGCGACATAATGTACGGAGGCTAACAGTTCAAACGGGTTGGCCAGCGATTTATGTCGTGTTGTGTGTGGAACCTTGTCAAATTGTGGGGGATTGACAGTTTAAATTGATTCGGCTGGTGTTTTGTCAAGGGGAAGTGTTAAACTTTAGTGGAAATTACGTCCCGGGGCAGGAGGACCACCATAATAAAAAGTGAGAACAATAATAAAATGGGGTTAATTTAATTAAATTAACGATTTGGGGCTGTGGGATAATGAAAATGCTATTGGTGTGGTTTTATCAGAATCTTTGGGGGCGATTAATAATATATCTTTCCCGTGTTTAATTATCTCGTTTAATTAAAATATTATATTGTGATATTTATTGCGCAAAATGCTATTGTCTGGGTTCACGGACCCTATTTGAGGGAATTAGTGTGTATTCATGCTCGGGGATCTGACCTTGTACGTTGACTAACTTTTTTAGGATAAGTTTTGGATAAGCTGCATAGGATTATCAGAGTTTATCGTTTGGAGGTGCAGTTGGAGTTTAATCATTTTATTGCTTTATTTAGTTAGAATTTGTTTTCAGTCGTATTTCGTTATGAGACTTCATTTAGGGCCATTCGGTTCCAAAGTTATTAGAGGATTTCAGTTGGATTGTTCACAATTGATTATTATTCCGTTTTTAATTAAATCATTATTGGAGATTGGATTTATTCAAAGTTTTAACATGTGATGGATCTTTTATTGCATAGTTGGTTATTATCTTTTGGGATTGATTCAATTATTTATCTTGTGGGTTAATTTATTTATCTCTCATATCTGATTCATGCTAAGAATGATATTTTATTTAATTCACGCCCGTCATAGTTTTGGTGGCGACTGACGCCAGAATTACGCGGGGTGTGACAAAGGGTATCAGAGCACGGTCTTAGGTCTCGTAGGTTATAAGTCCATCTTAGTTTCCACGTTTCTTATATTTTATTCCTCTTGATGATTTATACTCTTAATCATTCTGAGTCTGATGTTGTTTTGTTCCTATATTTTCACATGCGAACACAAGGAGAGCTAGGAGTAGGAGATAGGGGTCTATTTCTGGTCCCGTAACTCAGGAGAGGCAGTGACAGCGATAAATTATTTTAAAGGCCGAGGAGTTAGAGGCCATCATTTGTAAGGCCACGGATACCGGTATAGAAATGGGGAGATAGAGATGGGTGACTTTAGAGGCACAGCAACATGGTACACCCGTTTTGGCATGGGATAGGGTGAGAACCATCTTTCTTAAGGGCAATCCTCCCACCTTCGTAGTGGGCCTGAACCGACAGTTGCTCACCAATGGAGGAGGAACATGGAGAGACATTTGAGGATGGTGGACTGCGCGGATGTACAGAAGAAAATATTAGCAACGTTTAAGCTGACAGGGGATGCACTATATATAGTGGTGGGAGAGTTCCACCACGTCCGAGGATAAAGATCAGTTGGGTTATGTAGATTTTCTGATAAAGTTTAACAATAAGTACTTTTAGTATGCAATTAGAAATGCGAAGAAGAGAGAATTTATTGACTTGGAGCAAGGTTCAAAGTCGATTGTCGAGCATGAACATGAGTTCACCAATTTATCTATGTTTGTACCGGAGGAGGTTAACACTGAGGTGAAAAAAATGAAGTGTTTCATTAAGGGATTGTCTTGGTCAATTAGGCAGATGGTGTTGGAAAATCCAACGTACACTACTTATGCTTAGGTGGTGGATGTCGCAATTTTACTTTGGCAAGAAAAGGCCAATTATAAAAAGAAGTTGGGAAAGAGACAAGAATCAAATGGATAAGGTGGTGAGAGTAAGGGTCGCAATGACCAAGCGTGGAAGAAACAAAGAACAAATCAGGAACAACAAGAACAAGGAGAAAAGCGAGAAAATACTAGATGTTACGAACCTTTTAAAGGTGAATGCTTTAACTGTGGGAAAGTAGGACATCAAGCGGCTAGGTGTTACAAGAGACCAGGCCAATAAGGCCAAGCGGCGCAGGCCCAACATGGTCAAGTTGCATAAGGGCAACAAGGTCAAGGGGTGCAGGGACAACAAGGACCGAGGCCTCCAGTTCTCTCAGCAGCAGGTGTTCAGGGAGCACCAACATCACCGGTAGTGGCAAGTGGTCAGGGGGTGGCCACAGCACGAGGTGCTATTTGCCTCAGCCTCGGGCAGAGTAGGATAGATTGCGTGTCTAGTAGAGTATCTCGGTACGTAATATTTTCTTAAATACTTATATATGTAGGCTTTATATATATTATATTTTTATTAAGGATTATGTTTGGGAAGGTTAGGTGTATGGTAACCTAATTATGGTACTCTACGGGTAGGCATATGTGAGCCTTATTTTATTTTGCGCGATTACGATTTTACTGAATTTCGAGGATGAAATTCCTTTTCTAGTGGGGAAGTGACCGAGTGCAATATGCGTGCGCGTGTAAGTGCATGGTCTTTATTTTCATTTCGCCTACTCAATACAAACACACCTAAATTACAACTACACTTGCGAGGCAAGCGCAACGGTAAGTCGGGTATCGAAAATCCCCAGGGACGAGATGCTAGAATTTAAGTGATCTAGTGCTCCGAAATAAAAGTGTAAAAGGTGATTACAAACTAAAAAGAAAAATATGCATAAAAGGGGAATGATTAATCTAGGCAAGTGTATTGAAACTAAACTAACAAAGCGAGTTAAACTATAGGTTGCATCGAATGTCGACGAGTTATTACAAGTGCGTCTCCTTTCCACAGTTAATTGAATCAAGGGTTGTCATGCCCCTAAATCCACATAAAATCATAATAAGATTTTAGCGTCAATAAATATCCTGGAAGTTGCGCGCGAAAGGTCGTAAGCACGGGACATACATGATATGCCCCATCAAATCTCCTAGGCACAATTACTAGGACAACGCACCCCAAATAGACCCGTAAACGCCATCACCAAAGCCAAGAAACGCATCAAATCGAGTGAGTTCAATTCAAACACAACCTAATTTAATTTAGCTAGAAAGCATGGTAAAAACGCGATAAATGAAACGCAATAAATAAATGCGATAAAGTTACCTAGAAAGAAAGTAAAGAAAGCATGTGAATCTAATTAGGAAAGCATGTAAATCAACTTATCAAAGCAAGAAATAATGTAAAACAAGCTATATTAATGGAGAGGGAAGATGAAGAGTGCAACATTCAACCCAAATGGGGTGTCAAACCAAACAATTGAAGAACTCTCCAAAACCCTCAAACCCTGAGATATTCAAACCTAAAATATATTCTAAAACGTTTGTATTTGATATTTACAACAAAAATGCTTTATATAGTAAGTTGGAACTAAATTAGAAAAGAAAAGAGAAGAAAATAAAAGGAAAAATATCTCCTGAAAACAGGGGATCGATCGATCGACCCAAAATCGATCGATCGATGATGGAAAAATTATCCCACTGTCGAGAAGGATTGATCGATCGACCCCTTTGGTCGATCAATCGATCAAGCAGGTATCAACACACTGCATTGCTGTTTTGGCCTGTTTCCATTTCTCGTCCACTGAAATCCCAGTAACTTCTTCGTTCTAAAGCGAAATTGTGCACCGTTCGCAGCCACGCGAAGCTTGTGAGGAGGTCTAAAACTTCCGTGAAGATGTTGGGCCAGGTGAACAAAATGTGAAATGACTAAATTGCCCTTGAACGTGCGATCACGTATGAAAATTGAGCGGAACACGTTCGCACTTCACACTTAGCATCCAAATATCTATAAAAGCTCAATTAACCCCTAAGAAATATATTAATGTAGAAGTTCGAGGTTGTCTAGTTAACGAGCATAAATATAGGAAATAAGATACCCGAGGGGGCTAAAATGCATAGGTATGGAGGATAAAATACGCAATATTTGTGTATTATCAGGAAGTATGTAACACCCCGTGTTTTTATTAATTAATTAATCGAAATATTCGAGTTTTTTTTAATTTAGTATTTTTTATTAGTTAAATATGTTGGTTTTAATATTAAAAGAATAAAACTTCATGCGGAATTGAAATCGGATTTAAAATGGGGTTTTTATAAGGCTTTAATTATTTTTGCCTTATGTATTTTTTGTGGGGGAACCGCCGCCAGACCTACTCGATCGATTGATCGACCTTGGGAGTCCATCGAACTGTCAATTTTTAGCGCATATCAACTTCTTAATTATAGAGTTTGAGTTGAGTTAGGATTCCTAATTAGTATCTAACCTTAATAATTCGTGGGGGGACTTCTCATAATCACTTTTTCCCAAGTTTTTCACTAGAGAGCTCTCCCAAAAGTTTTTCCTCTCCACCATAATCATCAAACTCCAACATAATCAAGTTTTTGTCACAAGTTTTGGAAGACTTAATTGGTGTTTAATCAAGTTTATTCAAGAAAACTTCTTTGTTAATTGTTTGTGAGGAATCCAACCATGCTACCAGTTTTTCTTCAACTTAATCTCAGACATGAATACTCTATTCCTTTCTTTTGGTATTACATGTTTTAAGTATTACCCAAACCTTTAATTATGTTTTTCTTAAAAGAAAGTAGTGACTAAATAAGGAAAAATGGACACTAACTATGGGACTATTTTTATTAAATCTTTTAATCTGAATAATATTCATAACCCTTGGGTGCGTAGGATTAATGAGTGGATTTTGGGTTTTATTGGTGTAGGATGCATGGAGAAAAACCTTAGTTTTCTATTAGATGAATTTGGGGACATATAACTCATGTAAATTGTGTAGAGATAATGAAATTGGAAATATGATGTATTAATGATGAAATCTTGGTGTATTTAATTTAAAATAATTAAATGGGATTAATTAGGTGTTTATGATGATGTGATAATTAAATTAAGATTAAATTGAATTGGACTTTTATGGGTAGTTTTATATGTTGATTAATTATTCTTGTTTGTGTGGCTTGTTGGTATTATGAAATTGCCATTGTGATGATGGGTTGTTGTGTATTTTTGGTCTCCCTATATTTTAGGATGCCTTCTAGGTATGGGACTAGTGGGTAGGCCTTTTGATGATGTACGCCCTCAAAAACGGGATTAGTGGGGTAGATTATTACGACTTTATTATGTCGGGGGTGGGCTGATTTTTGATATTTTATTGTCTTTACGCTATCCTAGGCATGAGATTAGGACGTGTTTTATATTGGTGATTCATCCTATATGTAGGATAGGATGTATTGGTGACCTGGGGATCCTTAGGTATGGGACTAAGGGGAAATTTGAGGATCTCACATCGATTAAAAGGGTGGGGTAATTTGTTAATTGTGAAATTGAGAAAATGAGAATTAATGCCTAAGATAAAAATGGGTATTAAAATTTGTGGTGACATAATGTGCAGGGGCTGACAGTTTAAATGGGTCAGCTGGCAATTTATATCGTGTCGTGTGTGGAACCTTATCAAATTGCGGCGGATCAACAGTTTAAACGGATTCGGCTAGCATTTTGGCAAGGGAAAGTGTTAAACTTTGGCGGAAATTACCACCCGGGGCGGGATGACGGCCATAATAAAAAGTGAGAACAATAATAAAATGGGGTTAATTTAATTAAATTAACGCTTTGGGATAATAATAATGGTATTGATGTGCTTTTATCAGAATCTTTGGGGTGGTTAGTAATTTATTTTTCCCACGATTAATTGTCTCGTTTAATTAAAATATTCTATTGTGATATTTATTATGTATAAGGATACTGTCTGGGTTCACGGATCCTATTTGAGGGGAGTAGTGTGTATTCATGCTCGGGGATCTAACCTCGTGCGTTGACTCACTTTTTCAGGATAAGTTTTGGAGAAGCTGTATAGGATTATCGGAGTTTATCATTTGGAGGTGCAGCTGGAGTTTATTCATTTTATTGCTTTATTCAGTTAGACTTTCTTTTCAGTCGTATTTCGTTATGAGACTTCATTTGGATTTTTATTGGGCCATTCGATTCCAAAGTTATTAGAGGATTTTAGTTGGATTATTCACAGTTGATTCTTATTCAGTTTTTAATTAAATCATTATTGGAGATTGGATTTATTCGAAGTTTTAGCATGTGATGGATCTTTTATCGCATAGTTGTTTATTATCTTTTGGGGTTGATTCAATTATTTATCTTGTGGATTAATTTATTTATGTCTCATATCTGTCTCATGCTAAGAATGATATTTTATTTAGTTCATGTTCGGCATAGTTTTGGTGGCGGACGACGCCAGAATTACGCGGGGTGTGACATTTTTAATGCAATTTCGAAACTTGTGATACAAGCCTTGTAGTCGGGCATATTGCTGGTACATTCATAGGTAAGTTTAATTACTATGGCAAGACGTTGTGACTCGGGTGATATAAGGAGCATTCCAGTGTCGAATTCTCTTTTGTTGGAGGCCCCGTCGAAGTAAAGTTACCAGGTTTCTCTATCATTTAGGGCGAAGAGATCCTCATCGGGGAATTATACCTCGATTTGTTCTTCTTCGTCTGATCAAGGTTTCCTTGTGAGAAGGTAAAAAATGGCCCATTCTTTTGTAGCTTTTTATGTAATGTATAAGGTTTTAAACTCGAATAGAATTATCAGCGATTTAGCCATTCAGGTAGAGAGATTGGGCTTCTCAAATATATATTTTAAAGGATCCATCCTAGAGATAAGTCATATACCGTAGGACATGGTGTAATGGCATAGTTTGCGAGTGATCCATATGAGGGATACACAAGTCTTTTCCAAAGTGATTTGTTTGAGCTCATTGGACACTCGCTTTTTTCTAACACAGTAAATAGTGCATCCTTTTCAAGTACTCTCTATGTATTGGGATAACATGGCTCTAACTTTCATGTCGATAATGCTCATGCAGAGCAGGAGAGGTTGTACTGGTTGGGGAGGTGCTAACACCGATGGGTGAGTGAGGTACTCCTATATTTTCTCAAATGATTCCTGGCATTGAGCGTTCCACTTTTTAGGCGAGTCATTTTTGAGTATTTGGAAGATGGGTTCATAAATGGTGGTAAATTGATTTATGAATCGGCTTATGAACTCTACTTCGCCTAGGAACCCTTTGATTTCTTTATCTATTTTGGGTGATAGAATTTTTCATATGGCTTTGACCTTAATGGGGTCTACTTTGAATCCATCTTTACTGACAATGAACTTGAGTACCTTCCCTTTAATTACTCTGAAGACACATTTCTAGGGATTTGTCCTCATTTTGAAGAGGCATAACATTTGGAAGAACTTTTTGTGTGAAAAAATGTGTCCTTCGCGGTCCTTGGATTTGATGATCATGTCATCCACATAGACTTCCACGTCCTTAAAGGGCATAACTATATAACAATATGTTCCCAAAAGGGGTAATGAGCCTGAGCGCATTGTTGGTTGTACTATCTACTAATAAGTTGATCTACAGTAGAGGGAAATCATCTTTTGGGTAGGCCCGATTGAGATCTTTGTAGCCTATGCACATTCGGACTTTGTAGTTGGTTTGAGATACCAATAAGATGTTGGCTATCAAACTGGGATATTCTACTATTTGGATGAATCCAATGATGAGTTATTTCTCTAATTCTTCCTTAACTTTTAAGGACTATTTGTGCAGCAGCTTACGACGTCTCTACTTTATGGGTTTTGTGTCAGGGAGAGTGGGTATGTAATTCATGACGATGGTTGGGTCAATGTTGAATATGTCTATGTAAGACCAAGAGAATATGTCTACAAAGCTGGTGGTGAGATCTGTGAGCTCCTTTTGTTCGTTTTAGTCTAGGGAGGAACCAATTTGTAATTGTTTGGGGTTTTAGCGAGTACCCACGTTTATGGTTATCATGTCATACTCATTGGGGGACTTACAACTATTTTGACATTGGTCAATTTTTTGTAAGTGTTTTAAGTATTTTATATTCGCAGAGTTATTATTCTTAGGTGGGATTTCTAATCCATCGCTGGATTTATGATCATCACACGCAACAGACGCAAGCAAATATTAGAAATCACTATTTATTATGCTATGAAAGGAAGGAAGGATGATATTGATAATATCATAAAAGTCTTCTTTATATAGGGATACATTAAGAGAAGGGACGAGGGGGACTCTTTTGCTAACAGGATAGACTCAAAGGGCCTATGAATGATCGGCATCAAGTTGCATATAACAAAAGTCAAGTTATTGAGTAATACAGTTCGCACAATATTGGTGATGATGTGTGCCTAATTCTATCAGGGACCTTTAGAATGGTCTTCGAAGGCTATGGGAACTTAGCATAGACTACAGGAAGAGGCAAACAGTGTTCTTCACGCCGAGCTTCTTTTCCCTTAGTGTTTATAATGGAATCCTTCCTTGGGCCTACCATGGGGTCAGTATAGGGGAGTGCCTTTAAGAGGGCTTACATTATTTATTGGTGACTTTATTCATTCTACTGGTAATCCCACGGGAGTTGGTAGGTTGAATCTTGAGGCTCGATAAAAGGTGGTGTTTTGGGGATGGGGATGTTGAGTCTTACACCCGGAGCTAGAGTCTAAGCTCAAGGATGCTGAATAACATTCCCTTTTCAATTGTGATACCGCGGGTGGTCGATGCGGTGTATCAATCGTGGAAAGATTCTATAGGGGTTAACTCTGAGGACCCCAATATGGCTACATGGGATCTTTCATAGTAACCTAGGACACGTTGAGCTAGTCTAGGATGGCTTTTTGAATTTTACTTTAATATGCGTACAGTCCTTCCTTGTAGAGGATCTCCATTTTGGCTTATAACCATCTCTTTGATTCATCTCATCATGTTTCAAGAAGCTTGTGATATGGAAAGCCTTGTTCTTGGAGATGTAAGTGACCATTCCACCCTTGATGGGGGTCTTTAGGAGCTGGGACTATAGTTTTACTGTTGGGGCTATACCCGATACCAATCTTTCCCTTGTGTTTCATGGCAGTGATAGCTTTAAGGGTTCCAATTAATTTCTTCCAAGTCCGAACCTTGGCATGTATCCCATCTTATAAATGATTCGAGAGACTATATTTTGAATAATCGTCTCCTCTTATATTATATGATCGAGTGGAATGAATCGAAATCCACTAAGGAAGATGTCTTTAATGTCATGGGGAATATCTAGGAGGGGGATGATACTAGTGTTGGCATCCATGTTCCATCCGTCCTCCCCTTAGATTGTGATAACCTCCGTATCGATAGAAACCTGACTTGAATGTGAAGTGATGAGGGTAATTCCCCCATGGAATATATCCAGTCCCTCTCGAGTAGCAGGTTGAAACAGTCGTGGGACATCAAGCACTAAAAAATCTACATCACATTTTATATGTTCCACTATGAGAGTGAGGATGATAGCTCCCAAAACCTCTCGACGAGTATTATTATAGGCTTTAATAGCCTTAGAAGATGGCTTAAAATTTAAGGAGAAGTATCCTAGAGTTGTAGCGGTGTGAAGGGGGAACATATTGATGGTGGACCCATTATCTTTCAGTACTGGAGGCGCAATCTGTCCGTAGTTCTCAATGGGGATGTGTAACATAAATTGGTGATTATGGCCTTACATATGGAGGTCTTTATCATAGAAGCTAATGTGTTATTACATAGTGATGGACCTGATGGTAGTCGACATTTTAGTTATAGTCAGATATACAGGTATGAAATATTGAGACAATAGATGAATAGGGGCATCTCGGTGTTCCCAAGATGTAGCTACTAGTTCTTATACGGTGATGTTAGCCGACGTACGATGGAGTTTTACCTAGATCTTGTTATTTTCTCGAGAAGGAGGGGTGACAACTATCTTAAAGGAACTGTTCTCCTTACTAGCCGAGTTCTAAGGGGTGTAGTGTTGACTTGACCTAGTGAGGAAGTCAACCTCTTTGTCTAGAGATACTATAAGTTATTCTCGAGGTTCTGGTTCATCTTTCTTTAGACGTAGCAAAAGGTCAATGAAGGATATAGGGCCATAGGTATGAAATGTTGGCATTAGGGCCATCACATTAGTCCAATCAAGTGTAGGGGATTATTTTGGGATGTTAGGAGCTTTTTTTGGGTGCGGGACATGGAGTCATCCATCCATCGTATGGCTATGTTAGAGTTTAGGTTAGGTATTTCTGCCACCTTGTCTAGGACTTGTACATTTATCTGGTCAGGTGTGTTAGATGATGATTCCATAGACATGGATGGTCTTGACTAGATGTTATTATCAGAGTCTATTTCTTGGTGCTCTCCTTTGTTAGAAGAGGTTTTGGGATCTCATGGTTTCAACTTTCTCACAATGCTGGCGTCCTCGCAGAAGATATCCACGTAGTAATACCGGTATTCAACATATCTTGGTCCTCAGGGCGAGCTCTCATGGATATATTTGGCATGGGTCAGTGCAGACTCTACGTATCATATGTTGCCAAACTTATCACATGCGTGGTTATAGGGAATGGGGTTGACCAATTCCATCTAGGTGGTATATGAATACCTTCGAGATGGGGGACCTTATAGTGGGGGATGGACTTAGCGGGTCATCTCGTCTTGAAGTTCGATTATACCGACTATGTTGATTGCATATAGGTAAGTATTCCAATAACTACGTCCTACATTAGTGTGGTGGTGAGTCCAAGGCAACACCTCAGGCATGAAGAGCTCGAATGTTAGTTGTATAGTGAGCAAGTCAAGTTCACTGTAGGTATGGATATGATCTTCTCTGGGCAAACTAACTTCGAACGGATTAGGGTCGACCTCTATAGTATGGAATACGGTATCTTATAGTTCCATGGTTAAATCATCTCATCCATTGGATAAGAGACTTTTGTATAAGTCAACATTGGGGTGCTTAAGTTCTCCATTATTATTAAAGAACTTGAGGGGAAATCCTTATTACGAGAGACTCGGATGCAAACTATCTGCAGTGTAGCCTCGCCTTTTAATATGGCATGCCAAGTGTTCATGATGTTCAAGTAGGTCAAGCTCTTTGGAGGTAGTTCTATATTCGATCCTAAAATTATAATCTCGGATCCTGGGAGCCTCGAAGGATGCAGGCACTTGCTCATAAAGTTCGAGTCCATTCCCCGAGGAGTAGTCCCATTGTGTCATCATTTATAATATTTGGGGATGAGGACAAATTCATCTCCGAGTCCTGGATATGTGTTCTCCTCGATAATTAAGAGATGGTTAAAGTAGTCAGTAATGCCCTGCACCGGTAGGTGAGTGTTGTAGACTTGTTCGGGATCGGTGGTCATCGATCTTGGAGTAGGCTTTGGTCTATTAAAAATGGTGTCTCTCATAGTGGGGTTTAGCATAAACTGCGGACCTATCATCAAAGTAGGTTCGGTACTACCTATAGAGTCCGTTTATATCATTTGGGTGGTAGCATGAGGGAAAACTCGTGATTTATTTCCCGAAGGATTGGCCTAGATGGTCATTCCACGTTATTTGTTGTAACGGGTATGGAATATTATTTAGGCTACCATGACCCATTTGTATTCACGGAGGATATTCCGTCTCTCTCTTGGAAGGTTCATATGTTGGATTTATACTATTAGTCTAGGGTTAGATATTAATTAGGCCTTCCAGATGGCATCCCTTTGGGCGATGTAGGACCTGACTCTTTCTTCCTCTTTGTATAACAATTGGTGATGGGTCCAGAATTTCCATGTTATGTGATCATCTTCCCTGAGTTGTCTGTCTTTCTCACTCATCTGTACTAGAAGGCTAAGATATCAAGGCGTATGAATTATGGGCTCTCTTATCTAGTGAATGGAAGATGTGTCGCTCCCATTATTTCCTTAAAAGTTAACCTAAAGAGTGTTTGATGTAGTGGAGAGTGGTTCTTGAATATGTGGGGGAAAATAAACTCACCTTAGAGGTGGATCCCCCCATGTGGAGGATTGGATTGGCACTGTGAAGGGGATATTCTTAGTATCTTAGATTGCTTCATTTTATATCTCCTCTATTCGACCGAATGACCTGTTTCTTCCAAGGAGGGAGCAAGAAGTCCTCGATCTTTTGAGAGCATGAATTCTGTGACCAGGAGGAAGTTTGATCTATAGTGGTTAGTTTGTTGGAAGTGTATAGCCATGATGAAGAATATCATATGGTCAATTGTAGGCTTAATTTTTGCGATAATATTTAGGTTGCACTACACCAAATCTACATTATTGTCACGGTCATTGACCTTGACAAGTTGGACTTGTCAAGGTCAATGACCATGACAATTCGGGGAGAGACAACTTTTTTTGTCATGGATGTGTCACGGTCATAGACCATGACAACCTAGTAAGAATTGTCGCGGTCGTGTCATGGTCTAGGACCGTGACAAATTCTTATCCCCTTTTAAAAAAAATGTCACGATCATTGACCATAACAAGTCCGTGACAACTTTTGTCACAGCCTTGTCACAGTCAATGACCGTGACAATTCTGGGTAAAATTAAAAAAAAATTGTTGGGCAGTATGGCCACTGCCACTGCCTAACAGTATATTTGTAGCTGTTATATCAACGTTGTACCTATTCAAATATCATATATCCAAATAAACTAGAGAAGATAACGCAAATATACATTCAAAATAGAAACTATTTAAGAAGAAACAACATCACCATCAATTATCTCAAATCTACAAACTATTTAGCTGGAAAAGAGATTTTGTACCACGACGCTCAAGGACACCTCCTTATCCTTCCCTTCTAGTCCGAATAGCCACATAAGTATCGAGCATATGTGGACTACCCTCAGGGCCATTCCATGTCCCCTGAAATAAAATAAAGTAAAATTAGTATCCACCCCGCAAATATAGATAAATATAAATCGAAATTGAAATTGAAATCGAAATTGACATATAAATATAAATACATTGCCTATAATGTCACCCAAACATCTAACTTGATCTCATATGGCACCTTCTTCCAATTAATGTACCTCGAGCAATCGTGTCAAATATAATCCCCTTCATATCTGAACACTAAGAAATGCCATAATCCTATGGAGTTGTGCCCTGTAAATTCCTTCCAACCGTTGTGTAGCCAAAAATCAGCAGTTGAAGTTGTCAATTCCACCTTCCAATGTTCTCCCATGTTTTGCTAGAGGTTCCAAGTGGTGGGGTATGGAAATTGGAATTGACAACTTCAACTGGTGATTTTTGGCTACATAACGGTTGGGAGGAATTTGCAAAACATCACTCCCTAGGATTATGGCATTTCTTAGTGTTCGGATAGACGAAGAGATTCAGTCTCCTCTCCATAAAGAGGACACCCCAAATAACTATGTATAAATCACCTATTAAAGGTAAGAAGCGTATATTCATGGATTAGTATAAACAAAGATGTAGTTGGAATATTTATGTATTAATCTCCTCTCCACACACGGACACTACACAAGAGTGAAAATGATAAAGTGCAAATCAATTAAAAGCATTAAAAATGGATGTTTCAGTACAAATTGAAATATTTATTACAAATTGAAAAATTATTTCAAATTCGGGTTATCATAAAAAATGGATTGATATTCGGTAGGAGCAGCCAAGTCATCCACACTACTATTTATACGCCTTAAAGCGTGTTGGACAATTGACCACGGCTCGTTGTTGATATACTCCGAAAAAAACACTTTCTTAACCTTTTGAAATGCAAAAACAAACGGCTCATCGCTCACGTGGTCGTTGCTCTTCAACTTGGACAAGTCAACCATGATCAAATTGGTGACAAGATCAACTTTATAAGCATTTTTATCCTCAACTCTTACCCAGTCACAGTAAAATACAACCTCTTTGAAGCTTATATAATCCAATTCAAATATATTTTGGATTACACCATAGTAAGTCATTTAAGCTTCAACGAGGTTTTTATCTTTTGCGCTCGCTCAAAAGATAGTAAGAGCTTTGTATGAAATTCCCGAGTTCTGTACATTTGTACTTTCCTCGCACACTTTAGCGCAAAAAATGTAACCATTCAATAGATACTTTTTGTACTCTTGTACCACGAACAAGGGTCGAGTGGCTAGACGAGCAAGACTTGATGTCGCATCACCCGTCTTTAGGAACTGAGAATATAGATAAATTAATTATATTAGAGGAAAAATTTGAGTGTAATGTAACTTTATATAACGACTATTTTCATTATAATTACCTCTTGTGTCAACCACAACCTAAATTCGTTGTCTGATTGTACCATTGTTTTTCGTCTTTTATTGTTCTCACAGGCTTCATATTTTTTTCATATTACAAAATTAATCACGTATAAAATAATCTAAAATAATGTTAAACATTATAATAATCGTAATTTACTTTTTCCATTCTTTGACATCGTCATGTGTGTCAAATAGATAACGAGCTACTTGTTCATGTTGCAAACTCGTTAATTTCACTCGTTTTTCCATCACATGACCACCATCATCGACGAATTCATCAGTGTCATCAACGTTGGTCGAGTCAGGCATATATTCCCGAGTATATATTGATGACTCCACGGTGATGTATTCCTCTGCAATTGATCCTGCAATGCACCGCATATTCTTGACGTAATCTTTAAAAACTTTGATCAATCTTTGAAACGGATACATCCACCGATATCTAACTGGACCACAAAGAAGTGCCTCGTCACATAGGTGTACCAACAAGTGAACACTTATGTCAAAGAATGCTAGGGGAAGTACTTCTCCAATACACAAATCGCTTCGATCACAGCCAATTTTGCGACCACTATGTGTTCTCGATTCACTACCTTCTCACACGAGAGGGATAAGGTAATACTAATTTTCATAATAACCCCACACAAATTCTTGTGCTTGGAGAAACAGTGCTTAAACAATAGAGGAGCCAATTGCATGATCATATGCCAATCGTGGAACTTACACTTATGTAAATCATGAGTAGAATAATTCACAATCCTTTGCAAGTTGGATGACAAAGTAGATGGGCCCTTCAAATTAAATATTATGTCTAGAAGCACCTTCCTTTCCCCACTCATCAAAGTAAATGCACCAGGGGGGATTATTGTCCTTCCTCTACGATCTTCTTTCAACCATAGTTGTGGTTTAAGTTTTAATGATTTAAGGTCTTTTCGTGCATTTTCTCCATCCTTCGAATGACTCCCACCAAGGCAACTACCCGCAATATGTTTAGCGAAGTTCTTCTCTGCATGCATCACATCCAATACATGGCACACCGGGTTATTCTTCTAATAAGGCAAGTCAAATAAAATTGACCTCCGAGACCATGCCTTTCTTATCTCAGTTTCATTCCCAGTTGGGGTCTTCTTATGCTTGACATTCTTAAATTTGGGATTCTTACCTGGCATATTAGGTCCACATTCATAAGATTTACTTTCAATTTCTGAACCCGAAAGTTATCTCGGCGGTAGCCTATGTTCAACTCCACCCAATACAAAATTGGAACCTTTCTCAGATCTGAAACTATGAGATGGGGGTAAAAACCTCCTGTGACGATGGTATACATTTTTTAAGCTAGAGGATAGACAAAGAGATTCAGTCTCCTCTCCACAAATAGGACACCCCAAATAACCATGTACTACACAACCGAATAATTTTCCATAAGCTGGAAAATCATGAATTGCTCACATCAACATAGCTTTTAGCGTAAACTCTTCTTTTCTAAAAGAGTCAAATAATTGCACACCCTCTTCCCACAACTCATTTAATTCTTCTACCAAAGGAGCCAGGTAGACGTCAATGTCATCACTTGGTGCCTTTGTCCCAGGTATCAACAAAGCCATCATCGAAAATTCAGGTCTCATACACTGTGAAGGAGGGAGGTTGAGTGGGGCTAGGATCACTGGCCATACACTCTGATTGGTGCTTAAATTTCTAAATGGATTGAAACCATATGTTGATATAGCCAAACGAATGTTGCGTTGTTCTCGAGCAAAATCGGGATACTCAAAATTCATTCTCCACCAGGCAGTAGAATCAATAGGATGACGCATGATATTACCCCCTACTTCTGCCCTAGCATGCCAAGCCATTGCCTCTGCAATCCATGGTACTTTGAAAAATTGCTTTAATCTAGGCCCAACGGGAAAATATTTCAATACTTTTTGAGGCACTTTTGAGCTTGTGCCTTCCTTACTAGTAGATTGGACATATCTAGGTTCCCCGCATATCGAACAACGATCGAGATTTTCATACTCCTTTAGGTATAGTATGCATTCATACACACAAGCATGAATCGATTTATACTTCATTCCCAAACCTTTCAAACTGTTCTTTATAACAGGATGGCTATTTGGAAGTGTATTCACCTTGGGGAATAAGCCCTTCACCCATTTCAGAATTCCCGTCACGCTATTGCCAGACAAACTGTACTGCGTCTTCAAACTGTGCAAACCAACCATGGCATGTAAAGTTGTTTGATATTTCTCACAGCCAGAGTATAACAATTGGGTCGCCTTAAATTTTAAACTTTTGTAGTCATCATCAATTTTTATCGTGTTATCTTCACGAGCACTTGAATCTTCTACATCATCAGTAACCTCATTCTCCTCTACTTCATAAACTCTGTACGCATCATCAACTAAATCCTCTAACGTATTATGATCTACGTCGTCCCCTTCTACATCTATTCTACTTGTTGAAGGTTGTTGTGAAGGTTGGTCGGGAACAAAATGAACTTTCAATTCACCGTGAAAACTCCAAAATTGATAACTATCTTGCATACCCGATCTTATCAAATGTAGTTCAACTGTTTTCCACTCAAACACCTTACCATTATTACACCTAGCACACGGACATGGAAACTGTTCATCATTATGACATCTCTTTGCATATTTCACAAATTCGTCAGCACCTCTGCGAAACACATCCCCCATTCTATTAGTCTCACCCATCCACTCTTTGTATTTCGGATATCCCATCACAGCTACCACAACTAAACACCTATTAAAGGTAAACTAAACTTAGATTTACAGTATGTTTTATTTAATTATCCCATCATTTAATTATCCTATTAAAGGGTGAGTGGTCCTATCCCATTCAAGACCGTATTTTTCTGTAATATACTTAACAGCTCATGCACATTGTTACGATTTGAACAAAATTCGACAACATATCCCCGTAGTTCTCCAAGTACTCGACGTAGATTGGTAGGTGTGAGTGTTATTTCAATTGATCAATTGAAATAACAGTCACACTTGTCAATCTAGTATGTACCCAGAGAACATTAAGATACGACTGCTGAACTTCCTCTAAAAGTAACAACTTTAAGCCAATAAGAATATTATATAGAAATTATATAGTCTCAAACTGTCCAAACGGGACAATTCAAGATATCTCATTATAGGGATAATGACTCTCGAACGGGTCTAAGGGATATTGAATGCGTATGCATAAGAACTAGAAGGCTAGTATCTATGCGCACTATATTTAATTTCAAGTATGTTTCATTTAATTATCATACTCTATATATATTGTTCGATATATCAAAAAAAGTTGAAAAATCCCACCCCCATATGGACAATAATCCAGTGGTCATGCCACTTTTAAAACTAACCAACCAAACATTTACTAAACAAAATAATCCAACAACAATGTCAACAACAAATGTGTATCCCGTACTCCTTTTAATTCATCTACTCAATTAATTCATTTCATTAATTAAACTAACAATTAACGTATAAAATTATTAATTTACTAATTTACACTGAGGGGCAATCCTACTTTCATATGAAATGGGCACTAATTATTAATTTACTTTCATCTAAAACTGTTTCATTTATTAATTATACTTTAGTGGATGTAATTATAGAATCTATGGATGGATTCAATTTAATCTTACTATGTGAATGTTTTTATCTACAATGAGTTAACCTTAAAACAATATATATTATCTCATAGAATCATCAAAACACGATATTAACAGAATTACAATGGTACCTTGCCTTACCCCCCCCAGCCCCCCCCCCCCCCCCCCCCCCCCACACACACACACAAACAAATTGACAAATTCATGGGTTATTTCCAACATATAAACATCAAATACACCTAACAAACATACACAAACATATATTCACGAGTTAGTTTCAACAAAAGTGCAAAAAATTCAAGAATCCATATATATACAAATACAAAAATAAATAACTCGTGAATTTGTCAATTTGTTTGAAAAATTCATTGGTTAATTCAAATACAAAAATAAATTCATGGGTCAATTCAAATACAAAAATACAAATTCATGGGTTTATTCAAATAAAAAAATAAATTGACAAATTTATGAGTTATTTCCAACATATAAACATCATATAAAGATAAAGAAACACCACACATATACAAATAACTCGTGAATATACCCCCTACCCCGACCCTGCCCCCCTACCCACCCTGCCCCACCCCCCACACATGCACACACACATACACGCACATATATACACACACAAACATATATATATACACACAAACATATATATAAATGGAGAGAGAGAGAGAGAGAGAGAGAGAGAGAGAGAGAGAGAGAGAGAGAGCAGCGTAGAGAGAGAGATGTGGAAAAAGGAGGGAGGGAACGACGGAGGGAAAAAAAGAAGGGGTAAGGATTTTTGCTACAGAAGTCGTCACAGTCATGTCAAGGTCCTTGACCGTGATAATTATTTAAAGAATTGCCACGGTCAATGACCGTGACACAAAACGCGTGTTTTTGTCACGGTTAATGACCTTGACAAGGGTGGCCGACTGAAAGGTGAAAATTTTGTCATTTTGGTGTAGTGTTGGTCAATGGAATGTTAAGGTGTGGTTATTTAGAAGTGTGAGTGTGTCCTCATCCATAATTTGTGATGAATAAGGACTATCAGGGTGGAGGGGTTGGTGTTTGTGATGGGAGTGTCTAATAAGGCATTAGTGAAATAAGTGAGATGATATGGTCGGGGGTTGTTAGTAACATTGGGCTTCGATAGGATGAGACTCCCGACGCCAATGAGGTCCTGGATAGCATGTATCAAGGCCCAATAGTTATTCGTAATGTGATCAAGACCCTGATGGAACTTGTAATATGAGTCAACCTTCCAGTTCTTATCCAAGAGGGTGGGGGTGGTCTGGGGTTGAAAGGTTTCAGGCGACTTGGTGTGGTGAAAACCAAGCGTCCGTGTAGATATGCTAATCATTGTTATCGATTTCCGAACACAATGTAAAAAAAAAAACTAAACTTTATCTACGTCCAATGGAGTATAGCTGCTAATCCGGGCATCAAAAATCCATAGGGAATGTTTGATAGAATTTAATTAATTTATTACTTCTCAAATAAAAGTGTAAAAGATGATGATGGTTTAAAAATGGAAAAACGTTAACTACACAATTAAGACTAAACAAAGATTAGGATCACATCCCCATAATGGGCTAATCAACACGTAAAAGGAATTTTGGTTTGAAAATATTTAACTAATCCAATAATGAAAGATTAAATTTTCGCTCGAATATGGTCACAAATGGATTAATTTCAAAATATCTCTATAAACACTAACGTTGCATGACAAAGAAAGTTAAACGCCTAATATTCCAACATTAATACACAAAGTTCCAATTAAATGCATTTTTTTTACCCAAAATTTAGATTTCAAAGCTCAATACCCATTAATGGTGGAAATGTGACATCAACCCTTAAACTATCTACTACATATGATTAAAATAATAAATACAACAAATTAAAGAATGGAAACAACTAATTAACCAACACAAGCAATAAATAATTGAAGATAACTATCTAAAAAAGAAAGAAAACAAGGAGATATAAGTATATTAATGAAGAATAAGATTAATAGTGGTAGATTACTTACAAAATGGGTATAAACCCTAGGGGGGGGGGGGGGGGGAGGGGGGAGGGGAAGAGGGAAAGATAAAAAAAAAACCTAATAACTGATATCCCATAATGTAAAGTGAAGTCCCCAACTTAAGGGAAGGTTAGATATTTGCGGACTTTAATAGGTCCCAGATCGATTCCCCAAAATGGCAGAATCGATTCTCCCTTGACAGGTCTGAATATTCATTTTGGATCAGCATATGAAAAATGCTATAACTTCTTCATTATAGATCGGAATTAGGTGATGTAAGAAGCTATGCATAGATAACTCATAGGGGTATAACTTCAATTGATCCTTTGGGCCATAATAACAAATGATGAACTGACTAAAATGCCCTTGAATGTGCCCTTTATGATGAAACTTTATCGAAATGACCAAACATCACGCTGAGCATTTTAATACCTACAAAAGCTCAATTAAACCTCGCAAAGCATATAAACATTCATAAAAGAGGTTGTTTGGTTAATGAGAATAAAAATAGGAATTAAGATACCCGAGGGGGCTAAACTGCATAAGTATAAAGGATAAATAAATGCAATATTCGAGACGAATCACACCCCCTAACTTACCCATTGCTAGTCCCTAGTAATGAAGTGCAAAGAAACAAGACTACAAATAGTACCATAAGAGAAGAGATATATATAAAAGAGATAAAATCCACTTTTGTGGGGGAACGATTGCGTTTAGCATATGCAATAAGCCGTTAAACCCCTAGGTTACCCTAATGGACGAGTTTTGTCTCGTGACGATTTTCAAGGATGAAACTCACAAACATCAAAGTTTCCTCAAAATATGCCCGATCAATAAAAAAGACAAGATCAACAATAACGAAAAGGATTTCAACATGTTATTATAATAGTGAATGAATTCACTCAAAAGTCCACCGTTACTAATATTATAGAATAAACTTCATCGAATCGAAACCTTAAGAGTGGGAGGAAGAGAGAGCACATGGAAAGTATGATTTGGAAAAAAATATAAATCGAATAATAAACATTAAAGAATGCATGATATTCAATCATCTTCGATGGGGTAAAACACACACGGGACATGCGGGCATAAAGGGTAAATGTAGATGGAAACTAGGCCGCACACATGTCATTATTGAATAACGCTATATATCAAATGAAAAATATATAATCTCAATGAAATGATATCATCATTAAATGAGGTGAAATGCATTTTCATAGATTATCGCAATAATTATGACTCTCGAATCAAAATAACCCTAGGATCACATTGGATTTTTATAAGGTTGTAATGTAGGCTTGGAATTAAGTTATGAAATGAAGGGGATATTTACGGATTTAAAGGTGTTGGGGAATGAAAAATAGGGATAATGGAAAATTGAGGGCAATTTCAAAATTGGAACATGATTTCCTTAATAAGCATTGGATATAACATTGGAAAGAAATAAAGATTATTGAACACTACAAACAATATGGAAATACTTTATCTTTCTATTATTTTCTTGTTTTCCTCTTATTTTCTTTTGCATTTCTTTTGCTTCTCTTTTGATTTTATTCACTTTTTCTTTTCTTTCACACTCTCACATGATTAATTGCAACCACATAACAAGAACGTCATTCCATCCAAGTATCATTCCAAACAAAGGTATGGAAGTTAATATGTATGGTTTATAACTCCAATTTGGAGGTTGCTTAGGATTTTGGATAATTAAATGAAAGGCTATATTTAGGCTCAAAGGGGTTGACGAGGGGAAACATTTAAGGTGAGATCAAGGTCAATATAAGTGTAATAACAAAGAGGTCCTATGATTATTTTCTAAAGTTTACGCAGTTCTCGAGTCAAAACAACTTTGAAAATCATGCTCAAGTAATACATTTCAAAAAATGAAATCAATTAATGAATGATCAAATGAAAGAATAGATAGATTACCAACAAATTTAACGTTTTCAAGGAGGAAAAAGTAATGTATAAATACTCACAAATGAAGAAAAGCCCAAATCTCACTTAATGTAAGTATATACAATGCATCAAAATATTACCGAGTTATAAATACCTTAAACCAAATCATTAGAACAAGAAAATCGAATGTGCTCATGGGTTTAAAATTTAATTAATGAAATTATTCATAATATCAATGATTTGAGGACTAGAGTCTAATAACTTTTAAAATCAAGAACATGCATCGTTGATTTATCTATTGAATCGGGAATTTATTGAAATTTATCATCGAAAAGGTAGGAAAAATGCCCAACAAAAGTGAAAAAAGGAAATAAAATATTTTTAAAATTCTCAATTTTTTAATAAAAGCATGCTTGGAATGAACATGTGATCAAATCAATAAAAATCAAAAAGAAATGGGAAGAATAACCCACACCCCCTAACTTAAATATTGCATTTTTCTCAATGCAATGCAATTCAAGAACATAACATAAAGAGAGGAAAAGAAGTATATTACCCAAAATGGAGCGATCTTCGAATAGCACGAGTCCATTGAATCTACAAAACATGTTTGAACCAAGCATAACAAAAAATAATAACAAACAATTTAACTAATTCCATTAGATTATAAGTAAAAAGAAAAATAAAAACTAACTATTTACAACCTACAATTTTAACTTCTAACTAACTATACACTAGAAGTTAAAATTTTTGAGGGTCCACACTTTGAGGGATTAATGGTGTACCCTTATTTGAATGAATGCCTCTCGAAAAATAAGAATTTTTTTTGTACAACAGAAGGAATGTGTAATGCGGAATAAATGAACCATCACCAATTAAAATATTTTGGAGGATGATGGGGGATTTAGATGCTGAGGGAGACAATTACAATTTGGATCCAAGAAAAATAGAATCACCCTCCAAAGGTTTTTCAAGTAGAATGGGATGCGAGGGACACAAAAAGGAAGAACCCATCTTGAAAATCAAGTAGAGAGTCCTCATAGGTAAAAGGTTTAAACATTTCAAAGTTTTCAACGAACTCTTAGGAATATAACAGTACTTTTAATGGTTCCATAATGGAGAACACAAATGGGGACGAAAAATCTCAAGTGATTCATCATCACTTACAGGTTGAATTTCAAGGGAGGAAGACTCACTTTCAATGAGATGTTCTTCAAAAAAAATTTGAAGTGAAACACAAGTCTCAACCTCCTCTTTATTTTCCAAATAAGAACTAATCTCATTGTAAAGTGATTAAATTTCCAAACCAATACCATTATCATTTTTCATTACGCTTTGGGTGAAAAGAAGCATGGTTTCTTCCAAAGTAAGCTTCCTTGGCGCTAGAACCACGGATTCCTCATTTGGTTGAAAAAATGCTTCAACTTTAAAAATATCAGAAGAAAAATCATTATTAGATTCGAATAATGCATCAAACTCTGGCACCCCAAAACGATTTTATTCTTAATATTTATTTTCAAGCCTTTCATTCTCAAGAATTTGAAGGCCTTCGTGCACAGTAATAGGTGAAGGGGCGGATTCTTGAAAAGGAAAAGTTTGATAACTATTCCCATACAAACGTGAACCATTATAATTACAATATCACTAAAAAAGACATGGTTACCGAATAGTTTGTATATGGAAAATCCATGTAGAAAGGTGTGCAGCCAGTAATTCAATGTTTATTGGCGCTTATATGTGCAAGCTTATAAAAAGGTTAAAATAAAGAATGCAAACAAAGGATAAATATATTACAAAATTTTAAATCAATTAAAATCTATAACAAAACATTCCCCGAAAATAGTTCCATTTTGATGTGGTAAAAACTGAGCGTCCGTGTAGATACGCTAAATGTTATTATCGATTTCTGATCGCAATGTAAAAAAACCTAAACTTTAACTACACTCCAATGGAGTATAGAGGCTAGTCCAAGTATAAAAAATCTACAGGAAATGTTTGATAGAATTTAGTTGATTTATTACTTCGCAAATAAAAGTGTAAAAGATGATGATGGTTTAAAAAGGGGAAAAGTTAATTATGCAATTAAAACTAAACAAAGATTAGGAAAACGAGATTAGAATCACATCCCCACCATGGGCTACTCAACACGTATAAGGGATTTTGGTTCAAAAATATTTAATTGAGCATATTCAATTGATTATAAACATTAAACGTGTAGAAAATTAATCCAAAAATGAAACATTAAACTTTCGCTCGTATATGGTCACAAATGGATTAATTTTGGAATATCGCTATAAACACTAACATTGTATGAAAAATAAAGTCAAATGCCTAATATTTTAACTTTAATACACAAGGTTTTAATTATATGCATTTTTACCCAAAACCTAGATTTCAAAGCTCAATACCCATTAAAGGTGGAAATGTGACCTCAACCCTTAAACTAGCTACTACACATGATTAAAATAATAAATACAACAAATTAAAGAATGAAACAACTAATTAACTAACAAAAATATTAAATAAATAAATAAATAAAGATAACAATCTTTCAAAGCAAAAAAAAAAAGGAAATACAAGTATATTAATGAAGAAGAAGATGAATAGTGGTAGATTACTTGCAAAAGGGGTATAAACCCTAAGAGAGGGGGAGGAGGGAAAGCTCCCCAAAAAAACCTAAAATCTGATCTCCAGAATGTAAAATGAAGTTCCCAACTTAAGGGAATGTTTTACCATAAATACCCAACCAAAACACCCCCCAAAATAGACATTTTTGGACTTTAATAAGGCCCAAATCGATTCCCCAAAATGGTCAAATCAATTCGCCCTTAACAAGTCTGAATCTTCATTTTAGATCAGCATACGGAAAACATTGTAACTTCTTCAATATAGATCGGAATTAGGCACAGTCAGAATCTAAGCGAAGCTAACTCAGAGGGCTACAACCTACGTTAGACTTTGGGCCATAATAAAAATGATGAAATGACTCAAATTCCCTTGAATGTGCCCTTTATGACAAAACTTTCTCGAAAAGCGACCAAACTTCATGCTAAGCACTTTAATACATACAAAAGCTCAATTATATCTTGCAAATTATATAAACATTCATAAAGAGATTGTATGGTTAATGAGAAAAAAAATAGGAATTAAGACACCTAAGGGGGCTAGAAGGCAAAAGTATAAAGGGAAATGAATGCAATATTCGAGATGAATCACGACCATCGACCTTTAAGCAGCAAAGAACTGACTAAGGGGGATTGAAGATCTGCAAAGTGTCTTGGTCGAGCATGAAAATCTTTGGAAGAAAGCACAACCTGAAAGTTTTTTAGAGTGGGTCCCAATTGGAAGGGAGAAGTAGTGGCTACCATAGATTGGGAATTATTGATAACCGAGCGCGGTTTCAATTATGGACTAACAATGAGGGTGGTGATGTGAGATGTGGAAGATCTAAGTGAGTTTTTACGAGTGGAGAATTAATTTGTTTCTCGACAAGTTTCGTCAGTAGATTTGGAAGTTTTAACGGCCAAACTTTCCTCGATCTTACACCTTATGTGGTTGAGGGCTTTGAAATCCATAATCCAAATGATCCCGAGTTCATTATATAACTCCTTATGGAAGTTCTTGATCACGATCTCTATTTAGTCATTTTCCAAAGGGTCATTGACCATCTGATCTTTCTCTCTCTAGCGAGTGACGAAAGTGCCAACTGCTTCTATTTCCTCTTATTTAAGAATTTTGAGATCCTTACGTGTAACGTCCAGTTCTTCATTATATTCGTACCATTTAAGGAAATAAAGACATATATCATACCATGTTTTTGTCCCCCCCTCAAGTTTAAGACCCATATACCAGGTAAGGATCCTCTAGACAGAGTGGAGGAGAACGTCTTCTCTAGAACTCCTAGTACTATATCTCAAATCTGTATTTAAAGGCCGTAGTTGGATTAATGGGCGTATGGGGAACCCAGTCCCTCGTAAGTTTTGAAGACTAACTTCTTTAATTTTTTTGAAACTCGGGCTTCTATATATAAAGACATCTTCTTGGTGTTTATAAGATCATCTGTAGTTTGCATTTTATTGATGGCTTCTTGGAGGAAACGCAGTTCAAATTGGACCTGTGTTATCTCCTGGTTTGTTGATGGGGGATAAAACTTGTCAGCTAATGGAGGAGTTACAAATTTGGCTCGTGAAGGCCTTAGAAGGTAGTGTTTGGATACTTGGGGTACTAATGGTAGGGTTCAAAGTAACCATGAGGAGTAAATGGTATTTGGAAGTGGGGGCACAGTATTAGTAGGAGAGTCGGTGTTAGAACTGGTGCAAGAGGATCCTATGGATTAGTTTGTAATACCTTGATAGCCGCTACAAGTGGTGTACCATTATTGGAGAATGGATGATGAAGTATATTCTCTAATGTTTAGATCATAAAAGCAGTCTCTTGCAGGCAGACTTATGCTCGACTCAGTTCCTTAATTTCTAACTGCATGGTATTTGCAAGGCGGTGATGTTTTCCAGCCATCTTAAGATCTGATCCATCAGAGATGGAGCCTGGTCTTCTTTAGTAGACATAGAGATTACTGTGGAGTATACTTGACAATCATGGGTAGGGAGATCGCTGACAAAAACTAGACAATCGCATGGAGTGCAAACTCAGGTTTCCAGGGTAAGGACTTAGTGTGATCTCTCTACTGATAACAGTAAATGCAAAAAAGTCATTGCACAATTCGTTTAGGATCTTATAGACAAAGGGACTGATAGAAGGACAATATATAGGGGAAAAAGACTCATGTATGTATGGTTTTTCTGGACACAATTCTTTTATATTTTTAACCATATGTGGACAATATTTTATTATTTTTATTTGGAATTATCTTCAAAGGGAAATAACTGAACAGTGCCTCGTTGGATTTGGGTCAACTGGGGTGAGCTCTTATTTTTTGTACGAGGAGCGAGAAAGTAACAGATTTTATTCTATTATTTTATCAAAAATAAAATATGGGTTGGAAAATCCAATGTAAGGGAATTATATTATGGTGATAATCTGGCAATCCATGAGAGATATCTTTCCTCCCGTGCTGGGGTTTTGGTGCTTCCGATGCTTGTTCTTGCGTGGGGGGGGGGGGGGGGGGGGAGGAGATAAAGGTCTTGCGCCCTTCCTCAGGGCGCTTCGGCGATCGTCAATGTTGGGGGTGTTGTAAAGAGATAGAGTCGCCAATCAATTTTTCACAAAATAGGAAAAAGAACATGTTGTCACCTTGAGAGAATGAAATCAAAGACAAACTGGTGCTTGCGAAATCAATTAATTCAGAGGTTCAGGGGCTAAGTTACAGAATGGGAAGGTGTTAGGCACCCATCCTGCCCTTTTAGTCTCTCATGGACTTATGTTATTATTCTCCTTAATTTCTCTGTGAAGTGTGTGTTCATCTAATTATAAGGGGAGATCGAAATCTCTTAATTCACATCACGGGAAAAGATGGAGTGAGGTCATCCATGGGAGCGTTCCCAAAATAGTAATTAAAAATATGATGTACGCGCTTATCAAGATATCAATCATTATGATGAAACGATTATATGTGTTAGATAAGATGCAAATATGAATCACAAGTATATATTGTATGGATAAAATAGGAAACAAAGGAAAGTAGGAAAATAGGACTTAAGTCTCGAGTTTTAGCCCAAGATGCCTATGTAGCCTATAAAGTTATCAAAGTCCACGTAGTTAGCATGCGATATGAGGGTGGGGTTTATCCCATAAATTCAAACAGGGATTTTATTATATGTGTGTGTGGGTGTAAAAAAGGTGTTTTAGTTTTGAAAAAATGTAGTGAAGAATCCCGTTTGGAATTTATAAGTGTAACCCTATCTTTCTTATTTTATTTTTTTTATAGAAAATATATTATGTGCAATACTACTAATAAATAATTGAATATTAATATGTGTATGATCTAAAGTTAAAGCTAAATTAATAACTTATATAACTAATGCAAAAATAAAGAAATTTAAATAGTGAGAAGAATGTTTGGGCCTTCTTTGGAGACTTGGAGATTGATCTTGTTTGTTAATGAGAGTCCTTGAAAGTGGGTGAGGAATGTAGGGAAATTTTGCTAAATTGGGTGTGAAAGTGATGGAAGTGAAAGGTGGAGAGAGGTTTCAAACAAGGAAACTTCGCTGAGTTTAGAAGAATGTTGTTGAGAACACTGAAGTTAATGTTTGTGAGGCGTCTTTTAAAGTGAGCTCATGCTATCCTTATATAGGGTCAAGGGACTACCAATAGACATCATCTTTGTCCTTCCTATTGGTAGGTAACCCTAAACACATGACCGATAGGTAGGAAAATGGACCTGTTAATTGGTAGTCTCGTGCAGATTTTTTGAAAAAAGTCGTAAAATGCAACCCGTAAGTCCAAATCGTGCACAGGGCATACCATTGGAAATTTTATTTAGAGGCCTTTGAGAATCCTTAGGACACTCCCAAGTCCGAAAGTTTACTAAAGGGCTCGAAAGTGCCCGTCGGTCCCTTGGACAGGAGATCGTATGACGATGATGGATCGTTCATCAAAATTGTAAGCTCGAATTGCACACGGGGAGGACCGTTGGAAAGGTTATGCGAGGCACTTCGATGTTCTAAATATCCTCACTCAGTTCGGAGAGTTGACTTTGGTCAAACAGGGCTCATAAGCACCTAGTGATCCTTTAGAGTAAAACGAGTCGTTCATTCGCATTGTAAGGCTGATTCGTGCATGGGGTGGACCTTTGTAAAGGGTATTTAGTGTCCTTTGAAAATTCATTCAGTCATATTTCATTTGAATAGTTGAATTTGGTCAAACGGAGCCTGGGAGCTCACGATGGCCTCTGAATCAGTTTTCGGTGGATAATGGATCATTCATCCGAACCGTTATGCCATTTTACAAATGGTGCGGACCATTGGAAAGAGGATTCAATGTGATTTAAAGATTCTTTGAGCTTTCAATCTGACAATGAAGTTGATTAAGGTTAAATTGGGGTCTGGGAGCGCTCGGTGGCATCCATCTTGATTTTTAATAGTAAAATGGATCTTTCATCCGAACTGTTAAGCTGATTCATTCACACGATGAATCTATGGAAAGGAGATTCATATCCCTTTAAATATTCATTTATCTTTTCATTTGATGATGAGGTTGATCAGAGTCAAACAGGGTCCTAGAGTGCTCGATGAAATCTAGATTGGTACTCGAAATATGACCTAGGGTTTATGGTAAATGGGGAGGTTCTAGGGACCTAAGGAGAGAATTTGGGGGGTCTTAGAATGTGATGTCTATAGAATCCCTCGATGAGTGAGCTTAGAACAAGTGAAAGTCGTCGAATAGACACCACATGGATATTTTGGAAAGATGATCAATTCTGCAGACCAAAAGGATGAGGATGACCGTTTCAGAGGGTCAAGGTCGATTCTGAAGACCTAAGGTTGAGGTAACTGATTCTGTGGGTCGAGGTCACTTTTGAGGACCTATATCTTAGAAGACCAATTTTGTGGGTCGAGGTCAATTCTGAGGACCTAAAGTAGAGGCGACCAATTTTACAGGTCGAGGTGAATTTTGAGGACCTAAAATTGTGGAAACCAATTCTATGGGCCAGGGTCAATTTTGAGGACCTATAGTAGGGGCGACCAATTCTATGAGTCGAGTTCAATTCTTAGGACCTAAAGTTATGGTGACCAATTCTGCGGGTTGAGGTCGATTCTAATGACCTAAAGTTATGGTGACCAATTATGCGGATTGAGGTCAATTTCGAGGACCTAAAGATGGGAAGACCAATTTCACAGGTCGAGGAAAATTATGAGGACTTAAAGTATTGGCGACCATGGGTCGAGGTCAATTCTAAGGACCTAAAGTAGGGGCGACCAATTCTGCGAGTCGAGATTAATTTTGAGGACCTAAAGTACGGGCGACCAATTCTGTAGGTCGAGGTTAATTCTGAGGACCTAAAGTTGTGCCGAAGAATTCTATGGGTCAAGGCCAATTATTAGGACCTAAAGTTTTGGTGACTAATTTTGCAGGCCGAGGTCAATTCTGAGGCCTTAAAGCTGAGACGACCGATTATGTGGGTCGAGGTCAATTCTAAGGACCTAAGTATGGGCGACCAATTCTGCGGGTCGAGGTTAATTCTGAGGACCTAAAGTTATAATGCGAGGGTTTGCTCTCTGGGGAGTCTTTAATTTATCTTTGGGGGTTTGGATGCACTTGTGGTTCCGCTGGGGAATGTGTTTCTGTGAGACATTGCTAAGGAGATAAATACAATTAGGGTTTTTAGCCCTGCTAGGGAAGTTGGATTTGGATGTTCTGTTAGTGAAATGGGTAGGATATTACGTAATCCTGTTGGGGAAGCACTTCATGACTTGAGGTTTTGGGATTCTGCTGGGGAATTGTAGTGGACTCAGGGATACGGGCGCGCCGTTTTAGGATTGAAATTGGGGATAATAATGTAGTTTTAATCCAGCTGGGGATTTTGAAAGCTGGGAAAATGGTTTTCTTGGTGAAGAAACGTTCCAATATTTATTTGGAAATTTTAGGAATTTTTCGGAGAATTTTGTAGAAATTTTTGGCCTTTTTAAAGATTTTCTCTATGAAATTTCAGGGGGACTGCCGATCGGTGGGTGGCAGAGGTTACCGTTCGGCTATGGCATGGTCTTTTGGGATAACTTGGGAAGGGGAAGAGGCATGTGCCAATCGGTATGAGCAGGGGTTCAGCAGCTATTGGGAATTAATTACGAGGGTTTTCAGATAAAGGTAGATTTTATGCAAAGGGTGATGTCGGAGGCGAGGCAGGCAGTTTTGGGTAGGATTGTTGTATCTCTATTGGGGGTGTAGTTACCTTTTACCCTTGGGGGATGGATCTTTAGGATTTTCTGGCAGATTTATCATTGACTATGGGAACTTGGAATTGACAATATTATATGCTTGATGTAGCGGCATTAAACCTGAAAGGAGACTCAAAAAAGGCAAAAAGAGATGCACATTTTGTTTGATTATGTTGATTTAGTGGTTTACTCAATATGCTCTTTAATTTTCGGCTGAGATTTTGCTTTGAGAAAGAGTAGGAAAAATGTGTTTTTTGGAAATGAATATGTTTGAATATGGTCTTATAGGCTTGGTTGGAAAAGAGCTTCCCTTTTGAAAGTTTTTATTTTGAGAAATAGTAGGGAAAAGGAGTTTTTTTTGGATTTTTTTAAATAGAGTTGGCATATGGATTAGGGTATAGGAAGCTTAGTTGTAAAGTTGGGTTGGTTACCTTCATTGAATTGTGTTGAATCTAGTGTGTTGAATAGACTATAATGATGCTTGTTTTGTTGGAGATACTACTTTGGACCTAACTTCGAGGCTCCTACTGGTGATTGGGGTCCTGATGGTGGAGTTCCAGTTGGCTGTAATCACGGTATGGATGTCCTATTGTCGTAATCCTGCAGCGGTGATACTAGCGGAGACCTTGAATGGTCTTTATGCGTGTCTAGAGGGTCGTTCTGACTTCTTGAGAGGGAGTCTAGAGATGTTATTTATGTGGTTGGCTGAAAGATTTTGTTTGGTAGTTCCTCCGAAGAATCCCTTGGCAATCGTACCGAATTTCTTCACCCGGTATTTTATCTGTTTTGGCCTAACCATGGACAATTGGGTTGGCTAGTTTATGAAACATGGAGCCCAATGCCTTAGTTAGTGGGTGCTATAGTGTGGAGACCTATAGACTGTTCTTGAGTTGGGATCATATCGATATGCTCGGTTAGTTGGCCTTCAACGGACTTCATTCTACTTCCCTTGGTGACTTATGCGCTAAGTCAAATGGGAGGAAATTGTGCCTCCCCGTACCCTAGACTTTTTCCTATAGGGGATTTTACTGAAGCCTTGTGCATGATGTTGGGTTCGTTGTGGGAGAATCATCAACCATCAACCCATCCTTCTCAATTCGTCGGTAGGGTTTGGCAAGTTTTTGGAGATTATCTGAAATTTTTATGGAAGCGGGTGGTGGTAAAGATCTTGGCAGAGGAGACCGAACATATATGGTTTGCCCTTTTTGAAACTATGGAGGGGGCGTAGTGGTTTTCTCCCAGCTGTTCATGTCATATCATTCTATGGAGCGCCTTCATAATACCAATTAGGCTGGGGAAGTTTGGGGGCCTCAAGGAGCGGATGATGATGGGGCTAGGTCTTTCGACAACTGCGGATAAGGTCTTTGTGAAGATGGTGTTTATTTATTTGTGAAGCTTTTGTGATTGAGATGTGTTTTTTGGTTTGTTTTTGGTTTGTGGGAATAATTTTGGGAAGGTTTGGTCGGGTTTATTTTAGGGGCAGTTTGGTTGGCAAGGGGTAGTTGGTTTGACTCCCTATACTGATATTTCATGTAACATTACTGAATTATCCCATTTGTGGAATAAAAAAGAATTTTGATCATATTATTGTGCCTCTTAATGAGTTTTACATTTTAATTATCTATACCAAACGCTAAGGCACATAACCCTTTTGTTCATGAAAATGATAAAATGAATTGTCGTTCTTGGAGGTAAAAAAAGAATAGTATTTTGTGAAAAAAAGGGGACCGTTCCCATGTAAAGCGTATAAGTTGTCTACGTACCTCTTGGGATTTTGAAAATTTACTAAGTTTTATCTTGAATGAAAAATGTTTTTAAAGGATCAGGCCCCCACGTAGTTCTGAGTAGAGGAAAATGAAGATTGTTTTAGAATAGAACAGAGGTGACAAGAGTCGTAGGGCGCCGAGATTTGTTTCCGCCAGGGTCAGTGAGCATAGTGACACCATCGGACATGATCTTCTTCACGATGTAAGGGCCACTCCAGTTTGGTTTGAATTTCTTTCTGGGGTTCTAGACGGATTCTATGATTTCCTTTAGGGCTAAGTCCCCTTCTTGGACACCACAGTCCTTGACTCTTTGATTGAAAGATCGTGCTATTCGGTGAAGGTACCTTTATATATGGTATAGATCTTTCAGTTTCTTTTTATCTAAAAGTGACAGTTTGTCCAAGATGCTCTGATACCAATCTTCCTCGCTAACTTTGCTTTCAAGTATAATGCACAGTGAAGGTATTTCCATATCAATGGGTAGGATTGATTCCATATCTATTAACTAAAGAGTAAGGGGTAGCCCTAGTAAATTCACGAATTAAAATATGGTATCCCCTGAGGGTGTAAGGGATTCGATCAGCCTAATCTCGATAAATCTTAGTCATTTTACTGATGATTGCTTTGAGGTTATTGTTAGTGGCTTCAACTTCACCATTGGTTTGTGGTCGGTTGGGAGAAGATTTGTGTCTCTGAAGTTTGTAATCATCGACCAATACTATGACCTCTGCCTTAAAATGTAACTCGTTATCTGACACTAACTAATGGTAACCTCATATCAGTAGATGATGTTCTTTCGGATGAACTTGTCTACCATTTTAGCATTTAGCGTTGCGTAGTACTCGACTTTGACCCATTTAGTGAAGTAATCATTGGTGAACAGAATGAACTCATGCCCATTGGAGGCTTTAGGTGTGACTTTCCCTATAATGTCAATACCCCAAGAGGAGAACGGCCAGGGATAAGTCATGCTGTATAATTATAGCGGAGGTAAGTGCTCGAGATTGGCAAACTATTGGCATTTAAGGCATATTTGGGCATAGGCGGTATAGTCTTAAACCATGGTGGTCCAATAGGACCCCTGCCGGATAATCATCTTAGCGAGTATATGGCCATGCATATGAGGGGTGAATTCCCCACTGTGGATCTTCTGCATCATTTCTTGAATGGCATCCCCTGCGATGCAGTGCAAATGGGTTCCATTGAAGTTTATCTTGAATAGTCCTTTGTCGCAGATGATGTACTGGGCAGTAAATTTGTGGAGGGTCTCTAGGTCTTTCTTGCTAACATCCTGAGGATACTTACCGTGCTTGAGGAGGCGCCAAATATCGTAATACCATAACTCAGCCATGTCGGAGTCGTCTTCTATGATGAGCTGAATGTGGTAGTAGTGGGTCGGTTTAGATTATTTTTGGACTAGGAAAGGGGCCATGTCATGTCAACCATGGAGGCGAGAGTATCCATAGCATCGACTAAGTTGTTCCTTACTCGGGGCAAGTAGTGGAAGGTGATATCTCAAAACTAGGAGGCCAACTCTTCTAGGTGGGCGTGTAAGGGTAAAAGATTTTCATCCTTGACTTTCCATCTTCAAAGGATCTGATTGATGATGAGGACAGAGTCCTTTAGACATCTAGGCACTGGATACCTTTCTTAAGAGCGACTTTGAGGCCTACGGTGCATGCCTCATATTCATTCATATTGTTGGTGCAGGGGAAATCTAACTTAATGGCAATGGGGGTGTGAGAGTCATCAGGGTAGATTAGGAGTATCCTAATGTTGTATCCCTTCTTGTTGGCAACACCGTCAAAGAACATTTTCCACCGGAGGTCTTCTTAAGAGGTGCAAAGGATACCTTCATCCGGGAACTAGAAGATCTAAATATTGGCTTCTCTATAGGGTAGTAAGTTACGCGACAAATATTTTGTCTCAGAAATGCGTTCTATCTAGGCTTAAGTGCAAGCCTGTCGCGTTAGTAATAATCCGACAAGTTGGGATCGTATCCACAGGGATCAATAATTGTCACTTTTGTAGGAATAGTTATTTAACCTTGAAATGACTCCTCCAAAGAAATGAAAAGATAATTGATGCTTGTAAATTTCCAATTGGTGATAAAATAGAATGTGCACAAAAATATTAAAAATTGTAAAGAAATTAGATTTGAAAATGAGAGAAAATAGGGTGGAGTACGATCCCTCAAACCTTAACGAATTACCGTATAGAATATTAGAATTGTAAATTGAAATTGTTGACTAAATCCAATCTTTATAGATCCTAAGAATTACATATATGAAGGAACTAGCCCGCATCATATGAAATCAAAGGTAAATACAAAGTGGTGAATGGACAATTACACTTGCATAGTGTTCTTAAACATCCCAAGTACCTAGGGCAATAGAGATTAAAAGATCGGCTATGTTCGTATAATTTCCATACACGATTCGGTCAATATTTAATTTACCCTATATTTTCTACATAGGTAATTTACCTCGGAATGAGTTCATGTACCTTAACCCTTGAGGATTTAGCTAGACATGGTTTTACTAGAAAACAAATTCATACATGGAATTATGGATCTAACAAACATTGGTAATAATTTGCAAAATAATTGAGAATTGAATTGAAAATAAAGTAGAGAACAAATAAGAGAATGGAAATCTTATACTTGTATCCAGCAACAGGAAAAACAACTGAACTTGAATCCAGAAAACTTCTTCTTTCTCAACCTTACAAACCAGGGTTTATGAAACTTCTAGCAAAGAAACCTAAAAAACTCTCTATAAGATCTGATTCTCTCTCTCTAATTCGACTCCCCTTTTGGAATGAGGTAGGGCTTGGTCTTTTATAGCACCAACTAGCACAAATTTGACAGCTAAAATCGATGAGTTGTGCAAGATTCTCTAAGATATGCACCGCTTTAGCTGCATAATTAATGCCAGGAATTCGTACAACCGGACCGGTCCGGATACCATCGGATCGGTCCATTTTTCAGCAATCGGATCGGTTCTTTTTTATTCCACTGGATCGATCTGTATCCCGTCGGATCGGTTTTTCTTTCATCGGTTTGATATCAATCCGGGGTCTACTATAATTGTGACATTTCGGATCGGTCCGACATATACCGGATCGGTCCGATTTTCTTTAATGTTGACTTTTTCTTTCCATCTTTGACCGGCCATAACTTTTGATCTCAAGCTCCGATTTGAGTGTCGTTTCTTCCGATGCTCTTGTGAAATCAAGATCTTCAACTTTCCTTTAGGCGTCGAATCCAAAATCTGAGTATAAATGTACGCTTTTTCCCTTTGACTTTTCTTCCTTTGTTCTTTTTCATTTCTTCTGGTTTCTTTCTCTCTTTCTTGCATGAAATTCCTGTAAAATCCATCAGAAATACACGAAACTCGGGGCACTTGTTAGAAATAGTCAATGGCAGTGATATGGAATAAAAACGATTCAATTACTTTGTTCGAGATATCAAAACCACTAACTTAAGGGGCTAAATTTAGAAGAATTTATGCTTGGTCAGTAAGCAAGGTAGTTAGAGATGGCTCTTCCTTTTATGTATTTCTGTATGATGTACACAATATTTAACTCGACTAATAGCATAAACAATTGAGCCATTCGGCTAGACAGGGCAGATCTTTAGAGCAGGTATTTGATAGGATCTATTTGGGACACAAGTCTTATGGGAAAAGCGATCATGTAGTGCCATAAGTTTTGAGTGACTTAGACAAGGCAAGGGCAACACATGCTTTATCTAAATCAGTGTAGTTGACTTTGTACCCGACCAATTTGTAATTGTCATAGTAGATGGCCCTTTATTTGTAGGATTATTCAAGGTATTGGACTAGCAAAGACCCAGGTGCGGTGTATGTTATGGTCAAGTATAGGAGTAGAGGGAGACCAAACTATAGTGCCATGAGTACTAGAGGCCGGGTAAGGTACAACTTTATTCGATCAAAGTCATCCTAATAGGCCTTATTCCAGACTTTGGTGGAATCCTTTCAGAGGAGTTTGAAGATGGGTTCACAAATATAAGTCAATTGGCTGATGAATCGGCTGATATACTGTAATTTTCCCCAAAATACCCAAACTTCCTTCTCCATTTGGGGTGGTGGAATTTCTAATATGGATTTCAGTTTGGCAGGATCTGCTTCAATCCCCTTATTACTAACCATGAATCCCAAAAGATTTCCTTTGGGTATGCCGAAAATGCAATTCTGCAAGTTAAGTCGCATATGGTATCACCCTAGCCGTTAGAAGAACTTCTAGAGGGAAGGAACTTGACCTTCTCGAGTCTTAGATTTAATGATCATATCAACGTCGAACTCGACCTCTATGTGTGTCAGGTAATTCAAGATGGTTATGGTAGCCCTTTAGTAGGTAGCCCTTGCATTTTTAGACTGAATGGCATAACTCCAACGTGTCACGAATGCGATTTTTTCGTGATGATCAGGGTGCATCTTGATCTGATTTTATTCATCAAACCCATTGACGAATGACTTGAGAGCATGACTGGTCGTGTTGTCCATGATCATGTCGTATTGGTTAGTGGGTAATCATCTTTCGGAGATGCTTTGTTTAAATACCGATAGTCAACACGCATGCGGACTTTTCCTCCTATTTTTAGCTTTTTTATAATATTAGCTAGCCATATGGGATATTCGATCACCTGGATGAAGCCTACATTCAACTATTTGATCACCTCTTCTTTAACCTTGAGCAACCATTCGGTGCGGAGATTTTGTAATTTCAATTTGACCGATTTACATTCTAGGAGAGTTAGAATCTCGTTCTGAGCTATCTCAGAATCAAAGTTGGGCATGTCGTTGTAGGTTCATACGATGATGTCCATAAATTCCTTCAACAGTTCTTCGAGTTACGCATGCTCATGCTCATCAAGGGGTTGACCCTATACTAATCTCGCGTTGTTGGCTACCAAAACCGAGATTAATAACAATAGTTTCATCCTCATTAATTTCACCGCGGTTATGTTATTTTTTATTGAACTTATTAAGATCAGTTAAGAATTGTTCATTTTCAAAATCATCATCATTAAAAGTTTGATTAAAGTCAAGCAAATTAATGTAACGCATAGTAAGATACTCAAAATCTTCGTTTATTTCACTTTTACAAAAAACAGTGTTGAGAATCTTGTCAAAGGACGTCTCAATTACATTGTTATAAAAAAAAGGTAGGAACAGCAAAAGATGAAGAGATAGGATAAACATCTGGGTTGGGTTATATTTTAACAGGTGGAACTAGTATAAAATTCTAGATGAGGAGGGGTTCATCAACGACCTTGATTAGAGCGGACGAGTCCGACGACGTAGCACTTGAGTGGATCATGTAGAGTGTCAACCCCAATATCTGCAGATTGAATGAGTCCTCAGAGTCACTTCCCTCAAAAACCTTAGCAAACGCTATGTCTTTCTCAACGAGTGGATGCACATGATGCTGGGAGTCTTTGACCCAGCAGTAACTGTCTTAAAAGGAGATCTACATCCCTAGTTTCATCTTCTTATCCACATGATCATACTATGGTTTGAGAAAGCCACAAAAGGGAAAATCTTTTCCTTCCTTGATGAATCTCCCATTAAAGGAATCCCTTAAAATAGTCTTGGTACTTTCTAAACTTCTCTTCAATCGGGGTTGGAGGAGCATTATGATTTCCTATGATGATGGTTGATAATCTAGGCCACATGGAGGAACGGCCTTCTTCAGGACTATGGGTTCCAATATCCCCTATTGGCATCGTCGCAGCCCCAGTCCGGGAATGAAGTTCATATGAACATTTGTATCACGTTGACATTACCGTGTGGGATGATCTCTGGACAGACTCGATCTTTGAAATCATCCTCTGCTGGGAGTGGAAGTGGTTTAACTCGAAAGCTAAAAAGTATTACGTCACTCTTCACATTTTGTACTTCTAGTATCGGGTTAGTGATGCTTACATTCCCAGTATTATCATCGTCTCCTAAGATGGTGATGAATTATCACTTAGTGAAGAACTTCAGTTTCTAGTGGAGAGAGGAAGATACCCCCTTGATGTTGTGAAGCCACGATCGACCAAGCAATAGATTAAAACAAACAGGTATGTCGATAACTTGGAATTCGGTAATGGGATTCATGGGGCATCCCCTATTATGAGTGTAATGGATCCCATTACCTCTCGATGAGTGATATCATAATCACCCACTGTGGCAAAAGTTGGATCAAGGTCACTTAGTTTCAAACCCAGGCAATTAAAGGTTCTTAACGGTAAAACATTGAGTGTTGATCCGTTATCGATGAGTAAGAGTGGGACTATCTTCCTAATTACCTCAACGGAGATGTTGAGAGCATATTTATGATTAGGATTAAATTTTAGGATCTCTTCTTCATATAAAGAAAGAAATCTAGTAGAGGTTAGGTACCTCAATAGGTTCACGGCTTCTTCTGGAGTGGTGGAATGAGGGACTGTGGGATCGATAAGCAACTTTATCAAAGCGTTTTGATGTAGTTGGGAAGACATAAGAGTCCCCATAAGGTGATGTTTGCCTGTGTTTTCTTAAGTTGGTCTAGGATCCTGCTTTCCTAAATGGTTATTTCTATCATGGGGAGTTCTTCAATAACTCCCTTTCCTTTATCTATTCCCATGGATTGAGGATTCAAATTCTGGTAGTGTTTCCTAGATCTTGTAGTGTTGGTAATATTGTCCTCCCATCATTGCTTGAATATGGGGTAATAATTTTTTTGATCCTCTTCAGACGGTCGGTTGGTCATAGTGGACGCTTTCTCCCTCCACCTTGCTATGAAATTACTGACAGTTTCTACGGAGTTATGCTTGATAATTTCTAGATCACTGTGTGTAACCTCCAACTCCTCGTTGTATTTGTAATGCAACATGAATTCGTGGGAAACATCTTCCTAACTAAGAATTATGGATTCCTCAAGGATAAAAACCAATGAAGAGCGTTGTCCTTCAAAGCCTATTCGAACATTTGGGTCATTATTCCCTTAGAGGCACCCAGTAGAGTCATGGCTTGATGATAGCTTCGAACATGAATAATTAGGGTCTCTCTGCCTCCGAACTTCTCAACATTAGGCATCTTGAACTTTTTTGATAACCTTGCTTTAGTGTAGGAATACATATGGGTATAATCTATGTAGTTACAGAAGATGCGGACCTAGTCAAACTTCTTAGTTAACAGATTAAGGTCCTCATTGACCTTTTTTAACTGTTCTTCCTTCGAATCGACAGTTACTAGAAGGTTAGCCCCTGGCTGGGCAAGATTCGGCATAGGGAGCTGAGCTGGTGGTGCCCCATTAGCAGGAGGGGATGTGGAGCGTGCTGAGGTGCGAGTGGACCCATAGCACGAGGAAAGAGGACCTTGAGCTCCTCGAGAATATGGAACCAATTTTTTTACATCTCGTGAACCTCGGTCTGAAGATTATCAACTTTGGCAGTAAGGTTGACTAGGACTGTCATCAAATCAGGTTGCACATTCGGTGCTTAGTCAGTGTTCTCCATGGAGGGTTGGTCAAGGTAGATTTCAGACTCGGAGGAAGTAGCAGGAGCACTGACGGAGCCTCGTAGCGGTCTGACGGAAGATCAAAGCCAATAGGGATCCAAGGCAAGGGTCTGATATGCGATCGACCTGAGAAACAAAATGACTCGAATTTATTTTTGAAATTAAAAGGGAAAAATTATTTTCATTGAAGAAAAGGAAAATGTTTAGACTTTTTTGGGGGAGGACAAAATGTTTTTGGTATATTTTGATAAAAGTAGGGAAAATGTTTTTGACATTTATGCTAAAAAGGAAGAAAAATATTTTTGGTATTTCAGATAAAAGGAGGGAGGAAAAATGTTTTAGACACTTTTGGTAAAGAAGGAGGGAAAAACGAGAGAAGAGTCTCAGCATGATTATTATTATGTTTATATTTTTACTTGTATTAGGTTTACCTAAATGCAAAAAATGTCAGACGGAACCCGAGCCTGGGAAAATTGGGTTTGAAACATATGTAAAATATGGTTTGAATTGTTGCCAGGTTCATGGACAGGGTCCCATTTTAAAAAATGAGAAATTTTGCATGAAAAATTGGGCGGCATGTCTACCCGGCATTTTAGTAGAGTTTTGTGTAGTAATAGGCAAAATAAATATGAGTGCTCTAGGTCTGACACCTATATGAGGGTATGAAATTATTGGGTTAGTGGAAAGTTTCCCCCTTTGGCATGAATTCCATGATATACTTCTTGCTTTTAAGGGAAATTGGTACGTGTGAACAATCCATTTGATTACCCGAGTGTAAGTGAATTGCTTCACTATATACCTCATGGGAACAGTACATGTGAGAGTGAATTATATATACCCGACGTAAGTGAACGAGTTACCTTCTATATACCTCCCGTCGTGAGTTCGATCAAGCAGTACGATGCAGAGGGAATCGTTCGATATACGTCAAAGGTACTAAGCCAATGGAAGGTTAGAGTAATATTTCTTGGGATAACTACGACTTGCCGGACTAGAGTCCATCACAAAGTGACCCCCTAGTACGGGATATTTTTTTGTCAATAGCCTTCCTCTTGGTGATTGTAGTGTGCAGAAATGTATGAATCTTGATTAGTATAGTATGGAGAGAGTATTTTATTTTGCATGATGAGCACTATACTAAGAGGGGAGAATATACAAGTATCACGAAAAGTAAATTTATCATAGAGCATAAAGATTACACTAAGGATGGATACGTGAGAGTGAGTGGGGTGTGAATATCTATAAGTGAGTGTGTGGTAGTGAATTTAAGCATGGATCAACTATAAGTGGTGTGTGATATGTACAAGTGAGAATGAATATATTTAAGTGTGATAAGTGGAGGTGTGTGCTAGTGAAGCCTAATCAAGGATATTTTAAGTGGTGTGTGAAACATCTGGATATAAGTGACCCTATAGTGTGAGGTGTAAATGGAGAGTATTTACAAGTGTGTGAAGTGAAAAGTGAGTGAGAGGTGATATAAACATAAGGTAGATGTATATAATAAGTAATAGAGGAGATAAGGTAACATACAGGTAGGTGTATACACACATAAGCAAAAATAATAACACCCATGCAAATAGAGTCTAGCCCTCTTAAGTTTGATCCCCAGCAGAGTCGCCACTGTGGCCATCCCTGGGAGATCTATTACATCCCGTGTGGGGGTTTTGGTGCTTTCAGCTCTTACGCGTGAGTACATGGGGGAGAGGAGATAAAGGTATTGCTCCCTTCCTCGGGGAGCTTCGATCATCATCGATGTTGGAGTGATGTAAAGAGATAGAGTCGCTGACCTATTTTGCACAAAATAGGCAAAAGAATATGTTGTCGCCTCGAGAGAACGGTATCAAAGACAAACTGATGCTTGCGAAACCAATTAGTTCAGAGGTTTAGTGGCTAAGTAACCGAATAGGAAGGTGTTAGGCACCCATCCCGCCCTTTCGATTTCTCATGGAGTTATGTTATTATTCTCCTTAATTTCTTCGTGAAGTGTGTGTGTGTATATATATAAGTGGAGATCGGAATCGCTCGACTCGCATCATGGGAAAATACGAAGTGTGGTCATCCATAGGAGCGTTTCCAAAATAGTAATTAAAAATAGGGAGCCTGAAAAATAAGTCCTATTTATACAAGACATTTTCTAATAGGTCCTATTTATACATACGGTGAATATTCATTATATGTTTACAAATAGGACCTATTGAACCAAAAATCTTTTTTCATGGGACCTGTTGAAGCAAAAAAAAAATTATAGGACCTATTGAACTACATACTTAGTAAATGGGACTAATTGGTAAAACAAAACCTTAAAAATATGATGTGTGCGCTTATTAAGATATCAATCGTTACGATGAAATGATAAGATGTGTTAAATAAGATGCAAATATGAATCACATATATAATAATGTATGAATAAAATAGGAAAAAGTGGAAAGTAAGAAAATAGGGCTCAAGTCTTAGGTTTTAGCCCGAGACGTCTACGTAGCCTATAAGGTTATCAAAGTTCATGTAGTTTGCATGCGATACGAGGGTGGGGTTTATCCCATAAATTCAAACGGGGATTTTATTATATGTGTGTGTTTAAAAAAAGGTGTTTTAGTTTTGAGAAAATATAGTGAAGAATCCCGTTTGTAATTTATAGGTGTAACCCTCTTTTTCTTATTTTGGGTTTTTTATTAGAAAATATATTATGTGCAATACTACTAATAAAGGATTGGATATTAATATGTGTATGATCTAATGTTAAAACTAAATTAAGAACTTATATAACTAATGAAAAAATAAAGAAATTTAAAGAGAGATAAGAATGTTTAGACCTTTTTTAAAGACTTGGAGATTGATCTTGATTATTGATGAGCTTCCTTGCAAGTGGGTGAGGAATTTAGGGGAAGTTTTCTAAATTGGTTATGAAAGTGATGGAAATTAAAGGTGGATAGAGGTTTCAAACAGGGAAACTTCGCTGACTTTAGAAGAATGTTGTTGAGCGCACTGAAGTTAATGTTTCTAAGGTGACTTTTAAAGTGAGCTCATGCTCTCCTCATGTAGGGTCAAAGGACTGTCGATCGTCATTGCCTTTATCCTTCCTATCGATTGATAACCCTAAACACACTACCGATAGCCAGGGAAATGGACCTGCCTTTTGGCAGTCTCGTGCAGATTTTTAAGAAAAATGATCAAAAAACGCAATTTGTAAGTCCAAATCACTCATAGGGAATACCATTGGAAAAGTTATTCGGATAACTTTGATAATCCTTGGGTATATCCCTGGTTCGAGAGTTGACTTTGGGCCAAACGGGGCTCGAAAGCCCCAATCGATCCTTCGGACAAGAGATCGCCGGATGACGATGGATCGATTGTCCAAACTGTAAGTCTGAATCACACACGGAGTGGACTATTAGAAATATTATGCAAGAAACTTTGATGTTACAAAGATCGTCGCTCAGTTTGGAGAGTTGACTTTAGTCAAACGGGCTAAAAGCGACCAATGACCTTTCGAAGGAAAATGGGTCGTACGTCTATACCGTAAAGTTGATTCATTCACGGGGTAGACCATTGGAAAGGGTATTCAGTATCCTTTGAAGATACATTCTGTCTCATTCAAAATAAACATTTTTCTTTGGTCAAACAGAGCCTAAGAGCGCCCGGTGGCCTCCGATTCAATTTTTGGGAGAAAATAAATTATTTGTCCGAACCGTTATGCTGTTTTGCAGATGGGGAAGACCGTTAGAAAGGATATTCATTTCCCTTCAAAGATTAATTAAGATTTCTCTCTGATGATGAAGTTGATTAGGGTTCAATTAGGGCCCGGGAGCGTCCAGTGGACTCCAAATCGATTTTCAGCAGTAAAACGGATTGTTCGTCCGAACCATTTTGTCGATTTATTAATGGGGCAGAATGTTGGAAAGTGGATTCAGTGACCTTTAAAGATTCATTGAGTTTTTTCTATGACGATGAAGTTAAACGGGGTCTAGGATCGCTCGATGGCCTCTAGATCGATACTCGGAGTATGACCTAGGGTTTATGGTAAATGGGGAGGTGCTACCTAAGGTGAGACTTAGGGGGGTTATAGAATGTGGTGTCTATAGATAACTTGCGAATTTATATTGTTTATCTTCCATGTAAAAATGATAAGACATTCAACCTAGAATCTGAGGGGTTTTGGACTAGCCTCCATCCGTTTGATAATTTTTGAAAATTTATTTATCAAAGAGATTAGCCCGTAACTATCTATTATTTTTTGTGCAATAGGGTGTGTTCATAGAGATTTTTTCTATATGCAAAAAGGTGATGCAACTCAGTGATCGGTGGATCTCTTTTTATTACCACGAATCACGATATACCGGGTTGCTTGGACTGAACAACCTTTAAGGTATGTGTGAAACCACTTTAAACTAATACTGAATAGATGTGAAAGTCTTAGATATACCCCAGTAATGAACAAAATTCAAACATTCCTTGCCACTGAGACTTTGGGATCCATAGAGAAGTTGCCCTATATACTAGAAGGGTGGACAAAAACTGGGAGAATATTCATTGGGGACCAGCCTTTCGATTGTCAACTTTTAGCCTTGAGAGTATAAGGTTCAAATAACATGAAAATCAAGACTAAGAGTATAAGGTTCAAACAATATGAAAATTAAGATTGTGTAGTGTATGATGCAAACTGGTAATATTTATTTTTACATACTTTGATGTTTATTTTATCGGGAGGTCCTTCGTGTGTAACTACATATTTGGAAGAATGTGCAATGTTGTTCATAGGGACCTAAGCACATATTTACATTTTGAGGAACTCTAAAACTAAGGTCGCTAAACAAATTTAAAATTTGCATAAATTAGTCATGCGAGAGAGCGATATTAAGCATAGTAGAAATGAAGCATAAGGATTGTTTCGTTCTCTCAATTTATCCCTAGCGGAGTTGCGAGCTGTGATGTGTCCGAGGAGGAACTTTCTTAGTTAACGGTGGGCTTAGGAGTGCTTATATCCCGGTCCATCGTGTCCCCTCGAGGTCAGTATCGATTCGACGTGGGTCGATTATGTTCCCCTAGAAGTTGCTTGACACTATATCCAGTTTTTGATACACTCCCTAGTTTTAATCTTGAGCCTAAGTGTGTATTCGTGCAAGGGGTTGTTGGTTGTTCAGATTTACCAATTTATTTTATATAAAAATAAACAAAATGTTCGAGTAATCCCTTCTGGGTTAATCCTAAGTCATGTTTAAGTCTGTAATTGTCTAGACATTCTTATTGTGGGGTTCGAGAATCGGGTTATGAGAGATGAAGGTGTTAGTCACCCAACTTGTTCTTTATGTTTCCTTAATTATATGCTTATTATCGCTCTTTACATTATTTGATTACTTTTTAGTTTATTTTAGAACATGTTTAGAGACCTTAGTTTGATAATCTCTTTAAACATAAATATATGCTTAGGTATGAAAACAGTATTAGTGAGAGGTGTAGGAACGTCACTTAAATTGATGGGAAAAGTCACAACTTGAGATAATTTGATATCTCATTCGAGATTTGAGGAGGGATATAAAGTAACTATGAGAGATGGTTACATATCTGTTGTGATAAATTTTGAGAGATATATTTTCGAGGCTTGTTATCATGAGAAGGACTCAGTTTTGTGCCTACATACTCTTTTATCTACGATATCAAAGCCTATGTAGTTCAGTTATGATTATTCTATACGTGTTTGCATAATTTATAGGGGTGCGCAGGAAATCGTGTCTTTGAGATATTATGCTATCTCTTTTGGAATTAAAAATGGATAAGAGGGATAAGAGATGGTTGCATATCGGGGGGACAGCATATCATGAGACATATTATCGAGGCTTGTGCTCACGAGTAGTACTCAGTATTGTTCCTACATACTCATGTATCCTCGAGATCAAATCCTATATAGTTGGGTTGTGATTAGTGTGTACATGTTTACACATTTGTATGGGGGTGCATGAGAGTTCGCGACTTTGAGATAATTTGATATCTCATTTATAGTATGTGAAAAAGATCATATAAGGGATTAAATATGGGAGAATCTCCGTGGGGACAATACATTAAGAGACATATTTTCTAGGTTGTGTTCACAATAAGGACGGAATGTTGTGCTTACGTACTCGTGTATCCATGAGATCAAAGCTTACGCAGTTTAGTTTTTTACGTGTCTCAACGTGATGTGTGTGTAAATGTAGGAATTAGCTTGGAGATGGGAAGAAGTTATCTATAGGACATAGAGTATGTTCTATGGAGGGTTATAATTAGAGTGTAACCAAAAGCACCGAAAAAGGGATAATTTGTTACGATTGTCTGGAAATCACTAGTCGAAAGATATTATCCTTCAGACTAGTTAGGAAGCCTAGAAGGGTAGATGTGTAAAAGATGTAATGTTTTAGGGTTAAGAAACCGAGTAAAACACCAAACCTTGGGGTTGGAGTGTACCAGAAGGAGAAGTGGGCTTAGTCTAGAGATGGAGGTATCCCTAAGAAATAATATGTCGAGAGACATATAATGAGGCTTGGGCTTTACAAGCTTAGTTTGATAGAATGCCTACGTACCCAATGAGACTTTGGATTAAAGCTAATGTAGTTCCAACAAACATGACATATTTTTGGGTGTAGACAATGTGAGACAGGGTATACAATATATAACATTACGATAATTATGGAGCCTAGTACTTAATATAGGAATTCTGTTTTGTTGGATTGATATATTTATATGTTAAAATTACGTTAATCAAAGGACGATGCTTGACAAGTATGTTCATGAAAACACATATTCGTGGGTGTCGTCATAGCTGCTTCCTCAAAGAAGCGATCGAAATAGTCCAAATTTAGACTTTGTCTTATGCAAAGTTTCGGTTTGACTCAGCTCACTGACACTTTCTAGAGAACAAAATTCAAAGAGTAGGTTTTCATGTTTGTATTTATTACTGGAAATTTAGTAACATTTATTTAACATATGCTCATGTCAATTATATAAATAAAGGTGTTGGGTTAGAAACCTTGTTTAAAATATAAACGCTGTAAAGTGGATACTCGGTCCCTTAAACGAGGGTAGGGTTGAATGCGATAAACAAATATGGGTAGTTTTTCACAATATATATAGGAAATTTAGCCGAGATTTGTGCAGAGTTTCAGTAACCTTATAGCGTGAGCCGAGTTTTTCCTAGGGGAGTGTCCCCACTTGAGGTGCCCAATTTTGTAGAGCTTTGTTTAATCGAACAGAGCTTCGTTGAGAATTATCGACTTTCGCAGAATGCACGCATAGTTTTGCCTCTATTTTTTGGAGGAAGAGAATTTTTGAAAGTATGAACTTCACATGGGGGAAGCGAATTGTTGGAAATACCAAATTTCCTTAGGGTAAAATGACTTTTTTGAAGTACAAACTTCTTCAAAACTTTTCAAAACAAGCTCGAGTATCTCGGGTGATATGCCCCAAAGTGCATCTTCCCACTCAGAGACATTAACCTCGGCCCGATTCAAAATTGAGGTGGTAGAGGCCCATAATGACCGACAGTAATATCGTCCCTCACAAGGTCGGCTCTGGAAGACGTTACGTCAACCTCATCATCAAGGCTTATATCTGGGATCAGTCATCCATCCACAACATCGGCCCAGGCCAACATTACATTGTGTCAACCGAGATCAACTAGGGACATGGGCTCAACTTGTATAGGGTCGGCCACAGCCGACGTTGCCAGCATCACCTCAAATAAGCCTTGCATATGACCATAAACGCATGGTGTCGGCCTCGCCCAACATTACGAGTATCATTTGAGACCAGAAAAAGACTTATAAGATCAATCAATAAGCACCATGTCATCATCATCTTCGGCAGACGTTACACCTCATACCCAACCTCGGTCGGACGTCATGGACGAGGTCTTCATGGAATATTGATCTCTGACAAGTCAAGGGTCGTACTCCACCAACCTCGTACTCACCCAAGCTGAGGTTGGTGTCAAGCTAAGACAACCGAGCATTGATAAGTGTATGCAAGGGTAGGAACATGTGGACAAAATCAGTTGTAACCATATCGATCCCCTCACGTGGGGGAATATTTCATCATCATTCTCTACATGTGACAGCGATATATATCTTCATTAGATTGGCTAGATCAACACACATGCATGTGGGGTACATTACACCCTCCACACACTATATATACTTGTCTTCTCCTACCTTGAGAAGGATCCAAAATTACAACCCTAGCTGAAACTCTGTCAATTTACATAGTAGAGAGAGAAAGCTTGAGAGACTGTATTCATGGACGTTAGTGCCTTATTTTAGTGACTTTACTCACTCACTTGCACAGTGGACGTAGGCCTAATTGGATGAACCACTTAAACATTTGTGTTCATCCTCTTCTCCTCATCTCTATCTCTTATACTTGTATATTCTTGAGCTGCCATTGTTACCACTAATTTGAGCTTACGAACACCTTGAAGCGTGGTGCTATTTCCATCATCATCATTTTGGCGTCATCTGTGGGAAGGAGAAGCTGTATCTTCCTCCTTTTCTGCTTAACCTCATCGAAAACTCTGGTGGTGAACTAGGACCCACCCCTTGCGTGGAGCTGTTTCACCATTGAAAGTGGTCCTTTAAGGTATTAAGCTCATCTACTTCACAAGCTCTTTAGTTTTAATGTATGGCAACAGAATTGCCACCACCTCTTCCACCACCTGGTGCTGGAGGACCTAGTTCCAGCCAGGCACCACCCCAGTCCGAAATGGGTGAGGTGGCAGCAGCCTTGAGGTCTTTGGATGCAAAGCAACAAGTAATGATGGATAAGTTTGCACAACTCAGTCAAAATATGATGAGACCACCGGGGGTCTCACCGGAGATGATTACTCCGGCAGCTGCTCAACCCCAACTTGAGGCCAGGGGACCACCCCAGGCACCACGAAAATACCAACCAACACCTCAACGGAGGATGGATGTTGCTGACCCTAGGCGTTTGCATCTAAGGAGGCAAGGACACCCTTGCCCTGAGGATAGGTACGATGATATAGAAGCAGAAGACGCTCTAGAAGATTATTGGGAGCCATATGAGGTTTCAGATAACACAGTGCATCCTATCTAGAAAAGCTAAGGTTGTGGAGGCAGAAGAGGTGAAGGTTCCCAACAAAGAGGATAAACTTTCAATCGATTGAGTAGAGGGTCGTCCTTTGAAATGTTCAACCCAGTAAATGACCTGAGGCAGAGGTTATCGAGGTCACGAAGTGCCGCTGGCTCCCAAAGGGGAGATGGGGAACATCGATCTCATCATGGCCGACCCCATCAGGGCCGAGACAGGGATCAAGAAGAGTCAATAGCCAACGTTGTGCAGTGGCTTGGGAACCCTCAGCTCACCCCTTGGAGGTGGTTGGAGACAACCTCTGTTAGGCCGATGTTGCAAGACCATGGAATGATTCCATCCAATGCCTTGAAGAGAGGATAGGAGACCTCATCAAAAGCCGAGACCCATTACAAAGAGGTTTCTTAGAGGGCTCTCCATTCGTGGCTAAGATAGTAAGATCCCTAACCCCTGCCAAGTTTAAACCACCTACGGTGTCTCCCAAGTATGATGGTAGTACCAACCCTGTACATCATATTGAGATGTACCAGTCGGCGGCGGACATTTACTCAATACCAGATGAGATAAAGTGTTGGGCCTTCTCCGGGACTTTGACGGGAGCTGCACACATCTGGTTTACCTCTCTTCTAAAGAACTCAATAGAGAACTTTAATGGTTTGGCTGAACGGTTCATCCATAAATTCTATTTTGGGGTAAGACCTCAAAAGAAGACCACTCATTTGTTATATGTCAAATAAGGGAAGAATGAGAATCTAAGAGACTACATTGCAAGATTCAACAAAGAAAAACTAGAGGTTGAAGATTATAAAGAGAACATAGATATGACCGCTCTCATAGGAGGTCTCCAGAAAGGGAAGTTATTGTGGAAACTTGCATAATACCCTCCCAAGTCTATGATAGAGTTGTTGGCAACTGCAGGTAAGGTTATGAACGCTGAAGAGGCCATGGCCGCAAAGTATGAGAATGAGAACGACAGTGGCAGTGAGAAGTTTCAAAGAAATAAGGATAGAAAGAAGAGGTCATCTGACGACAAGTTTGCATGCTATACCCCTCTAACTGTGAGCTACGAACACATCCTCAATGAGATCAAGAATGATCGGTCTCTGAGATGGCCAGAAAAGCTGAAGGCTCCTCTGCATAAGAGGAACAAGAACTTGTGTTACGAGTTCCACCAAGACCATAGCCATGTGACAAACAAGTGCTTCACCTCAAAGGATGATATCGAGAAGATGTTGAAATCCAAAAAGTTGAGGAAGTATGTTGATGGCAAGGATCTTAAGAGGGGAAGAGATAACCCGAAAAAGAAGAAAAATGATAGATGTTATGATAATACTCCAGCAAGAAGAGATGATGACTCGGATGATGATGATGATGAAGACGATTCATACCTCCCACCAAAATATAACAATGCCCCAGTGAAGAGGGTTGGTATGATTTCCTTCGGTGTTATCACCATATGAGGAGGACTTGCAAGGGGTGGCTCTGAAGTGGCTGATCGAAAAGCTCATGTGGAAGAGGCCAAGTCAGTGGCTAAAGTAGAGGTGGTAAATTTGCCGTCTTCAGAGACAAAGCAGAAGAGAAAGAAAGTGGATATGGACACTCTTATAGTAGAGTTCTCCCGGCTCAACTTCAAAGGCATCTTAGCTCCGCATGATGATCCTTTGGTAATTACAATAAGAGTGCATGGATGCGAGGTACAGAGAATTCTTGTAGAAGGAGGAAGTTCAACAGATGTGATGTTTTAGCCTTGTTTCAAAAGCCTAGGCCTTAACAGAGCTAGGCTGGTACCCTATCATCATCCGATAATGGGATTCAGCGGAGAAAAAGTCCATCCATTGGGCATGTATGAGATGGACGTGCGAATGGGAGATGAGCGGCCTAAGAGGTTGACCCGAAAGATCAATTTTTTCCTTATGGATGAAAACGTCTTCTCAGCCTATAACATCATTATAGGAAGAGTATCCCTTAAGGAGTTTGAGTCTGTGCCATCGACGGTCCACCAGATACTAAAATTCCCAACCCCCTATGGGGTAGGGAAAGTACAGGGTGACCAGACCATAGCACGAGAATGCTACTTCAACTCAGCCGAAGAGAGAGAGGCCCATAAGAGAGCAACCACCACGTATAACATTGATACACTTGACCCTAGAAATGAAACAAAGTTGAAGAAAGGAGAGGCCGCGGAAGAGGTAGAATCCATATTCCTCAATGAGGATGAATAAAAAAAAACCGTCCAGGTTGGCAAGGCCTTAAAAGTGCAGATAAAGGAAGAGCTGATAAATTTCTTGAGTGAGGTAGAGTGTCTTCACTTGGAGCCACGCAGACATGCCTGGCATCGACCTGTAGGTTATATGACACAAACTTAATGTGGCAGAAGATGCTAGGCCAAGAAAACAAAGATGAAGAGTTTACTCTAGGGAGAAGTATGAGGTCATTAGATAAGAGGTCAGGAAATTAGAAGAGGCAGAATTCATCAGGGAGCTTATATACCCAGAGTGGTTATCAAATTCCGTCATTGTGCCCAAGGCCAATGGAAAATGGAGGATGTGCATAGATTTCACCGACCTGAACAAGTCTTTCCCCAAATACAGTTATCCCTTACTTCAGATCGATCAGATGGTAGATGCCACGGCAGAGTATGAGCTCATGATCTTCATGGATGCGTATTCTGGGTATAACCAGATCTTCATGTATGCTAAAGACTCAGAGAAGATATCCTTCATCACCAACAAGGGGATATATTGCTGTAAGGTTATACCATTCGGATTGAAAAATATAGGGGCAACTTATCAACGTCTTGTGAATAAGATGTTTGAAAATTAAATAGGCAAGACTATGGAGGTGTATGTAGACGATATGTTAACGAAGAGCTTAAAGTCCTGGACTCACGTGACAGACCTAGAAAAGACTTTCGATACCATGGACATGTATAGAATGAAACTCAACCTCGTAAAATGCGTCTTCGGAGTAGAAGATGGAAAATTTCTTGGATTCATTATCAATCAGAGGGGAATATAGGTGGACCCTAAGAAGATCAAGGCTTTGCTCGACATGAAGACACCAAGAAGTATCAAGGACGTTCAGAGGCTCACTGGAAGAGTAGATGCACTCAACAAATTTGTTTCTAGAGAAACGGACAAGTGTCTTTCGTTCTTTAAGGTGATTAGAAAGGCCTTCGAATGGAACAAAGAGTGTGATGAGGATTTTAATTAGCTCAAGTCCTACCTCGGATCTCTCCTGCTTTTATCTCGACCCATAGTGGAAGAAAAGTTATATATTTATCTAGCAGTCTCTGAGTCAGCTATAAGTGCGGCCATAGTACGGGAAGATGTTGGGTGCAAACGCCTATATTCTTCAATAGTAAGACCCTTCAGGGGTCTGAATAAAACTATCCTCGAATGGAGAAATTAGCCTATGCTTTGATACACGCTTCTAGGAGAGATGAAACCCTATTTTCAAGCACACTCTATCGTTATCCTCACTGACTACCTATTAAGGCAGGTCCTCCACAAGCCTGAGAAGTCACGCACATTGATGACCTGGGCCATTGAGTTTGGAGAGTATGACCTTACTTATCAACCCAGGGTGGCCATTAAAGGGCAAGCACTTGCAAATTTTATTGTTGAGTTCACATGGGAAGAGATCGAAGTAGAGAACAGCCCAGTGATCGCAGAGGGGCCAAATCGTAACATCTTCCAAGACCCGAAAGAGGTTGTGGATAATAGAGACAAAAATGGATTGGTCGAGAATGAGGAAGACAAGTACCTCTTCAAGCAAGGAAACCTGTCAGAGGGTAGCTTCTCGTCGAATGAAGACGTTTGGAACCTCTTCGTTAATGGGTCTTCTTGCGAAAGTGGAAGCGGTGCAGGGCTGATACTCTTAGCTCCGGATGGTACCAACGTGGAATATACATTAAGGTTCAACTTCAAGGCATCAAATAACGAGTTAGAATATGAGGTCATGATAGCAGGCCTCTTCTTGGCAAAGACCCTTAGAGTTGGTCGACTCCTACTTCACAATGACTCGAGGTTAGTTGTCAACCAAGTGTTTGGAGTTTATGAGGCCAAGGATGAAAGGATGGATAGATACATGAAGAGGGTAAGAATGATGCTAGAAGGTTTTGAAGAGGTAAGGATGAAGAGGGTACCTCGATAAAACAACAGTCACGCAGATGCACTAGCAAGGTTGGCTTCAGTAACAAGGACAGACATCAGGAGGACAGTACCAGTCGAGATCCTGCTCAAATCGACCATTAAGGAAGAGGAGGTTATCATCCCTTGCCTTAACTTGAATCTAGGGGACTCATAGATGGAACCCTCATCAGATATATTAAAGAGGGAGAACTGTCGGAATCAAAGCTAGAGAGGAGGAAACTAAGGTACCGAGCTGTAAAGTTCTCAATAATAGGAGATGTCCTATATAAGAAAGGATTTTTGTTACCCCTACTCAAATGCGTTCATCCTACAGAGGTTCCCTGTGTCCTACAGGAGGTACACGAGGGTTCTTGCTCCAGTCACATAGGAGGAGGACCTTTGGCCAAGAGGATTATCACCCAGGAATACTGGTGGTCGACCTTGGCCAAGGGTGCTGCAGCCTACGTGAAGAGGTGTGATAAATACCAAAGATTATCCACTATCCTCCATCAACCTCGTCAGCCTATGACGTCTATCAGTTCCCCTTGGACATTTGCAGTATGGGGGATTAACTTGGTGGGTTCCTTGCCAAGGGCTGTAAATAATTATCGATTTTTGATAGTATCGATTGACTATTTTTTTAAATAGGTGGAGGCTGAGTCGATGATGATGATCATAGAACAGAAGACCTTCCAATTTATCTGGAAGAGTATCATATGTAGACATGGCCTCCCTAACACCCTCATCTCAGACAACGGAACCCAGTTCAAAAATTCTTCCTTGGAAAAGTATTGCGAAAGAGTTAGGATTAGGAAGTTTTTCTCTTCTCCTGGTCGACCTCAGGCAAACGGTCAGACCGAAGTCATGAACAGAATAATCCTCGATGGGATTAAGAATAGGTTATAAAAAGCTAAGGGGAGATAGACCGAGGAAGTTTATGCTGTGTTAAGGGCCTACAGAACAACGGCTAGGACACCAATGGGGGAGACCCCATTTATGTTGGCACATGGCTTAGAAGCCATCATACCAACAGAGGTAGGACTCCCCATTCACAGGGTTCAGACCTACGACCCTGAGAAGACTTGACCTAGATTTGATTGAGGAGAGAAAGGAAGACACCGAGATCAGACAGGCAGCCTACCAGTAGAGAATAGCAAAGTTCTACAATCAAAGGGTGAAATCAAGACCCATAGCTGTAGGAGACCTAGTGCTGAAGAAGACGTTACAAAAGGCAAACAAGCTTCACCCGAATTGGCATGGCCCCTATAAAATAATCGAGGAAGTTGTACCCGGGACCTATAGGCTAGAAAACCTTAAAGGATAACCTTTCTCCAATCCATGGAATGTTGATCATCTGAAAAAAATATTACATATGATGTTGCAATGGTATCTATGTAAATGTATTAACTTTTGAAGAGACTATTAATGACAAGATCAGTTCCTGTGTCAATTATTGGCTCATTATGTTGTGGTGGAAAAATTTATGAGGGTAACATCTTAGTTTGATGACCTCAGACCTTAAAACATCATAATTTGGTGACAAAGTCTGAGGTGAACATCATACTTGGATGACCTCAGACCTTAAACATCATTTATTTGGTGAAGAATTTATGGCGGGTAACATCTTAGTTTGATGACCTCAGACCTTAAAACATCATAATTTGGTGACAAGGTCTGAGGTCAACATCATAATTGGATGACCTCAGACCTTAAACATCATTTATTTGGTGAAGAATTTATGGGGGGTTAACATCTTAGTTTGATGACCCCAGACCTTAAAACATCATAATTTGGTGGCAAGGTCTGATGTGAACATCATACTTGGATGACCTCAGACCTAAAACATCATAATTTGGTGGCAAGGTCTGAGGTGAACATCATACTTGGATGACCTCAGACCTTAAACATCATTAATTTGGTGAAAAATGCATGGGGGTTAGAGTTGGCAATTTTTGACCCGATAACTCGTTTACGGTAATAACTCGAAATGACCCGAACATGACACGATTAGCTTGTATTTAGAAGTACCCAAAACTTATATTAATATAAAAATCAACGCGGCCCAAAAATTATACGATTATCCCGAATTGCCACCCCTAATGGGGGTAACATCTTAGTTTGATGACCTCAGACCTTAAAACATCATAATTTGGTGACAAAGTCTTAGGTGAACATCATACTTGGATGACCTCAGACCTTAAACATCATTAATTTGGTGAAGAATTTATGGGGGTAACATCTTAGTTTGATGACCTTAGACCTTAAAACATCATAATTTAGTGACAAGGTCTGAGGTGAACATCATACTTGGATGACCTCAAACCTTAAAACATCATAATTTGGTGACAAGGTCTGAGGTGAACATCATACTTGGATGACCTCAGACCTTAAAACATCATAATTTGGTGGCAATGTCTAAGGTGAACAACATACTTGAATGACCTCAGACCTTAAACATCATTAATTTGGTGAAAAATTTATGGGGGTAACATCTTAGTTTAATGACCTCGGACCTTAAAACATCATAATTTGGTGACAAGGTCTAAGGTAATAACCATTAATTTGGTAAAATGTTAAAAGGTTAACATCATAGTTTAGTAATGAAGACACTGATGCAAGACATATAAAACATTCGAAGGCAAGAGAAGCAAAGTTCTCCTCAGAGAATGGTATAGCACAAAGAAGTTAGAATTACAAGTCAAAAGCTGATAGAAAATGTGTTCAGAGGTTACAGACCGATATAAATTAGAAATAAAAAATTATAGATGAGAGCTTCACAAAATACATCATAAGTGTCTGCAATCTCATGGTTAGTGGCAATGCCCCCACTTCCTTGGCCGATGTTGGTCACTTCTACCCCATCGTCCTGAGGATTAACGTCTTCAGTCCTTGTATCTTCTGGTTGAGCAGTCTTGGCAGGCGCAACACCTCCTTCCTCATTGACCTCTTGTAAGGCCTTAGAAAACTGAGGATTAGCATAGCCCGGACCAATGAAGTCTAAGGATGTCAGGCTCCCTTAATCCTTCTCTTTCGTTGCAGCCCATTTTCCATTGGCCTTAACACCCCTTTTGAGATACTCAAAGCCAAAGCTGACGAATTCGTCAGAGACCTTGTAATCCTCCAAGATCTTCTCTAAGTCGTTTTCCAGAGCAACCTTCACAGCGACGTCGACCTTGTGTTGGAGAGAGTCAGCCTGAGTCTTCAGAGTAGAGCTGTGATCATTCTTAAGCTTGCCCATGTCCTTCTCCAGTTTCTTAACATTAGCTTCAGACTTCTCTAAGGAAGCCTTCAGACCCTCCACTTCAGCACTCAGAGCAGCCTCTGTCTTCTGGGCATCTCTTCCCTTCTCAATCAGAGGGAGCTTCCTCAGGTTCCAGTCAACGAACTAGTGCATGGTGAGGAGACAATGCAAAACATGTTCAGGAGTATCAGTTGAAGATTTGATATAATTCAAAGTCGATATTATACTTCAACATAAATAGAAAAAGTCTTACCTGGATAGATCGGTGGAGAGTAAACTCGGTCAGTAGATGAGTGTCCAGAGAACGACAAAATCACTTATTGGTGTCGGTCATTACAGAGCCGATTGCGTCCAAGGCCATCAAACGCTTGCCAATAAGGCTGTCGTCGATCTTTAACTACTCCAGATGAGCAACTAACACGTCCTTAGAGGAGATGGGGATCGCGCGATCCCCCTTGAAGGTTTTTTTCTTCTGCCTCTGATCCTTAGGGGCAGGGTTATTGGACTTCCTTTTCTTTGAGGCATCAGCCCTTGAAGTGGTAGGGGGAGGAGGAGGCGCATTCAAGCATACTTTCTTAACTAGTTTTGTAAGGCTGGGGGATGCCATTTCCCAAATATCGTCTGATCTTCCTTCCGGGCACTCTGTAAAAAGAAAGGTCTGAGTTAAAAGATCAGAGACGTAGCCAAATTAGAGGTTCAACTTGCTAAAAAAATAAAGTAGCTTACGAAGCTCGGCTAGGGGACTCCCCCAAAGGCCAGTCTCAGAGAAGTAGTAGAGGGTCATCAAATTCTCTTTCTTGACCAGCAAACCATGCTCCCCCTAATCTTGAAGGTCTTTGACCTTCTGAAAGTTATTTTGGCTTAATCCAGGGTCGGCCCTGGCAGCCATTGACACCTTTCCCCACCTTAGAGGTATCCTCGGATCTAAAGATGAAGCAGGGGCACATGCACTAAATTCCCATGCCCCTGAGACAAAGAAGTATTGTGGTTTCCAGTTATGGTTCGAAGTTTGGGTAACTAGCAACATTTTCTTGGTAGACTTTCGAGCTAAAAAATGGTAGTAAATCAGATGATTCCAAGCATAGGAGGATATGTAACACCCTGTGAAGACCTGGACGGGAAGTTCTGAATGATGGACTGCCCTCCATAAGATGATAGCCCTAATCATCACCCTCCAGGCATTGGGGGAGAGTTGGGAGGGAGCCAAGTTAATATAAGACAATATGTCCCTAATTATTGAATTAATGGGAAGACAAAACCCTAACTTAAACATCTGATCATATAAGAAGATCTCACCATATCGATCGCCAAAGGCCCTCTCATCCCTTAGAGGCCTCCTAAGTTTTACGGAGGGACCTATGGAATAAAGATGCCTGAAAGTTAGGAGGTCGAGTTCGCTGACAGTGATCTCTATCTCGGCTACCTCTGAGGTGTCAACATCACTTTCGCTTCCATCATCCTTATCTCGGGCAACGTCGGCTTGGGCAGGGGTTGGAGCACCATCAGGGAACCTCTGAGTGAACGCAGCCCCTATGGAGGCCGATAAGGGAATAGCATCAAATATTGGGGGAATAGCCACACTAGGTCCTAGAATTTCAACATCGGAGGAAGAGTGAGAATTTCTAGAACTCTTTTTAGACGAGGCACGGTTGGAAACCTCGGCTTGGTCAGGGTCTTGATCGATCCTAATGGAATAATCCATGGCTTCTTGAAAGAATCCACAGACATAGTGTCTGAGGTTGACGACTCAGACATCAGAAAGGGTTCTACTGGGACCTGTGCAGGCACAGATGGATCAGGATATATCACTTTTAGAGGGGGTGGAAATATAGGTCTAAGGGGGAAGGCCGCAGCCCTACGAGCTTCCTCTTGAGCTCGCTCTATCTGCCTAATCTTTTCTAAGGTCTTCTCCCTAAGAGTGGGGAAATCTTCTAAAAACTAGTATAAAGGTCTGGGTATATAGGGATGAGATTACACTTGAGACTCAAAACCCCAAATAACAACTGGGCACGACTTAACTGGGATCAAACCTAAATTTTGAGGAATTCCAGAGCAATAACAATATCACCGAAAAAAGGCGATATCACCAGAAAACTAATAAAACCCTAACTGGAGACCTAAATATTCACCGTAAAAAGGAGAAAATGTCTATTAAAAGATGGAGATGAAGATATAAAGAGAAGATGATACCTTCTTAAGTATGAAACGAACAAGAAGTGGATCTGAAACAAAGGAATCCCAAATCGATAAGCAAAGCTCTTGGAAGAGAAATGGCAGAAAGAGAAAACTCTGGTGGGAGAAATGAAGAAGAAGGAGGAAATGGGGGGTTTTTAAACCCACAATCATTTTGGCATGTTTCCCAAGGCTCATCATTGCCTTGGGAACCCAAAGATACAAACCATAAACGCACGCCAATCACTTAAGCAAGAGACATGTGTCAAGATAGTATTGGTACACAAGAAAACTTAGCCTCGGCCTTGCAAATACCCCTCAATCACCTATTCACATAGGTAACTAAGGGCTAGGGGGTGATTGATATGCCCCAAAGTGCATCTTCCCACTCAAAGACATTATCCTCGGCCTAATTCATAATCGAGGTGGTAGAGGCCCATAATGACCGACAGTAATATCGTCCCTCACAAGATCGGCTCCGGCAGACGTTACGTCAACCTCATCATCAAGGCTTATATCTGGGATTAGGAACCCATCCATAACATCGGCCCAGGCCGACATTACATTGTGTCAACTGAGATCAACTAGGGACTTGGGCTCAACTTGTATAGGGTCGGCCACAGCCGACGTTGCCAGCATCACCTCAAATGAGACCTGCATATGACCACAAATGTATGGTATCGGCCTCGGATGACGTTATGAGTATTATTTGAGACCAACAAAATACTTATAAGGTCAATCAACAAGTACCATGTCATCATCGGCTTCGATCGACGTTACACCTCATACCCAACCTCGGTCGGACGTCCTGGCCGAGGTATTCATGGAACATTGATCTCTGACAAGTCAAGGGCCGTACTCCACTAACATCGTACTCACCCAAGCCGAGGTTGGTATCAAGCTAAGACAGCCGAGCATTGACAAGTGTATGCAAGGGTAGGAACATGTGGACAAAATCAGTTGTAACCGAATCGATCCCCTCACGTGTGGGAATATTTCATCATCATTCTCTATATGTGACAGCGACAGATGTCTTCATTATATTGGCTAGATCAACACACACATGCTCATTGCATGCATGGGGGGTACATTACACCCTCCACACACTATATATACTTGTCTTCTCCTCCCTTGAGAAGGATCTAAAATTACAACCCTAACTGAAACTCTGCCAATTTACACAGTAGAAAGAGAAAGCTTGAGAGACTGTATCCATGGCCGTCAGTGTCTTATTTCAATGACTTTACTCACTCACTTGCACAGTGGACGTAGGCCTAATTGGTTGAACCAATTAAAAACATCTGTGTTCATCCTCTTCTCCTAATCTCTATCTCTTATACTTGTATATTCTTGAGTTTCCATTGTTATCACTAATTTGAGCTTACGAACACCTTGAAGGGTGGTGCTGTTTCCAGCATCATCATCGGGCTCTCGGGACTTAAGAATGTTAGAAAAACTAATCGATGTTAGTTTTTTTGGTGATTTTTAAGGTTTGTGGGGACCTCTATTTATATAGCCCGGTGTGGGTCATTTGACCGTACGACCATCCCTACCGTTTGACTATTCGGTAATCCAGAATGCCATGGGTAGGGTGGAGGAACACGTGTATCGAGAGGGTTAGATTCATAAGGCTTTGGTAATGATTACCAGGGGTGGATAACCGTTCGGTTACAAACCCCTTTAACCATTCAGATAAAGGACCCCCATGGTGTATTTTTTACCTTTTTGTATTTGTATTTTTGTACCCAAAAGTTTTGCTCATGGTTTTTATTTTTGGTTAGGAGTATTTTTATAAATGGAAATATGGTCCTATACCTCGATTAAAAATCGAGGTTGCACAATAGATCACATTTTGGATGAAAGGTATATTGGAGACCACGCCACGTGTTTTTACAACTCTTTTTAAAACATCTTAGTAAAAAAAATTGTGTGTGTTAAACTTGTGGTTTTATTATCTTAATCTTACCTATGTAAAATCTTTAAAAAAACAAAATATAAACAAAATTAAGCAAATTTTATCAGATTTATTGTAGCGAAGGTCTCCCTTCGCTGAAGTAAAAATGGAAATATTCCTTTGGAAAAACTCTAGACAATGGCGCGCACAACTTTTTCGCTGAAGCATCACAACAATAAAGGCTCTCGCTGCAGTAATCCCTATTCTCTAGTCACCAAGTCCTTTGAAGGCTCCATCAATAATCTCTCGGCATTCTTGTGATTTGGATTATCACTGCAAGTTCACTCCAGCGAGGATTTTCCTTGCTACAGCGAAAACTGCAACAACACGTACATGTCTATAAATTAGCTTTAAATATCTTTGAGAATCTTTTAGATTTGTGTACAAAATTCACCTTTTTGGTTGTTGATTGGATATGGTAGTCCCTAAAAACTCTCCCACACATGCCCTTTGTAAGAGATGTAACCTTGTAACTTGAATTGGTATTGAGGTAACCCATTTATATGGACTACCTTACTTAAGCCATCAATGCTCTTGATTTTAAAAATATCTCTCTAACATTTCAAGATGAAAATATCATGAGAGATCTATGTGTATTTATATCTTCTTCTTTTTAAGAAGATAAGAACATAGTTGTGAAAAAGAGCAAACCCATTTTCTAAATATAGTTCATCTATCTCTCTTTTTCTTTTGTTTGCATTTAATCACCTATATTTCTTTAGGTTGATTACTATCAAAGAAGACAAAGATTTTACCAAGAACTCATTTTCAAAAATAATCTTCTCTATACACTTTGGGTATTTCTCCCAACAAGAGTATTGTGATCTTTGAGGTTCTTTTTTCAGGTTTAAATTATTTGTGAACTCCCAAGTTTTAAGACGAAGGGCCATACAACATTATTGATGTGTGTCAAGACATAAGAGATGCCGAGAACTTCTCTCAGTGCATAAATATCTCCGTTTTGCTACTAATTGGTGGAAAAAGTGTGAGGTGTGAGTTAGCGCCAATAGAATTAGCATTCATTAGTCCCATATGTAAGACTTTACCAAATTTTTAGTGAGATTATTGCATTATTCCTAGTTTTTTCCCGTTAGTGGATTTTTGTCCTCGTACATCTTGTATTATCCCATCTGAGTAATGAACGAGTGAAAGCCACCACAAGCAAAAATAATTTTGAACAAAGCGATGTTCCAAAGAAATGTATCCATTCAAAATTGAGTAACATCAAGGTTTTAATCAAATTTCTCATTGAGGAAGAAAAAAGTGTTAGTTGAAAATATCTTAAAAAGTGTTGGAAATTTTCACTATTATTGAAGCTTTGAGTCATTTGTTCTTGAATTGTTATTTTTAATTAAACTCAAGCTTCGTTTTATTCTTTTAATAGTGTTCTTTGTTTTTATTTTTCACATATGAGATATAATCTTATGTTATTGATTGATAGTATTAGTGATAATATTTTCTTGGTTATGAACACTTGTCATATATCTCATAACATTTGGTAAGTAGGCAACTTTGATCTATATTTTTCCCTATCCAAATAAAGGTCTTGGGGTTTTGTAACTATGTACTGCATATATATTTGTGAATGACAAAATCTTCTTAAAGAGTATGCTAACTTGACTCTATTTTATTGACTTCATATGCTACTTATGCTTTCATAATTCTCATTTCATGTAACTTTTCTTTGTCTACTTCCTTGACAAAAACTAAAGAAGTTTTGGGGATAAGTTCTTATAGAATGGGGGAGTTTTAATATTTAAAGGGAGACTTGAAAGTGGATTCTTATTCTAGTTAGTATAGAATTAATATCTATATCTCTTATTTATAATTATTTCATATTATGGATTTCTTCACACATTGTTATTTAGATAAAGTTTACTAGTGTGTTTCAGGAAAGAATGCTCCAATTACTTTGAAGAAATATCGAGTAGTTTTTGGGTTATAAGATTTTGTAATTTCTATCTTGTTGTGCCTTTTTTCGGGACTTATGTCATAGTTGATAGGAGTTCCACTTTGTTTCTTATAATCGTTGGTTGTTGTGTTTTTGTCAACGGAATAGCCAAAGGGTGAGATTATAAAAAGTATTCACATACTTATTTGTGCCCTCATAGGTAGTTGTTTTATTCCAATTTTTCAAAACACTTTTGGTACTTGAGTTACCTCTCCAAAAATCTTTATCAACGTTCAAGATATTAAAGTTGGTTTTATCATCCTCATAATATCATAGATCACTTTTTATATGAAAGGTATATTGGAGATTCCCTATACACACATCACATATTTTTACAAATATTTTTAAACATCACGGTAAAAAAAAATTGTGTGCGCGTAAAACTTGTGGTTTATCTGTCTTGATCTTGTTTATGTAAAAATCTTTGACATGACTAAGATAAGAAAAATTGAGTGAATTCTATTAGATTTGTTGTAGTGAAGGTATCCCTTTGTTGAAGAAAAAATGGAAGTAGTCCTTTCGAAAAACTAAGGAAAATTGTGTGAGCATATTTTTCGCTGAAGCATCACTATAACGATCATTCTTCACTGGTCGTGGAATCCTTTAAAGGCCCTGTCAGAAATCTATGGACATTCTTGCGACTTACATTATCATTTCAAGCTCACTACAATGATGGTTATCCTCTCTACAGTGACAACTCCAGCAACATGTACATGTCCATAAATTTGTTTTAAATATCTTTGTGGATATTCTATATTTGTGTGAGAAAATCACCTCTTGGCAGACGATTGGACTTGGTAGCCCCCAATAACTATTTCACACCTTTCTTGTGTAAGATATGTGACCTTTTAACTTGCACTGGTATTGGGGAAACCCACTTGTATGGATTTCTCTTCTTAAGCCATCAATGATATTCATTTTCAAAATATCTCTCAGACATTTCAAAATCAACATACCAAGGGAGGTTTGTGTGTATTTATATCTTCTTCTTTTCTAAAAAGATAATAACACACTTGTGAAAAATAGGGAACCCATTTTCCAAATGTAGTTCATCTTTCTCTCCTTTTCTCTTCTTTGCATTCAATCGCCTCTCTTTCTTGAGGTTGATTAATATCAAAGAAGACAAATATTTTACCAAGAACTCGTTTTCAAAAATTATCTTTTCTATAAACTTTAATCTTTCTCCAAATAAGAGTACTATGATATTTGAGGTTCTTTTTCCAAGTTTATATCATTTGTGAACTCCTAAGTTTGAAGATGAAGGCTCGTACAATATTATTGACGTGTGTCAAGACATAAGAGATGTTGAGAACTTCTATCAACATATAGGGATTTTGATCTTGCTACAAATTGGTGGAAAAGTGTGAGGTGTGAGTTTGCGTGGAAGGATTGATAGTATTTAGTTCCCTCGGTAAGTCTTTACCAAGTTTTTAGTGATATTGTTGCATTGTCCCGAGGTTTTTTTCGTTAGTAGGTTTTTGTCCTCGTACTCCTGGAATTGTGCTCTTATTTATCTTTTTCGCATCTTTTGCCACCCGCATGATTAAAAAAGGTTAAACTTTATTTGGTTGATAAAACTTTGGTGAATATTTGAACATAGACTTTTAGGTGTGCGAAAATAAGTTTTGGTGGGTATCCATTTCTGTACGCAATATGCACTCGCAAAGAGCTTGTACCAAAAAAATTATGAGATTAAAATTTTAAGGAAGATGAAATGGCCATTTTTTAGGATGAAAATGTGGTGCGTGAGAATGAAGATTTTGAATAGAGAATAGATCCATCTAATCATATGGGTATCTTTTACAAATTAAACCTTGACATCCTCTCACTTGATCTTCACATTCATGCTTAGTAGATTAAATTCTAAGTTATTTCCCAACCCAAATCATATAAAATTTTCATTTTCCCATGGTGTAGAGAGGTTTTGCAATTTTTTCAATGACGAGATAATTCCTTTAAATGTAATAACAAAGATACATGTATAGTTTATAGTATGAATCGATATTGTATACAAGCGACTAGTGTAGACAACATATTTTTTCAGTTTTTGGAATTGTTAAGGTACAAGGGGGCATACGATAATAATAGGTTACCCATAAAAGTTTAAAGACTTTTTCCTTTATCTGTTTAGTCACGAATCATATTTTGACTTCATTGTCTTGATCTTACATTGTCCACACATTCCACCTCTTTATCTCTATTTGATCAATCTTTTGAATTTTTTGAATGATAGCTGTGAACGATGACCATTCATTCTCTTTCGTGTACATGAATAAGAGATAAATGATTTTAGTACCCTTCAATTTTTGGATCCTTTATGATTAGAAGAATGATGTGGTGATTTGTTTTTATCCATGCTTTTCCCCCTTATTTTTCATACACCATATGTGTGATTAAATGTTTACCATAAAATGTACAATGGTTCATTGAATGCTTAAATTTACATTGTGCATATGTATCAACTTTACATTTGCATGTTATACAAAAGTGAGTATTCTTCATTTTTAACCTTTTTTGCATTTACTAAAGGTGTGAGTCCTCTTTTTGTAGAAAGTATACATGATATTCTCTATTAGTTTTTATATTTATTCCTTATGAATTTGTTACTTCCCCCTTTTAAAGACAAATCTGCCCCTATTAGTTTTTTTTTCCAAAAAGGATGTTTAAACAGTTAATACTCTGGTCAAATTTTCAGAGGAATTTATTAATAATTCAACTTCTTTCCTTAATTGGTTATTTTTATTTTTTATTCTAGGTGGGTATTGAATTTTTTCTCCTTTTAAGTCATTTATTCCTAAGTTGCTCATTTTCATGTTTTAAATTTTGTTTTCTTTCACGCAACCTTCAATTGGGATATAAAATATTTATTTTCATTTTGAATGGCCATATTTATTTCACAAAGCTTCTTGTAGGTGATGAATAACATATCATATGTAAGGACACAAATGTCCAATTGAGTCCTTTGTAGTTCTGGCTCAATTCCGGACAAAAACGTTTGTGTCATAGGATAGAGTATATTGATCATCCTCCAAGCCTATGACGTGTTTGTTGAAGACGTAGCGGCAAAGAGTATAAAGCTTCATCAAAAGCCGAGGTTTATGTGCCTCGTTTCAACGTCATCAACAGTGGTTCCATGCTCCCAAGGTATGAATGCATTTATGTATATATAGGAGCTTAGAACAAGTATATATTGGGTGTTAGGTGTTAAAACTATGTTTTGTTTTCAAATGTTTTTCTATTAAAACTTATATATAAAGTATATAATGTGTTTGGGCTTAAAAAAGAAATTTTGAACATTCTGTGAGTTAGTTCGAAGTGTCGTTGGAACGAGATTGTCGTTCGAACCACAAGTCGTTCGAACGAGATTGCCAACAACTTCCCATTATGGCAAACTGGAACTTCGTTCGAAATGTCATTCGAATGAGATGGATGTTCGTACGAGATTTCTAACGAGCTTCTAATGAGTTCATACTGTAACTCCATTAGAAGACTCGTTCGAACGAGACGTCAGGCGGGAACAGTTTTTGACAGATTTTATCCATGTTTCCCACATGTTTCTCCACTAACTTTTACAAAACTTATAACGTGCGGGAACAAATTGTTTCCAACTCAACCTTTTCATATCCTACCAACCTCTAGAGAGTGTTTTGAGAGAAAAATTGCTTTAGGGAAAAGTTCATTGTTTTTAAAGTGTCAATTTTCAAGGAAAAATCAATACACACTTTAGTTTTACACCCATAGTTTTGTTTATCCAAGTTCACATATACACATCTTGCTTGGAGTTTGGCACCGGGTTTATCTCTACATTATTTTGAAGAGAAGTTTGGGTTTGCTTCTAAATCACACAAAGAAGAAGAGGTTTTCGTGATTTACCTACTGGAGAAAGGCTCCTAGTTCAGGTGACGGTGACCACATAAAGTCCGATCGGTGGATTTCGAGACTGCGGTGGAGCTCCGGGGTTATTCGCTAAGTGGAGGTGTTTACAAGAAGGAGCGTCGAGGCTTGAGAGGGATCGAGTCGTGTGATGTAAGTCTTTTGTCTTGTAATTGTAAATTCCATACTTAGTGGATTTGAGGCTAGGGCCGTCCGAGGTTGTTTCCCGTTGTGGGTTTTTCCTTGTACATCGCGGCGTAGTGTGATTGATTTATTTTATCTTGCATAATAACTTAGAACGCATGCTTATGATAATTCAAGATAAAATTTGTTTTAATTGTCACACTTAATTTAATTTGGTGCATAATTAAATTTGGGTAATTGTTTATTTAATTCAAGTATATTGTTAAAACTGGTTTGGCCTAATTTGGAAATATTGATAAATATGACTTAAGGAAATTCTAGGACTTGGATTAATTAATTGTGTTTAAGTAAAAATGATTTAATGAATTAATTTAATTTCACTTGGTTTAATTTTAATTTGAAAAAGAAATTAAAATTTGGTAATTCGTTTTTCTTGAACCATCACCTTTACGCTTCCGCATATATATATTCAATATAAAAAGGAAATATAATTTTCAAAAAGTTTAAAATCGGGGGCCCTTCGGCTGACTAAAAATTGGTATCATAGCCAAAAACGATAATTTGCTTCGTTAAAGATCTTTTAACTATTTTTGGCTAAAATGGAATTTTTCCCATTTTCAAAATTTCCTATTTTCGATGGTTCTAATTACACGTACTGGAAAGCGCGAATGAAATCGTCACTTAAATCAATCGATAAAAAGGTTTGGATGTCTGTAGTTAACGGGTGGTCTCCACCAACTCATTTAGTAGAAAATGAACGTGTTCCCAAACTGGCCGATAGATGGAGTGAGGGTGAATTTAAAATTTCAAATTTTAATTCCCGTGGTTTAAATGCCTTGTTTAGCGCAGCCACACCGGATGAATTCCGACGTATTATGACGTGTGAGACCGCTAAACAAGCGTGGGATATTTTGCAACTCACTCATGAGGGTACGAGTGTCGTTAAAGCTTCGAAACTCCAAAACCTCACCACTCAATTTGAAACCATCAAAATGAACGATAAAGAAACTTTTGATGAATTTTATGCTAAACTTTTTGATATTGCTAATTCATCTTTTAATTTGGGAGAAAAAATACCCGACAATCGTGTTGTAAAGAAAATTTTAAGGTCCCTACCCGATAGATTTATTCCAAAAGTGACAGTTTTAAATTCTTTACCAACTTTAGCCTCTACGAAATTAGAAGAGCTTGTTGGTGATTTATAAACCTATGAAGTAGACATGTTTCCCTCTAAAACTGAAAAGAAAATAGAAAAGGGCGTTGCTTTAAAATCCCGAAAAGAGGTCAAACAAGTAGTAGAGAGTGAGAGTGATAGTGACTCGAAAGACATGGTCTTGTTTGTTCGAAAATTTAGAAAATTTCTTAAATTTAACAAAGATAAATTTAAAAATGATTTTGAGAAATTTGAAAGTTCTAAGCATGACAAAGCCGAGAGGATACCTAAAACTATTAATGAAAATTTAAATAGGGACGAGTCTAATAGGTGTTTTGGTTGTTAGGGTTATGGCCATAGGGCTTCTGAGTGCCCCACTAAACTAAGGAGAGAGGGTAAGCGACCCATTTCATATAATGCGACCCTTAGTGATAGTGATAAGGAAGAGGGACCCGATTCACCCACTAAGCCTAATTTGGTGGCTTTTATGGATAGTCATGTGAGCACCGATAATGAATCTTTTCATGAACATATTCAAATACATGACACTTCCTTGGTCAAAGTTTATGAATCCCCTGTTTTTGATGGTAGTGAGAGTGAAGAAGAAAGAGAGAGTGAAAATGAAGAAGAGGTTAATGTGAGTAAACTTCAAAATGCTTTTCAAGAATTATATGAAGAATCAATTAAATTAAAAAGAACTAATCTGAAGTTAGAAGCTAGTTTGAAAGTACGTGTCAAGGTCGTAGATAATAGTATGTTTGTAGAAGACCTTAGGACACGTGAGAGGACTCTTCGAGAGAAGCTTGAATATGTAGAAGGCGAGAGAGATAGCCTTCGGGGTTTAATGGAATTCTTGAAAAAGGAACTTCTTGCTTTTGAATAGCTAAATGTTTTATTAGAGTCTAACATTTTAGAATTGCAAAATAAATTAAAAGACTCTAGTAATGTCAAATTTGATTTGGAGTGTCGTTAAGAAAAATTAGATAAAATCTTAGGAACGGTCCAAATTAAAAATGACATGTATGGTTTAGGCTTCAATTCTTGTAATGAATCTACTCATAAAGATAAAACCAATGTTTTAGGAGAATCTACTAGGAAAGCATTTCGAGATCACTCCTTAGATACCAAATTTCAACGTAATTTTACTTGTATACATTGTGGTCGAAAAAGGCATCTTAGGAAATTTTGTTTTGACCTTAAATGAATTCCTAGAAAATTCCAACGTAGAGTAACCGAGGTAGTTAAAGTTTCTACACCCCAACATAGTCATTCTTCATTAATTTGGGTTAGAAAATCCGACTTGGTTGCCTTGCAAAATAGGATGTTTGATTCTCATTTACTTTCACATGCTTCCTCCCTTGCTAAATTTTAAGGATGGATGTGTTAGTATTTTCATACTTTAGCTTTTGTACTTCATGATATATTCACATGCTAAATGTATGCTTGTTTAATCATTTTCTAGTCATTACTTTATTTCATATCACATGCTAGAATAATGATTTTTGTATATCTTTGGTATTTTATTCCTTCATTTTGTTTGCATTAAATGAAAAATACAAAAAGATTTTTGTTTGTCATTTGGGTTTTTATCTCTTGATAATTTAAGCTTAATGAAAAGTTCAAATGATTTTTATTTGTCTTTTTTTATTTTTGGTTAAAAAATTTCAAAAACTCAAAAACATTTTATTTTGTGTGTATTTTAATTTGACACACTTTATGTGGCATATACTTGTGTTTGAATCCCATCTTTTATGCTCCCATGTGGCTAGAACTTTTGGTTTAGATTGTCAATCCTTATTATGTTCTTTACCATGCTTACATGGAGTAGTTGGATTTTGTGTTGTTTAAATGGATTCTATTTTTATATGCCTCTATTCACACATGCACGAGCTCATTTGAAATTTTAATGTCACATGTTATGTTGAGCTTTGTGAGGTGTTCTCCTACCAATCTAGTCATCTACATATTTGTAACCTAGGAGGACTAGTGCATGTCAAAATCCTTTGCACGTGAGATTTGTGAGACATAAAAAAATGATATATAATTGTGCATGGGGAAGGGATCCGAAAGGATTTATTATCCTTTGCGATTGTAAGCCACCGTTTGAAATGGGCCGAAAAGAAATACGTGGTTCAAAGGCCTAAAAACAGAAAAATGGCACTAAAAGAAAAATAATTGCCAAGGTCTATGTTTAATTGATATATTCACTCAATATAAAAAGAATATATATATGCTTCTTGAGGGATATTTAATGGTATATCAACGGTTTGCACAATGTCCATTTATCCTAGTGGTCTTTATTGCCATGACTCTATTGGTTTGTATAATCATCAACATGCTAGGCTTGTATGCATTGTGTATATTTGTTCATTAAGTTTAATCTATATTGTCACATGAGGTTATATTCAAATGTGATGAAGTCTGCAATCAAATGAGAACTCCATGAACGTTATTTAAGTGTTTTGGTCTAAATTTAAATTGTTGCTAGTTCACACCCCTACACTTCCGTTTCCATATGACACATTTTTACCATACGAGTGTGAAGAACTTAATGTATTTCTGTGTCATTTGTGAGTTTATATATATGTGTGTATGTGTGCGTATGCATCATTAATATATCTCTAGTATGTATATATATGATATTTTGTTTAGTATTTTCCTTGTCTACTAGTCCATATATGCTCTAATTCATAATTGGTATCTATCTTGTTGCATTCTTTGTTGATATCACATGCTTAATTCTTTATGTATCTTATTGGTATCATTTTCTTGCATCTTAATTGGTATCCATTATAATTTGTTCTTTAACCTTTGTCTATTCCTGAACAAAAAGTGGGAGAATGATAGGGGGAGATATGGTATCTAAACCTCTAAACCTATTATAATTGAATCCTAGTTTGGGGGAGATTTATCTTAGGGGGAGACGTCTTTCTAATTTGATCACTGTTGATAAAGGAAGAGAATTAATTTAGGGGGCGTACTTACTTTACTTGCATTAAATATTTTGATATTCCCTATGCGTGTAATGTGTTTGCTTAAGTGTGCATGACTCATATTATAAGTGGCAACTTTCACCGGCAAACATTGTGATCCTTTGGGTTGTTTAAGTCAAGTATTGTATTTTTATTTTGGGTTGGACTTTTATTAGTTTAGTAGAGCTTGACGGCCCTTTAGGATTTTTGTTAGGTTTTCTTTCCGGAATAGCCAAAGGGGGAGATTTGGAAGGACACAAATTTCCAATTGAGTCCTTTGTAGTTTTGGCTCAATTCCGGATAAAAACGTTTGTGTCATAGGATAGAGTATATTGATCATCCTCCAAGCCTATGATGTGTTTGTTGAAGACGTAGCGGCAAAGAGTATAAAGATTCATCAAAAGCCGTGGTTTATGTGCCTCGTTTCAACGTCATCAATAGTGGTTCCATTCTCCCAAGGTATGAATGCATTTATGTGTATATAGGAGCTTGGAACAAGTATATATTGGGTGTTAGGTGTTAAAACTGTGTTTTGTTTTTAGGTGTTTTTCTATTAAAACTTATATATAAAGTATATAATGTGTCTGGGCTTAAAAAAGAAATTTTGAACATTCTGTGAGTTCGTTTGAAGTGTCGTTCGAATGAGATTGTCGTTCGAACCACAAGTCGTTCGAACGAGATTGCCAACAACTTCCCATTATGGAAAACTGGAACTTCGTTCGAAATGTCGTTCGAACGAGATGGCTATTCGAACGAGATTTCTACGAGCTTCTAACGAGTTCATACTGTAACTCCGTTAGAAGACTCGTTCGAACAAGATTTCGTTCGAATGAAATATCGTTTGAACGAGACGGCGGGCGGGAACAATTTTTGACAGATTTTATCCATGTTTCCCACTTGTTTCTCCACTAACTTTTACAGAACTTATAATGTGCGGGAACAACTTTTTTCTAACTCAACTTTTTCATATCTTACCAACCTCTAGAGAGTGTTTTGAGAGAAAAATTGCTTTAGGGAAAAGTTCATTGTTTTTAAAGTGTCAATTTTCAAGGAAAAATCAATATACACTTTAGTTTTACACCCATAGTTTTGTTTATCCAAGTTCACATATACACATCTTGCTTGGAGTTTGTCACCGGGTTTATCTCTACATTAGTTTGAAGAGAAGTTTGGGTTTGCTTCTAAATCCCACAAAGAAGAAGAGGTTTTCGTGATTTACCCACTGGAGAAAGGTTCCTAGTTCGGGTGACGGTGACCACATAAAGTCCGATCGGTGGATTCTGAGACCGCGGTGGAGCTCTGGGGTTATTAGCTAAGTGGAGTTGTTTAGAATATGGAGCGTCGAGGCTTGAGAGGGATCGAGTCGTTTGATGTAAGTCTTTTGTCTTGTAATTGTAAATTCCATACTTAGTGGATTTGAGGCTGGGGCCGTCCGAGGTTATTTCCCGTTGTGGGTTTTTTCTCGTACATCGCGGCGTAGTGTGATTGATTTGTTTTATCTTGCATAATAACTTAGAATGCATGCTTAGGATAATTCAAGATAAAATTTGTTTTAATTGTCACACTTAATTTAATTTGGTGCATAATTAAATTTGGGTAATTGTTTATTTAATTCAAGTCTATTGTTAAAACTGGATTGGCCTAATTTGGAAATATTGATAAATATGACTTAGGTAAATTCTGAAACTTGGATTAATTAATTGTGTTTAAGTGAAAATGATTTAATGAATTAATTTAATTTCACTTGGTTTAATTTTAATTTGAATAAGAAATTAAAATTTGGTAATTTGTTTTTCTTGAACCATCACCTTTACGCTTCCTCATATATCGATTCAATATAAAAAGGAAATATAATTTTCAAAAAGTTTAAAATAGGGGACCCTTCGGGCGACTACATCTAGTATTCACTTAGTCTATCAAAGGCTATCGATACTTATTCTTTTGTAAAGATGTGAATATCACAAAGTAATTTGTAAGTTTGAGATTACCTCAAGATCCGTCGTATCTAGTTATTAATTTTCTTGTGTTATTGATTCATCTTTTGTTGATGAACTTAAGTAATCATCTATAATCATATCTTTTTTTCTTTATATGAAAGATTAGGATACTTCCTTGCCTTTTTCATAGTTTAGGAGTCTAGGAAATTGAGAGGGATATTTGCGTATGGATGCTACATTAAATCCTTTTAGATTTTCTTGTTCTTTCACCACATCGATTGGGGTATTACCTTACATGCCTTCTTTAAGGAAAATGTTCCAAATTTCACATGCCTATTTAATATAAGCAAAAATTTTAGAAACATTACTATTTAAGGAAGTACGTAAAATATTTATGGCTTCAAATGTCAATATAACACCCAGTATTTTTGGAATTTATTTTATAGGATTTATCAACGATTTCTCAGGACTTAATTGGAATTTTCTACATTTTATTTGGAGTTATCCTAATTTGGAATAAGGATGAAAGGGTAAGGGTAGTTTGGCATTTGGTAAGCTTAGGGAGAAAGCTAGGATTTATAGAAGTTGCAAAATTCTTATTTGGTTAGGAGTGTGAGAAGAGAAAGAGTTTGGCATGGTATTGAAACCATGAAACCGGTGACCATGAGAAGAGGTGATCGCGACTACAAAAAAATCCAGGAGCAATCGCGGCCTCCTCGCCTATACCTCAAGGGGAGCACTGGTTATTCCTATATAGATGAGCCTTTACTCGTGATTAGGCTTAGTTTTTCACCTTTCTCTTTATGAAAACCTAAAACAACACTTTTAAACTTCATCCCTTATCTCTAAAACCCTAAACCTCCATCATAATACACCATTAAGGCTCAATTCTAGGGACTTACACTTGGAATTTGGATTACTTTAAGGGTAAATTGGCTAGATTTCAACGGGAGCATTGAAATATATCATAATTTGAAGATGGGAGATTTCATAATTTCATATTTTTAGCTTTGTGGATTTATTCATTTAAGATAGCTGTTCATCCTCCCACGATTTATTTGGTGTGCTACGTGTATTCATCCTTAATTGTGTATGTGTTACATGTTATCCGTTGCATATCTATATAATAAGGAGTAGAATTTTGGTTACTATTCTTTAAGTTGATAAGCTAAGTAGAGGTGAAGATTTGACCACATCACTCACAAATGGAGGGTTGTGATTGATTTTCCCCATTTTCGCCTTTATGCTCATTTGGCCAACCCTAGCCTAATCCGTCATGCTCATTATCACCTCACTCATTTCGGCTACCTCCCAACACAAACCCGTTGCTGCCACTGCCCTCCGTCGTTTCCCTCCGTCTCCATAGCTAATGCCCAGAGGTTGTCTCATTCTCTCTATCTCACCCTCTTACACACGTGCGCACACACACACTCGCACATTCACACACACACACACACACACGTAATCACACACAATATCCCTCCCGCCTCCCGCCTCTGCCTCTGCAACCCCCTCCACCTCCTCCTCTCTCTCTCACCCTCTTACACACGCGCGCACACAATATGTTTATAAGTCTTTTTCACACAACCACAGATCTGAGTTTTTGATTTTTTTAGCCACAGATCTGGGTTTTTGATTTTTTTAGTTATGCTAACAATATTCTTTTTCTGCAACATGTATACACCGCGGTAGCTCAAATGAGGTTGGTTTATCTCACTTTCATTATTGTAAAAGTCATATTTCTTTTCTTTTTTTTTATTTTAGTTCTTATGATTTTTGGGATTTTGCATTTTTTTAGTATATAGTTTCCTCTGCTTTTAGACTAGGGTTTACATTTTAGATCCTAGATTTTAGATCCAAAATTTTAGATCCTAGATCTTAGACTAGGGTTTACATTTTAGTCGGTTGAGTTTTGCAAGTGTATAGTAGATATGATTTTTGGTGGTTTTATCTCCATAATCTCCTATGTTCTGATCATACCAATTGTATTAATGTATTGTGGTTAATTATATATGTCGATACGTACTCTTCCATAGATTTTCCTTAATTTATTATGTGAAGAACTAGCATTAAACACAGTTAATACATTTTTGAATAGTTTTTGTTGGTTTTGTGAGTGTTTTTTGCTTTTTCAATACTGTATGGGTTGGGGTTATTCAGAGCTTCTTTTCATCAGAATTGTTATACTTTTGTCATGTTTTTAGCATTAACATCTTATTAGTATGTATGCTTACACATTATGTTTGATTTATTATTGGAGATGGTTTTGATAGTTTCTAATTACTGTTATGTAGTTTTACAAGAATGAAATTAATTTGTTATTGGAATTTGGTAAAGTGGTTGAAAAAAAGGTGAATTTTAGTTGTAAATAGATGAAATTAGAAGCGGGTAGGATTGCAAGGGTATTGCTTTATTATATTGAAGACCTAACGATGTGCTAACATTGATTTCTATTATAAATTATATTAATTTTATTGTTACGTGCAGTGGAGTTTGATTTCATAGTCAAGGTTAGTCTTATGTTTACCGTTTACACGTATACCGTACGCATCAGTATTAAGAACAATCCATTTATTTTTTAAATCAGATTGTACACAGGCACAATTTAAATGAATGCAGGTATTTTTTTCATAAGAATCAGGTATTACACGTACTTTGTGCCATTAAATTATGTGTTGAGACCATCTCATCACACATCCTTGGAATTTATTTGAAAAGTAAGTAGTGTGTAATGCAGAAGCCGATGTCTTTATTTAACTATACATGTACTATATTGTTAGAGGCCTAATATTCCATTGTTTAGTAACTAACTAATGTATTCAAAGGCCTGATATTCCATCAAATTTGTCTATCTTAACCTCTTTCATTATTTTTTCTTTGTTATTAACAATGTTGTACATTACAGATTGCTCCCGATGAGGGTTAATCTATTACTGAGATGAGGTGTTTAACAAAGCTTTGGTGTGATAATGTGTGACACCCCGCCTAATTAAACATCGGGTGATCAGGCCTTTATTAAATTAAAACAGGTTTCTCAAATGGTTCATTCTTTGCATCACTATCGAAAACTTTTTAATTACTAATCCCCTAAGTAAAATTAGACCGGTGCCAAATTTTATCTTTCTTAAAACAGATAAATCAACCATGTGGAACAAAGTACAAACAATCATGTACTATAATTCAAACAACAAAGTAAAAGTACAACAGAACAAAAGTATTACTGAATAAACCATCGGCTAAAAATCCCAAACAACAATAGAATAGCCACTAGTCTAAAACTAACATCTGAGGCTAATACCGGACCACAAGTCCATGCATAGAAGAGTGTGAGATCCTGTAATAGATCTGAATGAGAGATATCGTCTAGTCAAAATCCTATAAGCATCCACTGTGCTACAGCTCCGAGTCACTGGAATGGAATCATCATACATGGCATCCCTGTGGCTGGACACCTAAAAGGTTTTGAAAATATTTTATAGCAAGAGTTAGTACTCAAAACATTTTGAAAATATTTAGCAAGCGTTTATCACAATATAAAATGCGGTTATTGATTACACATGTTAGGTTCTCGTACACTCTCTTGAGTTACTCACCCCTCATCTTTTGTGCACACCTAACGTTCTACACTTAGTTTATCTAGCCATACCTCCCAAGCTAACTAAAACCAAAGTAGTCAACTGAACTTATCTATACCCAAGTTCCAGTACCGCCCATACAGTACAACCGTTTCACTAACGTCTCGCGTATGTTAATTAATTCTCAAGTAACATTTCATCTATATTATTTTTTAAGACTTCCCATTTAGTTTCACTACTAAAATTACTACAATTCTCACAATTGTTGACTTCCCACTTATGTAATTAAGTTTCACTACTTGAATTACTAAATAGATTTTCTCTATCTAAAGGTGCATTTCGTAATTAAGTTTCACTACTTAACTTACCAATTCAGTATGTATCTTTAAATACATAATATGTATCAATCTACTAACACACGGAAGTAAGATATCATCAAGTATATATATTTCACACACAATATATACTAAATATCAGTCATTTCTATTTTGCCCTTTTTATACACGTAAAGGACTCTTGGTGCGGAATGATTCATCGACCCCAAGTAAGAATTGGTTCGGAATGATACATCGACCCAATTATTTATATACACAAATAAATATCTCTTGGTTCGGAATGATTCATCGACCCCAAGTGAGAGTTAGTTCGGAATTATCCATCGACCCCAACTATTTTTAAAAATATATATATACACATATTCTGGTTCGGGACTCTCTCATCGCGATACCAGTTCAAAGTTTGGTTCGGCATTTCTCATCGACCCCAAACATATAATAACTTTATGTTAGTTCGGAATGTCTCATCGACCCTAACATAATTAATTTAGGTATAATCTCTCTACCTAAAAGATCACATAATTCAGTAGGTACACGCCCGACCTATTAATCATATACGTACGTAATATTTTAATCTCATATATCTACCGTACAATATTCACTTTATGATTTATCTCATTAATCGTATTTATTTGAGTATTCACACAACTCTAAGGGTCCTAGTTACCCCTTATATATAATTTTAGTAGTTATTTCTTACCCTACTGGTCTATTACTTAAATTGAATTTACTTCGCCCCGTAACCCAATTTTCGAAATCCCCGATACTCTACTAAATTGGATTATTCTCCTCGGTCCGTAATCCAAGCCCTACACCCAATGGCCTTATCGTACCTCAACAATATACCTACTGGTCTTATTCTCACTCCCATATAAGTATAATGTAAATCCTAGAATACTCATTCGTTCCCGAACTCAACGAAGAATTAAACACAAAATTTTCGGGAAACAGCTTGCGTCGATCGATCGAACAGGGACAGACGCAGTTGTCTTCTTTGTTAATATTTTTCCTCCATTAACAAACCTTCAAACTCCATTATAGTCCACCAAACTTTGACCCAATGATCCTAACATATTTCCACATATACTAGGACAGTTTCTAACGTGTCAAATACATCAAAACTCCAATTACTTGAAAGAAATAATGAATTAAAATCCAGAATTTCTTGAAACCCTAGTTATGGTGTTCTTCCCATATTATCATTCAAAATCCAGATTTTAATCCGAAAAATCATCAAGTCTAGTATGAATCTTAAACCTCTACATAAGGTAAACCATTCTACATGCGATTCCTATCCCAACATGTATAAATATCATCTTTCTTCAATCAAAATAATGATTTAAACAACACTATTCAAAAACCTTACACATGGGTATTATAACTTTATAATTTTTGCAATAAACAACTTGCCTTATGATCAGTAGGGTCTGATTTCGTGGTTGTTGTTGATGATTGATGATCTTCATCCTTCAATCCTTATTCCCCAACAAGTTGATGGTAAAAATCCCTTTGAATCCTTCCCAATTCTTCCTTTTGCCTTAGAAAGTTGTGCCTCTCTTCTCTCTAATGGTATTGGTGTTGTCATGGGTGTTCTAACCCTAATTCCTCTATCATACGGTTGATATAAAACTCTCAATTTCGTAGGTCTCCATACCCTCTTATGTTAAAAGACCAAAACGCCCCCGAACGGTCTCGGTTTAGTCCAAAATTACCCCGAGACTCAACTAGTACCCCCATGTATACTATTTTGACTAATTTGACCCTTCCGGACTCATCGGTGACCTCTAAATTATCATTTGAGTCACTTAAAAAATATTACTCGTTCTCACCCCAACACGGTCTACACGTGTTAAGTAACTACTTACCACTCGCACTAAGTAAATAAAATGAGGCAATATAAACTGGTATCTATCTCTCGATTAATATTTCATAATTACAATTTTTAAATAAAACTCTTTAAATTACTACTTTTGCGTAATTTAAATTAAGCCGTAATTTTCTCATTTAATTCTCCAATCTAATTAAATAGAATTATTTGGGATATTCAGAAATACGGGGTATTACATACTTCCCCTCTTGCAAAGGAATTTCGTCCTCGAAATTAGGATAAGGCTGGTATTAAGGCTAAGGACCTTAAGTATAATTGCATCCTCTAATACCCAATACTAAATCATAACATCCCAACGGTTGCCCCAAGTACATGCCTTGCTTCATTATAAATTCTTATCGCACGTTACCCATGTCGCATATATCATAATTAAGTCTCACTACTTAATTTCTCATAGATTTTTCCAATCTAACGTTAATTCATGAAATTAAGTTTCTCCCTACTTAATTTACCCATTTGATGTATATCTCTATATAACATCTAAGTGTCTACTATCACTCATAAGTAGAATATTATAAGGTATATATTTCACATACAATATATACTTTAAGGAAAATTGGTCCGGCAAAAATCATCGGCCCCAATAATCCTATCATTTACATTGGTCCGGGAATCCATCGACCCCAAGGTAAATGTAATGCACATGTCAGTTCAGACCTTCCGTCGATACCAATATTTATCATCGATTTGGTTCGGAAAAATCATCGACCCCAAATCGATCCCTCATGTATTGGTCCGGAACATCATCGACCCCAATACAAAGATTAAGCACACTTACTATCGCACATAAGTAGAAAAATCAATAGGTATATATATATTGTACACATAACATATACTATCAACACTTATTTTATAATCACCCCCCTTCTATAACACTTTTGGGGTCATTGGCTCGGAATTCCACCTCGATCATCAATAGTTATTAATTACTTGTCTCGGGATCACATCTCGAGCACCAATATATGTATATATATCTCATCGCACATGAGTAGACAATTTTTGAGCCATATATTTCACATTTCATATACCTTAAAATGCCACACTCCAATAGAATGTCCTCATATCACGCGATAAGGACTAAAAGTTCGAAATGTCTCCTCGAACCACACCTCAAAGTACATGTATTGTTCGTAATCGGTACCCACGAACCTAATCCTCATGTACAGTCCATATAGGCACTCACTCTACCTATAAATATGCTCTTATAGGCATACATTCAACCTATGAATTGATCAGTGGGCTTCTCCAAAATTCCACTATCATAAGGGCGTATCATCATTCTTTCTCACTAACACTGAGTCGTAGGTAACACAACGTACTCTAAATAAAACTTTATCTCTATTCCTTCCTAACCATCTCTCACAGGGTGGAATTTTTGGATTTCATCCTGATTCACAATCATCTAGAGTGGCACCGTGCACTCTCTCTTTTCAACTACATACTAATCCATCCCGATCACCCCATTTAGCTACCCCCAACGAAATGTTGGCTTAATTATGATGTTCACAACCCATCAATAATTTATAAGTCTGTCTCCTCACTCCATCATTGGAAATGTGGGTTCACTACCACATTCCGGTTATTCATTTCGAGTCTATCTTGTCTATTAACTAGAGGCGTATCTGGAGACAATTTTACTATGTCTCTCCTCAACATCTCTTCCCACTTACGTCATCTTTACTCAAGTGGTACTCTATTCCCCTTTCTCTCCGGGTTTATTATATTTTACAATCCGTGCACTCTTCGCAATTGGCGCACTTTTTGGGTTGGTTACTTTATAAGAATCAACATTTTAGTAACACGTAAGTCACTCACAACACTCAGTCAAGTAGCACCTTGCGCTACTTCTTCACCACAGTTAGATCTCCCATATCAAGAGATAACCTTTGAACGGTTTCCCACCGACTTTCATCCCATAGGGTGTGCTAGATCTCTCAGCACATATAATCTTGGATCATCGTCTATCTCCCATAACGTTCAACCCATTTCATCGATACGACTTGTCTTCTAATTTCCCCACCGGTGTACAAAATAATTTTCCGCATCCCTCTATCTCTGATGTCTAAGGAATCCTATTGATTAGGGCTTCCATACACCCTTTTCTCCGGGTACATTTGCAAAAACATTGCAAATGTCGCACCCGTAACATGCTTTTCTTCAACTCTAGCCTAGTCTACACGACGTGGCCACAATCTTGTGGGTATTCTCAATACCCTATAGACCAAAAATCAAATCCTTGCCCGCAAAGTCCCACTTATCCCTTCGTGGTGAGGTAATCCTTTCAGTGTTTCTCCACGACACTACCGGCTCCACCTATGCCCTAGCATCTAACAATGTCTCTTCTCCTGACGTGCATAAAAGTTCAATCGTATTCCCTTTCGCAATCGAACTTAAACAAGGGACTTCTCCCCATGTATTCTTACCGAGCATTATCGGAGCAACACATGGTCGATATGCTCAAATTCGATTCCTCGACAATATGTGCAACCATACTCCAATATTTCTAAAGGAGTCAAGTGGCACCGCGCTTATACTATCACTAAGTCTTTAGTACTAATTACAACGGCGAGCTCGATCTCTCCGCTCAGCGGTCATACTACATACATTGACTCACATCTTTTAGGTTCCCACACACCGAAATCAATTACTATGAGGTGTTCATAATCTCCGAAGTCTCTCACATATTGATGAATAATGACAACTCGACCTTTTTCAGGTGAGGAATCATCATATACTCCATTCACTCGAGGCCAAAACCCCTATACTTCCTTATCCATCGCTCTGATGGTTCAGATGGTTTCCGAAAATAACACGCTTGTCCTCTCCGGAATGCAAAACTTATTGGAGTTATTATTTCTTCAAATAACTTCAAGCTAAAATAAAACGCATGGCCCTAGAATCCACACTAGACATCTTTTCAAAAATTCCTGATTCCAGGCCATACTGACCGGTTTAGGTACCCCTCCTCTCGGACTGGGTAGTCTCAATCCTGAACACTATCATCCTGGTTCCCTTAGTTCTGTTGACCAAGAGGAACGCACTATGAGACTTAACAACCCCAACTTAGTACATAATCATTAAACCCCCTAGTGGGTTTTCACCCATGGCTTGCACCAGCCCCTTTACATTCAGTCTTACTCTTTGACTAAATCCTTAAACTCCCTTAGCTCCGCCCACCTAGGAGCATTTACTTTAATGTTGTCGGAAGTACCATATTGTCTTCATAAACATAAGTCGTCCAAGAAGAGTTTTACCAAAATTGCGAATTATAACTCGAGAGTCCATTCTCTCAAGGGCTCTTTTTCCTTTATACCTATCTCATCGGTACAAATTCACTTAAAAGGATAAATTTCTCTCTCACGATTGGCCTCTACCAGGCTTTCACGTGAGGGGTTCAGATATTCCCATTCACTTCACTTATGAATCATCATTGGAGAACTTTGCGGTTAAACTATTTGTAAGGTTCCTCTATTTGTATACGGACCCTCGGTCCGAATGTAGTGACTGGTATCTCCGCCACGTTGCCTCTAAAAATTTACTCAAATTTTCACTTCTGAGTATTTCTACTCTAACCTAAAAACCAAAACCACTAGACATACTACTTCCATTGGTGAACATGTTCAGTCGCCGTTTTATCACATTTTTACGGCTCGTTCTCATCAAATTTTTCTTCAGACCTACTCCCACTATCACTGCATTGGGCGGTCTAGACTAGCATCCCTCTTGCCGTCGCGACACTTGAAAAATGCCTGTTATGCCTCAACAAACCTTGCAGCATTTACTTCCATTACACGCTAGGAGTGACCTCGACAACGGTCATCTCTCCTATGATTACCATATTTGAACACTTCAGGCTTCATGCTGAGCTCCTCCCTCCTGCAGTCATTCCAACGCCAATGATGGTTCTACCGTAATGTTCGACGTATCATGCCCAATCGAACTCGTATATATAACACTACATTTACTAAATAGTAGGATAACGTAAACTACATACGTAGAGGAGTACAATAATCCTAAGGTAGGGCTCTATATCAATCAAACGATACGTTGAAAACGTAGTAAGCCATACAGATCCTATGGACACTAGAACCTGATGCTCTGATACCATCTGTGACACCCCGCCAAATTAAACATCGGGTGATCAGGCCTTTATTAAATTAAAACAGGTTTCTCAAATGGTTCATTCTTTGCATCACTGTCGAAAACTTTTTAATTACTAATCCCCTAAGTAAAATTAGACCGGTGCTAAATTTTATCTTTCTTAAAACAGATAAATCAACCATGTGGAACAAAGTACAAACAATCATGTACTATAATTCAAACAACAAAGTAAAAGTACAACAGAACAAAAGTATTACCGAATAAACCATCGGCTAAAAATCCCAAACAACAATAGAATAACCACTAGTCTGAAACTTACATCTGAGACTAATACCGAACCACAAGTCCATGCATAGAAGAGTGTGAGATCCTGTAATAGATCTGAATGAGAGATATCGTCTAGTCAAAATACTGTAAGCATCCACTGTGCTATAGCTCCGAGTCACTGGAATGGAATCATCATACATGGCATCCCTGTGGCTGGACACCTAAAAGGTTTTGAAAATATTTTATAGCAAGAGTTAGTACACAAAACATTTTGAAAATATTTAGCAAGCGTTTATCACAATATAAAATGCGGTTATTGATTACACATGTTAGGTTCTCGTACACTCTCTTGAGTTACTCACCCCTCATCTTTTGTGCACACCTAACGTTCTACACTTAGTTTATCTAGCCATACCTCCCAAGCTAACTAAAACCAAAGTAGTCAACTGAACTTATCTATACCCAAGTTCCAGTACCGCCCATACAGTACAACCGTTTCACTAACGTCTCGCGTATGTTAATTAATTCTCAAGTAACATTTCATCTATTGTTATTTTTTAAGACTTCCCATTTAGTTTCACTACTAAAATTACTACAATTCTCATAATTGTTGACTTCCCACTTATGTAATTAAGTTTCACTACTTGAATTACTAAATAGATTTTCTCTATCTAAAGGTGCATTTCGTAATTAAGTTTCACTACTTAACTTACCAATTCATTATGTATCTTTAAATACATAATATGTATCAATCTACTAACACACGGAAGTAGGATATCATCAAGTATATATATTTCACACACAATATATACTAAAAATCAGTCATTGCTATTTTGCCCTTTTTATACACGTAAAGGACTCTTGGTTCGGAATGATTCATCGACCCCAAGTAAGAATTGGTTCGGAATGATACATCGACCCCAATTATTTATATACACAAATAAAGATCTCTTGGTTCGAAATGATTCATCGACCCCAAGTGAGAGTTGGTTCGGAATTATCCATCGACCCCAACTATTTTTAAAAATATATATATACACATATTCTGGTTCGGGACTCTCTCATCGTGACACCAGTTCAAAGTTTGGTTCGGCATTTCTCATCGACCCCAAACGTATAATAACTTTATGTTAGTTCGGAATGTCTCATCGACCCTAACATAATTAATTTAGGTATAATCTCTCTACCTAAAAGATCACATGATTCAGTAGGTACACGCCCGACCTATTAATCATATACGTACGTAATATTTTAATCTCATATATCTACCGTACAATATTCGCTTTACGATTTATCTCATTAATCGTATTTATTTGAGTATTCACACAACTCTAAGGGTCCTAGTTACCCCTTATATATAATTTCAGTAGTTATTTCTTACCCTACTGGTCTATTACTTAAATTGAATTTACTTCGCCCCGTAACCCAATTTCCGAAATCCCCGATACTCTACTAAATCGGATTATTCTCCTCGGTCCGTAATCCAAGCCCTACACCCAATGGCCTTATCGGACCTCAACAATATACCTACTGGTCTTATTCTCACTCCCATATAAGTATAATGTAAATCCTAGAATACTCATTCATTCCCGAACTCAACGAAGAATTAAACATAAAATTTTTGGGAAACAGTTTGCGTCGATCGATCGACGGCTGGGTTCGATCGATCGATAGTTCGAGATCGATCGATCGATCGAACAGGGACAGACGCAATTGTCTTCTTTGTTAAGATTTTTCCTCCATTAACAAACCTTCAAACTCCATTATAGTCCACCAAACTTTGACCCAATGATCCTAACATATTTCCACATATACTAGGACAGTTTCTAACGTGTCAAATACATCAAAACTCCAATTACTTTAAAGAAATAATGAATTAAAATCCAGAATTTCTTGAAACCCTAGTTATGGTGTTCTTCCCATATTATCATTCAAAATCCATATTTTAATCCGAAAAATCATCAAGTCTAATGTGAATCTTAAACCTCTACATAAGGTAAATCATTCTACATGCGATTCCTATCCCAACATGTATAAATATCATCTTTCTTCAATCAAAATAATGATTTAAACAACACTATTCAAAAACCTTACACATGGGTATTATAACTTTATAATTTTTGCAATAAACAACTTGACTTATGATCAGTAGGGTCTGATTTCGTGGTTGTTGTTGATGATTGATGATCTTCATCCTTCAATCCTTCTTCCCCAACAAGTTAATGGTAAAAATCCCTTTGAACCCTTCCCAATTCTTCCTTTTGCCTTAGAAAGTTGTGCCTCTCTTCTCTCTAATGGTATTGGTGTTGTCATGGGTGTTCTAACCCTAATTCCTCTATCATACGGCTGATATAAAACTCTCAATTTCGTAGGTCTCCATACCCTCTTATGTTAAAAGACCAAAACGCCCCCGAACGGTCTCGGTTTAGTCCAAAATTACCCCGAGACTCAACTAGTACCCCCCAGGTATACTATTTTGACTAATTTGACCCTTTCGGACTCATCGGTGACCTCTAAATTATCATTTGAGTCACTTAAAAAATATTACTCGTTCTCACCCCAACACGGTCTACACGCGTTAAGTAACTACTTACCACTCGCACTAAGTAAATAAAATGAGGCAATATAAACCGGTATCTATCTCTCGATTAATATTTCGTAATTACAATTTTTAAATAAAACTCTTTAAATTACTACTCTTACGTAATTTAAATTAAGCCGTAATTTCTCATTTAATTCTCCAATCTAATTAAATAGAATTATTTGGGATATTCAGAAATACGGGGTATTACATAATGAAAGTGTTAGGTTGGTCATAATGTGGATTATGTCATTTTTTGTTAGGAAAATGTCAATAGATTTGCGTTGATGTTTTATTTTTTATGATTATTACTTTTTATTAAAATGTCTAGATCCATATTGTGTAGCAGGGGAAAGTCAATGCAAGCATTGGTTGGAGAATCGAAAACGTCTTTACATTGTTTCCCCACTGCTGTTGAATGAAAGAAAGTGTGCACCATCATGTTATTATGCATCATAGATGTGTATAATAATGTGCACATGTTGTATTTATGAGACTTAACTGTGCAATCTCTGTGGGTGGAACTCAACAAGGGGACTAGAAGATTCTTCTCGATTTTGATGGTGAGATTTTCTTTATATGTATTTTTATTAAAACTTGGTTTTACAAAAGTTTTGGGTTTCTTGAAATTTAGGGTAATGTATTTTAGGGTTGGAAATTTTGATTTTGGGGATTTTGAAAAACTTGGTTTTACAAAAATTTTGGGTTTCTTGAAATTTAGGGGGATGTATTTTAGGGTTTGAAATTTTGGTTTGGGGATTTAGGGTGTTATTTTAGTTACTTATAATAACTTTAAACATGTATATCTCACTCCTCAAGATTTTGTGAAAATATTGTGGATTTTCCTTACTAGATTGACTAACTCAAACTCATTTATATTCATTTGAAATTTAACTTTTGTTGTGTTTTAAGGTCTCTCTCTCTCTCTCTCTCTCTCTCTCTCTCTCTCGGTGAGGAAAACTATTTTCTTACAATGGCAGAGTTCATAGTTTTTGGCGTCTGACACTATTATTCCCCCAAAATTTATTTCTCGCCTTGAAAACACATCTCATATATGCATTGGTGGATTTATATCATTACATGGGTCTTCAAACACAAAATGGGTCTTAGATCTGATAGACAATGACACAATGGTATTCAATTTTATCTCTATTTTTCAGTTAATGTTTTGGTTATTATAAGGTTAAAAAACGTCATTGGTATGAGGAGTTTTCTTCGGCGACTCTTCTTCTCGAGGAAGGGTTATGGTGGAGTTGGAGAATCACATAAACAGGTATTTAGATGTTAGTTTTTTTTACCTCAACTATGTGTAAAATTTTCGCTCACCTTTGTTTATTGAATTGCAATGTGTGAGAATGTAATGAGAAAAGTGAGTTTTCTAAGTTTATTTATAATTTATTGATTGATTGACAATATTTCTTTTGTTTGGGTGCTAAGAAAATTAAAGGGAAAGTTTGTTCGGGTGCTAAGAAAAGTGAGTTTTCTCTCTTGCCTTTGAGATACGTTTGATATGTGGGTTTTGAATTTTTTTTATATGTACGTGTTTTATTATGGACTTCTGTGTGATGATCATTTAGTCTGGTGAAAATCACATTATTTTGACATATGCTCTAATTTTTTACTACCATCAGTTGAATTTAAGAGGTACATGTATTAAGAAAATTTTTAATCCATGTTAATTAAAAATTTGCACCAAAAAAATTATTTTCAAATATTGGTATTATTCATATATTAATTATACAAAGTTTAGGGTTACATTCATTTTCAAAACTAAAAATCATAATGGATACATTTAAAAGTGTATTAAACGAGTAAACTACAATATATTAGATAGTTGCATCTGTTCTTAATGTGAATTTTCTTAGACTTAATGTATGTTTCCTTGTGCAAACATGATCACATGGTTCCATGAGCAAGCAATCTCACTGCTCAGGTTTACTGTCTAAAGGATAGGGGCTACAAGTTTAGTTCCGATTTACACCTGTGATGAATCGAATTGAGGAAACCGACTTTGATTAGAACCCGTTCCACAGTCTTAGAAACCTCTTCCATGATTATTATAGGGCATAGAAGGAGAAGATCGACTTGCAAACTGTGAAGAACCTCTTCCACTCCAAAAATTATATAATTGATCTATGCGCATGGAAGGAAGCACTCATCAATTATCAAAGTTAATGGAAGACTTCCAATCACGGATGCAAGAGCATCATAATCAGGAGGCAATCTTTCTAATGTGTGGATTATTAAATCTTCATCATGAATGGAATAAGTAGCCATAGCTAACTAATCTATACTTTTTTGAATTTCAGAGATGGGTACATTGATTTGGTACCTTTTCGAAGTTCATTCAGATCCATCTTCAAGGAATGATTCTAAGATCAAAAGAGATTTGTGTACCAGTGATGAAGATGGTTCCATACTCTGAAACAAAAAAAAATCACGAAAAAGAAGGCAAAACCCTTCTCCCCTTCTCCTTCTCCTTCCTCCCCTCGCCCCCTGTAGTAGAGACTATGCTACTATTTTTTATGGTAGGCCTTATGCTCCCCAAACCAATGCTATCGTAGCAGAGCTTATCCTCCTCTGTCCCTTCCAGCAGCGCCCCTCATCTCTCTCGAGTCTCTCCCCCGAGTCAGCGGTTCACAGGAGCAAGCCAAGCCAAGCAGGTAACGTTCGATCTTTGTTTTTTTCAAATTCAATAATCAAGCAGGTGACTTTATACATGTTCGATCGCATGTAACTAACATTATGTTTTATTACTATCTGATACTATGTTATAATATTGTTTTATTATTAGCTAACATAATTTTTAACTAACATTGTTCTAACAATTATCGTCATAAAGTTAATGATGAAGAGAAACGGACACAAAGCGCATTGTATTTGATGATGAAGAACAGCGGCGTCTGGAATTGCAATGGTAAATAAGGCTCATCGCTCTCCCTCTGCCACTGCCTCAGGTAATCTTCGTCTCGACGGAAAAAATACGACCAAAACTTAAAACTTCTTTCGTTTTGGAGACAAAAACACACCATCTAACTAGATTTGGTTGTTTTGTTTTTTTGTTAAAATTAAATAAGTGTTTCAAAACCATAATATTGTAATTTTATTTGATTATTTTGCACATCGTACTCTTGGATTCACGATACTAGGTAGGAATCAGGTATAGTATATATATTTTTTTACTTTTTGTCCCGTCCTCTACATTTCTATTTGGGTTTTCTATGAAAATATTAACGCTTAATTGGCTCGCAGTTCCATTATTGAAATTCAGACTACATATTCGCACTAAATCCTCATGGTATTCTCTATTGGTTGATTCGCAGCACCACCACTTGTTGAATTTTCAATTTGTTTTTACATTTTACTTTCGCCTTGAATTTTCGCACCACTAGGAGAGAAAATGATAAACTGCCTCTCACTAATTATTACCATATCTTTGTGATAATTAGGCTTTTTTAGTTTTAAATATAGAGGGTTTTCGTATATTTTCTTATATTTAGCTTCTATAACCATCTAAGACTCAAATAGCAAAACTGTATAGTCCTCTTGATTTGATCAAGCCCCAGATTATGTTTCTTAATTAGGAATAAAAGTTCAGTTTCTACAATTGTAGCTAATTTCATTTATTATCTCACAGACTATATCTAGACATTCGAATGAGTTGTCTTAAACTTTTTATGCACTGTAATTTGGGATTTAAAGTATTTTGGCATTGCATAAGAACGCATTGTGTTAATATTGCTTCTTCTGTGTTAGTTTTGAGTTTATTACATAGAAACCTGTGATAGTGAATTAGAATTGAGTTGTTGAAGTTACTGTAGTAGTTTCATTTTTCTTCCAGAGTCATCCCAACATGGAAAATGATATCCCATTCATGATATGATAGTGAGATTTTAAGTCTCTTAGACCGAAAAAAAAGAGTTTATTGTTTGGATTGTTTTCTTCTACCATTTACAAAATTTTAGGATGTTGATCACTCTAACACGTACTTATATTATTGAATAGTGTAATCATAACAGACGATAAGTATTTATATGCAATAGGTATTTATATGTGAACATGTACTTTTATGCTAAAAAAACATCTCTTTTACATATTTTCTCATTTTGTGCAGATGTGCATGTATATATTATTGCGAGCATGGGGCGTGCCTTGGGACCCGAACTGGAAATGTTTAGTTAGATGCAGAATGCTTTAGGCCTAAGTGATCAGTAGAGTCTATGATTGCCCAGCAGAGAATCATAGCAACGGATTGTGTATGGCTTGCATTTATTATTTTTTGCGTTGTTTTGGTTATGGGCGTTGCCTTACTGAATGCGATTTAAAGTGAGAAGCGGGTCTAAATGCGTTTTATTCAGGTTTTGGGGAGAAGAATTTTGATATCGATGTACGATCTGCCAACACTCATCTAAATGACATCAATCTTGCCTTCTTTATGCTTAATGGCCCCCTGGATGTGTGATTCAAAGTGGAAGCCAAACATATATATAAACGATATGTTTATTATATCCTTTATGTAATAAAATGTCCAATATTGTGGTTGTTATCTGAATTTTTATCGCTATAAAATTGTGACTGTTATCTGAATTTTTATGTTTTCATATTCGAATGTAGCCCTATGTTTTTTTTAATGAAGACAAAACCATACAAAAACAACCTAGGCACAAGCTATTGTTTCCTATTGGTAGTTGAACGTCTATAATTGGGCTTGAGGTAGTGGAAAATAAGATGAGAAGTCAATTATGATCCTTGATCCTCTTCCCTTACTTCACCGTTTTACGATTACGTACTTTGGAAATATTCGTCGTGCCTTCAGGCACGGGCATTCCGCTAGTACATATATATATCACACGTTTATGAGATCTTGTTTTTATGTGGAGTAGTTGGGGAAAATCATGATTAGATGAATTTACACATATGCTGGGTTATAGAAATTAGGTAGAATAATAATACCTAATTTATGAAATTTAAATATTCATAAATATGTCAAATTAAGAAAAAAGATTATAATTATTTTGTTGGAGGAAGTTTAGGCATCCCTTAGACAAACCATCCGTTGGACAAGGTCTACTTACAAGCTACGACTTTGCCTTTTATCGGAGGAGATAGGACATCAACCCATTAGGCTATTAAGATATTTTGTTATGGTTTGCTAATCCATTATAATTTGACTATGAGGGTATTACCCTATTGTGGATTGTTTTTGTATTATGAGGTTGTTTTTATTATAGGCCATTAGATTGTTCGGAAGATATTTGATAAGAGAATGAACGAGATTCCATAATTTACTGAAGGAAGTTCAATAAGGATTTTGTTATATGGGGGACCTTGGGATGTGTAATGACACGGGATGAGATCCTAGCATGTGATGTTTATCTTGGGATGATAATTGAGTGTTCATATACATGCACTCTTATGTATGTACATCCATGAGTATGTGTAGGCTACTTTTAGAATTTATAAATGCCCAATGAGTTTCCCACTCATTCCCCCACAGTTTATATGTATTACAGGTTTTATACGATTAGAATTTTATTATTAATGACGTGGCGTATTTTGGATTTGGGATGCAGGGATGAGTAAATGAATTTGTACTTTATTTTAACGTTTTGCAAAAGGGATGTACAATTCTATTTTATTAAGAAAGGATGTATTTTACTTTATACTACAAATTGTAAATTATATTTTGGACATTAATAAGAAAATTAATTTTTTGTTGTTTAAGCTTTCACAAATGTTTTATTAAGCTATCAAACATGATTAAGTGGATTGGAAAAGGATCAAATTGGCATGTATTTTTACTTTATTTTAGTAGAACTTCTCAGGGTGTTACAAAGTGGTATCATAGCACTAGGTTACGTGATTTCTTAAATTTGGGGTTATTGGTTTATTACGTTTCCATTGTGGGATGTTTGACTTTTACGATTTGGTGTGTGAATAATACATTTTGTGTCAATTTCGAGGTTGGAATTATTTTTGTTTGTTATGGGGGAGTGTAATACCTCGTAATTGTGGAATTTATTTAAAAGGATTTTTGGGGATTTAATTACAATTTTTTGCATTTTATTTGGATTTGGCCTAAGTTGGAAAAAGTATTAATGGGCAAGGGTAGCTCGGTCATTTAATTAAATGGGGGGGGGGGATCTAGGGTTTAGAGATGTGGAAAATTCTTATTTGGCTAGGAGTGTGAGAAGAGAGATAATTTGAGATGGTTTTGAAATAGAGAGACCCACAATCATAAGAAAAGGTATTCACGATTGCGGTACAAACCCGAGACTATGAAAAAACCCAAGCACAACCGCAACCTTATGGCTCGCAATCTCCTCATGGGGACGTCTGGTTGGTCCTATCTAGATGAGATTTCTCTCATCATTTTCCTAGTTTTCACCCTTTTCTCTATGAAAAAATACAATATCACTTCTAAACTTCAGCCTCTACCTCTAAACCCCTAAACCTCTATTATAATACGCTTTTAAACCTCCATTAGAGAAACTTGAACTTGGAATTTGGGATTCTTTCGTGGGTTAAATTGATAATATTCTCGAGGAGAGCATGGATCCAATATCATAATTTAAAAATGGGAAATTTTAGAATATATTTTTATAGTTATGTGAATATATTCGTTTGAGGTAGGTATTCGTCCTCTTGTGGTTTATTAGTGTGCTACATGTATTCACCCTTAATTGTTTACGTGTTACATGATGTGTGTTGCATACTTATATGTATTACTTGTATCTATAAATCATTCTTATTTCACACATATTTATGTGATCTTGTTTTCATGACGAAAGTTAGAGAAAATCGTGATTAGATGAATTTACACATATTGCTGGTTATAGAAATTGTATAGAATAATAATACCTAATTTTTGGAAATTTAATCTTGATAAATATATTAAAGTGAGGGAAATATTATGATTATTTTGTTGGAGGATGCGTAGGCATCCCTTAGCCATATATCATGTTAGACGGGGTGTGCGTTGGGCTATGAATTTATCTTTTATCGAAGGGAATAGGTCATGGACCCTTGGGGCTATTAAGTCATTTTATTATGGGATGTTAAGCCATTATCATAGGACCATTATGGGGGTACCCTATCATGTCTCGTGGTTGTATTATGATATTGTTTTGTTGGGGGCATTATATTGTTCAGAGTATAATTGACAAGAGAGTGAGCGAGAGTCCATATCGTATTGACAAAAGTACGACGAGGATGTTGTTATATAAGGAACTTTGGGATGTGTAGTGACATGCGGTGGGTTCCTATGATTTAATGTTTATCTTGGGATGATAATTGAGTGTTCATATGCATAATCACTTATCTATGTGCACACACGAGTATGTGTAGTTAACTTGGAGCATTTGTACGAGCATAATGACTTTACCAGTCACAAGCCCACAGTTTATATGCATTACAGGTATTGTACGAGTTACGATTTATTATTGATGATGCAGCGTATATCAGATATGGGATATAGAGACAAGTAGACGAGTATGTATTTTATTTTAAAGTTTTATAAAATGGATGTATTATAATTTCCTCTACAAAATATAAAAGAAAAAACCAATGTTTTATTATTTAAGCTTTCGCAAATGTTTTATTTAGCCATTGGGCATGATTAAATGGTTTTAAAAACTTGAAATTGACATGTATTTTTACTTTATCTTAATACCACCTCTCGGGATGTTACATTCAAGTTATTTATTTTTTAATTAGTCATGTAACTAGAGGTGAATCATTATCATTCACTATTTTCCATGTGTAATGATTTGTAGATTGGAATATACTTGACATTCTAGAAATTCATAATTTAAGTAATCTTTGGAAAATATTGGGAGAGATTTATTTTCAATAACGATTTGTGAAAGAATTTCCATTTTCTTATGAAGTTCATACTCATATTATACTAGAAAATGAAGTATCTATGAGATAGGCTCTAATACCAATTGTTAGCACAAAAATTATAACAACCCAAAATAAATAAAAATGGTATTAATAAAGTTAATGGAAAATTAAAACTTTCCATTTTCTTTATTAAAGGTAATTTTTTTATTGAATATAAGCAACACATTCAACCAATAATATAGTTATGAGAGAGAGAGAGAGAGAGAGAGAGAGAGAGAGAGAGAGAGAGAGAGAGAGAGAGAGAGAGAGTTAAGAAGCTTCGCAAATCGATATTTTATGTTGTTCGACATTGCCTACATCCACATCGAGATAGAACTTGGAAACTTCATTATAATATGGTCACTAATGTCAATAAATCTCCTCACAAGGATACAATAAACCTTGTAATCGTAACCGTCAAGATATCCTTCCATCTCCTCAGCAAACACAACTGAAGATTAAGCTTCTTCCCAGTAGGCAATACTCCCGATATTGGGACAACTCCATACACCCCACATCGGTAAAAGTCACCAACACCAGGTTTCCTAACAAATGTTGAAGAATTTCTCAATCTAAACCTCCCAAAGGCTTCCTATTCTCTCCTCATCAGCACTTACCATATCGGTCATGAAATTCTCCTTCTTATCTCTGCCTGAATCACGGAAAGAAATACCTCAAATCAAAATGTACCCAAAATCTGTTATGGGTATTACATCCCTCATCTTTCCCCTTCCTAATCGACTTATTCTCAACGACATCTGAGACGAAAGCAACTGTGTCAGAATGTTATTCGAGTGAGTGCATCTCGCGGAAGAAGATAAACGTAGTGAACACAACAATCCTACTAGTAGGGCTCTATATCAAGAACGTCAACGGAAGAACGCAGAAAACCCGCACATATCCTAATGACACTAGAACCTGATGCTCTGATACCATCTGTGACAACCCGCTTAAAATAATAAAGGGTGGCCATCCCTATACCACATTAAATCAGGTATCTCAGAGGGCTCAATCTCAACATCAACTGACAATACTAAATAATATATGGCTAACTACCCGAAACTATTAAAAGCGGATGCCAAAAACTAAATAAAACATACAATGGAAATCAAACCAACTATGTACGGCTACTGACAAAGGTAGAATGCACAAGTATGATGATGAAAGAAAGTTCTAGTATAACATGAAATGAGTATATACAAGGAAATATACCCGAATAAGTTGTCGGGTCACAGACAGTACAACAACCATAAAGACGAAATATAAATAGCTATAAATATCCCTTAGGTATAAACCCGATATACATCATGAATCCTACCTAGATTTTCAAAGAAGTAGGAAGAGACTACAATCTAAATCCTGTAACAGTCCGCACCTGTTACGGCTCCCAAGACTCTGGATAGAAGGGCATCCGGTATCCATTCGGTAGGACACCTGTAGTACAATATATATATATATATATATATATATATATATATATATATATATATATATATATATATATATATATATATATATATATATATAGCAAAAGAGAAATATAAACGGGTCAGAGCCCGAGGTGAAAACATGTTTCGCAAGTGTGTTAACTGTGCATAATAAATATAAATGCACTTATTTCATAATTAAATTGGAGTCGCACTCTCGTGAAATCCCAACTCACCTCTCATCTAATAGCGCGCACTTACTCGCGTCTTGGGATATTAATTAAATTACCCCACCCATAAGGACAACCTACCATACAATAGGCTCGGTCTATACCCGCAAGACCTGCCGTTCTAACATAACCCAAGAAGCCTTCCCATTCTAATCACACTTAAATAAATTTACACATATATGTCATACTAGGCATAATTGATTCCAATTTAACTTAATCAGTTAGCCATTTTATTACTTCACATATTAATATTAAACTTCAATTTATGAGTTTATTCTCTAAGTAACATGGACAATTTAATAAGGACAAAACTTCTCTCTACTCTCAACATAGCACTCCTTTTCATGCGTGGGGCGTCTCGTAAATCGAAATCCAAATAAGGAACCCCCCTGATACACTACTCCTTGACCATGTCGATCGTAGGGATCCATTATGTCATCCACACCATCATACTGCTAATACATAAGTACAAAGGACAAAACTTCTCACTACTCTCAACATTGCACTGTGTTTCGTGCGTGGGGCGTCTCGCAAAGTGAAATCCAAACAAGGAACCCCCTCCCCCGATACACTACTCCATGACAATGTCGATCGTAGGGATCCATTATGTCATCTACACAATCATACTACTAATATTTGGATTACTATCTAAGAGTAATCTCGAAATCTCCACTAAATCCTTGGGTTGATATAACAAAAAATTTCCTTAAGTGCACTACATCAACCCCAACATTCTAGTACACCATAATCACCCAAGATGTACACAATCGAAATTTCATATCCTTTCACCTATAGGATATAATATATATATATATATATATATATATATATATATATATATATATATATATATATATATATATATATATATATATATATATATATATATATACTTTGAACATATATACATATATATATATAACCATTCATTTCCATAACCAGATGTACATACTATATATAATGTACAATGGCCATACACAGAATACAACCGACAATATAATGCCAATATATTGCACCATGCTATCATCTTCCAGGGCATCACTCATATTCCATCATGGGGACCACCGATGGGACTAAATATCACCCACTTCGCGGCCACACACACACGACGTCCGGGAAGCGGTCATAGTTCCTAACCGGCAATGAGACGAAACATACCCACCACGTCTCATCCCAAAAAAATGTATATCACATAATAACACAATGGACGACTATGACCTGGGGAATATCCACACTCTGCTCCTCGAGACAGGGTGCTCACCCTCATCGCGCAACTTTCCAATGATAGCATGTGCGGGGTATGCTTCACAATACAAGTATATATATCATTCACATACACAATATATATACATCCATATGATTATATCACATAAGTAAACTATCACATATGGTTTAGATATTCACCACATAAGTATACCCATATATTCATATATATATAGATATATATCCACATATCCACATATATATATACACTACCTCTCGTCCGTATGTATAATATCTATGAACTCGGCTATAAGCATACATAATCCTCAATATACTAGCCGTCGTCCCAAACACATTAACTTACCTCGTTATATGAATACGTTCCTCTAAGGTAATGTTTAAAATTAGTAGTGATATCTCTCTAGAAGTGCACAAGCTTTATTCTTATTTAAACTAGAGGCTCAAAGTGTAGTTTGAGATTTTCTATCTTTTCTTTTGAAATACCAATGAAACTTTTCAACAAAAGTGCTGTTAGTGGAGATCTTAATTTTTAATGTTGGTAATATATTTTGTGTATTGAAATATTTGTTTCAAATTGAATATATAGATAGGAAGAACAAACTAGCTATTATAATTCATTGAAAAACATTAATGAGGTAGTTGGAAAACGTTGTAATTTGAAATTCAGGTGAACTAGCCATTCGGTTTCCATTTACCCTAACATAATCTACTTAATATGAGATTGAGTTAACTTAATTAGTTTAAGACAACTTAACTTTCAATTAAGTCGACTTAGTCTACTTAAATATTAATTCATTTGTTCCCATAACTATTTGGCCTATTTGAGTCGACTTAAATAGAATAAGTCGACTCTATTAGTGTAAATTAATGTTTTAGGTGTTTTGAAACTTTGTTTTTCAGAATTCCCTTAAGTAGTGTTCTTTAAGCAAAGACAACCTTTTCAAAATTTTCTTCAATTTTAATTCGCACCAATAAACTTATCTTGTGAAAATAATTTGATTTACAAAATTTTATCTTGTTAATCATATAGCATGAATCTACAATGATTAAGCAGATAAATTAAATAAATCAAACACACCACAAAATGCCAATGTACGAGGAAACCACTAAGGGAAAAAACCTGGGACGATCTGGCGAGACAATCCACTATGATATGGTTTTACAAAAGAGTAGATAACAGACTTACTCGATGATGCGATAACCCACAAGCCTTGATGCTCTTCTATCTTCTACCGCTCCTCTACAATAACAATGCAGGAATCCACCCACGTAAGTATCCACAACACACAATTCCACTTGCACCTCGATATCCATCGATGTAGCCTCAGTAATCGTCAACGATTCGAAACAGGGAGTCCATCGTTTCTTCACTGTAATCAGCAAGTACGGAGTCTACCACACGAATATAGTTCTTCTTGTGATGGAAGAAATAAACTAGGTGCCAAACCCAAGATCTTTATAGCATATGAATTATGAAATCGGATCTTGAAAACCAAAAGATGTTTTTGTATGCTGGGAATTTTTACAAACAAGTGTAGAATTGTTTTTCGCAAAGAGTTCTTATTTTTTCTGAGTCTGATACACCTTTTTAATAAAACATGAATTTCCAGGCGGCGACTCGTTTGAAGGAAAACCAGGCTTGTTCGAACGAGAATTCCATCTCGTTTGAACGAAACACCATTTCATTCGAACGAGATATCAATATCGTTTGAACCATTATTGAACGAGTATCAAATGATGCAAAACAGTACGCCCTCGTTAGATGTTCGTTTGAAGAAAACTTTGAACGAGGCTTTAAACGAAAAGTCCAAGTCGTTTGAACGACTTCTAACTTCGTTTGAAAGAAAATCAAAATTCATTCTAACTTTCTTAAAATTCGTTTAAATGAAACTAACTTATAAAATATTTTTAAAATAAGTTTTTTTAAATAATTTTTCAAAGTCCCAAAACATTTTAAGTATAAAATACATCCTTTAAACAAAATGTGAGATCTCATAATTCACTAGCATTCATACCTGAGAGATCTATCTATGATAAATGCTAGTATGTGAAGACAAAAGTAAAATGAAACACTGCACGATGTAATCTTTGAAACTTTACCGCAACATCTTCAACAGAACACGTCATAGTCTTTGTGGGATCACAACTCAAAGTCTAACCTATGACTCAAACATTTTTGTCTCGAATTATGCCAATTACAAACAAACTAACTCGATTGAAAATTTTTCCTTACAAATCTTCCCGCTTGGCTATTCCGGGACAAAAGCCAAAAAATGTGAATTATACTAGCTAGGCCGTTAAGACGATTGAAGTTGAACGGTTATATGGATTTAGTTCATTTCGGTGAATACACTTCAAAATAGAATATAAATTAGGCCAAATGTATATATATTCCAATTTTAAATATTATTTACTAATTTCTAAGTGAGCATGCACAATAACCAAATTAAACTAAAGTTATGATTTAATCCAAATTTTATCTTTTTAACCTACACATGCATCTAGGTAATTTTGCAAATAAAAATAAATTATCACAACCACAACATATTGATGTACGAGGAAAATCCAAATGGGAAAAACTGAGATGTGTGACATGGACCCAAAGAAGATGAAGTAGTGGTGGAGTAATCATGGCGAGCGGCGAAAGGAAGGTGAGTCTCAGATCGGAGAACGGTGTTGGCATGGATCGATGAAATACCCAGAAACTCGACCTCATTGGCAAGTAGGGGGACCTGAGCAGCGATGCAAATACGGGTAATAAGGACACCGTATGGAAGTGAAGACTTGATAGGAGAATGCTCCGCATTGGGGACCGAAGACATAACGTGCATCATGATGGCAGGTAGGTCAAGACACCAATCCTGACTGACGGCGTACATAAAAAGGACAATGTCGAAGATAATATATGTATGTATGATTAGCCCTAGGATATACAGAAGATGATGTAAACCCATTAAGAACTCTACAATCTGCATGTAAATGCTAGTGAAACATAGTAGCGGTGCGCAGGGGAAGCTCACGGAAACAATGGCGAATGATATCGACGGGGAAAATAACCTCAGGGTCTTAAGGTATCTGAAGCATAGTTGCAATAAGGTCAGGAGTGACAATGACCTCAACCCCTCGGACAAAGGAACTAAGGTCAGTAGAAGATCCTGCTACACTGAAGTAGAATTCCCGAATGATGTATGGGAGAATAGCATCGTACATGGAGAACATGGGATCCCACTCCCTATTTGCTAGCCAACGATGAACAGAGTACATGTGAAACTCCTCGATCCTAAACACTCGCTGTCTCACTACAGCACAGATGTGAAAACCTACTGTGCAGTAGAGATCATAATCTATCCTGTTAAAAGTAAAATTTAATATATGAATTTATATATAAAATAAATATGAATTATAAGTTACTAAATAAAAGTAGATAATTAAAGTGATTAATTTAAGTTTTGGGGTCTTATTAATATATTATTAAAGTGTGAGTTTTATTGTGTAGAGACAAGCATAATTTTTATTTTTATGATGGGTTAAAATAGAAATATACGAAATATGAAAAGACACGATTGTGTTATAAATAGGGGTCGTGGTCCCCAGATCACACAACACCAATCTTCTAATTCCTATTGTCAGAGAGAAATTTATAGAGGAAATAAAAGTGTTGATCTGGAGAGCATAAGACCTCAGACTCAGATATTTTAACTTTTTGTCATGGATTCAGGTACGTTTCCGCAAAATCAATATTTATATTTCTTGATAATTCGATATGAATGTTCCTGTTTGTGTGATAGATTTCACAAAATAAAAATTAATCCATCATGTGGTATCAGAGCTAATTCATGTCGAATTGTTGAGAATATATTAGGAGGGTATTGATATTAATTTTCGGCTGTAAATAATTTTTCAAAAAGGTTTAATATTTCAGAAATTTTTTGGATTCGAAAATATTCTCGTTTCATTACGATTCCAACGATATAAAATTCATGAAATTTGGACTTGCGGTTGATTTGATGGTAGTGAAAGGTTAAAGGTTCGACTCTTGGTGTTTCATATTTAAGCCTCTTAAATGATGAAAATTATGAAGGATCTGAGAGGTTTTGAACCCATGACCTTTCAAGTATGGAGCCAAAGGAGTTTTGAACCCATGACCTTTTAAGTCTAGAGCCAAAAGGGTTTTGAACCCATATACAAATTTAAATTCAAATTTTGGTGTATTTATATATATATTTCGAGATAAATTAATTTAAACAATATGTCACCAAAGTGACCTCTTTTGTTCAAAATTAATTTTATTTCGAAATATAAAAAGAATTACGTGCATGTAATTTATGTGAATATTAATTGGCCCAAAGGAAGATTATTTTTTAATAAAATTACATGTGCCACTTTAATAATAAGCACGTGATAATTATTTAGTTTTACATATGAATAATAAAATCGGCTCAAAGAAAGAATTATTATTCAATATGTTCTTATTATGAGTGTTTGATTATTACGGCAAGATATCACTTACAAGTTAATATTTTTTTCAAAGATCAAATATTAATAGAGTGTCCGATATCTTAAAATGGGATTTGTCCTTTATTTGAATTTATTTTTGATTTAAGACTTATATGAGCTAGTTTTATTTGTTTATTGTTCTCTGATTTAGCTATCAATTCTGCGTCCAACATTACTGCTAGTATTAATTCTATCCCCATGCTTAATGGCACAAACTTTAAGTCATGGCAAGAGAACCTTCATATAGTTCTCGGTGTCATGGATCTGGACCTTGCATTAAGGGTTCCTTCTCCTGCACCTCTTACGGATAAAAGTTCCTCTGATGACAAAAAGGACTTTGAAAGGTGGGAGAAGTCAAATCGCATGTGTTTGATGATCATAAAGAAGGCCATTCCAGAAGCATTCAGGGGCACAATATCGAAAACGATAAAGACAGACTGAAACAAGTACACTATTGGCAAGTCTCATCTCAATGAAATATAAAGGTAATGGGAATATTAGGGAGTACATTATGGAAATGTCTCATCTCGCTTCAAAGTTAAGAGCACTTAAGCTTGATCTCTATGAGGATTTTCTTGTGCATTTGGTTCTGATATCTCTTCCCACACAATTCAGTCAATTTAAGGTGAGCTACAACTGCCAAAAGGAGACTTAGTCTCTTAATGAGCTCATCTCACATTGTGTGCAAGAAGAGGAAAGACTGAAGCAAGATAAGACAGAAAGTGCTCATTTGGCTAGTACTTCCAAGGACAAGGGGAAGAAAAGAAAGAAGGATAAAGAAGCTGCAGTGGTTCTATATCCAAAGAAACAACATAAAGAAAAAACTGTTGATGGTTGTTTCTTCTGTGGAGCTGCGGGACATAGGAAGAAGCAATGTACCAACTATCATGCTTGGCATGTCAAGAAAGGTTTCTTAACCTAGTTTGTTCTGAGGTTAATTTGACTTCGGTACCTAAACACACTTAGTGGGTAGATTCTGTTGCAACCACTCACATCAGTGTGTCTATAAAGGGTTGCCTGAGTTGTCGAAAGCCAAATGATGGTGAAAGATACATTTTTGTGGGTGATGGCAAGAAGGTTGAAGTTTAAGCAATTGGGATATTTAGGTTATTATTGAAGTCTAGTACTTATTTGGATTTGAATGAGACATTTATCGTACCGTCATTTAGACGGAATTTGGTTTCTATTTCTGTATTGGACAAATTTGGTTATACTTGTTCCTTTGGAAATAATAAATTTAGTCTTCTTCATAATTCAAATTTGGTTGGTACTGGTTCTTTATCTTATGTAGATAACCTTTATATGCTTGATACTATTGCTTCATATCATGAAACCTTGCAATTAAGTACTCGAGGTATTAAAAAAAATTAACCAATGAGAATTATGCATCATTATGGCATAAGAGATTAGGTCACATCTCCCAAAGGAGAATTGAAAGACTTGTGTAAGATGGAATTCTAGATTCCCTTGATTTTTTCAGATTTTAAAATTTGCAAAAATTGCATAAAGGGAAAATAGAGAAACATAAGGAGATCTGGTATAGGGCTGCAGACGTCTTAGTACTGATACATACAGATATTTGTGGACCATTCCCTACGGTTTCATGGAACGGTCAACAATATTTTATCACATTCATAAATGATTTTTCACGTTATGGCTTCCTTTATCTCATCCATGAAAAGTCCCAATCTCTGGACGTGTTCAAGTCATTCAAGGCTGAAGTTGAAAATCAACTCAGCAAAAGGATTAAAAGCATCAGATCTGATCGTGTGGTGAATACTACGGTAGGTATGACAGTTCAGGTGAACAACGCCCAGGACCATTTGCTAAATTCCTAGAGGAGTGCGGTATCTTCCCGCAATACACCATGCCAGGTTCTCCAAGCATGAATGGTGTTGCTGAAAGGCGAAATAGAACGCTTAAAGACATGGTAAGGAGTATGATCAGTTACTCTAACTTACCAGATTTACTCTGGGGTGAAGCATTAAAGACTGCAGTGTATATCCTTAACAGAGTACCAACTATAGAAACTGGATTCCAGAACAGTTAGTTGTTGTTTTGTTGGATACTCTGAAAGATCTAGGGGTTACAAATTTATGATCTTACTACCAAAATAATTTTTGAGACTCGAAATGCCCGGTTCTTTTAGGATGTTGAGTTTGTCAAGGGGGATAAGGTTAAGGATTTTGGTTTTGAAGAGGAATATGTTGATATTCCCACAGCTGTTATTAACATTGATCAGGATCCAATTCCTGACATTGTTCAAGAAGAAGATCCTAATCAAAATAATATCCAAGAATCTCCCATTCTAGAAGAACAAACTCTACCACCTCCAGAACCTATGCCATTAAGGAGATCCACTAGAGAAAGAAGAAGTGTTGTGCCAGATGATTACATTGTATTTCTCCAAGAACATGAGTTTGACATTGGTGCGGTGGAAGATGATCCGATCACCTTCCGTCAAGCCATGGAAAGTTCTAAATCTCAAGAGTGGATTGATGCCATGAATGAGGAGATAAAGTCCATGAAGGACAATGACGTTTGGGATCTTGTAAATAAAAAACCCATTGGTTGCAAATGGATATTTAAAACCAAGAGGGATTCGAAAGGTGATGTGGAGAGATACAAAGCCCGTCTTATCGTTAAAGGCTTTACACAGAAAAAAGGCATCGATTATAAAGAGACTTTCTCTCCGGTTTCATCGAAAGACTCTTTTAGGATAATAATGGCACTTGTGACGCACTTTGACCTTGAGCTTCATTAGATGGATGTTAAGATTGCGTTTCTCAATGGTGACATTGAAGAAACAATATATATGGTGAAACTAGAAAACTTTTTAGCGGGAGATGCAAAGAAAACAGTTTACAAATTAAAGAAATCCATTTATGGGCTTAAGCAAGCTTCTCGTCAATAGTATTACAAGTTTCATCAAGTTATCATCTCGTTTGGTTTTGAGATGAATCTGGTTGATGATTGTATATACCACAAGTTCAGTGGCAGTAAGCATATTTACTTGGTTTTATATGTTGATGACATTTTGCTTGCCACCAACGATATAGGTATGTTGCACGAAACCAAGAGATTTCTTTCAAAGAAATTTGAGATGAAAGATCTTAGTAACGCTTCTTTTGTGTTGGGTATACAAATACATCGAGATCGCTCTCGGAGTACATTTAGTTTATCACAAAAGAGCTATATCGAGAAAATTCTTAAAAGATATGGCATGCATGATTGTAAACCAGGTGACACCCCTGTAAATAAAGGAGATAAATTTAGTCTCAGTAAATGTCCCAAGAATGATTTTGAGATTCGGGAGATGCAAAAGATTCCTTATGCGTCAGCAGTAGGAAGTCTTATGTATGCTCAAGTATGTACGCGTCTGGATATTGCGTACATTGTTGGCATGTTGGGAAGATACTTAAGTAATCCTGAAAAGGATCATTGGATAGAAGCCAAGCGAGTCATGAGGTACTTATAGAGAACAAAAGACTACATGCTCACCTATCGAAAGTCAAAACAGTTAGAGATCATCGAATATTCTGACTCCGATTTTGTTGGATGTCAAGACAACATGAAATCTACTTCAGGTTATATCTACTTACTTGCTGGAGGTGCTGTATCGTGGAAGAGTGTTAAGCAGTCTATTATAGCTTCTTCTACCATGGCAGCTGAGTTTGTAGCTTGTTATGAGGCGTCCAATCAAGGACTATGGTTGCGAAATTTTGTCACGGGGCTACATATTGTGGATGGCATTGAAAGACCACTTAAGTGAAGATCGCTTTGATTCTATATTGGTGCAATTAATGGACAAGATTTTTAAGATACATAAAGTTTTGACAGCTAAAACTCATGAGCTCATAAAGTATAATTCAAATTTAAAAAGTTACATATATATATATATATATATATATATATATAGCCCAAGTGGGAGATTGTTAGAGTAAAATTTAATATATGGGCTTATATATAAAATAAATATGAATTATAGGCTATCAAATATAAGTAGGCCAATTAAAGTGATTAATTTAAGTTTTGGGGCCTTACTAATGTATTATTAAAGTGTGGGTTTCATTGTGTAAAGACAAGCGTAATTTCTATTTTTATGATGGGTTAAAATAAAAATATACGAAATATGAAAAGACACGATTGTGTTATAAATAGGGGTCATGATTGGTCCCCAGATCACACAACACCAATCTTCTGATTCCCATTGTCAGAGAGAAATTTAGAGAGGAAATAAAAGTGTTGATCTGGAAGAGCATAAGACCTCAGACTTAGATATTTTAACTTTTTGTCATGGATGCAGGTACACTTTCGCAAAATCAATATTTATATTTCTTGATAATTCAATATGAATGTTCATGTTTGTGTGATAGTTTTCACAAAATAGAAATTAATCCATCATACCCTGCTCACCTCACCCAGTGCGCAGAAGTATACTGTGGACGGTTGGCCTGGGCGGCCTGAGCTCAGGGTGAGGTAGCATGCTCCTCAACAGTGTCGGTGTGAATGGAAGGGCGTCTACTTCCTCCAGCCATATAGAACATAGGGTAAAGGATGTGGGTATGAGAAACAAGAATGCTAACTCCTAGTACCAAACCACAAATAAAAAAGGGTAGGGATATTGCCTCTCTAACAAAAGTCACTCCAATTTTTTTCTATGATAAATTGATAAACAGAACTACCCTCCTTTCCTGGCCCACTAAAGCCATCTAAAATCTACTCAAGCCAGAGCCATCATCATATATACTCCACTGCAATACCGAAAATGCAAATTTTAAGCCACTTTTATATATTTTAAATTCGAAAATACAAATCTTATTTTACTCTTATTTTTTTTTATCAAAAGTCAACTCTAAAATGCTTTATTTTTATATATCTATTTGTAAAAATATTTATTTATTTTTATTTTATTTATATATTCCTTCAATTTTACCGAGCCTAAAAAAAATTGAAGCTTTTATTATCCACTCGTTGCAAAAAACTTATCACGCTTTATTAGCACGAATATATAAAAGTTGCTACAAATATTAATACTCACACTACAAATATTAGTACCCACATTTTAATTAGGCCGTGTTCGTATTTTATTTATTAAAAAATATTTTGTGTCATGTCGTATTGTATCGTGTCGCTTCCATTTGGGTTTTATTCGTGTTAGCTAAATAAATGTAAGATTTCATGTCGGGTCGCATTTTCATTGGATTGTGTTTGTGTTCAGTTAAAATAAGATTGTGCCATGCCTCTTTTTAATTAAGTCGTGTTCGTATTTGGTTAAAAAATTAATTTCGTGTCGTGTCGCTTTTATTCGGTTCGTTCGTTCGTTCGTGTTAGGTAAAAAAATAAGATTGTGTGTTGTCTTAATAATGATGTGTTCGTGTTAAGTAAAAAGAATAAAATATCGGATCGTGTCATGCCGTGTCTATTTTATTTGAATGGTGTTTGTGTTAGGTAAAAAAAATATTTTTACCTAACACGAACACGTGTAAAATAATATTGTGTTTTAAATGGGTTATTTCGTGTTCTTTGACCCAACAAAAAGACAATTTAATTAAAATACGACACAAAATTATGTTGTGTTTTAAATGGGTTATTTCGTGTTTTAAATGGACCATATCGTGTTAGATAAAATAATATGATTTTATGTTGGGTCATTTTTTTTGTCACATTCGTGTTAGGTAAAATAATATGATTTCACGTTGTGTTTGAAAAAAATAATACATTTTATGGTGTCCATATAAAGCACTATAAAAAATAGGAATTGCAACCTGAAAATTAATGTCATCAAATAGCCGCACCTGAAATTTTTTTGGATTTGCCCTGAAAAATTTTGCTATTGGAAACCGACATGACATGGAAAATGACACGCTGCGATTTTTTATCTTTTTATGAAATATTAACAAGATCCAATAAAAACATACACGTCACGTAACAACACGAAATAAAATTTATTTTACCTAACACGAACACAAAACAAAGACTATAAAAAGTGACACGACACAACATGAAGCCTAAAAAATTTAAAAAGTATATTACAATTAAGTGCAAAATTAGGGAAAGTACATTACACTTTTTGGTAAGAGGTCGGACCTCGTGCGATAACAAATATTTGTGTACCTGGTAAGATTATTTTTATATTATTCTTTTTGGTAGTAAACTAAAAAAAACATATTTTATATATTATATTTTAAGTATAATTTATATTTTTACTATTTTTTATCACCATTTTTTAGTAGTAATCAAATTTAAAAGTGAGCAATTATCGAAGAAGTTCTTTAAAACAAAATGCCAATCAATTATGCACACAAGGAGAGGTGGCCAGCAGTGGGTTGTCTTCATATAGAGAGGGGAAAGGGTATTTGAGTCCGTTTATGGAAAGGTGGGCATCATTGAAGTGCCAAAGTAAATAAGGGAAGTACGAATAGCGCTACCCATAAAAAAAATGCTCTAAGAACCTATGTCCATACAAATCCAATCGAACCACTGTGAAAACCAAAGTAACAAACACCAATCAATAAGATATAAAAATCAGCAATAGACCAAATATTACGCAAAACAAAAATGCTCAACAAACGTGTGTCACAAATATCCAAAAATTAATTTTTGTGACTCACAAGACTCGAAATGGGGCAAAAAAATGGAATAAATGATCAAAATAAATAGTAAAAGACAAAAGCCCCCCCCCCCCCCCCAAAAAAATGAATTTTTTTGAATAAAAATGGTTGGAAAGTAGTTTCTCCATCATGTACGCAAAAATGGCGTAATAAAGATAAATACATGACAAGAAATAAAGCACAAACCATTTTTTTATCAAAAGTCCTCAAAAGCAAAACAAAAGAATGAATTTAAAGAAGATACCCGATGTATGAGCAAAAGGGAGTTAGGAATATGCTTAAAACATAGAAAAATTCAAGCTTTCGAAGTTCTTTTTGCTAAAAAAATGGCGAGTGCAAAAGCAAGTTCGTAAAGAGAAGAATGTTTGAGATAAGGTAAAACAGAAAATTTGAAAAGAAACCCTATAACACGTTTTAACCTCGTTCGAACAAAAAGTATGCTCGTTCGAACGAGAACGGCGACTCATTAGAACAAAAAGAGCATGTTGTTCTAACAATACAAAAAATATCGAATTCCTCCTCTAAAAAATATGCAACTTGAAACCTAGAAAGGTAAACCATGAGAAAAATATACCTGACACAAACAAAGACTGAAAAAAATGTAAAACAAACACATACGTAAGTGTTGCACGGTAATATGGTATCGTTGTGCCTAAACTCATGGAATGGGGTGAATGTCCGTAAACTAACACAAATGAATTATGACCCAAACACTTAAATACATTCAAAAAGCTGCTCTAATTAACTGCAAAATTTTATCTAAGCTATGATTTAGACTGAAATGAAAATGATAAATTGAACTTAATGGACAAACAAACTCAATGCACATAAGTCTAGATTTTGACGATTCTACAATTCAATAGTGACACGACCGTTGAACATAGGATTCATTGTGCAAATCTTTGATCGTAAACTAAAATCCCTCAAAAGTTAAACACTTATATTTACTATATTTTTCTTTTCATGATCCTTTTGAAGTTCTTTCTTTTGAATGATCCATTATGTTTATTCTAAATTGGCCCCTTTTTAACAATTTTTATGTTTTATTGCCTTTAATCTTTTATTAGGCTCTTGCCAATGGTGGGTTCCCGCAAAGACTTTTGTTTTTCAAAGCCCTTTTTCGTGCACACTCATATTTTTTCAATACTAATAAAATATCTCACAGGTAACGGTTCTTACATGCACAACTCTCCCTTAGTAATTAATACGTGTAGATGATAAGATTGTTAGGAGAACATCTCACCAAACTCCAATGTTCATAAGAAGTTAAACATTCAAAGAGCTCGTGCATGTGTGTGCTGAGGCATATACACAATCGAATCCATAATCCAAGCCAAGTTCAAAACAACTCCACAATAATCATGGTTAAGCTCAATCTAAGCGTCTAAAGTCATAACCAAATGTCCCGTCCACATGGAAGTTGCGAAATGAAGGGGATTAAATCACACCAATATGCCATACCATAAGTGTAAAACTGAAGAGACAGAAAAATGAAAATCTTTTTGAGTTTTTCTAAAAAAAATTAGACCCAAAAAGAAAAATCTTTTTGTATTTTTCAATATGACTCAAAAAGAAAATGATAAAAAATACAAAGTATACACAAGTCATAACCCTAGAAAGGATATATCAAAAAGCTCAATTTGAGTATGATAAATACGGCTAACATGATCAACCATAAGATCTAACATGGGGAGTATCACATGCAAACAAATAAGAATAAAAAAGTCTAATACCTAAAGCCTCTAAATCCAATTTCCTAACCCCAAGAAGGATTGAAACGATGAATAGGGGTTTTGGGAACCGAAGCAACTCTATTCTTAGACTTCCTAGGAGTATTCTTAATATTGTAGCAAAGGTCTATGGTGACCCTTCCTATCGCAATAAGTGCAAGTGTAAACATAACAAGGAGTGTTACCTAAAGGTTGACCTTTCTTAATGTTCCTAGTCGACTCTCTCAAACGCGTGGTCTTATCTTTAGGAATGGGGGCAATACGATCATCAAAGCCAATTCCACACTTCTCATCTTTGATTTAGATGGTGCCTAACATTCTACCCAACTTTTTCGACCTAGCCTCCAAATCAAGTTTGACCTTACTCGAATCTCTCAATTTTTCCTCAAGCTCAACTATCCTAGACTCGAGTAAGTGCCTAGAATCCTCAAACTTTATAATCTCTTTCCTCATAGCCTCCATCAAACCACGAAGACTATCTCTCTCACCCTCAACGTACTCTAGCTTCTCTCGAATAGTCTTTCATGTATCTTAAGATCCTCAATCAACGCATTATCATTATTTCTATGGCACACTCTTTCAACCTAGCTTCCAAATTTAAGTTAGACTTCTTCAACTTCATAGTTTCTACATACAATTCACGAAAGGCAACTTGTAACTCACTTTCATCCACTTCTTCATCCTCACTCACATCACCCTCACTCACGTGGTATTCACTAACTATGGTTGCAGAAGTGTCTTGCAAAGAAATATCTTAATGGGAAAATTTATCATCATCAATCACATGACTTGCTATGAATGAGGTAAAGTTGCACTCATTGGCGGAATCGTTTCCTTCTTTCGGATCACTATCACTAAGGGTGGGATTATAAGTTTTAAGTTTCTTGCCCTCTTTCCTTAGTTTAATGGGGCACTCAGCTACCCTATGATCATAACTCTCCCAACTAAAGCATCTCTTCGAGTCTTACCTCTTAACATTCTCACTACAGTCCGATTGACCTTGTTGTTATTTTCTTTCTTACATCTTTTGGCATCTTTCGATTTCTTTCAAAATTTGAGAAAATTCTTGAACTTCTTTGCTAACATGGCCACATCTTCGAATTCGATGTCCGACTCGTCATTCAAAACTATTATTTCTTCCTTCTGGGATTTCAAAGCAATGACCTTTTCTTTCTTAGTCACATTCTTGGAGGTAAACATCTCAAGCTCATAAGTTTGTAGGTCACTTACAAGATCTTCAACTTTCATCGAGTCAAGTATACCTAAAGAATTCAAAACAGTCACCTTTGGATCAAATCTTTCAGGTAAGGACCTTAAGATTTTCTTTATCACTCGATTGTTGGGTATCTTCTCTCCCAAGTTAAACGACGAGTTAATTATATCGAACAATCTATTATAGAACTCATCAAAGGTGTCACTCTCTAAAATCTTAATCGTCTCAAATTCAGTGGAGAGATTTTGGAGTTTGGAAGGCTTAACAACATTGGTTCCTTCAAATGTGAGTTGGAGTATATCTCAAACCTTTTTGGACGTCTCACACATCATGATACAGTAAAAATCCTCCGAGGTGAAAGAACAGAAAATAGCATTTAAACCTTTAGAATTATATTGCGTTAATTTATGCTCGACATCAATCCACGACTAAACAGGTTTTAAATGAGTTGCCTCTCCATCTCTCGTGACTGATTGTGTCCACCCCTTAACTAAAGCTAATCAAACTCGCTCATTTATAGACTTAGGTGCTGACTTCATATGCATTTTCCAATAAGCATAATTAGTCCCATCAAACATGATGATTCTGAAACCATCAAACCCTCCCAGATTCATGCCTAAAAATACGGGATCACAGACACAATAATTTAGTGTTCTAGCTCTGATACCAATTTGAGAATGCCCCTAAGAAGTTCTCTTTAGGCAAAGACAACCTTTTTAAAATTTTCTTCAATTCTAATTCGTACCAATAAACTTATCTTGTGAAAATAATTTGACTTACCAAATTTTATCTTGTTAATCCTATAACATGCATCTACAGTGATTAAGAAGATAAATTAAATAAATCAAACACATCACAAGACGTCGATGTATGAGGAGACCACTAAGGGAAAAAACCTCAAATGGCTAGCCTAGACAATCCACTATGATACATTTTTACAAAAGATTAGACATTATAATTACTCAACGACTCGATAACCTACAAGCCTTGATGCTCTTCTATCTTCTACCCATGCAAGTGTCCCCAGTACACAAGTCCACATGTACCTCGGCATCCACCGATATAGCCTCAACAATCATTTATGATTCGAAACATGGAGTCCACCATTTTTTCATCGTAATCATCACGTACAGAGTCCACCGCATGAAAGTAGTTCTTCTTGTGATGGAAGAAATAAACTAGGTGCCAAAATCAAGATCTTAATAGAATATGAATTATGAAATCTGATCTTAAAAAATAAAGGATGTTTTTATGTATTAGAATTTTTCGCAAACAAGTGCAGGATCGTTTTTCGCAAAGAGTTCAGATTTTTTTAGTCTGATACGCCTTTATAGTAAAACATGAATTTTCAGACACCGGTTCATTCAAACAAAAATTAGGCTCATTCTAACGAGAATACCATCGCATTTGAACGAAACACCGATTCATTCGAACGAGATATCAATCTCATTTGAACCAATATCGAACGAGTATCAAACGATGTAAAACAATACGCCCTCATTAGATATCCTTTTGAAGAAAACTTTGAATTAGGCTTCAAATGAAAAGACCAAGTCATTTGAAAGACTTCTAATTTCGTTTGAACAAAAACCAAAATTTGTTTTAACTTGATTAAAATTTGTTTAAATGAAACTAACTCATAAAATATTTTTAAAATAATTCAAAACAAATTTTCAAAGTCCCAAAACATTTTAAGTATAAAATACATCCTTTAAACAAAAATCGATATATCATCATTCAATACCATTCATACTTGAGAGATCTATCTATGATAAATGCAAGTGTGTGAAGATAAAAGTGGCACGAAATACAACACATTGTAATCTTTAAAGCTTTGTCGCAACATCTTCAACACAACACGTCATAGTATTTGTGGGATCAAAACTCAATGTCTAACCTACGACTCAAACAGTTATGTTCGAAATTATGTTAATTACAAATAAATTGACTCAATTAGAAATTTGTCCTTACAGTTTTAATTAAGTGATGTTTGTGTGTAATTGAAATAATAGAAAGAGAAATATAGATGCAAAATACACTTTTACGAGATCATCTAAGTCACTCAAAAGTCTTTTTGAGTTTTTTTTCAATTTTGATGAAGTTTTGTCCAATGTTAAGATTTTTAAAACTTTTTGAGACTTTGAGTAATGATCTGCTTGTTGTGATCTTACTTGAACTTGTACATTTTTGAAGCCTTAGTGATGAAATATTTGACTTGTTTGTGATGTTTTCTTGTCTAGCTTTTGTTGTATGAGTTTAGTTGACTTTTTGTTGAACTTCTTACTTGAGTATATTTGGTTGTATGAGTAAGGTTGAATTTCCTTGTGATAAAAATTATAATGTTTTTTGTTTGACGAACTCAAGAACTTTAGAGTTAATATAGTGAAGTATATATCTTTATTAACTATATTATTGCCATTAAAAGATATTTAGTTGTTCTTTTGAAATCTGTCAAATTCATAAAGTTGACCAAACAAGTAATCTCCATTATCAAACACAAAATGATTTCATCTTCAAGGATGCCATACGTCCAATAATTTCCCAGACGATTGAAAATTTGCACTTAATCTTGATCTCCAAACCTTAAGGCTAATGTGAAGCTTCCCTACTCAATGTATCTCTAGTTAGTCATCTTTGAGTTTAAACCAACCAAAATAAGAATGAAATTTGTTAATGGATTTACCAAGATTCTAAGAGGTGTGTGTGACACCCCGCCTAATTAAATATCGGGTGATCAGTCCTGTATTAAATTAACTCAAAGTGTCCGGTTGGTTCATTCTTAGCATCACTGTCGAAAAATAATTTTCTTTATTAATCACCTAATAAATAATTAAGCTAAGTGTTAAAACATCTAATTTTATAAATTAAGTCTGATTGTTATTATCAACTATGAAACCATTCTCACGAATACAAATGATCGTATTAAAACTAAACCGTCCGAATGAAAGAACATGCTAGATAACTCAATCCAAATAAAATATCCCAAATCGCAGGACAATGTAATAATCAAAAGCAATCCCAACTAATACTGAAATAAATCAAGAGTACAAATCTCTCTGAACTAGATAAAATTGAAAATGGGCGACACATGCCCTATCTAATGATGACTAAATAGAAGACTGAGAAGGCAAGGATGAAGTCGTCTACTACAAGGACCTGCAACTCCCACACTAGCTACAGTACGTCAACAATTCAAAGATTTAAGCATGACGCCCATGTGGCCAGGCACCTGTAATACATATATATATATATACAAGAGAAGGAAAGATGACTGGAAACGGGTCAGAGCCCGAGTAAAAAATATCTTTAAAAATATTTTAGCAAGTATTTAAAATGCTTACCAGATGATATTACATACATGTTAGTACCTCGACACTCACTTGGAAATTTTCACCCCTCAACTAGAGTGCACGTCTAACGTACTACTGGACTAATCTAAATGAAACTAACCCAATTCACCAGTCTAAACCAATACACTAGTCTAACCCAATTTTCCCTCACCAAATTCTGTTTCAAGTAATCGCATAATTATAGTATATATCAGATAGCCTTTTCTTATGAAAGTATTAAGCCAGTTATATTCATCACATTACAGACTTAAGTTCGCAGCCACTTGAATTCATTTGATATTAATTATTATATTCGTATCTGCTTACAAGTACAGTAGATTAATCACAGGTATATATATTTATCACTCATAATATATATACTAATAGGTCACCCCACATAAATCTATGGTGCTGGCATACTCTGCTATCAAGTCCCCGTATCTCTCGTACAAAGTGAAATACTAGTTCGTAATCACTCTCGAACTATATTAACACAAAACACACATATTGGAGGCGAAGCATAGTTCCAAGTCACTAAGAGGTCAGCACATACCCTCACGTTCTTAGGACCGTCTGACTATCATTCTCGGATAGCCTGCACCAAGGATCCTATGTTCTAGGGTACGAGTCAATATCCCCCATAAAGTTCACATCAGAATAAAACTGTCCCGACGCGGAAACCTCCGTGATAGCAAGTAGAGCGGGTATTATTAAACACAAATATTCAAATAATATATATATATATATATATATATATATATATATATATATATATATATATATATATATATATATTCACACTATTCAGCTAGGTACGTCCATGACCCATAACATATTCTAGCCATGCATATCATATAACGCTTGAGTTCTGCATATAAGTAAATCACTATTTTATTCTCTTAATTATTGCAAATCCTTAAGTACTTCTCGACTCACGAAGTGTATCCTCTCGATATACATAAAATCAGTGGGTGCACCCTCTCTACTCTACTGGTTTAAGTCTTTCATAATTCTCACAAGACCTATTATAACGTACACACGAATTCCCATTAAATTTATATTCCCAAAACCCCACGATTAAATCTCTTTTAAACTCGTCTTATTCGGACCCTACTTATACCCTACTGGTCCTTCTCATGTCCCATTAATATATTTAAATTATGTCCAAAGGTCCTTACGCATTGGGATTGGATTAACATAAAAAGGGGAAGAAGTTTCAGTTTCAAAGAGGGGTCGATCGATCGACATTCTTGAGTCGATCGACCGATCAAGCAGGTGTTGGCCCAATTTCTGCAATTCTAGCCTATGGATTTCCTCCAATCTAAATCCTCAAACCTCCATTAACATGTCCCAAACTCCCAACCCAACCTCATGAACGTTATATAAATCAATATAGAAGATTTCTAACGTAAAACATTCGCAATTTCACTAAGAATCCTCATCAAAGGGGATTAATTCAAGAAGATAACATTTAACCCTAGTTCATCCAATTTTCTCAATAATTCATTTAAATTTCCATATTTCTATCTCTACTGGGCATCAATTTCATGGATACTATATTACATATGACAGATATCTATCCTAACATGGTTTCTACTCCAAATTTGCAATAAAAACCTCCCAAATAACATTTTATTTTCAAGAAAACACGAGAGAATAAATTCCTACACTAGCATAGATGTGTTATCAACTAAAGGACAGCAAGTTAGATACTTGCCTTAGAGATGAAAGTTTGAGTTGTTGATGATGATGGGTATGGTTTCGTTCCTCGTTCCCCGATCTACGCATTGGTGGTAGAATTGGTGAGGATGGTGTTGGCTAGGTGGTTTTCTCCCTTGGAAGCCTTCCCTCTTCTCTCTTCCATAGCCTCTCTACAACTCCAAAGTTTCTAACCCTCGAGGAATCTCTCTTTCCACTGATATAAACTCTCTATTTTCGTCATTAATTAAGGCCAAAAATGGAAAATTACCAAAATGCCCTCCCGGGTTACCGGTTGGGCCTAAAAACGTCTCGAGACCCAAACTAAACCCCCGGGTACACTTTTCTGACTATCTCGACCCTTCTGGATACATTGGCGCACTCAAAATGACCATGAAGGTAACTTATAATTAATTCACTTTTATTCTATTAATTTAGTCCCGACACGACACATGCGTGTCCCGACTTAATTTATATAAGTGTCGTATTATTCACTCGCGACAATTTTAATGAATTCAACCTCATATATTACTTTAATCATCTAGTACTATTCAAAATAATTCTTACTAATAATTAGTAACTCTCGTCACGCTAGTAAGTATTCAATTTTTAAAAAAAATCCGGATTAATATTAAATTAATTTATTCCAATTAAATTTAATTAATCCCATAATTAAAGGCCATAAAAATACGGGGTATTATAGTGTGTTGTTAGATGTAATTGTCCAAATTAACACATTTGTATTCTTGATTGACTCTATCATAATTAACACTCATTTCGTTACTAACACAAACACTTAAACCCCCATCATCATAAAGTGACTATTCCAAACTACACGAATGCTTTAATCAATTGTAAAAATGGATCTATGTATCTTTCGTGTAGGAATAGGACATGGAAAGGGTAATTTCATTAAGGTGGTGAATTGGGTAGATGTTCTAATAAAGGAAGAATAATAGATAAAGCTTATTACGCTTAAGTCGGGAATGTTAAACACAGGTCTGACATGTTTAGAGAATTCAAAATTAACGAGGGAGGATAAAGTGGAGAGTGTACATGGGTGTCCCAAATTATCGCGAGCTTGATAGCACGTCATCCATTTGTATAGATTTCTCCTTTGAGGAATTTATTAACAGTGATTTTATTGAACATGTGAATTCATCGTTGTAATCCACCTACCATGAATACTCATTGGACATAAATGCCCAATATCCACTTGACAACTAAAATTCACTCAAAATATTTACCTGTGTTGTCGATTTTTATAGAGATGGAAATTGAAGACAATACTAATGTTGCTGAGGTCATTACCAAAATATACTTCAAAAATTCTAGTGTTTGTAACTCGAAATCACCATGGTAAGAGTATAGTATACTCGATGTTCTCCAAACAATATATTGTTTAAATTTCTTAACCAAAACATGTTTGAGTCTTTATCCAAGAGGTCATTTGAAAGATTCATCAATCAATTGGATTCACTTAATACCGAACCTCAAGTACACCACTTAGGAAAAGTTATAAGACTCAACGGACTTATATTCACCTTGGTTAATCTGTTTTTATAATTGAAAAATATTTTTAATTAACCTTGCTTTTAAAATATGTAATATATTCAAATACACATGCCTTAATCTATTTTATAAAGGATTGCATTTTTTTGTTTATTTTAAGTATGAGAGTTCATATGTGAAACAAACATACTTGGAATTTTTCCTTAAAACATATTTTGAAAAATCTTTTAAGGCAAACTCGACAAAATTTTTAAGACACTTGTGCCACCTGTCGTGCCTCAGCTTCACTGCAGCGATAGATTTTCTTGCTGCAATGAAAGTTTATCGCTGATATTTCTTTATCCACGATAAAAAAAACTCGAGACAATGGCACGACTTGAATCGCAAGAGTTTCACCGTAACGATGGTCATTCTGACAGCGCCGAAAGTCACTTTTGCACAAGATCTTTCTTTAAGATCTTCTTAGTTTTTTTGTCAAATATAACTTTTTGGGTGACTTAGACCCTGATGTGAGTATTTGACACCTTAAGAGTATGACACCTAACATTTGGGCCTTTAACTCTTTTCAAAATCAAAAGGCTATAAGTAAGTGTGTTGTTTTCTCTTTCAACTTAAGAGTGAGAGCATTGAAACAATATTTTTGTTAATCAAATCATTTCATATATTTCAGAGAACTTTTTTTTCGCTCCTCTTCTTTGAGATGTTTCACGCCATTATTTCTAATAAATGTATATTTACTCACCTTGTGTTAAAAAATCTAATCTTCATTAGTGAGTAAATATTTTCTTTTCCTTGGCTTGGAAAACTCATTCAGAGATTTAAAGCACCACACCTTTGCAAACATCCCAACACACATATCTATAGGATTCCCTCAAAGATCCTAGGTGTAGTATTTTGGTTGCTTGAAGGTTCCATCTACGAACAAAAATTTACTTTAACTTTAAAGAATAAATTTTTGGCAAAAGATTTGATGGAATTGGTTGCGGACCAAAAATTTTGTGGTTTTGTAGCGTTCTCCAACTATTGGCGCTCTCTACGGAGAATATGGTGGGAAATAGTGTCTAGTCAGTTGTACTATCCCGTGGTTATAAGTCTATTTCTCCTAGTTTTAAAACTCTACCATATTGAATTTGTTGTTCTTATTGTCTCGATGTTTTTTTCGTTAGTGGGCTTTTCCTTCGTAAATTCGGTTTTCTGCTTATTTTACTCTTTCTGCATTTTTTAGAATCATTGCCTTAATTAAAAAAAGATAAAATTTGAAGATTCCAAAACTTAGTAATATATTTGGTCACATAGACTTTTTTTTATTGCTAAACCTTGTTAGAACTATAAAATAACAAACTTTTTTCTTGAATTAGGGGAATTAATTTTTATTTGGGTAGTTACCGTCGAGATGCACACTCCCAACCACCATTGAGGTGCCCACCTCATGAGAGTGTAAATCACCCCCATCCTCAAAAGCAAGTCACGGTGGTGTGCTTCACATATTTGGATTTATAATTGTATTTATATGTAATAGGGTGGGATATTCTGTATCGAACGATCATTATAAGGGGGCATTAACCCCATGTTTAAGTATAAGCGATATCTGGGGTTTTCTGGTCGATATTAAGGGTGAAAACCCCATTTACAGGTTAGGATAGGCAACTAAGCCTCATTTTTTTTATGTCGTTCGATCATATTCTCGACATGTCTTATTTCTCTTATCCATTTATTTTATTTATTTTTGTATTTCATTTTTTATGGTGTCGTGTAGTGGTTTTTCAGAAAATCCATCATCTTTATCCTAAAACCCCATATAATACTAAAATATGTGTGTGTAATATTATATCTCTATTATGCATTGGTTTTGACAAGTTTTGTAGTCTCACTCTTGCACTTTCTCCATGTGGGGTGATTCATTATATTTCTCTTTTACATTATGCCTATTTTTCATAGAGGACAACTCACGTTTCAAGTTAGAGGGTTTAATTTATTCATCTCAATTCTTCGTTATTCTCATAAATATGTTGATATTAACTCTTAATTTAAAAAAATGAAAACATAAAAATATTCTCCTCTTCTTCTTTTATCTTTCTTCCTTGTTTTCAATGATTAATTTAATAATTTCCCTATCCATTACGAAGATTATGGTGTATATTTTGGATTTTACATGTTATTAGACTTTAATCCTCAAAATATCGATATTATGAAAAATTCCATGAATTGAATTTTGAAACCCATGAGCACGTGCACAATTATTATTAATTGAGTCAGTAATTTTTATTGTTCTTTCATTAATCATTTATTAATTGAGTTCATTATGTAATTTCTTACTTTATCATTATTTAATGATGTGTAGACCTGAGAATCACATGAATCCATAGAAAATGATCATATTCCCTCTTTATTACTTCACCCATATAAACCATGAGATTCCCTACTATATACTTTCTTATTCAACACCATTGATCCTTACATATCACCCTTAATTTTATAACCCAACTCCCCTAACCTGCTCCACATTGGAGTATAACCTTACATACATTTTTCCCACCTATGCCTAGGAAATTACTTGGGACACTATGGTGTTCTTGTTATGTGGTTTCAATAAAGCACAAGATTTGGATTTTATTCTCATCAAAGAAACAGAAAAAATGGGCTTAAAAAAAGTAAGAGTGGTACTCCATTGTTATATCAATTTCTTATTATGGAGTTGATGTTCCAATATTGAAGAGTAAATTATAACAATACCCCCTAAATTATTTTTAAAATCTGTATTTTGTCTTGTTATACCCTCTGAAGTACCAAAATGTTGTAAAATGCTCATTCCTTCAACTTCCAATAATAAATATAACAGAATTACAAAAGGATGTTTTAAAATGAGGCAAATTTAAAAAACTACCCCTATTTTCACTCTCTCTTCTTTTTTGTTTCCATCATACAAACACATATAAGGCAACAGCATCTCCAACGAGCACGTTCTATAATAAACAAACATAATCCAATTCGAAATGAACTTTTCTAAACAAACTCAAGGCCGTAAAACCCAATCGGTGCATGAATGTATTTAACAAAATTAACAATCATCTTCAGCTACAAATCAAATTCACACGAACCTGAATCTAAAATGAACTACCCGATTTGAACTCATCAAATAAGCTCAAACCCTAAAACTCAAATCCAGACCATAACAAATCCAATTTGATCAATGTTTTCTATAAATCAAACCCTAAAACCCAAATAAAAACAAATCAGAAGAAATGTGTGTTGTGTTTTTTAGCCTGTGCGTGGTGTTTGTGTGTATGTTATGAGGGTGTGATGTTTATGTGAGAGAGAGAGAGAGAGAGAGAGAGAGAGAGAGAGAGAGAGAGAGAGAGAGAGAGAGATTTTAAGGATAGGTTTGTAAATTGAACTCATTACATAACCTCCTTTTATAATTTTATTAGTTTTATTACTAACAGTTAATGGAACGAGAATTTAGAAAAAAAATCAGTACTTTAGGGGGTAAATGAGATGAAAATAAATAAACCAAATAATATTTGAAAATATTTTAGAGTTATATTTACAATTTACTCAATTTCAAAAAAATCCACATTACCATTATCCCGAGTTCCCTTGCAAAAAATTTAAATCCTAAGTATCTTCTTCATTTCATAACTTTAACCAAGCATACATTACAATCCTAAAAAGTCATATATGATCATAAAGCAAATGGTACTTAAATGTAAAAATGGTTCTGATAATCTTCTTGAGTACAATTCCCCTATTTTAATGAATGGTTTCCATTAATGAAATTACTTATATTTTTATTTTTATAGAGCGTTACTCATTATTGACAAGTGCACACATTTGCTTCCTATTGAAATTTCTCATTAGACTCGCATGCCGCGAGTGTGTTTCACCCCATACCAAGTCATTTCATTTGCCTAGCGTGATCACAAAATAGGATTAAATTAAAGTATGTTTTAATTTTTATTTCGGTTTTCAAATAGTTACCTGAATTTAAAATATTTATAAGTGGTGTCGCACACCACACATATTTAAGTTTTCAATTTAATTAAATTATGTTATTAATCTTCAAGTTTAGGAGTTTTAGGTAAATTCTAATTTACTTTGCTAAAACCTTGTTAATATTTGTTGTTATTACGCGTTGCGCATTGGATCTCAGGGAAATTATTTTTAGCAAACTTGATGTTAGGGTAGCCCCCTAAAAAGTATCACGAAAAAAAGACTCTTCTTCTAGGGTCACTTAGGGGTTTCAACAACTTTTTACAATCAATAAATGCAATATTGTGCCCGTGAAAGTTGTGTTTAATCCATTATATATAGTTAAACTTATTGATAGTGGATGTAGTTATTTTTCATCCAACTTAACTTCTAGGAACTAGCAATGTTTAAGTTGAGGGGTGTGATTAGTAACGATTATTGCGTTTATTATCCTCTATACTTTCACATTCTAACAATCCATTTCTATTAATTATTATATATTTGCTTATATATTTTTTAACCTATAGTTGCAATGTCGATTTCTTTTGAAAGGTATATTTCAGTTTTTATAGGTGTTAGGGGTGCAAGATGTGATGTTTGGATGAATATCACATAATATTCGACATATGCTTTAACTTCAAGGGAAATTTGATTTTTTCATGCTCCATATTTTAGATGTTATTAAATTACCAACATGTAAATCATTGAATTATCTTTGCGTATTTTTTTTTACTGTGCATTAAGATGATTCTCATAAAAAAACCATTATGGTCAATTTAATTTCCAATGTCCATGCCCCTGAATCAATTCGCATTAGGGGCGAATCAATTCACCCTTAAAGGAAATATTTATGGCTCGCATTTTAAAGACCGCCCTTACAGATTTTTTTCCATTTGGATTATAACTTTTTTATTTTGTTTTTAGTATTTATAGTTTTCACCCTTTTTATTAAGGAATTAGTTTTGAGTTTACATTTCAATTACATTAATCTCTTTAGTTATCTTCTCTATCTTAGTGTTTCAATTAAAGTCTCTCTCTATCTCTCTCACTCACTCACTCACTATTAACTAGTTGATTTTAGTTGTTGAGAAATTTTGTAAGCTTTATACTAGCTTTTAGTGAGTTGTTCAAGAATTGGGACCCACTTTCATGGCTTAGTATCTTCTTTACTTGCTTTCTTTTACTAAATATGTTTTGTTTTCCCTGAGTAGCTAAGTCATATAGGTTGAATATCATGACCCACCATGGATTATTGAGATTTGAACATAGTTTAGGTTTTGAGCAAATTTAATTGAAACTTATGTGTTGATATTGGAGTATGATAGCCTTTTAACTTCTTTTATTATACAATTGCAGTGTTTAAATTTTTAATACAACATCATCACATTTATCACATAATCACTTTAAATTTTACTATTTCATTATTGAGTTTGCACTCTACACGTTTGATGTTTGTTCTCAATTAGGTACAATCATTAAATATGAATTTAACCATGTAACTTAATTAGTTTTGTTAGTCCACGGTTTGGGAATGATAACTAAATTACATTCTCCATTAAAGTTAACCATTTATCTAATCATTTTCACTAATAGTTTTCTTTAGTAAAATCCACAAGTTACATACTTGTTGAAATAGGTTCTAGGATCAATCTATCCAATCAATTAAAATATTTTAATCTTTGTGACATATATTAACTTCATATAACCCCAAATTATTTTTATAAGTTTACAATATTTGAGGAAATAGATCCCATATTTGTTTGGGGTATTTCTTATTGCGATTAATTTGTACTTTAATCAAAAATAGTTTTTAGACCATAAAATTATTCATCACTAACAGTCAATTCTTTACCCACCAATTCCTTCTCCATCCCTCCACGATGATATGAAATCCCCCAACCATATTTTCTCTTAAAATCTTTCTTAATGTTAATCGCTCTCATTAATGGTTTACTCTAATTTTCTCTAGAAGTTTTGCACACGCTATATCACATCACACCATCTTATTATTAAACTAACGAATAAAGTTTTTACAAATATCCATATTATTAACTGCATAAATATTTACAAAAATATTAATAGGATTAATGGATGCATATACGCCAATGACAATCAACATTACCACACTTCATACTTTCAACGGTAACGCACAATTTGTCATTCTTAACTAACTTATACGTGAAACTCAAATAAATTGCATACTTTCGAAGATATGTACAAATTTCTTTCACCCCATTCTCAAATATTTTTCCAACTTAAGTCATAAAATTCTCCCAACCATACGACAATAAATCCTCTTTTTATATGAACTATATTTTAACAAATACGTAAATTGGAATCCATTATGATTCCTAACTAGAAAAACATTTGAATATACAAAATGGACACATATATCACAGATCTCCTTCTCATGTACCTCATTTTAACACAATCTATGGAAAAAATTGTCAATAAAATCAAATTTGAGCATTTGGTGCATAAAAACATACTAAATTTGTCCCAAACTAATAGTCACTATTAGAAAACAACGGGTTTCAAGGATGCACTCAATCAACAGCTTACAATGAGACTTTTCACTATCATGGAATTTGATTTGCTTATTAAAAATGTATTTCAATCCATTTTATAAGGATGTTTATTTGTTAGTTGGCTAATCCTATGACAAAACATTGATTCATTCATAAATAAGTACGCAAATTGTTTTTATATAGATGTCATAGGTGAAAGACTTGATTCTATTGGTTAGCCTTGCATATCTTTTGGTTTCAGCGGGTCCATCATATTTACTTTGCTTCCGATCAAGGTGCACTTTAATATACTTTTTTAAGGTTATTATAGTTTGACATATAATCTTTTCACCGATGCATGTTTTCCAAGAACAACATTTTGAACTTGTGAATTGCAAAATCTTAATGCATCTTCATGCGAACGAGACTAATTCCAGGCCAATGAGATCTATGTTCGTGAGCACCAAAAAAGTTGATCCCATGCGAATAACACCCTATTTTTTTTAGATCGCCTATAAAAAGTGTTTTGGCTAAAAATCTTAGAGAAACTTTGATTGAGTAGAGAGACCGGTTAATTTTTGAGTTTTTTAGCCTCCTATGCAATTTCCTTAGTCCTAACACATTTTAGTGTTTTTACCTAGATCGGTATTTGATCTATGGTTTGAGAAGTCTTTTAAAGTGAATTAATTTTTGAAATACACAAAAGTTTATATGTGATTCAATTTCCATCTCAATTCAATGTAGAATTATATCTAACATAAAATCTATTCAAGTTGAGCAGTTTATTTGGGAAATCAGCTCAAGATGCGATGACTGATAGGAGAATGTGACTTCTTCACCATATTGATGGGCTTCAATGTTGTTTCTCATTTAAATGGGGAAAAGTTGAGATTTTAATAGGTAACTACTTGTAAGGGTGTTCTAGCTAAATTGAACATCTTAAACTCAAATGTGTATTTTTGCGAGCGTGCGAGACAAGATTTTGAGTCTTGTCGAAGAAATGTATTTAATTATAAAATTAATCAAGCAAGTGTTCTATGTTTGATTGCTTCAAAAAAGAAATCTTTTTGTGAAGTAATATATTTTTTATAATTAAACTAAACTAAAACTGTGAAGTGAGATCGAAAACAAAAGTAATCAAATGTATTTTAGAGAAAATAAACTAGAATGCAATTTATAGTAAATAAATTTAAATGCAATTGAAAATAAAGGAATTGAGATGCAAAGGCTTAAAATAAACTCTAACTAAACAGTAAATTTTTGAAAGATATATTGAGAGAAAAAATAAAAGTATAGTTAAAACCTAACCTTACAAACTACTTCAAAGAACATATAAAATAGGTAAAGTACAAAAATTAAAGTGCTTTTTTGTTGGAGAGTTCTCTTCAAAATTTGATCTTGGATTATTTATCTATAGTATTACAGATGTATTGCCATAATAAAATAACTACTGGGAACTCGATCTTTAAATTTTGAATTACTGAATAACTGTGAGATCAATAATATATAACCAATTTCTTCTTATTAACCACCCACATGCGTGTACATCACCATGTGTCTTTATTTCTTATATTCTTTAGGATATTATTTTTTATGTTTTCTACATTTATCCTTCATAGGTCACTCATCAATTGGACTATTAGGTATGGTGTAAACATACCCTACCCCCAAGTTAATTTTTATTAAAAGTTAACTAGTGGACTATTTCTCCTCCCACGCAAAAAACCCACCACATTTCTTTGATTTTTGACAACTGGCGGTTGGCTGGAATTAGTGCCTATAATCATGCTCTGGAAGATACTGTCTTCTTTTGATCGTATAGTGACAAAATTGATTCGTATCACTAAGATTTTCATTTTCTTTGCACCTTTCCTATCCTATGGAAGCAACTTCGCTTATTGACGTGGAATAAAAAATAAGTACATTATTTAGGAATAGGCCTTCCAAGCCAATAAACTACTTAGACCCCGTTCAATCTTTGGAGATCATTCGAAGTTTTATTAAGTCCCCTTAGAGGAAAAATGTGACTTTACTTTTGCCTCTAGATTTTACCTAGCTTGTGAGAATTTATCCAAAGCTCAAACTGTTGATAATCACATCAACCAGGAGATTGTGAAGTTTTCCTCCTCACTATTCTTTTACTTATTCTTAGTGGATCATGCTGAAGAAGCAGAGTCCAGTTTGGTAAAAGACAAAAATCTGGCCTCTTTCCAAAAATTTATGGTCATCATTATTCTTAAGTCTTTTAAGTAAAATAAAGATCGAAAGTTTGCCTTGCTTGAAGAGAAAGGAATGCTGGAAGAGTAGCTAACTAAGGTTAATGTAGAGTTGGATAGCACTAAAGAGGTAATCACTAACTTGTCTTCCAAATTAGACTCCATAATCTCATAAATACAAGTCTCGTCACTTAAATCACCATATTTTGCTGATAGGTAACTTAAATTTTCAGAGAAAAAATTTGTGTATCAAAAGGTTTGGGCCAATTTTAAGTCATTTGTAATCAACCAATTTATTGATGAATGAATGGAAGATTTTTTTTGTGCCTTTTTTATTGCATTACTTCCTATATTGTAGGATAATATGATTTTAGGAATATGACATTAGTTTTTGTCATATGAATATTACCATTCACGTTTTTTAGATCATAATACCCGCCTTTAAGAACTTTATGGATTTGATATGGTCTTTCCCATTTGGATGTAATATCCCATTATTTTTTAGGTTTAATTCATTATGAATAATTTAGTTAATTAGGAAGGCAACTCGATTGAATTATGAGAAATTAATACTATTTATGTGTTAATATGTTAAAATGAATTAAAATGGTCAATTCATAAAGTTAAAAGTAGTTAAATTGGAATTTTAAGGCCCATTGAATTAATTTATAAAGTTTTGAGGTTAAAAATAATATTATGTAAAAGTTAGAGATAATGTAGTAAATTTTGTAAATTTGAATAAATGCGTGGGAACCCATTTAGTTTGGCTTGGGAAAGTAGCCGACCAGCCCAAGCTGCATAGGGGACTGCCCGATCCAAATCCAATACTCATTAATGGCTCATGTATTTTACAAACACTGAAAGACTCATGGATAAATTCAAATCGGTTAGCAACAATCTCGGAGGAGATATTCAGGGACACCACTAATCATTTACGATCATATTGAGTTACTTGTACAATTCAATATCTTATGTGAACATCTATAAATTGTAAACCCTGACCCGGGGCAAGGGGATGTAATCTTGAGCATTGAGAGACACTAATAAGATTATAGTAACCTCTTCGTGGACATAGGCAAGTTGTCGAACCATGTATATCGTTATTGTGTGTGTGGTTTTACTTTCTGTATTTGTGATTATTTTCATGGGTATTTATTATGATATTTCTTGTATTCACATTTGGCTTCGTCTGTGGGAATCAATTTTTATTTCTAGGAAAATATTCATTAACAGAAAGCCCGTGATGTCTCACTACAGTAGCAACATTCCTCCGATTGTCGATGTACAAGAAGACCCAGTCCCACCTAGGGTCAGGTCAGAGATTCTCTAATAAACTAATACTAGGTTATGCTAAGAAAGCAACCCTTTTGAATAAAGACAGGGACCACCTAGGTTTACTCAAATCTCCAGGTTGGTCGATGCTTACGAAGCCAGGCTTCGAGAATAAGAGGAGGCCACACGCCTCGAGGTGGAAGAGAATGCTCGCCTTCAAAGGTGACTTCAAAATATGGAGAGACATCTCCATAGAGGTATGAGGAAACGTTATAATAGGACTCCTAGTCCTCAGGAGAGTAATACTCGTAAATGAGGGAAGAGCTTCAAGTGAGACCAGGATAGATCTGAACGTGGAAGGTCAGAGCACAATCGACCAGAACGTGACCGATCAGAGAGGCTCCACAGGAGCAATGATCGTTAGAATGCGGACATTAGAATTTTGGTTCATAAATAGATAGACCAACATCCATCCCATCGAGGAGTTGGGTCTACCAGGGAGTTAACTAGGAGGGCTCTCAACACCCAGATAAAGTCTCCTTTTTTAAGGGCGATCGAGGAAGAAGTTTCCCCAAATAAGTTTGTCATTCTCAGGTTCAAGATTTACGATGGAAAGATAGATCCCATTGGCCACATTTGACTGTACATGCAGCCAATAACCATGTGGATCCATAATGATGCCCTGATGTGTTGAATTTTCCCTTCTAGACTACATGACATAGCACATAAGTGGTTCGAGAATCTTCCTCACAGGTTGGTTAAGAGCTTCAAGGCCCTAGAAGAGGCTTTTACTACTTTCTTTATAACTAGCAGCTCCCATCCCAAGCAGATGTATGAACTACTCATGATGAAGAAAAAGCCGCAAGAGAGCCTTTATGATTATGCCAAGAGGTATTGGAAAGTCTTCAGTGAAGTGGAGGACTACGTGGAGCAGATTGCAATGGTATCCTTCAAGATTGGTCTGCCAACCACATCTTTATTGCTCCAGTTCCTGACAAAGAAAAAAGCCAGCACCATAGACGAACATATGGCCCGTATTGAGAAATACACCAAGGTTAAAGATGTGGTTCACTCTAATAAAGGGGATAACGATCGAGCAAAGGAAACCAAGGAGGAGATAAGAATGACACTATAAATAAAGGGAACAAGAATGGGGCAAGAATGACTCAAAGAATGGGAACAAGGTTGATCCTTCAAAGGCATTCCAAGATGTTAACACAATCTTCAAGGAACCTATATACAAGATATTTATCACGATCAAAGATCAACTGTTCATTAGGTGACCCAAAAAGATGGGTGGTGACCCAATGAAAAGGTATAACATGTTGATATGCGCATTTTACTAGGAGGGCGGCCACAAGATCGAGAATTACAAGGATCAGAAGTCACATTCAGAAGAGCTGGCCCAAGCTGGGCATCTCAATGAATACATAGAGAAGAAAGCTAATAAAGTCGCAGTCAATGGTGATCAAAAGTCGGACAACGTCCTTGATGATGACATAGGACAGAAGTTTGCAGTAGTACATGGAGCATCAGACCTAAAGTATATCCAAAGGAATGTCGTTCGGATGGAGCTGACCCTGCAAAGAACCAAGATGGCAAGCGCCGACGACTAGAGGATGTTGATTATACCAAACATATCATCTTCACTGAATAAGATTTGGTCGAAGTGAGGACCCCACATCACGATGCACTAGTGATAACCCTCATAATTACAAATTAGGACATCAACAAGCTTTTGGTGGATTAGGGAAGCTCGTCAAAGGTTGTGTACGTAAAGTTGTTCCACAAGATGAAGCTCAATCTAGCCGACCTCAAGAAGGCCAGAGTTTTATTGGTCGGCTTCACAGGGAAAATGACAATTTTCCTAGGAAAGATAGTCCTTCCAGTCAGAGTAGGTAACCTCTAAAAACGGATTGAGTTTTTGGTGGTGGAAATAGAGTCCCCATATCACGCCATTCTAGGTAAAGGCCAGTTGCATGTCATGAGGGTTGTACCATCTACCTATCACCAAAATAGGAAGTGTATCACCTAATGAAGGGTGTTCAAAATTCATATCGACCGGGCTATCATAAGAAAATGCTTCATCGTGACCATATGCCCTAGTAAGGAGAAGAAAAAAGAACCAACGGATGCTCCGAAGGGAGCTATACCCTTTAAATAACAATTATGGTACGGAAAACCAGTGGTGGAGGAGACCAGGGTACACCTCGCTGATAAGTTCATTGAAAGATTGGAGGAAGTTGGGGATGATGACAACTTGTCAGAAAGAAAGTTTCTGGTCGAAACCACACTCGTCGATTATGAAAATAAAGAATTGATTGCCTTCTTGAGAAGAAATTTAGATGTTTTCGCTTGGGAACCATGTGATCTCCCCGGGATTGATTCTAACATAGCCTGCCATCATCTGTACATTGACCCAACCTTTAAGATGATCACTCAAAAGGCTCGCTGAATAGACCTTGAGAAAGCTAAAGCGATGGAGAGTGACGTAGAGAAGCTCTTGAATGCAGGATCCATTAGGGAAGTGCAGTTACCCAAGTGTCTATCCAACACAATAGTGGTGCGGAAAAGCACTGGCAGCTAAAGGGACTATATTGACTTCACAGATCTCAACAGAGCATGTCCCAAAAAAAGCTTCCCACTGCCCAAAATCGACCAGTTGGTTGACGCTACAGCAACATATAAAAGGATGAGTTTTCTGGACGCCTATTCAAGGTGCCATCAAATTCCGTTATTCGACCTCGACTAGGATAAAATTCCCTTTATAACCCCCATTGGGTTATACGGTTACAAGGTTATGTCCTTTGGCCTAAAGAACGCGGGGGCAACTTATCAGAGGTCAGCCACAAAGATGTTCAAGAAACATATAGGAGTAACAATGAAGGTCTACATCGACGACATGTTAGTTAAGAGCAAGAATAAAACCGACCATCTCATGGACTTATCTAGAACCTTCGAGATTCTCAGAAATTATCGGATGAAACTTAATGCAAGTAAATGTTCATTCGGTGTCCATTCAGGAAAGTTTCTACCTCTTTGGTCAATATAAGAGGAATTGAGGTAAATCCAAATCAGATCGAGGGTCCAGCCTCCACAGACATTGAGAGATATTTAAAAGCTCGCTGGTATGCTTGCGACGCTTAATTGCTTCATCTCTAAGTCTTCAAAATGCTCCCTACCATTCTTCTAGATCCAAAAAAATGACAAAGGCCTCATGTGGAATGATTATTATTTAAGAGCTTTGGAGGAGATCAAATTCTAACTTAGCAAACCACCTCTATTGGTGATTCCAGATGATGGAGACCCATTATATCTCTACCTCGCAGCATCAGACGACGCATATGCACTGGTGGTTGCTTCAAGAAAGTTAAAACATTACTTCGAAGATCACTTAATAACGGTGATCATTTTTTACCCCCTTAAAGCTATTCTTTAAAAAGTTGACCTCTCTAGATGACTCTCGAAGTGGTCAGTAGACCTCGAAAGATTCGATATCCACTTTCAGCCAAGAATAACAATTAAGGGATAAGTCTTGGAAGACTTTATCACTGAATTCATGGGGAACCAACCTATCGATAGGAAACAAATAGAGTAGTCAATAGATCAGAAAGCACAGTCTAAGAACTAGACCCTATATGTTGATGGAGCCTCAAACTCTAAAGGGTTAGGAGTAGTAATCATCCTCGTCACACCGAAAGATGCTGTCATTGAATAGGGAATAAGATTAGGATTTGAGGCCTCTAATAATGAAGCTGAATATGAAGCATTGATCGTTGGCATGCGCAAGGGCCAACTGCTAGGGGCAAAGCGCCTCAACATGTTTAATGATTAAAAATAGTCTCCAAGCAAGTGAATGAATATTTCAATGCAAATGACGACAGAATGGCAACCTACCTGGCTATGGTAAGGGATCTTAGAGCAGGATTTGAGAAGGTTGACTTTTGATAATTCTCCCCGAGAATGAACAACCACGTAGATGCCTTAGCATCCCTGAGCTAGGTAGTGGACTCTGATCTAAGAAGAACCTACCTACGCATAGAGAAGGCCCCCAGTTGGATGGATCCCATCATCACCTACCTACACAACATCGTACTGCCCGACGATAAGAGAATGGCTCATCAAGTGAGGGTGAAAGCTGCCTATTTCTACCTCGCCCCAGAAGGAAATATCTATAATAGATCATTCACATGCCCTTACCTATAATTCATCCACCCACATGACATCAAGCATGTGCTTAGCAAACTTCACGATGGTGTTTATGGGAGTCACGCATGAGGGAGGTCACTGGCATTTCAAGCACTAAAAAAAGGCTACTGATGGCCTTACATGCAAAGGGGTGTAAGTACCTATGTTCGCATATGTGAAAAGTGCCAGAAATTCTCCCTTTATAGTCCACTAACCATCTAGCGACCTAAAGTCTCTAGCAATTCCTTGGCCATTCGCGCAGTGGGGACTAGATATTATGGGACCACTACCCACACCACCTAGAAATCGCAAGTATATGCTGATCGGTATAGATTAGTTCACCAAGTGGGTAAAGGCAGAATTATTGGCAAACCTTTGCGATGCTAACATGACCAGGTTCATATGGACAATCATCATAACACGCTTTAGAATACCAAGGACTATCATCACCAATAATGACACGTAATTTGAAAGCAGTTTCTTTCAAGGTTTTTGTGATGAGCACGGGATCACGCACCACTTCAGTTCTATGGTGTACCCCCAAAGTAATGGTCAGGCAGAAAATTCCAATAAAACCATGCTCAATGGCTTAAAAAAGAGGCTGGAAAGAGCAAATGGAAACTGGGTGGACAAGCTCCCCCATGTTCTATAGGCCTACCATACTACTCCTAGGAGACTAATGAGGGAAATACCCTTCGTTATCGCCTACGAAATGGAAGCCATTATCCCATTTAAAGCATGTCTCCCTATCATGAGAACCACCTTGGTTGACCAACGCCTAAACAATGAGGTATTATGCACTGAACTTAACTTAGCAGATGAGCGAAGTTAACTGGCTATGATCAAGCTGGCTTCTAATCAATAACAACTGGCCAAGTAGTACAATACAAAATTCAATCTGAGGAAATTCTTAGTAGGAGACTATGTCCTAAGGAAAGTCCTCGACAATACCAAAAAACCATCAGATGGCAAGTTGGGACCGAACTGGGAAGGATGTTTTGAGGTGATAAAGGATGACCTTCAAGGAGCATATCACTTGGAAATGCTAGAGGGAAGAGAGATACCCGAACGTGGAACACAACCAATCTCAAGAAGTTCTACTTCTAGTTTTATTTATCTTTTGTCAGCACATTTAGTTTATGCAATTTTTCATTTCAAACTTATGTCACTTGTAAGTTTTTATTTAATGAATAAAGGCAAGTCATCTCTCGCACTTTGATATTATATATTGGTTGATTAGACTTTCTTGATTGCATCTTAGTATTATGGACCATTTCTAAATGATAACTCCCTGGTTTATAGCAGAACTCCTAGGGATACAAGTTCAACTTATTTCAATCAAGTAATCTTATGTGTCGAGTAGGGTTTGGAGTAGTTATAACAAGTTAATAAAAGTTTTTTAATTACTACAACCCTCAGGTCTTTATTGTAAACATAACAGACCTCAAGAGTGCCTCCAATAACAAAAAAAAACCCTATATGGGATCCTTAGGCAACAAAGCCAACTCGGGTTAGTCGCCAACTGCGTTGGTCTCACAAATCCTGCCCTGTCGGATGGCCCATCGACTAGGTACATGCTCTCCATCATCTCACTTAGGCCTAAAGGAGTGCGATGACACAACCTAAAAGGTATAGTAGATGGAATGATACTCCTAAGGAATATTAGACTGGGGGGACATTAAAACACATGATAACAAATGCCTAACACTTGTTCCCAATGTCATTTAGTCGGATGAAAAACCCAAAATGATTAAACCTACGTACTAGTCCATTTAAAGTAAAAAAAAAAAAGGCTTAAGATTGTCAAACGGTATTGCTTGGGTAACAAAAATCTTAAGTAATTGGCGAGAAATAACTCTTTCCAGTTCGAACGTAAAGGCAATTATTAGCTTAGCTTTAGTCAGCACATGCTCAAAATATGAAAAAAATTAATAAGTTAAGCTTTATATTGAAAAATGCTGGGAGGTACACCTACATCAAGACTAATGTACACAATGAGATGACTCGGGATGGCGAGTAAGATAATCTGTGATACAAGCTCTTTGTACATTATCTGGGTTAGGCACAAACTCCTCCACATTGTCTTCAAGATGATGATTCGGGAGCTGGGCAGGTATAGCATTAATTGGGATCCACTTACCATCTTTTGAGAAAAGTTTATAGTAATAAGATGCAACTGGACTTGGTGTTTGTACCATAAATTGGACTCCTTAGGTGTCTGTCTTAACCTCCCTAAGAGAACTTATCCATCCATGAGCAAAAGCAAGATCTTCTTCCTCCTTGAGCCTTGCTGGGGTATCAGCCCAGCCCACATTATAGCCGTATGCCTAGGCTTCTCGAGGTCACATTCTGAATAGATTCCTCAGCCTTGTGACATCTCCATGGAGCCTCGTAACGTTTCTCTTGAGTCCAGATATAATTGCATATGCTCTTTGAACATTTCCTTTCTGTATAATGACCTCCTTCCCCAATACGTCATTCTTAGCTTGGAGCACGTCACCCACTTGGCCTAATTCAGTGGTCTCCATAAGCATTGCCTTCAGCACGTTCACCTCATCTTGAACTGAAGCACCGATCTCCTCCATGGCTTGAAGATCATCCTTCAATTTGATGACCAGTTCAGACTGATTCTTATGTTGCTCAGTCCTCGCCCTAAAAAACTTGTAAATTTTTATAAAATCCTTGATCAATTTTCTTTTAGCCTCCTCCCTCTTTTTTTCTCCCTCTCTCTTCTTCTCTTACCCTCTCTTTATCTCTCTCTCTTTCTCTCTCTCACTCTTTTTCCTCATGTCTTCTTCTTCTCTCCTTTTCTCTTTTTCTTTATCTTTCTCTTTCCCCTTAACTCCTGGGATAGAGCCACTAGCCCTAAGGGAATTTACTTCTGTCATCTTTAATGATTGATCCAATCAGAAAAAGTTGTATAATCCTCATTATCATCAATCCTTAGTTTCCTCCTCTTAACAAGGGGAGACATATCCTTTTCCTATTTCTTCTTATTCTTCTTCTTCTTCCTCCTCCTTCTCCTCTTACTCCTCCTTCTCCTCTTCTTCCTCCTCCTACTCCTCAAGGGACCAACTTCTAGAGCCTTCATCTCGAGGACTTTGTCGATCAACTGAGCAATAAAACTTATTTTTGTATTCTTATACTCGAGTAAGCAAGATCAAGACCTTAGATGCTCGCCATCTAGAAGCCTCTTTTTAACCCCCAGGCCTTCAGGAGTTCAGGAACATCAACTTCGTGTAAGTTAGGCTCTTGATTTTTGCACGAGCTACAAAACAGAGGAAGAAAAACATCAGTCAGAGAACAGGAACCAAAAACAAATAGCAAGTGATCTGAAGAGAAGAGAAAGCAACCTATTTGATTCTCCCCAAAGTCTACAATCAAGGGGTCCTGATGTCTCTTACCCTCGTGAAGAGGAGGAAGTTGTTAATTTCTAGAAATAAACCCATGAACCAAGTAATCCTTGTGAGAATCTGGGAGGTTTAACATCAAGACCCTATCGGCATTCCTCGTCTTTAAATACAAAATACCATCATTGGTTAGTGACCAGACATAACAGTAACATAGCTCAGCAATACCCAGTTTAGTCCCATATAATCTGTTTATCCTATGTACTGCATTCATAATTTTCAGAATGTTGGGGGTACACTGGGCAAGAACAACATCAAAGTACTTGAAGAATTTAAGAATGAGAGGGTTTGGAGGAAATGTCAACCCACCTTGGATGACCAATAGGGTGTGAATCCAGTGTCCCCTTAAATATCATGAACATCTGTAGGGAGAGGGGCACCGTTGATTTCTACCTACTATGGAATATCATAAGATTTCCTAAATTCGGTTACTGACTTATTTTCGAATGTCACCATGGACGCTTTTAACAAAGAGAAAACACTAACTACAGTTAAAGAACAAATTATAAAAGAGGAAAACTCGGGGAAAATGAGATGAACTAATAATAATTGATGGCGCTCTAAATAAAAATGAAACGCTGAAGAAGAAAAACTTTGGAAACTTAGCAAACAAGGTAAGAAGTGAAGGGTCAGCTGACAGAGGGGATGTATCTTTGGTTTGAACTTCGAAGCTACTGATAGACGCAATATCCCATATTGATTTTGGCACTTCATATTGTTGTTTGTACAAGGGTACCGTCGCCTCCTCAATAAAACTACAAGTATGCCATGGTGTTTAGCTCAAAGTAAGCGTACTCCTTTGAATTCACCAGAACTATAAAACTTCCATTCCAACTTCAAGAATAGAAAGTTTCAAGTTATGGGCCTTAAATCCATTTAAAATTTGTTGGCTCAAACATTCAAGCCAAAAATTTTAGGGGCAAGTATGGGAACTCATTTATTTTGGCCCAAGAAAATAACCGACCATCCCACGTTGCGTAGAGGACTACCTGACCCAAATCCAATACTCATTATTGGCTCGTGTATTTTATAAATACTGAAAGACTCGTGGATAAATTCAAGTCGGTTACCAACAATCACGGAGCAGATATTTAGGGACAACCCTAATTATCTACGATCATATTGAGTTACTTGTACAACTCAATCTCTTATGTCAACATCTATAAATTTTAAACCCTTACTCGGAGCAAGGGGATGCAATCCCGAACATGAGAGACACTAATAAGGTTATAGTAACCTCTCCGTAGATGTTGGCAAGTTTTTGAACTACGTATATCATTGTTGTGTGGGGGATTTTACTTTCTGCATATGTGATTGTTTTCGTAGATCTTTATTGTGATATTTCTTGTTCTCACAAAATGAATTGGACTTATGGGTATTTTTGGTATTAGGTCAGGGGCATATTAGCCATTGGAGATTTGCTTGAGGAAGACGCTTAATTTTTGGTGGTTTAATATTAGGAGGGAATTCTTTTTTGTTTTGGCAGTGCAATTGGAAGCTTGGACCACTATAGCAGGCCAGGTTGGCCGCTATAGCGGGTTGGGAACCATTATAGCAGGCCTTGGAGGTCGCTATAGTGACAGGGTGTATATTAAGGGTGCGGAGTCCTTTGTTCCTCTTAACATAATTCATTTTTTCTATTTTTCTCAATAAACACCTTTTTCTCTCCGTTTTTTTCCCAATGAAATACCCATTGTTTTCAATACCATATCTTCCTCATTTTTATCCTAATTACAAAATCAAACCCTAGCTTATATTATTTTTCAATTCAATATTTAAAAGGGGATTTAAAGCTTTTCAAACGGGGATTTAAATACGCTTTCCATGGACTATTTCAAGGGTGTATTCAATGTCCAATTCAAGGAATTTCTTTACTGACAAGAAATTTAATTTTGAACCACACTTTGAGGCAAATTGCTTTTTACTTATCTCCTTTTACATGCATATGCTAAAAATTACCTAAACCTAATTGTAGTATTAAAATCAATTAGAAACCCTTAGGGGATTGTGTTTTACTAACTTATTGATGTATTTAGATGAAATCTCATATTCTCGTATGTTTGAAATTTAGTGTTAAGCCCTAATAATTATAAAAATTAAACATTGCCCCCAAATTATGAAATTGGCATTTTATGCTTGTGGCCCCATTTGTAAGAAGTGATTATGTGAGTACGAAATTTAATTAGAATTACTAAAATTTGAAATTTATGTATGCTTTTTAAGGTGGTACCTTATACTCTAATGGTGGTACTCCTGATAGGAAATGACCAAATAAAGAAACTTACGATGTGGACTTTATTTATGATGTAGGAACTTATGAGAGCCCATCATAGATTACTTGAAACACTTGTATTATAAATGAACCCCTTATAATGAATTATGTCTTGGAATCCTAATCATATCTTCTTATTATTTTGACGCAAGAATATGTTATGAACCTTTACTTGAAATATTGTTGTTGTTAATATTGAATGTATTAGGTAGATGACAAAAGGAGTACGTGACAAACTCATGTTGGTTGTTGAATGTAAGATCAAAATACTTTTACTTTAATGTTTTATATTATAAGAGTTCTTGTAGGCTTGTTATCCATTTAACTCTGTATATAATTGTGTAAAACGTAAGAAAATGCTCTATTTGTAATAACCTGATGGTGGGATAATTGAGTAATGTTGATAAGCATGGAGTGATAAAATACGTGTGAACTTCACAATGTCATTGATAAATGAACATGAGAAATGTGAATTAATGGGTGAGTGCCGAGTAGGAACACCCCTATTTTGAGATATTTGATGATCATGATTTATTAGGGGTTGTTATTGCATCATACTAAGTTGTGCAGTTTCGGTACTGTGTAGCAGGGTAGTTCTAGGTATTCTGAGACTGCAGAGTAGGTAGATACAAATTGTGTGAAGGTTTGATTTAGCATACCACATATTCTTGAGATGTCCAGGGAGATGGGGCGCATGTCGGTTATGTGTTGATTAATTAATGAGAATAATTCATTAATGAAATGAATTGAGAAAATTCTAATACATTGTGATGTTGAGTATATATGATGGTCTATTCCTATGGATTATATAAATTGTAGTTTTATTATTTATATATATAACTGCTTTGAGTTGTGTGGCTAAGAGACTTCCTAGGGTTTTAACCCCTTTCTTTTACATGGTGTCTTTAGATGCAAGAGTTCAACCTCCGTTGTAGTCTTTCTTGTCCCAACTAGCACACACATCATCTCTCACTCTTAAGGATTTTAGCTTCTGAGATGTTGTGGGTCTTTATCTCTTTTATTTTATCATTTTACATTTCATCCTGGATACTTTTAGACATTTCAGTTGGCTTGTATTATTGGACTTCATATTTGTCATGTTGTCGTTTCATTTGCATTGGGATTGTATCGAGGTTTTACATAGGGATAATATTATATTTCTCATATCGACTATGAAATTTTCTTACGAGTTTACATTGAGGACTTTCATATAATTTTCATGCCTTGTCATATCATTCATTTATTCTCTCCATCCCGAGAATGATATTATATTGTTTATTGTCCTATATGAATTTCGTTGTTTAGTATCAATGTTACAAAATAATGGGGATATTGATGAGGATGTCATGAGTAGAATATAAATGGGTTGGATAAAATGGAAACTAAGTGGGTTGTTATACTATAAGGGGATGACTAATAAATTAAAAGGAAAATTTTATAGAACACTTGTTATGCAAGTGACCCTATATGGAGCAAAGTGATAGGATTTAAAGAAAAAATATTAACAAAGTCTCCATGTTTATGAGATGAGGATGCTCTGTAAGGACAAATTTCCAATTAGTGTAAACTTGTATGTATTGGCATTATTTCGAACAAGAACTAATTTGAGTCATAGATAGATTTTTATATTGTCGCGATATCCACATAGTCTATGACGTGTTGTTTGAAGATGTTGCAGACAAACATTCAAGATAGATCATGCAGTGTTTATTAGTGCATGTTTTAGTCTTCATATCATATTGCATTCCGAGATACTCTGAGGTATAAACGCATAATGTTTATGGGACTCGAAAAATGTTTTAAGGATATTATTTTGTTTAAAAATGATTTTAAAATGTTAAAAAGATTTTTAAAAGGTTTTAACTTCGTTTCTTCTGAGATAAACTCATTTTAGAGTCGTGCAGATCTTTCCCTTGTGTTTAGAAGGATCAAATAACTTTAACAGTCGTTCAAACAACATGTGACTATCGATCAAACGTCATGGAAATCTCGTTCTAACGAGATGGCTATATCGTTCGAACGACATACACATCTCGTTCTAACGACGTGCTGACTTAAATTTTTTTATTTAAGGCAATTTCTTCTCTAAATTTTGGGGGTACAGAACCAAAATTACAAAACAGAACAATTACATTATTCTACACTTGTTTACTGAGGTTTTTTGAGTCTAAAAGCATATTTTGTATTTCAAGATCCGATCTTTCATATACACATGCAATAGATATCTTGTGTTTAGCACCATATGGAGTTTGTTCATACTTTGAACATTTGTTTCATTGAGTTTTACGATGAAGAAGCGGTTGACTCCATGTTTCGAATCATAAATTATTGCTAAAGCTGCATCAGTGGATTCCGAGGCACACGTGGACTCATGTGTTGTGGACCTGACGTGGAAGGTTTTTTTCGTTGCACTGTTGAGGAGCGGTTGAAGTACAGAAGAACGTCCAGTCTTGTGGGGTATCGATTCGTTGAGTAATTCTACTATTTTTACTTTTTAATACCGTATCATAGTGATTGTCTAGCTTAGGTTGTCCAAGATTTTTTCCCTTAATAGTTTTCTCATACATTGGTATTGTGGACTTTACTTTATTTTACTTGCTTAACCACCTAGATGCATATTTAGTATTAACAAGATAAAATTGGGCTAAGTTAAATTGGTTCACAAAATTGGTGCAAATTAAAATTGGAAAATGTATGTTTTTAGAAAAATTATTTTCACCTAAAGCACACATAAGAAAAAGGGGCTAACAAATTGGTATCAGAGCTAGAAACATTTTTTATTGTGTGTGGTCCTATGTTCTTGTATGTATGAATTTGGTAAATTTTGACGCTTTTCTAACTCCTGTTTTTTATGGCATTAATTATGCTTATTGGAAAATGCAAGTGAAAAATGGACTTAAGGCTATTGATGAGCGTGTTTGGTTAGCGGTAGAAAATGGGTGGTCACCGCTGATCATGAGAAAAGGATAGTGATATACCAAAATACACCCTCGTCCAGGATGAGGATCCAACTCTACTACATCGGGGGTCTCATCATAGGCCGGACGACCCTACAATGGGCCGACCCATCATCATAGGTCGGGTGACCCTATAACAGGCCGACCCTCATCATATGACGGACGACCATGCGATCGAATGAGGCTAACTATCAGCACGACTAGACGACCCTATTAGAGGACGAAAATATGAGGCCTACATCCAATAGAAGACCTAGTGCCAGCATAAACCTTAGCCTCGTCCAGACATCATAAGTCGAGGGTAACATCACCATGATGCGTGATTTGGGAGCGCGTGGCGCAGTGCACGTGGGACTCATATAGCACGTGGACCAGAACGTCATAACAATATAATCCCCTCACGTGAGGGAATATTATGTCATCATTAACAACAAGTGGCATAGCCAGGTGTCAACAGGGGATTGGCTAGATTGTTATTCACATGCATAATGCATGCTTGGGGGGTACACTACTCCCCCCAAGCCCTATATATACTTATCGTCTTCAACCATGCAAAGGATTGAGAATTAAAACCCTAGCTAGAACTCTGCTTGTACACATAGTAGAGAGAGAATGATCTTATGAGCATTGTATCCAAGGCCATTAGTGCCCATATTTAGTGGATCACATACTCATAATGGATGTAGGCCTGATTGGTTGAACCACTATACATCATTGTCTTCATTCCTCTTATACTCATCCCCTTATATATACTTATACCGATATATAACTCTATTGCTGCCATTACTACTGCTTGAGCTCTCCACCTCTTATCTGGTGGTGCTGAATCTCAGCATCATCAGATAGGCCACTAGTTTAAAACTATAGAGTTATGGACCGAAGGCGAACATAGACTTGCACTTTATAACTTTAAAGGTTTAAATGTTATTTCCTCGTCTGTCACCTCGAAAGAGGCCTAGGATGTTCTTCCACTCGGTCACGAGGGAACTATCACGGTTACGGCGTCTAAACTTTAAAATCTCACTACCCAATTTGAGACGATTAAAATGTTAGAGAGTGAGACATTTGATGAGTTTTACACTAGACTATCTCATATTATCAAATCGTCATTTAACGTGGGAGAGAAAATACCCGACAACCGAGTAAAAAAAAAATCTTAAGGTCATTTCCTGGTAGATTTGATCAAAAGTGATCGTTTTAAACTCCTTGGGTATGCTTGAGTCAAAAAAACTAGAAAACATTGTAGGTGACTTAAAAACCTATAAACTTGACATTTTACCTCCAAGCAAGTGCCAAAGAAAGAAAAGGGCATTGCTTTGAAATCCCAAAAGGAGGAGACTAAAGTTTTGGATGATGATTCCGACACCGATTTCGAAGATGTAGCTTTATTAGCAAAGAAGTTCAAAAGGTTTATTAAGTTCCAAAAGAAATAAAAAGATTCCAAAAGACTTGAGATATTTAAGAACAACAAGGTGGATCACGTTCCTAAGAATCGAAGTGATAATGGTAAGATAAATGAGTCAGATAGGTGTTCTGATTGTGAGGATTATAGCCATAAGGTAGCGGAGTGCCCCACTAGACTTAAGAAGGAGGGAAATAAATTGATAGCATATAATGCCACCTGAAGTGATAGTGAACTGGAAGAGGGATAAAGTTCCCAAATTGAGCCCAGGGCGTTTATGGCATGTCATGTGAGCAAAGGTGATAAATCTTCTCATGAAGATGCTCACGTGAATGACACTTCCGAGGCCATTTTGTGTGAATCCAAAGTGAGTGAGTGTGAAGCTAGTGAGGAGGAGGATATAGATGTGGGAGAGTTGCAAGTTGCCTTTAATGATTTGTATGAGGAAACGGTAAAAGTGAAAAAGGCAAACTTGAAATTTCAAGCTAAGTTGAAAGAGCGTGCCTTAGAAAATAATGATGCATTGATTGAGGATCATAGGGCATAAGATAAGACTTTTTGGGAGAAACAAGAACACATTAAGGGTAAGAGAGATATCCTTCATGGTTTGATGAAGTCTTTTAAGAAAGAGATTCTAGATTTTGAGGAGTCTAGGCATTTGCTTGAGTCTAGGATTAGTGATCTTGAGGAGATATTGAAAGACTCGAGTAAGGTGAAGTTTGATTTGGATGCAAGGTCAAAAAAGTTGGATAGGATTTTAGGCACCATCCAAATCAAGGTTGATAGGTATGGTATAGGCTTCGATGATCGTATTGTTCCCATTCCCAAAGCCAATACAAATTGTGTGAGAGAGCCAACTAGGAACATTAGGAGAGGTCCACATTTAGATCACATTCCTCACCGTGTTTTCACTTGCACTCATTGCGGTAGGAAGGGTCACCTTAGACGTTATTACTATGACAAAAATGCCCCTAGGAAGTTTATGAATAAAGTCATTTCAGTTCTGATAGCGCGCGAGAAGTGTGCGTGTGTAAAGTGCACATTCGTTGTTTTCGTCTCGCCGCGACTATACAAAAACCTAAATTACGACTACACTTGCGAGGCAAGCACAACGGTAAGTCGGGTATCGAAAGATCCACTGGGATGAGTTGCTAGAATTTAAGTGATATAATATTCCGAAATAAAAGTGTAAATGGTGATTACAAACTAAAAGAAAAGATGCATAAAAGGGAAATGATTATTCTAGGCGAGGGAAAATGAAACTAGATTAACAAAGCGAGTAAAACTATAGGTTGCGTCGAATATCCCTCACCCTATTTAATTTGTATAAAATGGTTACATGGATCGACGAGTTATTTAGAATGCGTCTCGTTTCGATAGTTAAGTGAACCAAGGGTTGTCACGCCCTTAAATCCTCATAAAATCCTAATATGATTTTGGCGTCAACAAATATCTCAAAAATTATACACGAAAGGTCGTAAGCACGAGACATACATGATATGCCCCATCAAATCCCCTAGGCGCAATAACTAGGACAACGCACCCGAAATAGGCCCGTAAACACCATCACCAAAGCAAACTAACGCGTCAACTCGAGTGAGTTCAATTCAAAGACAACCTAATTTAAATTACCTAGAAAGCATGTTAAAAATGCAGTAAAGAAAGCGGTAAAGAAACGCGATAAATCTACCTAGAAAGCAAGTAAATCAAAGCAAGAAAACCTAATTATGAAAGCATATAAATTACACTACAAAGCAAGAAATAGTAAATACAACTATATTAATGGAGGGGGTGAATGAATAGTATAACTTACAACCCAATTGGGTGTCAAACCAAGAAGAATCAAAGAAGAACTCTCCAAAATCACCCAAACCCTAAGCTATTCTACCCTAAAATCGTGTATATTACCTAATGAATTCTTATTACAACAAAATTGCTTTATATAGTAAGTGGGAATAAAAGAAAAGAGAAAAGAAAATAAAGCAAAATATAAGTAGGGGATCGATCGATTGACCAAAAGGGTCGATCGATCGATCAAGGCAAAATTTTGACATTTCAGAAGGGTCAATCGATCAACCAAAAGGTGCGATCGATCGATCAATCAGGGATGAGCCAAGCAGCAGCTTCTGCATTCTTTTCTTCTCTTTTCTCCTCCTCTTTTGCTTTCCAAGTTTTTCCCTCCGCTGAAATCGCCGTAACTTCATCATACGGACTCACAATCGTGCACCGTTTGCGGCCACGCAAAGCTAGCAAGGAGGAATACAACTTCTGTGAGATGTCATGCCAGGTACCCAAGTTGTGAAAAGACTAAAATGCCCTTGAACGTGCGATTGCGTACGGAACTTCACCGGAATGAGTCTGAACTTCATACTTAGTACCTAAATACCTAAAAAAGCCTAATTATGCCTCATATAGCATGTTAACAATATAAATTGAGGTTGTTTGGTTACGGGCTTAAATATAGAGATTAAGGCACCCAAGGGGGCTAAAATGCATAGGTTCGGAGGATGAAATATGCAATATTTGCGTATCATCAAGTTCCTAAAACCCCATGCGTCGTTACACAACTACATGGGTTAGGAAATCAGACATAGTGTCTTTAGGAATTAAACTTCACGACTCTCATTTGCTATCACATGATACTTTGCATGATAAATATAAAGGATGATTGTGTTAGTCATGTTGGTCATACGTGAGTCTTTGCTTCATGATATATATATTGCTAGTGTTATGGCATGTGTATCTATTTGTATTATATTTTTTATTTATTTTAGTCCTATTTGAAAAATAGAAAAGATTTTATTTTGAATTTTTTTTGAAAAGATTAGTGGTTTCATATATTTTTGAAAAAAAAAATACAAAAAATATTTTATTTTTTAGTCAAAAATATTTTTTGAAAACTTAAAAATATTTTCAATTTATTTTTGTGTCATGAGTTTTCATATTTGATATGGCATATTGGTGTGCTTGGACCCCCGTCATTTCATTATCCATATGGCTAATACATTTGGTCATAATTATAGATGCTTAAAATGATATTAACCATTGATTAATGGGGTTGTTTCGAAGTTCATTCGCATTTTGATTCGATTTTTTATATATGCTATAGCACACATATGCACGAGTGTATATGAATATTTGACTTCTCATACGTATTTATGTTTGGTGAGACGCTTTCCTCTCAATTTTGCCATCTATGCATAATTAGACTTAAGAGGAGGTGTGCATGTAAGAACCGTTTGTCGTGAGGATAGATATTTCTTATATTGAAAAAATAATGAGTGTTCATGGGAAAGGGATGCGACAGTATAATAAAATCATCGTAAAATCCACCATTTAAAAGATACCGAGAAAAAGCAATAAAAAGAAACATATGTCAAAATGGGGCCAATAGGATTTCTCTAAGGTGAGAAAGATAGAAACCTCAAAAGAGCTAGAAAAAGAAAATTTAAATACATGAGGGTGTTTGGATGGAAAACTACAACGCCTTTGCACCACGAATCCTAATGTTAAAAAATCGTGTCATGACGCTATTGTTTGTTGAATTGTCAAAATTCTGAATTTGTGTGCATGTTGTTCATTTAGTTCATTTAGCTCAATATATTAATTATCACATATGGTTAAAACTTAGTTTGATGACATTTAGCTTTCAATTAGAGATTCCTGATCGTTTCGATATGTCCAAATTATGATTCATTTGTTGTCGTTCACGCCCATTCATTACATATCCTTGTTTGAGAACAATGATACTATGTTAGCATGAAACTCATATTTTCTATTTTTGAGTCTGTTTTGTTACTGTTTCATATTTCCAGTTGTTGTTTTCATAAAATTTTACCACTGGGTAAATCCTACACATTTTAAGGGATGGAAATTGAAGTTTTTGAAGTCGTTCAAATGACTTCTGGATGTCATTCAAACGATATATCCATATCGTTCGAAGACTGAATAGCGCAATACTATAAATGAGATTTTAAAAGTATCAGGTATGGTCATTTCTTAGGTCATTTTTAGGGTCGTTAAATGGTTGCATCGCGTGACAACACACTATTTTAGGTCGTTACTGGCATAGATCATACAAGACCTTGTCTCGTTCAAACGACATTGTATTATCGTTCGAACGACCTGTGTTGACCAGAATTGATTTTTTTTTACTCTTCGTTATGTTTTAGTACCTGCTTCGTATATATGATGATATTTTAGTACATATGGATTGTTTTCATGCAGTCGATATTAATTTTTCATGCTTGATTTATATAATGCATTGATTCATTTAGTCACATCATTCCTTATATTGATGATTTATTTTTGTGACTGTTTGCAAGCTATGATTTAGTACCTTGTGATTATTATTATCTAGATATCCATGTTTATCTAGACATGCTCATATGATTATTCTTATTCTAAATATTCAGTTCTGTATTTTTTCTCTGGTTGTCTATTCTAGACAAAAATGGGGAGAGATGGTATGTGATGCAGGGGAGTTTTGTTTGATGAGCACATATGTTTACACATTTTGATCATAGTGTTTACATATTGATATCATTGATTTGATCTATATTATTTAGGTGTAATTTTTGGTATCATATGTTTTACTCACATGTTTAACAAATGGTTTGATTGTTTTACAAATTGGTATTATAATGTTTTATATCATTTGTACCTCCATACTTCACATGGAATTTATTGTTTCAAGTGTGTGGTGGTTATTCAAAGAGTGGAGTTTTTACTATTACATCACATGACAACAAGTTTATGCTGTCAGTCCGACATTTATTTACTAGATCGTGTCTTATATTTTCTTTTTTGGGTTTATGGGATGGGATTTAGGTCATTCGGCTTGACGGTCTGACTTAGGCATTTCACTATTTTGGTTTTGTCATGGAATATCCAAATGGGGAGATTTATAAGGATAAATTTCCAAATAGTATCAATTTGTTTGTAATGGCATTATTCCGGACAAAAACCAGTTTGAGTCATAGATATATTTTCAGATTGTCACGATACCCACATAGTCTATGACGTGTTATTTGAAGATGTAGCAGCCAAGCTTTCAAGATAGATCATGTCGTGTTTATTGGTGCACGTTTCATGTCTTCATACCACATTGCATTCCAAGATACTCTCAGGTATCAACGCATGATGTTTATGGGACTCAAAAAATGTTTAAGGATGTTATTTTGTTCAAAAATGATTTTAATATGTTAAAATATTTTTAAAATATTTTAACTTCGTTTATTCTAAGATAAACTCGTTTTTTAGTCGTGTAGATCTTTTCCTTGTGTTTAAAAGGATCAAACTACCTTAACAGTCTTTCAAATGACATATGATTGTCGTTCAAACGATATGGACATATCGTTCTAAACGAGATAACTATATCATTCAAACGACATACACATCTCGTTTTAACAACGTGCCAACTTAAATTTTTTATTTAAGGTAATTTCTTCTCAGAATTTTGGGGGTGTAGAATCAAAATTACCGAACAGAACAGTTACGTTTTTCTGCACTTGTTTACAAAGGTTTTTCAGGTCTAAAAACATTCCTTGTGTTTCAAGATCCGATCTTTCATATACATATGCTATAGAGATCTTGTGTTTAGCTCCATCTGGAGTTTGTTCATATTTTGAACATTTGTTTTGTCGAGTTTTTCGAAGAAGAAGCGGTGGACTCCGTGTTCCAAATCGTAGACGATTGCCAAAGCTGCATCTGTGGATACCAAGGCACACGTGGACTCGTGTGTTGTGGACCTGACGTGGAAGGTTTTCTGTGTTGCACTGTGGAGTATTGGTTGAAGCGTAGAAGAGTGTCCAGGCTTGTGGGCTATCGATTCGTTGAGTAAGTCTGATGTCTGTACTTTGTAATATCGAATCTTAGTGATTCTCTGGCTTGGGTCGTCCGAGATTTTTTCCCTTAGTGGTTTCCTCTTACATCGTCATTGTGGACTTTACTTTATTTTACTTGCTTAATCCCCTAAATGCATGTCTAGGATTAATAAGATAAATTTGGGTTAAGTTAAATCAGTTCGCAAAACTAGTGCAAATTAAAATTGGAAAAAGGTTATTTTTGGAAAAATTATTTTCACCTAAAGCACGCATAAGAAAAAGGGGCCTACATGCTCTGATGAATGATATGAATTACTAGGGAGGACGAAATTAAAAACCACTACATGAGAGAAAATTTAGTAGTTGCTCCCTTTAGCGATAAATTAAGAGAAACTGGACTTAGGTGGTACGGACATGTGTTACGTAGACCACTAGATGCACCTATAACAAAAGGAAGATTATTGGAACTAAAGGGTAAAAGAGAAGGGGGTCTCACTAAGCTATCATGGGAGGAAATTATTAGGAGAGATCTTAAGGAATTAAACTTGAATGATAATATTGCATTTAATATATTAGAATGGAAAAGGAGAATCCATATGGCTGACCCTATATGATGGGATTAAGGTAAGGATTATGATAATGATGATGACGACGATGATGATGATGATGATGATGATGATGATGATGATGATGATGATGATGATGATGATGATGATGATGACGATGATGATGATGATGATAACGATTTTATATTTTATATTTATATTTCATCAACCTAAGTATTTAATTACACGGGTATCACATTGGAAGACCATTTCCCAAAGGGTGGGTCTTTCAATCCAAGTCACAACACTATTTTCCATACAAGTCTTATTAATTTATGGTTATATTTTTCACTCTTTTTTTGTAGCTTTGAACCACTTTTTTCTTTTCAATGAAAGTGTCGTTCAAGACTCTAACACTATCTTCATCTATGTTTTTAAATTCCATGTATGTTGATTGTTAATGGTCTTCAGTTTCTAATTCGTTTTGAGCCATAACACTTGCAAAATTCAGTGTGATCTCAACTAAAAGTACAATATCATGTCCATATGTCAAAGCATAAGGGATCACTCATGTACTTGATCTCTTTACGATTCTATATGTCTAAAATATTTCTGGATAAATTATGTTAATCCCTATGATTATTTCAATGACCATGCATAATGTTTGCTTTAACACTTTATATGTAGATTATAATTATCCATTTGATTGGGAATAATGTAATGAATATTTGGTCAAAGTAATCCCTAACCTCAAAGTATAATCTAATACAATATCCCCTTAAAAAATACTCGCATTTTCAGTAGTGATAATTTGGGGAATCCCAAACTTATAAACAATATCTTGCAAACTTTAGGTCACTTATTTCTTAGGTTTAGCTTCTAAGCACTTAATGAAATAGTCACTTAACAAAATTATGAAATTATGCAATTTTAAGAGCGAGGGGTATTTTTTCCGATTACATCTATAGTCCATCCTCGAAATGGCCAAGGTTTTACTACATATTGAAGATCAATTGCCAGTAAATGTTTCAAAGTGTCACGTTGTTGACATTTTTGTCATCCTTTAGCAAATTCAATATAATCTTTCAAAATAGTTGGCCAAAAATAACAATGCCTCCTAAATAACCATCTCGTTTTAGCACCCTCTTGGTGTGCTCCACAAAATCTTTCATGGATTTGAGTTCAGGTTGTCAATCCATCTTCTCTACTTAAACATTCCAAGATCAAAACATTAGCACCCCTTTTTGAATAGTTTACCAATATACATTACACAACTTGTGGATTTAAATTTAACATTTTTTTTAATGTTATGCTATATCAAATATTTATTTATAGGTTTTCTCTAGTTATCATGAACATCGATATTACTGATTGGCACTAGGGACAACCGGTTCTGGATCAAAGGTAGTTGTTTGGTGATAAAATTTAACTTCTAACTTCCTTCAAAGCTCTCGTCATGTTTAAATCAAAAGCCTTTGAGCCATTTTATTATCCTCTTCATTCAAAACTCTTAGGTATAATTCAAAGTGATCACATCAAATTTGGATAACAAATCCAAGGTTGTAATTGTATTAGTTCAACCCATCATTTATACATCTATATATGCCAGTTAATTATTTTATAACCAACTGAGAATCCCCGTATACTTCAATCACATCGGCTTTAAATGATTTCTAGGCCCATTATGACTGCTTCGTATTCGATGTGATTATTTGAAAATGAATTACTTTTAGCCTAAACCCATGTTTGGTTTTGATATATTCAAGAGATTTTATAATTACTCTTATACCTGACATGGGTCCAGTTTTATAACCATCAAACAATAATTTTTAAGGGCTTAAAGATACAAAATATATTTCACACTCTTCTTTAAATTCATCCTCACAAGGATGGTCTGAAAGAAAGTCAGACAAGTCTTGGCCTTTTATAGCATTTTGAGGAACATAATATGAATAAAACTCTGATATATCCAAAACCCATTTACAAATTATATTCCTTAGAATAGGTTGGTAAGCATGTATTTAACCGTATCAAACTTCAAAATAACAAATACTTCTCTCGGCAATAAGTAATATCTTAATTACATTATTGCAAAGTATAAAGTTAAACATATTTTTTCCATCGGATAATATTTATATCCATAACTATTTAGAAATATACAAAGATAATAAACAACTCACTCCTTGCTTCCTTCATTATCTTTAGCCAAAATTACTACAATTGAAGAGTCTATAATAGCTTTGTAAAGTTTGAAGGCTTGTCACCCTTACTACAATTGAAGAGTCTATAATAGCTTTGTAAAGTTTGAAGGCTTGTCACCCTCGGTGGTGTCATTACATCAGGACTAGCTAAATATTCCTTAATTGTTTGGAATACTATCTCATATTCCTATTTCCATTATAATTCTTCCTGATCTTTTATCTTAAAAAATAGAGAAAAGATCTCTATTTTCTCGACAATATTAGAAATAGACTTTCGAAGAAAATTAACTTCCCCTAAAAACCTTTGTAATTCTTTTTAGGATTTAGGATCTTTACTTCCATTTCTAGCTTTGTATTTGTTTATACCCACTCGAATCCCTTTTTTGTTCACCAAGTAACCTATATTATTTCTAGCCAAAACTCAAAAATCACACTTCAAAAGATTAAGTTTCACTTGGTAAAGCCTCATTCTTTCGAAAGATTTTTCTAAATGCATTATGTGGTTTGATGTGGTTTTAGATTTTACAAATATATCATCAATGTAAAATTTCAAAGAATTACTAACTATATAATGGAATATGGTATTCACTCCCCTTTAATAAGTGGCCCCTGCATGTTTACCCTTTCAAAGGTTCCAAGATTCCCCGACCACCTAAAGACAGTTTTATGTACATCTTCCTCAACAATAAGTATTTGGTTATATCTAGAATGGACATCCATCATTCACAAAATAACATGGCCAACATATTTTTCAACTAGCACTAGATCAACTGTAGCCATTAGATATTCATCCTTAGGTGTAGTTTCATTTAGATACCGAAAATCAATTCAAACTCTCAATTTTCCATTTTTTTTAATGACAACAGCTATATTAGATAGCCATTCAACCTACTTGGCAATTCGAATGAACCCAACCTTTAAAAATATTTAAATTTTCTCTTTTATTTTTATTGTAACCCCTGGGGTCATCTGTCAAGGTGTTTGTTCTAAGGTTTATATCCTTCTTTGATAGGTAATCTATGACCCATAAAATTTGTGTCTAAACCTATAAGTTCATCATACTCCCAATAAAATTTATCCTTATACTTGTGAAGCAATTCTGTGATAATTCCTTAGTCTTCTTTGCTTAGTTTAACACTTACATAAATTATTCGTTTATTTTGCTCAATGCCTAGACAGACTTCCACCAACGAATTTGATTTTCCAACCTTCAATTTTTCATATTTAACAACCGAACTTGAGAATTCATCAATATTTATATCTTTTTCTCTATTTTTCTCTCTTCGAAGACATAAATAACTCAATTAACAATCTTATCGTCACTGAATCTCGAAGTCTCTAAATTTATACAAGACAAATGCCATGTTCTTATTTATTACATCCATATAATATTAGGGCTTGATCCATCACACAACTATTTTTCCATCTTTCTATGGTCCCATTAGACTAAAATCAATCTCATACCATTCCTTAGCTGACCTAATATTTCCTTGGTGCAATTAAGCTTTGACACAGTTTGAGCTTACATAGAAAGAAGAAGGATCAACCTCCACCTCTTCAATATTTACATAATCTTTCATAAAAAATATTTTTTATGCATGGAAGTGTGACACCCCGCCTAATTAAATACCGGGTGATCAGTCCTTTATTGAATTAAAAATCAAGGTGAACTGTTGATTCATTCTTAGCAACACTGTCGCAAAATAAATTTTCAGTTTAAACGCCATAAATAATTAAGATAAGTGTCAAAACAATTTAAACCTTATTTCTATTTTATTCTATTCCATTTTGAAAACCTTTTCAATAATTAAAAGTTTAATAATCATATAAATATTAAAGATGGAAATTAACACACAAGAATTTAACCATTCAGATAAACCAATACCAAGTCGAAAAATTACAAATGAAATCATCCTGGCACGAATTACATCCCAAAGAGTACCAAATACTGAAAATAAATGAACATAAATCTCTGACAAATCCAACTGAATAAGGAAACGGGCGACACATTCCCTAACTAATCAGAACTAAAATGAGAGTAGAGTCAACAACGAAGTCGTCTAAGCAATGGCCTGTAACTCCCACATAAGCTGCATCGCGTTCGTTCCAAGGAATCTAAGCATGACGCCCCTGTGGCTAGGCACCTGTAATATATACATATATATATATAAGAGAAAAGAAATAACAGAAAACGGGTCAGATCCCGAGTGTAAAACAGTTTAAAAATAGTTTAGCAAGTATTTAAAATGCTTACCGGATAATGAAACAACCATGTTAGTATGCGACACTCTCTTGAGAAAATCTCACCTCTCATCTAATGTGCACGCCTACCGTACTATTAATCTCAAAAGTTTATTTTAACTTAACTTTCCCATAAGGTTTCATTCCGATAAATACTATAGCGGAGATAATTAATTTCTGAAAATTAAACTCTCTCATATATCCTATGTTATTTAAAATAACCCAGTGATGTCACAAAAATTTCCAAACACTTATAATAAATTGGAGTATTTATTCATTACTTAACTATTTTTATGCACAGTAGAAAGTTCCCATACTTAAGTATATATATATATATATATATATATATATATATATATATATATATATTAGTCACTCATATAATATATATACTACCGACACCCCACATAAAATCTATGGTGTTGGCATACTCTGCTATCAAGTCCCCGTATCTTTCGTACTAAGGGAAATACTAGTTCAAAATCACTCTCGAACTGTATTAACAAAAAACACATACAAATGGAGGCGAAACATAGTTCCAAGTCACTAAGAGGTCAGCACATACCCTCACGTCTCTTAGAACCGTCTGACTATCAATCAGATAACCTGTACTAAGGAATCCTATGTTCTAGGGTATAAGTTAATATCCCTCATAAAGGCCCAATCGAGATAAGACTGTCCCAGCACGAAAACCCCCGTGATAGCATGTAGCCCGAGTATGATTTTTACACAGATATATATATATATATATATATATTCACATTTCTAAATTAGGTGCGCCCACAACCCACAACCCATAATTATAATTATCCGTTCTTAGCACATTTTACTCGATTATTTCGCATAGCGATTTCGTCACTTTTGTTCTCATATATAATTTAATTCATACTTATTCCTTATTTCTCGAAGTATTCTACCTTCCTAAATATAATTTCAGTAGGCATACTTTTACTTACCTTCTAGTCTAACTCCCTTACGGTCTCGATCTTTTATTAAACGCACACATGATTTCTTATACGTATAAATAACCCTCGTTAACCCAAAATCTCATCCTACATTAAGTTTCACTCAACGGGGTCTACCTAGACCCTACTGGTCTTCTCTATATCTCATTATGTTCTAGCAATAGTACTCAAGGGTTCCTATGCATTTTAACCGGATTAAATAAATAGAAGAAAATTACGCAGTTTTCCAGGAGGTATCGATCGATCGAGGAAATGGGGTCGATCGATCGATCGATGTTCTTGATCGATCAATCGATCAAGCAGTTATGACGAATCTTGCTATTGTCCATTTACGGGTTTACCTCTCCAACCTCAAACAAATATCCATTAACGATCCCAAAACTCCCAAAAAATATTACTACAAGTACTATATACCTAACTACATGATTTTCTACGTAAAATATGTCCTAATTCATCAAGTATAACGATTTAATGGGGGTAAAAATGACATACACTTCAAGAAACCTAAATTTTCTTTAAATTCCATTCTTCCAATGCTTTTCCAGATTACTTGATTCTAAATCCATACAATTTGTGGCTTATCCTCTACATATGATTTAGATGTCCATAATATGTTTACTTCCTTTACAACATATGATTTTACGTCTCAAAATTATTGGTTTCCTCCATAAAATATGTTCTAAACAACCCTAGACTAACATGATTGAAACATTAATTAAAATAAAGCAAGATAGATACTTTCTTGGAATTTGAGTTTCTGATTTGTGGACGAAAGAGGTATAGTTGCGTTCCTTGTCACGCAATCTACGCTTTGGTGGTGGTGGTGGTGGCGGTGCAAACGGGTGAGTCTTTGGCCTTGAGTTGCTTGGAAAGATCTCCAACTTCTTCCTTAATGGCCGTTCTTGATTTTGTATTGGTTAAACCTAGAAGACAACTCCTAAAGGCTAATATATCCTTAGGAAATTCGTGGGTTTAATTACCCAAAAATACAAAATGACTATAATACCCTCCCGGGATGCCAATTAGTCCTAAAAACGCCTCGAGGCCCAAACTAAACTCCCGAGTACACTTTTCTGACTATATCGACCCTTCCGGAAATGTTGACGCACTTAAAATGACCATACAGGTGATATATAATTTATTAACTTATAATAATAATAATAATTTAGTCCCGACACGACACAGGCGCGTCCTGACTTAATTTTAATAATTGTCATATTATTTCATTGTGACAATTTTCATAAATTCAATTCTACATATTACTCTACTCAATAAGTAATATTTGACAAATCAATAATTTTTCCAATAATTACTAACTCTCTTCATGCTAGCTAATATTTAAAACAAATTTCTGGATTAATATTAAATTAATCTATCTATCTTAATTAAATTTAATAAATCCCTAAATTTAAAAGTCATAAAAATACGGGGTATTACAGGAAGAAGGAATACACTTGTTATCATGAATCTAATCCCTTCCTAATAAATCATTACAAATTATCATTGCGTCAATTATAAAGAAGGATGTTTTAGATATTTTAGTTTCTACTTTTATGTAGGAATACACTTGTTATCATGAATCTAATCCCTTCCTAATAAATCATTAAAAATTATCATCGCGTCAATTATAAAGAAGGATGTTTTAGATATTTTAGTTTCTACTTTTATGTCCATTGGCAAAACTCCTTTAGTCGATATCCCTAGTAAAACCTAGAATCACTATTTAAGTTTTAACCAATTTTGCATTCTTTTCATTTATTTTTGCCAACATTGAGTATGGAATAATATTAATAACAACTCCATTATCTATCATAATTTATTTATCAAGACTCTATTCATATAAGACTTTATGAATAAAGGTTTAATATGATTGGTCATATCCTGAGTACGTTCTTAAAACCCATACGCAAAATCAAAGGCCAAAGACGAATAAATCTAAACAATCTACCTTTGAACCATTATCATCATTATTTTTTGGTTCAAGTATCTCTTATTCTTCTTCTACTTAGAACACCTTTGGAAATATTAATACCACATTGACTAGCCCTTTGTTAGGAAAAGTTATAAATTATATATATTATCGATGGTCTGCATCTCGTAGAGGTCAAACTTTTGTCCACAACCATTAATTCTTTGACCGTTTTCACCTTCAACATAATGCATTTTATTATATGCATTACCCTCGTCAAACTCAAGGATTTATCAAATTATTTAATATTTTAATATAGGATTTCTAATTAGGATTTCCCTTCTTGTCTCTTTCCCCTATCAAATCTTGGATTGAGCTTTGAAAAGAATAAGCATCATCCTTTCATCCATTTGGGTTGAACACATGTGATGCTTCCCGTTATACTTTAAAATCCCTTTGTTTACATATTTATTGAACCTCGATTATCTCAACCATGGTTTTCCACTTCTTGGACTTTGTTCCTTGCAAAACATGCCACATCCCATGAGCAACCGGTTGTGGTTTTAATATTTTTGATTTTTTTCTTATATCGGACAAATCATTCATTTTCTATGTAACTTTTGGATCTTGCATAATAAATAAGTCTGGTACTTTGAACAAAAGATATCATTTTAGGGTTGCTCACAATCCTTATATTAAAAGTCTGTTGAAGAGGAGTATTCCCTCCATAACCTAGACTTACGTATTGGAAATATTTTGTGGCTTGAGCACTTGGATTGAAGTGATGAACCTTTGGATAAATTTTCTTATACCCAGGCTAGAAGTTTAGGTAAGCTCCTTGTCCTGGCTATGGAGCCATAAAACTGTGATAGACCAACTCTGGTTTATTATTTTTCATTAAAAACTTCTTCAATTGGCCTCAAAACATTGTTGAGTGGTCAATGTCACCTCTTCTTATATTGTTGTTATTTTTTTTCCTATAAAGCCCTTATTTTACACATTTTAACGTATTTTTGTTCGGATATTATTTAGAGGTGCTTTATTATCTTAGGATCCGAGTCAGTAGTAGATATTTTAGACTTCGAAACCCTTGATTCAACCTTACTTTTTACCTTGAATTCCATTTATCCAGGTTTTTAGGTAGTTGAATTAACTACATGTTGGTTCTAGCTTCCTTGAATTCAAGGAATGGTTTTTATCAACCCCCATAGTCTTGCCTTTTTTTTATGGAAATTTAATATTTCCCTTCCTGATCAAATCTTGAATCATATTCCGAAAAATAAAACATGCATTAGATGAATGAGACTAAGTATTCTGCCATTTGTAATAATTTCCCCTATAACCCATTAACAGTTGACAATCATATCATCACACAATTCTAGTATTTTTTGCACATAAAAGATAATAAAACAAATTAATTTGCCTTATTTACATCAAAGGATTATTTTTAATCATCATTTTTCCCTTTCGAACATAGGCATTTGCAGTGGTTTCCTTTTGAACTAGTGGTTCACAAATTATTAGCTAAGTTCCTATGATTTCTACAACCTCTACCTATAGGTTTGGGGTTTTATAATAAGTTTTGAAAGATGAATTGTTTCTCTCTTTCTCTTCTTCTAAAAAAGCCTCATATCTTGACACTTTGGCATTTAAATCTACCTTAAATTTTGTTGCATAAAACTTATTTTAAAGTCTAAATTCCAAGCCATTTTGGTCTAACTTAACAAATTTCTGACTATGGGAGTATTATTTTGCACTTTTTCCTAGCCTTATTAAACATATTTATAAAATAGATGGCATTTTCATCTGGACTTTGACTTAGCCTGACCAAATCAGCTATTTACAATTTCTGGCTTAGTTTGGAAAAATTATGTAGGCAACATATCTTCCATTTCTTGACAATTTTGGGTGTGACGTTTATAAACCAATTGAAGGTTGTATTAGAAAATCACACTACACCAAAATGATAAAATTGTAACCTTTCAGCCGGCCACCCTTATCAAGGTCATTGACCGTGACAAAAAAAACACGCATTTTGTGTCACGCTCATTGACCTTGATAGGACCTTGACAAAGAATTGTCACGGTTATTGATCGTGACAAGTTTGTGACAAATTTACTTGTCACGGTCAATGATCGTGACAATTATTTAAATAATTATCACGGTCAAGGACCTTGACACGACCGTGACAACTATTTCAGCAAAAATTATTTCCCCTTCTTCCCCCCCCCCCCCCCCCCTCGTCGTTCCCTCCTTTTTACAACTCTCTCTCTCTCTCTCTCTATGTTGCTCTCTCTCTCTCTACACTGCTCTCTCTCTCTATCTAGTTTCAGGTTAATTTCTCTCTCTCTCTCTCTCTTCCATTTATATATATGTTTGTGTGTATATATATGTGTGTGTGTATATATGTGTGTATGTGTGCATGTATGTGGTGGGTGAGTATGTGGAAACTAGGGGATTGTTATATTAGAGGCAAAACATTGATGATAATGTATATAATATTAGCCTTGTATGGGTATAAGCTAATTTAGATTAATATTGATGATTATGTATATAAAGATTAACTCATTTTTATTCGAATTAGACAATTCACATGTTAATATGTTGTTGCCATTTTAGATTAATTTGTGTCTAATTTTAATTTCAAAGGGAAGATTACGATATTTTGACTATGGTTAAAGATAAAAAAAATAATTCGTTGTGATTTTATTTCTAAGTGATTCTAGAATTTTTATTCTTGGAGTTAAAGGAATCAATGCATTCTTTCTGTTGAAAGATATTTATGTTTTAATAATGCAGGTTATTTTGAACTTTCCTTCACCATTAAAACATTAAATTGGTAGCATTTTTCTCCTACCAATTTTTGTCATCGTGGATGTCGCCAAATTCTTAGTAGATTAGTATTTAACAAACAAAAGCGAAAGAACCATTATTGTTCACTAAAGGTTGGCAAAAGTCTTACTGAAAATGTAAACATTTGTATTATATATAAATTGGCTCTCTCATGTATCAAAACGTTTGAGTCTATCAAGTTAAATAGACTTGGTTCGTTATGAGTGAGACACAATCTATAGTTTAGGTCAGATGAACCTTAAGGACTAAAGATTGATATATCCTTTCGAGAAGTTTGATATAATATTGGCTAATTGCACACACTAAGATGTTTTTTAAATTGAGAGAATTTTTTCATAAAATGTGTTTTAAAAACCTTTTGAAGTATTGAAGAATTTTTTTGAGTTGTGTATTTACCTTTTGAAGTATTGGGATCTAGGAAATAGTTTTAAAAATAATTTTGGAATTTTTTATTTTGAGGCTTTCGAACAGACATAATATATAACATCTATTACATGATTTACATCTATTTCGGCATATATAATATATATAATAATAATTCCATGCTTTACATCTATTCCACGTTAGATGTTTTCAACTAATTTAGACATATTTATGTGTGTATGTGTATATGTGTGTGTATGTATGTGTATATATGTGTGTGGTGGTGTGTGGTGGGGGAGGGGGGCAAGGGGTGGGGCAGGGGTGGTGGTGGGGGTGTACGTGTGCGTGTGTGTGGTAAGGGTGGGGTGAGGGGGGGATGGGGTGGGGCAGGGATGGGGGGTGGGGTGGGGTAGGGGTGTGTGTCTATGTGTACTAATAATTCCATGCTTTACATTTATTCAGTGCATATATAATATATATATAATAATAATTCCATGCTTTACATCTATTCCACGTTAGATGTTTTCAACTAATTTAGACATATTTATGTGTGTATGTGTATATGTGTGTGTATATATGTGTGTGGTGGTGTGTGGTGAGGGAGGGGGGTAGGGGGTGGGGTGGGGGTTGTACGTGTACGCGTGCGTGTGTGTGGTGGCGGTGGGGTAGGGGTAGGGGTAGGGGGGTGTGTCTATGTGTACTAATAACATTTTTTTATCTGTACTAATAATATTTTTTTTACAGAAAATCTCCTTCAGGTATTAAGGCGAAGATGATGATGATGTTTATGATGATGTCGTCTGGGCTCGGTGGTAGCGGAGGCGACGGGGGCTCCTCGGCCCCTAGGCTCCCCAAATATGGAAAATTTGGGATTACCATCGAGAAAAAATCGGAGCTATTAGCGAGATCCCTCGAGCTGCTAAAGACGGTCATCGGCCCGGGGTTTATGAGTTGGAAGGAGGTGCCATATGATCTCAAGTTAGCTGTTTGGGTGGCACTACAGGTAATATATTTCAATTTCAATTTCAATTTCAATTTCAATTTCAATTTCAATTTCAATTTCAATTTCAATTTCAATTTCATTTTATATTTATATTTATATTTATTCGCAACTAACATTGTATTTGTTGGACAGGAACAATTCAACTTGGATCCAAAGCTACGCGATTCCATCTTGGAGCAGTTGAGGGATCAACACAAGACATGGAAGAAAAATATGCGGACACGGTACTTTGAAAAAACACGAGAGTCCATTATCCAATGGCGTGGATCCGTCCCGCCCAAGGAGCCGAACGCATTGGCACAATGGAAAAAGTTCATTGACATTGAGATCGAGGATCGACAATTGGCATCTCACCAATCGGGGAGGGAAATCGGGTAAAAAATACGGACGTGCACTACTCCGGCCAGACGTCTTACGTCGAGGTGGATCATAGGATGAAGGTAAGATTTAATTTTTCTATAACTACAAAAATATATTATTCTTCGTTATTTTACTTTGCGGGGTCGATACTAATTTTATTTTATTTTAATTCAGGGGGTAGGGAGTGGCCCAGGGGGTAAGCCACATAGGATCGATACTTATGTGTCTCTTCGGACGAAGAAAGGGAAGGACAAGGACAAGGAGGTGTCCCCGAGCGTCGCGGCCACGATTGTAAGTAATCCGACAGTTTAATTTTTGTTAATTACGTTATAATTTTTTAGTTTACTTATTTTACTAATCATGTGATTTTTGTCGTTTCAGGCAAAGATTAAGGAAGTGCATGAGTCGCAGTCTGATACCGACAAGGCTTCTTTGTCCACAGACGCACTCAGTCAAGTGCTTGGCTCTGATCGCAAGGGGAGGACAAGGGGGTGAGCTCGCGGGTGGCCAAATCTATGATCATCGGATTGGAGACGAGCGACACCGGGTTGGCTCGAACGGTGGATTCACATGACATGAAGTTGTACCGTTTGGAGGCGACGGTCCAAGATATGTACTCATTCATGAAGCGTACGTTGGGCAGAGACCATAAGGGGAAAGGGAAGGAGAAGGTGGTGGAGGAGGAGGTGCGGGAGAACGAGGCGCAGGATGACGAGGATGTGGACCTCGTTGCTTCATCACCGACACGTGCGTACTTCGATGATACACTTCCTTATTTGGCTCCCTTCCACAGACCAATGTCGATAATTAGTTGGTCGAGCGTGTTCATATTGGACGTATTTGATGGCCAGTGGATAGGGTGGGGGTTGAAGGACCCGAATATCGTCCAGGGTGGAATAGTTCATGGACGTGCGCTTCAAGAGATCGAGTCCAAAGTGCTCGTCATGCATGTGATACCCGGGAAGGAGAACTCCCTATTGTGGTTGCGCGAACAATGCGGCACGATGTATATTAGTGGGTGTGTCAATTCGTATATCGTGTGGCCTACTCACCTCCTCACATTTACCCCAGACATGTAGTGACATTATTTTTAAGTTGATACATTTTAATTATATTTGGATTATACCGTCATGTATATTGTTTCTATTTTGAATATATATTTGCATTATCTTTAGTTTGTTTGGATATATGATGTTTAAACAGGTACAACGTTGCTATAACAGGTACAAATATACTGCTGGGCAGTGGCAGTGGCCATACTGCCCAGTAGATTTTTTTTTAATTCTGCCCAGAATTGTCACGGTCATTGACCGTGACAAGTCCTTGACAAATATGGTTGTCACGGACTTGCCACGGTCAATGATCGTGATAATTTTTACTAAAATTGTCACGGTCATGGCCCGTGACACGACCGTGACAATTCTAACGAACTTGTCACGGTCCATGACCGTGACACGTCCGTGATAAAAAAAAGTTATCTCGCCCCGAATTGTCACGGTCATTGACCTTGACAAGTCCAACTTGTCAAGGTCAATGACCGTGATAATAGTGCAGATTTGGTGTAGTGTCACATCAATTTGTGATAATGAGTCGATCCCTAGGAACAATCTCACATACCTCATTATTGTCCCACAAAATTGGGAAGAAATCCATGAGATAATTGAGATCTACCTACCACTAGTGAGTGCGCGTAACCCACACAAAATTGGGAAGAAATCCATGAGATAATTGAGATCTACCTACCACTAGTGAGTGCGCGTAACCCATTCGATCTTAATAAAAATATCGAAGAAATATTTTATAAATTACCCAACCTCTTCTTCCCCGAAGATTGAAGTTAAGTCATCAAGCTAAAAAAACCTCCACTTCCTCTAACTCTATATGGGTAACTCAACAATACTCAACAAAGATGTTGAAGAAATTTCCAATACGATACTCGGTGTGGACATAAAAGATCACAAGCTCCATTGAAATGTTAATTGCAAGAATGAAAGTGGTGGGAAGATGACCGCCAATAACACAAAATTACTCACCAATTGGGACCACGAGAAATGACCCACCAAATGATGTGCACCAATATGTAATACCCCGTACTTTTGACTATAATTATTTTTGGGATTAATTAATTAAAACGCGTATTAATTGGAAATTAATCTGGGTTAAAAATACTAATGTGATGCGAGTTAGTATTTGATTATGTGCATATATGATTATATATGAACTTAGTATTATAAAATTTGTCGTGAGATTTATATACGGCATTTTAGAAATTTTGTTGAGATGCGTGGGACCGCCGCGTCACGGTATATTATTTTGTTAATAAAAGTGAATTTAAAATCTATAATCCGTATGGTCGTTTTGAGTGCACCAACGCGTCCGGAAGGGTCGAGATAGTCAGAAAACACTAGCCGGGGGTATAGTTTGGGTCCCGGGGTATTTTTAGGCCATACCGGCAACTTAAAGGGTATTTTAGTAATTTGGTATTTTTGGGTAATTAAAAGTGACGAAAATTGAGAGTTGTAATCTGATAAGGAATTGACCCAACCAACCCTTTATTAACCCCATAAGCTACGTAGGTTATCATTTAGTCTTCCAACTCTCCCAAAGCAAACCCTAGCCACCATAACCTTTTGGAGAAGAAAGCTTGGAGAAGGAGAGAGAGAGAGGAATTCTGCAGAGATTCTTCACCAAATCAACACCAAATCCGGAATCAAACCAAGGCAAGTGATTTATTCCATTTAAATTTCAGAGAATGCTTCTTCCATGTTAGATTATTCATAAATTTTGTATGTTCTTTGAAGATAATGAAAAACCCATAAGATTGGAGTTATTAGTTTAAATTTTGGGATATAGGTTGCATGTAGAATGTTACTGGAAAATTATATTAAGAGAATTATCGACTTTTATTATACCAAAAACGGATTTAGATGAAGTTTATGACTGTTCTTGAGATAAAATCTGGAAACTAGGTTTTTGATAAAGATTGATCCATATGTAGCCTATAGTTGTTGAAATATTGATTTGTGGACGTTAGTAATATTGTAGGATTGTTATATGACATTACTATAACGTTATATCTGAGAATCATACGTTAGAAATAAGTTTTGGGACGTTTTCAAATCTGCAGAACGAAGCAGTCCGTAGCCATACCTGTTCGATCGATCGATCGACATTCATCAGTCGATCGATCGACTAGATCGATCGATCGATATTCATAGGTCGATCGATCGACCTTCCCAGAATGAGTAAAATTTTCCTTAATTTGATTTTAATGGTGGAAACCCTCGGAGAATATGTTTGGAGAACTTATGAATACCCTCACCCTTAAGGAAGACCAGTAGGTGTGATTATTATAGTGAACTTTAATTAGAATGCAATTCGAGGAATTATTCTAGATTGTTGAAATTCGTTATGTGAGATAATATTTGGGTTAATAGTACAAATTTGAATAAGTTGATGAAATAAGGTTTGGGGCAGAAGTAAAGACCTTGGGTATAAAGATATTATGGGAACTTAGTAGTCTATTCGAGATAGGTTTTAAGTTTAAGGAACTACGACGTGAGACGTGTTGGTAATTTAACTTTATATTAACGAGAGACTTGAAATACATAAGTTTGGAATAATGGTATTATGATGTAGCTTATACCTTATTAATATGGTGATATCTAAGATGTGTGAATGCTTAGTATATAGTTTATGTGTATGACATACCTACCATACTTGCTATCACGGGGGAGGTTTGCGTTCGCTTAGGACCCTCTAATCCTTGTGTGCCTACGGGGGGGATATAGACTGGTACCTTGATGAACATAGGTCATAGAAAGACTTATTGTGATATTAATAAGTCCGCTGACCATTGGAGCGTAGGTATGTGCGTGACCCATGTGATGGTGACTGTGTTCGCCTCCACTATTTGTGATTTGTGTTATCTGAACTATTCCTGAGAGATTCGGAATATGTGATCCTTATGTACGTGATGTACCAGGATGGATAGCAGAGTATGTGTGCACCATAGCTTAGATTGCGGGGTGCTTGTATCGTATATGATGTGAATAATATACATTAAAGATATGGAAATCCTCATGTTAATGTTGTAAAGATATTCCGGTATTGTTTCGAGATATATAATGAGTTAGCTGATAGTTATATCAATGGCATAGTTAGTAACTGAGTTTACGTTAAACCTCTATTTAATTACGAGCGTTGTTATATTAAATGGAACCAAGTAAAATGGGTAGAACCTTTGGTAGTCTAGCTAGTTATGTTGTCAGTTAGCTAGTAGTATGGGTTGTTATAGATGGGTACTTACGTTAGGAGTGCACAGTTAGACGAGAGGTGAGGATATCATGCGAGTGTACGTCCTAACATGTACTTTGCATTTAATGTTTTAAATGTTTTTAAAGCACTTGCAGGTTTTTAAAATATAACACATTCGGGCTCTGACCCGTTTGCTTTTCAAATCTCTTTTTCTTTGTAAAACCATTTTAGGTGCCCAGCCACAAGGACACCAAGCATAGGATTCTCATTCAGAAGACAGGCTGTAGCTGTTTGTGGAAGCTACAGGGACTTGCTTTTAGACGCCTCTCTCATTTGGATTCCAGTCTCAGCATCTATCAGTTGTAGGGCATGTTGCCCAATTCTATTAGACATTTTTACATTTCAGTTTTCAGACTCTAGCATGTATTGCTCAGTATTCAGTTTTTAGTTATTTACTTCAGTTTACTTATCAGTTGTGGGATTTGTATTGAGGAGTTTTTCCTCCAGGTTTTATTTACATATTGTGATGGTTATTCTTTTTACTTCAGTATGGTGAATGGTGTTATTTAGTTAATCATTACTCTTGTTGCATGTTAATCAGATTTAATAAAATTTGGCACTTACTTTTTAAATACTAGGTGGTTAGTAATAATAAAACGTTTTCGACAGTGATGCTATTAACTGAGCCAACTTGGCATTTTGAATTAATTTTATAAAGGAGTAGCTACCCGGTGTTTAATTAGTCGGGGTGTCACACAATATTGGCAGATACACAAAGCTCAAATAACTCCTTCCTATATTCTGCCTTCAAATTCAAGAAATGGAGCGCATTCAGACACTCTTAGTCTTCTCTCCTAGCTGTTAGTTGCCAAATTTTTCCATAATAGATATTCATATCCCCATTGTAATTAGAGTCTTGATCGTTCTACCATATTTTATATCCTTTTTTATATTGGCGAGGTTTTATAAGTATTTTGCCTCCAGACGACCCCTTGTAAATAGGGAAGAAAAAGGACATATTTGCCATTTTCAAGAAGTAGGTGACTAGTTATACTATGAAAAAGTTCATGGGGAAGGTTTGGGAAGTTCATGAAATAAAGGGATTGAAATAGAATTTTTTGAAATTAGAGGGGATGGTTGGTAGTTATGTGGATATTTGGAGGGGTAGGGTCATAATTTTCAAAGGGAGGATTGATTTCCAAAAGTGGAAGGTCCAATTTCAAGATTTTCACAAAATTGGGTGACTCAAATATTACTTTCAGAATTGGTGGGGTGAGTCGTGTGACATTTTGATAAGTTTTGGGGTCTTTGAATGTAAGTATGATCAATGTAAAGAGTTACGAAAAGCGTGGGTGGGGGTGTTTGCAAGTTTTGATGTTTTATGGCAGAATAATTATTGGGTTTAATTTTTTTCCGGGGGGGGGAGGGGGAGTGTAATAACGTCAAGGAAAATGGCCAGTTGTATGTCGGGTGTCTCAAGTCCTACATTGCATAGCGATAAATTTCTCAACCGCCAATAGTTCCCAAAGGTTCGTTAGTGTCGATGAAATCCCTTGAGGCAAATGAGCATCCCACATGCCCCAGAGAATGTAGCTTTGGACCTGACGGGCTCAAATGGAGGAAATATAAATTTATTGGGCTAGAAGTGGCCCTTTGATAGTGGGTAAGCTTGCCTAATGCAAGTGGAGGTGTCACCTTGGCATATCTATGGTTTCGACCCTTGAGGTGGCCTGGGGAATCTTGGACCCATTGAGTCAAGGAAAATGGAGGATCCAGACCCCATATTTGGCTTGCCTCCTTCAAATCCCTAGGAGCTTGGACCCCTGAGGCTACGATGGGTATTGAAAAATCCTTATATAAGGTCACACCACATATATAGAGGTCGTCGAACATCAACAAACATCGATGGTGCCCTAACACAACTTCGGTTCCTATATTTTTAGCGGCGGGGCTCCCAAATATGAAAGTAGGGAAGATTTTGGAATTAGAGATAACGGTGGTGCTACTTGGCTAAGGGTGGGGTATGTGCGCCATCTGGAGGAGTGGTTCACTGATTTCTCTGCACATCTCATTGTGATACCAATTTGATGTGTGGTGGGGAGAAGAAGTAAAGAAATTTAAACTACATAACAAGAAAAAAATAATATTATAAAAAAATAAGTTTCTCTAACTAATTCTCATTGTGCACACATTTTAACCTATACATGGGTCGAGTATCACTAGGCTTGGGCTCTATGGTTCAGACTCAACTCTTTTATATGGGAATAAAGTTGCAACTTTACTAACAACCAAGTCCGGTCTTGTGATTGATAAAGTTGGCAAGATCCCATACAAAAATTATAAAATAGGCCCATTTTATGGTATTGTTATATAAAACATGGGCCTCAAAATATAAGTGATAACAACTAAACTAGCAGACGCCCTGTACGATTGCCTACTTGACACATATTCGGGATCGCCCCAGCTAACAACTACCATTTTGGCTATAAAGTTAAGAGTTTGACCCATCATTTGATATCATAACGAGGTCGTGGGTTCGAGTCGAATGAGTGACAACCTATCATGGTGGGGAGAATGATGTTGTCGAAGGATGAGATAGAGGCCTTAATTAGAAAATTTTGACTAAGAAATATGTGAATTAGGATAGTTGAGACATGTATGCGAAAGAGGGGTATGTGATAAAAGCGAAATATGGTGAGTCTTTAGCCAAAGGAGACATATAACAACTGTGTGAATGGGGCTAATAAATGCAGATGCAAAAATAGCTCTGATCACGAAAAAGGAGTCTTCTAGGAGGCCAAAGAGGATTACTTCTAATTCAGTTTTATAAAGAACATGGCATCACTAGAGTTACTGACCATAAATTTATCTTAAAAAGCAATGCTCGTAGAGGTTGAAATCATAGTTTATTGGGCTAAGATAAGTAGGAATTTATCTACAAATTTGGTCCTAAGACAATTAAAACCGAGAACATAATATAAATATACTTGCTATTATAAGACCAAATCATTATAAAATAGAAACTTATAGACATATATATTATTATAAGTTAAACACATATTGAAATCATGATGATTAACTAAACCACATAAACTGTAGACATTCACATTGTTTTTTATCAAGACATTCACCATGTTGTTCTTACTTTCTTGTGGTTGCTAATAGATGTGAAGTTCTTGTCATGAGAGAGAAAAGTACATAAAATCTTTTAAGAAAAATTATGACATAATAATTTTTGAGTAAATATATGGCTTAAAAAAAATCCACCTAAACATCCTTCAAGTGCATTAAGTTCTTGTACCTTCTGTGGGCCCCACCCTAGTGCATAAACACTTAATACACTTTGGGGGTGTTTTGAGGGATATGTTTAGGGTACAAATCATTTTCCATAATTATATAAAAAGATTTATTAGTCGTCCAAATTTCTACAGCACAAGCAAGCCAAATACATTGAATAAAAAGGAATATAATTCAAATTCTATCAGCACATGCCAATAAACATAGAGAGTACACTTACATATTAGTATTAGTTTAATTGTATTCTTAATTAAGTTACCATTTGTTTAGCTTTCATAGATACTATCGATATGGATTTTACATTTCCAGCATAATAAACACATGGGGTAAAAATGCAGAGGAAACGACCAATCACATGTTATTGCATCGTTGGGTCACAAAGAGATTATGGGAAATCATTTATTCCATTTTTAGGGTGAATTGGGTGTGTACCGAGTCATTAAGAAAGCAGATGGAAGCTTGGGGATATAGGGTGGAGGAGAGGGAGGGATGTTCTATGTGAAAATGGTTTATTAATGTAATTTTTGGACGATGTGGCTTGAGAGGAACAGGAGGTGCTTTGAAGGAGAGGAGATTCAGCCAACAAGATTTCGATACATTCTTTGGAGCTCTTTACATGTGTGGTTCAAGGAGGAGACACATTCTATGCTCCAGTATTTGTAGATTATTTGGGTGTGTTTGGGGATGGGGAACTGATTTTTGGTCTCCGTGGAATACTTTTGTAGGTGGTGGTCGGGAGGGTTTTGGTCTCCTTATCCCCATTTTTTTGTCTTTAGTCCTCGGTGCACCTTTGTATATCTCTTGTATAAGGGTTCCCTCCCTCTTAGGCGATGTCATTAATATACTATGCTTACTTATAAAAAAATATAAACACATATGTATTTCCAGTAGGACAAACGTCAAAGGTAGCACTGGACCCTCACTTTTTAATAAGTTAAGATCTTCTTAAAAGTAATATTTGGGTCTGTTTAATACCAAAGTGGGCAAATGGGTTGGATGATAAAATTTATCATGGCAAAATTTGTGAGGGTAAATCCTATCATTTGCTACATAGGGTTGTTTGATAGGATTAATTTTTCAGGAGGCAAAAGTGGGATGTTTGATAGCATTAATGAAAAATAAAAACAGTTTAACAAAAAAAATTAACGAAAAAAACAGATTTTAATAAAATGAAACAGTTTATAACTAAAAAAGTTTTTTAAGAAAAATATTTTTTTAACACAAAAAAAATAGTTTTAATGTAAAAAAATAATTTTTATGGAATAAAGAACAGTTTTAACGAAAAAATTGTTTAAAAAAATAGTTTTTAACAATAATAACAGTTTTAACAAACCAAAAAAAAATTACAATGAAAAAACATTTTTTTTAAGAAAAATAGTTTTAACAAAAAAATAATTTTTAACAAAAAATAACATTTAACAAAATAAAAACAGTTTTTAACAAAAAAAAAGTGTAAACAAATTTACAGTTTTAATGAAAAAATAGTTTCTTAAAAAAATAGTCCTTAACAAAATAAAAACAGTTTAACAAACAAAAAAATAATTTTAAAAAGGATGTCAAATTTGTGAAAAACTTTTTTTTTCTATATAAATAAACAAATTTTATCAATAAAAATGAGATAATGATGGTAAATTTTCATTTGGAATGGATATCCAGGAAAAAAATTCATCATAAATAAGAATTATTAAACACACAAAAATATTGAACAAACTATTTATTGATATCATTTATCACATTTGCCGTGCCAAATAAGTTTGGAAAACAAATATCAAAAGTGAATCGTAGAAAATTGCTTGTCTTTTAGCGTTTTATCTCTTTCATGAGTAATAATATTAAAAAAATACCTAGTGACATTAATAAATTAATTTTTAAGATATAATTATGGTCAAATAGTATTATTGAAATCCAAAATAGTGTATGATGACGGCAGGAGCCAATATATTTAGGTAGGCGAGGACCAATGATGAATGACATAAGAGTTGGAAAGATCCTTTTAAAGATCCTATGTTATGAAGTAATAGAGATGAACGGTTTCATTTAAATTTGTATTCCTCATGGAGTGGGTGTGGGTGTGTATATATTTTTGGATCTCCTTGTTGATACTTATAACACGGCCTTCATTTCCTGGGACATGGGGCCTGGAAACTCGTTTGGAATCGGCGGAGACTGAGTTAGTGAGTAGGGAGCTGGTGAAGTTGGCTAAGGAGGGTGAGTTTTTTAGTTGGATGAAAAGGGTTCGGAGGAGAATCCACCAATACCCAGAGCTGGCTTTTGAAGAGCACAAGACGAGTCAACTCATTAGGCAAGAGCTTGACTCGCTTGGAATAGAATATTTGTGGCCGGTTGCGAGGACTGGGGTGGTGGCTTCTATTGGGTCTGGAGCTCAACCTTGGTTCGCTCTTAGAGCAGATATGGACGCCCTCCCTATACAGGTAAAACTCTTATTCATTCTGTATTAGCGTAACCAACAATATCTTTAATCTAAGCGTTTTTATTTTGTACGAAAAAGTTCTTAAGGGACTTTTTCGTACAAAATAAAAAACTTTAACTAAATGTGTATTAAAAAAATGTTTGAGGGACTTTTTAATATTTGATCTTTTTTTTTTAGATGAGCTAAGGGTGCATTTCTTGTAAATGTAGCTAAACATAGATTCGCGAGCATATGATTATAAGCAGGGATGAAGCCAAGATTTATTCGTGAAGGGCGCCAAAATTTAAGTAGATGTAATTTTCTCCAACACCATAATGTATATTTTGGCTTAATTCCATCGTCTATAATTTTGGGGGGGTTAATTATATACACATGTTAAATTTGTGTCTACCATAACTTTAGTTACCAAAAGATATGTTAGTATTTAGAGTAAAAATAAATTATTGAGTAAGGAATAAAACAAAAATGGTGGGGAGCGGGATTTAGTTGTAAACCTATATTATTTTGCTATCAAATATCAAGTGGTACCTCCAATACTAAATCTTGCTTTAATAAATAAACAGCAAAAGTAGAAAAAATAGATTTGAAGAAAAGAAAGAAATCTACAAATATAATAAATTCAAGGGTCAAAAATTAGAATTACAATTTACAATAAACAATAAGGGAAAAATTTACGTTCCAAACTAGAATAAGCAACAAATATAAAAAAAATTACTCATAAGACAAGAGGGAGATAGATAACTTGCCTTTCATTTTTTGAAATCAAAATTTGAAAATCCCTCACTCAGTGCTTGGTGACGGCTTGTGTTAGAGAGAAGTGAGTTTGTTCTTTATCTTGACTTAGGTTTAACATGTATTAAAATGCCAAGTCATAAAAAGAGGCTTACTAAATAAATAACTTTTGTGGGCTGTCTTTTCACCCACATGAAAAAATATCCTAAATGGATAGCCCTCTAGCAAAAACAACCTCCACAGTTAGATCTTTGAGTGGATTGGCATTCTACTTCTAAATAAGATAGCACGACACTAAAATTTGAAAATCTTGTGTGTGTGTGTGTTGGGGGGGGGGGGGGGGGGGGGGGGATGGTCCCCCTTGGCCATGCAATGGCTTCGTCCCTGATTATAAATAATGAAAAAGTTTATGTTTATGGAAAGTTGTACAAAATGAAAAAATAGATGAGTTTTTTTGGTGAGATGCTAAATTACCTTGTTAGTTTTATATAGATGAGTTTTCCAGATTTCTATTTTCTAAAAAATTCCTAACTTTGTAATCAAATGTACTTCAATTTTTATTTTTTAATGGTACAAACAAATGGCAATGATAAAGTTTAGCCTTGCGTTTTTTACACTCTTGAGCTAAAAGGATAGTACTATGACTAATATATATATGATAAGGAGGGAAAATTTAGTTTTTTCTACAAATAAGGTGGGAAAATTTCTACCTGCTTTTTTAATCCACGTTTTTTTTAAATATACTTGATACTAATAAAATTAAGAATATCAAAAAAGGGGGAAAATGACTCATCTTAGACAATTTGCAAGTGCGTCATACGTTTACCTTGCCACGTAGATTGTGACAAAATGTCAACATACAAACTTAAGAAGTGTCACATGAGCCCATGTAGGCCTGTAAATGGGTCGGGCTGAATCGGGTCTACCAATAATCATACCCGTCCCGAGCTTTTTTTTAGCAGATTAGGTATTAACCGATTACCCACCTAGTCTCAAAAACTCTTGCCAAATTTGGACTCGCTATGGACCCATGAACCCAACTTGATACCCGACCCGAATAGCTGGATCTAAAAAATGGACAAAAAAATCAAATTTAAACAACAAATATGTATATAGACTTATATATACATGTATATAAATACACACACACACACACGCACACACACACACACACATATATATATATATATATATATATATATATATATATATATATATATAGAGAGAGAGAGAGAGAGAGAGAGAGAGAGGTTCAAAAGTGAACATTTTAACAAACATTAATGAAAAATATTCAAAACCCATTAATTTTAACTCATATATTGAAAATGGTCCGCGTCAACGACACACGTGTCGATCCAATATTTTTTTAACACAACCCCCCCAAACCCCGATCGGCCATCAGTCGAAGCCACAGAGATACCCACTGACCCAGTTTGAACTTCAAACCCACCTGACAAACCCCCTACGCAAAGCTCCATGAAACTTCCTTACTCCGCCGGATCCAGCCCCCCACTCTTGTCGGACCTCCTTCTTATCCGCCGGAGCAACCTCCGACCAAGCCGGACCTGCTACCCGAACACTTTAGCCAACAATCAACTGAACCCAGTTGGAAACCAACCACAAACGCATCTCCGGCCATGACAGCAACGAAACACTGTTTGAAAAGAAACTTTTAATGTTTATCTCCGGCCATGGCAGCAACGAAACTGTTTTGTTTGCAAAAAAATACTTGTTTCGTTGATAGATGTTCCATCGCCAATTCGGCAAATGCTTTGTTTGCTATTGTTGTTGTTAAGTTGACAGGTAGGGTGGGGGGGGGGGTTGGTTAAAAAAATATTTGATCAGACACGTGTGTACGTTGCCGCTGGCACGGACCAATTTCAATATAGGAGTTAAAATTAATGGATTTTTGGTGTTTTTCGTTAATGTTCGTTTTAATGTTCGCTTTTGAACCTCTCCCTATATATATATATATATATATATATATATATATATATATATATGAGAGAGAGAGAGAGAGACTTCGGGTCGAGGCGGGTCCTTAACAGATCGATCTACCTATATCCATATCCGATTCATTTAATAAGCGAGTAATCGGCTGATCGAATAATCGGGTTTCATAAAAGTACTCAGACCCGAATTTAACGGATGGGGTTCGAGTTCAGACCCGACCTGACGCATTGACAGGTCGACGCTTATGCATATCCGTTAGTGGTGCAGAAGTTGAATTGTGGTCCCCCCACCCCCACACACATTCTCACACAAAAAAATTAAAAAAAAAAGATCTCATGGTACTTCAACTATCGTGCCAAATGCCTTATTCATTTGTTTCGGTTCCATGGGCAATCAATGACCATTCTTTTTTGTGAATTTACTTGTAAAATTTAGACTTCACAAAAATGAAATGCCATCTTATTTTCTAACATTTATACAACTTATGCTTATATATATAAGTATCACATACTTATCAAATATATGATCTAAAATATATTTATTGATAATATTATATATTACAGGCATATTATATATATATATATAGAGAGAGAGAGAGAGAGAGAAAGAGAGAGAGAGAGAAAGTCAAGCTCAAGTGCACACTAAGTTTGCACATTATTTTTTTAAAATAGTAAAAAAAATATTTTTGAGTTAATTTCTTTTGTGTGATATTTACACATTTGAACGGACCCATATAAAAAAAAATCAGCTCAAAAAAACTGTTTTTGCTATTTTTAAAAAATCGGCCAAACTTTCGCTGCTTTTAAGTCCTTTAAAAGCTGTGAAAGTTTGACCGATTTTTTAAAAATAGCAAAAAAAGTTTTTTTTAGCTGATTTTTTTTACATGGGTCCGTTGAAATGTTTAAATATCACATAAAAAAAATCAACTCAAATATTTTTTTTAATGCTTTAAAAAAATTGGTGTGCGCTAGCACTGTGCAAACTTAGTGTGCACAGGAGCTTGCCTCTCTCTCTCTCTCTCTATATATATATATATATATATATGTGTGTGTGTGTGTGTGTGTGTGTGTATGTATAACCGTTGAAACTTGTGATCTCATTACACCCTCTTTCAAATTAAATTTTTGGATGTAATTTTTTGCAGATGATCCTCTCATTATGGAGATCATGTATATCAAATTTGGTTGAAAATTATAATTTTTTACTATTTTTAAAAAATATATATTCATAAATATGTTGTTATGAAGTATGGTGAAAAGCCTCACTATATATATACACACACTAGCGTATTGTCCGTACTTGAAGGTACGAAGAAAAATTTTCAACGTACGCAATCGCAAAATAGAAAAAATTTCGTTCCCCGACAGAACAAAGTGTAATTTTAAAAAAAATAGTCAAAATATCCTTTATTTATAGGACTATCCACCCCGTTTAACAAATAATAAATAGTCCAACATTAATGAACACCAAAAATAATACGGTCCATTCCAAATACAATGATAAAATAAAGTTTACAACATGTAGAGGTGTCAAGTTTGAGAAACTAATGTATATATAAACGCTAACACCCAAAGAGATGTTAACAAAGAAAATTTTGTATTAAAAAAAAGTACCAAGTTGTTGCTTATGTACACACTTCTAAGCACAGTAATGCATTTTTACAATGTTATTGACCAAGATGTTGTTGTAGGTGGCCAAGATTGTGGTCAAATCATAAATGTTTTATATTATAGTATCAATCATGGTCAACTATTCTGAAGGCACGCATAATGTTCTAAAGTGTCACATAGTGTATACATTTTACAAATATTTTATAAAACCTTAGCAGAATTTTCTTTGTTTATATGACTATCCACCATGTTTAGATAATACAAAATACCACCACCACCACCACAACAACAACAACAACAACAACAACAACAACAACAACAACAACAATAATAATAATAATAATAATAATAATAGTCCATCTCGGACCTCGCATATATCATCAACTATTTGAACTCAAAAAATATCATGTATCACAATAGATAATTTAAAATTTCAAAGAAAATTCTATTTACACCCGGTCATTGATTCGATATTTGATTGGCTGGATTCTGGGCAAAAATGGAACCAAGGCTCGCACCATGAGTAACATTTGGCAGAACATTTGGAGTAGCTGACTTAATAGTCTTTAACAACAACATCTTCAATGACATAGTTGCACACATCTGAAAAGAAAAAGACTTCAAATAAATATTTTTAGAAACAGACCATCAAGAACATATAATACATGTATGGTGAAATAGATTTGTCAGCTTGTTGGCCGAGCTTGTTCGTGTATGTCTACTGGTTTAATTGTTATCAGTTGGATTACTTGATATCAACTGGATTACTTAATATCAATATAATATAGAGCATCAGTTGGATTACTTGATATCAAGTCTAATTGCAACTCTTTTCACTCTTGTCTTACTTTTTGGTGGATATTTATTCCCAACAAAGAATGTTTGAAATTTATTTATAATAAAATTTATCTAAGAATGCATAGATTTAGCATTAGTTTTACTCACAATATATACTGACATAGAACAAAAGAACCAATTGAAGGCCTCGAGGAGAAAGATGCTTTAGATTGATGTCTGAATAATGCTACTGAAATTGTCTTTTTCGTCCGGAGAAAAGACACTTTAGGATCATATATTGACATCGATCAGCTCTTAAACCTGGATTGATGTCCAAAGAATGATGTCGTCCAGATCAAAGACACATCAGGATCATATATTGACATCAATCAGCTCTTTTTCCTTGAGGGCTGCTTTTCATCCCGGTTTAAAAGCAACTATTCTCCTGGATTCATTTAGTATAATTAAATTAATTTAACAAAGAAGTGAGAGATTACCTTCATTGAATTTGTGAACCAGTAGGTGTTGTGATCGGAGTTTTCTTTTAGCATCAAGTTATCGATGTGTTGCTAGCTGTGATACTAAATATAGAAGATGTGCACATAATTATACACCTTGTGTCTTGTCAATTCGCTACATCAAAAGAAGAGAAATTAATAAATACCAAGCATACTAAACTTATAAATATAAAAACAGTTAACATATTCCATTCCCAAGTTTCAGAAGTCAATACTAAACATAGAAGATGTGCACTAAGAGTATGTACATAGTAAATTACAATTAATTCTAAAAAACTAATCAAAAAGAAAATATTACAATGCATCGCACCTCAATAGTTTACGGTATGACATAGCTTTGTACATAACTTCACTTCAATATCCCTATTATTATGACCAAGTTAAAAGTCCACCAATCCAAAAGCCAAAAAAGAACAACACATCTGATAATAACCAAATTGTTTGATAATAACGCATGCATACAACCACACTAATTGGAAAATCTTAAAGCATTAACGGTTTCACTAACCTTAAAGCATTAACGATATGTACAAACAGTCCTAAAAGGACATAGAGAGTTGAAGCCCTTGAAATCAAAATCAAATAGTCCAATCATGTGAGAAATTAAATAGTCCTAAAAAGACACAGTTTACTTATAGTCCACATTCCCATCAATCATTTGGAGCATCCGGTCATGTGAGAATTCAAAATCAAATTTAGAAAGAAAAAAAGGCACGTATCATTTAGGAGCCCATTTTTTTTATAAGTCCATGAGAGTAGACGACCAAGTCCTGATTAAAAATAACTTCTGAATGATAATTAGTCGGGGCCCCGACTATGTAAGTTTGTGGAGTTGAATTTGATGCCCGACTGCATGATGTTATGAGAATGTGCCACCGAATGAACAACTGAATTTGTAATAGAAACCCCCAAGTGTGGAATATGAATTTTGAATTCTTTCTCAGCCTTGAAGTATGTTATTTGACAAATTTTCTTATTTTGCATAGACAATAAGATTTGCTCCACCTGTTGTCTGTTGTCCGACCAACCGGAGTTGTTATTTGCTGATTGACCGACCAATCGAAATTGGTGGTGATAGATGACCGACCAACCGTAGTTGGTGGTAATAGATGTCAGACCAGTCGGAGTTGGCGGTTCCGACCAACCGTAGTTGGTGGTAATAAATGCCCGACCAACCGGAGTTGGCGGTACCAACCAACCGTATTTGGTGGTAATAAATGCCCGACCAACCGAAGTTGGCGGTACCGACCAATCGGAGTTGGTGGTAATAAATGCCCGACCAACCGGAGTTGGCGGTACCGACCAACCATAGTTGTTGGTAATAAATGCCCGACCAACCGGAGTTGGCGGTACCGACCAACCATAGTTGGTGGTAAAAATTTCCCAACCAACCGTAGTTGGAGGTACCGACCAACCGTAGTTGGTGGTAATAGATAATAAATGTTAGAGACTTCATCGGCGCTGACCAACAGATTGTTGGGAATAAGATATAATAAATGTTGGAGACCTCCTCAACAGATTGTTAGGAATAAGATAATATAAATGCTGGAGACCTCCTCGTAGCTGACCAACAGATTGTTGGGAATAAGATAATACATGTTGAAGGCTTCCTTGAAGATGAATTTATAGAGAAGAAATTTTTCGAGCTCCGTGCTGAGATAAATATAAAATATGCATAGACATAAAGAATGATTTAGAATAAGTTGTCTTGCTGATCTGTCGAGATAAAATTGCATAATGCCGAATAAGAATAATATTTTCCACAATATAAGAATATGGGCGAGAACTTTGTTGGGCCTGAATATAAATAAGAATTACCCCGACCAACTATCCGTTGGGGGTGAAATATAATAAATGTTATAGTTCTCCTCGGAGTTGAATATGATAATAAGTATTTCGTCGAGTTCCATGTTGAGATGAATATAGAATATGAATCCGAACGGATATATAGAATAATTCGTGCTTGAGCATAAATCAGAGCAATAATAAAATATATAGTTCCTTGCTGAGGTGAAATTTCATAATGCTGAGCAATGATAATAGTTTCCAGAAGTTTAAGATTATTTCCGAGCATTTATCGGCATTGAATCTTGTACGTTGGTTGATATGTCGAGGCAAAATCGCCTGATGTCGAGCAATAATATTTTCTAGAGGTTTAAGATTATGGTTGAGCTTTCGTCGGGATTGAATCTCGTCCCTATGGAATTTTAATAAGCTGGCTGTTGATGTAAAAAATTAGATTACTCTAATTATTCAATCACAGATAAATAAATGAGATAAAGAATTTTAAAGTGGTTCAGCCTTATAAGAATGGCCTACGTCCACTATTGCTTTATTGCTGAGTGTTTGGGAATTCTCGATTATAAGTTCTATCAAGAAATTTCGGTCTGGATTCGGGGTCTTTTACAATGAGGATTGTACAATGTATTTATATCCCTGAGGTTGTAATGTGAAAGGGTAATATATTAAATGATATACATATGAAAGGGTAATACATTTAATGCCCTTTTTGCGTGTGCGTCTGAATGATAAGCATTTAATGAGCAGTTTAACTGTTGGTATCCTGCTTCGAGGTGCAGCTCGGACCGCCTGAGTTGCTCGGACCGCTTGAGCTTCTCGGTGCTAAAGAGTTACTCGGAGAGGTCTGTTCCTCGGAGCGTATGAGTTCCTCGGAGTAACATGGTTCCTCGGAGCGTGTGATCATCTCGGAAGTGCTTGTTGTAGTCATGTAGATAGCCACGTGTCTTCATATGATTGGTCCATGTCAGCAGATTAAATTTGGTATCAACAGAAGCCCCCAATGTTTCATAGTTCAAAATTTGAGGAGTATGGAACATTCTTTCTCGGAATATGGTAGCTTTAAATAGTCTTCCTGATTTTTAGGAGCGTTTCCCTTGTATTTATTTCTCCTTCCCAATTCGTAGAATCATGCTTTTTTGGACTTTTCTGCGTGCTTCGATTCCCGCGTCACTTTTCGTCTTTTTAGCCGATGTTGCCCGCTCTGATTCCCGGGCCACTTTTCATCTTTTTAGCCGCCGGTAACGTAATCATCCTTTTTTGTAATCATTACTTCACCATTTCCCAAGGCAAGGTATTTAAACTTCACAGATACTCCCATCGTCTTCTACTTTTCAAATTTGTGTTTTCGAGTTTTTCATTGTCTTCTACTCTCTTGTGTGTTCATCTCTTCCATCGTTCGTTGTCAACAGCTCTACTCTTTTTCTGTAAGATCTTCTTCTTTCTTTTTCATTTCTTTTATTCATCATCATGGTTTACCCTGTTGAGTCTCTCGAAAAGTTTCACTCTGATTTTTCCATTCCCTCTTGGGTTGTCTTGGAAGAGCTTTCTGAGCCTTCTGATTATTTCAATTTGGCTGAGGGACATTGGTTCCCCAGCCTTTTTATTGCTGAGTGTGGATTTTCTTTTCCACCAAATCCCTTGTGTCTGGAATTCTGTCATTATTTTGACTTCGTTCCTGCAAGAATAGCCCCCAACACATGGAGAATAGTTAATGGGGTGCATAAATTAAATCAAGTCCATGGAACTCGCATAGGAATTCCAGAAATCATGTACTGCTATAGATGGGCAGTTAATGATAATATTTTTTATTTAAAAACTAGATTTTTAAATAGAGCCTTAGTAGTAAATCTCCCTGATGCCAATAGGGATTATTTTGAACACGGAGTTGTCATAAAAAATTGGCAACACCCTCCATTAACAAGAGATGAGGTTTACTAGGGTTCAGATGCCCTCCTTATGGCAATGGGATAGGTTATTTTTATTTCATTTTATTTATTTTGAAATCATGTTTCTTTTATGTTTGATAAAATGTGCCACTGATATCTCAATGTTTGTTTATTTGTAGTTGATAACAAAAGAAAGTGCCCAAAGGAAGTAGATGTTAATATAAGACATCTGAAACTTATCTGGAGTCTGCATCAGAGTGTTGCCGATGAGCACATTAGGTCGGCTTCGTATCTGCTCCAGTACAAGAGCTACACCACTTCTTTCACTGCTCGTCCAGTGATAAGTGAATTAAAGCCAGTACCAGCTTTCACCAGCTCATCGCCTGAATCCTATATTCCTTTAAGTGAAAGGATGAAGAAGAGAAGACCTCCTACCCTGTTTGAGAAAACTGCCTCCGGTTCTGGGGAGGCAAAAAGGAGTAGGATTGATGTCCCAAGGGAGGGGACGAAGAAAAATGATGCACCTTCCTCAGCTGCTGCAATTGCGAAGGTTGGTGAGAAGCCCGCAGTGGCTCCGAGCAGGTTTGCTGCTCCTGGAGAGGTGATTGTGATATCACCGACCAAGGGTTCTTCCTTGGTTGAATCCGTTCCTGTTCCCCCGAGGAGGCTGAAGAAAAGCTCCTCGGTCAATTTGGCTGATACCATCACTCAGCCCCCAGTTACTGGAACTGGGGTTCCAACTTTTGTTCCCCCGAGCTCTGCCATGAGCTCGGTAAAGTCCTGGATCATTCTCGAGGTCCAAGGTACTGAAGAAAACCTTACTCGAGACATGGTCACCTCACTAGCTGCTCGTCACCTTGCTTCTATAAGTCTTCTTACTTTCAACTTTTCATATTTCCTTTGTCATTTCTGTTTCTAACTTGCTTTCTTTTTCTGTTCACAGTTGACGAGTTGCTTTAATATAATCCTGAAGAAGGATGAAGCGATTAAAGCTTCATGCTCCTTATCCAGTGTGGAGGGAGCTCTGGCAGAAGCTATCAAGTCTTTGTAAGACTCTCGCCAGAAGTATGCCACTGATAAGGCTGTCTGGGAGAAGAAGTTTGCCTCCATCGAACAAGAAAAAGCTCGAGCTGTTGATGCCTCCAAGGAGTTGGAGAAGATAATAAATGCCCTGGAGAAGGCTAATAAGGAGCTTGAAGAGAAGCTCAACACTGCTGGAGAATTTGAAGATAAACTCAAGGCTGCCGAGGAGGAGTTGGCTCGGCTTCGGGAAGTAGGTCGGCAGAAAGAGGAGGCAGAAAATAAATTGAAGGCTGCTGAGAACCTGCTGTCCGAGCAGCTCTCCTCGGAGAAATTAAAGAGGAAGATGGCTGTGAAGAAGTCCTTCAGCGCTGGCTGGGACAAGGTGTGGAATAAAGGGTTGGCTGCCATGGTGTCATAAGTGGACTATGGCAGCCTGAAGTACTTCAGAGATGGATGGGTTGCAGCTCTCCAGGAAATGAAAGTTGATGAATCTTCTGAGCTTTTCCAACAACACATTCATGGTTCCTCTCCAACCCCAGAAGACCTTGAAGAGGACGAAGCTGCCTCAGAAGAATCTTCTATGGTGATGGGAGAGCATCCCCCAGCCATTCAGCCTGCTGCCGAGGAACTTCAGCAGATCGTCAGTTCCTCCGAGCAATTGCCAGTGCTGCCCGAGCAACTATCCATTCCCTCCGAGCAACCTACATCTTCATCCCAGCCTCCCGAGAAGGTTTTGGGAGATAAGGAGAAGGTGTAGAATTGTTCGTGTTTATCTTTATTTTCTTTCTCTTTATCAAATGTAACCCAGAATATGTAACTCTGAACTATGATCTAATAAAACTTGAACTTTTTGCATACTGTTGTCTATTTTCTATTCATACTCTGCTTATATTTCTTATTGATGATTGCTCTTTCTTTCTCTGCTAGTTTCTGGCCAGGATGGAATTACTATCTGCCCATGATACTAAGTTGCTGCGACAATGTAATGAATACTTTAAGGCTGGTCATACAGACTTGAGTGCAGCACAAGTTGTAGACATCCTCGGCCAAGATGCTTCAGAACAGGCAGTTGAAGCATATCAATATATGAAGTGTCTACTCGATCGAGCAGTGGCTAATAACGTTGCCTATTATGAAGTGATCGAGGATCTTCAAAGCACCCTCGAAGACCTTCAGCTTCAATACAAAGAATCCACTGCCTTGTTGCATGAGGGGTACGAGAAGAAGTACCAGCAGATCATTGCCGACAAGGGCTACGAGAAGCTTTTTGCTGGGTACGATGTAAGGGAGAGAACCTTGAGAGGTGAGGTCGAAGAATGCAGACAGATTGCTGAGTTGCTGGAAAAGGAAAACAACAACCTGCAAAAGGAGCTGTCACAATTGAAGTCTGCAGCTTCCACTTCTAGTGCCTTGATCCCAGTGACCGACGAGGGATTTTCATTCTTAGAGGTTGAGAACGCCAAGTTGAGGGAAGAGTTGAAGACTTTGAAGAGCTCTGGCACCTTTTCATCTTCTCGTGGTCGAGCAAGAGCTCATCGGGGACGAGCAAGAGCAGCTCGGGTTCTTGTCGAGGAGCAGAGGACTCAGTCCGCCTTAGAGAAACAGGCTTTCCAATTAATGGCGAAGAACCAGGCGTTGTCTGATATGTCAAAGAAAATTAGGGACCTGGAAAAACAGCTCTCTGCGCAGAAGTCAGTCTTGGAGAATAAGGAGCTTTTCATCAAGAATCTCCACGAGCAGATGGAGAGGCTAACATATCAGTTCCACAAACAACCCAGGGAGTTCTGGATGGCTGGATACAACGAAGCACTATACCACTTGGACGATCGTATCCAGAATGCCAACAATGAGGGCTATAAGCAAGGCTGGCTGAATGCCTTAGGTGTGTTGAAGCTCGAACAAGGTCATTATCTGTGGGACTACCATGATCCCGGGTTGCTCGACTTGCCTGTGCCACCATACAAACTGGACATGAGTTGGATCCCTGCTCGGGCCATTCCTCGGAGACTAATTTCAAAGTATCTCGGTGACTACAATTTACATTCTCAAACCGAGGTATCTCGTCCCGAGCATCTCTTAGATCGACCATCCGTGATGAATGTCAGGATGTTTAAGGATCTCAACTTCATCAATTCTCCTCTGTCTTTAAATGATCCGCCTGCTAGCGAGGAACCTGTGTCAAAAGCAGAGGGGAAGAGACCAGTAGAATAGGAATTTTTGATGTAATAGTTAGTTGGCATTTCAATATCAATGTAATTTATTTTGAATTCAATGAAAGACTTTCATTTTTGTTTGCAAATCTTGATTGCTTTTGTCTTGTAATTATCAAACACTTTATATTTGTGCATATTTGTTAAAAAGATAACAATATTGTGTTGTTTGTCAACCAACTCAGTAACAATTAAAAAGTTACAAGTATCAATACTGTTGCTCGATCACTTAATAATAAAGTAATGAGTATAAAAATGTTGTTTAAAATGTTTCCAACCAACCAAGGTTGTTAGATTCTCCATGTCGACCAACTATAGTTAGTGGCTTTTTATCCCCGACCAGCTATAGTTAGTCTTTTTGAAATAATTTTACCCATAAAATGTTTCCGACCAACCAAGATCGGTAAATTTTGCTTGTCGACTAACTACAGTTGGTGGGTTTTTACCTCCGACCAGCCATAGTTAGTAGACTTTTATCGCTTTCTGGATGTAATCTTACCTCCCGACCAACATAAGTTGGCATTTGCGAGCATATTTTGTTTCCTAGCCAAACAGGTTGGCATTTTTAGGAATATTTTGTTTCCTAGCCAAACAGGTTGGCATTTTTAGGAATATTTTGTTTCCTAGCCAAACAGGTTGGCATTTTTAGGAATATTTGGTTTCCTAACCAACCGAAGTTGGCATTTTTAGGAATATTTTGTTTCCTAGCCAAACAGATTGGCATTTTTAGGAATATTTTGTTTCCTAGCCAAACAGGTTGGCATTTTTAGGAATATTTTGCTGAGCAGTCTGGAGCTTTGCCGAGTAGTGTGTAACACTAGTATTCCCCAAAAAATTCTCAATAAAAGGAAGAACTTTGGCAGAATATCTTCATTTTATTCATAATGATGGAACTGTATTACATGGGAATATACATCACTGATAATACTTGCGTAGGTGCTCTGCGTTCCATGCATTCTTAAACTCCTCTCCCTCTAGAGTTGCTATTCGATAAGTTCCTGATCGAACAACCTCTGTAACTCGGTATGGTCCCATGCCAATTTGCCTCCAGTTTATTGTGCTTTTGAATTACTTTCTTCAGCACATAGTCTCCTTCTTTCAGGTCGCATTTCTTCACCCTCTTGTTGTAAAACAAAGTTGTTCGCTCTTGGTATGCAGCATTTATGATGGTTGCTTCTTCTCTAACTTCCTCGAGCATGTCTAAATCCAGTCTTCTCATTAAGTCGCTGACAGGGGAATTGAAATTCAGTACCCTGTGTGTTGGGAGGCCCAACTCGGCAGGTATAACAGCTTCACTTCCAAACGCCAGCATGTATGGTGATTCTCCAGTAGGTACTCGGGGAGTAGTTCGGTAAGCCCAAAGTACTGATTGTAACTCGTTGATCCAGTTTTCTTTCGCATCATCCAATCTTTTCTTCAAGCCATTTAGCAGCGTTCTGTTTGTCACTTCAGTTTGTCCATTGCTTTGAGGATGGCCTGGTGCTGAGTGGACCTTCAAAATGTTTGACTGATGGCAATAGGCAGCGAACTCCTCGTTATCAAATTGTGTTCCATGGTCTGTGATGAAAGCATGAGGAAGACCATATCGACAAATGATGTTCTTCCAAACAAATTGGTATACCTTCTCGTACGTCATATCAATGAGTAGCTCAGCTTCTACCCACTTAGTAAAATAATCCACTGCGACGACGAGGTACTTGAACCTTCCTCGGGTCGTTGGCAGTGGCCCAACCAAGTCAATTCCCCACATGGCAAATGGCCAAGGGGAAGTTATGGGTGTCAACAATGCTTGTGGAGTTCTTCGGATGGAGGAAAAGCGCTGGCACTTGTCACATTTCTTTGCATAGGCTATACAATCAGCCCTCATCGTCGGCCAGTAGTATCCCTGCGTCATCAACCTTTGTAAAAGCGTCCGACCTGCTACATGTGCTCCACAAGACCCTTCATGGATCTCTTCGATTAATTCTTTTACCTCGAAGGGATGTACACATCTCTGCAAACCTGCCATAATTCCTCGTCTATAAAGAATACCGTTAGTTAATACATACCGACCAGCTTTAAACTTCAATTTCTTGGCTGCGAACTTGTCAATTGGCAATTCTCCTTCCGCAATATATGCCTTGATGGGATCCATCCAAGATGGTCCTAAATCAAGGGTAATAAAGTTCATCGCCAGATCTTCATCTATACTCTGACCAGCTAAAAGTTCAATTGGGATTGTTCGTCGTAGCTCGGCACGAGTAGCTGATGCTAATCGAGCTAAGGCGTCTGCTCTCGCATTCTCCATTCTTGGTATTCTGACCAGCTGAATAGCGGAAAATTATGACATCATCTCCTTTGCCTTTGCATGATATCTGATCATTAATTCTCCTCTAACTGCATATACTCCCATCATTTGGTTTATGATCAATTGAGAATCACTGAAAACAATGACATGTTGCGCCTTCATAATTTTTGCCAAACTAAGTCCTGCAATCATGGCCTCATACTCAGCCTCATTGTTGGAAGCTTTGAATTGGAAACGCAAGGTGTATTCCATATCGACCTCATCCGGAGTGCTCAAAACTATTCCCGCGCCACATCCTGCAGTGCAAGATGAGCCATCTACATATAGTCTCCATATAGGTAACTCGTCTTCAAATTTCTGATCAGTCAGAATTCCTCGGTGAAATATTTTCTGCTTCCTTTCCTCCTCGGATTTTTCTTGCTCTTCGTCAATCATTTCTTCTTGCCCTTTTACCAACCGGAGTTGGTCTGAGCCCGAATTCAATGATCTTGTAACATCCACTTGCCATTTTATCAACCGGAGTTGGTCTGAGCTAGTGTTTATTGATCCTGTAACATCCACAGGTTGATCAGCGAGCAACTCTTGTTCCTCGGAGCTATCAGGATAGGTGAACTCCGCTATAAAATCTATTACAGCCTGCCCTTTAAGCGATGATCTGGGTTCATAGACTATATCATATTCACCGAGCTCTATTGCCCAGTACATCAATCTTCCTGATTTTTCTGGCTTATGCAAGGCTTGCCTCAATGGCATATTAGTATATACTACTATGGTATGAGCCTGGAAGTATGGCCTCATTCTCCTACTCGCTCCAATTAACGCCAGTGCTAACTTTTCTAGCCTTGGATATCTGATTTCTGCTCCTCGGAAGGCTTTACTTGTGTAGTAAATTGGTTTTTTCACTCCATTCTCCACCCTGATCAACGCCGAGCTAACTGCATTCTCGGACACTGCAAGGTACAAATACAATTTTTCTCCCATCACTGGCCTGGACAACAGTGGAGGTGCTCCCAAGTATTTCTTCAAGTCTTGAAAAGCCTTCTCGCATTCATCATTCCACTCAAAAGTCTTTCTGAGTGTCTTGAAGAATGGGAAACATCTATCAGTTGCTCGTGACACAAATCTGTTGAGTGCTGTTACTCGTCCTGTGAGACTCTGTACTTCCTTCTTCGTCGTTGGATATCGCAGCCCTAATAGAGCTTTGATCTTTTCAGGATTTTCCTCAATGCCTCGCTGATTGACAATGTATCCGAGAAACATGCCTTCTCGTACTCCAAATATGCACTTCGTCGGGTTCAGCTTCATTTGATATTTATCCAGTTGATCAAAAGTCTGACTTAAATCAACTAGATGATCGGCAGCTTTCTTACTTTTCGTCAGCATATCGTCAACATAGACTTCCATATTGCAACTGATTTGCTCAGCAAAGACTTTGTTCATCAGCCGCTGATATGTCGCACCTGCATTTTTCAAACCAAAAGGTATAACATTATAACAATAAGTTCCCCTAGGGGTAATGAAAGAAGTACTCTCCCTGCCTTCAGGTTTCATTTTAATTTGATTGTAGCCAGAATAAGCATCCATGATGCTCAGCAACTCGTGTCCCGAGGTAGCATCCACCAGTTGATCAATTTGGGGCAGTGGAAAGTGATCATTTGGGCATGCTTTGTTGAGGTCGGTGAAGTCTACACACATCCTCCACTTGTTGTTTTTCTTCTTTACAATCACTACATTGGCTAACTAGTCTGGATATTTAACATCTTCAATGAAACAAGCCTTCTGGAGCTTCTCGACTTCCTCCTGTATAGCTTGATTCTTCTCGGGACTGAATACTCTTCTTCTTTGCTTCACAGGCTTGATCTCCTTATTCACATTGAGCTCGTGACATAAGAAGTTTGGGTCTATCCCAGGCATATCTTCATGACTCCACGCAAAAGTTTGTCTTCTGCTTCTAAGGAAAGTTATCAATTCTTGTTTTAATGAGGCTTCCAACGACGAACCTATTTGAGTAGTTCGCTCAGGGTGCTCGTCGTCCAGAATGATGTTTTCAGTAGTTTCCACCACTTGACCCTTCACGAGTTGCGACTCATCTCGAGGATCCAATGTTTCAATTTCTGCACCTTCATCCACTTGATAAGTAGTAGTCTTTTTCTTTGGTTCTTCCAGTTCTTCTTGCTCGACGGATGAATAATAGCATTCCCGAGCTACTTTCTGATCACCTTTCACAACTCCTACTCCAAAGTTTGTTGGAAATTTTAGGCATTGATGCACTGTAGATGGTACAGCCTCGAACTTCTTCAATCCTACTCTTCCCATGATGATATTGTACGATGATTGGACATTCTTATCCATCACGAAGAAACTTATTCTTTCTGTCCGACAAGCAGGCCACGTACCAATGAATATATCCAACTTGATCGTCCCAAGTGGAAATACTTTCTCGCCAGCAAAATCAATGAGGGGTCTGTGGTAAGGCTCCAGTTGAGATAGCTTTAGATTTAAACTATCGAAGCACGAGTAGAACATGATGTCTGCCGAGATACCATTGTCGATCAGTACTCTTGAAATCATTACCTCCTTCATTCTCATTTTAATCACCAGCGGGTCATCATGAGGATATAAAACACCTGCAAGGTCATTTTTTGAAAAATCGATGACCAATTTCTCCTTGTTCACCTTTCTCGGGCGATCTTCCTCAGCTAGATGTATTCGCTGAATGTACGAGCAAGCTTGAGCCTCACCGAGGTAAGCTTTTCTTTCTGCAGTAAGGTCTCCTCCTCCTGCATCTCCTCCTGTAATAACATTACAATCAAATGACCTAAAGCGTATTGAAAATACCTCTCGTTCTGGCTGCCTTGGTTCCTTGGGAAGATCGGGGTCATCCTATGGATCAACTTCATGGTTTCTCTTCTTGTTCTCCTCTGCTCGACGAGGAGATCTAGACCTCTCTCTAGTTCGGTCGTTGTTTCTTCTTTCGCCTCCCCGATCAACATACTTTGCTAGCTTTCCTCGTCGGATGAGTGTTTCAATCTCATTCTGAAGAGCTATGCAATTTTTGGTCATATGGCCATGATCCTTGTGGAACTCGCAATATTTTTCCTTATTCCTCGTGTCAGGTTCTGCCTTCATTTTCTTTGGCCAGTTTAACTCCTCGCTGTTCTTAATTTCTTCCAGGACGTGGTTGATATTTTCTTTCAAAGGTGTGTACTTATCAAATTTCCTCAAGACCTCCCATGACGACCTATTTTTGGATTGTTTGTCACCACCATTGTTCTTATGTTCTTTCTTCTTAACTTTATCACCTTCCACCTTGGTTTCTTTGGCGTTCATATTCTTCTTCGCAGACATAGCCTCCTCGGCATTCATAATCTTGGACGCTTTTCCCATCAGGTCCGACATGGTTTGAGGTGGATCTTTGGCCAAAGTGTAGTACAACTTGTTTGGAAGTAGTCCACTCATCAAAGCGGTAATCGCTGTCTTCTCCTCATAATCAATGACTTCGAGTTTCTCGTTATTAAAACGAGTTATATAATCTCTGGTACTCTCACCAGCTTTTTGTCTAACACTTAACAAATGTGCTACTCGTTTAACTGGCTTTGCTCCAAAGCAGAAATTCCCAATGAATAACTCGGCCAGTTGAAGAAAAGTTGAAATCTTACCCCGAGGAAGATTATTATACCATATTTGAGCAGATCCGGTAAGTGTTCCCGAGAATGCTCTGCATCTCATCTCATCTGGGACAGCATAGATGTAGGCTATAGCTTGGTATTGTTCTATATGAAGGACAGGGTCAGTCTTTCCATCATACTTGGGAGTCACAACAGGTGCTTTGAACTTTGATGGTGTTGGAAAATCAACAATGTCCTGGACAAAAGGTGTTCCTCGAACAAAGGTTCGTTGTAGAGGGTTCTTGGCCTTAGCCATTTCCCCTAATCTATCCTTCAGCCTCTGAATAGATCCTTTCCATGCATCATTTCCTTCCTCGGGCCTATTGGTTCGAGCAACTGATCGCGTTGAAGTGGCTTCCTGAGATTTATCTTGACGAGCAGCTGGTCGTTCATAGGATCTATCTTGACGAGCAGCTGGTCGCGACTGGGCAGATCCTTCCCTTAAATCTGATGGTCGTCGAAAGCTCCTCGACGCTGCATTAAGAGGACGTTTGTTCCTCCTAGGGCCTAATCGGTCGAAAAGAGAAACCCTACTTAATCTTTCTAATGCGCTGGTCCTTTCTGGGGGGAGGGTGACACGTTGTTCAGTATCTGTGGCCCGCACTGACGAAGTTCATCCAGGTTGATAAGAAAAATCTTCAGATTCCTCATTGCGATATGAATTAGTACGCCTAGTACGCGAAGAAGGCGCACGGGTATTTCTTTGAATGCTTCGTGGTCTGGAATGGGCTGATGCACCGCCATGGAGGGTTTGGATGAGTTGTCACATTGTTTCTTGCATGACGGTCTGGCCCTGAGCCAGATTTGCCATTATTCCAGTCAGATCTGGAATAATTGGTGGAGCAGATGGATTTGGAGGAGTTCCAGCATTTCGATTGCTGGATTCAGGGATATCAGCCATTGGTAATGGATTGTTTTTTTATGAAAAACGATATTATCAATCGTTTCCCACAGACGGTGCCGATCTGTTGATGTAAAAAATTAGATTACTCTAATTATTCAATCACAGATAAATAAATGAGACAAAGAATTTTAAAGTGGTTCAGCCTTATAAGAATGGCCTACGTCCACTATTGCTTTATTGCTGAGTGTTTGGGAATTCTCGATTATAAGTTCTATCAAGAAATTCCGTTCTGGATTCGGGTTCTTTTACAATGAGGATTGTACTATATATTTATAGCCCTGAGGTTGTAATGTGAAAGGGTAATACATTAAATGATATACATATGAAAGGGTAATACATTTAATGCCCTTTTTGCGTGTGCGTCTGAATGATAAGCCTTTAATGAGCAGTTTAACTGTTGGTATCCTGCTTCGAGGTGCAGCTCGGACCGCCTGAGTTGCTCGGACCGCTTGAGCTTCTCGGTGCTAAAGAGTTACTCGGAGAGGTCTGTTCCTCGGAGCGTATGAGTTCCTCGGAGTAACATGGTTCCTCGGAGCGTGTGATCATCTCGGAAGTGCTTGTTGTAGTCATGTAGATAGCCACGTGTCTTCATATGATTGGTCCATGTCAGCAGATTAAATTTGGTATCAACACTGCCCGAGCACCTGTCGAGACTAAATCAAATAATTATTGTCATGAGAATAATTATTCAGCCAAACAATATGTGATGTGTATCAGCGTAAGGCAATAAAAATTTCAAAATATGAAATAATATGTTTTGTGCCAAGTGTGTGTGATGGACAAATTTTTATTAGATATGCGCCATAAATAAGACGTAGAGTTTTTTGTAAAGTTATTTAATTTGCGACAACTAATCAGGTATAAGTTGATGTTTGAAAATTATTTATCACTTGGTTTTAAAAATATTTTTTGGGGTGATCACAAGTTTTAAAAAAAACTTAAGCCCCCTGTTTACCCCCAAGCTGAACTCGTGTTTAAAGAAATATCTGGGGTGCTCCGCATCTTTTAATACCCCAAGATTCTACTGTTGCCGACCAACGGCATGGGTGTTGCCAACCAGCATTTGGGGATGTCTCGGGTTGTAGAATATATAGTGCCGACCAAGAATCAAATGGTCCCCGACCAGCAGAGCGATTTCGCCAATCAACAAAAATGGTGCATTGATATTGCCAACCAGCTGTTGCATGGTCACCGAACAACATTAGATGTCTCCGACCAAGAAGTGGATGGTTGGATAGTTGTCGAACAGTAAATTGAACCCTCCGAACAAGACTGAGATGTCGTCGATCAAGAAGTAGATGATCGTCGACCTGCAATTGGTTCCAGCGAGCTACAATATGAGTCTCCGACCAACAATAAGATACCTCGTAGTTGGATAAAATTATTTCAACGTTGCTGATGGATCTTCACATCTTATCTCCGACAAACAAAAATGGTCTGGTTAAGCTTCCCTTTAATAAAAGATGGCCCGAGATGATGTCAACCAATAATATGTATGGCTGACCAGAAATAGGGGTTGTAAGTGGACGATTCCGAACAGCCATATGAGCCGCGGTGATGAATTTTTCATGAGATTGCTATGTCCCAAAATATCTCGAACCAATAGATCAGAAAAATAACATTCGATGTAAAATCCAAGCATTAAGATTGCTAATTAAATGATCCATTCTCTAATCCACTAGATCGTGTGATTCCGACAAAGAAACCCTGTGATGTGATGAACGAGGAGCCAACATCTCAAATTTGTGCCCAGAGTCTTGATATGGTCATGATTGTTTAATTGATCCTTTTTTACAAGAGGTGGGTAATGGTTTTTCAGGTGATAGGAAATTATTTTTTAAATTGATCCCTTCCTATTCCCTATTTGGAGAGATAAAAATATCCTGAATGATCGAAGTTATTACCAAATTTATATAAAAAATCAATCAATGAGACTTTATTGACATAGATGGAAGATGAACCAAATTAAGTAAAAATGAATACAAAGAGACTCAAACTTGAAGAGAGAGAAAGTAGATCTGTGTCATGATTTCCATGAGAAAACTTTTTATTGTCTTTAACCTTTTCCCATTCTTTGATTAAAAATAATTGGAATTATAATGGAAATTTGAATAGTCATCAAAGATCTTTCAAAAATTATTTCAAAATCAACAATAAAAATTATCAAATCTTATCATCATCGTATATATTGGTATATGTAATCATTTAAAATATTTATTCCATGATATAAAATTGAAACTCGAGAATCAAGCAAAAAGTTATGATTTATGAAATCCACTATTTTTCAGATTTCTAAATAAGAATTAATCTAACAGTTATGATTTAAAAATCATGATATGCAACATTTTGCAGATAAAAATTGGACAATTAATTTATGTATATAAACATAAAAATCATGATTGAATCAAAAGATGTATGTATAATTGATTATACGTAGAGAAAATAAAAACTTAGCTTTTGATGGAGAACGATGCTTGTAACACGTTCCCACAGACGGCGCCAATCTGTTGATGACTAGAAATAGCATCTATGTTATCTTATCGGCATCAACAACAGATAAAAATAAAGGCATGAAGATGTTGATTGAAGATGAAACGGTGATCCCATCAAACACATAAGAGACAAAGGTTTTTAAAGTGGTTCGTCTATGAATAAACCCTACGTTCACTGTTATTTTATTCCTAGGGGTTTACAATAGCACAATATGGGAGTTAAAGAGAATAGGTGTATTTATAGTTATGGGAGTTAAAGAGATACAATGTCTTTATACATTCAGACATTTATATCTATATACAATGAATATAACTGTTGGCCTTCTATGGTGGTTGGTCTTCCTTGAGTTGCTTGGTATGCTATGTGTTGGTTGGTATGCCTACCAACTCTCCTCGGGTGCCGACCAACTCTCCTCGAGTGCGGAATATTAAGTATAAATATTGCCACGTAGGATGACATGTGTCCTTTTCTAATTGGTCCTCGTAGATGGAGAATTTTTGTGTCAACACTTATCTTCTTAGTAACTATTTAATTAGAGGTTAAAGTGTACAACAAAAATACATGTGATATAAATGTATTATAAGGGTAAAGTAGTTTCATCTTCAGTTAGGTTAAGTTTGGCCTTGGTTAGGTTCTTGATTTTATGATTTCTAGAGCCATAACCGAACCAATCGGATCTATAATTTTTGGAATTGAAATCAAACCGTTAGTGTAAAAATCCAATTCAACCCACAAGGGTTGGTTTTATTTGGTTCTTCGAGTTGATCGGTTCCAATGAACAACCCTAATACACACATGCGCGTACACAAAAAATATGCACACACACACACACACACACACACACACACATATATATATATAGTGCTCCTGTGCGCACTCAAGTTTGTACACCGATTTTTTGACATAGTAAACAAATTATTTTTTAATTGAATTTTGTTGTGTGGTATTTAAACATTTCAAGGAACCAACATAAAAAAAACTCAAAAAAATTGTTTTTTGTTATTTTAAGATAATCGATCAAACTTTCGCAGCTGCGAAAGTTGGACCGATTTTTTTAAAATAGAAAAAAAGTTATTTGAGCTGTTTTTTTTATATGCGTCCCTTGAAGTGTTAGATATCACATAAAAAAAATTCAACTTAATTTTTTTATATATATTAAAAAAATAGGTTTGCATCAGCAAGTATGCAAACTTTGTGTGCACAGGAGTCTCTCTGTGTGTGTGTGTGTGTGTGTGTGTGTGTGTGTGTGTGTGTGTGTGTGTATATATATATAATGCTCTTGTCCGCATTTTAAGAATGCGGACCGGACATGTGTCACCTAATGGTGCACCTAGAAATTATCGTCTAAATTATAGGCACATTCTCTCTCTTTTCAAGGTTCACCGTCAGGTGATACATGTCCGGTCCGCATTCTTAAAATACGAACTAATCCGTACAAGAGCATGACTGTATATATATATGGGGAGAGAGAGAGAGAGAGAGAGAGAGAGAGAGAGAGACAGGATCAACTGTGAATTAATTCCATGCATACTTGGTACGACCAATTTAATTAAAATACTAAAAAAATAATTTTGAGTTGATTTTTTTTATTTTGGTGTTTAAACATTTTGAAGTTATCTTTAAAAAAAATCAGTTCAAAATGATTTTTTTTACTATTTTAAACATATCGGTCATAATATGTCAGTTTTTAAGTAGTATAAAAATTTTCATATTTGGACCAATTTTTTTAAAATCGTAAAAAAAATTCATTTTGAGCTTTTTATTTCAGGGGTACCTTGAAATGTTTAAACACCAAAATAACAAAATCAACTCAAAATTAATTTTTTTTGTATTTTAAATAAATTGGTCCACACGAACCGGTCCTTAAACTCATCCGCATTTTATCGTCCCCATATATATATATATATAAGACAGACTCTTATACATACCAAGTTTACATACTTACTGGCGTAAACCTACTTTAATAAAATATTAAAAAAATATCATTGAGTTGATTTTTTTTTTATATTTAAACATTTCAAGGTGCCTGTTGATGTAAAAAATTAGATTACTCTAATTATTCAATCACAGATAAATAAATAAGACAAAAGATTTTAAAGTGGTTCAGCCTTATATGAATGGCCTACGTCCATTGTTATGTTATTGCTGAGTGTTTGAGAATTCTCGATTACAAGTGCTATCAAGAAATTCCGGTCCCCCTGAATGAGGGTGATACAAGGTATTTATAGCCCTTAGGCTGTACATGAAAGGGTGATACATTAAATGATATACATATGAAAGGGTAACTCATTTAATGCTCTTCAAGCGTGTGCGTCAAGATGATAAGCATTCAATGAATAGTTGAACTGTTGATTATCTGGCAATCAATGTTGTGGTCGAGATGCAGCTCGAACCGCCTTAGTTGCTCATCGTCCAATAGTTTCTCGGAGCACTGGAGTTCGTCGGAGGGATGGTGTTCCTCGGAAGACTGGTGTTCCTCGGAGTACACCTGTTGCTCGGAGTGAGTATGTTGGTCGGGGGAATGATCTTCCTCGTTGCTATTGTTCCACGTAGATTGACACGTGTCTTCTTATTATTCGTCCACATTAGCATACTAATTTTGGTATCAACAGAAGCCCCCAATGTTTCATATTTCGAACTTTGAGGAGTATGGAACATTCTTTCTCGGTATATGGCAATATTAAATGACCTTCCTGGGTTTTAGGAGCCTTTTCTTCGTATTTGAATTTCCTTCCAAATTCGCAGAATCCGCCTTTTTGCATTTTTATAAGTGCTTCGATCTTCGTGCACTTTTTGTCCTTTTAGCCGCCGGTAGCGCAATAGTTTCCTTTTTGTAATCATTTCTTTCGCTGTTTCCCAAGGCAAAGTATTTAAGCTTCAGAGGCAATCCCATCGTCTTCTATCTTTTCAATTTCTGCTTTCGAGTTTTCTATAGCTTTTCTCTCTCCTGTGCGTTCATCCCTTTCTTCGTTTGTTTGTCAACAGATCTCCTTTTTCCTGTAAGATTTTCTTCCTTATTCTTCATTTCTTTTTGTTCACCATGGTTTATATTATCGAATCTCTTGAGAAGTTCCGTTCTGACTTTTCTATTCCTTCTTGGGTAACTTTGGAGAGTCTTTCTGAACCTTCAACTTATTTTAATTTGGCTGAGGGACATTGATTCCCTAGCCTCTTTATTGCTGAATGTGGGTTTTCTTTTCCACCAAACCCTTTGTGTTTAGAGTTCTGTCAGTATTTCGATGTTGTCCCTGCGAAAATAGCCCCCAACACATGGAGAATAGTTAATGGGGTGTATAGGTTAAATCAGACTCATGGAACTCGTATAGGAATTCCTGAGATTATGTACTGTTATAGATGGGTTGTTTTAGACAATGTTTTTTATTTAAAAACTAGGTTTTTGAATAGGGCCTTAGTAGTCAACCTCCCTGATGCAAACAGGGATTATTTTGAACACGGGGTAGTCATAAAAAATTGGCAACATACCCCTTTGGTTGGAGATGAAGTATATGAAGGTCCCAGATGCCCCCCATATGGCAATGGGATAGGTTATTTTCATCTTATTTTGTTTTTGAAATTATGATTTCATTGTGTTTGACAAAATGTATGACTGATATTTCACTATGTATTTGTTTGCAGTTAACAGTAAGAGAAAAACTCCAAAAGAATCAAAAGTAAATATTAAACATTTGAAACATATCTGGAATTTGCATCGAAGAGTTGCAGACGAGCACATCAGGTCTGCTTCATATTTGTTGCAGTACAGGAGCTACACATCATCTTTTACTGCTCGTCCTGTGGTCAGCATTAGTGAACCATTGCCAACTTCTGAGGAATCTTCACCAGAATCTCACATTCCTCTAAGTCAGAAGATGGGCAAGAGAAGAGTTCCTGCTATCTTCGAGGAGACTTCCTCTGCTGGAGATGGAAAAAGAAACAAGGATGAAGTCCCAAAGGGGACAAACAAAGTAGATGGTGCCTCTTCTATTGCTCCTCAAAAGACTGCCGAGAAGCCCCCAGTGGCTCCGAGCAAGAAAAATGCACCTGTGGAAGTGGTCCCAACCAAAAGTTCTTTGGTTGAAACTGCTGAAGTGCCATTGAGGAGATTGAAGAAATCCTCCTCGGTCACTTTGACTGAGACCATTCCCCAGCTCCAAGCTAGTGGAGCTGGTGTTCCAACCATTATTCCCCCGAGTTCTGCGATGAGCTCGGTAAAGACTTGGACTATTCCTGAAGTCCAAGGGATAGAAGAAAACATGTCTAGGGATATGCTGACATCCCTAGCTACTCGTCACATTGCTTCAGTAAGTTTCTCTTATCTTGAATTTTTCTTTCTTTACATCAATTCATGTATCTCGGTATTGACTTATCGTTACCTTCTTTTTCACCTGGTGAGTTTTTTTAACACCATAGTGAAGAAAGATGAAGCACTCAAGGCTTCTAGCTCCTCGTCTGGAGTGGAGGATGCCTTTGTGGGTTTGGCCCAATCTCTGAAGAAATCCCGTCAAAAATACGACGAGGATAAGGGTGATTGGGAGAAGAAGTTGACTGCGTCTGAGGCAGAAAAAATGCAGTTGGGAAAGAAAGTGAAGGACTTGGAGAGAGAGAATAAAAAATACGCCGAGAAGCTCACAAATTTTGGGGAGCTTGAGAATAAGTTGAAATCGGCCGAGGAAGAGCTGTCCCTTCTGCGATAAGTAAATCGCCAGAAAGAGGAGGTGGAGGCCAAATTGAAAGCCACCGAGGATCTTCTATCCGAGAAGCTCTCCTCGGAGAAAATGAAGAGAAAAATGGCTGTTAAAAAATCCTTTCGAACCGGTTGGGACAAAGGATGGGATAGGGGGTAGCTGCAATGATGGCTCAGGTGCAGTATGGGAGTTTGAAATACTTCCGAGATGGTTGGGTTGCTTCCTTGCAAGAATTGAAGGTGAGCGAGGACTCTGAACTATTTCAATAACATCTTCCTGGTCCTCCTCCAGCTATTGAAGATGAAGAAGAGGATGAAGCTGCATCCGAGGAGTCTTCACTGATAGTGGGTGATCAAGTCATTGCTACACAACCCAACCAGACATCTACTGAGGAGATTTCTTCTTTGCCTGCTCCTCCTGAACAAATCCCAACTCCAGTCGATCAGATTATTGTTCCCACCGAGCAACCAAGCTCCTCGTCCCAGCCTCCCGAGAAAGTCTTGGGAGACAAGGAAAAGGTGTGAAGTTGTTCGGTATTCTCTTTTATTTTTCCTTTTACTTGTACTTTGTATCCCAAATCTTTGTAACTTTGCCTTATGATCTAATAAAATTTGAGTTCTTTTCTTCCATATGATTGTCTCTTCTCTATCTGCACTCTGTCTTGATCTTCTTTTTGATGATCACTGTTTCTTTCTTTGCTAGTTTCTGGCCAGGATGGATATGATATCTGCTAATGACACTAAGCTGATGCAGCAATGCCATGAATATTATAAAGCTGGTCACGCAGACCTAAGTGCATCAGAAGTTGCCGACATCCTTGGCCATGGTGCTTCAGGGCAGGCAGTAGAAGCTTATCAACACCTGAAGGGCTTACTTGATCGAGCTGTGGCCAATAACGTGGCTTACTATGACATGATCGAGGAGCTTCAATATACTTTAGAAGATCTTCAGACTCAGTACAAAGAATCAACTGCCCTTTTGCACGAGGGGTATGAAAAGAGGTATCAACAACTTTCTGCCGAGACAGGCCACAAAAAGATCATTGTTGGGTACGATGTCAGGGAGAGAACCCTAAAGGGTGAAGTTGAAGCTTGTAGACAGATTGTCGAGCTGCTAGAGCAAGAAAATAACAATTTGCAGAAAGAGCTGGCACAGTATAAGTCTGCAGCATCTTCTTCAACAGCTGTAATCCCAGTGACTGGAGAGGGATTTTCCTTTCTGGAGGTTGAGAATGCCAAATTAAGGCAAGAGTTGGATACCTTGAGAAGATCTGGCACTTCTGCTGCTACTCGGGGACGAGGAAGAGGTTCTCGTGGTCGAGGAAGAGCTGCTCAGAATGTCGTTGAGGAACCAAGTTCTCGACCTGCTCGGGGAGGATCAAGAGCTCTTAGTCGTAATGTTGAAGAAGCTCGTACTCAATCAACATTGGAAACTCAAGCGTTCCAATTGAATGCAAAAGATCGGGCCTTATCTGAAATGTCTAAGAAAATCCAAACTCTGGAGGATCAACTTGCTTCGACCAAGTCTCCTCTGAAGAACAAGGATGTTTTTGCCAGGAACCTTCATGAGAAGTTAGAAAGAATAACTTTCCAATTCCACAAACAACCTCGTGAGTTCTGGAATGCAGGCTACAATGAGGACCTTTATCACTTGGATGCTCGCATTGAAAATGCCAATAATGAAGGTTATAAACAGGGATGGTTGAACGCCCTGGGTGTATTAAAACTAGAGCAGGGCCATTATTTATGGGATTATCATGCTCCTGGGCTACTAGACTTGCCTGTGCCACCTTATAAATTGGACATGGAATGGATCCCAGCTCGTGCCATTCCTCGGAGCTCAATTGCAAAATACCTCGGTGACTACAATCTTCATTCTCAGATTGAGGTATCTCGTCCCAAGCATCTACTGGACACACCTTCTGTGATGAACGTTAGGATGCTGAAGGATTTGAACTTCATTAACTCTCCTCAGACTTTAAATGATCCGCCTGCTGGCGAGGAACCTATTTCAAAAGCTGAGGGAAAGAAACCAATAGAGTAGGGATCTCAATGTAATAGTTAGTACACATATGTAAATTGTAATTCGTTTTGAATTTTAATGAAAGACTTTCATTTTCTGTTTGCAAATCTGTATTGCTATTGTTCTGTGCTTTGTCAAACACTTTATATTTGTGCTTGCATAACAATATTGTGTGGTTCCTCGACCAACTTAGTAATAAAAATTTACAAGTATTAGTAATGTTGCTCGATCACTTAATAATAAAGTAATGAGTATAAAAATGTTTAAAAAAATTTCCAACCAACCAAGGTTGTTAAGTTGAGCTCGTCGACCAATTATAGTTAATGGGTTTTTATCCCCGACCAGCTATACTTGGTAGACTTTGTCTTTTTCATAAAATGTACCCGACCAACCAAGGTCAAAGATTTTTCCTCGTCGACCAACTACAGTTAGTGGGTTTTTATCCCCGACCAACTATACTTGGTTTAGTTTGGAATATTTGTTCTTCGATGAACTTTTATGTAATAAACTTACTTCCCGACCAACAAAAGTTGGCATTTGAGAGCATGTCTTGTTTCCCGACCAACCGAGATTGGCCTTTCGTCGATCATCTTTTGTTCTCGCCCTTTTACCAACTGGAGTGGGTTTGAACTATTATGTCCACTAGCTCTTTTACCAACCTTAGTTGGTCACGCTAGTGTACGCCTCCTAACCAAAGGAGTGTAGTTTGTTCTCGCCCTTTTATCAACCGGAGTTGGTCGTGGGTTTGAACTATTATGTCCACTAGCTCTTTTACCAACCTTAGTTGGTCACGCTAGTGTACGCCTCCTAACCAAAGGAGTGTAGTTTGTTCTCGCCCTTTTACCAACCGGAGTTGGTCGTGGGTTTGAACTATCATGTCCACTAGTTCTTTTACCAACCTTAGTTGGTCACGCTAGTGTACGCCTCCTAACCAAAGGAGTGTAGTTTGTTCTCGCCCTTTTACCAACCGGAGTTGGTCGTGGGTTTGAACTATCATATCCACTAGTTATTTTACCAACCTTAGTTGGTCACGCTAGTGTACGCCTCCTAACCAAAGGAGTGTAGTTTGTTCTCGCCCTTTTACCAACCGGAGTTGGTCGTGGGTTTGAACTATCATGTCCACTAGTTCTTTTACCAACCTTAGTTGGTCACGCTAGTGTACGCCTCCTAAACAAAGGAGTGTAGTTTGTTCTCGCCCTTTTACCAACCGGGGTTGGTCGTGGGTTTGAACTATCATATCCACTAGTTCTTTTACCAACCTTAGTTGGTCACGCTAGTGTACGCCTCCTAACCAAAGGAGTGTAGTTTGTTCTCTCCCTTTTACCAATCGGAGTTGGTCGTGGGTTTGAACTATCATCTTCTTTTTACTGCCGAGCAGCGTTGCGTACCGAGCAGCGTAGTGTTAAACACACTAGTAGTCCCCGAAAAACTTTCAATAAAAGGAGAGAAGATTGTGAAATATCATCGTTTTATTCATATTGATGGAACTGCTTTACATTTTACATCACTGATAATACTTACGTAGGTGTTCAGCATTCCATGCATTCTTAAATTCTTCTCCTTCTAGAGTTGCTATTCGGTAAGTTCCTGGTCGGACAACTGTAATAACTCGGTAAGGTCCATGCCAGTTTGCTTCCAACTTATTGTGCTTCTGAATGACCTTCTTTAGCACGTAATCTCCTTCTTTTAAGTCGCATTTTTTCACCCTCTTGTTGTAGAACAGGGCTATTCGTTGTTGATAAGCAGCATTCCTAATGGCTGCCTCTTCTCTAACTTCCTCGAGCATGTTCAAATCTAATCTCCTCATCAGGTCGCTGACTGGGGAATTGAAATTCAGCACTCTATGTGTTGGAAGACCCAACTCGGCAGGTATTACAGCCTCACTTCCAAATGCCAGCATATATGGTGATTCTCCAGTCGCTGCTCGGGGAGTTGTTCGGTAAGCCCACAATACTGATTGTAGCTCATTAATCCAATTAGATTTAGCCTCACTTAGCCTCTTCTTCAAACCATTTAGTAATGTTCTGTTCGTCACTTCAGTCTGTCCATTGCTTTGAGGATGGCCTGGTGCTGAATGAACCTTCAAAATGTTTGACTGATGACAATAGGCGGCAAACTCCTCGTTATCGAATTGTGTTCCATGGTCTGTGATGAAGGCATGAGGGAGACCATATCGGCAGATGATGTTCTTCCAAACGAATTGGTACACCTTTTCGTTGTCATATCAATCAGAGGCTCAGCCTCTACCCACTTAGTAAAATAATCCACTGCGACGACGAGGTACTTGAATCTTCCTCGGGTCGTTGGTAGTGGTCCAACCAAATCCATTCCCCACATGGCAAAAGGCCAAGGGGAAGTTATGGGTGTCAACAATGCTTGAGGAGTTCGTCGGATGGAGGAAAAACGTTGGCATTTATCACATCTCTTAGCATAGGCTATACAATCAGCCCTCATCGTTGGCCAGTAGTATCCTTGTGTCATCACCCTTTGCAAAAGTGTCCGACCTGCTACATGGGCGCCACAGGACCCTTCATGGATCTCTTCAATCAATTCTTTCACCTCGGAGGGATGCACACATCTTTGTAAACCTGCCATGATTCCTCGTCTATACAAAACACCATTAGTTAGTACATACCGAGTAGCTTTAAACTTCAATTTCTTTGCTGAGAGCTTATCCTCCGGCAATTCTCCCTCCTCAATATATGCCCTGATGGGATCCATCCAAGATGGTCCTAAATCAAGGGTAATAACATTCATCGTCAGGTCTTCATCTATGCTCCGAGCTTCTAATACTTCAATTGGTATCGTTCTTCACAGCTCAGTACGAATAGTTGATGCTAATCGGGCCAGTGCGTCTGCTTGTGCATTCTCCATTCTTGGTATTCTGATCAACTGAATGGCATCAAATTCTGCCAACAACTCCATCGCCTTTGCATGATACTTGATCATTAATTCTCCTTTAACTGCATATGTTCCCATCATCTGATTCACAATTAATTGAGAATCACTGAATACTATCACTTGTTGCGCTTCCATAATCTTTGCTAAATTAAAACCTGCTATCAAGGCTTCATACTCAGCCTCATTATTGGAAGATTTGAATTGGAATCGCAAGGCATATTCCATGTCAATCTCGTCTGGGGTTTTCAAAACAATCCCTGCCCCACAACCTGTTGTGCAAGATGACCCATCTACATATAATCTCCATGTAGGTAACTCGTCTTCAAATTTCTTATTTTGACAGAGTTCCTCGGTGAAATATCTGATGTTTCCTTTCATCCTCCCCTGGTATTTTTCGCTCCTCGTCGACCATCTCTTCTCGCCCTTTTACCAACCGGAGTTGGTCTGAGTTTGAATTTGATGATCTTTCTACATCCACAAGTCCTTTTACCAACTGGAGTTGATCTGGACTTATGTCTGTTGATCCTGTAACATCTACAGGTTGGTCAGCGAGCAACTTTTGTTCCTCGGGGGTATCAGGATATGTAAATTCTGCTATAAAGTCTGCTACAGCCTGCCCTTTTAATGATGATCTGGGTTCATACACAATATCATATTCACCGAGCTCTATTTCCCAATACATCAATCTCCCAGATTTTTCTGGCTTATGAAGGGCTTGTCTCAATGGCATGTCGGTATACACGGCGATGGTATGGGCCTGGAAATAAGGCCTCATTCTTCTACTTGCTTCAATTAATGCCAATGCCAATTTTTCCAGCTTTGGGTACCTGATCTCTGCACCTCGGAAAGCCTTACTTGTGTAATAAATTGGCTTCTGGACTCCATTCTCCAATCTGATCAATGTCGAGCTGACTGCATTTTCTGATACTGCCAGGTACAAGTACAATTTCTCTCCCATTACTGGTCTGGATAACAATGGAGGTGCTCCCAAATATTTCTTTAAGTCTTGAAAGGCTTTCTCACATTCATCATTCCACTCGAAAGTTTTTCGAAGCGTTTTGAAGATTGGGAGGCATCTATCAGTTGCTCGAGATACAAATCTGTTGAGTGATGTTACTCGTCCTGTGAGACTCTGTACTTCCTTCTTCGTCGTTGGATATCGCAGCCCTAATAGAGCTTTGATCTTTTCAGGATTTGCCTCAATGCCTCGCTGATTGACAATGTATCCGAGAAACATGCCTTCTCGTACTCCAAATATGCACTTCGTCGGGTTCAGCTTCATTTGATATTTATCCAGTTGATCAAAAGTCTGACTTAAATCAACTAGATGATCGGCAGCTTTCTTACTTTTCGTCAGCATATCGTCAACATAGACCTCCATATTGCAACTGATTTGTTCGAAAAAAACCTTGTTCATCAGCCGCTGATATGTCGCACCTGCATTTTTCAAACCAAAAGGCATAACATTATAACAATAAGTTCCCCTAGGGGTAATAAAAGAAGTGTTTTCCCTGTTTTCAGGTTTCATTTTGATCTGGTTGTAACCAGAGTAAGCATCCATAAAGCTGAGCAGCTCGTGTCCCGATGTAGCATCCACTAGTTGGTCAATTCTGGGCAATGGGAAATGATCCTTTGGGCAGGCCTTATTGAGATCAGTGAAATCAACACACATTCTCCATTTATTGTTTTTCTTCTTTACCATCACCACATTTGCTAACCAGTCTGGATATTTCACATCTTCAATGAATTGGGCTTTCTGGAGCTTCTCGACCTCCTCTTGTATAGCCTGATTCTTCTCGGGACTAAATACTCTTCTTCTCTGCTTTACAGGCTTGATCTCCTTATTCGCATTGAGTTCATGGCATAAGAAGTTTGGATCTATTCCTGGCATGTCTTCATGACTCCATGCGAAAGTTTTCTTCCTGTTTCGCAAGAAAGTTATCAATTCCTGTTTTATTGAGGCATCCAACGACGAACCTATCTAGGTTACTCGTTCAGGGTGCTCGTCATCCAGAATAACATTTTCTGTAGATTCCACCACCTGTCCTTTTACAAGTTGGGATTCATCTCTGGGATCAAGTGTTTCAATTTCTGTACCTTCCTCCACCTGGTAGGTGGTAGTCTTTTTCCTTGACTCTTCAAGCTCCTCTTGCTCGGCAGACGAATAATAACATTCCCGAGCTACTTTCTGATCACCTTTCACAACTCCTACTCCAAAATTTGTTGGGAATTTTAAGCACTGATGTACTGTAGATGGGGCTGCTTCGAACTTCTTCAAACCAACTCTTCCCATGATGATGTTGTAAGTTGACTGCACATTCTTATCCATCACAAAGAAGCGTATTCTCTCTGTTCGACAAGCAGGCCAAGTTCCAATGAATATATCCAACTTGATCGTCCCAAGTGGAAAGACTTTCTCGCCAGCAAAACCCAATAGAGGTTTGTGATAAGGTTCCAATTGAGATAATTTCAAATTTAAACTGTCAAAGCATGAATAGTACATGATGTCTACCGAACTACCATTATCTACCAGCACCCTTGAAATCACTACTTCTTTCATCCTCATTTTGATCACCAAAGGGTCGTCGTGAGGGTAAAGAACACCTGCCAGGTCGTTTTTTGAAAAACCGATGACCAGCTTCTCTTTGTTTACCTTCCTCGGGCGATCCTCTTCAGCCAAATTTATTCGCTGAATGTATGAGCAAGCCTGGGCCTCACCGAGGTAATCTTTTCTTTCTGCAGTAAGGTCTCCTCCTCCTGCATCTCCACCTGTAATGACATTACAATCAAATGACCCAAAGCGTATTGAAAATACCTCTCGTTCTGGCTGCCTTGGTTTCTTGGGAAGATCGGGGTCATCTTTTGTATCATCTTCATGATCCCTTTTCTTTTTCTCCTCTGCTCGACGAGGAGATCTAGACCTTTCTCTAGTTCGGTCATTATTTCTTCTTTCACCTCCCCGATCAACATACTTTGCTAGTTTCCCTCTTCGAATGAGTGTTTCAATCTCGTTCTGAAGAGCTATGCAATTTTTGGTCATATGTCCGTGATACTTATGAAACTCACAATATTTATCCCTGTTCCTCAGGTCAGGGTCTGACCTCAGTTTCTTTGGCCACTTTACTTCCTCGTTATTCTTGATTTCTTCCAAGACATGATTAATACCCATTTTCAAAGGAGTATAATTATCTAATTTCTTCAGGACTTCCCATGACGATTTATTATTCTTGGAATGCTTGTCACCGTCATTTCCCTTATGCTCTTTCTTCTTGGATTTGTCGTCTTCCACCTTGGTTTCTTTATCCATATTCTTCTTCGCAGCCATGGCCTCCTCGGCATTCATGATTTTGGCCGCTTTTGCCATCAACTCTGACATAGTTGTAGGTGGATCTTTGGCCAAGGTGTAATACAACTTGTTAGGCAACAACCCACTCATCAAGGCGGTGATTGCTGTCTTCTCCTCATAATCTATGACTTCCAGCTTCTCGTTATTGAAACGAGTTATGTAGTCTCTAGTACTTTCACCAGATTTTTGTCTAACACTTAACAAGTGTGCTACTCGTTTTACTGGCTTTGCTCCAAAACAGAAATTGCCGATGAACAACTCTACCAACTGAAAGAAAGTTGAAATCTTACCCCGAGGAAGATTGTTGTACCATATCTGGGCAGGTCCAGTAAGAGTTCCTGAGAATGCTCTACATCTCATCTCGTCGGGGACTGCATAGATATCGGCGGCAGCTTGATATTGCTCTATATGAAGAACAGGATCTGTCTTTCCATCATATTTGGGGGTCACTACTGGTGCTTTAAACTTCGACGGGGTAGGAAAACCCACAATGGCCTGGACAAAAGGTGTCCCTTGAACAAAAGTTCGTTGTAAGGGATTCTTCGCCTTAGCCATTTCTCCCAATCTATCCTCCAAGCGCTGAATGGAACCTTTCCACGCATCATTTCCCTCCTCGGTCCTATTAGTTCGAGCAATTGATTGTTCTGAAGTAGCCTCTTGAGATCTATCTTGACAAGCAACTGGTCGTGATTGTGCTGATTCTTCTCTTAGATCTGATGGTCGTCGAAAACTCCTCGACATGGTCTTAGGTGGACTCCTATTCCTCCTAGGGCCTAATCGACTGAAAGGAGACAACCTACTCAGTCTTTCCAAGGCACTGGGTCTTTCTGGAGAGAGAGTGATGCGTTGATCAGTATCTATAACCCTTATTGACGAAGTTCGCCCAGGTTGATAAGAGAAATCATCAGATTCCTCATTACGATATGACTCAGTACGCCTGGATCGTGAAGAATGTAAGTAGGTTTGCCTCTGACCACTTCGCTGTCCGGAACGCGCAGGTGCACCGCCATGAAGGGTCTGTATGAATTGTCGCATTGTTTCCTGCATGGCGGTTTGTCCTTGAGCCAGATTCGTCATAATCCCAGCCAGATCTGGAGGTGTAGAGGGATTTGGAGGATTTCCAGCATTTCCAGCGTTTCGATTGCTGGATTCCGGATTATCTGCCATTGATGATGAATGAATTTTGGTGAAAAACGATAATAACAATCGTTCCCACAGACGGCGCCAATCTGTTGATGTAAAAAATTAGATTACTCTAATTATTCAATCACAGATAAATAAATAAGACAAAAGATTTTAAAGTGGTTCAGCCTTATATGAATGGCCTACGTCCACTGTTATGTTATTGCTGAGTGTTTGAGAATTCTCAATTACAAGTGCTATCAAGAAATTTCGGTCCCCCTGAATGAGGGTGATACAAGGTATTTATAGCCCTTAGGCTATACATGAAAGGGTGATACATTAAATGATATACATATGAAAGGGTAACTCATTTAATGCTCTTCAAGCGTGTGCGTCAAGATGATAAGCATTCAATGAATAGTTGAACTGTTGATTATCTGGCAATCAATGATGTGGTCGAGATGCAGCTCGAACCGCCTTAGTTGTTCATCGTCCAATAGTTTCTCAGAGCACTGGAGTTCGTCGGAGGGATGGTGTTCCTCGGAAGACTGGTGTTCCTCGGAGTACACTTGTTGCTCGGAGTGAGTATGTTGGTCGGGGGAATGATCTTCCTCGTTGCTATTGTGCCACGTAGATTGACACGTGTCTTCTTATTATTCGTCCACATTAGCATACTAATTTTGGTATCAACAGTACCGATATAAAAAATCAAGTCAAAATATCTTTTTTTGCTATTTTTAAAAAATCGGTCAAACTTTCACACCTTTTAAAATGCTTTAAAAGCTATAAAAGTTTGACCGATTTTTTAAAAATAGCAAAAAAAGATATTTTGACTTGATTTTTTCTATATGGGTCCCTTGAAATATTTAAATAGTATATAAAAAATTTCAACTCAAAAATAATTTCTTACTATTTAAAAAATATAGTATATAAACTTAGTATGTATGAAAGTCTCACTCTCTCTCACTCTCTCTCTCTATATATATATATATACAATCACACACAACACATACAACTTCACATATACACACACAAATCGTACACATATATATACATGTATAAACACACACACACACACACACACACACACAAATTAGAAGAATGATTGATCGTAGAGATGGCCAGAGAGAATGATGGTGGTGGTGCCTGAATGAAGATAGATCATATAAATGTGAGGAGTTGTTTTGTATGGATAGTTTAGGCATTTTATTATAAGATGTTTCAAAGATCCGATGAATAAAGTTAGGGTGTATTTGATTGCAAATACGAATAATGCGTGAAAAATAGTTCATTTGAATAAGAAGTTGAAAAATAATTAAAAAAATATGAGTTTTTGGTCTTACTTTTTTATTTTTCATGAAAATCAATTATTTGATGGGTGAATAAGAAATATTTTTCACTAAAAATGAGATTTGAAATGGAGCATTTGTCATGTGAATGAGTGTTGTTTTTATATGAAATATTTACAATCAAAACACTACAAGACAAAACATAAGTTCAAACAACTATTTTTCGTGGAAAAAAAATTCATGTTAACCCATCACACCCTTAGATAAAAATCAATTGGAATTAAATAACGATTTGCGTTTTTAAGTTTTAGATGTACTATCACGCACTCTCTTATAATAAATTCACTTGATGTTGACTAAGTCATTCGGCTAATTGTTGGGAAGTATATTGAATACCATAAGTCAATATGGTGGTAAGATGGTTGTCTAATACAAATGGACTTTTATATAAAAATTCAAACATGGTGTAAAGCCTTATAAGCATCTCACATTAGGATTTTCATTGTTAACGTGCAGCTATATAGATGACATACACCATGAAATATTATATACTCACTTAAGCCAATTACTTGCAACTTAGAAAAAAGTTGCATGCTTAAACCTTAAGGTGTTAACTGCTCACATTCAACAGTAATTGAGATACAAAAGTGTGGTGAAAATGCGAAACGAGTCGTACATATCACAAGTATGTCAAAATAATCGTATCCTACCACGTTTTTCCAAAGAATTCCACTTTCAAAAAGATTTTCCAAATCAATCCACGATATCCAAGTAATTTCCCAAACGATCACAATATAGAGTTGATTTGAATAATGCGATTCTCTTAAAAGTAGTCATCACTGGAGTACTTGAAAGCAATAGTGTAAGATTTTTCAAATCGATTAGTGATGTCTTTTGGAGGTGGACTTTTTTTTGCTAAAACATAATGTAAAATGATTGTTTCAATGTCTTAATGAATACCAACTTTTCCATTATGAAGGAATTGGTTGAGTGGGAGTTTAAGAGCAAGATCAAAGGTAAAATGCATGCTTGTGGTCACGATGCTCACACGACAATGTTACTTGGAGCAGCTAGGTTGCTTCAAAGCAGAAGGGACAAGTTAAAGGTAAATATACAATCACATAAGCAGTTAATATAAGGATGAATTCTTTTGAGCTTAATAATCGTTTGAAATCTATTCTCAAGGGAACAGTTAAGCTTGTGTTCCAGCCCGGAGAAGAAAGTCGTGGTGGTGCTTATCACATGTTAGAAGAAGGGGTGCTAGATGGAATTCAAGCCATTTTTGGATTACACGTCTCGCCAAATATGTTAACCGGTACAATTGGTTCGAGACCAGGTCCACTGTTGGCTGGCTCGGGCAGGTTCTTTGCTATAATTCAAGTCAAAGGTGGACATGCAGCAACCCCGCATAAAACTAGAGACCCGGTTCTTGCTGCTTCTTTGGCCATTCTTGCACTTCAACAGATTGTTTCCCGGGAGATCGATCCTCTTGAAGCCGGGGTAAATTTCATTACGCATAAATACGTTTCTGAAAACTATGGAGGTTACATATACATCCATACATACATGATTATTTCCAACTGTGAATAGGTGGTTTCGGTAGGGTTCATAGAGGGCGATCAAGTTGGATATGAGATTCCTGAGATTGTGAAATTCGGAGGCACATTTCGGAGCATGACTTTTGAAGGTTTCTCCTACATACAGGAAAGGATCAAAGAGGTACTCATTTGTTCTTGAAACAAAAGAAACACACACTCGTGGGAACAAATTTACCGACCTTCAACAATAACTATGAAATCATAATGATTCTGTAGATGTAATTTAAAAAATCAAAAGTATTTATAAAAATAATTGGTTTTAAACTGCCACTGTTAATTTGGTATGGAGGACTCATATTTATATAAAAGAACTTTACACGTATATATGTACATGTTCCGAGAGAAAAGTTTTACATTCGTCACACATTCTCGTATACATATCATGAAACATTTTTAAAGAATATGCTAATTTTTAAAAATAGTAAAAACTGATATTTTTAATTAAATTTAGTATAGATGATTTATATACTAATGAAATCATCTAAAAATATTCATTTAAAATTCAGTCTAGAAGTGGAGGAGATGACTGATATTTAAATGATAGGAAATGCGCATATACACCCTATTTTCATTTCACCCACTTCTGGATTTTATGTTTGATGATTTTTTTGTAGATTATTTTTTTACTATATAGATAATCTTTACCAAATTTGGTTAAACAGTTTAATTTTTCAATTTTTTAAAAATCGATAGGTTCTTTAAGTATGTGTTAATTAGGTATGTTGGAGCGCTCTCTCTCTCTCTCTCATACCAAAGTATACATACCGCTCTCGCAAATCAATTTTTTTTAAATATTAAAAAAAATTGAGTTGAATTTTTTTGTATGGTATTTAAACATTTCAAGGAACCCTTATTAAAAAAATCAGCTCAAAATAACATTTTCTGTTATTTTAAAAAAAATCGATTACACTTTTACAGCTTTTAAAGTGCTTTAAAAGCTGTGAAAGTTTGATTGATTTTTTTAAAATAGCAAAAAAAAAGTTATTTTACACTGATTTTTTTAATATGGGTTCCTTAAGATTTTTAATCATATAAAAAAATTCAGCGGTAAAATAATTTCCTTACTATTTAAAAAAACTTGGTTTATATACTTAAAATGTACTGAAGTCTGTTTATATATATATATGTGTGTGTGTGTGTGTGTGTGTGTGTGTGTGTGTTTGAATTCATATGATGAAATTCATTTTACAATACCTTTTATTCCCTATGTGTTTTTAGACTTTATAAAAATGGTATTCATATCGGCAGTTATTACCATCTTTTTCTTACTGGGTACTTTAAAATGCGTGTACATTTGAGTAAAATGTACAAACACGCTAAAGCAATAAGGTAAGAAATGATAGTAAGAAGTATGCATAAGTGTGTCATTACTCTAAATTTACCACCTTTATCAAATATTTTTGGTCCCACGTCCATGTTCCTTACATTTGTTAGCCCATATCACGCACCACAAGTAACATGTCACATGGTGATGAGGGAGAATTATTATACTGAGCTCACAGGTCATAGAGATGCAAGCAATTGTGCACCAGTGTACTGCATTGGTTGACTTTATGCAGGGAAAGCTTAGGCCTTACCCACCAACCGTTAATGATGTTGCAACCTATGAACATGCAAAAAGGATTGGAGAAATCTTGCTTGGGGAAACCAATGTGCAGCTTATCCCACAGGCTATGGCAGCAGAGGACTTCAGCTTCTATTCTCAGAAGATGGCTACTGCATTTTTTATGATTGGCACAAAAAATATAACACTAAGATCTGATAAAGGATTGCACACACCTCATTTTATTATCGATGAGGAGGTTCTCCCAATTGGAGCAGCTCTCCACGCTGCAGTTGCAATCACATACTTGGAAGACCACATTGAAACTCATTGAAAAGCTCAATAATTTTACTCTTTAAAGAAAACTAAAGTCTGAATAAAATATATATATATAGGGAGGGAGGATCTTCAACAATACCTCAAAGAGAAGGGGGAAAAGGATCAATTTTTTTTAAATGGTAAAAAAAATTGAGTTCATATTTTTGAGACGTATTAAAACATTTTAGAAACCTAAAAAAATCATTTAGAAATGATATTTTTATTATAAATATGTGTATTTATTCTATTTAAGTGGATGTTCACTTCTATTAGGACTCTACCAACTTGTATTATGAATGAGGAGTAGCCCCCATTATTGTTACACTAATTAATGAGAAACTCTTCCCCTCTTTAAAATTCTCTATGTGCTTTATTCATCTCAACACGTTATCAACACTAAGACTCCAATAATTTTTTTCTCAATTGCGTGAGTATCGTTTCCCCTTCACTGGTTATTAACATATATAACCATCAATATTGTAAGACAAAGAAGTTTTTTTATGTATCGCATGTCTTACTTTCTGAATAGCTGCCTCTACTTACATGGACAATATATCAATATATTTTAATAATCTATTTTAGGTTGCTTTAGGTCTTGTGAGTCGGTTTTTTGTATTTTAAAAAAAAATGTAGGTGTTTATCAAAATTCCAAACATGATTTTTGACGTGACTCCGTTATTTGGTGAGAAAGTTTATTGAGATATGAATTTTCCCTTGACAGTAATGTACAAACAATAGAAATAATCTATATACAATTATTTTTTGCCTTTAAACGCATCAACTATCATGTTGTATACATGACCCCAAATACCTTATCTTATATCAAATATTTTGTGTAACCCTTTATTTTGCTCTAACTGCAACTATAAAGAGATGAAGATAATTTGATCTTTTTGTTGTACCTATGCACTTGATGGATATGATATACTCATGTGTATCCATTATTATAAAAATATATTTTAATTACCCATTTTTTTATTCTTGGGCTTTAATATAATTTCAATTTTGAATAGTAAAATTTATGATTGATAGACATGTATGTCTCGGACTATTATGCAAATTGCAAAATAAATTATATATTTTATTTAAATATAATAATGTAATAGAGCATGATTTTTTCTATTTTATTTAAGGTTAGGGGCTTGAAGTTTCCAACTGCTATTTAAACTTTGGAGCCTAAAGTTCCCAATTATCTTATGATATTTTGGGCCTGAAATTCACAATTGTTATTCAATTTTTAGACCTGAAGTTCTAATAAAATATATATTAAATCAAAACCTAAAGTTTTTTATTATTTGTACATGAGGGTAATGGGCATTAAATGTCCCCAAATAATTTATAATTATGACTTGAAATTCCAAATATTTTTTATCATAATCAAACCTAAAATTTTGATACAAAGGGGTGGGGATTTTAAAATTCCAAGGTATTAATAAAATTGAAACCGAAGTTTAATTATTTTTTGTGCTGAACTCGAAGTTTTCACAAATAATGGTGTGACACACCTGAAATTGTATTGGACCCGAAGTTCGATACTTGGACCTGAAGTTTCAAGCAATTTTTTTCAAAAGCTCGGATCAAACCTGGAGTTTTTAAACAATAGGGAAAAGACTTTAAAGTCCTTATAATTAATAAAATCGGCCCGAAGTTGAATTATTTTATGTGTTGAACTTGAAGTTCTAATAAATAAATATAAGAACTTGAAGTTCTCTTCGTTTAAATTTTAGAACCTGAAGTTGCTGAATCACTTGGACCTAATCATTATTGTGACTAGAAGTTCGTAAATTATTATTTATAATTGGGGTATAACTGTCCTCATTATTATTGAGAAATATAATAAAATTTGAGAACCAAATTTCTCGGGATTTGGGACCTGAAGCTCCTATATATAAATTCCCAAAATCAAAAGCGAAAATTGTGATTATGTAGGAGAGGGAAATTAATGTTCCATGAACGTTAATGTTGGATTTGTAAATCAAATTGAACTAAAAATTCAATAATATTAAGTGTGGAATTCGATATTTTCGCAAATGAATGAGAGGAACTGAAATTCTTAAATAAATATTATATGAACCCGAAGATTCATGCTTGATTTAAAATAGAACCTGAAATTCTACAATATTGAATAATTTTTTTTAGATATTACACATTTAATAGAACCTGAAGTTAAAATACTAGATTAACATTTAGCATTGAGACATGAATAGTTTAGCATTATCTTTATATTTTAACATTTAGAAAGCGATGACATTTGTCTAGCAGACAATAAAATAACTGACACTATTCTAAAATACCAAAAGTTTTTTCAGACTTTGTATGTAATATAGAAAAGGTTTCAACCATGGTTAAACATAAGGCTCTAGAAGAGCCTATGTGATGTTGTTATGTGGTATCCGATCATTCATATGTAATAAGTTATGTGAAAGCAATTCCTGAAGAAAATTACTTTGTTTTATGGGCATAAGAATACATGGGTACCATATTAATAAATAAAAGTAATTTTACATTAATTCTAGTGTTGGAAGTCGAAAACTTACACTAGCAAACAATCATTTTATTTTCACGCAGTTATATTATACAACATTTATTGTGTAAAATTGCACTTTGTAATGATCCTGAAGCATAATGGTTCAACTATTTGATATTATACAATTATCAGTCTTTCATAACTATTGTTATCACACATGTATGTATATATGGTGTTTAGGATTCACTTTCTATTAAACCAGTGACAAATTTAGTGTTTCTCATATATTTTATAAAATCTTATTTTGATGAGACGCTCTTAGGGGGAGGAAAGAACGTACCTGAAGTACAAATTGTTTTTGAATAATGATTTGCTACTGAAGAACGGCAATAATTATCGCGAAATACTTCCACCTTGTCTCATCAAATCCCGCGTATCGCTCAATGCGAAAATGAAGTGAATAATGATATTGCAACATCAAATTATTACCAAACATAAAATGGTAGATTTAGTCACATGTACTAGTTGCGAATGTGCTTGCCAAAATCATTATCCCACAATGATATAATAAATTCGGTAGAAAATAAAATTAGTGCACGCCAGAAGCGTGGTTAACTTATACTTGGCTTGCTAATAATAGAGGTTAAATAAAAATCATGCCCCGCTCCAAAAGAGGTTATATATAATGCTCAAGAAGAGGTTATGAACAAAAGATCCACTTTTTCTAAAACCTCAAAAGAAGTTATTATCTATGAAAAGACACAAGTCCCTGAAGTGACTATAAAGCCCATGAAGTAGGCAAAGGTACCTAATATTAAATGAGATCTCTATGTTTTATACATATATAAGAGAAAGGTGGGATCGCAAAAGATGATCATCAGTGATATAATTATATATGTTGTGGCTACACAAAAATCAAAGGGCAGTGATACAAATTCACATACTATAAATAAATTTTGACAATGATTGTATTGGCCAAAAATAAGAAAATGCAATGATGGAAAAATTTGAGTCTCTAAATAAACGTGATTTATTCGTACCTATAGTACAAACCCCATGAGGCGTTAACCCTAAAGATTAAGAATGGGTGTTTATAATAAAGCAAATAAACAAACTCCCTAAAACGTGCATGACTTATGGTATAAGGTTTCCTGAAGAAATCAAAAATTGATTATATACGAACATACCATCTTGTTACGGCCGTAAAAACGTTTTAGATATCTGACTAACTTAGCAGTTTTTATAATATATTATATATGAGATTCATGAATATTACAACTGCTTATTTATAGGGGACTTAGACAAACCATACTTATAAAAATCCCATAATGATTTTCTTTTCCTGAAGGAAAGTCAAAGAGCACGTACTCAATTCGAATAAGACGTTCATTGTACAACTTAAAGCAATCCGAAAGGATATAGGTGCAACCGTCTTAACAAATATTTGTCAAAAGAAAGGCATGAAAATAATGATATATGTTAATATGCCATTATATAAATATCCTTAAAAGGACATGCTCCTGAAGAGCTCAATTGAAATGCTAAATACTCAACTATAAAAAATGATTGACCTTGGGATATTTAGATATTATCTCATCGTGTAGATCAAGAATAATATTGGTTAAACATTTACTTGTCAATTAAATGGATTAAAAATTCTTACAATGCTTTATATTAAGCACACCATTTTAGTATCTCCATGATGTCCGATTTTTGGATATTAAAATATTCATACCATCCTAAAGAGGATGATAAATATAAATTTGGTACAGTAGTACTATATTTCATGGTATTATAACGTTGTTAAGTTTGGTCTAGAAGTACCATTCTTGTACATTATTAGTATATTGATATACATAGCACAATGCATGAATCGGACATAGTATTTGCAATCAATCTCTTGAAAATAAATAATTACCATTGACTTGCAATAATGGAACTAATATCACTATTATTATGTGATACGTTCGTGGAATTATTGGTATGATACTTTTAAATCTAACAATCCACGTATAGTTAGATATAGTTCTGAACTAACCAAAAGACACTGGGTTGGTGTCAAGCATATCTTTAGATATCTACGTGGAACCATTGACATTAGTTTATTTTGTTCTTATAATTCTAATAGTTTTAAGTTAGTTGGTTATGCAGATTCTGGATATCTCTCTAATCCTCATAAGGGTCGATCTCAAACAGGTTATGTATTTCTTAGTGGTAATACTATTATTTCTTAGCGTTCTACTAAAAAAATTTAGTAGCTACTTCTTTAACCACTCTATAATGTTAGCTCTTCATAAAGCTAGTTGTGAATATATATGTCTAAGAACTTTAATTTAGAATATTCATAGTTTTTTTCAATTGACTTCCATTACAGATGTTCCTAGTATCAACTATGAAGACAATAGAACATGTATAGAACAAATAAAAGAAGGATTCATTAAAGGACATAGAATAAAGAACATTTCACCAAAAAATTTCACTCACAAGCTTCAGAAGAAAAATGATATTGAAGTCATTCAAGTTCGTTTAAGAGAGAAGAAAATTGATATTTTCACAAAGTCACTACCAAAGACAACATTTCAAAATCTTGTATATGAGATTGAGATGCGTTGACTCCACCCACAGAAAAATCAAACATACCAATCAGGGGGAGTATCTTATCAGGGGAGGATACAAGAACATGTTGTTTAGGACATATTTG